>LR990651.1:24303366-25566322 GCA_905147715.2 Xestia xanthographa
GGTTGAAAAGCTTGGGTGACGTCAAACCTCCCTGTCTCACCCCGCTTTCCAACGTATATGCTTCAGAGAGCGTATTATTCCACCTCACAAAATTTGTTTGGTGGGAATACCAATACCTAAGCAAATTGAGCACCCCAACCGGTATACCCGCATTCCCCAACTTTCTCCAGAGCACATCGTATGAGACAAGATCAAAAGCTTTGGAGAGGTCAAGGAAACACGCATATACCGGTGTTCTGCGGTCCATATAGTATTGGACAGTATGCTTGAGACCTACGATGGCAGCCTCTGTGGATAGCCCGGGTCTAAACCCAAACTGCGCGTCGTGTAATTTTATGTATTTATCTATTAGGTAGCTTAGGTTCACGCGAAAAAATAAAACTTAGCGATTTAATAACGTTCCTCCGGAGCCGAGCCGACACGTTGGAGATGATCGGCGCGAGCCACACTAAAGATAAAACGCCTCATAGCGATTATAAGCATCAAAACGTGAGCGAGAAGCGTAATTCGCACCGCGTACATAGCTACACTTCTACTAAACCAACGCGCTGTAATAATAACCGTGGTGATACAAATAATAAATGGGATTTACCTAAGTGTGTCCTATGCAATAGAGAACACACTCGTGTTTAGCCTTCCTTAACATGTCCGTGAGAGACAGAATTAAATTGATTAACGATAACAAGATGTGTGCAAATTGCCTGCGAACGGGTCACGCGTTAAATCAATGTAGATTCGGGTCGTGTAAACAGTGCTCAAACAAACATAACAGTCTGCTACATTTGGACGAGAAAGGTAACGGCGCGTGTGTGCGTGCTCAATCGCACGGAGAGGTTGAACGCGCACACATCTCAGCGACGTCAACATTGCATCTCAACGACTCGAGCGGCACTGTCGTGTGTGAAGCGAACACTACCGAATTTAAATTAATAAATACTGTTTTGCTCTCTACGGCGTTAATTGAAGTAGCTGACAATAACAACGTGTATCATACGGCTCGCGCGCTATTAGACAACGGAAGTCAGAACTGCTTCATAACAGAAAAACTAGCAAAGAAAATAAATGCGTTATATATACAGTCCACTATTCAAATCTCGGGTGTGGGAAAATCGGTTTCGCAATCACAGCATTCATGTGACGTCACAATACGTGCAAAATTAAGCGATTTTAATACCAAGCTTCGTTGTTTGATCTTGCCATGCATAACATCCAGTTTGCCTACGATGAACATCGAAGCCGGTAATATACGTATACCTGAGTTCTTACAATTAGCAGATCCGACGTTTAACATTAGTTCAGAAATTGACTTGTTGATTGGCGCGGATAGATTTTGGGATCTTCTAGAAACAGACAAAATACGTCTAGCGAGTGGCCCATTCCTACAAAACTCAAAATTGGGGTGGTTATTGTCTGGACCTGTGTTCGCGAGGAACCCAAACCCTGCTCACGTTCGTTGCCACTTCAGTCAGGAAATTGATAAACAACTCCGGCTGTTTTGGGAACTCGAAAACATTCCTTCATCATCATGCGTACCCCTAACAGATGATGAACGCACATGCGAAGAAATATTCAATAATACAACAAAACGCGTTGAAAACGGTAGATTTTCGGTTCGTATACTGTTGAGAGAAGCACCAGATGCGTTGGGTGATTCTTATACGTCAGCGACGAAATGATTTTTGACCTTAGAACGTAAACTCAATCGTTCACCAGAATTTAAACGTTTATATTCTAACTTCATGCGTGAATACAATGACTTAGGTCATATGTCCAAGTTAGAGACTTGTAGTCAACCAAACTATTACCTTCCACATCACGGCGTTGTTAGGGAATCTAGTTCAACTACCAAACTACGCGTTGTCTTCGATGCTAGTGCCGTCACTAGCTCGAATAAATCATTAAATGATATTCAGTATCCGGGACCCGCGTTACAAAACGATATTCTCTCGATTTTGCTACGATTCAGACAATATAAATACGTAGCTTGTGCAGACGTGGAGAAAATGTTTCGTCAAGTTCTTCTACAGCCTGACCAAAGGTCACTGCAATTAATATTGTGGCGGGATAACCCTTCAGATCCGTTATATACATACCAACTGAATACAGTCACGTACGGAACTGCGTCAGCTCCATACTTAAGCATGCGCTGTATCAGACAGTTAGCATTAGAATGCGATGATGACGTCATCGCTCGTGTCATCATGGAGGACATATTTGTGGACGATCTCATCACCGGTGATGATGATCTAAATAGATTGCTTCGAATATGTCAAAAAACATCAGACGTGCTCCAGTCGGGGTGTTTTCCTTTGCGTAAGTGGACCTTTAACTTAGATGCATCTCAAAATAATGCCACAGAACGTTTCATAGGCGAACATGCGCAAACCAAAACACTTGGTTTGGGTTGGCACAACACTAGCGATGAGCTACACTTCGTTACAAATATTGATAACTATGACAACAATTCATATTTAACTAAGCGAGTAATGTTATCAGTAATATCACAAATATACGATCCATTAGGTCTTATTTCACCCGCAGTCATAATTTCAAAAATGATTCTACAAAAATTATGGCTGAGTAAAATTGACTGGGATACTCCGGTCTCTCAGGAAATTGCTGACATTTGGAAACATTTTATTTTTACGTTAAGATTTCTAAACGATATTCGCATCCCTCGTCACGTGAAAGGTGAACATACTCAATACACAGAACTTCATATATTCACCGACGCTTCTCAAGACGCATATGGCGCGTGTGCTTATCTACGTACATATAGCGATAACGGTGACGCAACCGTTCGGTTGTTGTGTGCAAAAAGTAAGGTCGCACCTTTGAAAACAATCAGTATTCCTCGTTTGGAACTGTGTGGCGCGTTGATAGGAGCTAAATTATATAAGAAAATAATTGAATCTCTTAGGTTGCGGTTTAGTAAAGTATGTTTTTGGACGGATTCCACAATAGTTATGGGTTGGATTAAAATGTCACCACATTTACTAAAAACTTTCGTACAAAACCGAGTAACTGAAATAAATGAACTCACAGGCGATTCAGTGTGGTTACATGTAAGCAGTAAGGACAACCCAGCTGATTTATTATCTAGAGGTTGTAGCCTAGATTTGTTAAAGGATAACGAACTTTGGTGGTACGGTCCGTCTTATTTACATAATCGTTTACATTACTTCAAGCAAACTAAATGCGATAATTCCGAAGTATGTAACTTACCAGATTTAAAACACAAACAAAACCTGCTTACCCAATATTCAAAACGAAGACATAATCAACTTCGATAAATACGCGTCATTTACTAAACTCATACGAATAGGTAGCTACGTACTTAGATTCATAAATAACTCACGCCTCAAGTCAGCTGACCGAGCCAATCGGCAAACCGGTTTGTTATCAGTGAGAGAACTCGGCTCCTCACAAAGAATGCTAATTAGACTCGTACAAAGGCATTCCTTTCCAGATGTTTTAAATAACTTAGTCGCTCAGATTCCTATTAAGCGAAGTTGTAAACAATATAATAGGATTTCAAGTCTAAATGTTTTTATTGATGAACATAAAATAATTCGGGTTGGCGGTAGATTGTGTAATTCGTCCGATTTTACCTACGATAAGAAACATCCGATTTTATTATGTAGTAAGCATCCTTTTACAATTTGTTTATTTAAATACGAGCATGTACGATTATTACATGCCGGGCCTCAACTTCTATTAGCTACCATGCGTGAATGTTGGTGGCCGTTGAACGCTAGAAATCTCGCTAGAAAAATAGTACACGAATGTGTAACATGAACACGTATCCGGGGTAAGACATTAGCACCTATCATGGGCAACTTACCTCCCGAGCGCTTAGAACCTGGCTACCCGTTTATGCGAACCGGTGTAGACTATGCGGGGCCAGTTTTCATAGTATCCAGAAAGGGCAGAGGTTCTAGACTCACTAAGGCATACATCTGTCTTTTCATTTGTTTTACGACTAGAGCCATGCATTTGGAACTCGTCACTAGTTTATCCAGAAACGACTATATTTTAGCATTAAAACGTTTTATTAGTAGGCGAGGTACGCCTCGCACTATCTTTTCTGATAACGGTAGAAATTTCGTGGGCGCGGAAAAGGAGTTTCCTTTATTCTTAGAGAAGGAATCGGAAGCCATCATTAATTACGCTTCCAATAATAGCATTGAATTCCGATTTATTCCTCCTTATTCCTCACATTTTGGCGGTCTATGGGAGGGCGGGGTGAGATCATGCAAGTATCACCTGAGACGCATAGTAGGTAACGCGCGACTAACTTACGAGGAATTTTCCACGGCTTTGACACAAATCGAAGCTGTCTTAAATTCCCGTCCAATTTCACCTCTTTCCTCAGACCCTTCTGACCTTACCCCCTGTACGGTTCACGTACAGGCAAGTAATTTGCTGACGCCGCGACCTACTTTCCGTAATTAATTTTATATTTATTTATTGTACTAAAGTTAGTTGACCATTAGCTACCTTAGCGATAATACCACGGATTAGCATCCAACATAACTTGTGTGTAACTTTACAATAAACTTGGGATCGTGAAGTCTGTGGTTTTCGTCAACTCACCTCACTGCAACTTGACTGCTCTGAGCCGTACATAAAAAGTGGTCCTTCGAGCCGGATATAAAGTGTGCAGAGTGTCTCTATTACTATAACGTTAGCGAATCGGTCTAGTTGGTCTCCCACAATCGGGTCGCCCCAGCTGGATTGAGAAGGCGCACATAGCGTTAGTAGAGTGCGAACACACTTATCCACAACTATCTGCGAACTAGTGCCATTGGTGACACAACTCTGTTCTACCAACGGTCGAAGCTATAACTAATAACAATGGTTCAGAGTCCTGCAGAACTGATCAGCCGTCAAGGAACTATCTTCAACAACTTGAAGCTTATATGTACAAACTATAAGAAGGACAGCCCCACCAGGAAGAACTTGGCGTACCTGGAGGAGTGTCTCTCGCGGCTGAACAACAACTGGGAGAAGTTTGTTCACAATCATCAACTACTGGAAGAGTCTGGAGCAACAGACCATCAATACTTCAACGACGACGTTTTCAACAATACCAAAAATATGTATGAAGATGTCCTACAAGACATGTTGAAACGAAAGTTGGAACTGCCGTCTGCATCTACCAGTAAGACGGAAGTACCACCCGCGTCGCCCCCGCAGGTTAAGGGGAAAACAACATTTTCCTTCGAGGAAATCAAATTCCACGTGCCACCTCGTGAAACGAACGAGACGACGGAAAAGCAACAAGATCTTTTGCGTCAGCAATACTGCAACTTTAGAGCATTCGAACGCACGGTGGAAAAGATAAACTTTGCACTGGCGGAGTCGATGGAAAAATGGGAATTAGACCACAGTCTAAACACCCTGACAACTAAATGGGAGCATGTCGAAAAGGCAAACTGGGAACTTGACTACATTCTACAAGATGAAGACTCGGTTTACAGACAAAAATATAGTTCTGCGGAGAACATTTATGATGACTTAAGAAAGAAACTACAAAACAAGATCTGGAACAACGCACACTATGAGAAATCGACACCAAAAATACCTATACCTGAATTCCATGGCAACTACAACCAATGGCTGACTTTTAGAGACCTCTTCCTCGAAAGTGTGCATAATAATCCAGTCCTTTCGAAAGCTCAAAAAATGCAGCACCTGAAAACAAAACTAAAGGGTGAAGCTGAGAAACTGGTTCAGCATCTTGGCATCAGTGCTGAAAACTATACATCCACCTGGGATATTCTAACTCATCGCTATGATAACAAACGGTTGTTATTTACTTCTTACATGAACACGCTTCTGAATCAACCCAATATTCAAGAAGCAAACGCAGCAAACATACGGAAGCTACATGACGTCATGATGGAGTGCCTGAACGGACTCAAGAACATCGGTCTCGACACTACGAATTGGGATCCAATCATAGTCCACCTTTTGATGCAAAAACTAGATAGTATCACGTACAACGAATACATAAAGGACATCAAACATCCTAGAGAATTTCCTGATTTAGAAGAATTCACCGAGTTCTTAGAATCAAAGTTCATGGCGTTGGAAGCTCTACGTGAACCGTACACCCCCCTCACCCCCTCACACTTCCTCATTGGCCGACCGTTAACGTCGCCACCTTCAAGGAATGTTCCAGACCAGCCAAGTTCGAGTCTGACACGCTACGAACGCATCGAGCACCTGCGGCAGCACTTCAGGCGGCGCTGGTCCACAGAATACGTTTCGGAGCTACAACTGCGAACTAAGTGGCAGATCAGGCAGGAGGACATCACCTTGGGCAGCCTCGTCCTCATCAAGGACGACCAGTTGCCACCATTAAAGTGGCGACTTGGTCGTGTTCTGCGTATACTTCCAGGAGGAGACGGCGTGGCACGAGTGGCTGACATCCACACAGCTGCTGGGACGATCAGACGTGCCTTCTCCAAGATCTGCCCGCTGCCTCCGCAGCCTGTGGGCGACGACGCCTGACTCCGTGCCGGGAACCATTTTGGAAGCAGTGCTTCCAAGGCTGGGGGCATGTTCACGCCTACTGCTAGCGCCACCTATCCACAAGATGACGCACTCGGTGCGTGAGCGCAGCGGCGCCGACCTCTGCAGCTCGGTGGACATCAGCTCCGCCTAGTTCGTCCACTGGCCACCACGCTCGCCTGGCGCTGCTACGTTCATTCTTCAGCATCATACAGTCATTCTGTTCATTCACAGCGGCTATAAAAAGGCTTGCATTGTATCGAATCATTCCTTTTCACCTCGCATCCATCATCCAGTACAAACCCCCCTGCCATGCCATGGCGGTGTAACCCAAAACTCTGTACAAATCCAAAATTATTCAAATTCAAATTCAAATTCATTTTATTAGCTTGCAACAGAATACTGACAGGATTAACAGCGGGTCCCAAACTAGGCACAGCCTGTATCTTGGTGACCCAGACAAAACACAAGTTAAAACAAATTATAATGTTCTGCTAGCGCAAGAAAAATATCATGGATTAATAAAATTATTAGCGTTGATTACAAAATAAAAAGAAAAGAAATAAATAATTAATAACATCGAAAATAACTTAAAATAGTATGCAAAATGTGATTATTTACAAAATTTGTGGTAAGAACAGAGAAATTACAAGTAATTAAAAACAAAAACTTGGTACGTGCGCGTGTGTGTGTGTGTGTGTCTGTGTGTGTATCTGAGTGAGATTAGGAGTGCTGTCAGTTAGTGTAGTAGCTATTTGTAAATGATTCTTTCTGTTTCGTCGTAGGAGAGTGTGAGGAGCCAGTTCTTTATTATCTTTTTACACAGGGATATTTTGAGATCTATTATGTTGCAGTTCTTAACAGCTTCATTGTAAATGCGTGGATATAAATAATTTGAAGAGCGTCTTGCCATAAGAGAGTTTGCCCGGGGCACAGGTATGCTAAATATACGTTTGGAGATTATCTCTGTGTAGTCTGGTCTGGATTTTAATTTTTTGTGTGTTTGTAGTACTGCATCTAAGATAAAAAGCTGTCGGACACGGAGGACTGGGAAATCCTTATATAGATGGTCAGTTGAATAAAGTAAAGGTTTTTTCAGCATAACTTTCAGGACCGCTCTTTGTGCTCTCTCAGCTTCAATAAATGTGGCCTTACCTGCGCCACCCCAGACAGAGATACCATACTGGAGAACGGATTGGCAGAGACCAAAGTAAACAGTACGCAGTACAGGAGTGGGTGTGCAGTCACGAAGTTTTTTCATGATGTAGATGAGTTTCCTGACTCTGCCGGATAGTGTGTGTATTTGTGGTTTAAAGGATAAGTTCTCATCTAAAGTAATTCCTAAATATTTCATGGACTGCACACGCTCAATCACAGTGCACGAACAGCCTGCAGTACGAGTGTTATTGTTATGGGAGCAAGAATGAATTGTGAGGGTTAGATGTTGGGGGGGTTTTGATGTCTTGGTCTTGTAGAAAGTAATTATCTTAGTCTTTTTAACGTTTAAGGTTAGTAAATTCCTATCAAGAGCATTCGCTATTCTGAGGAGTCCCTCTTCGGCAATGCTGTAAACCTGGTCCCAATTTTTGCCATGAAATATGACCGCTGTATCATCTGCATAAGCTATTATTTCAGCGCTGGTGAGTGAAATATTTAATATATCATTCATATAAAGCAAGAAAAGCGTTGGGCCAAGCGTACTACCTTGAGGGATTCCATAGTTGACAGGAAGTAGGCTGCTAGAGATATCTCCGAGCTTAACAAATTGCCTTCTATTGGAAAGATAGCTTTTAAGCCAATCTAGGGGAGTACCGCGTATACCTGCTGCTTCCAGCTTCTTTAGCAGGAGATCTATTGAAATAGTGTCGAAAGCTTTAGCCAGGTCTAGGAAAGCGCACATAGTGCGTTCTCCTTTATCGATAGTTGACGACACAATATTTGTTAGGAGCCTGGCTGCATCTTCAGTTGACCTACCCCTCCTAAATCCGAACTGCTTATTGGAAATAATGTTGTGTTTCTCGAAAAAATTCGTAAGTCGTTTGTTTACAACTTTTTCGAGCAACTTAGATAGTATAGGCAATAGGGCGATAGGTCTATAGTTATCGGGGATATCTGTTGCACCACTTTTGTGAATTGGGCTGACAGCTGCAACTTTCCATCGGTCCGGGAATATTCCAGATTCTAAGCTGAGGTTAAATATAAGAGTTAGTGGATGAATAATGGCGGTTTTGATTTTTTTTATTAGTCTTACATTAAGATTATCGGGCCCGGGAGCGCTGTCATTGTTGAGTTGAGTTATAAGGCTTTCTATTTCAGTTTCATCTGTGGGGTGTAAGAAGAATGTGTGTGGACAGGTTATATTTGGGGTATATTTATCGGCAAGAGAGGCTTGTGTTTCCGAGAGTCTCGAGAGAATGATGTCAGACAGTTTGTCTCCCAGTGCAGTGAAGTAAGTATTGCATTTGTTAAGAGATTCTGTTGGGTTCTCATTGGTAACTAATTTATAGGAATCATTTGACGTCTTTTTGTTATCGCTGTATATAGATTTTATTGACTTCCAAAGTTTTTTCGGGTCAGCTTGGCTATTTTCGATTAGATTGCTGTGGTAGTTGGTTTTTAACTTTTGTAGCAGGCTGTTACAAGAGTTTCTGTATCGGGTGTAGATTAACCTTTTTGTTTGATCATCTTTGTGCGCACGTGAGTCTAGGTGCAGTTTGTCGCGGTGGCGCATGCACCTTATTAAGCCTGAGGTAATCCAGGGCCTGATGTTATAATTACTTCTGCTAACTTTGACTTTTCGTGAGTGTTTTTTTAGTGATGTTGAGATGATGTCAACAAAAATATTAACAGCGGAGTTGGTGCAATGCTGGTTCAGGACTTCAGTCCATGAAATATTATTTAACTCGGCGACAACGGCTTCCTCGTCAATTTTAATTTTCCATTTTGGTCTGATGGAGCAAGATTTATTATTTTGTAAGCTGGTAGCAGCCATCGCTATGTCATGATCAGTGACAGAACATTTAGAAACTGCTCCCGTAGATTTATTTCTAGATTTAATAAAAATATGGTCAAGACAAGTACTGTTTCTCGTTGGAATGGTAATTGCAGGAAGGAGACCGTGTGTAGCCAACATCCGTAGATAGTCCGCATTTTTGTTGTTAATTTCATTACATATGTCGATATTTATATCTCCTGTTACAAATATTTTGTCATAATTAATTAACTGGTTCAGAGTGGCATCTAAGGATGTGGTAAAGTTGTCCGGATTAGTATAGGATGGGGATCGATAGATACCTAGAATGGCAATATCACTGTTAATTTTGATTAATAGACTGTCTGCGTCTGCTATTGTTGGTTCACTGACGGTAAAATTCCAAGAAGATTTTATGTAAACGACTACACCACCATTTTTATTTGACTGTGAGTGCGTCCTGGAGCCAGTATAGCCTGGTAATAGTTCCAACAACAACCCATCGCTCAGCCAACACTCAGTTAAGACAATGACGTCGAATTCGCAATCAAGACGTTGTAGAACCGCGTAAAAGTTATCAAAGTTGCGTTGGTAACTCCTAATATTAAATGTGAGAATTTTAAAGTTGTAGTCAGTATGTAGTAGCTGTTCCCTACAGTTTTCCATCAGATCGTAAGAGTGACAATTAATTTGGAGACTTTCATCAATATCTTGCATTATGTTAAATAAAGCCATCTGTATAGGTACGAAAAACTGATGTTGTAGTAAAAATCTTTTTATGGAATGTCACTAATCGACCGATGGAGATTATTGGAGGGAAAATAGTAGGGGTGTGTATGAGTGTGCGTGAGGGGTGTGTGTTTATTTTTTTATTGTGTTTATGTGTTGTGAATGTCATGTCTGTGTTTTTGCACAAAATAATTATTATTAAATTATAAAAAGGCATAACAAAGACCAAAATTACGACAATATTATTCCTGAGTTGAGGAAGCCGGTATAGGAGAACTCGTTTGCTTTCCAAGATAAATATCGAGTTCTTTGATGCTCTTGATCGTGATGGCCGGTTGCCCCTCAATCTTGCGGATAAGTATGCGCCCGTTGTTCGTCCAGCAGTATTTGTGGCCCGCACTTTGTGCACGGGCCCGAGCCTCACGAAACAAGATACGGTTAGCCTTGGTAAGATGCTCATTGACAAATATCTTACGGACAGGTCCTTGGATGTCAATGTCCTTGGAGGAGAAGTTGCGCCTAGTTTTGGATGCCTTTATGAGCTCGTCCCTTTTTGCCCTTCTTAATAATCTTACGCAATTATCGTATAGTATCGCCTGGGAAACTTAGTGTCTGAGTCGCGCACAGGACTTTTTTTTAGGCCTGCCCGAACTGTCCAGTCGATGTCATCCACAGTCACCGCGACATCGAGCTTTGACGCGGTTAGTAAGACTATGTGTTGAAGATTTTCGGAGGGGGATTCTTCGATGCCCATGATCTCGATCTCATTACGCATTGCTGACTGCGTTTGATGGTTTAGTTGGTCCTTCAAGTTACAAATTGTTTCGTTTAAGATAACGACTTGCGAATTACTTTGCTCGAGGGATTTTATCCTACCTTCATAGCTGTCCAATCGGGCATTGCATTGGATAACACCATCGAGTAATGACTTCAGTGATGTTTTAACTTCATCCATGTCCGATCGCATAAGCCTGATTTCAGAGAGAAGTTCAGTGAAAGAAGGTTTGTCAGTGAAGTCTCGAGCGGGTGACCCAATAGCTACGCGCTTGTGCCCGCGCGATTGAGTATTTATGTTCGAGACGTCGAGCTCGGCGCTTGTGTTCACTGGTCGAGCGGGCGTGTTGCTGTTATCAGTGCGAGGTGTCTTAACCCGACAGGAAGGACATAGCCAGATGTCTATTTGTTTGCTAGAATCGATCGATGAAGCGTTAACACATATTTTGTGGTAGTTAGTCTCACAATTAGAGCATTTAATTGGTCTATCTGTCGTTTTTATGTCTTGTTTACAGGCTTCACACGACATATTCATAATGCAGTTCGGTTTAAGTTTTAATAAACACACAAACTTGTATTGCACGCGAGCAAATGCGTGCTGTGTACGTGATCGGCTTTAGAGCAGGACAGCAGCGGCAATATAGATGTGAAACCATAACGATAGATTCATTTTCATCACCCGGGAACAGACCTCATCCTCAACAAGCCCTTATAAATAGGTGCTCTATTACCGGAAGGAGGGCTGTAGATTGCGTACTGCATGGCATTGACGACCGTGCTGTTAGGTTAGGCGCAGAAGCGGTACAGTTCGATGATTTAGACAAACTGTTAACTTATTTGAGAAATTCACGTAATGTCAAAATCAATCCTGATAAACGCAATTCTAAACCTCTTCCTCTTAAAAATCCCACCGATGTCTTCCAATCTAGTAATCAATCACAATCAACTTCGTTTAAAAGAAAAATACGTTGTGCTAACTGTAAGGCTGAAGGACATATAGTTAGTCAGTGTAGTCTTCATATAAGAAAATGCACAAAATGTCTTAAAATAGGACATGAAACTGAGAAATGCTATTTTAACACGTCTACATCCGAAAAATCTGTGAATAGAGTTAGCTTAGATTCTAATTCACGTAATTTTTTTTTTAAAACCGCGTTAGTTAAAAAAGTTCCTATAGAGGTATTTGTGGATCTGGGTAGTGAATGCTCCATGCTAAAGGAGTCTTATTTTGCAAAATTAGGAATCAAAGACATCGAACTCGATGGTTTACCTACTTTAAAGGGGTTTGGCAATTCTTTCGGAACAGTTTTAGGGAGAATCAATGCACATATTGAAATTGATGGTGTAGGAGCGTACACGAAGTTGCTTTTGGTCCCAGATAATGCTATGAAAATGCCACTGATGATAGGTCAAACGTACACTGAGCAACCACATATCCTAATACATAAAACTTGTGAACGATTCGATATTCTATTAAATCTTACGGATGCAGTAACAAATAATAAATCCGGTTTGCACTGTTTAGAGTCTGTTACAATATCGGGCCTGACTATTGTGAAAGTTTATACTAATCCAAAATTTACTGGGGTGTTGTTTGTTGAGGGTGGCTCAAGAACTAAAAATGGTATTTATCATTATATACCTATTATATGTCTATGAGTTTGATAACGCTGGTAAGGGTGCAATTGTTATTTATGGACTAAATTCTAAAACATTTTCTGTTACTAAAGATGATTTGATTGCCCGTGGTAAAATAGCATATGAAGAGGCCAAAAGAGACATACTCCGCGTAACGGCTCAGGGCCATCAAAGTCAATCTAGGCTCATTACATTATCGGATTTACAAGTCAATGTCCGAATTAGGTAACTGCCAAGTATCAGAAATGTCAATCTCCTTACAAGACGATGATCCTGTGGTATATAGACCGTATCGGTTAGCCACAAAAGAAAAAGAAATAGGGAAAAGATTGATGAAATGCTTGAAAATGATATTATTAGACCCTCTACCTCACCGTATTCGAGCCCCATAGTTTTGGTTAGGAAGAAAACCGGCGACTATCGCCTCTGCATAGACTATCGTGCATTAAATTAGAAGACAGTAAAAGAAAATTATCGAATGCCTCTTATTGATGACCAACTAGATGTCCTTTAAGGAAATAATTATTTCACAACCCTCGATTTGGCATCTGGTTACTACCAAATTTCTATAAATGAGCAAGACAAGCAGAAAACTGCGTTTGTTACCCCTTTTTTTTTTTTTTTTTTCGTATGGGGAATCATCAAATAACTCCTCCCGCTCTGGGCGGAGCAGGAGGGAGTGTCAGACTTTTACTGACTAAAACCCATCCATGTTGCTTCATCGCCCTTTGTGTTCCGGGGCCACGGTATCTCTTTCGAACTGTCCCGCAACCCCGGTAGGGATCGGTCCTTACGGACCCCTTCCTTTTTGCTGACTCTCTTTGAGGCGCGCGTGGAACACGAACGCGCCGTTGACACGGCCTTTCGTCATGAGACGGACGGACGGCGAGCTAGCCCATAGCTCACCGTCCACAGGACCGCGCCTACGGTGGCCGGGGGCCACGTGGTGGTGGCCCCCGACGCCCGGGGCGTCTCCCGCGGCGGCCGGGACGTTGAGAGGTTCTCTCCCTCTCACGTTCCGCCACCTCCTTCTCTAGCATTAATGCTTCGCAGAAGGAGGTGACGGCTTCCCATTCCGTCTCGCTCCGGACCATGGCTTGCACCAGGGCCGGACGCGAGAGGTCGCCGCCGCCGATCGCCGCATCGAGGACACGGCGGTGCTCCGCCCACGCGGGGCACACCTCCACCGTGTGTTCCACCGTGTCCTCCGGTAAATCCTCACAATGGAAGCACCCGGGCGTTTCCTCCCGCCCGATTCGGTGCAGGAACCTCCCGAACACTCCGTGTCCGGTGAGGACCTGCGTCAGGCGGAAGGTGAGGACGCCGTGGCGTCTCTAAAGCCACTCCTCAAAGAGGGGACTTATCGCCACTATCGTGGCGTGCCCTGCACGGGGTTGCGACAGTCGCTCTCTCCATGTCGCCATGAGATCCCGCCGGAAGTCTGTCCGCTGAGCGACAATTTGTCGCGGCAGCGGAGTTTCTCCCCGGCGTAGCGCCTCCGCGCGCCATTCATGTAGGCGCGCGAGGACTATCACCTCTAGATCCCATGGCGGCAATCCGGCAAGGAGGCTCGCCGCCTCGCGGGAGATCGTACGGTACCCCCGGGCCAGCCTTACGGCTACTACCTTTTGGGGCGCGTTCAAATAGTGGGCGGCTCGCAGCCTCAATGAACGCGCCTACACCGGGGCCCCGTAAAGGGCCATTGACCGCACGACTCCCGCATAGAGCCTCCGGCAGGAGGCGTTTGGCCCCCCCAGGTTGGGCAGGAGCCGCCTGAAGGTAGCCCCAGTCCATTCCAGTTTGGGGGCCAAACGTCGGAAATGTTCTACGAAGTTCCACCGGCTGTCAAGGACAAGTCCCAAGTACTTCAACGTCGACTCAACGCCGATGGATACCCCTCCTACCGTCAGTGAGGATCCCGGAGGTGGCGCATTCCGAGGCCCATGAAAGCACATGGCCTCGGACTTGTGCAATGCCACCTCGAGACCCAATTGCCGGATCCTCTCAACGACTATCGCAACCCCGCGTGTCATCGCTTCGGCCGCCGCCTCATGCGACCCCCCCCTGTGCTAGCACCAGCGTGTCGTCTGCGTAGCAAACCACGCTGACGCCGCTAGGGAGATCGGCACGCAGCACCCAGTCGTAACCGATGTTTCACAAGGACGGCCCTAAGACCGATCCCTGCGGAACACCGCACGACATCTCTCGCCGGTTCCATTCTCCGCTGCGACCGGGGTAAATGACTGCCCTGTCTGTCAGGTAGTCCCCGACCACTCGGCGGAGGTAGGTCAGCACCCGGTGATACCGGAGTGCCTCCCTAATGCAGCTCCAGGGCATGGAGTTGAAAGCGTTGGCGATGTCGAGAGACACCGCCAAGACAACCCCACCCCTGGACACCGCATCCCCCGTCGTGAGGGCTCTCACGCGCACGATGGCGTCCACCGTAGAGCGCCCCTTGCGGAAACCAAACTGGTGTTCCGCAAGATCCGGCTCCGTCCCCGCAAGGTGCTCGGCGAGGCGGTTTGCAATTACTCTTTCAAAGAGCTTGCCCACCTCGTCGAGCAGCACCACGGGCCGGTATGCGGACGGAGAGTCCGCAGGGCGCCCCGGCTTCCGAATGAGGACTAGCTTTCCCGTCTTCCAACGAAGTGGGAACTGGCCTCTCTCCAAGCGTGCGCTAAGGAGCCCCTCTAGTCAGGGCCCGAGAGCCTCCGAGGCCAGGACCCAGGCTTTGCCAGGCAAGCCGTCGGGTCCCGGGGCGGTATTTTTGGCACTGAGCCTACGTACCGCCACTCTCAGGTCTACCCCAGTCACTTCCGGAGCGTTGTCGTCGTCGTCCTGTTGGTCCGCTTCCAGCATCGCACGCGGCGGAGCCATACGCGGGGGTGGGTGTTCCCCTCGCGAAGGGAACAGAGTGCTCACCACGTCCTCCACGAGCTCAGGCCGGAGACTCTGCGTCAGTGCGCCAACTTGTAAGGGCGCCCCCACGGATCTCTGTCGAGAGTCCCCAGCATCTCCTCGCGGGCCAGATCCCTGGCCCGCAGGACAGCCTCGCGGAGGGTAGTCTTCGCCGCTCTGTACCCCTCATAAAGGTCCGCAATGGCTGCCGCATCCGGTGGGCGGATGCGGAGCCTGCGATGCCTGGCGTACAGGTGGCGCGCAGCCACGCACGCCTCGCGCAGAGATGTCAGCTCACGCGACCACCAGTACACCTGACGCCGGGCGCATCTTGGCCGAACACGGGGCATTGCCACGTCGCAAATGTCAGACATGGCCTCCTGGAACCACCTTGCCTCGTTGTTAACGTCGGCAGGCCTGTCCGGTGATGTCACCCAGGCCTGCACGATCAAGGCTTCCCGGAGGAGCTCCCGGTCCAGTTGCTTCAGCGCCCAGCGCGGACCACTCGGGGCCTGTTGGACGACCTGGTTCGACGACCTGGTTCGACGTCTCCACCCAGACCTCAAGCGCGCCGGGCGCTTGAGGTCTGGGTGGAGACGTCGAACCGGATGTACCGGTGGTTGGAATAGGTCTCCACCCCCTCCATGACACGCCAGTCAACGACACGCGGCGACAGAGCGGGGCTCGAAATGTCCACCGTCTCCTTCGCCTTTGCCAGCAGGTCGCGGTAGGACACGCCCCTCTTTTCCGCGTCCGGCTGTAGTGTAATCACTACAGCTGCGGTCTTCAGGGCGCGGAGCCTAGCCGCGATCTTCCGCGCCCTGTGCTGGCGCTGCCGCTCCTCATTACGGGCCTTTTTGGCCGCCTTCCGCCCCTTCTGTTTCTCCCCGACAACCTGCCATCCGACTTCAGCCGAAGGAGGTGTAGGGGCCTGGGGGGGCGGTGGCGGCGGCGGCTGCTGGCGTGCCGCTGGTGCTGGCCCACTCGCCGCTGGCCCATTCGCCGCTGGCGCTGGCGCCGGCACAGTCACCGCCTGTGCGGCCGCTTTGCCCTTGCTCCTCCTGGGCGCCTTCTTAGTCGGCGCCGGTTTCGCCGGAGCCGACTTCCCAGGGGGGGGTGCCACAGCTCTGCCGGAGGACTGGCTCGACGGCCCAGGCCCCGGTGTGGCAGCCATAGCAGCCGCGTATGACGCCGTGCTCGGCATCGTGCTCGGGCCCGCGGCTGCCTTGTTTGCACCCAGAGGGGGGCGCAGGACGATTCCCTCCAGGACGGAGAACGCGCCTGGAAGGACGCCAATATTGCCCGGATGGCGCCCCTCCACGGCCAGCCTTGCTGACCCCTCAGACCTCACGGAGCCAGAAAGCCCCCTCCCCTTGCCCCGGATCCCACCACGCTTATTGGTGGAGATCTTTCGGGCCGAGGCCTCCTACTCTCCGGATGACGAAACCCGGTCGCCATCCCGCCTGGGCCGCTTGCGGAAGAACTTGCTGTTCTCCGCGGGCGTCCCGGCCCTCGCGCGGCGGGAGCTCTCTGAGCCTACCGCGCTCGCATCGCTGGATGCGACATCGGACTCCGACCCCGCATCCTTCCTCTCCTCTGTTTTGCCGTTGCCGGCGTTGTTGTTTTTGTTTTTTTTTTCAATTCATCCATATCTAATCCCACGAGAATGGGGAAAATAAGCTTCAATCTAGGCAGAGACCCCTGTACCTAGAAGGGCAGATTTAAGCATTACATTACCCGTCAGCCATACATCCCCTCGCGGTGCGTCGCCACTTGGGATTCGGGGTAACTTTTTATAGAGGTTTTCTACCTCGCGGTCCGGGCGGTTAAGCCAAGACCCTCGGTACCCTATCGAAACCGCGAGACGTGATCCACAGCGCTTCGACAGCCAGATTACGAGATTGGCGGTGACAGAGGAGGACGGATCCTTCTCTGTCTGCTCGGAGGCAAGGTGAGTGCACACCGAGCCCGCCCTCATTCCTCTGCTGTGCCCTCTGCCTTGCAGAGGGTCACGCAGAAGAACGCACCGTTGCATCCGGGAGATGTATAAACTAGCAAGTGTGCAAGGAAAACTAACCGAAGAATTCATTATTTTCGAAGTGAAAATCCCGTTAGTAGCAGACAAACAATATGAACTAACCGAAGTCATCCCAATCCGCAACATAAAGGGAGCCTCCATGATTAACATTATACCAACAACTCAATACATAGCCGTTAACTTGAAAGTGGACATGATGATATCACTGGATCAACAACATCTATCATCATGCACACAAGTAAACACAAATCAGCTGCTTCTATGTAACCTTGACTTACCTATTTACGGCATAAAAGCAGCCACAAAAATGTGCGAAGCTGACATAATAAACAATCGAGGAGTATCAACCTGCCGCACTGAGGTATCAATTTGCAGCAGCGAATGGAAAAAACTATACAGCAAAGGGGCTTGGTTGTTTACGTGTTGTGAGGAATGCACTATACGCATTTTCTGTCCAGCTGGAATTACGTCACAAACACTACAAAATACAGGCATAATCACTTTAGCGACATGTTGCATAATGCGCGGCGATAAACATCTAATTCATTCGCACTACAATATGCAAAGCACAATGGATTTAGGAAATGAGCAAGAGATCGACGTAGCAGAGATAAACCTAAACGAACTATTAAGAAGCAACAGTCAAATTACAAACATAACAAACATGGAAATTGAAACACATGAAGAACAACTAAAGGGTCTTAAGAGAAAAATTGAGCTGGTTAAAGAACAGCAAGACATCCAAATAGTTCCGTGGAGGCGGCGCAACATCACTATGTCCTGTACGGCTGTATGAAAACCTGTGCAACAATATTCAGCATATGAGTATACTTTCAAATAAAAGCACGCTGCCTCTGTCTACCTCAAGGAAGCAGAACAGCAACGCAGGCGCACCAGGAAGAGATCGAGATGGTACCAAGTCATACTCAACGGGATCTTCCTGGGAAAGGACAAACAAATGCACTAGAAGAGGCCCCCGGACATCTTCCTAACAGCAACAAGGTGGATCGCGAAACGTCGCCAAAACCCGTTAGCGGCGAGCATAGAACCTGCTAATGATAAATGATAAATGATGTTTATTTTGCAAGTAGGTTTTTACAAACACTTTTACACGTCATTTTTTAAAACTAGATGGGGCCGGTGTTTCGTACCTGACTACTCTGAGAAGAAACAGCCGAAACAAACTCAGAGGTCATAGTCTCTTTTAAAGTCCAGTCAATCTTGCTCAATTCACATGAGGACTATGCAGATTAGTGTCTGATGTGGTCTTTTGATGAAAGAACCATACAGTTTTGAGTGGACCTGTCCAGTCAGTGCAAGCATTTGTCAGTTAACGTGTAGCTCGACTTATAACTCAAGGAGCTCAACGAAACGACGAAAAATACCAAAGAAAGGACATTTGGGTAGGTCGCTTAGAGTACTCAAACTCTCAGACAGTTGTGGGAAAAAATAAACAAAAAATATAAATGTGACCCACATGGTCCCCACATTCACAATAATCATATAAAATTCATTACACGTTCTATTAAAAAAGAATGTAAATAAAAATCACAAAAATCATTAAAAGGCACAATGATGATAAAAAAAAAGTAAAATATTTAATAAAATAAGTATTCATGTCAAATCAGTAAATGTCAAATAAAATAATTAAAAAAAAAAAGAATAGGTACATGTCAAAACATTAAATGTCAGAGTGTATAAAAAATAATAAAATACATGTCAAAACATTATGTCTGAGTGTATAAAAAAGGAAAAGAAAAAAAAAAAAGGAAAAGAAAGGAATAAATAATAAACAAGCGAAGTCCGAAGCTTCGACATTCAGAGAGCAAATTTCATTGGAGCAGCTTAATCCCAAGCCTTTTTATCTTCGAGATAGTGATTAACATGATAGTAGGCTTTCAGGCACAGCTTCCGTTTTATAAACGATTTGAATTTATTTAGGCTTAGTGCTTGAATTTGGCTCGGAAGTTTATTGTAAAAACGTAGGTATACATTGGCATCTGAACGTACCCCCTATTTTTTTGAGCCTCGTTGCAGGAACAACAAATTTGTGTTTGTTCCTCGTATTTATGTTGTGGATATCACTGTATTTTTTTAAACAAATTAATATTTTTGTGTGCGTACAAAACGTTTTCATAAATAAACTGAGAAGGGACAGTAAGAACATTAATCTCTTTAAATTTTTCTCTGAGGGAGTATCTGGGACTTAGTTTATAAATTGAACGAATTGCCCTTTTTTGCAAAACAAATATTGTCTGAAAATCGGCGGCATTGCCCCACAAGAGAATACCGTACGACATCACGCTATGGAAATAACTAAAGTAAACTAAACGGGCTGTCTCTAAATCAGTTAACTCACGAATCCTTCTAACGGCGTATGCTGCAGAGCTAAGTTTTTTTGACAATTTGTCTATATGCGGGCCCCACTGAAGCTTAACATCCAAAGTTATGCCTAGAAACACTGTGCTATCTTCCGGTTTCAACTCTTCATCCTTAAATAGTACAGTAGTTTCCACTTGTCTTACATGGGGTATCGTAAACTTAATACACATACATAAGTCGAGCTACACGTTAACTGACAAATGCTTGCACTGACTGGATAGGTCCACTCAAATCTGTATGGTTCTTTCTTCAAAAGACCATCTCAGACACTAATCTGCATAGTCCTCATGTGAATTGAGCAAGATTATCTGGACTTTAAAAGAGACTATGACCTCTGAGTTTGTTTCGGCTGTTTCTTCTCAGAGTAGTCAGGTACGAAACACCGGCCCCAACTAGTTTAAAAAAATGACGTGTAAAAGTGTTTGTAAAAACCTACTTGCAAAATAAACATCATTTATCATTTATCATATAGTTTTTTTCTCATTTAGGAGTAGGTTATTAACATTAAACCAATTAACGACTTTTGCCAGGGCGCTATTAACATCATCCGTAACTAACTGCTGACGTTTGAGTTTAAATAAAAGCGAAGTGTCGTCTGCAAACAATACTATGTCATGATTATCCTTTATGAGGTGAGGCAAGTCATTTATGTAAATAAGAAACAAAAATGGACCAAGAATTGAGCCCTGTGGTACCCCCATTCTTACTACGGATCCGGGAGATCTCTTCCCGTTAACATCAACTCTCTGAATCCTATTACTTAAATATGAAATAAGAAGGTCCAGAGAGGCGTTACGGATTCCGTAGTGGTGTAGTTTCCTGATTAATGTTTCTTGAAGAACTCAATCGAAAGCTTTAGATAAATCGCAAAAAATGCCCAAATTATCGCATTTGTCCTCCCAGGCATTATAAATAATAACTTTATTTACATACTTTGTGATAATACATTTTATTTGTTATTTGTACTTTTATAGTTGGCAGGATGTACGAGCATCGCCACATGATATTTTTATTGTTTTAGTTTTTACCTGAACGAGCAGTTGCTAAATTCACAGATTTATTTACATTCGCTGACTAGGCTATTACGACCGCCACAAGTCACCTACTTTTTGTATTATATATTTTAATGTTTTACATAATAAACGGTCAATCATTTACGGACACAAAACAGTGATTTTATTCCCTGTACACATCCCGTGTGATTCGTCCATCTACATACTACATCTCAGTGTGCGGAGCTGCTGCCCGTACAATGATATAAAGTAAAAGTCATTTGTAAATTACTTTACATACAAAAACTGTTTTAGGCTTTCACGATCCTAGCTCGCCGTCCGTCTGTCTCATGACGACAGGCCGTGTCGACGGCGCGTTCGTGGTCCACGCGCGCCTCAAAGAGAGTCAGCAATAGGAAGGGGTCCGCAAGAGCCGATGTCTGCCGGGGTTGCGGGATTATTCGAAAGAGATACCGTGGCCCCGGAATACAAAGGGCGATGAAGGAACATGGATGGGTTTTTAGTCAGTAAAAGTCTGACACTCCCTCCTGCTTCGCCCAGAGCGGGAGTCATTTGATGATTTCCCAACCGAAAAAAAAAAGGCTTTCACGGTTTTTAACTAAACTTAAAATGACACGTTTTGTGATAAGGACTCCACAAAACCCGGTGATACTGTGAGTGTGTTTTGCCGTGACTTAGTGTCGAGTTCCAGTAGTGCGCGTAGCAAAAGACAAAGAAAGAGGGTATATAGATTTGTCTGCTCCTAACATTTTTTTCCATCCACCCGCATTCTCCCTGATCAACCCGCGATCATGGCGCTTGCTCTCAATCTCTCTTGCTCGAAATATCGGGAGTTCAAAATAACAATGATCACGGAAGATATCCCAAGTAAAACAAATTTAACAAATAGAATTCATGACGTTAATTGTCATTCACCACAAAAAAGAGTCCATATGTAAGTATTACAATGTCTATTTCCCTTTCGATGCAAAGCGTGTGTTGAATTTTGTGGATGAGTGTCCAGACATTTTGAGAATCTGACATTTTGTTAAATAGATGTTCAGCTATACAGACCATCTGATAGTTGGACGTTTTGTTACATGGACATATTTAGCTACTTCAGACTTTCTGATCAGGAGGGGATCATTGTTTTCACCTTGTTAATATTAATTTTATTACCCATTTAGGTACACCTACTTACTAACCCATCTTTTTCTCCCTCGCGAGCATGTTACAGTATATATGCAATGTGTGCGGGCATGGACTAGCGATATTCTAGGTATCTAAATAACAACGGTTTCCATACACAAAGATTGGGCTACTACCAAAATAATAATATTATTTGGATAGAGCTTATCAACAAACATTTTTTATTATTACACCTAAATCGTAAGTCAATTCACTGAGAAGTTATTCAACCACAAAATATCTGAGGTCACCCAGATTGGGTTTTTTTTTTGCCGGCCTATAATGAACGCAATCTAAATATATAAAAGAAGAAACTGACTGACTCATCTATCAACGCACAGCCCAAACCGCTGGGTCTACAGACTCCAAATTTGGCAAGTAGGTTCCTTATGTGGTCTAGGGGTGCACTAAGAAAGGATTTTTCAAAATTCACCCCCTAAGGGGGTTAAACGGGGCTCCAAAGTTTGTATGGGGAAACAAGATTAGTTTGACTATTTTATTCGAAACTTCACAGGAGTGCTCCTATTGATAAATGAGTAGAAATGGGTGTCAGGTTTTTTTCAGAATCCAACTCCTAAAAGGGGGAAATGGGGTGGCAAAGTATAAAAATCAATGCACAGCCCAAACCACTGAGTCTAGAGATTCCAAATTTGGCACATAGGTTCTATATGGGGTCTAGGAGTGCATTAAGAAAGGTTTTTTTTAAATTTATCCCCTAAGGGGGTTAAACGGGGCTCCAAAGTTTGTATGGGGAAACAAGATTAGTTTGACTATTTTATTCGAAACTTCACAGGAGCTATTGATAAATGAGTAGAAACGGGTTTTAGGTTTTTTCAGAATTGAACCCCTAAGAGGGGGAAATTGGGTGGCAAAGTATAAAAATCAATGCACAGCCCAAACCACTGAGTCTAGAGATTCCAAATTTAGCACATAGGTTCTTTATGGGGTTTAGGGGTGCATTAAGAAAGGATTTTTCAAAATTAACCCCCTAAGGGGTTGAAACGGGGGTCCAAAAATTACATGGGGAAATAAGATTAGTTAGACTACTTTATTCGAAACTTAACAGGAGTACTCCTATCGATAAATGAGTTAACATTTGTGTTTTAGGTTTTTTCAGAATTCAACCCTTAAAGGGGAAAATGAGGTAACAAAGCCTGAAATTCAACATAGGTATTGTGTGTATGGTGAATTGGGTTGGGTGTATTACAAAAACAACGATTTTAAGATTTAATGTGGCGGACCTCAATTACTATCATTCCCTGTTGGGGTGCGATGAGGTTGAAATGTCTAAAAATCAATATGGGTGTCGAAACCGAGATTACCAGGGGTGCTGATGTCGAAAATGGCATTTATTTTGAGATCCAGAAGATGGCGGATTCAACTTCTATACAGGTTTATTGTTGATTTATTGTGATGATTGTGATAACGATGATGATGATTGTTATAATGATGATAATGATTGTGATGATGATGATTGTGATTACGATGATAATGATTGTGATTACGATGATGATTGTGATGATGATTTTGATTACGATGATAATGAGTTTGATAACGATGATGGTGATTGTGATAGTGATTGTGATAGTGATGGCGATTGTGATAGTGACGGTGATTGTGATGGTGATTGTGATGGTGACAGTGATGGTTGTGATAACGAGGATGGAGATTGTGATGATGATGATTGTGATTACGATGATAATGGTTGTTAAAATTATGATAGTGATTGTGATACTGATAGTGATTGTGATAGTGATTGTGATCGAGATTGTGATGGTGATTGTGATGTTGATGGTGATTGTGATTGTGATGGTAATTGTGATGGTGATTGTGATGGTGATTGTGATGGTGATGGTGATTGTGATTGTGATTGTGATGGTGATTGTGATGGTGATTGTGATGGTGATTGTGATGGTGATTGTGATGGTGATTGTGATGGTGAATGTGATTACGATGATAATGATTGTGATAACGATTTTGGTAATTGTGATAGTGATTTTGATGGTGATGGTGATAGTGATGGGGATTGTGATGGTGATGGTGATTGTGATGGTGATTGTGATGATGATTGTGATAATGATGGTGGTTGTGATTTTGATGGTGATGGTGATAGTGATGGGGATTGTGATGGTGATGGTGATGGTGATTGTGATGGTGATTGTGATGGTGATTGTGATGGTGATTGTGATGGTGATGGCGATTGTGATCATGATTATTGTGATTAAGATGATAATTATTGAGCTTACGATGATAATGATTGTGATTACGATGATAATGGTTGTTAAAATTATGATAGTGATTGTGATAGTGATAGTGATTGTGATAGCGATTGTGATAGTGATTGTGATCGAGATTGTGATGGTGATTGTGATGGTGATGGTGATTGTGATAGTGATGGTGATTGTGATGGTGATTGTGATGGTGATTGTGATGGTGATTGTGATGTTGATGGTGATTGTGATTGTGATGGTAATTGTGATGGTGATTGTGATGGTGATTGTGATGGTGATTGTGATTGTGATTGTGATGGTGATTGTGATGGTGATTGTGATGGTGATTGTGATGGTGATTGTGATGGTGATTGTGATGGTGAATGTGATTACGATGATAATGATTGTGATAACGATTTTGGTAATTGTGATAGTGATTTTGATGGTGATGGTGATAGTGATGGGGATTGTGATGGTGATGGTGATTGTGATGGTGATTGTGATGATGATTGTGATAATGATGGTGGTTGTGATTTTGATGGTGATGGTGATAGTGATGGGGATTGTGATGGTGATGGTGATGGTGATTGTGATGGTGATTGTGATGGTGATTGTGATGGTGATTGTGATGGTGATTGTGATGGTGATGGCTATTGTGATCATGATTATTGTGATTAAGATGATAATTATTGAGCTTACGATGATAATGATTGTGATTACGATGATAATGGTTGTTAAAATTATGATAGTGATTGTGATAGTGATAGTGATTGTGATAGCGATTGTGATAGTGATTGTGATCGAGATTGTGATGGTGATTGTGATGGTGATGGTGATTGTGATAGTGATGGTGATTGTGATGGTGATTGTGATGGTGATTGTGATGGTGAATGTGATTACGATGATAATGATTGTGATAACGATTTTGGTAATTGTGATAGTGATTTTGATGGTGATGGTGATAGTGATGGCGATTGTGATTGTGATGGTGATTGTGATGATGATTGTGATTATGATTGTGATAATGATGGTCGTTGTGATTTTGATGGTGATGGTGATAGTGATGGGGATTGTGATGGTGATGGTGATGGTGATTGTGATGGTGATTGTGATGGTGATTGTGATGGTGATAATGATTGTGATAGTGATAGTAATGGTGATTGTGATAGTGATAGTGATGGTGATTGTGATATTGATTGTGGTTGTGATAGTGATGGCGATTGTGATGATGATGATTGTGATTACGATGATAATGGTTGTTAAAATTATGATAGTGATTGTGATAGTGATAGTGATTGTGATAGCGATTGTGATGGTGATGGTGATTGTGATGGTGATTGTGATGGTTATTGTGATGGTGAGTGTGATGGTGATTGTGATGGTGGTTGTGATGGTGATTGTGAATACGATGATAATGATTGTGATAACGATTTTGGTGATTGTGATAGTGATTTTGATGGTGATGGTGATAGTGATGGGGATTGTGATAATGATTGTGATATTGATGGTGGTTGTGATGGTGATTGTGATAATGATGGTGACCGTGATAGTGATGGTGATTGTGATAGTGACGGTGATTGTGATGTTGATAGCGATGGTTATGGGGATTGTGATGGTGATTGTGATGGTGATTGTGATGATGATTGTGATGATGATTGTGATAATGATGGTGGTTGTGATAGTGATGGTGATTGTGATGATAATAATAAATTGTGATGATTATGAAATTTGGCACATAGATAGTTTATAACCTGAATTAACATGTAGGACTCTAATTATCCCTTTAGTATGATTCAGAGGGACAGTTACCGAACTGCAAGTGGGCGAAGCCGCGGGCAACAGCTAGTAATTAAATAAATCATAAGGATATAAACATTTTTTATTATGCCACCCAACTTCTATAACCAAGTTTTAAATAAGTAATGATAATAAAAAAGTAAGTATAAAAGCAACTGGACGGTGAAGACGCTGATGAAGGGAGATCTGCCGATCTCTTTAAAGCCCAAACTCATCGATGTGTTTATCCTGCTCGTCCTAACCTACAGTGCTCAGAACTGGTCACCTAATTGCAAAAGTTCCGCTTTGGGGTCTGCCAAAGAGCGCAGCATTCTGGATGTAAATAGAACAAATAAAATACGCAACGCTACGGTGCGCTCAAAAACAGGAATTAAAGACGTAGGCAAAAACGTTGCCAGGCTCAAATAGGATTGGGCAGGTCACGTGAGCCGCATGCATAACGACCGCTGGGCAAAGTTCTCAACACGATGGATGTTTGAGGATGGACGGCGCCGCCGACGGCGGCCTAGCAAGATGTCTTAATCTTAGTTTATCTTAATTTCACATCGCCAACCCCGAACAGAAACTATAAGTGCTCATTTCTGGACACGTGGTTAAGCGGCGCGTCAGGCGGTGCATCGGGCGGCGCGTTGCACGTTTTTCCGTTTACGGAGAGGTGGCGTGTGCAGCGGCGGTATCATCTGTCATATTATATTTGTACCTATTTGCGCGCGCACTGCCGCGTTGACCATGGCGGTGGACGCGGCGGTGCACGCGGCGGACAACGCTGTATTTCAGCAAACGCGCGTAAAATCGCTTCTCCGTAAACGATCTCATACATTGCCATATGTTTGAATTTTAAGCGGGCCGCGCCGCACGACGTGCCGCCCGACGCGCCGCGTCTCCGTAAATGAGCCCATAATGTTATTTGATTCTATGTAATTATTTCAGTACTAAAGTAACTTGTCTTATTTAAATCTATGTAATGTGTATCTGTGAAATGAAAAGAAAGACCGGTGGATCCATCCACAGGTCTTTCTTCTCATTGCGATTTTTCAGAAAAAAAAAAAACTATCGATCCGATTGATTGATCAAGGCGATTGATTTCTTCACATTAGACTAAAAACATCGGGGTTTTTTTTTAAATGAAATGCAACGTTTAATCAATACATCGCTTCCATTTATTTAAAATATGTATGTTACACACATGTAGATGAATAAAATTTTAGGAGTCTTCACTATGAGAAATCATAAAAGAAAAAGGGTTGAGAAGATAAGCTTCGCAAATATTTTTCACTTTAAATGATTCTAGAATCGTTTGATCTAAATACTCATTAATTACAGAGGCACAGCTTAGGTCATTAGTTGCGTGTGCGATGGGTGCGGTTAGCTGATGTACGGCGACCGGGCGTTGTGAATGTCGCTGCAGCGCCTGCGTGGGTGACGTCACGTGCGCAGTCGCAGCGCGCAGCAGCACCAGCTGAGAGCGCAGCGCACGCGCCGGTGACACGTAGCTGCGCGCGCGCTCGATACGCGCCAATACGGCTTCTATAAGCGTGCGCGAGTACTGCACCGAGTACGGCACACGACCTAACAGAGACCGCACGCACGCGTCCACCTTCTCTGGCCACGAAGCTGCATCTTTGAGTGCTCCCTCTAGGTCCGCAACGTCGTCATCCACCAACAACTTAGACATATGCTTGATCACCTCATTTTCCAGGTGCTCTTTTGTCTTGTATTCTGCGATATTTTGTTCAATCACAGTTTGAACCTCGTCCGGTGCACATCCAAGGCAATATACAGTACCGGTTAAACCTAAAATTGGAAATAAACGTCATACATTTTGCCATAAGTTGAATATTTATTTTTTAAATACGGCAGTAAATCATATTGCTCACCTTTATCTTCGAGTATAGCTGCCATTTCCAACGCTACCAGAACGCCAGTTTCATAACCCAATAAATAGAAAATGTTTTTCATTCCAGTCTTGTTCAGCAGCACCTAAAATTATGAAAAAGTAAAATTAAGGTACCCATTTAATTTTTGAAATGTTTTATTTTTTAACTTGTGAGATCATACGTCAACGTATCTCTGCGCAGTCTCCCGCACGGTCTCCGTCGGGTGGTCGAGGCCTGGCTGCAGCACTATCGCCGGCAGCTTGAGGCGCTCGCACAGCACGCGGAACCGCTCGTGGTGACCCTCCATGCCCGGCACTATGCATAGATACGTCTGGCTTGCGTCAAATTCGTCTTCACGCTGAAATATTTAAACTCATATTAGACCACGATGTGTAATTTGTGTTAGATGATAGGGACTAAAAGAAGATGAATACTAACTACTTAGTACGTATTGAAAATTTCAGTCATACTGCTCCGACTACTAGTTATTAGGGATCAGGGCGGTAAGTTAGCTATTAATAATATATCAAATATAAAAAAAAACCTTGAAAATATAAAGTAATCATAATGCTATTGAAATTGTGCTTATATATTACAAAGGTACATAAGTGAATAAATAAAACGAGTATTTACCAAAACGTCGCCGCTAGTGATTGTAGGCATGCATACTATTTCTGAAGTCGCCAGTAGTTCGTCTGTATCCACGTAAGATATAAATGTTGCTATGCCTTTAACATCTTCAAATGCGTTTTCTGTTTTATTCAGTTTCAAGATTCTGGTGATTAAAATTGTACAAATACCGATAATTCTATAATGTAGACGAATTTTTATGGTACATTTTTAAAAGAACTTACGTTTCAACTGTTAGCTGTGGTATCTCTTGATCGGAAAACTCAACATTATGGTGAATTCTCAAATGACTACCAACCAGTAGTAGTTTATCATCTTGAATACCGAGTTCTTCCAAAGTCATCGTTTTTGGTGTTCTCTTTGTCAAAGATATATCTGCAGAACAAACATAAATGTTAAATATTAACTGTTTAAAAAAAAATATGCAGTATTTTTGCTTTTTATGACAGCAACTTCAGCCACTTATCTGTTGAATTCTGGCGTACAAGAAAATATAAAAAAACAATACTACTGACCAGCCAATTCAGCAATTTGTGTTAACAGGTCGGGTGGTTGCCTATGTATTCTCTGTACAACCACCAAGGTGTCCACACCGCAGATTGCACGCTCCACCGCATCCACTGCATCACCAGCACTCAACTCCTTATAAAAATTAATTTAGTTATCGTCTGTTTATGTTATGTACATGGCATATTTCGTCATTAGTTCTCATTACAATTTTATTGAAGAATACAATGTGTAAAAGTAGTTAGAAGTTATAGCACTTGTTACTCACACAGTGACGTGTACCGCAAGGCTCTGTTTTGGGGCCATTGTTTGTTGTTTTACGTAATTAAATAATGAATCTAAATTGTGTCTTCAGTAAAATTTTGCAAATCTTACAAAATTACACAGGTATTCTATTAAAAACATTCCGATGATCTGCTGTATTGCAACTTACATTCTTGAGTTGAGATAGGGTTATCAATTTCGCTGGTAATTGTCTTTGAACACGAGAAAGACACGTTGGTTTTCCAAGCAAAGTCTCACCAACATTTATCACTGCAAAGTATCTAAAAAATAAGAAAACAATCAGAAAGATTAAATGAATGTAAGTAGATTTATAGAAAAAGATTATATACGTATTCATGTACAAGAATACCCTTAAAAGAAACGAACAGAAATAACTACGCTGTTACCTTAAATCTGGGCAAAATCTTTTCGAAACTGTGTCCAAGAGAGAAAATAAGATTTCTTCTACCATTCGATCATCATTTGTAATGGTATATATGCCTTGAATAGAGCCCAATTTTGAAGCGTCCTTGAGTAATTCTAATACATCACTTTCCTTGTCTAAGTTCTGAGACGAAATTTGGGTTTGCACACCCATCTTCTGCCAGTTCCTGTATTATCAAAAGTTCTGTATTGTTAGGATCAGTTAGAACACAATATCACCATGGTCGTGGTCATCATCACGGTCATTAGAATTTTATTGAAATGAGAAAGTACTTTTGTAAATCATTTTTCTTACCGTAATTTAAATTGGAACTTTGCAGTTGTATGCGCTTTGCTATGAACATGTAATTTCCTCGCACCACGAGCTACCAGTTTGTCGACCATCTGGAGTCCAAAACTATTTTCATTCAATACCACAACTTGGGTGTGGTTTGGATTGCATGATATTCTGGAAGAAAAACAATAATATCGTGAATAGCTATCTTAACTGAATTTGTGATGTTAATAATACGATACATGAAAATAAAATCTCGGCTCTATAAAATAGCAAAACAAAAAAATCTCTCTTCACCTAGGCTGTGCTTGCGTTGAATGGCCTTCCATCTTCAGCAGTACTCTGCCGCGGTGCCTGCTGGCCGCGAGCAGTCGAAAGGCGCGCGCGGCGTCGTGCGGCGCGTACGACACGCGTGACAGAGGACGCACGTACCCGCGGGCAATGCCCTCGCTCAACATCCCCTGTATTTCCTGTGAATTCATGTAAATGTTTTGCTGTCAACAGATCCATGATTTATACAGAACTGCCCAGTCTCAGGATTTTAAGTTTCCCAGTCTGTTTTTTTTTTCTGCTTCGCGCTAATCTGTCGTCAACGGCAATAAATAGCGTCATTGTCATATCCTTCTTTGTGCCTCCTGTTTTGCTGGATAGGCAGAGGCTGAAATAAATTAGGAGCACATTGCCCCGAGGCCTTAATAGGCAATTATGTCATACTTACATAGGTTGCTAAAAAGGGAGCATGTGGGCATTTACATATCTGAATAAAATTTATTCGAGAGACGTAAACATTTTTGAAATCGCTTCGCTCGCTCTTGCAGCTTCCTTTCTCAAGAATATTAACTTGTCTAATAGTCGACCAAGTTACTGCTCTGTGAAAGAACCAAACAATTCTAACCTGACCAAAGCAGGTTAGAAAAACATTTCGAGCTCACTTCGCTCACTCTTGCAGTCTACTTCTTTTTCAAGCTTGACCCTTGCCCCCCCCCCCCCCCCGTTGGCTCAAAAGCAAGTGACGCCCTGGATTCAGTTCGTTATTTTACTGGTTAATTATACTGCATGTTTTGTATTTACCACATGATCATCTAGATAGATTTATAGTGTCCCATTTTTTGTCGTAAAATATTCATGAGCGACCTCTAAGTTCGGATATCATCAGGCTATTATGCTAATTGCTTTTTTAAAATGGTCATGCCATTAAATAAGTACCAGTGCTTATACTACCAATAGAATACGTTTCCGTGTCTGAGTGCCTGATACAACACACAACCTTACCACGAACGACAGAAATTAATTTCAAAGGAAGTTATGCTACAAGTTTTATATGAACTTATAATATTGCGACTGAACACATTCATTGGTTCAGCTCGTAAGAGAGGCTCACCTGCCTGTAGGTGGCAGTGCCGGCTGCTTTGCTTGAAGTACTTACTTGTATTTCCTGGGGAGCTTCGAATATTGTAGAAAAATCAATAGCGATATATGATCTTTCTTTAGTGAGGTTATACATTCCATATTCAAATTCTTCGTCAAGATTGTGAAGTTGAGAAACATCAAAACATGTGCCTACAGCACGAACACAGTCAAGTGTATTCTGAAAAATAGGGAAACACACCAATGTAGCTACTACTAATGACCTTATTATGTTAAGGCTGTGCTTATTACTAATCCTTATAGTCCTTATAGATTAGTTATAAGCACAGCTTTATAAACAAAAATCCTGACTGACTCATCAACGCCCAGCCCAAACCCTTGAAAGCTAGAAAGCTGAAATTTTGCAAAGAAGTTCCCTTTATAATGTAGACAAGGAATAAGGAAGGATTTTTGGGATGAAAATTTTAAAGTTAGGATCTTCAAATTTTGTCTAGGCTAACAATTGAAAATTAATTTATAACTGTTTTAAGCGTTTTTGAAAACTCCACCCCTGAAGGGTTAAACAGGGGGATGAAGTTGTGTATGGAAAGTCCTTTATTTTCGGAGTTATTAATCACTAATGGAGAAGTTCCAAACTCCATAGAACTTGGCCCTGGCGTTACAGGGCTAGAATTTTGCTATAAATTAGAGCATTTGGGAAGGTTTCGCGAGCTGTTTTTTTTTGCCTACTCCTCTTTATTCAAAGGAAATACGAACTAATAAAAATACATTACAACAACATCTGGTGGGGATTGTTGCTTATTTTTCAAAAAATCTCCACAACATCCCCACTAGGCTGAGATTATTTAACTAGTGGGGATTTCTGGAAAAAAAAGTAACTATCCCCACTGGTAGGGATTTGTCGGTGGGGATTTCTCAACATCTGGTGGGGATTGTTGTTTATTTTTCCGAAAATCCCCACTAGGCTGAGATTATTAAACTAGTGGGGATTTCTGAAAAAAAAGTAACTATCCCCACTAGTAGGGATTTGTCGGTGGGGATTTCTAGAATAATCCTTTTTTTACATTCTTGGCTCCAAAATTGAAGTTTTTTTTTCGTTTTTGCCTATTGTTTAATAAATCCCCTCACAACGAAACCACAGAAATGAGAAATAATGATTCTATAACATGCTACTCTTCGTAAAGTAACCAGTGTTATTTGATTATATAATGTCTAAGTGGAGCGTCAAATGCGCGCAAACGTGTCAAAAAATATCAGCCAACTGTTGGCTTATACGTACTCCCGCCGATTAGTGCCGATCGTGCCGATTTGGCACTACGTATTACGCGTGTAATAAACAAATAACAGCAATAAAATGACGGTATTTGCTATTAAACTGTGCCGGAATTATATAGGAAGGGTAAAAAATACCAAGCACATCACCTATCATCGGTAAGTAACGAAAAACTATATATTTTTTTTTATGAACATAAAATTACGCCATATTTTATCAGTGTTGCCAGTTTCTTTTTTTCATTATCCCAACTTAACGTCATTATTTTGTGGGAATATGAGTTTATGGTTACGTTTATATTATATAATGAGAGGTTTTCTTTATGAGGTATTTAAAAAAAACTTAGTTTCCAAGAACTCTATAGATGGCGTTAAACTTACTATGATAGTTGGTGCCAAAGCCAAAACGCTTAAAAAAAACATTGTGTCACGTCACATACTCTCGTTGACTGACACTTTAATTTGCTTAACCTTCCGAATATAACCTAGTTTTCTCGCGCTTTGTTAAAATCATTTTTTTAGGTTCCGTTCCTTGCATTATAATACTAGCTCCTAGCGCCATCTGTCCAGCGACTAGGGAAGAGCTAAAAAGAAAATCCTTCATAGGTCTACTTTATTAATCGATTTAAAAAAAAAGGTGGAGTTTATCAATTCGTATTAAGTTTTCTTTATAATATGATTTTGAAGTCGATGCCAAGTAAAAATTGTGATTATGTTAGCTAGGTAAATAATTTACTTGAAACCGACTTCATGTTCACATTTTAGTAATTATTAATAACTGGCACTGATTATTAGTATTAAATCGGTGATTTAACCTCCATTTTTATTCCTTGGATAAAAGTTATCTGACTAATGAATAATCAGCCCCTATCAAAACATAATTATTGAATGACATGTCAACTATAATTGTATGGAAGTTTTAGATCAACTAAAATGGTCAGCTCTTAATTCGGTATGTCCCTTTCTTGCTATATGAGAGAAAAAGATAGAAATAGTCTAATTTTAGTTTCGATTGTGAACAAGTGAATCGTCACAATTGTAATACTAATTTAATTTAACTTAGTTGATATAATACAAAATTCACATACACAACTCTATTTTAAATTAAAATAGTGTTTTTATACATATATTAAAGAAAGTAACTACATACTTACCTAATAAAAAGACACTACTAAAACTGGATAATACCCACTACATACATACACCTTAAACTTATCTTATGTAGTTAGTCTATTTTTTTTAATGTGACTTATGGGAGAATATTGTGGTATAGCTATTATCATTATTCACACAAACAGAGACATAGACTTACAGTGTAAAACACCGCCTGCACGCACACATTGAAATTGTTGGCTCGTTTTTTTGTTTTGATTGTAGGGCGACGCTCCATCTAGACATTATATAATCAAAGCCAGTATTTTGATTTGCTACTTTTACTAATGGATAGACAATTTAATAATGAACATAATGCTAGTTTTTTTTTTCCAAAAGACGAATATTTCTGAATAAATAAATAAATCGCTGGAAATTTCAAATTTGGCCCTCAGTGACTGACGTAACAACCACTTTGTAGTGCAAGCTGATTAGAACTTTATTCTAACAGAATTTCAAACGAAGTTTGAACCACCACAAATAGAGTTGCTAATTTTGCTCGGGGACCCGCCTTAATATTTGGCACACTGATAGTTTATAACCTGGATTAACAACCTATATGTTACTTTTTAATCCCGGTAGTACGTTTCCGTCGGATATTCTTCGACATCCATGCAGGCCGCGGCCAAAAGCTAGTATAATAACACATCGAGGTCCATACCTTCTTCAAGACTCCCCTAACAGAGCTTATAACAAGTTTACAACCCCCCCCTTTTTTGGCATTACGAATCATATCTACGAAACTTTGATCTCGAGAATTGCCGACATGATCAGCTGGAAACAAATATAAGATTAATAAATAGTGTCACTCAGTTAAGTATAAATAAATTTAATATCACTTGTATACCTTTCAACTCCGGGAATAGTTTAAGCAAGAAACGTTTTTTTTTAATATCACTAACGGTCGTGTATACTTCACAGCCGTGAGCAAGGAGTATGGACAACACAGCCTGGCCCAAAGCTCCAGCCCCTCCGTGGACTAACACAGAGACATCAGGAGACAGCTCCTTGCCATATTTGATTCCCTACAACAAAAGAGATAGTTAAATTCACTTTAATCGTCCTCTTGATCTAGCCGATTGATTGATGATTTCAATCTTGCTTTGAATGCTGTGGTTACACGTTGTATGGAACTCGGACACAGAGCTCTATTTTGATTCGGCACGTAATAAATATGAAGACGAAGTGCTGAGTACGTCTTGTCCGTTGTCAAGGTATCGAGCAAACGCGGAAGAGTCCTTTAAGAAATGAAGACCGATGTCTTCCACGTTCTGATGACTGGGTAATACTTAAGACATGGTCGAACAGTGTAATAATGAACGAGGAAATTATTATGGCTAGAATCCTAAGTGTATACTCACGAGGCAGTAGAATGCGTGTGCGTAGGCGAGCGGCACGGTGGCGGCGTCCTCGAGGCTCCAGTGCGCCGGCACCGGCCACAGCAGCTCCGGCTGAGCGCGCACCACGCCACCGCAGGCGCCGCCGCGCACCAGGCCCATCACACGCTCGCCACTGTAACGTAACATGTATCAGACTCTATAAAACTCTTTTATAATGTTTAAGTCACAGATCTAGTGCGAATCAGGCCAAAATATAATAATATTATTTTTTATTGTTTCATAAAAAGTGTTACAATAAGATGTGACACTGGATCTCTCTCGACAAATGTGGTTGTTTATGAGGAGGTATCAAATGCAATGGTTCTAATCATGAAAGAAAACTAAAACTAAAAGGCAACTCATGTTACGATGAGTGTTAGTTTGTATGTGTTGGTGTGTAGGCTAGTACTCAATTGCAAGTAGATTTTCTGTTTCGTTATAGTTAAGTCCTAGGAACCATTGCTGTACTAGTTTTTTGCACCTAAACTTGGTCATGTGGAGAATTTTAAGCTTTTTATTGACCTTTTCATAAAGATGTGGCCCAATAGGCTAAGGATAAGGCTTAGCACTCCTCCACAGCCGACAACAGGCGCAAAGCAAGAAGACCTACCAACTAGAAACGAGTTGTGTTTTTGTGTATAGCACTAACTAATGGAGAAAGACTTTTCACCGACGGCGCCGCGGAAATAATTAATTAATCGTATAATTCATAATTTATTGTTTCATTGGTATAATTAATTCTCTTTACGAGATACATAATTATGCTATACTATGGTTAATAGTTTTTCTTAAGTTTGTCTCTCTTTCACAGTCATCATCTGTATTAAACATGTCATTACCTCTCTGTTGTTCCACTGAAATCCATGCCATAGTCGTTTTCTCCATTATTATTTTTTCCAATTGCTTTCTTAATGTCCGTGTTTGATAATCCGGCGTAATGGACCTGAAATGTTAAAGCATTTTTTCAATATATTTGTAGTGTATACACCTATATTTAGTTTACATATTTGTATGGAATATTACACAACACAACACAATTACATACAAACACATTTATTTAAATGTATTTATAATATTCACTACACATCACCGGCATCTTATATTGACAACATCAATATAATGTCGGATGATGCCGGGATCCTGTCTAATGGAATCGCACCGCGGCCGAGCTACGTCATCGTGACTAGGGAATGCAATCCGGACTATCCGTAATCCGAAAAATCCGGATATCCGTACATTTTTACTCGACTTCCAAATCCGGATTTGAAAATCGAATCCGGATTTTATGAATTATAAGAAATTGTAATTTGAGGGCTAAATTATAGCGCGAATATTCGTGTAGCCTCTGGGGAAGAAGTCTATTTGTCTTTATTTTTGATCTCCAGGTCTCCAGGGGTAAGGTACAAACTAAAAGTAACTCTGGAGATCATTATTTATTCATTATTTTACTGACGTTACTCCGCACGCGAGTCACAGACTGATTATTTTAATAATAAGAATATTGGGGCTATATATAACACTAGCTAATGCCCGCATATTGCATAGTTTTAAAGATCTAAGCATACATAGGGACAGACAGACGCGGCGGCGGCGGGGGACTTTGTTTTAGAATAGGTATGTAGTGATTAGAGGCCCGTAAATTGTTGATATCTAATGTATCACCCACGTTCTTCGGTTATGAGACTGTATATTCCGCGGAACTGTGGGGGTCGAGGCTTTTTAAACGCTAGGACTCTCCTCATTCCATTCTATTGCAGTCTCAGGGAATATTTCCTAGAAACCGACGTGGGGATGCATCGAGATGTGGTCGCGATGGACAAGGGCCCGATGTAGACTTATCAGCATCTGTAGCCTATCTACGTTCCGAGGACCTATTCGGAGAAACCAAAGGTTTTGTCTGTGCAATTATAGATGAGGTTAAGATGACGAAGATTTATTGTGAAGGATGGCACAGTTGACAATTGACATATGTCGGGCATGCCACCGTCCAGGCGAATCAATCCGTCACATTATCTCCCGAGTGTTCTCGTCTGCCTAACGGAGAGTACCTGCATGGACACAACCTTGTAGCCAGGATTATCCATCAGCAACTTCAACAGTCTTGTGGAATTGGAAGTGCCGTACTATAGGTATGTGCCCGACCCAGTTCTCGAAAATAGCAGTATCACATTGTCACATTCATCTCAATCAATCCATCAACACTGACAGGACTATTGTTGCCAATATGCCTGATATAATGGTGGTAGAGCGATCAGAGCGGCGCGCAATGATTATTGACATACCGATCCCGAATGATAAGAACCTCGTGAAAGCCGAGAAAGATAAGCAAATCAAGCTTGGACCCTGTTCCCGATACCGGTGGGCTACTATTTTTATAAATATTTTTAAAGGTTTTTCTTAAATTATTTTGAATTGAAATATTTAAAAAAGCAAAACATATGTATAGAAATGAATAAAGGAAATTATAATATTATGGCTATAACACCAAAATTTCATTTAATTTAATTTATATAATTCCAAATAACAAATATTAAAAAATCATATGATTTGATTTTCCTGTTTTTATTTTAACCCATTTACACAAATATAAGAAACGTCATATTAATAAACAAATGGGTAGATTTGTTTATTTTTATGAAAAATCCGTAACATCCGGATAATCCGGATTGGACCGAAAATCCGTTCTTAAAAATCCGGATTTTAAAACAGAGCGGATTTGCATTCCCTAATCGTGACGTGTACCGAGCGAGTGAGGTGGGAGCAGCGCGCGATCGTTGACTGCCCTCTTCGTGACTTTCAGTCGGCTCTAACTACACAACGACGCGTGCGCATGAGAAATATTCTGTGTCACCTCGATCGATTTGTTTCGCCTTTGTTATTTATGAACTGTTGTTCTGTGTTAACTGTGACTATTGTGACTGTGACCTATCACCTCTGTTCTCCTTCTTCTGTACTGTGTTGTGCGTGTGGACCTTACTCCAAATAGAACTGTGAGTACTAAATAGGCAGTAACTTTTATTTATACTCCTGCCTACCCAACACACTCGAGAACACCACTTCATATAAAAGTACTTAATATAAATCTTGACATATCAATCTTAACAGCAGATCTTGGAGGAGACTATTCCAAGATATGCTGTTTAAAACAAAAAAGATATTACTAGAAGACGTTTCTTTAGAAATACGCACCATCTAACGTGTACACAAACTGTTAAACAAGCAATTAATAATGTGTACTAGTATTCACAATAATTGCACGTACCGTAACTGGTACTCCAGAGCTGCAAGTCTCCGCAGCATCGACCCACTCCAAAGAATTCAAATCCCCGACTTGTGCGGATTGTAACGTCACCTTGCTGCTCACTGTCACGCTCTCCTGTGCTGGTACGTAATACTCTCCTCCCCACTTACCCTACAATTAATTGTTATTGTCATATTGATACTTAGGTACAGCTAATATGGCACATTGACTTCTCAAATACTATCACACTCGAACATCATACAGGTACTATGAAAAATCACTGCAAAGACGACCTCACCCAAAGCCTAACTTTGACAAATAACACTTATTACTACTACTACTACTACTTATTACGACTATTTTAATATGAACAATGTATACACTCACATGATCCAGAACGGTAAACGCTAGATCTATATCCGGTAGATCGTCCAAGATGAAATTGTTGCCTTCTTCATTATTGACAGTTACTAGGTAAACATCGTTACCTTGTTCGTCTTTCCTCCAACACTGTACTAACTGTTTGAGGGCGGAGGGCGCAGGGTAGGGGGCAATGATGACCAGGCGATGGCGGGGGGAGAGGTTGGCGCGGGCGGCGGTGAGGAGGGAGAAGTCGAGATGCGTGCGCACTGTGATGGTGGTGGTGGACACGGCCACGTTACTCGGCCGCCAGCGCACCAAGTCCAGGCGCGAGCTAGCGTTGCTATGTGCTGACAGTTGGCGATACAGAGACGACGGCCGGACGTGACCTCCGAACACATTGTCTTCTTCGCTCACTATGAAGGAGTCTCGTCGGAGAGTGAAATGAAGCATTTGACACATCTGTCAATACATAAAGATAATATTAGTTTTCTTGCCAAATCAGTTACAAACAATAGCAACTATAAACAATAGCAAAAACCTTGTTTCTTACGTTATCGTCGGTTGATATATTACGGACGATAGCAACGTCCGCACTCTTCAGTGAGCTGCCACTATTTTTTGTCGACTTCAAGTCTGCTACATTAAATTCTTCGTAACTAATGTTGACACCACAAACATTAGCCCGAATGTTCTTCATTTCATCAAAGACGGAACCTTTCATTTGGTTGTTTGTGATACCAACAACTTTGATTAAGTCCTTATTAACATTTTCGGCAACCATTTGCAGGAAAATGTGTAGTGTTGTATATGTTGATACCTGTTAATAAGAATGACAAATATTTTAGTACTGAAAGACATAAAAATGGATTGCGTTACAAAGAGTTATTGTCAATCAATAACGAACGTTGCCTTGATCAGCGATTTCTATGTCGTAGTAAGATTTCTAAGTTAGTATTAATTACATTATAAATGGGATTGACACTCTGGAGACAGCTCGTCGTTTATTCCCCTCAAGCAACGCTAATATTACATGGCGACCCTGCCAGCCGAACCCTTACTACATTTCAATGGAAGAAACAAGTTAAATTCAAATCAAGAAGAGAACAATGAACATCTAATACATCTTAAGAAACGAAGACTTAGGAAATAGAAGACTAGAAAAAAGAAAAATTTAATGTAATATGGGAAAAAGCTATTCGAAGGAAGAAGTCGTGATCCGGCCCATAGTGTTGCTCGACGAGGTGGTCAAGGTCTTTGAAAGAGTCATTGCAAACCGCCTCGCCGAGCACCTTGCGGGAACGGGGCCGGATCTTGCGAAACAACAGTTTGTTTTCCGCAAGGGGCGCTCTACGGTGGACGCCATCATGCGCGTGAGAGCCCTCACGACGCAGGATGCTCTCAACTCAACTCCATGCCCTGAAGCTGCATTAGGGAGGCACTCCGGTATCACCGGGTGCCGACTTACCTTCGTCGGAGGGCCTGGCCTACTACAGCGACCTCGTCGCCTCGAAGGAGAATTTCCGGTGGCTCAAACACATTGCCCACAAATGGCACGAAATAAGTAGCGGGCTAGAGGTGTGAGGACCGGGACGGGCAGCGAAGCCGTGCTGTGTTGTCACGCACTCCATGTGGGACGGGCTGGATTGCCGCCCTAGAAAGGGGGAAAGGCGAAAAAGGGACTGGATGGGAGATTTATTACAAGGAGTCAGGCAACAGCTGCGGTGATAGCACGCCCATCTAGGCGGGTTATATCCGCAGTCGTTTCATTGGCGTTTCGGCCCATATGACATGATATCGGTGGGGCCATGGGAGGTGGGGGGTTACTTTCGTCATGTGGTCGGGGACTATCTGACGGACAGGGCCGTCATCTACCCCGGTCACAGTGAAGAATGGAACCGGTGAGAGATGTCGTGCGGTGTTCCGCAGGGATCGGTTCTAGGGCCGTCCTTGTGGAACATCGGTTACGACTGGGTGCTGCGCACCGACCTCCCTAACGGCGTCAGCGTAGTCTACTATGCAGGCGACACGCTGGTGCTGGCACAGGGGGAGTCGCACGAAGCGGTGGCCGAAGTCATGACACGCGGGGTTGCGATAGCCGTTGAGAAGATCCGGCAACTGGGTCTCGAGATGGCATTGCATAATTTAAGTCCGAGGCCATGTGCTTTCATGGACCTCGGAATGCGCCACCTCCGGGATCCTCACTGACGGTAGGACAGGTATCCTTCAGCGTCGAGTCAACGCTGAAGTACCTGGGACTCGTCCTCGATAGCCAATGGAACTTCGTGGAGCACTTCCACGTTTGGCCCCTAAACTGGAATGGACCGGGGCTGCCTTCAGGCGGCTCCTGCCTAACCTGGGGGAGGCCAAACGCCTCCTGCCGGAGGCTCTACGCGGTAGTCATGCAGTCCACTGCGAGTATCGACCGGGGGACACGGTGGAGGTGTGCCCCACGTGGGCAGAGCACCGCCGTGTCCTCGAAGTGGCGATTGGCGGCGGCGACCTCTCGCGTCCAGCCCTGGTTCAAGCCATTGTCCGGAGCGAGACGGAATGGGACGCCATCACCTCCATCGGCGAAGCAGTAATGCTAGAGAAGGAGGTGGTGGAACGAGAGGGAGAGAACGTCACGTCCCGGCCACCGTGGGACCGCGGGCCTGTGGATGGTGGTTTCGTGTTCCACGCGCGCCTCAAAGAGAGTCAGTAAAGGTCTGCAAGGATCGATGCCGGGGTTGCGGGACTGTTCCAAAGAGATACCGTGGCCCCGGAACACAAAGAGCGATGAGGGAACATGGATGGGTTTTAGTCAGTAAAAGTCTGACACTCCCTCCTGTTCCGCCCAGAGCGGGAGGAGTCATTTGATGATTTCCCAACAAAAAAAAAAAAGAGAAGTCATCATTGCACAGAACATCAATGGTGAAGCAAATGCCACTACTCGTCAATCAATGGGAGCCCTCACTGTTGCCGAAACTCTGTTTATATTATAGTAGTAGTATTACTATCCGTCGCAGGCATTTATTATAGTTACAAAAAGTCACAAAAATCAGCCTTGAAAACTTTGCGAAGGGAGCTCAACGCCATCAACTTCGGCGTCGTCTCGTGATTCGAACCCGTATAAGTCATCACGAAGGAGCGGAGTCCAGGGAAATCCCGGTCCAGTCCAGAGTATAGCCCGGCCCACCCAACGATAGAGAAGAGAAGAAAACAATATTATCTACAGAAGAGGTCTCCATATCAAGCTATCACACTGCGCGCAACTTCGTCGCTCCGTGGCTCCATCATGACGCTGCGTTATCTTCATTATATCTAAGGCAATATATTATATTATATTAAATTGATAATTACTTTTACTAAATAATTAGATTAATATCTATGAAACAAAACAAAAGCCGTGTGGTATCCGACAGAGTAAAACAAGCCGTGTGGTATGCGGCAGAGTAGAACAAGCCGTGTGGTAACCGGCAGAGTAGAATAGAACCAACCCATTACACTCACGGGTGTCGTATAAGGCGACTAATGTCTGAGGCAGAACACCTTGCGCCTCCGTAGACCAGAAAATGGGCAGCAGCGTTTTCTGTTAGTCTTTCATCACTGCGATCTCCAATCCGCCTGCCACGCGTGGAGATTACGGCAAATTCCTCCCATCATGGGAGAGGCTTATGTCCAGTGAACGTTATGGGCTGTCGTTGTTGTTGTTGTTAAAGAACTATGAATGAGTAGGTACCTACAGTAGTTTGTGTGTTTAAAATATTTTTGGTTTTTGTATGCTATATCTTTAGACGACATAACTTTAATCCGAAATAATTTAAAAACTATGAGAGACTATTTAATCAAAATTGGTCCTGAACGGAGAACAAACTTCCGATACAGCTCAGAAAAAAAATACAACAGCACACGCGGATTACAGTTGGTTGGAGTGTATTTTGTCTGAAATTCATGAAAAGATTGAACGTGCAGAATTAAGTTCAGGGACCATAAAAACTAAATTCTTTAGTTAGTGAGATAAATACTTGTTACAATAAGATTTAAAGTTCGTAGCACAGAAACGTCGAGAACGGCAGACGAAACTTTTAATTTATAAACGGCTATTGCCTTATTGCCTCCTTAGTAATGACTAATAAAGAGCAGGTTACCTTGCAACTAATCGATGGCATTCAATTATATACCTAGTTCGATGATAACTGATAATGCAAAAAAACAGCTCATGGAATTCGTACTAAAAACGCGGTTGTCGGAAAGTGCTAAATTACGTCTAAAGCCGACATTTTTGCTTAACGAAATGCGTAAGTATGTTAAACAGAAAAAATCAGCAGTAGCTTTACAATCGCAACTTTCGACGAGTAAACAAGCGCACAGGTCAATGAGAGGTTTTCTTTTTGAGGTATTAAAAAAAACTTAGTTTCCATTAACTCTATAGATGGCGTTGAACTTACTATGATAGTTGGTGCCAAAGCCAAAACGCTTGGAAAAAAAACCATTGTGTCACGTCACATACTCTCGTTGACTGACACTTTCATTTGCTTAACCTTCCGAATATAACCTAGTTTTCTCGCGCTTTTAAAATCAGTTTTTTTAGGTTCCGTTCCTTGCATTATCATACTAACTCCTAGCGTCATCTATCCAGCGACTAGGGAAGAGCTAAAAAGAAAATCCCTCATTGAAAACTATGGTAATGAGTTAGAGAAACTTTTGGTGGATCTGACAATCGCTCAAGCCGATGGATCCAAGTTTGATGTGTTACGGCCAATTAATGAAAAGATTGCAATGAAGCGTTTTTCAGATGGCCTAAGTGATCGGCGAATAAGCACAATTATAGCCTCTCAACAGTTTAAATCCTTTCCAGATGCTATCAGGACAGCAACTGATGAACAAACGCTAACGTCCGATAATCGTCAAGCTATGAATGTAAAATTTTTTCAAAATTCGAATAGGTGTCGTGGGTACCCAAACGCTCACCGAGGGCGTGGTTACCCACATTTCAATCAAAATCGGAATCAGTTTTCGCAATCTAACTCGTACTACAGGCAATCTAATAATACAGCGCAAATGACTAGGGAACAATAACCGTAACGTCCGTGGAAATCACAGAAGTACAGCACGTGGAAGCGGATTCTGGGTATCGCGCGAACGCGCTAAAATGCGCATCACTTTTCGAGCGGACCACACAATGAGCAGATTTCTCAAGAAGATACGGAGAGCTCTAACTACAATGAGTTTTTTCGTTCGACAATCGAATGAGGATTACATTTTTAACTATAACACTTGCGAAATCGCAAATAACGTAAATAACTTAAGTTTATCACATTTATTAGTAGATATATATATATATACATAAATCTACCTCTACTTCTTCATCCCTGGTGTTTAATATTCTAACTGGTATGCGATCATTGCTTGGTTTTGTTAGTAAACCTGCTACATAAACTTCTTGATCCTTAGCTAATATGACAGTAACTTCACGAGAAACACAAGGTATGTACCTAATTACCTCGCAGCGTGGCGGAATAATACGAGTACGCCTGTTATTTGGTTCAAAGCGAACCTTTTGGTTATCTTTTGTTAAACATAAAGTCATCGTTTTATAATTCGTTACATCTTAATACTGCTTAAAAAAATATATACTAGTTAGTAGCGTAATGCTTCAATCTTAGCCGGATCGGGAAAAATTCCATTTGATATTATTTTATGCCCTAAGTAAATAATTTCGTGTCTCAGAAACTCACATTTTATTGGATTCAATTTGAAATGTACTTCTCTTAATCTATTTAATACACTTATGAGATTTTTATTGTGGTTCTGTGAAGAATTTCCTATTACAATGCAATCGTCGAGATAAATAAAGCACTTTTTAAAGCTTAGACCTGCCATCGCTATTGTCATTAGCATATACGCTTGGACTCGTTTTGAGTCCTATTGGACAACGTTTCATTTGATATTGTTTTTCAGCAGAAAACGTAGTGCATTTCCATGAATCCTGGTCCAGAGAAAGCTGATACCTTTTAATTAAGACCATATGAAGTATATTTTCTGCAATTTTCACTAAGTGAAAGCTGGTAGTAACTTTGTGAAATATCTTGTTTTGAAATATATATGCTGCCTGAAAGGGAATCAAAAATTTCTGTTTTATTGGGTAATGGGAACTTGTCATCCTGAATTTTATTATTTTACTTTCAGTAATCAATGGCAAGCCTCCATTTCTTTTCATTCGATTTATCTGCTTTCTTTGGAACCAACAATACTGGTCAAAGTTCATTGCAGCGTACCCTATCCAACTTATGGATACAACTACTGTATCTAGGACATTCGTTTATAATTTAATTTTGCGGTACGGTATACCACGTGAAATTTTAACCAACAATGGGACTGAGTTTGTCAAATCTTAGGAATTCTAAAATTAAATTCACCACCCTATCATCATGACCCTAGGGTCACTTGAAAACTCACATAAACATTTAGGTGCTTTTTTGAGGATCCAGTGTAACAATAACAAAACTGGTTGGTCTGACTGTGTACCGTGTGTTTTTCGTATAACACCACTGTGCACTCGGAAACAAAAAAACACTCTCTATTATGCATTATTAGCATTATTAGCATTCGGTAAACTGTGTAATTTACCAAGTAATTAGCAAAATTCTTTTGATCCACTGTATAACTTCGATAACTACCCCTTAGAACTTAAATATAGACGGACTATAAAAAGCTAATTGTGACGCTAGAGAAAATTTTATATTATGTAAACTTAAAAAAAAAGCATTTATGACCGAAACTCTTTTCCTGCACGTTATACAAAAAGGAGATTTTGTTTTAATAAATAATCAAACGTGCTCAAAATTAGAGAATGTTTATAATGGACCTTTTGAGATAATAGAGGACATGTATCTTAATATTAAGATACTGAAGAATGGCAAAGAATATATTATTCATAAGAATTTAACTAAGTTGTGATATTTTTAAGTAATTACAAATTATTTTACGACCGATATTGTGAAAAAAAAAATTGCAACGTAGCTTATTGATTAAAGTTGCAACATTTTTTTTCTCTTAACCACTCGTATGCCATAATTATAGAAACAGTTAAAAAGTCATTGTGTCTCGTGTAGATCTACGTTCTGGCACACAAGAGGTTAAGAGAGGGGTTGAAGGCCCACTTTTTAAAAGATAAAGATATAAATCAGATATGAATCAAAAGATATAAATAATATATGTTTTGTAAAGATATAAATATGGATTGCGTAACAAAGAGTTATTGTCAATCAATAAGGAACGTTGCGCTTGATCAGCGATTAGTTTTTAAGTTAGTATTAATTACATTATGAATCTGATGGGCAATATTAAATCAGACACTCTGGAGACAACTCGTGGTTTCATTTCTCTCAAGTAACGCTAATATTACAGTACATTATCATTTTTATTCATAATTTAACTCATGATCACATTTCTGCCCCTGCTCCATTTAAATATATTTGCTTAGCATGTCTTCTTCCTTAATACATTTCTATCAACTGTCATCACAGGACCCCTCACATTCAATGCACGTAGTCTCACCATACAATCCATAAATATACACATATTTTGTAATCCGAGTAACGATATCATTACAAATCATAAGACAAAATAACAAGTAGTCACACTTACTTGTTGGTCTTCTTGGAAATTAGAAACGAATTTCAATGCCTGTAATACCATGTTCCTTTTGTTAACAGCTGGTAAATTACGGGATCTGATGTTTTCTATCGTTACTCCTCCACATCTGAAAACGGCAAAAAAGGAAATGAAATAACAACCTACTACGCAGTTTACTGCCTAAATTGTTTTAAAAATGTTTAAGTTTACCTTACAAAATCATATTGTTCTAACACTTCAGCCTTATACAAAACTTTGTCCTCTGAAACGGTCTTCATGTTGAGATGCTTCTCTACATCCACACCGATTCTCCTGATGTGAGTGGGCAGGGTGACTCCGTCGTGCGGTTGTCGCAGCATGTGCAGCTGCAGCAACCCGTCGAGGAACGTGACCCAGTTGTCGCGCCACACCAGAGAAGCTTCGTTCAGAGAAGCGCTGGCAGCCTCGATAGTGCGGAACTCGCCACTGTGGAGAAAAATTTTCATTTTATTTATTTCTATATACACTCATCAAAAAAGTTTGTGATCACTAGCATAAGCTGATATAATTTTTCAAATTGAACTTTATCAAGAAAAATTCTTTGTTGTGTATTTTCTTTAAATATAAATACCCTGTTTGAAATTAAAAAATAAAACTATCACTTCTACACTAATATTGTAAAGAGGAAAGATTTGTATTTTTGTGTGTAAGTTTGTAATGAATAAACTCAAAAACTCCTGCGTCGATTTCAAAAATTCTTTCACCATTAGAAAGCTACATTCACTTTGAGTAATATAGGTTATATTTTATCCCCGTACTACCACGGAAACTGGAATTACGCGGGTTTGTGACTTAAACATAACTGGCAAAATATGTGTGTACTGTTAGGTACACATCTTGGATTGAAAGAGTTGGGGTGGAGTTGGAGACGAACTGAACAAAACTGACGATCAGTGGTTCACATGACTGACTCACCGCGTGACGTCCGCTAGTTTTTTTATAAAAACGTAACAAAAAAGATTTCGAATTTTAAAAGTGATCACAATTTATTTTTGATGTCTGTATGTAGATTAAACATAAATATTTGAAATCTCGTTATAGAGGAATCACAAGGCACACGCACCTGAGTCATGGACTCGGCTCTAAAACAAAGATGAAAGGCTTCAAGCTTCTCCATAGCAATGTATAATTTTGAATGAAGAACAAGGATGAAATGCGACCTTTTTTCTCTGCTCGAATCTATCAAGATCTGGATTCTGTTACTCAGACTGATCTAACTTCAAAGACCACTACCTCGCTTTTATAAACGATAAAAGTTATTCAAATTATTTAGTTGTCTTACCTGTATGAGTACTCTCGTTCACGCAACAAGTCATAAATATCTTCAGCGGTGAGGTTCATGTCTTGACTTTCGTTAAATTCTATTTCTACTTTGTTAATGTCTGGTTTAAAAACCGCGATCTTGCCTGTCACTACTTTAATTTTATCGTCAAATACCTGTAAAATGTAATGCTTATTATCGTTTTGCTTTCATACTGGAAATAAAGATAGAGGTACTGATGCTGTACAGTATAGTTTCTCAGTAAGTCACGCGATGGTAAGTGATCATAGCGTAAAAAGATATTTATAAAACAAGAAGCAAATCATATTAACAGTTAAACCATAAACAAGTCTGAAATGCCTTATGTGCCTTTTTTGCGACAAGCCCGCCACACTATTCCCAAACCACTGCAACTTCTGAAGACCAGAATCAACAGTGGCCTTCACCAGAAAAGTGCCCAGACAATGAACCTCGACGAAGTCTCAGAGAAGAATCATCATCTCAGAGAAGAGTCATCAGAAATGAATAGCGGTGGAGTAGGAAAACCACAATTTGCACCAGTTGCCTAGCACCACGGATAAATATTCTTATTAATGGGTCCTAAGTTATGAGCTGGTTATATTTGGTTCCAATAATATGTATGCCAAAAAAAATTGCCATGGGATGGCAAAAAAGGCTCATGTGCCTAAAACGTGTACAGCTATTTAGCTGCGTTCACGTGACTTGTAACGCTAATTGCGTGTAACGGACTTCGCGCACGCTTCACGTGTCTCACTTGTATCCGCAAGTCGCTTCGTGGTCACTCGTGGCAAGCTTTAAACAATTCCTTTCGTTTCAAGAGGGGTTTGCACATAACTAAAATCATCTCTGTCTGGGGTTTATTGATGCCGAAAGAGCCGCCATAAAAGTAATGCTCAGGAAACCTTTAGCAGTATCTATAAGTACTTCCCGGTCCTCCGTGTCATTTTTATCCTAAATGCAGTAACTCAAACACACAACAAATGACTTCACAAAGATAACCTCAAAACGTGCATTTAGGATAGCCATTGCGCAAGTACACTCTCTTATGGCAAGACGTTCTTCAAAATATTTATATCAACGCATTATAAAGAAACCGTAAAGAATCGCAACATAATAAAGACACGGTAATATTATAATACAGTACTCCGACTTCATACAAACGGACGAAACGCGAGCTATACCTACGCGCCTCGATCTAAGGGTGCGCCCGGGGCGCAGACAGTCACGTCTGTACCGCAGTGTCGAACGGACGGTGTGTTGTTTTTTAACAATAACCGCGCGATTTTTTCTCTAAAAATCAGTTAATATGACGAGTAGGAAGTATTGTGCCTTTTTTGGTTGTATGAATTCGTCAATAACCCATCCAGACATAAGTTTTATTAAATTACCTGGAAACTCTGAAAGGTAAGACTATAAAATAATTTTACTTACTATTAGGTAGGTACATAATGTGTGTCTTTTTAATGGATAAGTATTTCCTTTTATCTCACAAAAAAAAAATGTGTTTGGATTAATACATAAATCGAATAGAGTAACGGAAAGTTATTGAGACGAGTGAAAAAGGTAGTTATATGCGGTTCTGAATGAATCATGATACGGTAGGTACCTACCTACTTACGCTTGTGTTAAAACTTCGGTGCATGTGTGTTTTGTTAGTTTGCATAATTCTAAATTCTAAATAAATTTGTTAGTTTGCAAATCTACCAATCAAAAAACAACACGCATTTTTATTGAACACTTCCTATTCAATATACAAAGTATTTCATTTATTTATATAAAAAGGATATTTACAATCACAAAACTAAATAGAAACAGAAAGTAGGCAAATGTAATTAAAATGCTGGAGATGGGCAGCCCTTACGCATGTTTACGTACCGCGCGGCTGTAGGCATTTATTTCTATCATGCGGCCGAGATACACTACTGTATATAAAGACCTCAAAATATTCCTGTGTTAAAAGACCATAAAAAACTGGTTCCTAAGACGGAGAGTGCTATGAAAGGATTATATCTACAAATAGCTTTTTTTTATTATGCACTCTTATTAGTATTTTGCTTGTTTTTATTTGAATTTATTAACTTAATGTTTAGTTTTACTTTGTTAATAATCGCCGAGTACGACGTTTTTGGATATCACGAAAATGTACAACTCTGACCCCCGAGATACAGTCTATCGTCTTGTTTGGGGATCACCTTTCAAATGACTTGATTATTAATAAATAATTTGATTTTTAATCACGGAAGTTTCAGTACATACCTCAAAACATCCAGTTCCTCTTTGCAATGCTACTCTAAGCTTCAGTTGACTCTGTGTGTGCATCACAGGTTGTGCGTACAAGTGAACATCACGGAACTCCACGGATAGCTGCTTCTTCGGAACACCCAGGGTCATGGCCAGGGTGTCCCAGACAGCGACCAGGGTTGATGCGAATGGATACACCGTTTTTCCTAGAAATTAAAACAAATTTACTCAATATTGCATTATTAGGCAGTATACCATTTACCAGTGCCAAAAGTACAACGATCGTCGAAAAAATTATGGTAGAGCATCATTAACGGCATGAGATTGAGCTACATAATCAAGTAGGACGTATAAAGTATTTTATATTAGTAGTCAATAATAGCAAAATGATTACAGCCTGTTGACATGCCTACGCAGTTCTGTTTTTTATATAATTTGTCAGTTCACACCGAGACACGACGCGATGCGTCCCGTGGCGGCGGGCAGCGCAGCGCGAAATCACTGGCCTCTTCCAGTATCGTCACGTCGCGTTGCGTCTCGGTGTGCACTGAGCCGAACTTAAAAAAAAACATATTAAATGGCGTTTAAAATTGGCATGAAATAAGTATTCTATGTAGTAGGTACCTCTGATAACGTGTCCTTTCAGATGTTCATTTTCTTCGTCGTGCAATGATATCGTATAAGTGCAAGCTGCACCCTTCCTTCTACTAGCAGTATGGTAGACAGGCAAAGCCCTGAAAAATAAACATCGAAATACAGTGGATACCAATTTTATTAATGGACGCCACTGCTGATGGCCCAAACTTCTAGCCTAATCCTGGACCGATTCGGTTCATACTGCCTTCTACAGGTTGAAAAGAGAGGGTAACTTAAAAAAATAACAAAGAGTAGGAAGAACTCTTTATTATCACATGCAGCCCCCACTATAGATGCTATTCTAAATCTGTAAGTATTGTTAATCAGAGTTCAAAAAAGTAATTTAAGTTACCAGCATTCTCCATGGACCCACTCTATTAGGTGGGAAAGGAATGGTGTCCCTGTGGATACCGGAAACTCTACTTTTGGGTAAAGTATTTGGACTTTCGGGTGGTAGCCTTCTATGTATAATCTGGAAACAGAAACAATAATTAAACCATGCAAGAAAGTAAAGGATCTTACGGATAGCTCTACGTGTTCATAAGTACGGTGCTTTTAGTCCAAGTAAGCATATTTGATGTTAAACTCTCGATTTCGAGCCGAGCATACATTAAAGCGCGGAGGTGCTGTTAGATTGTTAATTTGCAGCGGTAAGCAGTGCATTGAAGAAAACACCCGCGTGATCGACAGCTTACTCCATAGCCACGATCCCATCGTGGCGCAAATAAAGAGGTAGTACAAAAATAATACGAAAAAAATAAAGAATAAAAGTCACGTACTTGCCAATTGCTTCAAGCAGCAGATATGTGCTGTCCGCGTGACCTCTTCTGGTAAGCGCTATGTTCCTGCAGTCGGTCGGTAGAGACCGCTTCAGGATGGCTTGCAGTAGACCATGAGGAGCGACCTCCACCAGCACTGCGTTCGACGGTATGTGTTTCAAAGTTTCCTCAAACAGCACTGGGTTCTGGAAGGGGAAAATTAAATTCCAGAACTAAACCAAGGAATCAAAATAGAAGAAGTATGCATAATAGTTTCGGCTTTTATATAAATCATGCAGGTGATATCAAAGAGCTTGTCTTTACAGGTTAACAACTCTTTTGTTCTAACTGGGAAGATTTCCTAATAATCCTTACCAGAAGATTGTTAGTATGGTACTCCGCAGACGAGAACTTAGCCAGAGGCTCCTCCCATCTATCAAATGGTACGGAAGTAGATACCCAGCGTTCACTTCGAGCCCTCGGGGTCTTGATTACTTCGCTCAAATATTTCAGCAAACCGGGACCTGTTATTAAAAAATATAATTAAATAAAAGACAAACGACTCCACACATGGTAAACAAGAGCAAATATCAATTTGCTCACCAGCATCAGCAATGTAGCGCGAATGATAGGCGATGTTGGAGCATGGTACTTCTTTAGCGAAAATACCCTTAGCAGTCAGCTCTGCGACGAACTCCTTCATAATATCCGCAGGTCCCGAAATGGTACTAGATTCAGGCCCGTTGTGACAAGCCACTTCAATCTCATGAGGACACATTTTTGAAATCTAAGAAATAAGTATTAAAGTGATTATTAGATGAGGTTCTTTGAACTTAAACATCGTTAACTTGTACCGCCACAATACAAAAAAAGATAGCTGTGGGACCCATGTCAGTCAAATAGACTCGATACATTTATGCCAGTTGGTTTTATGTGAATAGTTGATCGCATCTTCACTAGTTCATGCCGCACACTAAAAAACTGGGTTTATAAAATACCTTTTCATATCCCACACCAATTGCAGCCATGGATCCTCTAATAAACGTAGTCTGCAGCGACACCAGACCGCGGCTGTAAGCCGACAGAATCATCTCCTCTGCCGTCAAACAACCGTCGGCGTACGCGCAGCCCAACTCGCCTACACTGTGCCCTGAAGAAGAGAAGAGATCGTTATTGGAGCTACGTTCCACTACCCCACTACACCAACAAAAGAGAAAGTGAAATAGCTGTGTATCAATTTTGGTGTGTGATAAAGTATAAAAATAAATTATGGGCGTCTAAAATACTAAATGGGCGACTTTAATACCAAGTAACTATATATCCGGTCATTACGGCAAGGAGAACATAGGAAGCAAAAGTGACCAAAGAGAGCTCGGGACTTGTGGCACCCCGACACGGACAGGGCCGGAGCGCGCTTCGCCCACTCACTAGACCTAAACATCCTCTTCAAACCTAACCTGGCCCTACAGTCTCGATATCGACTCTCAGATAGCGACAAAATCGCAAACTTTCGATCGTTGCGTTGCGATTAAGATTTAAGCGCGCGAACTATGTCTTCCGCATACCCTTCGAGTTAGGTTAGTTTATACCCTGCGAATAGAAATAGGAGATTCTGCAACCAATTAGAACTTCACGCAGCGGGGCTACGTCGACTACGCCTTATCTAATATTTTGTGGTTACTATACTTGTTTTAGTTTTTTTTCTGATGCTTTGAATTATTACACTGATCTTATTGAACAACCAGTAACTCGTATTTGTATTTGCCTACTGCTTGTCGCTCACTTAGTATTTCAGTAGCCTTATTCAGTATTTTACAGCTTCAATTTGAATTTATTTTCACTCGTTTCCCTTTATAAACTCAAGCAAGAGAGTATACCCATACTCTCGCTCGAGTTGCTTTGTTGTTGTTTCGTGCACTTGTAACAGAAATGATAGTTTTACCGATAATGCCATCAGGCACCAGTCCAAGTTCCCGAAGCACATCAGTCAGTCCTATTTGAATAGCAGCTATGCCCACGAACGAGTGAAGAATGTTGTCGAATATAGTCTTGTCGGGCGAAGTAATAATATGGACTATATCGATGCCTTTTGGTTCCAAAGTTTGTCGGCACCTGAAAATAACAGTTGTTAATAATACAGAAAATGTTGGTCAGAAATAAGAATACAGAATCATTTGTATCTATAAAATATATACTCAGATTTAGATTTCTAAAAAAGCCTCAGGCTGTAAGAAAATATTCAAATCGCTACCGGTCAATGGCAGCAGCGAAGATCGGTATGCGCATGAGTTGCGCACCCATACCCGCCCACTGCGAGCCCATCCCGCTGTACACGAACCACAGCGGCCGCCGCGCGTTGTCGAAGTACGCCGACTCTTCACAAAGACTGACAGTCTCTTCTTCTTCGTACGTTTCTATGATGAAGAAGCAAAACAGATAATCATGGGAAACGCAGTTCTCTTGAAAGCAATAAAAGTTAAATTGGGACTGGTGAAGGGATGATCAATTAAAGCTGCTAGATAAGAGTGGTTGAGAGTTGATTAGGTGGTGTGAAATGTTTACGATGATGATCAAGAGGCACTTTAAGATATTAATATACAATTTACTTAAAATGATGAATCCTCTGCCCAAATGTCCACGAATGTTTGTCTGATGGATGTTGTGCAACAAAGCCAACTCCTCAGGATCTATCGCGCGTGTCTTCAAGTTCTCAAATATTTTCCGTACAGTAGTGTCTTGTCTCGCAGATATAGTCACAAGATGTGGGATACTACTGTTGTAGTGAGACAGATCCTGAAACAAAATGAAAATATTTTAAGTTAAGAATTTGACAAAGAGGATTGATTATCTGTTTATAATAATTATCTCCGTTTGTACCTTGGGTTTATAATGTCCATGCAGCAGCACGTGTGAGTTGACGCCAGTGACGGACATGCCGTTGACGGCGACGTAAGCGCGGCGGAAGGGCTGGTGCTCGGTGACGACGCGCATGCGCCCCTCGCGCAGTGCAGCCACGTCCTGTCGCGGAGTAGTGCAGTGCAGGTTGGCAGCCAGCTGACCGGTGTGGTAGCCGAGCAACACCTGTTGAGGATGAGAAATATCATCTGAACAGCTAGATTATCGAACTAATACATCTCTGAATATCGCTTCGAAATTCTAACAATGTCTTGACGTGAATTCACCACGAGCTAACTCATTTGTTTTATGAAAGACTAGCTGTTCCCCGCGACCTTGGCCCACGTGTAATTATTTTAAAAATATTTCCTTCTTGCGTGTGAAATTAATTTATTATAAAACTAGCTGACCCGCGCAACTTCGTCTGCGTCACAAAAGAGAGAGAGGGTTAGAGAGAGTGTGACTCAACCTTAAAAGATAGGCAATGCTATCGTGAATTTATTTTAAATGGGACCAACTTTGAGATATACCTACGCATTCACAAAAAAAAGGATCATGCCTAATGAACTTCTCTGTAAAAAGTTATGCGTGGTCATATATGAAAAAATATACGCGTCGAACTGAACTGAGACTGAGAACTTCCTCCTTTTGTTTCGTCGGTTAAACAGCCAAACCTGAGGCAACTGACACGGCCTAGGGTCATTCTTTCACGAAAAATCTTAACAACGCGATTCAGAAAATGGAGAGTGAAATGAACAACGCTATGGCGTTGTTCATTTCACTCTCCATTTTCTCTTTTTTTTTATTTTTTTTCTTTTTTTTTACGGCGTGTTATACGAGTTGGCTGCGACATATATATGTATATGTCGCAGCCAATTCGTATAACACGCCGTTTTACACCTTGGCGCGCCGGATTGAAAAACGGCTCCGTTATATAATACGGCGTCCTCACGTTCAGCCGGATTGTGGTGGCGGTACGTTCGACAAAGCGGTGTCCAACATTCAGCCGTATTGTCAGCAATTCCGACACTTCAAATAACCTACTAAAATTGTCCTAAAAGTCTTGCTAGCTGGCATGAGGAGCGTAGACCGAAGGCCAGCGGAGCGACGACGACATTTGTGACAGAAAGTGGGTGTGTAATGTAAAATGCGACCCTAGCGAGCGCGTGTCATGGAGTTGTATAAATTTGCTTACCTATATCTCGAAAACGGTGCGTCCTATCGCAAAAATAATGAAAAATTAGCCCCCCTTTTAGGAACCCCCTGCCACGTAATTCTCAATATGTAGGTACTAAAAAAAAAACAGAAAAGCGGGAAAAGCGGCCATTTGATTGTGACACCGTTGTCGATTGCGACGCCATTTTTCTTGTTATGATCATGCAGCGCCACTTGTGGCCATAAATGGACCTAAAACTTTCAAAGCGGCGGCGGCGTATCGACGATGCGCCCGTTTGTATAACGGCGGCACGTTATTACGCCGCTTAGACGAACGCGAAGGGCTCATTCAATGCGGCGTACTTTATTTCAGCCGAATTGTAATCTGGCTTAAAGTCATGACGCCGTATTACACAACGGCGCCGTTTTTCAATCCGGCGCGCCATTATGTAATGGCGTGTTATACGAATTGGCTGCGACATATCGACCACGATGTTGAACTGCTTAAATATGCTTTAATATATATATTTTTTAAAGCCGGTCAGTCGATTTAAAAGTTATGTGATGAGCAAATTTTTAGTCATTGGTACCATTTTAGTTCAACAGATGTCGCTGCATGAATGTATCTTACCTTTGATGATTAGTTTTTCTTGAACACTTTAAATTCTTATATCTTTTGATAGAATTAACCGATTACGATGAAACAAAAACTAAATAATACCTCAAGATACGAACAATTTTTATGTATAAAAGTAATTTACATTGGTTTCGTAAATATTACGTGATGCTTGATCATCGAAACAGACAAACAGATAAACAGACAAAAATTCCAAAAATGCTGGAAATGAGTTCTGTTGGTTATCCTTTACCACCCTGGTAATTTTTTTTTTCAAAATATTTTCGATGTACAAGAACGGTTTTTCTACAGATTTATTATATGTATAGATAGATAGGTACTATTTTCCCGTTATTGCAACATTTTTCATTGATGCTCCGCTCTTTTTGTCGTAGCACAATGTTACATTGCGGCGAGATGGCCAGACGATATTGCCGCCATTGAATATCCTGGATGAGGCTGGCACGAGAACATGGAGCTTAGCACAAACAAGGAGAGGCCTATTAGTGGGTGAAGTCGGTGGATGATGATTATGATGAATGTTTTATAGCCTAAAGCCTTCCTCGATAAATGAGTTATCCAACACTAAAATAATTTTTCAATTAAAACTTATAGTTCCTGAGATATAATAATCTATACATATAATAAATCTGTAGAAAAATCGTTTTTGTACATCGAAAATATTTCGAAAAAAAATTGCCAGGGTGTTAAAGGATAACCAACAGAACACATTTCCAGCATTTTCGGATTTTTTGTCTGTTTATCTGTTTGTCTGTTTCGATGATCAAGCATCACGTAAAATTTACGCAACCAATGTTGATAACTTTTATACATAAAAATTGTGCGTATCTTGATGATTTATGATTTAGTTTTTGTTTCATCTTAATCGGTTAATTCTATCATAAGATATATGAATTTAAAGTGTTCAAGAAGAACTTATCCTCAAATGTAAGATGCAACGACATCTATTGTAATAAAATGGTACTAATGACTAAAAATGTGTTTAAAATTTACATAGTATGATTTCTATGCATTATATTTTTAGCAGTTTAACATCTTGGTCGATAGATGGCGTTGTTCATTTTACTCCATTTTCGGAATCGCGGTGAAAAGATTTTCTGACCCCTCGCACGTGTCACTTGCCTCAAGTTTAGTTTTTTAACCGACGAAACAACAGGAGGAAGTTCACAATTCGACGCGTATTTTTTTTTGTGTGTCCACGAGAGAGAGAAGTCCGATATACACTAATGTAGGAACGGAATCAATGATAAATGTTGCAAAAACAGGGCGAATTTATTTCTTTTGAGAGCTTCAGTTGCGAGCGCTGCATAAACGGTTAAAGTTACGCAACAATCATGTTTGAGAGAATATTGTTCCTCTTAAAAAGTAAAAAAAAACTGCGATAGCATAATGTCTATTTTTTAAGGTTCACACTCTAACCCTCTCTCTCTCTCTCATGTGACGCAGACGAAGTTGTGCGGGTCAGCTAGTTTGTATAATAATTTGTGTTGTAAATAGATTTGAAAACAAATGAGTTCTCTTCCGAATACTAAGTAGTTTTCTGTACTTTAAATTGCTTTTCTTCATTTGTTTCACATAAATGGTATAAGCCATGATGATGATGACAATCCAGAGTGACCTCAATACAATTTAAAAATCACCTTGATTATCGCGGAAATACCAGAAGCGGCCTCGCTATATCCAATGTTGGAAATGACGCTGCCAACTAAAAGTGTGTCTTCTTTTCCTTTGCAAAACACCTTTTCAATGGTCTCCAATTCTGTTTTGTCAGCCTCAGGCGTACCTATAACAAAATTGTGAAGGTCGGTACCTACAAATATTTTAAACCTTTTTTCTTTATCTTTGTCTATTTAGTCTACTTCGCGACTGCTGATCTCGTACTCATGAGTCCGATCCCCAAGTTGGGTACAGAGTAATAAAAGTTAATATTTTTTGCCAGATTAACTTCCGCCATTCTGTTTTTTTTTTTTTTAAATATGGGTCACATATATTAGACCCGTATTAATCGATAACTGGCATAAAAAAATCAAGTTTTGTAAAAGACAAAATGTCCTAAGTGTCACTTTTGAAATATGAGTTATCAAAGTTAAAGTCCATTCACTGATGGTATCTTTAGCACAACTTTGATTTCATCAGACACGCATAGAATAAGTATCAATCGATAGCTGGCATCATTACAACAAGATTTTCTGAGATAAAATCTTTTAAAACATCACGCTTCCAAGATTTAAGCTATCAAAGTTGTGCTGATTGCGATCACAACGCCATTTGTCATTTTTTGAAACTGGACACTTTATAACACTGTCTTTGTCTAGACAAAACTTCTAAGAGACGTTATTGAGTTTATAGCAATAGGCTCAGCTGCACACGTGGAATTTACATAACTGGACAAATGAAGATGTATAATAAAATACACTCAGTTACCCCTTTGGAACATACAGGCGTGGTCTTAAAGCACTTTCATAAATTATTGAGTCAATCATTACAAAAATGGATACCTGAACCAAAAGCTTCCACATATTCCACAGTATGTGGGGAAATTCTCGCTTCCTCATAGAAGTTTTTCAAAAAGTCGACAATCTTGTCAGGATTCCTTAAGTATCCGTACTGAGGGCCAGTTTCTTCTGTTAGCAGACCGGTAAACTCCGTCTTAGCGAGCAATAAATCTGCGTAGATCCTGTATATTACACGACAAATGAGACTAATCTTAAAGAGAATACTTTTCACAACAAGTTGGTGGGTGCACCAACATTTATGTATTTACTGAAAACAAGTTTATATATTTTGCATCAATCAGAAATAGGAACCACACATTCCTTTGTGGAAAACAGATGAACCCAAAAGAAAGTGATAACACTAAAACTTTATAAAACAGCCCCTGACTTTTATTTCTTGTAAAAAGATCCTTATAAAACTTACCTCAGTGCATCCTTAGCCTTCTGCAGAAACAGTACGTTAATGGCTTCCGACTTGACACAACCATTAGCATTCTGATCGAAAGACTTGGTTTTACCATCCATGGCTTGTCTTATGATCCTGGAAACAAATAAAACACGATCGTACAATGTCAAACGAGTTATGCCCGACAGCCCAACTTGTTCCGATTGGTCACCAAATATTTTTTTTCATTCAAGAAGTCCCGTTTCATCATCATAAGAAAACAAGCCTTTTTTCTTACATCGGAAATTACATACTTAAATGTTTATTTCGAGCAAGTATGTACATTATTTACAATTTACAAATCTATTAAAATGAACTAAACTAACTAAATTAAATTATTAACTTAAAAAATGGTGTCAAAAAACTTCTCCTCAACACTGTCAACTGGTAATGTCTCCAAGAGACTGGCGGCGTTACCACGCTGTATGGCAACGCTAAGCTTTTGGCCAAAGTAAAAGCCAGCTCTAGGGTCACGGGAAGTGTCAACTAAACGTTTTGAAATTTCCTTGAAAAAGCTTAGAAAACAAGTGGTTTTTTATTTAATATTGCTGTTCCTGGTTCGTCATCAGTATAAAAGAGATGGCCAAAAATTTTATGAGCCATTTCCCCAGAATATTTAAAGTCTATGTCATGTAATAGTCTTTACTATTTATTACATTTCCAATAACAAAACAAAAACCGGCCAAGACCGAGTCGGACTCGCGCACCGAGGGTCCAAAAATTTACCCATATCTTTTATCGTTTTGATCCACGACCTTGATGTTTATACACCCAACAGGGACTATAAACATCAGTAGGTATCTGGCATCATCGAACAACATCGGTATACATTTCAACTCGCTAGTTCCACCCGTTCCTGATAGACTAAGCTCCCGTTGCACGAAACCCTACCTCACAAGGTGGCAGATCAGAAATGTAATGTAGTGATAGATACTACTTAGGAACACTGGATTTTAGTAGGTTGCCATCGCATATCCTGGAAGAACTTTTAATTTTTTTTCGTTTTCGTATTGCTATTTTGATCGAAAATTACATCATAAGGTGGCAGATCGAAACGTTTACCTATCGAAAGAGACACATTTGGAGATAACAACCCGCATTGGTTGCCAGCCCAAACCCTGGCAGGTTTCAAGGTCAGCCATGTTTTATGAGCGCCAAAAATGGGGTAAATTACCTCATCAGGTGGCACCATGAAACCGATGCAGATCAATTGCCCTAGACGTGCCGTTCATGAATATATAGGGTTGCCTGCCTTCAGCTTGGCAGTTTTTCTGGTCATCGACCTCGAACAATATATCTCAAAATCTTGTAATAACGAGAAATTCTTGTATACATGCTATGATTCAGGGTTTAATTTAATAAAAATTGGGATATTAAATTAAAGTCGACGTACTAACAGACTTGCGTCTCACGGTGTTGAAATGATCTTTTCTTTGTTTTGAATGTCCTCTGGACTATTCAGGGATGCAAAAACATTTCTAAAATCTTGTTCGGCCTCTATTAAATCAAAAGTTTTAATTTTTCCTTTCCCTTTGAAGTAGGATGTGTAATCACAACCTGTGTAGTAGTAGTACACGTCTGTGTGCAGCTGGTAAGGCTTTGCACATCGCAGGTCCCAGCTTGGGCGCTAATTCGGTACAGCTATAAGCTGATTGAAGGTGACTTAACTCATAAAATCACAGGTGATTAATGATTCATTATTTCTACATGATAAATATTGTTATGCAGCACAAAAATGCCCGTTACACTATATCACGTTGAACGTAAAAGGCAACATCACTTATTTCAATATTTGAAGAAATGACCAAATCTGGTACATTTACCCTATCATTTCAACACCGTGAGACGCAAGTCTGTTAGTACGTCGACTTTAATTTAATATCCCAAATTTTATTAAATTAAACCCTTAATCATAGCATGTATACAAGAATTTCTCGTTATTACAAGATTTTGAGTTATATTGTTCGAGGTGGCTGACCAGAAAAACTGCCAAGCTGAAGGCAGGCAACCCTATATTTTCATGAACGGCACGTCTAGGGCAATCGATCTGCATCGGTTTCATGGTGCCACCTGATGAGGTAATTTACCCCATTTTTGGCGCTCATAAAACATGGCTGACCTTGAAACCTGCCAGGGTTTGGACTGGCAACCAATGCGGGTTGTTATCTCCAAATGTGTATCTTTCGGTAGGTAAACGTTTCGATCTGCCACCTTATGATGTAATTTTCGATCAAAATAGCGATACGAAAACGAAAAAAAATAAAAGTTCTTCCAGGATATGCGATGGCAACCTACTAAAATCCAGTGTGCCTAAGTAGTATCTATCACTACATTACATTTCTGATCTGCCACCTTGTGAGGTAGGGTTTCGTGCAACGGGAGCTTAGTCTATGAGAAAATCAGTGGTGACAGAGGGAGAGACAGACGGACAGACAGACTGACAGACAGACGGACAAGAAAGTAATCTTATGAAGGTTCCTGTTTTTACCTCTTCAGGTACGGAACCCCAAAAAAGGTGCGTATTACTCAGCAGTCTTGAAAAAAAGGTTTAAGGAAAATGTATTTGGTCACTACGGCTTAAGTATTTTTATCCATATTGTGGTGTATACCTATATGTCTTTGCAGTGTATTTGGCTACCGGTTACCAATACTTTAAGGGCATATGAAATACTCATTTCTATCGACAAATATACGTTTATTATTTTAAATACTCCTAACACCACACCCCGCGAATGGCAGCCATATTGTTTTTTTAATCGGCTTATAAATGTTCAATGAAATGCTAATATCTTTGAATTTAAGAGACCTATAGAAGTGCAAATGATCTTATTGCAAAGGTAAACAACGAGTCCATGAAATAATTATACATTTTTTCCTGAAAAATTAGCTAATAAGCCTAAAAAAGAAATTACGAAATTTTACATACAACAAAAACAACAACAGCCCATAACGTCCACTGCTGGACATAAGCCTCTCCCATGATGGGAAGAATTTGCCGTAATCTCCACGCTTGGCAAGCGTATTGGAGATCGCAGTGATGAAAGACTAACAGAAAACGGCCCATTCTCTGGTCTACGGAGCCGCAAGGAGTTCTGCCTCAGACATTAGTCGCCTTATACGACACCCGTGAGTGTAATGGGATGGTTCTATTCTACTCTGCCGGATACCACACGGCTAGATTTTTTATAAAAATTACTTATTCTTTTACATTTTCTACTCTAGTGTAAAGTTAGCCCTGGAATGTTGACAACAATTATTTTAAGACATATTGTCATTTGAATATAACTCTGCCAACATCGGTTTTATATGAATCCAAGAAATCTACTCATGCCTATGAATACCAGGTTGTCATAAATTCTTTTTCGTCATCACAATTTTGGCAGAGTGGCCGTGGTCATCAGGAGTGGTGGCAAGCTTCACAATCCGTGGCCATTCCTCCTATTTCATTTGTGGCTTTTCTTGTGCATTCGTGGAGTGGATGGGACCAATGAGTGCAGTTTTGACTTGGTCGGTCGGAAGACACATTCTCTTATTAAGATGGAACGAATCATTGAAAAGACGATTAAAAATATATAGGAGTGAAAAAACTACGACACTGCCAATATTGATGCAATAGCATCAATATTGGCAGTGTCGTCGTTGAGGATGAATTTATTAATATGTCGTCCCGTGTACAAAACTTGTGTAAATGTCCTAGCTCTCCACCTTAATAAAATTTAGTTCTAATGTGTTAATTTTAAGACATAATATGATGATAAATTAATGAATGCTATTGTGAAAAGTATACGTAGGTAATGGGCAATTCTTCGAGGTGCCTCAAAACGCGGTCATACGGTCTTAATTCCTAACCTATTGAACATTCCGTCTTAGGACCAAACACAGACTACTCTTTACTTAAATATGTGTATAATTTCAACATAAAATACCTAAAATAATTTATAATGTTTATAAAAATAAACATCTAATGTCAAAAACGGGAGCAAAATCGGTATTCTTCGAGCGTCACACTCGGTTTGCGTTCACGGAAAACTTTGATAACTTTTGTATTCGATTCCTATGCAAGTAATGTTATACATCAAATAAATTGTGTTTAACTATGCATATTAAATAGAAAAGCATATTAATTGTAACTCACAAGAGTTACAATTAATATCAATCATCGAGGCAAGTTATTTTTTGAATATTTTTAGGTAGCCATGGTCAAGAAACTTTCAGGTATATTTTGAAGGATAATCATCACTATCACTACATAGTATAAAACAAAGTCACTTCTCGCTGTCTGTCTGTCCCTATGTATGCTTAGTTCTTTAAAACTTCGCAACGGATTGTGATGCGAGTTTTTTTAATAGATAGAGTGATTCAAGAGGAAGGTTTATATGTATATAACACTAGCGGACGTCCTGCGGTTTCACCCGCGGAGTTCCCTTTCCCGTGGGAGTACGGGGATAAAATATAGCCTATGTTACTCAGGGTGAATGTAGCTTTCTAATGGTGAAAGAATTTTTGAAATCAGTTCGTTACTTCCGGAGATTACCCCCTACATACAAACTTACAAACATACAAACAAATGTTACCTCTTTATAATATTAGTATAGATATAACATGCAAAATATAGTAGAGAAACATTGATAATTTTAAAGGTTTTTATTGTGATGTCGTAAATAAACACATTTTTTTGCGCTTAAATTGCAAACGCTGGCTGAACCCTACAAGATAGATCAAAATAATGTACTACAGTATTGTACACCTTAAAAAGGTCTACAAAAAAGTCTGAAATGATATATGTCTATCTCTTAGGGATAACCCACAATAACCATTTTTTATTCTTTACTTTTTACGATAAATAATGGCTTATCTACGAAGCGATTTTAATCAATGCAGCATTAATCCTTATCCAATTCAGTACTTATTCATGGTGAATAACAAAAAAAATCTAAATCTATATAGATATTTATCTTCAATATATATTTTAGAACGTTTTTACCCTTTACACTATTCAATTTAAATGAATATCTTAGGAGTTATCGCAACTGCTGGGGTCGCGAAACTGTATAAACAGGGTACCGGGGCCGTGGAACGCAAAGGGCAACCAAAAGAACATGGTGTCTTAGCCGTGTGGTTTCCGGCAGAGTAGAATAGAACCAGCCCATTTCACTCACGGGTGTCGTATAGGGCGACTAATGTCTGAGGCAGAACACCTTGCGCCTTCGTAGACCTGAGAATGGGCAGCAGCGTTTTCTGTTAGTCTTTCATCATTGCGATCTCCAATCCGCCTGCCAAGCGTGGAGATTACGACAAATTCCTCCCATCATGGGAAAGGCTTTTGTCCAGCAGTGGACGTTATGGGCTGTTGTTGTTGTTGTCTTAGTCAGTGTGTTTTAGCCAGTAAGTCGACAGTCCCTTCCACTCCACCCAGGGCGGGAGGGCTCATTTAATGATTTTACCACCCAAAAAAATGGAAATATTGGAAAATAAAGGCACCCAAAGGCATTACAAAAATCGTATAATCTGTAGAAAAATCGTTTTTGTAAAAAATATTTCGAAAAAAAATTGCCAGGATGTTAAAAAATAACCAACAAAACTCATTTCCAGCATTTTTGGAATTTTTGTCTGTTTATCTGTTTCGATGATCAAGCATCACGTAAAATTTACGCAACCAATGTAGATAACTTTTATACGTAAATATTGTGCGTATCTTGAGGTATTATTTAGTTTTTGTTTCATCGTAATCGGTCAATCCTATCAAAAGATATATATATATGAATTTAAAGTGTTCAAGAATAACTAATCATCAAATGTAAGATGCAGCGACATCTATTGTAATAAAATGGTGCTGATGACTAAAAATGTGTAATGTACATAGCATGATTTCCATTCATTATATTTTATCAGTTTAACATCTTGATCGATAGATGGCGTTGTTCATTTTGCTCCATTTTATGAATCGCGGTGATAATATGTACTTTCCGACCCCTCGCACGTGTCAGTTGCCTCAAGTTTAGTTTTTTAACCGACGAAACAACAGGAGGAAGTTCAGAATTCGACGCGTATTTTTTTTTTGTTTGTCCTCGAGAGAGAGAGAAGTCCCGTATACATTTAATGTAGGAGCGGAGTATCAATGATAAATGTTGCAAAAACAGGGAAAATTTATTTCTTTTGAGAGCTTCCGTTGTGAGCGCTGCACGGTTAAAGTTACGCAACAATCATGTTTGAGGGAATATATTTTTTCCTCTTAAAAAGTAAAAAAAAAAAACGCGATAGCATAGTGTCTATCTTTTTTAGGTTCACACTCTTTCTAACCCTCTCTCTCTCATGTGACGCAGTCGAAGTTGCGCGGGTCAGCTAGTGGTTTATAATTTTGAAATCATTTTGAATTAGGAAATAACATAGATCTTCGAGATTATTCCCAAGTACTCTGTATGTTAATTTACTTAAAACTTGAATAGTTATTTACAAAATGTAAAATTTTCATAACTTTCGTGGCACAACTTTCGTGGTTGTTTGTCCACGAAAGTCAGCTAGCGCACCACAAAAGCTATAAATCTCCACTAAATAATAATTATCGATTTTTTGTGAGCCGTAGATGCATTACTCGATTGTCGTGAAGCTCAAAATAGAGGTGTTATGAATTTGTATAAGTATTTATATACATGAATGTGTTTAAATTTTTTTCTTGTAATGACTCGTAGAATGTGTTACTGTTTGAATGTTTTCTCGTAGCCAATTTAACAGTTTACCCCACCGCAAACTGGGCTATTATGCCTATGCCTATGGGCTATATGAATATCTCCGTAGTTTATGCACCGATTTACACATGGTACAAATTTTTCGTATTGTTTTTACAGCGTCTTAAATGTATCCGTTATAGTGAAGATAACTCTAAAAAAAATTCGCCACGAAAGTTACGCGGAGAATACTTTTTAAAGAACTACCCTAATAATAACATATATGTTACGTTATACATATAACGAAAATGCTTTTTTATCAATGCTTTACCTTCCGTAATGCACCGAGGACTGCGGATGCAGACACAAGTAGCATCCTCCTACGACGGCCGCCTCGCAATCACCGCGACTCATAGCGAGGTACGCCTGCTCCAGCGCCGCGGAGGAACTGCAGCACGATTCGTCGATCGCCATCGAAGGACCCTTCGCGTTCAACCAATAGGAAACGCGGTTGGCGAACATAGACTTACAGCATCTACAAAACAAAATAAATTATGCAAAATAACAAATCTATATATGTTTAAATGGGCTAGCTGAAGTTATTATACAGTATGTGTTGTAACTAAGATTTTATAACAATTTTGATTTAAAAGAGTGCCCATGGATGGTTTCTTTCTCATAGCAATTTGAATTGCCCATTGTTGGCCACAAACGAAATCTGTGAAAACCACTTTTGACTGGTGTCAGTCAAAATCCTTATGAAGTAAAAATGCTTTTTTCTGCTTTAGATATAGGCATGTTGTTTAAAACGCCTCAGTTACCTAGTCCTGGAATTAAATTATGTTTTATAAAGGGTCTCGAAAAAAACCTTGCAACCTAATAAGTTTCTAAGTAAATGTTAGTTCTTGTTAAATAGTTTTCACCGGTCAAAAGTAGTTTGTCTAATTAAAAGTTTTGACTGTGACTTATAAATTAAGATGGAATAATCTAATCGTATCATATCTTAAGCCTGACGACGGTAGGGAACTAGGTCGCTATAAGCTATCGAAACTCCGTACTACGCTAGGCCAAAGAATGGTAGAAGTGCTACCGCCGATGTGCAGTCTGTACTGTGTTAGCACGAGTGACTCCTGGATTGGATTCCCACGGCCACGCTAAAAACATCCGGAAAACAAGCACATAGCACTGCATCAGGGTTTTTCGTTTGTTTTGCACCCGGTGTTTTCCTTCCCTCTATACCATGGAACTTTTTTAATCAAACTGGCTAATTGCTGTTCCAAAATAAAGTCTGTATGTTATGTCTAAAATGAATCGTTTCTTACCCAGCTATACCCAAGCCTGATTTATTCCTGGCGTCATAGAAGATTGCTTTTTCTGCTTCGGAGAAACAGGTTCCGACGAACACACCTATTTTCTTCCCAGACAAATGCTCGGGATTTACTCCTGTGGACGTAAAAAACACCAAAAAGAAAAAAAAATATAGGTAACCTTATTAAATTTGCCAGAAGCTACGCTCGCGAGGAGGTCGAAATGTATGCCACGCCACGTGAATGTACGTTCAAACATTAATGAGTGATAAAGGTAACACAGACAGCCAGGGATACTTCCGGAATTTTTATTAGTAGTATCGATTTTATGAAGGATTTCTTTTTAACCCTTACGCGTATAAAATAGGGGTTGAAAGTCTGTATAGTCAAGCTAGCTAGCAGCAGCATCCACAAACTTATAATATCTCACCTGCGTCATAAATAGCATTATAGGCCTGTTCGAGGATTTTCCGAGACATGGGATCCATGGTGTTTCCGAGATGGTAATGCACCTTGAAGAACTGTGCGTCAAACCGATCTAGATCTGGCACTGCGCCCATATGCTGAGACGCCTCGGGATGGTCGCCTGTCCAACGTACCTTCTCTGCAGCCACTGGGTTAACCTGGAGGATAAGGTTTATGTAGCTTACTGTTCCACTGCACATCACATGTCTGCACATTAGTATCAGTCAGCACTTTTGCCAAATTCGTTCGGCAAAAATCAGTAATGTGGGGTCGTCCAACACCCTTATGTCACACACTTCTTATCACATATCGAAGGAGTTTTTGTTATTAGAAATATATTACATATACAACATTATTTTTAGTATAAGGTCTATCCCGGAGTTAGCGGAGAGATTACGGCGAATTCCTCCCATCATGGCTTATATCCAGCAGTGGATGTTATGGGCTGTTGTAGTAGTGTAGTTGTAGTAAGGTCTATCCATTCATACACGAAATCTCATAAGGGGTCATAGTACTCATAATTATGAACAACTTTTACTATGGGACCAAACCCTGAATCGCGAAAAAAAATCAGCTGTTCCATACATTTTGACGAGTTATGTGAACATATTGTAACACTTTTTACGGACAACCAGGTAACAGAACCAGCTTAGAACTTTGTGATTTTTATACCCGACTGCGCCAGAAGGTGGGTTATGTTTTTCTAGAGTATGTATGTATGTAAGTACGTATGTATGTATGTATAATTGTTTGGCACGCTGTGTGGCCTGAACGGTTCGATGGATTTTAGCTTGAGAGGTGTCGTTAGATTCCTATTTACTGTAAGAGTGACACTGGGTATATCAAAATAAACAAAACAAAATAGCGGATTTTTGGTGCCAAATTCAAATGTTTGGCACGCTCTGCAGCGTGAACGGCTCGATTAGATTTTTATTAACAGTGCAAATGACACTGGGTATATCTAAATAAAAATAAAATAAAAAAAATGTCGGATTTCTAGCGCCAATTAAAATGTTTGGCACGCTCTGCAGCCTGAGGCCTCCCTAACGCTTCGTCCGTAATAGGGAATATGCATGAAATACAAAACTCTTTTTATTTATTAAAAATGCCTTGTATTGGCCCATTATAACATTGTGGTACACTTGTTTAAGTTGCTGATACATCACTTATTTTACAATTTACTGTTTTATGTAGCATGTTTTTAGTGAAACGGAACGCATTCTCAAAACGCGTCGACCTTGATAACGCCGGTAGTGACATCAAAGTCTGTGTCAAAAAATAACACTTTTGAAAAGTGCTTAAAGTGTCACAAAGATTTTATTATAATATTGTTATTGCAATTTTTACTTGACTACAGCACATACAATTAGTAAAATTATTCTACTATTGGCAAAAAATTTGATGTAAACAAGGCAGATTGTGGAAAATGACGTCACATCATGACCGCGACAGCTACGGACTTTTGAACTGTCATAGAAAATTGCAGGAGTTTAATATTATTTTTAAGTGACAAGCAGTACTTGAATTTAGCTTTTAATACTTTTCTTGGGTTGATAGTACTGTATTTTATTGATCTAGGTGAAGAAAAAATTACGTGCATATTCTCTATTCGGATCTATCCGTCTCTCTCACTCGCACTTATCTGCAGACGTGCGCGAGATAGACGGATAGATCCGAATTACGGACGAAGCGTTAGAGAGTAGGGCCTCTGAACGGCTTGATAAAGGGCTCACCATGAGGATTTTAAAATGTTATATCTAAATAACTAAAAAGTGTAAAATAAAAAAACCCGACTGCGTAAAAAATAACTAATAATTTTAAATAAAAACTGAAAAGAATAAAACAAGTTCAGGAGACAGGACATATGGCATATGGCTGAACTTGTTTTATTCTTTTCAGTTTTTATTTAAAATTATTAGTTATTTTTTACGCAGTCGGGTTTTTTTTTTTTTTTCATGATACAGTTTTGAAATGTTGTACAATTCTTTACATAAAAATACTCGACACATGTTTCGGGTTTCGCATTCTCTAAAACTAATGTTGTATATAGAAAAGTAACCCAAAGAACATTGTTGAACTGATAGAACTGGGTTGTGTGTGTGTGTTAGGCAGGTACCCCACAGTCACTCACCTTGTTGTACAGAATGTCGGACAAGTCCTTGACGTGGTGTGAGGAGGGAAAGAGCCCCGATATGCCGGAGATCACGACCCTCTCGCCGTCGGCGACCGGAGTCAGCGCCAGTGCAGCCTCGTCCTCAGGCGTTGGGCGGGGTTGGGGCTGAGCTGGCTCTTGCGGGGTAGGCGTCATGGTGGAGTAGGCTGATAAAGTGAAGAGAGCTGACAAGGAATGGTTATTGACCCCAAAAACCAAAAACTAACTAATCATTGATAAGAATTATTTTTAAAAATAATGTCGAAGTCTACTATGTACACGAACAAGAATATTAGAAAACTATTAAAATATAAACTTAAGCTATTTGCAAACGTTTATATACTATGCTATTAGTGCCTATTTACTATCCTATCAGAGCCTATGTACCCTATACACCTATATACTATCTATATCTATACACTATCTTCATTGTCCCGCACACAAAACACCAAACTATCAGTCTATGTATCGCTATGTCACTTTATATACAGAACATAAATGGTGTATGTTTTTGTCTGCAGTGTCTCTGTCATCTCAATCACTTTAAACTAAATATTTTCACTGTCCCGCACAATAACAATGTAGTCGTTGTTATTGTTACGTCGTTTTGTCACTGCAACTCTTGAACGCGATTTAGATGTGCATGGCTGCTCAGTTTTCTTGGTGAAATTCGATCTAATTTATATTTTAGTGCTTAAGTATTTTTTTTATGACTTAGAAGACTCAGTAGATTAAAAGCGATCCCAAAAGAAACAGAAAAAAAAATGTAGAACAGAATTGGCTGAAATGATCTTTTGTAAAAAAACAAAATGAACGGCTACAACTTACTGGGTGCTGATCGAGATCCTAACGGCTTTAATGAAGGACGAGTGCAACTAGACTTGTATACCACGGTATTTGTGCAACAGTTTTATAGACTGGTAATTAGTACCTACAGAATGGATTTAAGTACTTATAAAAACACAATGATCGATTAACATTAATTGTAAATCAAATTTTAAACATTTGAATAACTTTACTGTGATTTACCTAAACCTCGATCGTTCGCGTAGGATCTTTAGAAGCTCGGGTTTAAGAATGTTCACAAACATGCACTTTCACAAGGTTTCTACAGATTCCTTACTTTAAGAAACATCCTTAAGCCTGATGCTCAAGGGTAGTCCGCGAAATTCAAATTTTCTCACGTTTTTTGCAATTTGCAGGCCAGTGCTAGGTTGTATGTTGATTAAAATATTATTCGCGACTGTAAGACGTACATTCAGTCAAAAAAGTATCGGGAATGGATGATTTGTTTATGGTTCCAAATTCAAATTTATGTTTTTTTGTAGTTGTTAGATTGGCACAACTGTTTTCCATTTTGGCGCGGAGTTTGAGTTGCATCTGTTATTTATATTAAATACAGTGCTGGTTTTAGTAATACCATATATAGTGTGTATTGTTTCATAATGGACAAAAATATCGAACAAAGAGTTTGTCTTAAATTTTGCATCGCCAATGGAATTTCGTGTTCGGAGTCACTGAAAATGTTACAGAAGGCTTACGGTGAATCGACTTTATCAAAAACTCGTGCTTGAGTGGTTCAAAGCGTTCAAAAGTGGTCGAGATGTGATGGAAGATTTGCCTCGCTCTGGTAGGCCGTCAACGTCTGCAACTGAAGTTAACATCGCAAAAGTGAAGAAAATAGTGACTGAAAATCCCCGTTCAACTCTGAGAGAGATAGCCGCCGAACTTTCTGTATCTCACGAGTCGATCCGTACCATTTTAACTAATCATTTGGGTATGAAACATGTTGCTGCTCGGCTAGTCCCAAAAGATCTGAATTTTCTCCAAAAACTCAATCGCATGAAAGTCGCTGAGGACATGCTAGAACGAGTCAGTTCGGACCCAACATTCATGAAACGCATTGTTACTGGTGACGAGACGTGGGTTTACGAGTTTGACATGCAAACTAGTCAACAAGTTTCGGAGTGGCGCCTTCCAACTGAACCGAAACCGAAAAAACCACGCCAAAGTCGATCAAAAGTCAAAGTCATGTTGACTGTTTTCTTTGACTATCGCGGTGTTGTGCACTCTGAATTCTTACCGAAAGGTCAAACGGTAAATAAAGAATATTATTTGAGCGTTATGCGGCGTTTAAGAGAGCAAATTCGACGAAAAAGGCCAGATTTGTGGAAAGAAAATTCTTGGATTTTGCACCACGACAATGCGCCTTCGCACAAGGCTATCATTGTGAACGAATTTTTGACCAAACACTCAACAAATACCATCCAGCAACCACCATATTCACCAGATATGGCTCCTGCTGACTTTTTTCTTTTTCCTAAACTCAAATTACCACTTCGTGGCACCCGTTTTCAATCGATAGAAGACATAAAGGAGAATTCGCGGCGAGAACTGAACTCAATTCCGGAAGCAGCGTTTAAAAAATGTTTTGATGAATGGATTATTCGTTGGCAAAAGTGTATCGTTTCTAAAGGAGCATACTTTGAAGGTGATAAAATAAATTTGGATGAATAACAGACATTTTGTGTATTATTGATCTTTTCCCGGTACTTTCTTGACAGAGTAGTATGTAGTTACAGAATTTTAATGATCAAAATCATCAGTACAACGCTCCAAGTTCATAAATGTGCAGGAATGATTTTGACCTTGATAAAGTCATTTTTCCACCTTTATGAACTTTGAGGGTTACTTTGGGGGTATTGATGATTTTGATGAATATAAATCTGTAACTAAATACGTCTTACAACCGCGAATAATATTTTAATCAACATACAACCTAGCACTGACCTGTAAATTGCAATAAACGTAAGAAAATTTGAATTTCGCGGACTACCCTGGAGCGTTCACCTTAAAAGAAACACTCGCGCCGCACAGTGGGACGAAAATCGAGTTTCATAGACATAGAACACTTACAATTTTTTTTCCCGTTTTCCGGTTGGAAGAAGCCCCAAAATTATCATATTTTTACACCTTAAATGATTCTAAAGCGAAAATATTAATTTTTTTTTTCAATAAAAAATGTATGGACGGATACAGATAAACCCATTATAATCAAGACTCGTGAGAGTACGAAGTATATCGTCTGGTACAATTTTTGTCCTTATTTTTTACTTTTTTTTGACATATCGCACGACCCTTGCTCTCGACGGAACCTGGGTGAAAAAAAAAAAAAAAAAATATTATTTCATCTTATTCCGAGTATTTACGGTCTAGTTTTTAAGTCTTTCCTGCGTTGGATGAGTTCCCACGAAAGATCACATATCCAGCATTTTTTCTTCAAATCTGGGTTCTTCTTGTTAGAGACCTGGTCCAATGCGTCGATGATATGACCTTTCAAGTGTTTCCACTGTGAGTCCGGGTTAGCGCGTTCATGCGTTGGACTGTCCTTCAGTTTGGCCTCCGCCTCTCGGAAGACTGGTTGATCAGCAGGGTCTAAGCTTCTGGGCTTTGGTGGATCACGTCTAGGCGCCTTGAATCGTAGCGAAAAATTGGCCACGAGCAGGTTGTGGTCAGAGCCGCAGTCGGCGCTAGGAAAGGTCTTCACATTGGAAACCGAGGATCTCCATCTCTCGTATGAGATGAACAAATGTTGATAGTCGAATTTCTAATAATTATGTTCGACTTAGACAGTGATTATTTCGCTTTCTCATAGGTATCAACTGATAATAATCAGGTGGCACTGACTGGATAATCATCAGTCTTCAGTCTCTTCGTCATCTTTTTCACCACCAATCCTCTTCCAACCACTTTAAAATACGTTGACATTGTCTATTGTTACTATTATTTTTACTATTATTACTTCTGAAGTTGAACAAATAAAATTACAATAAAAGTATTATAACTAAAAAACCGAAAATTTGCTTCGGTGCCATCTTGGATTTTCATTTTTGTAGATTATAATGGAACGCAACCAGATCCAGACCTTTTAGATCTTTAAATATTGCACGGGTGGCGCTGCCTCTCCTCTCATTTTATATCCGTTATCTTGTGTAAAAGGTTGAATAAAAGTTGTATCAGTAAGTTTATTTCTACAATCATGCAAAATTCCTTCAATTTTGACCTAATTTTCGTTATCAGCAACCCCAAAAACCATGAAAACGACACCCATGATGGAATAACCAAACATTTTTCACCTTCAAATAATAACAGGCGTGATGTAGTGTTAACAATACAGAGTAAACAGCAATGGCAATTAAGTCGCGCAAAATCCCGTTCGTGCAAAAGTCCATTCGCGCAAGTGTCCAAGCGTTCAAATGTCGGTTCACACAAAAGCCAATCACGCAACAGTCCATGCGCGCATAAATGTATTTTCGCGCAAGTGGGTTCGCGCAAGTGTCTTTCGCTCAAATGTTTTTCGTGCAAGCGTCCCGATATCTGTTACAAACACTAAAATACTTACAAAACTATGAACTGTATGTAGTCTGAAAATAAAGTTTTTTTTTTTTATTATTGTTATTATTGACTACGACAAGCTAGTTATGCATCCTGAACCACAACGCGTGATCACCGTGAGAGCGTAAAATGCACCGTTGCAGTTTAGGGTGGTCCCCTCGGAACCTTCCATGCATTTTGTCAACTTAGCAGCTAGGTAGCGTTAAGACACACATGTAGCGACTAGCTTCAGACGCTTCAGTATTGAAAATTACATTAGAGCATGCACTTCTGCTCACACGTAACTCTACTCTTTTATTTAATATAAAAAACGCTTCCAAAAACTTGACTAGCTTTTATGATCTTTTTCGTTTTTATTTACTCAAAAGTTTATTTTCTTCTTTATTTTCAAATATGTTGTTTTGTCGTAACCATTCTGATAACGCATCATTATCTCGACACTTTTTTCGTATCTGTGATATTAACCGTCGAGGAATTCCCTGTTGAGGAGACGATCCTGGCTGCAGCATAAGGTCATGATAGAAACCATATTTGTAGGTTGGGTGTGTTCCTGTTTCAGGAGGAGTAAATAAAGACACTGACAGAAAGTTCACTTGTTATTTTATTCAGTTAACCGCTAGTTGCACAATAACCTTGATTATTAGGTACAGTCACGGACTATAATTGATAAGCCACTTTCAAGATTTCCAATTTTGCAGTTGTATACATTCACGAGATTACACGATTCAACACGAACTCAAACCGAATGCTCGGAAACAAAATGACACATTACTAATAATCGGAAATAGTCTTATCCATAGAGGTTGAAAAAGGACTTATAAGTTGTCAATGATAAAACCATACAATGGTACTGACGTGAATCCCAATCTATTCGATACTGACCTCCTTTGAAGAAATAGTCCTTATTAAAATACTCTTTAGTTCTGAAAACCTATCCGAAGCCAGAGTGACAGTTGAAATGTCGATGTTAGAAAAGATAAAATTTCTCCGTACGTCACCGTTACTATGGCTACGCTAAAACAATATTGTCGCTAGGTTACGGTTGCTACACCTGCAATTTGTCGACTTTAGGTAGTCACTCTGTACTAAGTACGAATATAACCGACTAAACCCGATTTGCATTACACGGCTAAAATACGAATGGTGGCAAGTGGCTCATCATTTATAGTCCATGACTGTACATTCAATTTACATACAGTCAATTCACTACACAATAGTGGCTGGTTGATTGCATCAGCGGAATGAGCTGATGACGTTATCAGGTTACTATTCGGATGTCGTAAGTAAACAATGGTCTGGAAATGACATAATATAGAATTACATTTTATTCTTTCTTGTTACTGTTAGATGTAATATTCTTAGTTTCTAGGTCTTAATCTAACTTAATATTTAATATTCCAAACATTCCTTATATTAATGGTAGCTGCCATAGTGTTCGTTCTGCTATAAAATTAGAAAGAAAATGTCATCCCTTGGGATCCGCAACGTTCCCATGGTAACGCCGTTAAATCATTCGTTCTTCGCTATTCGTATTCTTCTTCCTTCCGCGTATTACGATACTTAATTAATGCAGCTATATTTTGGATTACCTTTAGGTTATGACTACGTTGGACATTGGAATTGCTCTTGATATATTGTTAATTTGCTCTTGGGTTGGTGCTGCGTTGAGCATTTGTTTGCCAATCCACCTTTTCGTTCTTGCGTTACATTTCGTATATATGAAGTACATGATAATTACGCCAAAGATTGTTAGCACCGCTATCTGTGTTACCCCAAGTCGAGCGAGTTGATTCTCGATAACCTGGTCTTTGCTTTGAATTTTCCCCATAGCGTCACTTTTCACTAAGAAGTACTTGTAGTTTACTGATTTATAATTTTAAATGTGCTATTCCGATGTCCAATTACAATATTATATAAATGTCTTGTCATTGTTTTAACAAAGGTTTTGAAACGAGGTACAAAGTCTTAGTTTTACTAAGTATGTTGTTGCAATAATAATCACCGCATTGTTGCATGGTTAATTAATATTTTTGCATTATTGTAATGTATGCTGGACTCGATGTGCTACTTCATATATTAAACCTGACTGAGCGTTTTACGACGCGCGCGGCCACTATTTGTGGTGCGCGTGTTAGCGTTTTCATTAGCGTTTTTCCTAAATAATATGCCCTTTTTGATAATAATTGGTTGATCGTTTCCTTTTTCTGACTCCAAACAACCGTTGCTTATATTTAGCGGTTTTGTAGTTTTTGGGGGCGGTTCATAGTTTTGATCGTCATGTAAGTATAACAGGTACGCTGGTTTGATCCGGTCTATAAAGATGTTGCTATTACCGCTTGGCAACTGTGCTTTAAATATTTTATCAGGGATCCTGCCGTTTTGCCGAAAAGATTTTGACAAAATTTCATTACCCAAACAAATTTTAGCAACCTTTTTTTATACCATTGCAATATTTCGAATGATTTTAGTACGCATATTTTTATTTGGTCAAATTTTTACATGGCAAAATATTACCAAGAATAATGTCATTATGGCATTTGGTCTTTAATCAAATGATTTATTACAGCAAACAATCTTCAGACAATAAACGTTTGGTGAAATGAATTGTTAAGACAAAAAATATTCAGGCAAAAATAAGATTTTTTGGGAATTATATAATTAAAAAATGCAATTTTAATATACAAACAAATGATTTGTTTAATGCATAATATTTTTACATTACAATTTTAAATTTTTTGCAATGGACATTAGCAATTTTATTTCGGAGTATCCAGACGGGCGAGTGCCAGACACGACTTGCATTAATATAAAAAAAGATGTTGTTTATATTAGGTTACCCGGAACTCGACTATTTAGATTAGGTTAATTTCTTCTTTAAACTAAATGGGTAGGTTAGGTTAGGTTAAAACTGTGACCTCCTAAGCACGAGCCGAGCGAGCGTAGCGAGCGGTGCCGCGGCAGCGGCCGGGGAGTGCCAGAAACGACTTGCATTAATAGAAAAAAGAGATTGTTTTTAGCAGGTTACCCGGAACTCGACTATTTAGATTAGGTTAATTTCTTCTTTAAACTAAATGGGTAGGTTAGGTTAGGTTAAAACTGTGACCTCCTACGCACGAGCCGAGCGAGCGAAGCGAGCGGTGCCGCGGCAGCGGCCGGCGAGTGCCAGAAACGACTTGCATTAATAGAAAAAAGAGATTGTTTTTAGTAGGTTACCCGGAACTCGACTATTTAGATTAGGTTAATTTCTTCTTTAAACTAAATGGGTAGGTTAGGTTAGGTTAAAACTGCGACCTCCTACGCACGAGCCGAGCGAGCGAAGCGAGCGGTGCCGCGGCAGCGGCCGGCGAGTGCCAGAAACGACTTGCATTAATAGGAAAAAGAGATTGTTTTTAGTAGGTTACCCGGAACTGAACTATTTAGATTAGGATAATTACTTATTAAAAAAAAATGGTTAAGTTAGGTTAAAACGGTGACCTCAAGATATTTGGTGCCACTTTAAAGACTGAATAGGAAAGGAAGAATTGAAAACTGACGATACTAATTATTTGGCTTATTTGGTTTTGCGTAAAAACTGTTATTCCAACTGAAATATTTGACTAAATAAAAAATGTCAAAAGTACTATTTGGTAAACAAGTTATAGTTTAAACGTTCATTTCCCAAACATTAGGTTTGCGTTACAATTTTTTGTGAATAGATTTTTTGCTTAGTAATCATTTGGCAAATGAAATCATGCGAAACATTTTTTGGGAAGTGAAAATTTGTCAAATTCCTTTCGGTCAAACAAGGGAGACCCATTTTATCATTTCTCTCAATGACTTTGTACGGTCCGTCGTATGGTGGTTGCAATGATTTATTTCCCATATCCCGTCTAACGAATACGTGGCTGCATTTATTGAGCTCTTGGTGTACAAAAATCGTCCTGAAGTCCTTGTGCTGACTTGGTTTAGGTTTGTAGTTTATTAATTGTTTCCCTTGAGTGTTGTACATACTCGTGTGAATCGTAAAACCGTGCGTTGGTGTTGTCGTAAAATTCTCCTGGTAGTCTTAAAGTGGAACCATATCATACACCCAATTGTGCCGCGCTAATATTAGTATCGCATCGTGGTGTGGCCCTGAGTCCTAACAGAACTGTTCAGCTTTGCCCTTAGTGCTACTTTTAATGACCTTTGCATTCTTTCCACAGCTCCGTTTCCTACTGCTTACCACCCGGTAAGCAGTAGTGCGTATTTTCTGTACTCCTAAAAATCGCATTAAGTGTTTGAATATCTTGTTTTCGAATTACCTGCCTTGATTGCTTGTTAGTCCAAGGGGCAGCTGAAACGAACAATCCAGTTTTCAAATACTACTTTGGCTATTGAGTTCGCAGAAATGTCTGATACTGGTATTTCCTCGGGTGTTTAGTAAACTGGTCCCACACAGGTAGATCCCGCGGGATCAGTTGACCTAGTGAATATTTGAATTGGTCAACTGATCCCGTTGACCAATTTTATGATTTGTACAGTCAAATATAAAAGTTTCTTGATATATGAGGTTGCTCTGTCTAACATCATTATCAGGTATAGATGGTCTTCCTGTGAAGTAGGCAATGGTCCAACGATATCGATGTGTACGTGTTCGAAATGGTCGCAGTCGGGAAAATAGCCTAACTCTTACTGTGTGTGTCGATTTGCCTTTTAGCACCGAATACATGTCCTAGCTATTCTACTGACGTCTTTGTTCATGCCTGTCCAGAAATATCGGTTAGTTATCATGCGTCCTTTTCGCTTCCTAGTTTGGTAAATAAGTATACTAAGGGTTTGTTTATGGTCTGTATAGATCACCACTTCGCGGCCCTCTATGAGTTTTCTAAAGTGGATTATTGCTAAGTAAATGCCTAATAACTCTCTATCGTATGTGCTGAAGATGAAGGAGGATGGAGGATGTTGGATCTGTTGTAATAATTCGTTACATTTGGTTTAGTTTCATTTTTCCGCAAAAGCATCCGAAAAACTGCTTATTTTTTAAAGTTTCAGTCAGATAATGCAAACGCGTTCTTAACAACCAAAAAAAGCCACACTTAAACCACCGTTATTACAGAGGCAAAGTCAAAACAACGTGGCACTTTTGAGTGTCAAAAATACAAAAAAAAAAACAAAGCTACAGTCCCAGTCACAAGACATAATAACTTGAGAAAGTACTGTAGTTGCCCATTCCCTAGCGTAGATCTCGATGGAGAAGAACGGGCAAGAAACTCCATGGACACTCTTTTAAATCAAAATATTGTTACAAAATCTTGGTTACATCATTCATGTTGAGATTATACATGTATTAGAGGTAATATCCTCAACCTAATAAAAACATACTTATCCGGCCGAAAACAGATGACAGAAATTTACAAAATATGTGCCAAGTCTAAATTAGAACGAAAATACGTGTCTTCCAATAGAGAAATTAAATTCGGTGTACCACAGGGAAGCGTCCTTGGGCCATTGCTATTTTTAATTTATATTAACGACCTCCCACGCCAAATCCACCATCCCATGGTACTGTTTGCTGACGATAGTACAGCACTCTTGAAATACGACAACAATGGAAATTATGAAAACAATATAAACGACACCATTAAAATTATAATAAATTGGCTAAATAGTAACAACTTACAAATAAACATACAAAAAACAAAGATAATGCATTTTTACCAGAGACTTCGCATCAATGATCTAAATATTAATTATAATGGTCAAAGTGTAGACAGAGTAGATGTGACAAAATTTCTAGGAATTTTAATTGACAGTCAACTGACATGGAAGGCACAGGCAGAAGCAATCTGTAAAAAACTTAGCGCATCCGCATATGCACTTTATAATCTTAAAAAAAAAGTTAATATCAAAACAGTATTACTAGCATATCATAGTCTAGTCGTTTCCATTTTAAGGTTTGGTATTATATATTGGGGCAACTGTACCGAAAGAGAGAGTATTTTTAAAGCCCAAAAACGTTGCTTACGAGCAATATTTGGCTTGAAAGTTACAGACAGCTGTGTTCCAATGTTTAAAAGTCATAATTTATTGACATTTCCTTCTCTTTACATTTTAGAAATTGCTCTTTTCGTTAAATGTAATCGACAGCTATTCTTAACTTTATCGGAAAGCAGATACCGAGATGTAACTTTGCGATCTCAATACCAAAATTTGTTACGCACAGGTGGCTCTAAGATTGCTTTGTTGAGGAAAAGTATTTTTGGTATGGCACCAGTTATTTTTAACCACATTCCTAATAACATAAAAGAGGAACCCGTAACAATGTTCAAGAAAAAGCTAACTGAACTTTTATTAAATAAATGTTATTACTCCGTATCGGATTTCCTAGCTGATAAATTTTAGTTTTGTGTCAATATTAGTATGTTTGATGATGAACTGCATCAATGTTTGCATGCCAAAATGGTAGAATGTACAAGGATTCTCCAACATTATTGTAACCATCTTATTGTAATTACCTACATTCTGAGCAAATAAATGACTATTCTATTCTATGTGAGAACGAAGTAGAAAGACGTGCACATTAAGAGCGTCCAGAGCAAAATATTAAATCAAAAATGTATAAATAAAGTAGGTAATTAAAATGAACCATGGCAGCTAAGAGATGACCAGTCCCAACTGACAGCGCCCGTACACGAACATGACGCATGTATCGGCACCATTCAACTCAACCAGATTGAAGGGAACCAAATGACCCGACACACCCGCCACCATCAGCGAGACATTTGAGTGAGCATGACATTCTCTCGGCCACCAAGGCATATTCAAGTCAATGAAAGATAACTAAATGCAAATGCTTTACAGTACATGGTACTCACACATGAGCTATGCAATTATACAATACTAAGAGATGGAGTCTATACAAAGCAAGGATATTTTTACAATCTTCTGCAGCTACCACAATAATTTGCCCAATTAGTTTTCCCTATGGTTGTGGAGCAGGACCAGCATTGAGCCAAGCATTTTTATCATTAATGTAATCCCTTAACTTATAATATGCTTGACTACATAGTGTGCGTTTTATACAAGATTTAAATTTCGTCTCATTTAGTTGTAGAATGTGGGGAGGTATTTTATTGTAAGATTTTAAACAGTACCCCATGAAAGATGAATCTACCTTAGCAAGCCTGAAACCTGGCTGAACTAGTTGGTCCCTATTTCTAGTATTATAGTGGTGTCTATCACCTCTTTTACTGAATAAATGCAGATTTTTCCTAACGTATGTACATGATATTCTCATAGATGTATTGACAAGGTACTGTCATGATATTTATTTCCTTAAACAGTTCTCTTACCCATATAACCATTTTTGCACATAACGTAACCGTTTCGACACTTAGCGTCGACACTGACTTATCTCGAAACATAATCTCGTCGCCGTTCCGTGTTAATGCCGTCGCTGCAACTAAAAATAAGTAAGATCCCGACACAGTATTACAGTAACATTTGGTTTCTAATTTACGTCGCCGTGACGTAACTATGTTACCATATTTTAACCAGAGTTCGCACAAATCATTCATTTATTCGTTCATTTTCGGTGGGTCATGCGTGACATCGTTAAAATAATAAAAATACAAAAACCGCATCTTATCTCCCATGTAAATAAAGATTTAGTTTTCATTAATTTCTATGGTCTAAAATGCTCAAATCGTTATGGGAAAAGAAATTTACTGTGTAGTTTCGTTAAATATGTTGATATTTACCAACGCGCCACCATAATTTATCATAATTTAATAATTCGGGCGAAAGGTAAACTTTGTTATATAAAAAAAAATATTAATAATTATACATAGAGTGCTCAAAAGCGTCTATTTAAATACAATATCAAATTTTAATACTAATACCAAAATATTTTAGGAAGAATAAACCATAAAATTGATATAATCAAAAAATACATTTTTGATAAAATGCTATTAAATGACAAATATGCTCGTCACAACTAGTCACAAAGTTACGATAATGTGTCGACACGTGTCGACATGTTACGCTAAGTTGTTACAAAATTACTGGATTTTTAAGATGGTTCCTCATATCTTTTTGGTTGCAGTGTTTCCCAAAGTTATGGAAGTACGTGGTACCTTAATGGTATCACAACATTAGGGGGGATCGCAACAGAGTCGAAAGTTGAAACTTTGGCGCTAGGGACTATACTACTAAGCTCCTCGGTACCAAAATCCGCACTGTTTTCCTGTAAATGGCCTAGAAAAAATTAAGTAAAAATAACTAAAATAGACTAGCCTCGCCGTATCAACATCTGTAAATTGACGGATTTTTCTAACAGCATATGCTGCTGAGCTCAGCCGTTCTGCAAGAGATGTTAAATGAGGACCCCATTGTAGCCTTGAGTCGAGCGTCATTCCCAAGAAAACCGTTTTATCGACAAATTCTAGTTTCTCTTGATTCAATACCACGTCACAGTCACTACTTTTGACATTTGGTAAAGCAAATCTTATGCACTTTGTTTTTTTCCCATTTAGTACTAAGTTATTAGCGGTAAACCAATTATGAACCTGCAGCAAGGCGTTATTTATGTCGTCAAGATTTGTGGCACGTCTGTTTATCCTAAATATTAAAGAAGTATCGTCAGCAAACAACACCAATTGCGGGTAGTTGTTAAATAAATGGGGTAGGTCATTTATGTACACTAAAAAGAGGAAGGGACCCAATATCGAACCTTGTGGTACACCCATTTTTACTTTTAAACCCATTGAATTTACACCATTTACTTGTACATGCTGCTGTCTATCATTCAAATACGATTTTACTAAACTGAGCGCAAGTTTACCTAAACCGTAATGCTCCAGTTTCAAGATCAGGGTTTCGTGATTTACGCAATCAAATGCCTTCGAAAGGTCACAGAAGATTCCTATGGCATCTTGTGCCTCTTCCCACGCAGTAAATATGTGTTTTAATAAAGTGACACCGGCGTCAGTCGTATAACTATGTCAAAGAGAATAAAAACCAGCCGAACATAGCACTAGCGCTTGAGGGAAACCTGCCTACTACCACAAGCCAAGGAAGTGTGGATGAGCAAAGGGAAAAATATATCTAACAACAACACAAAGACGGCGTCTGGGGGGGTGAAGATAACATGATTGCAGCAGCCGAGTACTACTTCATTAACGTAACGGTACACCAAGCTGGGCCTAGTGCTCCCATTACATACCGCCCCAAAGATCCACAACAAGCTGTAGCCACTATTAACTATTATCACTATGACAGCCTTCTAAGCGTGCTTAATTCTCAAGAATCTGCAACAGAATGTACACCACAAAGTACGCCAAATACAAGCGCAACGTTATCGCCTGCTGAGCGACCTGACACCACCGGATATACAATACTAAGACCCCCACCCTGCCCTAGTAAAGTAACAGAAATGAATAGTGTCAAAATCGCAACCTGGAATGTTAGAGGCACTGCCACACATTCCAAGAAAAATAACATTGACAAAATCTTGAAAGATAAAGGGATACACATAGCATGCCTACAGGAAACAAATCTGAGCACCGGATTATTTAACTCTAAGCACTACACCTGGCACCTTAATGGCTCTACCGAACGCCGTGGTCTCGCGTTACTTGTAAGAAAAGACTCGACCATAACAATTCAAATAACAAGAAGAAATACAAACGTCATGGCAGCAGTTATAACAGCTCTCTACAAAGGACAATCTGTGAACTTGTATATAATAACAACACACATACCAAGCACTAAGCCAACTAAGACATTTTCCGATTTGATCACCTGCATCAATGCAAAGCCAAAAGGGTTAAACATGATCATCCTAGGCGACTTTCATGCCCACATAGAAAAGCAAGACATAAACACCAATGGAAATCAAACGACGGATAAAATTGGTGCCAACTTGTTGCACACAGCATCGAATGACAATGTTGAAATCTTATTAGATATAATAAAAAGAGAAAACCTTAGATTAGATACAACACGAAGCAGATCAAGCTACAAAATAACATGGCAATCTGGAAAAAGGAAATCGAAAATTGACCACATACTTACTGCTGTGGACGAGCCAAATATATTTAATTACATAAAAGGCGGAGAAAAAATATATCAGACCATAAAATTATTCTAGCGGATATTATTATTCTGAACTTTAAGAGGAAAAATTCGACACTGCATATGCTGAAATCCAGCACGAAACCAATGCATAAATCTGAGCTCGAATTCAACTACAGAAATCACGACTATAGCCGGCTCAAAAATGAGGAAATAATGAAAAAATACCAAGAGGAAATCAAGAGCCAACCTCAGGTAATAAATCTACAACACAAGGAAAATAGCCAACTAGTCCCATGGGATTCCCTTATGAATATCATGAAATCAGCAGCGGCGAAGATCCTTATAAGCAGGCCAATTAGATCCAGGGAACACAGAATTGCGCTCGCAAAACTGCAAAAAGCCAAGTTTATAAAAAACTGTTACCCCAGAGAAGCATTTGCAAGCAAACAACTAAGCGAAGCAAGACACAAGCTGCCAAATATAAGAAATAAAGAAGAAGAGGAAAAATGCGAAATATTCTTTAGAAACCTAAGCGGAACTCATCCATCACAACGCATGAAAATCACATACGATATAAAATGAACACTAAGCACAACAACAAACAACGTTTTATACCCATGTCAAGGTGGGAAGACTATTTAAAAAAGTCAGCAGGCCCACACATAGAACTCCTACCCAATGAAAACCCATCAGACTCAAAAGAAGAAATATCGGAAGAGGAAATAAGTGATATCATTAAAAGCATGAGCGACGGCAAAGCACCAGGTAATGACAAGGTGGTGTTCGAGCTATTCAAAGCCTTGCCAACAGAAATGCTATTGGAAATTATAAAACACATGCAGGCAGCATGGGTAAGCAATGATATACCAAGGTCTTGTAACAAAACGATCCAAATTCCAGTACCTAAAAAAGCAAAGCCAGACGGAATTAATGACTACAGAAAGTTATCTATGTGTAACGCGGGATATAGGATACATGCAAGTTTTCTTCTTAGAAAACTGGACGCTTCAATAAAAGAACTAGGAAACTACCAAGCAGCCTTTCTTCGCAATAGATCGACTGACGACCATATGTACACACTTAGGAGAATTCTTGACGAGGAATGGAGAGCAGGCTCAAAAACCTATGTGCTAGCGTTAGACATCGAAAAAGCCTTCGATACGTTGGACTTAAACTCTCTTAGAGACATTTTAGCTACCAGAACTAACAAATATCTAACGAATAGAATTATTAAGGCGCGCATGAATGAGTTCACCTGCATAAAATGGTTTGGACAGCAAACGGAATCGACACACAAAGGCAAGGGAGTCAAAAAGGGATGTCCACTATCCCCGCGACTATTCACCATAGTAATGGATGACGTTCTCAGAACATTAGAAGAAGAAATTGAATACCTTCATCTAGACCAGGTCCATGAGATTCAACTCCCTATTATACTGTCTTTTGCAGATGACGTGATAATAGCAACAAATAATCTCAGTGAACTGGACGAAATAGTCACCAAAATCAAACTGTTGCTGGATTCAGTTGGACTCCACATTAATGAAACGAAAACAAAACTAGTAATCAGAGACCCACTCAGCACCGCAACCCGAAGTCTTATTAGAATTGGAGGAACCAGTATTCAACCGGCAGACGAGATTAAGTACCTTGGCACGTATATAACATCGACACTTAATCGAAACCACACAGTTAACGCCAGATGCAAACAAGCGATGCGTAACTCTAAGGCCTTAATATCCTTCATAAAAAACTCGAAAATGGAGTGGAAAATCGCACGTCTTATCTATAAAATGGTCATAGAACCTGCAATGACTTACGGCCTTAAGGCAGCGGCACTCACAAAGGCAAACCGATTGAAACTCAGAAGATACGAAAGACTCATTCTCAAAAATATGATAAAGAGCACGCGAAACCCCCCGAATAAGAAAACACGCGAAATTCTTATGGGAAAAACATTTACCAAAAAAATTAAATGCCTACGGCTACTACGGGCACATCCTCCGACGACCAGAGCCTCACTTACTACACGCAGCTATTAGATACAAGGCGAAACGGTTAAAAGTAGGCAGACCAATATATACATGGAACGTGTCACTCCAACAAGACATGGAATATTTCAATAAAAGCAAAGAAGAATGGATTAAGCTAGCAGCAGATAGAGAAAAATTCAAGTCGACCACCCAGGAAATATATCACCTCAGCGAAACTGACAGTGAAACAAATACTACTGACGACGAAACATACACGAAAATAATGTTTAAATAAGACGTGTCAAAAACGAATGGAATCGCAACCATCAGAAACGAACATGATTTTCCAATGTTAGAAGAGACCAACCAAACGAAGGTTAAAACACCAATGCTCATTCCTATGGATTGTACCTGTCTTTACCACTATTCCTATATTGGCTCTAGGCTGCATAGTCGGCTGATTGTGCCCGACTGGCGCTGCGGTTGGTCGGGCTTCCTTTCCCATCCCAGAGCATGTCTTTCCTTACAAAAAGTGCCCCCTGGTGTAGCCTGGTGGTGCCGGCTTGTCCGGGTCAGGCTTGGTCCTGGGCTCCTGGCTGGGTGTGGTGCTCAATCATCATCAATCAAAAAATTAAAAATATTTTTTTTTGCAAAAATAAAACCGACTTCAAAAAAAAAAAACAAAAACACAAAAAAGTGAAAAATAACCTGAACTTCAGAAGCCGGTGAATCTATTGTAAATTAAAAGAAAGGTCCATCTATATCCATTGTGATTTTACAGAAAAACTTTCACACGGTTGATTTTCTTCGCATTAAACTATGAGCTTTTTAGGGTTCCGTACCCAAAGGGTAAAAAACCGGCCAAGTGCGAGTCGGACTCGCGCACGAAGGGTTCCGTACCATTATTATCATAAAATGGGCAAAAAAATCACGTTTGTTGTATGGGAGCCCCCCTTAAATATTAATTTTATTCTGTTTTTAGTATTTGTTGTTATAGCGGCAACAGAAATACATCATCTGTGAAAATTTCAACTGTCTAGCTGTCACGGTTCATGAGATACAGCCTGGTGACAGACAGATGGACAGACGGACAGACGGACAGACGGACAGACGGACAGACAGACGGACAGACAGCGAAGTCTTAGTAATAGGGTTCCGTTTTTACCCTTTGGGTACGGAACCCTAAAAACGGAACCCTATTACTAAGACTTCGCTGTCTGTCCGTCTGTCTGTCACCAGGCTGTATCTCATGAACCGTGACAGCTAGACAGTTGAAATTTTCACAGATGATGTATTTCTGTTGCCGCTATAACAACGTACAAATACTAAATATAGTGAATGGTGCGGAACCCTTCGTGTGCGAGTCCGACTCGCACTTGGCCGGTTTTTTTGATAATAATGGTACGGAACCCTTCGTGCGCGAGTCCGACTCGCACTTGGCCGGTTTTTTTTTTAATAAAATTACACTTTTAGTCAAAAGAGTATTTATTTAATTTAATTTAAATAATTCAATACAATAACACACCATAAATAAAGAACAGAATAGATAAAAAAGGAGAATACCGAATTGTCCATGAGTCTGGCTGTTATATATGACTGAATCATTGCTAAAACTTAGAAAATGTACAGTCGAGGACTTTAATTGATGAGCCACTTGCCACTATTCGTATTTTAGCCGTGTAATACAAATTGGAATTAGTCGGTAATATTCGTACTCGTGAGTGCATAAAAGTGCAAAATTGTAAAGTAGTGAAAGTGGCTTATCAATTAAAGTCCTCGACTCTACCTGGTCTATAGCTTATGTACAAATAAATCGATACGAAATTTCGAAGGTGGTTTTAATTAAACGTGCTGTTCTTTGTCGTGACGACAGGGCTTGTGGAGGTGTTCACATATAGGACGACGCGTTTACTGTCCACAACTTGCCAACTAAAACCTAACGACAAATTAATCGTCACGACATAGTGGGAACGGGGCCCTAAGCTTCCAGTTAGTACTAATCATAAATCTTGTTGAACTTTGAGCAAGGTCTCTTTTACCGTGTAACTGTATGTAAAGGAGACCTAACTCAAAGTTTTACAAACACGCACCGTTTGTAAACGCAAAGATAGCGTTTTAAACCTTAGAATAAAATTTTCTAAAAATTAATTGAGAACGCAGGCACTACAATCACTGGCGAAAACGTAGGCAGCAACAAAACGTCTTAAGGATTTTGAAATGGGTTTGGAACATTTCGAAAGATACAGCGCAAGCGCTTGCCACAAGCGTTTTTTGATTAATTTGCAAAAAAAAACAACCTTTTCTTTGAGCAGATCGGCAGCAGCCTTACTGTGCTAGACAAGCCAAACGTCCTTTTAGTTTGAATTCATTGGGTTTTGGCAAACGTGTAGTGAATGTTACTTTCAATTCTTTTGCCAGTTTTGGAAACGATACTATTTTAATTGGTTTATTTCCCGTGGTACCACCAGTAGTAAAAAACCCGTGGTATCTACCATCAAGCGATCCAGTGGTACACGGGAAATTATTTTTTACCCGTGGTACCACTGGGATTGGTACATAAAATCAACAATATAATATAATATGTAAAAAAAAATGTAATCTCAACATTGAAAATCTCAACACCATAGTCATAGATAATTTTAGAAATACAGTTTGAAAAAAAGAAAGCTTAAAGTCACCCAAAGGGCAATGGAGAGGGCTATGCTCGGAGTTTCCTTGCGCGATCGAATCAAAAATGAAGACATCCGCAAGAGAACAAAGGTTACCGACGTAGCCCGAAGAATTGCCAAACTTAAGTGGCAGTGGGCAGGGCACATTGCTCGCAGAACGGATGGCCGATGGGGCCGAAAAGTTCTGGAGTGGCGACCGCGAACCGGAAGACGTTGCGTTGGAAGGCCTCCCACTAGGTGGACCGATGACCTGGTGAAGGCTGCAGGAATCCGCTGGATGCGAGTCGCACGGGACCGGTCAATGTGGCGACACTTGGGGGAGGCCTATGTCCAGCAGTGGACGTCTTTCGGCTGAAATGATGAATGATGAGTTTGAAAAAAAAATGCTTATTATAAGTTAATAATATTGAGATTATGCCTTGTTAATGTATAAAACGTTTGATATTTTAAAGTGTTGAGATTTTGAATCGTTGAGATTATGGTTTTGAGATTTTCAATGTTGAGATAATGATTGTTGATCTTATGTAGGTACCAATCCCAATGGTACCCCAGCCGGGTAAAAATTATTTCCCATGGTACCACTGGTGGTAACTCTGGTGGTACCACGGGCAATAAACCTAATTAGCCAAAATTAGTTGCGAGTGGCTTGTACAAAACTGCATTCAAAGTGTTATGTTTGTTCCGTAGAATGTGTTATCCTTATTCCCCATTAAAAAAGAAGAAACCTGGATGCTTCCAAATTGTTTTGGCTCAAGTAAGCCACAATCGCAAAATGAGTCCAATCTATTACGAATATTCTTCCTGGAAGCTAATCCAGGACTGACTTTACAAAAAAATTAACAAAAATTCACAGATCTCGTGCTCGACACGACCTTCGGGTACATTGAAAATGCACTTAGCAGGTTTTTCATATTACGTATCGTCTTTGAAGTAACAGAGCTCAAATGCACGATGTGAAGTATATTTTTTTTGAAGAAAATTGGATTGCATTGGACTCGCAGTTGGTTTTCAATATAGTATAATGTACTCTGTGCAGTTGGTTGAGACAAGCCATGGATAACTCCCCATCCCCTTGAACCTAAAATGTTACAGAGATTTAAAAACCTTAACAAATAATACATAAGTAGGTATATTAAAATGCGGGATATAAATAGGTACTTGTAAACGTGCTTACTTCACGATGACTCTCATTAAATAAGACCGTTTTCCACCCCGAAGGGAAGAAAACGAGTATTTCAGGTCTTGCCGAGGCTTGACCTTCGGAGATAACCTACCTTACCTACCTGCACACACATGTGTCTACTTACGTTCCTTCGTCTCTGTTCGTGTTCCAGGCGCGGGGGTGAGGCGCGGCGACGCGCCGTCCCCCGCGTTTAGGGGGGCGGCGGCTGCCGCGCGACGGGAGGGCGCGCGTTCTCGTTAGTATGTTTACTCCGAAGAGCCGGCAAGGGCTTGCTTCGGTCAAGCCTCGGCAAGACCTGAAATACTCGTTTTCTTCCCTTCGGGGTGGAAAACGGTCTTATTTCAGTTCTGTGCCTTCGGCTTGACCTTCGGAGACGTGTCTATTTTCTGCCGGCGCCCTCTAACTATAGCGTACTGTGACAGAAGTAGGTGTAAAGCATCCTTGAAATAAAACCCAGATTCATATAAATGAAGACATTTTTATTTCCCTTATGAATCCTAAAACAAGTACAAGTCTTTATCTTAAAAATCTTAGGTCTCACTTAGATCGTTCAATCAGTTAGTAGGTATTTTATTCGAACTAATTAATGGAGCTCTGTCTAATAATAACAAATTAAGACGTTGGTCAAATAACATACCTATTCGTTATCAAATTAGACTTTTAACAAACAGAAATAACAGTTAGATAATTATGTACCTATGTTAATTAAAATAGTGAGGTATCAAATCTCAATAAAATCACAGGTACAATCATAACATACAGTAACAGCTAATCAAACTGCCGAGAATGAATTATTAAGAACATTTAAGTTTTCATTTCCAGGACGTTCTAGCGATTTGCAATAATGCTTAAAGAAATTGTCGGAACCTCTCCAGTTCCCTCTTTTCAAAATAATATCTAAAGGGACGTTATTCCAATAGTCACTCGATGCAACGGCTGATCTAATTGACCCCGGACTATAATTTATACCTAAATCTCGAAAAGGAGCCTTAATCCTACCTGCAATTATAGCTCTTGTGGCGGCCTTTACTTCACCACGCGTAGTGATAAATAGACTATTCAAATTCGGCCGAGCACTTCTTCTACTTGCTGACAAGTCTATCAAACAATTCACCCATTTGACTAAATTCAATGCAGGGTCTTCTGAGCAAGATAACTGCCATCCTGTCTGCCGATTCTTGATGTTATCGGTCTTAGAGCCAAATTTAGGCCAGAACGTTATCGAAGAGCTTGATCTATCGCAATGTTGATCGTCAATGCATAAGAGTGTAAGGTCGTGGAAACGACGTCCTGACGCCAATAATAAAAGCAAGGCTACATGCCGAGACACCTGGAATATGCTATCTTCATTTGGGCAATGAGATCTCAACCATCTTAGCAGATCGTGGACGTCCCAGATTTGTGACTTTGATAATGAGGATGTGCACTTTTTAATTCCTATAGCTTTGACTATTGTTGAAACTAAAGGGTGAGCTGCCAACCTTTTTTCCTGTGTTGGATCAGCCAACGTTAGAATAACCGACTTTTGGACCAAAATGGTTGAAGCAGCGAGCTTTCTAACACGGGATAGGTAGCCTAAATAGGTAGCTAAATCCTGAGGTCGAGGATCACTAGGGCTTTTCCCATTTTGTCTGCACCACGAGACCCATTGTTTCCAGCTAGACTCATAAGTTCGCCACGTGGAATCACGCCATGCTGACTGAACAAGATCGATATCGCCAGGATCCATATCTGCTATAAGTTTACTCCACCCCGTATCCTCCAAACCTCGAAAGAGAGGTCTCCTGCGTTCGGCAGAGGGCGATTGGTTGACAGGTCGATCAGGCAACGGTTGACATTGCTTATCTGAAAGGGGGCTTCCAGAGCCCTTCGTTTCAGGTCGCCTCTCCAAAAAACTGTTTCCCAGCGAGGAACCATCATTAGGTAGGTCCCTGAAGACTGGTTGAGGTGCCGTAGTACTCTGGGTATCAGAGGTGGAGGCGGAAAGATCCATGCCAGTTTGTAATGCCAGGGCTGGCTGAATGCGTTGATGAACATCGCCTGTGCGTCCCATGCTTCTATCGACGCATATGTCGAGACTACTTTCGATCGACTGGTTGCGAACAAATCTATTTGAGGGGTACCCCACTTTAGGAACACTTCTGTCGTAGCCTCGTCCACGACATGCCAATCCGGGAGACATTTTCCCCTTGACAAACTGTCGGCTATGGAATTGTAACGGCCTGGAAGGTAAAAGGTATGAATGGTTACTTCTAAGCTCTCCGCCAGTAACAAGATCTTTTTGGACTCCTCTAACAACACCATAGACCGTGTTCCTCCCTGATTCCTCAGGTACGAAACCACCGTTTTGTTGTCGGATTGAATCATGACCGATTGTCCTGCTACCGCGTTCTGACATTTCTTCAGAGCTATGTACACGGTGAATAATTCCTTTCTGTTTATGTGCCAAGTAGCTTGCTCTTTGGTCCATTTCCCCAATAGGTGACCATCGCCGATCTGAACACCCCAGCCTTCGTCTGACGCATCTGTCGTAACAAAAATCGTAGGTTCTGGATGGAAAATTTTTCCTGGCTCTCTCACATTGCAAGTCCACCAATGACAGTCGTTGACAGCCTGTGGCGGTAAGTCTCACAGCCGGTCGGGCTGATTCTGAGACAGTTTCAGACTGGCGCGCTGAATATATCTGGTGAACAGACGACCTAGAGGGGTCACCAAAGCTGCAAAACCCAGTCGACCTATGAGTGAGGTTCCTAACCGCCACGTCCATTGACTTTTTTGTAATACCTTCTCTAAATCTGTCAATAATCGAATTATTTTCTCTTTCGGGAGTCTTACTGTTCCTGTCTGTATCCCACACAATCCCTAGGAATTCTATGCTTGTTGTAGCCTCTAGAACAGACTTTTCCAAGTTTACACACCAGCCGAAACTCTGTAGAAGACTTCCTTTTAGCACATCTGGATCTTGATGTGCTAAAAGGAAGTCGTCTAAGTATACTAGAACTCGTAGTCCCTTTGTTCGAAGAAACCCTGCTACCCATTTGGTGACGCGAGAGAAAGCTAACGGCGCGCTGGATAGGCCGAAGGGAAGGGACGACATCTGATAGAGTTCGTTTGCATAACCAAACGCCAGAAATCTCCGGTGGCTCACTTTTATTGGAACATGAAAGTAGGCTTGACTTATGTCTAGCTTTCCTAAGAAGTCGCCGGGCTGGAGAAAATCGGGGACCTGAGCCTGGTTTACCAGGCGAAATTTTCGAGGGTTTAAATAGCAATTCAGGCGGCGAAGGTCGAAAATTTGCCTGATCTTTCCGTTTGTTTTTGGAATTAGAAACATTCGCGACAGGAATCCAGTCTTGGAATGACACTTCTAGACTACACCTTGGGATAGAAGCTGTCTGAGCTCTTTGGACATCACATCCGAGGGTCTTGTCGCGAATCTTTCCAAGTTTTCTTGCAGGGGGATAGAAGGCGGTTTGGACACGAAAGGTATTGTGTAACCCGAAATTATTTTTAAAATCGCTTTTGGTGCCCCTATTTTCCCCCATTGTGTTCGGAACTCGCCCAGTTGTCCCCCTCGAAAACCGTCAATATCCGGCACGGGATTTTCGAGATTTCTTGTCGCTTCCACCCCTACCCCTACGTTGATCGTGGTTAGACGGCTTTTTCGATGGCGGATTGCGGGATGATGAGTTGTGAGAGGATAAGTTGTAGGGCGATGAGTGGTAGTTACCGGAGTATTGAGTAGTCGGTCGGGAGCGCCAAGATGATTTCGTGGCTTTAGATCTAGCCGGTGGAGCTGGTTTACGAAAGGAATTTACGGCCTTTTCCGTGGCTCTTGGTGAGATAAAAACAGCTGCCACTCCCCCGTTATCCTTAACTAAAGAACTAAGCTGCTTCTCCTCAAACAAGTGGGTCGGTGATGGAGGAATATTGTGGAGTGCACTATTAAGGACCTCATTCCTTGTTTTGAATGCTTTACGACGAAGGTCGATGGTCTCGGACCTATGAGCGCATACAAACTGAAGAAGTTGATCTGAAATCGTCTTGAAGGTGGAGTCCTCCGCCACTAGCTGCCTTAATTCTGTGCTGGCACTCGGACACTTTTTAACAATTGCGTTTAAATTTTCCGCAAGGGCCCTACGTTGGAGTAGCAACCCGTGCGTGATTGTGCCTAGGAGATTCTCTTGTTTCGTAAGCCAGGGGGATGGTTGAGTGGCTAGAGTGCCCAGCTCCATGTTGATTTTAAGAGCGCTAAATACTGACGCCGCCTGCAAGTGCTTCTCCACTTCCTTGTAACGGATCCGGCTCCAGCTATCGGTGCCCAGCCTTTGGCACTCGATTCCTTCCCTCTTAAGTTGCGCCGAAGGCTCGGGTATCAGAGGGTCCGCTTCTTTGGTTGTGGGCAGAAATTCGAGCTCCTTCTCGTCTCCCTCAACTTGCCAATTCGGGTCCAGAGCAGGTGCTCTCCATGACGGAGAATCAGAGGTCTCCGAAACTGCATCCTCTTCATCGTTGGAAAAGTAGTTTTCTTTGTCGGAATCACAGTCGGATTGTTGTCGCCGCTCTAGTTTTTCCAACAAAACCGCAAACATACCCTCCACTCTTTGTTCCAGAGCTTCGATTCTGGCATCCCGCGATGTGGAGGGTGAGTCTGAGTCCCTCCTGCGTCTACGTGCCGAAGGTTCTTGACTTCGTGACGTTACAGAGGACGAACTTCTTCTCTTCCGACTAGTTTCTTCTGTTTCAGAGCGGGCACCGGAAAGAATTTGATCAGCTTCAGCCCTAGTGTGTAACAGTGGTCGTAGTGCCTCGACTGACTGTTTAAAAAACTCAGTGCGTGCTGCTGAGCCCCGTATGCGGTTTGCCACAGCTGGTGGCCCGAGAATAAGAGACCGCGTAAAAGCCCAATCAAGAAGCTTACACCTTATGTCTCGATACCCCTTCTCCGAAAGGTGATCCGCCTCTGGTATAAATGCGCGGACTAGGCCCACGGTAGGCAGGGCGAATACTAATTTATTTAGCATATTGGGATCGATCTTCTCACCGAAAACTTCTTCTTTTGTTGCTGTAGTCACCTCCCAGCGTAACCAGCCATCCGGTAGTTGCTCTTGTGCTAGCACCTTCACCCGCTCCAAAATTTCCTCGTCCTGGTCCGTGCTGCATGCTCGTCCAGTAGCTCGCCGAGGGTTACCAGGTTCCCTCGTTGGGTCATCTGAAGCCAAAGCAAAGCGGTCATGCAAAACCCAAGCAGGTCCATTCAATTTAACCTCTAGCGGCTCACTGATTAAGCAAATCCTAAGAATAATCGAGCCGCGCCGCTCGTTTTTCGGTGCGAGCCACTCAATATTTTTGAGCCGAGGCGCTCAATTTATGAGCCGCGCTGCCCAAATTTTGAGCAGCGCCGCCCAATCTTCGAGTCGCGCTGCTCAACTTCTGAGCCGCGCCGCTCAAGTTTTGAGCCGCGCCGCCCAAATCCTGAGCCGCGCCGCCCAAGTTTTGGGCCGCGCTGCCTACTATTCGGGCTGTGGCTATAACTAGACGGACTGTGGCTGAATAGCCGACATGTCAAACGAGCGCAGTTGCTGCGTCGTGATCGTCTCATGTAGGTATGTATATTGTGGATGGTATGTCCGACAAATACAATAATAACTCGTGCATATTTTGTGGATGGTATGTCCGACAAAACTATGATAACGGCAATGCCATTGAGCATGCTAAGCTTGCAATATTTCACATTCACAAAAAAAATTCAGAGTAAACCCGCACCTTGAACATAACAACACAGAAACAAAGAATAAAATAATTGAATGACTTACCCCGATATCCAATGGTAAACCACTCACAAAACGTTTCAACAACGTTGAAATAGCACCCTTTTCGCGAATAATACGTTTTATTTTAATCGTAATCACTACGTAAACAAAACATGTGCGTACATCAGGTAACAGTAAGCGTACTAACGAGAACGCGCGCCCTCCCGTCGCGCGGCAGCCGCCGCCCCCCTAAACGCGGGGGACGGCGCGTCGCCGCGCCTCACCCCCGCGCCTGGAACACGAACAGAGACGAAGGAACGTAAGTAGACACATGTGTGTGCAGGTAGGTAAGGTAGGTTATCTCCGAAGGTCAAGCCGAAGGCACAGAACTGAAATAAATAAATTGTATCTCTACATCCCAGCTCCTTGCAAATAACACTTAGCTTCAAACAACTAACCATAAAACGAAAAAAAATCAGGTACTAGTCAGCTGTTGCACATTTGTCGGCCATATTATTTCTGTTTATTAAAGGTTTATAGTAGGGTCGACCCTGTTTTAAGTTACGAAGCCGCTATTGAATACTTACAAAGCTTTTTAGCGTTATTGAACGTTTACAAATAATGCTTTTCGGGATTATTATTATAACAAGCTAATAAACCTATTTTAACTTTTTATGAATAAGACCGTAAACATTTCGATTTGTCAAAGGAAATAATTTCTGTTAATATCATATTAAATAAAATTTAAAATTATTGACTTGAATTGACTCCTAATTAGACCTTCTAAATGAAAACAATACAAATAAAAAATGACAATTATCAACCAACCAATAATTGGCCAACCAACAGATGCATAAATAACTAGTACCGTATCGATATCTATCCATTTCTGGAGGTAATTTACCTACGTTTATTAATTAGAAGCCTGTATTGTCCCACTGTAGGGCAAAGAACTCCCTATCCTTTTTCCAGCACTCACGTCTATTGCCTTTTGTTGGCATTCCTCCTCCCACAAAAAATATTTTAAAGAAAAAAAAAACCTAAAAAACCTCAAAAAATACGTATTTACAAACAAATACAAATACATTTCAAGATCAAATCTTAAACACTCCCAGTCCCATAAGAAATCAGTGACGCGAAACGCATGAGCGCACTCCCCGAAATTACGCCACACAAAGGGCGCCTTCCTGCCTAGATTATTAGTGATACAGAGATCCGGTTTTTTTTTAATGTAGCCCAACTCAATACCCCGAGGGCTTTTTTAATTTTTTCGATATTGCGATTTTCAAAAAAAGTATACAATTTTTTTTTCAGCATATTATAGCCCTCATTAATACGCGTCTTTTGAGACAATTTCAAACATTCATGTAGCCCTAAAACTCACGACACCAAGGCGATGTCTCTCGGCGGTGACTCTGAGCGAAAATGGGGGCCTATACTGAAGCGATCGAAAAAATATTTCCAATGTTAAAAGATGCAGGCTTATTTGCTACGTACTTATTACAAGATTATTTATAAAAGAGTTAAGTTGTAACTACAGCCTAGTTTGTGTCATTCACGTCAGTCATCACTTTTAGAAATCATAAAGGAAGTCGGGTTAAGTAGATACGATTCGCAAATATTTTTCTCTTTAAACGAATCTAAAATCGTTTGATCTAAATACTCATTAATCACATACGCACAACTTATGTCGTTAGTTGCGCATGCCATGGGTGCGGTTAGCTGATGTATGGTGACCGGTAGCTGCGAGTGTCGCTGCAGGACTTGCGAGGGTGACGGCACGTGCGCAGTCGCGGCACGCAGCAGCACCAGCTGAGAGCGCAGCGCACGCGCCGGCGGCACGTAGCAGCGCGCGCGCTCGATTCGCGCCAGTGCGGCTTCTAGGAGCGCGCGTGAGTACTGCACCGAGTGCGGCACACGACCCAACAGAGTCCGCACGCACGCGTCCACCTTCTCTGGCCACGAAGCGGCATTTTTAAGTGCTCCCTCCATGTCCGCAACGTCGTCTTCGTCACCCACCAACAACTTAAACATATGTTTGATAATTCCATTTTCCAGTTGCTCTTTTGTCTTGTATTCTGCGATATTTTGTTCAATCACACTTTGAACCTCGTCCGGTGCACATCCAAGGCAATATACAGTACCGGTTAAACCTAAAAAAATTAAATGAACTTCAAAGTTTTGTCAATAATAAATACATTAGAAACACGTACGTTATCTAATTCTGCTCACCATGATCCTCAAGTATAGCTGCCATTTCCAACGCCACCAGAACACCACTTTCATAACCCAAAAAATAGAAAGTATTTTTCAGTCCAGTCTTTTTCAGAAGCACCTGAAGATATGAGAAATTATGGTTATATAAGTTATTTTGTAGTCGGTACACATCGAATTTTCAGAATTAGTTAATTTTAATTCGTAAGTTCATACGTCAACGTATCTCTGCGCAGTCTCCCGCACGGTCTCCGTCGGGTGGTCGAGGCCTGGCTGCAGCACCAGCGCCGCCAGCTTAAGGCCCTCGCACAACACACGGAACCGCTCGTGGTGACCCTCCATGCCCGGCACTATGCAGAGATACGTCTGGTTTCCGTCGAATTCGTCTTCACGCTGAAATATTTTAAGACTTATTAAAAAACTATGAATAGTATTTTTAACGGGTACACTACATAACTCCGAAAAACTTTATTCGGAAAGTCATGATTCCGAATTTCAAAATACCGATTTTCATGATTCCGAATGGTTCAAAATTCCGAATTTATCAACTCCGATATATATAATTAATCCTTTTTTTCGTAAAAAAATTCTCAAATTTCAATATTATGAACGTTCATAATTACTATTCTCAAAATAACGAATTTCAATTGTCCGACTTATTATTAATATTGATAATACAAAACATTAAAAACGCGAATCCATATTTTTTTTTCTATCTATATACCTAATTATGAGAATTACGCGGCAGGAGGATTATTATGGGCGCACATTTTTTATTACCTTTGCGATAGGACGCACCGTTTTCGGGATATAAGCATATTTAGAACCTGCTACAACACCAGAACGCGCGCTCACTACGTATTTTACATTACACACCCACTTTCTGTCACAAATGTCGTCGTCGCTCCGCCAGCCTTCGGCCTACGCTCCTCATGCCAGCTAGCAAGACTTTTAGGGTAATTTTTTGCAGTTTATTCCAAGGGGTTGGCCGTCTCCACGAGCGAGAGAATCGCGGCGATATTATTGTCATGCCACGTATTTTTACAACACTATATTTTTAGGGTTCCGTAGTCAACTAGGAACCCTTATAGTTTCGCCATGTCTGTCCGTCCGTCCGTCCTCGCTTAATCTCTGTGACCGTTAGCACTAGAAAGCTGAAATTTGGTACCAATATGTATATTAAACACGCCGACAAAGTGGTAAAATAAAAATTGGAAAATATGTTTTATTAGGGTAGCCCCCCTATACGAACGTGATGCTGAACAAATATCTAAATATCACGATTGTTGTCATTTAGAGTTAAAGCAAATTGATTTATCAAGCGAATTTAGTCAGTGTGCGGACAGGTTGTGTAATGATTCCTGCCACTTAACTTTGTTGGATGAAATGTATAATAACATTGAACGTACACTTGTAAACGCTGCTGAGTACAGTTATTTTCATAAAAATATAACGAAGCGTAGGCATGTAACTGGCTGGAATAAGTATGTTCGCGACGCTCACGAGATGGCGCGACTTTATTACAAGCATTGGTTAATGTTTGGTAAGCCCAGTTCTGGTCCGGTTTTTAATAATATGAGCGAATCTAGAAAAAAATTCAAAAGTAAATTAAAATGGTGTCAAGTTAATCAACACCAAATTAAAATGGATATAATTGCTAAACACCATTCAAGCAAAGATTTTGGTAAATTCTGGAAATCAACAAACAAATTAAATCATAAGCCGAGCCTTCCCGTGAGCGTCGAAGGTGTACATGAACAGGGTAGTATTGCGGACCTGTTTCGGCAGCATTTTAAAGTACAATCACCCCTAAACTATGAGTTGCCTTTGCCTGTGCCCGATTCTGGGACCGTCTGCTCCGAGCGAAGCGTCACGTTTACTGCGTAACAGATTGCTGCTACAATTAAGAACATGGTTAGAGGAAAATCACCCGGGCATGACGGTCTCAGCATCGAGCACCTGCAGCATGCGGGGATACACCTGCCACCAGTTTTATGTATGTTTTTTAATTTATGTCTAGGTCACGGTTATTTACCTGAAAAATTAATGCGTACAATTGTTGTACCGATCACCAAAAATAAAACGGGTGATTCATCTGTGCTATCAAATTATAGACCTATTTCTTTGGCGACGATAATTGCTAAGGTACTGGACAGTCTGCTTGTAAGCCAGCTTGATAAACATCTAAAAATAAATAGTGCTCAATTCGGGTTACGGCCCGGTTTATCTACAGAGAGTGCCATCCTTAGCCTTAAGCAGACTGTGCAGTACTACACAGCAAGAAAGACACCAGTATTTGCGTGTTACCTAGATTTGTCAAAAGCATTTGACCTTGTATGATATAATGTACTCTGGGGTAAACTGCAGCATGAAACGGCACATCCGTTTCATGCTGCAGTTGCGTTGTGCAGCCTGTGGGTGAACTTTACGCAAAGGGCATACAGTGGTCTGCGCACACAATATAACAACACGTTCCGGGTGCTGATGGGGCTGCCGCGTTTTTGCAGCGCGTCCGGCATGTTTGCGGACGCGGACGTCGATAGTTTTTCGGCCATCATGCGCAAGAGATGTGCATCTTTGCTACGCCGTATTCGCGCCAGCCCCAACATCATTCTGAGAACGTTGACTGATAGGTGGGACTCTCCGATCTTGGGGCGGTGGATACGACTGCACGCAGTCAAGTAGACATTCCCCAGGATCGGCATGCCTCACCCAGCTTAGAGTAAATATTACTAACATAGTTTATAAGTTTTCATTGTTACTATCAAATATATATATTTAAATTAAATTGTTCATTATTATTAAGATACTAACAATACTAACTTAGTACCTAAGCATCTTTGTTACTAATACTAAAATACTAACAAACTATGGACTTCAGTCTGAAATAAAGTTTAATTTAATTTATAATTATGTAAAGTGGGAAGTGATTTTTTTTTTAATTTCAACCCTAACGTGTGATATATTGTTGGAAAGGTATTTAAAAATGAATAGGGGTTTTCTAAAATCATTTTTTGATAATGTCAATAATTTCCGAAATAATCACTCCAAAAGTAAAAAAACAATGTGTGTCCGCCCTCTAACTTTTGAACCATAAGTTTAGAAAATATGAATAAAATCTGAAAAGTAGAACTTTATAAGGACTTTCTAGGAAAATCATTTTGAACTTGATGGAAACAACGGTTTTTGTACAAAAAGGACAAAAAGTTGTACAAAATAATTTCTGGACCGTTTGTAGTATATTCGTATATGCAAGCATTTTTACATAATGGATACCCACCTTTAAACTCATAAGTCTTATTGTGACGGATGGGAAACTACGGAATCCTACACTGAGCGTGGCCCGACACGCTCTTGGCCGGTTTTTTGTCGTTTTAATTACTTTAAGGCCGTCTAGTACTCGTAAAAATGAACAACTTTTACTCTACCGACTATGAAATCTCGAAAAAAATATCAGCTGCTGCCTACATTTTTACGAGTTACGCGACCATAATGTAAGTGCTGATTTTTTTTCGAGATTTCATAGACGGTCCTATTGTCATAGTATCAGGCGCCCCTAAAATGATTAAAACGACAAAATAATGTATACACTCTCTCGCTTCGGCCGTCAAGGAAACCGGGGTTTCGTAACTGGTTTCCATGAAGGTTTTTTTTATACGTCTACTCTCTTAGGGGCCGTCTTCACGAGCGAGAGAATCGCGACGTAGAGAAAGTATGGCACGACGATATCGCCGCGATTCTCTCGCTCGTGTAGAAGTATCGGAATATCGTTTTTCGGACTAACGATCCATCGAACATTTGATTCTTCGGACATATGAAAATCGGACAACAAACAATTCGTATTTATGACTTTCGGAATTATAAAATAGATAGAATTTTCGAATTTTATAATTTAAAATTTTTGGGCCAAGTAGACGACAGGGTGAAGTTGTACTGAGGAAAATTAAAGAAGCAGATAATATAGCAAGTATCTTCAATACAGATTTGGAAAGAATAGAACAATTGAAATCCAGCTTAAAGGAAGACGAATGTTTAAAAATAGAAAAAGTAGTAACATCTTTATTTTGTTTATATGACATTATAGTAGACTTAAGTAATAATCCATCTATAGAGGAGAGCCCTAATAAAGTAGAAAATATGGCTAAATTTGAATTAAAAATCGCTACTGCCTTTCGGCTTTGTTAAAGGTCTTTTTACACCCTTTATGTGCCTGTCGGATCCGGTCATGAGTACGGGCTTGAAATGAATCGCAAGCGCGCCAGTGGTGACATCACGCGACCTACTTTCCAGTCGTTAACAGCTCGCGGCAAGGGGGACATTCTGAGTCTGATCGCAGCGGAGTTAAGACGTCTTGAAACTGTACCCGATTCATTGTGCCCCGTGGTGTTGTGTAAGTGTAATTTCCAGTAATTTGATAGTTTATTATAAACAATGTATCGCATCCAGTGTGTTTTCATAGCACGAAACCCATCTTCTGTCCACATAATGCTCGAGGTAACGGAATAAATGCTGACAATCCGACATACCTATATAGTATAGAAATACGAATGAATAATATTATTTACCGAAAGGGGATTAGTAATTGTAGGCATGCATACTATTTCTGAAGTCGCCAATAGTTCGTCTGTATCCACGTATGATATGAATGTCGCTATGCCTTTAACATCTTCAAATGCGTTTTCTGTTTTATCCAAATTCAGTATTCTGTTGGTCAAAGAAACCCGTTAATTTCATATAATTTGCAAGATTTTTTATAATATGTGTTACCTATAAAAACTTACGTTTGAACTGTTAGCAGTAGTATCTCTTGTTCTGTGAACTCAACATTATGGTGAATTCTCAAATGACTAGCAACCAATAGTAATTTATCATCTTGAATTCCAAGTTCTTCTAAAGTTGTAGTTTTTGACGTTTTCCTTGTCAAACTTATATCTGGGAACCAAACATAAATCACAAAACTGAACTATCAACTATCATTAAACTGTTATGGTATAGTTTGTAATCTGCAATTATTTTGTTAAATGACTTAATTTTGTGCTTTATAAAAATGTTATATCTAAACCGGAGAGGTGATCTGTACCACAGGACCTTCCTACCACAGACACCTTTCTCTATCTAAGATTGTGCATAATGTAACCAGCGCCTGTAATTCCTGATGTCTAGATAAATATGATTTTATGATTATGATTATCTTTCTTCATACTAGCCTAGTTAATCTGCAATTTCTGTCGTACAAAAAAACATAAATAATTAAATGAATATTACTGACCAGCCAATTCAGCAAGTTGCTTCAGCAAATCGGGTTGTCGCTTATGTGTTCTCTGTACAAGCACCAAGGTGTCCACACCACAAAGTGCACGCTCCACCGCGTCGCTTGTATCAGCAGGACTCGACTCCTGATAGATTTCAATAAGGTTGTTATTTGTTGTTGTGTCCAGTTTTTAGTCGTTTTGTTTTTTTTTACTTTTATTTTTGTTTACTCAAATAATAACTAATAGACATGTTAGGTAAAAAATAAGTGTTGGAAATATAAACTTATAAGATAGATCATAGACACAGGTAGTTCCATTTTCTGAAACTAGTGATTCTCTTTTTTTTGGGTTTTATGAAAACGTCCTGTAGTTTGTGCGTTTATTAAAATATATTTTTTTTAGAAATCTAACGCGAGTTTTATTGAAATACTGCCGAAACTCCAATAGGTTATGGGCCCAGGCACATGATAAGTAAATATTTCAATAAAAAGTCAAGTTAAGAGCAAGATCACTAACGGTATAAAAGTAATGGAGGTCACGTACACGATGAAAATTGAGAAATTTAACGGCAAGGATTTATGACAATGGAAATTCCAAGTCAGTTGTGCATTTATTTTATTTTATTTTATTTTATTTATTAGGGACAAAAAACAGTTACATGCAAAGCTTAACTAGAGATTCTTAAATTAGCATAATACTAAGAAATACATTTAAACACAATCTATTCCATATTTATGTTAATACACATGTAACCCACAACATTGTCCACGAATACACAAAAAAAAATTAAAAGAAAACAGACATAATTGTGTGCATCTTAAAAGCATAATAAAAGAAAGGAAAAGAACCAAAAATAAAATCCTACTTATGAATTTAATAACTCTATTGCTCTTGCCTTGAAACGATCCTTGGAATTTGTAAATATGTCAAGCTCCATAAAGTGAGCGTTGTACGCATCAACAAGGCGACGAAGAGGTACACGCTCCCCAGCATTAAGAGCAAATGGATTGAACATAGAGAAAGCAAGACCCGTGGAAACCAGTGTGATGGTATGGCCGTGTTCATTTTAACGTTGTCCATGGATTTGAACCAAATATCTCTTATAGACAACTGTGAGACTACTAAAGATGTCATGAAAAAATTGGAATCAATTTACGAACAAAAATTGGAGCTGAACAAAATGATGGTGCACGAGAAATTTTATAAATACAAGATGTCATCAACTGATAGTATTGCACAGCATATTCCCAAAGTCGAGAACTTAGCCAAACAATTAAAAGAGTCTGGCGAAGAAGTAAGTCATACAGTAATTATTACAAAAATATAAATTACATTACCTTCAAAGTATCGCTCTCTGCGTCAGGCATGGTTGTCATTAGATCCACGTTCACAAACAATTCAGAACTTAACAGCAAGATTATTAGATGAGGAAGCGAGCTTGACAAATGAAGAGGAATCGGAGAGTGCTTTAGTAGCCATGAAAGATTCTAAACCACAAAGAAAAAAACAGAATCACAAAATGCACCAAAGGTCAACATGTTGCTGTGCCCGACAGGGTCCATAATGATCTTTATTTTATTTTATAACACCATCCTTGTAATACCTTATGGAACGCAATAAACAATTGAGTACATCTGGCCAATATATTCAGCATCGTCCAAATGAATTGTCCAAATTCTCATCTATGGAAGAAAGCTGTGGCTGAAGAGCTTCAGTCACATGAAGAAAATAGAACTTGGACACTGACTGATCGAACTGAGAAGAAGCCTGTTACTTGTAAATGGGTGTTCACCTTAAAGAAGAATAAAGATGGAGAAATAGTACGATACAAAGCACGACTGTGTGCACGAGGATTCACAGAAGGCAAGGGCTTGGACTATAATGAGACTTTTTCCCCCACTATAGCAGGTATGTCTCCATCAGGGTGCTGCTTAGCATTGCTGCGAGAGACGAACTGCAGATCGAGCAATTTGATGTAAAGACGGCCTACTTGTATGGTGAGCTCTCCGAGGAAATATATATAGAGGTGCCAGAGGGATTGGAAACACGGTCTTCAAAAATATGTAAGTTAATTAAATCTATTTACGGTCTTAAACAATCTTAGAGATTTGGAATGAAAAGTTTTGTACATTTCTCTAGACCTGACATAGCATAAGTTGTGAATGTTGTTAGCAGGTATATCAATGACCCTGGTCCACCACATGTTACAACTGTGAAAATAATCTTACGTAATTTAATTAATTCTAAAGATATGTATATCTATACTAATATTATAAAGAGGAAAACTTTGTTTGTTTGTTTGTTTGTTTGTTTGTAATGAATAGGCTCAAAAACTACTGGACCGATTTAAAAAATTCTTTCACCATTCGAAAGCTACATTATCCACGAGTAACATAGGCTATATTTTATCCCCGTACTCCCACGGGAACGGGAACTACGCGGGTGAAACCGCGGGACGTCCGCTAGTTGTTTATAAAGGTAATGTTGAATTAGTTGGCTACTCAGATTCTGACTTTGCAGGTGATTTGGACACTAGGAAATCTAATAAAGGTTATATATTTTTAATGAATGGAGGTCCTGTCACTTGGTCCAGCCGTAAACAAAATACTGTGGCATTGTCCACAACTGAGTCTGAGTACATGGCTGCTAGTAAAGTCACTAAAGAAATATTATGGCTTAGACAATTTATATGTGACATTGGGGAGCCACAAGACTCAATTACTTTAAATGTTGATAATCAGAGTGCTATCAAATTGATTAACAACCCTGTGTTTCATAGAAGAAGTATGCACATAGACATAAAATATAATGTTATCAGAGATAATGTTGCAAAGAAAATTGTTGATATAAAATTTTTTGAGAGTTCAAATCAGTTGGCTGATTTCCTGACTACGTCTACCTTATAACTTTAAGTGGGAGTGTTGGAAATACATACTATAGCGTGAGGCCATTGGTACAGTGTAGTCGTGTGTAGTTGGCAACCCAGGTAGTTGTTTCCCCAGCCGCCGTTAGAGTGCGCGGCTGTGATGACTCACGCGCGGACGCAGTGCTCTACGAGACGCGCTGCGCGGTACCACAATATTTCCCACGCTTTCGCTAGTTATGTGTGTGATTGTATTGTTTGGCTAGCCTGGTTTCATGTTCGGTGACTATTTTGTATAATAAACGGCTTATGAACCAGACATGCAGTGTTTCAGACCACCCCAATAGCCTACCCAACGCTATAATACAAACTTATAACATAGATCATAGACACTGGTGGTTCCATTTTCTGACACTGGTGGCTCTCTTGTTTTTTTTTTTGGTTTTACGCTAACGTCATGTAGTTTGTGCGTTTATTAAAATACCATGTTTCTAGAAATCTAACGTGAGTTATATTGAAATACTGCCGAAACTCCAATAATAAGTCCTCGGAGAACTTTACCAAGCATTCGAATAGGTTCAACTCGACACACATCCTAGGAAAGTCAGCTAAAATCATTTGATCGTGCATAACTTACGTCGCTCGTTCTTATTTTATGGATGAATCACCTAAAATGTAACATTATGTATGTACGTTTGGATTGATTCGTGCACTCGCAGCGGACAGATGTGATCATTAGCAATATTTAATTATTACTTACTTTAATAATATTGACCTTCTTTCGTGCAGGTATTACTATCGTAATGCATAAAGTATTCTTGCTTAGTGTGTAGTTTTAGTGAATAATGGACACGAAATAGTGAAGTTTGATAAAACTAACAAAATGGAAAACAGCCCTTGTAACATTGATTTAAATAGTAAAGATACGGTTGTTCGAACGTTCGCCGAACGCGGTCGCCATACATAAACACTAACGCCATCTATTTAGAACTACTATGAACTACGATGTCAATCGGCGTGGTCTGCCCCTAGACGTAACCTTGTAAGAGCGGGTATTTTTCGCACCGAATCAGTAGGAAATCTACAAATTAAATACGTATTTTCACTGTACTTATAGATTTTTACCAGTAAGTACATAAAAACACATTTTAATTTGCTTGTAATAAACAATAAAAAATATTTTATACATATAAAATTAATTTTATGATATGAATTATTAAATCTTTTCATTTCATCGGCTAAAACGCGCGCCGCTGCAAAGTTATGTCTAACTTTTACGCGGCTTCGCGTCGTCTTTGCCAAACGTTGAGACAAATACGAAAGAAAATTGTTTTAAATAATGTTAGAAGTTGATATAATATTTTTTTTTAACTTACCGGTGATAAGAAATGTTATCATTTATTTTATTGTGCTTTTTGTCGTAGTTCACGCATCCCTTCACGACACAACTTGGCATTTTTGCTTGTAAAATTTACGACCGCTCCCGAAGACAGCCGAACGCGTTCTAGTTTAGTTCGCTATAGGGAAGACCATTTTGGGACCACGTTCGAGGCGTCATTGTAACATGCGGTCCACCCAGTCCTTACGCAGTAATATATATGTCAATGCCTTGTAATCCAAAGGGGCCAGTACTCGCCGTACAGTTGGCCACGGCCGTTGCCATTGCTTCAACGCCCGAAATCCAAGGATGGATGTCCCAGATCCAGCAGTACCTGGATGAAGTTTGCTCTATTGCCATGGATGGGAAACTCAACACCGAGCAGAAGATGAAGATTTAAAACCTTTGCCATAAAGTCGAATCTGGTACGTCACAAATGGCAGTCCTATACCAGTCGCTAAAACAAAAAGCTATTCATGCGGATAACACGATCGATGCCCTTTAACAATAGCGCGACCTTACCGAACATATCTAGGAGCTCAAGTAGACCACACGGGATTCTAGTTCTGCGGGAAGTGCTTCTTTTGCCGATATGGTGAAACGGGGATCAAACCATTTCGTTCGACCCAAGAACTTAAGTTCTGTCGCCATCTATCCAAATGATATGTTGTAAACCAGTGACAAAACCAAAGAACTGGTGCAAAAAATCATACGGCCCGAGCAAATGAAGTTGCAAGTACGTAGTGTCCGAAAAACGAAAAATGGTGGCGTAATAATAAGTACCGAGACGTAACAAGACGACGATAAGCTGAAGAAAGCAGTCCAGCTCTCTACATCTGGACTTACCGCCGACGAACCCAACAAGCGCAAACCTCGGATCGTGGTTGTAGGAGTGCTGACGTTCTTGGCTGAAAATGAGGTCTTCAAGCGCATTTTCGAGCAAAATATAGCCGACAAGTTGCCAGCGATGTCCCTAGAATCCTTTTTGACCTTGATAAAATTGAGCCACAAATCTGGGAAGAGAGAGGCTGTGACCTGTAACTTCGTTATTGAAGTTGCGGCCAACATATGGAAAATTTTAATACCTCAAACTAGGATTTTTATAAATTGGACATCATGTCCTGTCAGGAACACGTTAGTTACGAGGGTACGATAAATGCCAGCAGTATGGCCATGCAGCCAAATCTTGCAGAAAACTATTTTCCGCATGTGGTCACTGCGGTGGCGTAGGTCATACGATGTCCGAATGCGCGAAGAAAGCTGACACTCCGAGATACGCGACTTGCACCCGCTTTAAAAAGCCCAGTGACCACAAAACGGGAGATGCTGAATGCCCTGCTAGAAAAATAACGGAACAAACATAGATATATAAACTCCGTCGATTATGAGGGCACCTGGTGTGTCATACTCCAAGCCAGACATCCGTTAATCTTTCGCTGTCTAAGCAAATTGTCGCCCGCAACAAAAATACCTTGACGGTGTTTTTTGCAATGTTTACTTGTTTCATAGTGCTGACAATCATATTAGTATTAGCAAATAAGTGCTACAAACTGTTTTCCTTAGATTTATATACATGTGTGACCTAAATTATTATTTGTTGTTCGTATCTTACAATAGCGTTTAAGTACAACCCGGTCACATTATCTCGAGACCTGGCGTCGATGACGTCACGTCGCGTCGGCGCCGGCGCTCTGATATGGTGCGCAAAACAAGTATCCTCTAGTAGGATATTATTATAAACAATAAGATTTCCAACTAAACAAATATTGTGTTAATTAATTTAATGTAGGTAATATTATTATAATGATATGATTAAAATTGCGGGAGGTTCGCATTCCAGCGAGGTCTCGAGATAATGTGACCGGGTTGTACATTAGGTACTTAAATCATAATAAATATTAACCCACACTAACTTATTTCACTATTATGTTTTATATTGTTAAGAAATCCATTGTCCAAATAGTATTTATTAGAAACATGCCGCTTGTGATACAGGTTTAACCTAGTACAGGCATCGAACTCTGTTATACCAACATTATTTTTAAGATTTAACTTGTATTTTTCTATTATTATTATTATCATTAACACTAGAAACGTAATATTTACCATGTTTACTGTTTGTTGTGAGTTCCCGATATTTCAGCGCTGTTGCAAGCACCATTATCGCGAATAAACTGAAGTTATCTAAATATCCAATGTGTCAAAAAAAGAGTACCTAATAATTTTACTGAATTTAAATTACACAATGGCACAAGGCTCTGAACCACGCCCTTTTTATTTAACACTGTCAAACTATAACCCTGGAATCTAAACTGCGTCTGGTATTAAGTTTATATTACAGTATTTGCAAAACTTTCAAAACGGCACTTTTCTAAATCCATGAAGAACATTTTTATGATATATTAGCGGATGTCACGCGGCTTCACCCGCGTAGTTCCCGTTCCCGTGGGAGTACGGGGATAAAATATAGCCTCGTGATAATATCCGTGATTGTGATTGTGATGAGAGTTTTTTGCTCATAAAAACAAAAGAAAATCACGAATATTATCCCTCAAGTACTTTAAGTGTAGTGAAAAACCACGAAAGTTTAAAACAGTGCAAAATATAGCCTAGTATGTTACTCAGTAAAGACGTGGCTTTCTAATGTTGAAAGAATTCTTAAAATAGGTCGATTAGTTTTAGAGTTCAATCGTAACAAACACACAAACAAACAAAAAATCTAATCTTTTCTCTTTATAATCTTATTATTACTAGAACTTCGCCCATGACTTCGTCCGCGAAAATTGTGATAGCTCGGCTAAGTTAGTCAGTGACCGGTCACCGAGTAACTTAGCCTAACGGTTGTAGCCTATGTTACTCGGTAAAGATGTAGCTTTCTAATGGTGAAAGAATTTTTAAAATCGGTTGAGCAGTTCTCGAGTTAAATCGTAATAGTTTTTGGCATAGATATAATATTAGAATAGACTAGCACTTTGCCGGCGACTTCATCCGCGAAAATTGTGATAGCTCGGCTAATTTGTATGATATCAATATAATTTGTAGCCTATGTTACTTAATATAGATCATCATCATTCTCTTGCCCTTATCCCAATTCATTTGGGGTCGGCGCAGCATGTCTTAATATAGATGTAGCTTTCTAATAATAAAAGAATTTTGAAAATCGGTTGAGTAGTTCTTGAGTTAAATTATAACAAACAAACAAAAAATCAAATCTTTCCTTTTTTATAATATTATTAGTTTAGATTTAGATAATTATAATATTTTAGATTACGTACATTCTTCGGTTGAGGCAGAATTATCAATTTAGCTGGTAATTTATTTTGAATACGAGAAAGACACGTTGGTTTCCCAAGCATAGTCTCGCCAACATTTATCACCGCAAAGTATCTAAAAATAAAGAAACATAAATTAATTCTAAATGTACAAACGAAAAAAATGGAAAAAAATAATAAACTTTTTTGAAAAAATAAATAAAACCGACTTCAAAAACGTTAAAGTTATTTTTCACTTTTTTTGTTTTTTAATTCGGTTTAAATTTTTGCATATCTTTCCCTTGTATATCTTTGGAAATCAGCATAAGATCTTCACCAAACTTAAACGGGACCACCGCATAATAATATTCTTCCAAACAAAAAAAAACCATCAAAATCGGTTCACAATTGGCGAAGATATGGCTGAACATACACACAAAAAAATATGTCAGTTAAAAATCATAACTATTCGAACAACTAATACTAATACTGTTACCTTAAATCTGGGCAAATTCTTCTTGAAACTGCATCGAGATGAACAAATAAAGTTTCTTGATACATTTGATCATCATTAGTTGTGACATATATGCCTTGAACAGAACCCAATTTAGTAGCATCCTTGAGTAATTCTACTATAACAGTTTCATTGTTAAAGTTTTGAGACGATATTTGGATTTGTACACCGAGCTTCTGCCAAATCCTGAAAAATCGAAAACTTATTAGGTTTATAGGTTAGCTTCTAACATCATGATCATCAAAGTCATTGGGATTATTGGCATTAACGATTTAGAATTAAATCATTTTGCTGACCGTAATTTAAACTGGAACTTTGCAGTTGTATGCATTTTGCTATGAACATGTAATTTCCTCGCACCACGAGCTACCAGTTTGTCGACCATCTGGAGTCCAAAACTATCTTCATTCAATACCACAACTTGGGTGTGGTTTGGATTGCAAGGTATTCTGTAAGCAAAATAATCATTTTGAAAATGAAAAAAAAAAAAATGTAATAGCACAACAAAAAACGCAACCCTTGCTTGGCAGTCGAGTAAAAAGGATGTCTCTTCACCTGGGCTGAGCTGGCGATGAATGGCCTTCCATCTTTAGCAGTACTCTGCCTCGGTGCCTGCTGGCTGCAAGCAGTCGGAAGGCGCGCTCGGCGTCGTGCGGCGCATACGACACGCGCGACAGAGGGCGTACGTACCCGCTGGTAATACCTTCGCTTAACATCATCTGTAACTCCTGCGGATTCGAGCAAATGTTTAAATGAAATGGTCTATGACCCCAAGCCCCAAGCCCCATTTCCTCGTCAAAGTCGTCGAAGTAGTTTCACTAGCGTGATTTTTTGTCTTTTTTTTTTTAACAATTATTTATTTTTGCTTTTTTAGGGTTCCGTACCCAAAGGGTAAAAACGGAACCCTATTACTAAGACTTCGCTGTCTGTCCGTCTGTCCATCTGTCCGTCTGTCCGTCTGTCCGTCTGTCCGTCTGTCTGTCACCAGGCTGTATCTCATGAACCGTGACAGCTAGACAGTTGAAATTTTCACAGATGATGTATTTCTGTTGCCGCTATAACAACAAATACTAAAAACAGAATAAAATTAATATTTAAGGGGGGCTCCCATACAACAAACGTGATTTTTTTATAATAATTGGTACGGAACCCTTCGTGCGCGAGTCCGACTCGCACTTGGCCGGTTTTTTAATTTTTACCACTGAGAATTTTACAGTAACGAATCAGTACGTGGCACAAGACACTTATTATGAAACTATGATTTTAATTTTCTTTTTTTCCGAGCATTGCTTTCGCCAGGTTGAAGGAGAAGCAAAGGTATGAAGCCGCTAAACAACCTAATATAAAAAAATGATTTATTTTTATTTTTTATTTATAACACAAATAAATGTTAATTTGTTTAAAAAAGTAAATATTAGTTTTAAATACTTAATCATGTTTATCTATGATATGCTATTTATAAACACAATTAGAATATTCAAAAAATATTTACGCCGTAAAGACGCATTATTGCTTTGCCGAAATTAAATAAAACATTCACCTCTGACTATAGGCATTGAACCAATTTGGACTTAGTATAGGTATAATTATCTGTGGCAATTTTCATTTCCGCACACGTGCGGGAAATGAAAAAAATCGCACGTCAGTGAAATATATTGCATGTTGAACCTAATCGTAGTGCGATAGGAACCAGTTTTCGGGGAAGTGAATTGAAAAAATAATATTAAACTCCTGCAATTTTCTATGACAGTTCAAGGGTGATTCTTCGAGGTGCCTCAAAACGCAGTCACATGGTCTTAATTCCTAACCTATACGACTGTGAAATACATTGCATGTTGAACCTAATCGTAGTGCGATAAGAATCAGTTTTCGAGGAAGTGAATTGAAGAAATAATATTAAATTCCTGCAATTTTCTATGACAGTTCAAGGGTGTTTCTTCGAGGTGCCTCAAAACGCGGTCACACGTTCTTAATTCCTAACCTATTGAACATTCCATCTTAGGACCAAACACAGATTACTCTTTACTTATTTATGTCTATAATTTTAACATTAAACACCTGAAATTATTTATAATGTTTATAAAAATAAACATCTAATGTCAAAAACGGGAGCAAAATCAGTGTTCTTCGCCCGTCACACTCGGTTCGCGTTCACGGCAAAGTTTAATAACTTTTGTATTCAATTCATAAGCTTATAATGCTATACATCAAATAAATCGTGTTTAATGCGTGCATCATAAATAGTCAAGAAAATTAATTGTATCTCTTATATTACAATACTTAAAAGACATTATGTCTTTCCTTCCTTTCTTTGTCGTTTCGCGAGCGCGCAACAAAACTGCACCTCTCTTCCAAAAGCGCCAATTTGTCGCTACAGGTTTTAGCTGCACGGGTACTCTATAGTATCCCGGCGTCAGTGGGGGAGACATGTATGTTCTACGCTTCCAAACAATAAAAATACGAGGCAAGTTATTCTTTGAATATTTTCAGGTAGCCATGGTCAAGAAACTTTCATGCTATTTTGAAGGATAATGGTTTATAATTTTCCAAATCATTTTGAATTAAGGAATAAGATAGATCGTCGAGATTATTTCCAAGTACATACTTTGTTTGTTAATTAACATATAACTTTAATCGTAATTCACACAAATGTAAAATTTTCGTAACTTTTGTGGCACAACTTTCGTGGTTATTTGTCCATGAAAGTTAGCTAGCGCACCATAAATGCTATAAATCTCCACTAAATAATAACTAAGATAGATTTTTTTGTGAGCCGTAGATCGTAGATGCATTTACTTGATTGTCGTGAAGCTTAAAAGAAAGGTGTTATGTATTTGTATAAGTATTTATATACATGCATGTGTTTCAATTTTTTTGTTGTAATGACTCGTAGAGTGTATTTTTCTCTTTATACGTTTTCTCGTAGCCTTTTTAACAGTTTACCCCACCCCAAAATGGGCTGTTTTGCCAATTGTATCCCTCCTGCCTAAAGTTTCGTAACTTTCGTGGGCACCAAAATTTCAAAAAAGAATATCTCTGTAGTTTATGCACTGATTTACATATAATAAAAATTCCATGTATTATTTTTACAGCGTATTTAACGTGTGTCCATTAATTTGAAGATGACTCTAAAAAAAATTCGCCACGAAAGGTACGCGGAGAATAGTTTTTGAAGAACTACCCTCAAACGTCCATGACTGTCGTGACGTCATTTACCACAATCTGCCTTGTTTACATAAAATGTTTTGCCATTAATAGAATAATTTTACTAATTGCATGTGCTCTACAGTCAAGTAAAAATTGCAATAACAATAATATAATGAAATCTTAGTGAAACTTTAAGCACTATTAAATTAAAGTATTTTTTTGACACATAGAGTTTGACGTCACTACCGGCGTTATCGAGGACGACGCGTTTCGAGAGTGCGTTCCGTTTCACCAAAAACATGCTATATAAAACAGTAAAATGTAAAATAAGTGATGTACTAGCAACTTAAACAAGTGTACCACAATGTTTTATGGGCCAATACAAGGCATTTTATATAAATAAAAAGAGTTTTGTATTTTATTCATGCATACTCTCTATTTACTCAACCGATGCATTAGTTCAGCTCGTAAAACAGCTTCACCTTCCTGCCTATGGTAGTGCCGTCTGGTTAGCTCGATATATTTAATTTTAACAAACGTTTATGGCCATCAAGTTATTTGAAACTATGTCCCTAGTTTTTTATTTACTCGACTAACCCAGAAGGAAGTTAGGTAATGTTTTTTTTAACACCCTTGCTCGTAAAGCTGATGATAGTTAAGTTATAGTCCATACAAATTAAATTAAATTAAATTAATTAAATAAATTAATAAAAATTAAAAATAAATATTTTAATATAAAAAAATAAAAATAAATATTATTATATTATTATTTTATAATTAATTAATTAATTTAATTAATTAATTAGTATTAATTTAATTAAATTAAATTAATACTGTTAATTATTTTTGCCATTTCAAATATGGAACTGATCGCCGCCGCACGACTCCAGCTAGTGAGCAGCGTGCTGTTGCTATTCAAATTTCGAACTAATTGCCGCGCGGCGCCAGTAGGCAGCGCTAGCACGCTGTTAAAATGGCGGGAAAGCAACAGTGTGCATTCACAGATTGAGTTTATTTAAAATAAAAATAAAAAACAGTTTATTCGGTAATTTAAAAACTTGGCTGCATGCTCTAGCGTCTTTGCCAACATTTTCACGCAGCCACGGCACAAAATAATCCTCGCGCCATTTTTCTCAAAATTTCTTTGAAATGTTTTTTTTTCTGTTTCCTCGCAAATGTGTTAAAAAACGTCGTACGATATACGTGCGTATTGGTTATAGCATGCTCGGCTCAATTACGCCTCGCATGTTATAACCATCTTAACGCACTAATATCGTAATGTACTATAGCGTGCATGTATGTAATGTGTGTATACAGGTTGGAATTATTCAACCTCATCTGAAGGGGAAGGTTCTTTCAATACTCAAAGTCAAAGTCAAATTTATTTGCATAGATTGCAGGTACATAAAATAAGTTGTTACAGTAAAATGGGTGAGCCTTGTACAATCTACCTTTAGGAACGAAACATTAATTAAATTGTTATCTAATGAATATTAAAAATAAATTTAATTAAATTATGGTTTACAGTCAAAAAAAAAATAAAGCACGTGTCGCTTCGTGGGATAAAAACAATGTAAGAAACTTAGTCAAATAATTGAATATATTACGACTTACAGCATTTTGCATTTACAATATCTATTCAAATTAATTTATTACATTTAAATGTTAGGTTTTAGCAATTACTAACTATTATAATAAATCAAGCTGACAATTTAATAAAATAAGTTGATGTACTGTCTACACAACACACTTACCTATACTGTGACACTTCGCTCAGCTTTGGGTTCCAGTCGGCGATGCGTGCGCACGGTTCGTTTCGCGTAAAGGCTGGTAGCGTTAAATACCTTTGCTTGGCGTAGCCGGCCTTAAAAGATTTTCGAGCATCCGGTTACTCGGAACTCCTAAACGGAAGGACCCATTTTGGAAAGGGTCGGGAGGGGGGCGGGTCTTTGTCGTTAGGTACGTCATAGTGGTGCAAGTTACTGGCTACAAAAAAAAAAAATACAGCTGGCGCTATATTCAAAATCAAAATCAAAATCAAAGTATTTATATCAAGTAGGCCAGTTACAGGCACTTTTGAATTGTCGAAACAAATATGAAAATAAAATGTAGCTACAGTCCCAGTCACAAGACATAAAAACTGTGAAAGTACTGTAGTTGCCCATTCCCTAGCGTAGATCTCTATGGAGAAGAACGGGCAAGAAACTCCATGGACACTCTTTTAAATCAGAATATTTTTACAAAATCTTGGTTACATCATTCATGTTGAGATGGTACATTATGTGAGAACAATGTAGCAAGATGTGCACGTTAAAGGTGTCCATAGTAAAAACAAAACAAAAACAATTCAAAAATAAAATTATTAAATTCAAATAAGCCGTGGCAACCAAGAGCTGACCAGTCCCAACTGACAGCGCTCGTTCACGAACATGACGCATGTATCAGCACCATTCAACTCACCCATTTTGAAGGGAACTAAATGATCCGACACACGCTTGACCATCAGCGAGACATTTGAGTGAGCATGACATATCTCCTAACCGCCACGGCACATTCAAGTCAATGAAAAACGTAGGTTTCCAGCGACTGGTAACATTCTAGTACATAGCACTCACACAATATGCAATATGCGGTTATATAATAATATTTTTTTTTTTTTTCAGTATGATATTGGAAAGAGATTAGAAATTTATTTTCAGTAATATTTACATTATTTACGTACTAACTCTATAATAGAATAAATAAAGATATTGAATTTATACAATACAAAGATAGTTGTACAATCTTCAGCAGCTCCAGTGCTATCCCCTTGTGGAGCAGGACCGGCATTGAGCCAAGCATTTTTATCAGCGATATAATCGTCCAATTTGTAGTATGCTTGCTTACAAAGTGTGCGTTTAATACATGTTTTAAATTTTGTTTCATTCAGTTCAAGAATGCTTTGTGGAATTTTATTATAGCATCTCAAACAGTACCCCATGAAAGATGAGTCTACTTTAGCGAGTCTGAAGCCTGGCTGAACTAATTGGTCCCTATTTCTAGTACTGTAATTGTGTCTCTCACCTCTTTTCTCCTCAAAAGATGTAGATTTTTTCTTACGTACATTATGTTTTCGTAGATGTATTGACAATGTACAGTCATGATGTTTATTTCCTTAAACAGTTCCCTCAGAGAATCGCGCCTACGAAGATCGTATATGACTCTGATGGCTCTTTTTTGCAGAATAAATATAGACTCAATGTCAGCAGCCCGTCCCCATAACAAAATGCCATAAGACATTATACTATGAAAGTAACAAAAATATACCAATCTAGCAGTATCTACATCAGTAAATTGACGGATTTTTCTAATAGCATATGCTGCTGAACTTAGCCGCCCCGCCAGAGATGTTAAATGAGAACCCCATTGTAGCCTTGAATCAAGCGTAAGCCCCAGGAAAACCGTTTTATCTACGAATTCAAGTTTCTCTTTATTCAGTGCTATATCACAATCGCTACTTTTAACATTCGGTCAAGCAAATCTAATGCTTTTCGTTTTTTTTTTTCATTTAGTACTAAATTATTTGCTGTGAACCAATTATGGACTTGAAGTAGGGCATTATTCACGACATCTAAATTTTGGGCCCGTCTATTGATCTTAAAAATTAGGGAAGTGTCATCGGCAAATAACACCATATTTTGAGGTTGGTTTTTCAGTAAATAGGGTAGATCATTTATATATACTAAAAAGAGGAAAGGGCCCAATATAGCCTTGCGGAACCCTCATTTTTACTTTTAAACCCTGTGAATGAACACCATTTATTTGAACATATTGTTGTCTATCACTCAAATAAGATTTTAACAAACTAAGTGCAAGTTTACCTAGTCCGTAATGCTCAAGTTTCAAAAGCAATGTGTCGTGATTTACACAATCAAATGCTTTGGAGAGATCACAAAATATTCCTACAGCGTCTTGGGACTCTTCCCACGCCGTAAATATGTGCTTTATTAAGGTTACACCGGCGTTAGTTGTACAACGTCCCTTGGTGTAACCAGACTGTTGATCGTGTAATATTCTGTTGGTGTTAAAATGGCATTATCTTTTCGAACACCTTGCTATAAACTGGCAACACGGATACAGGCCTATAATTATTTGTATCTTTACTATCACCGGATTTGAAAAGAGGTATGACTTTACTGTATTTCATTAAATCAGGGAAAACTCCTTGGTCTAGGCACAAATTAAAAATTAAAGCTAAGTATGGAGGTGGTTTGTCTCAAGTATGGATGTACAAACTTTGATAGACATTCCCCATAGATCTTCGGTCAGTTTGATTTTTATTTGCCGGAAAGCTTTAATAACTATCATCGGGTTTATGTGTTTAAATTTAAATTCAGCCTGGCATCCAGACACATTCGCCTTTAGTAAACCATTTGAGACTTCAGGAGAGGAATTTAGAGCCTCCGTAGTTTTTAACGGTATATCGGTAAAGAAATTTACAAATTCTTGAGCTACTTCCTGATTAGAGCTTTTGGTACCACATGCTGTATCTAATGTGTAGCTAGTATTACGTGTTTTCTTCCTGTTAGTCTCGCTATTTATGACTTTCCAAACTGTCTTTATTTTATTTTCTGCTGTTTTGATCTTGTTGCTAATGTGCAAGGCTTTGGCAACCTTGCATGTATCTAAATTTTTGAATACTTAGCAACATATTTGTTAAAAGTTTCAGTGTTTATAGAGCCTATACTACCTCAAATGGCTTAGCTGGATCCTACGTTACGCCTAAAATACTACAGCATTAATAAAAAAATATATGGTAAAGTTGAGGATTAATGTTAAGTCCTACATTTGTCGAAAACACGATTCCATAAAATTTTCTCGATAGAAAAAAAATCCAAAGTTACCTCTAAACTGAACAATAAACCGCTGGCAATCATAGAATACTTCAAATTAGATCATGAAACTTTTTATACTTACTGAAATAACTATAAAGCAGGTCTTATATTATTTATTTTTTTGAATTTCCTTTTTTTCGCCGTAAAATAAATAACCTATAATATCGGCCATATTAAAGTTTGTTCCCTGCCGCGCGCCACCCGCGCTCAGTCCTGCTCCGGCTACCGTACGGGAGGGCTGTGTCAGTTTGCGCTCAGGACACATTACGCAACAGAACGGCGTAAAATAAAAATATTGAATTGCATGAATTTATATATTGTTTGCGTAATGGGAAATAACCGAAATAAAAATAAAAAGCGACAGAGTTGGCGTAAAGAAATAGGCAAACATATGATCGAAATGAAGTAAGTATCTACCGACCTATCTATTTACAGTATTAGTGATTACAAACATGTAGGTAAATATGTAGTAGGTACACACGTTTGGAGCAGTTTCTGCATGTGTGGGTATATTTTTTATAACTTTCTAACTTGGCGGCTGCAGTACGGGTCGCGGGTTCGATTCCTGCACGGAACATGTGTTATTATGTGATGGTCTGCAAATAGTCGTGACGACTTGTGTTTGTAATCGCACCGTCCACGTTTCAGGAGAAATCAGTTTATGGCAACTTTTATAAATAAATTAATTACCAAAATAGGTTTGTTTTTGTTTTGGCACATACAACAAAATGAAAAAGACGGTGCAATTACAAACTCAAGTCTTCACAACTATTTGTAGGCCATAACATACTAATACATGTTCCGTGCGGTAATCAAACCCCGGGCCGTGACCCGTACAGCAGCCGCTAAGCGCTTAGAAAGTTATAAAAAATATAAGTAATGTACCTACGGTAAGTACCTACACTGGCTGCATGAAACAAAGCTATTGCTTCCTTCACAAACAATCGGACGTGCCGGTCACACGGTGCGTGGCGCGTAATACCTACTTACCCTACTGACTTATCAGACTGTAGCTACGCATGTTGTAAAATACATAAAAAATATGAACCTACTGGACTAAATAATGATAAACAAAAATATGTAATGTATGTATGGTCTATAGGTCAGTATTATTATACCAGCCACTTGTGATTGTTACAGGGCCCAAATACCTCCGATAGATGTAGAAATAAATTCGGACGAAACAAATGTTCATACATTACAAAATATTGAATTGTAAGTATCATACGTATTTGATCATCAAGATATTTTTTTCTGTGCTTTTGCCACATGGCATTACCGTTTTGTGCGTTATTACCAATGATATTATATAGTAAAAAGAGGTAGATATCGCACTAGCACGCACAAATTGTTGAGGACAAAGTGACACAATTGTTGCACTTTGATTTAGTCGGGTTATAACAGCGAGCGAGGTAACGCGAGTGCGCGGCGTAACAAAAATGCCAAGTTGTGTATTCCGAAAGTGCAAAAACTATGGTGCCAAGAAAAATAAGAGTTGTGGAGTGACATACCATAAGTAAGTATAATAAAATATATCAATTTTGTATTTTTTTCACGAGTTATTCCTCATTTTCAAATAAATTTCGTATTATTGACATGATGGTTCGAAAAGGATAGAGAATAGGATGGCAATCTGCTGCGTGACAGAGACAAATAGCATCCGTCATAGGTGGTCATTGATTAATCAAACAGAAGCGAAATGGTAGGCACAATATGTAGCGTTGCGGTTTCAATTTTTTATGATTAAAATTATATAGAATAAGATTAGTAATAGCGGGCTGTCATATATTTTATTAGTAAAATTGGAATGTACGTAGTAATGTACCTAGATAAAACATATTTTCTCATAATGTTTTACTATTTTACAGATTTCCAAGTGATGAAGTGAATGAAGTGATGGGTTAGCATAGTTAAGGCGGAAAGAAGTGAACCTGACTGGATGCCTAGTAAATGTAGCACAATTTGTTCGGCACATTTTAAAGAAGATGATAAATATATGACTCCAAAAGGACTCAAGCGTCAAATTATTTAGTGTTCATTTTTTTATAGGGACTAATAACATTATGAACCATAGGAGCACCTTGTTAGGACGTCGTAAATACAAAAATCCTTGTTTTCCTTTTAATAAATAGAATTCAATTTTGTTTGTTGTTTTATTTAAAACATCATTCATTACCAATATAAGAAATATACCACTATTGTCACAGGCGCTTGTGTTGAAGTATATTATTAATTATTCAAAATCCTACACATTTATTTCATTTTTATTAAATGAAAGTCGCCAACGTAACTAACAGCTACTACGTACTGCGAATATAAATAAAATAAATATTAATAAATTGTCTTCAAAAATTTGATACAAATATTCGATAGTATCTAAAATATAATATAAGTATATTGTAAAAAGATTAATTTTCCGTCGCAGTAGCTGTACATTGGTAACTGTCATAAAAATAATAATTATACCAAGCGTGCACCCCACGCGCTTGCATAGTGTTATATTCAATGTCTCTTCTGTGGTGAATCGACAAACTCTATGATACTCTCGTGTACTTCAAGCGCAACACACTAAAACTAGCTATCTCTTTCTATCTTATACGTTCCGTATTATCTATTGCTGTCGTAGTTTTAAATTACTGTATACATTTAAGTTAGTACTTATAATAACAACGCAACGATATCTGAACGCCATTCAGTATGAACATGGCGTATCTTTCTTTATAATATCATTGGTTATTACACGTCCTACCACGAAATTGGCGAGTTCACAAACTATTCATATTGTTGTACTTTATAGGGTTCCGTATTACTTATTCATGTTGATTAAATTATGCTTTCAGGTGTAAGTGTTTTATAATGAATGTTGCGTTTTCTTGCAGATCACAAGTACCACCTGAGGACACAAGTTGTTCACTGAATATACATAGTGACGAAATAATATTGGATCCGTAAGCTATTTATTAATAATACTCTTGATTTTATTAGTGACTAGCTTTTTGCCCGCGGCGTCGTTTGTGATCCAGGATAAAAAGTATACCCGTTTCCAGGACATGGTCTTTTCATGTGCAAAATTTCATCCAAATCCGTTCAGCTACTTTAGCGTTACAAACAAACAAACTCGCTTGGCACATTTATATTATTAGTTAGGATTATAATGTCTTAATTCTTATACTTGAATCGTCTCGCGCGCAGGTTTGACGATTTCCAGCCTCCCGAACAACGAAAAAGCTTTAGCACCGTGGACCACATACATACGCTGCGGCAAGTTATACAGAAGACCGAAGTGTGCCCTCTGTTTAGCGTTTGTGGACTACGAGAAAGCCTTCGATTCAATCGAGACCTGGGCTGTACTGCAGTCTCTCCAATGGTGCCAAATCGACTATCGGTACATCGAGGTGTTGAAGTGTTTGTACAAAAACGCCACCATGTCAGTCCGACTTCAGGACCAAGCCTCGGAACCTATCCTCCTGCAGCGAGGTGTGAGACAGGGAGACGTCATGTCTCCGAAACTGTTCACCGCTGCATTGGAGGATGTCTTCAAGGTTCTAGACTGGAGAGGGCTAGGCATCAACGTCAATGGCGAGTACATCACTCACCTTTGGTTTGCCGACGATGTAGTGGTCATGGCTGAGACCATGGAGAACCTCAGTAGAGCTTCCGGAAGAGTGGGTCTTAAAATGAACATGGACAAAACCAAGGTCATGTTGAATGCCCATGTCACACCCACTCATATCAAGATCGGAGACTCTACACTCGAAGTTGTAGACGATTATGTGTACCTGGGACAAACGGTCCAGCTAGGTAGGTCTAACTTCGAGAAAGAGGTCAATCGTCGAATCCGAGTCGGCTGGGCAGCGTTCGGGAAGTTGCGCGGTATCTTCTCGTTCAACTTACCGCAGTGACTCAAGACGAAAGTCTATGACTAGTGTGTGTTGCCAGTGATTACATACGGGACCGAAACGTGGTCGCTCACAATGGGCCTCATCAGAAGGCTTAAAGTTACCCAAAGGGCAATGGAGAGGGCTATGCTCGGAGTTTCCTTGCGCGATCGAATCAGAAATGAAGACATCCGCAAGAGAACCAAGGTTACCGACGTAGACCGAAGAATTGCCAAACTTAAGTGGCAGTGGGCAGGGCACATTGCTCGCAGAACGAATGGCCGATGGGGTCGAAAAGTTCTGGAGTGGCGACCGCGAATCGTAAGACGTTGCGTTGGAAGACCTCCCACTAGGTGGACCGATGACCTGGTGAAGGTGGCGGGAATCCGCTCGATGAGAGTCGCACGGGACCGGGATATGTGGTGACACTTGGGGGAGGTCTATGTCCAGCAGTGGACGTCTTTCGGCTGAAATGATGATGATGATGAATTCTTATACTAAAAAAACCTCTTTTTTTCAGATATTCACATAATCTTCCACAATACGACACATCAGATGATAAATGTGATGATGATACTGATTGGTAATTGCTAGATTTTATATATGAGAAGATTGTATGTGTATCATGTATGTTATTCAGTTTAGCAAGAATTTATAAAAAAAAATATTGTGGTGATTTCAGGTACGAAGTGAGTTTTAATAATCCTGTGGAAGAGAAAAGCTGTTTTTGTGTAGAAGGACGGAGAATGATTGATGTAGAATATTTTTATAAAAGACTTCAAGAAATATGCAATCATAATAAGGCATACGGATGTACATTGAGCAATGTTCACATTATATCAGAAAAAAGAAAAGGTCTACTCTCCAAATATAAATTAACCTGCAATATGTGTAATCTAACATTTTATCTTGATTCTGAGCCGAAATCAGACCTAGATTTAAACAAATCTGCAACATCTGGCATCATATCTTCTGGAATTGGCTGTTCCCAATTTAGCGAATTATGTGCATCAATGGAGTGTCCATCATTCTCTCAAAAGCACTATGCTAAAGTCCAAAATGAAATATATGATGACTGGCGAAAAACTGCTATAATTACAATGGAGACAGCTGCAGTAAGGGAACGAGATGCAGCTATTGCGGAAGGGCGAGTAAACGTAAAAACGTAAAATGTATTTTCGGAGTATGGTCTGGATGCGACAAAGACGTCGAAGTTGAAATTATAGAGAGAGATGACCAATATTGGTAAGAAATGGAACCAAAATTAGTACATTTTTATAAGACATGCATGTTGCCTGAGCTATGCGATCCCAGACATGTTCGAAATATGCCCATTAGAGATTTAAGCGAAATAAATGCTATGTAATTTTGACAATGTGTAATAACTTATGGTAAAAACCATATCTATCCTACCTACCTACCCTATCCTACCTACCTACATACTTATCCTCCTACCTACCTACCCTATCCTACCTACCTACATACTTACCCTCAAAACCCTCCCACTTATCCTACATCTTTGCCTACCTACCTAACTATTCTACCTACGTACATAACTACATACCTACCTAAGTATTATACCTACGTACCTACATACCTACTGATAGATAACACGAAAACGCATCACATTTTTCACATACATGTATGGCTACATAACAAACTATCCTACTTATGTACATACTTACCTACCTACCTACCTATCTAATATTCATAGTCATACAAACCATGCCTTGAGAATCACGAACACAACAAAATAAAATATCCAATATGTTCCATGCCTTCGGAAGTTATACGCAGTCATACATTTCGGTGATTTATTTTGAAATTTGTATAATGGCAAAGCGTTTTACTACCACGCCAATGTACCCACAGAACCCTGAATGCAATGGTGACTCGCACTTGATTAGTTTTTTGTAACAGTAGACTTTATGCAGTGGCTCAGAATCGGTTTAAAATATTTCTTATAGGTATAGTAATATTATGTAGATACTTGCATTTAGGCCTACTACTTGAACTATAATTACATACAAAAACGGCTGTCACAAATACATACAAGGAAAAAACTATAAAACTCAAACTTACTACAAAATCAATGGGCGGAACCCTCACGGTAACGTTGGCTCATCTATTATTTTATAGCAAAATACCAGTATAAGTTGATCTCGCATTGTACAGGCTTTCCGTACAATGAGAGGTCAGTTTATACTGGAAAATTTAGCTTGATAAGCAAGTGTCAGTAGGTAAGTACATTGGGTTGGGCTATTGAAGGTACACCGTGGATTTTAGTCAGTAAGAGTCTGAGTTACAGTCCCTTCCGCTCCACTCAGGGTGGGAGGATTTTATCACGATAAAAAAGGTACCTACATTGAAATTTAAGTGATATAAAATTTTATTTTGATAATAGTGACAAATTAATATTATTATTAATAATTTTATTACTTAGAACTTGTCCGATAAATAAAGTAGGTAGTTTATTCTAACAAAATTGCATCGACCTCGCGGTGTGCCCGCGTGACCGCGAATAACAGTGTGCGAGCGAGATAGAGTTAGGCGGCGCGACGCCGCCGGGCGCGGTGAAGTGGGGGCGAAATTAGAATTTGAGCTGAGGTTGTATAGGCTCTTAAGGCCATAAAGCTCAAATAGTGTTTCCCTACTTTTTCTGATACCTCTAGTAGCCCAATCACTAAATATAAATTTAGGGCAAATACTTTTTGTCTTCTTTTCAAAAGTTTTGTTGAATTCAGTGTAAACTATTGAAAAGAAATGATCATAAAATTGATTTATATTAATATCGTATGGCTCATAACACTTAACTTGTTCTGTAGGGAAATATTATACCTATTTAATTTGTTAGAAGTTATGGGTCTAAATTTAATCTGAATTTTTTGCAATGGTGTATTACACCTAAAAGTTACAGTTTGTCCGCTATGGTCAGACGGCAGACAATTAACTATGGCTTTATCTAAGTAATCACAATCGCAGAAAACATTATCTATACAAGTAGCAGAAGATGGAGTGACTCTAGTAGGTTCTATAAAAGTGTTGGTCAAGACTTAAAAAGATTTAATAACCGACTGCTATTTCAATTTTCTTCTAAAATATTGATGTTAAAATCACCACAAATAATTATAGATTTATTACTAGCTGCAAGTTTTGCCAGGACATCTTCCATTATTGACTCAAAGAGGGAAAATTTTTGATAGTTTGGGGGTCTGTACACACACACATTCATGCTTATCTAGCTCAACACAGGACAGTTCGACGCAATGTTCAGCCGAGAGACCTATTATGTTGTTACGTTGCTTATATCTTAAACATTTTTTTACAAAAATTAAGGAACCTCCACGAAGCATAGTTTTACGGTTATAGCAGCTACCCACCTTATAGTTCTCATAATTAATAAGCATTTGGTAATCCTTAAGCCAATGTTCAGTAAAACAAATAATGTCAAACTAACTATTTTCTAAAAACAATTCTATTTCTAATAATTTTGAAGAAATGCCTTGGATATTTTGGTGGAATAATTTTAAAGTGTTCTGCTGAGGCCCTTTTTTACTAGCTAATTGAGTGCAAGAAGATACCTTGCTGTTGGTAGGTTTAACAATATTCTTAATGGCACCTTCTGTTGTCTGACTTTCTAGTTTAAATTAATATTAATATCTGGAGAGAGCCCCGAGACTCCCGTGCCATCGCCAGACAACAAGATCCTATCATTAATATACCCTAATTGAGAATTTTCCACGGTGACATATGGATCCTCCTCAGTATAATGTTTGTAAACATCAATAGCACTAATGCTATATTTATTTAAGATCACCACCTGTTCATTAGTATTATTACTAATAGTCGCAGTATTTACAATATAACTAAACTTAAACATACTACTTATGTCTGTGTGAATATTATATGCTAGTAGCCGAGCTATTTTGTGTCTACAACTAATAGGTAGATACACTTTACCCCGAGTCGAACTAAGTTTATCAACAAAAGTGTTGATATCAAGAAATATAAGTTTGTCACTGTAGTGACCTGCTAAAAATGTAAATGTCTATTTAACAAGTGAATATATATTTTTTTTCTGTTACTTAAGTTTTCAAAATATGGTAAAGCGCACAATATTATTTTATTACAATTTAATTTCAACAACTCTGAGACACAATCAGTGATGTCTTCCTTTTTAATCTTTGAACTATTACCAACACATATAGTAATGGTGGTACTAGGATCACTAACAGTCTTAGTTACAGATGCCATAATCTGTTTGTAGGTTGACCCTGGCATACAATTGTTTTGGGTACAATAACTCAGGTTATTACTAATTAATTTACCTAGCCCCCTACCAATACTGTCAGAGAACATAACTGAATGATTACAGTCATGACTAATAGAAGAAACAAAATTACCAATCTCAGGCAGACTATCATGCAACTCAGGTTGTACCACGTGTGAATAATCTAATGAAATAATATTGTTTGTTGGTTTGATATGCTGTCCTGAGACAAATTCTCAACCTGATATGGGTCCTCCATTACCTCAGGCTGGATAGTATCATGGTTGGTAACTGTCTGGCAACTACATTGACCCCTTACCAACTCATTTGCTGCATAAATATGTTCCCTAATTTGGTTCTGAGAAATCTTATACCTACTAGAAAGGGAACTTAGTGATTCCTGAAGTACCTGTATTTCAGACTGCTAATGCTGAGTATGAATTTCATAAATTTTTATACTGTCCTCTAATTTTATTTGGTAATTATTTACCTTATTAAGTAAATCAACACGCTCTTTCCTCAGTGGAATAAATTTGGAAAAGCGTTTATGTTGTTTCCTAAATTGATTACATTTTTTAATTATTCTGTTTAATTTTGCATATTTTTTAATCTTCCTATTGCTAACTATAAAATTCTGTTTTAGTAAGGAATCTTCAGTTAGATCAATTGTTATTAAGGAAGGGGGGTTACAATTAGTTTTTAATAATTCATTATATAAGAGATTTGTTTCTATAACCTAAGTACATTCTTTTTCTGTCTGTAACTTAACTATACAATTATTGACATGAATTATCTCTCATCTACTCATCTTCTAGATCCCTAAAAAATTAAATTATTATCACAAAATAATAATTAATAATTGTAATTATACAATATAACTACAACTACTACTACTTTATTATTATTATATTATAGTAGATTATTATTTTGTTTAAAAAAACAAAGCCTCCTCATACAAGTTACTACAATTATGAAAACCATCCGTGACCACCTTCAGCTGATCCCGTTCATCAACAACGTCCAAGTATTGCTGATGTAGGTCTACTAGCTCCCGTTTTAAGCTGGAGTTTTTGCTATTAACTTTATTGACTTCCACCTCGCTCTCTTCTCTTTCCTGTAACAGTAGTTGAACTTGAGGTTGGATTCTATGAGTTCTTGGAGGGCCGTTCTCAATTTTAGCTCCATATCCTGTGCCCATAATCAATGCTGAAACCATGCCTGTGATGACCCGTAAGGCCTTAGTAGCCTTACGGGTCATCACAGGCATGGTTTCAGGATTGGTTACTGAAAATTAGAAGTAAAGAAACGGTGTGAACTAATAGAATAGACAAATAAAGGGAAGTTAGCGATGAAAGGGAAAGAAAAAAAAAAGTTAAAGTAATGAAATGAAATGAAGTAGGCTGCTACAGCTTTAAAATATTATCCAATTCAATATAAATAATTCAATAAATATTCAGTTTCATTGGTTCTATTGTCCTAAGGATTTACTTTTCCTTGAAAAAAAAAAAAACTATTACATTAATGCAAGACAATAATGCACAATAAATTATCTTAAACGATCTATCTTATCATTTTTCTTATAGAACCAGTACAGGGAACTAAATACGCGAAAAATTATACTAGAAATGGGCATGGATTTGTTATAGAGATAAAGAGGTTTGTGCGCTGTTATTAAATAAAAACTAAACAATACTTCCCCTGAATTATCCGTTTATGTCCGTAGTTAGAACGTCAGCTGTTTTTTTTTAGGTTACCGGTACCGTTGTAGTGCCGAAAAACTTCATTAATTATCAGGATAACCATTATCCTGAGTATTTACGCATTTATAATACGTTTATACAAACAATTACACCATAATATAACTTATTTACTAATTAAATTTAAATTTTAAATACGGAACAAAAAATTTACATGTCAAAAAGATAAATTGTATTAAAGTAAAAAAGTAATATCGTCTGCGAAATCTTTCACATTACTAAACTAAAATAGCTTTTTTTATCACTTTTTAAAAAGGGACTTACTTTCATTTCCTCGGGAGTTTCAAATATTGTTGAGAAATCGACAGTGGTATAATTTCTTCCTCTAGTGAGGTTGTACATTCCATATTCAAATTCTTCATCATTATTGTGAAGTTGAGAAACATCATAACATGTGCCCGCGAAACCAACACAGTCAAGTGTATTCTAAAAAAAGGAAATACTCCAATGTCCATAGCTATTGTTAATAACCTCATTATAACGACTAATAATAAATATAACGTGGTACACACCTTCTTCAAGGCTCCTCTAACTGAGCTTATAACAACTAAACAACCGTTCCCTTTAGTTGCGTTACGAATCATATCTACGAAACTGTGATCCCGAGAATTACCGATATGATCAGCTGGAAACAAATCAAAGATAAATAATAAATAAATATTTACGTAAATAGTTGAATATCACTTTTATACCTTTCAACTCCGGGAACAATTTAAGTACGAAACGTTTTTTCCGAATGTCACTAACGGTCGTGTATACTTCACAGCCGTGAGCAAGGAGTATGGACAACACAGCCTGGCCCAAAGCTCCAGCCCCTCCATGGACTAACACAGAGACATCAGGAGACAGCTCCTTGCCATGTTTGATGCCCTAAAACGAGTCGGGATTTAATGTGATTTCTTAATTATTAAAATCTATACATTGATTTCGCCTGATGGGATTATGGAACGAATTAATTAGTCTACAAAGGGCCGGAAAATGACCATTCAATGACATTTATAAGTTATAGGGAACGCAGAGAGTTCCACATTGTATTTAATAAATGTGGCGGAGAAGCGCTGAGCGCGACTTGCCAGTTATGGAAGCGTGAACGAGACCCTCACCTCACAGTACGTGGAAGAAGTTTAAGAACGAACGTCGAAATGATTGCTCCTAGCAGCCTGAGTGTATACTCACGAGACAGTAGAGTGCGTGTGCGTAGGCGAGCGGCACGGTAGCGGCGTCCTCGAGGCTCCAGTGTGCTGGCACCGGCCACAGCAGCTCCGGCTGCGCGTGCACCACGCCACCACAGGCGCCACTGCGCACCAGGCCCATCACACGCGTGCCACTATAATATAGCTAACACATAAGTACACAACAGAGAGCAGCGGTGGCCCAGTGGTGGCGGCCCCGACTTACGAACAGTAAGTCGTCGGTTCGAACCTAGACAGGCGCATTACTTTGTGTAATTTATTTCATCACCACTGCTCTCAAAACGGTCAAGGAAAACATCGTGAGGAAACCGGCATGTCCTAGAACCAAAACATTCGAAGACATGTGACATCTACCAATCCGCACTGGGCCCGCGTGGTGGATTATAGCCCATTCTCTCTCATAGAGAGGAGGCCTGTGTCCCAGCCGTGGGAACATTAATAGGCTGATGATGATGAACACATAAGTATCTCAGCTCTTTTAAAATAGTTTAAGCAACGCGCAGGTATGATTTATTTCGTTCGCAGCGTAAGTATCGTCACGTCGCAAATCACATCGTGGTTACTCGCAGCATACTATAAGCAATTTCTTTCATTTGTTTTCTCTAGTTCTCTATCGTGGTGCCTAACTTTTTTATCCATAATCTAAAGTGCCATATTTTTTTTTTGTTCTAATCATCATTTGTCCGAATGATAACTTACCCGAACTTTATATCACACTAGCTGTTGCCCGCGCCTTCGTCCGCGTTGTAGCCAACATCAGACATCGTAAAGAATACAACCAATCACTCAAGATCATGCCTGTCTGTTTAATTAACTGACTAATCGATCAAAGCGCAGCTGAAACTGCTGGGTCCAGAAGCATGAAATTTTCCGCAAACGTAAAGTGTTTATGACAACACTCGTGGATGGAGCTTAAATACAGCGTACAACCAGACTGCGAAGTGAGCTCACATGAGAAGAAGCAATGTAAAACGGATCATGTGAAAAACAGTCCTACCGCAAGTCGATTCCCGCGAATTCACCAGTTTGGCCTTGTGAGTTATTTATTGTCAAAGCAAACTTTCAGAGGAAACAGAAATTGCTTAAATTCAAACGGCAGATCATAGGGAGTCAACGGTATACGCGGCACAAACACTGTTTCTCATTACATAGTTTCGGTGTCTTTCTCATTTCTTCTCCTCCTATTTCCGATAGGCATTTATTGAAGAAGATTTCATCCAAGAAGTTCTCTACCCTGCCTTCTACTTGCCCTCAATTTATAAAGTCTTCTGAAAGGTGTTGTTTAAATTTATTCCAAAGACTGGAGGGACCTGATACTTGACAAAATACTAATATAATTTACAGTTTCATAGTAATGGATTACTGTGTATACTGTGCCCAGAGCATACTCTTCTTTTACGCCTGGCACCACCACACCACATTCGGTCCTGTTTTTATTCTTTCAAATTGTTTATTTTTGCAAACATAATAATTGTGGTATTTCACGATACAGATTTTTTTTTACAAAGTTATCTACTTGACGTATTATTATATAGATCGAGAAAAGACGTGAGTGTCGTTAGTGGATACAACTCGCCGTGATCCGTGGCTAACGTGATCTGATACTGTGATCGGTGGAGACAAACTCGTTTTAGGTGGACTGGATACCTACTTTATCAACTACATTTCCTTGGTTTTAATCTCTTTGCCAATTTTCTTTATTGCACGGCGGGTGGACCACCGGAGACAAACGCTCATGAATGGCATCTAGCGAAATTTCGACGAAATGAAATTGCTGTGAATGACGTAAATGTGCCCCAAGTAAGTCTTTTGGAGATTCATCAGCTAAAGGATTAAAAAAGGGGTTGAAAGTTTGTACAAAACTTCGTCATTTTCGACGTTAGAAATGTTAAAATTGATATAATTATGAGGGGGTAAGAGAAAAAGTTTACCGTATCACTTTGTCTTGAACATTCATGCTTTATGGGGGTAAAATAGGGGATAAAAGTTTGTATGAAACTTCTTCATTTTTGAAGTTAGAATTGTAAAAATTGGTAGATGAGTTCATGCATGATTAGAAATAAAAGTATACTGTATCAATTTTTTGGAACCTTAAAAAATTACGGAGTTTGATCCAAACTTTAATTCCCTATTTTACCCCCCTTAAGAAAGTTTTTTCTAATAGTGAGACAGTAAACTTTTGTTTTGAACCATGAACATCATGATCATATATAGTTTTTTTTTTATATTTGTCCAAGCTAAAAAATTATCAAGTTTTATACAAACTTTCAACCCTCGTTTTAACCCCTTAGGGGAGGAATATCGAAAAATCCCTTCTTAGTGCACATTTACGTAATCCAAGGAAGATTTTTGCAAAATTTAATGCTTCTAGACCCAGCAGTTTCAGCTGTGCGTTGATCGATCAATCAGCGAGTCAGTTTATAATTTAATACCTTTTTTTCACCCCCTTATGGTTTGAAATTCTAACAACACCGTTGCGTTAGCTTCCAACCGTAAGCCTAGATAATTTTAGAGATTATTTTTTCATCTAACATCTTATCTCTATTTACATTTTTAAATATTTCTTAAAACACTTATTATGACAATCGGCACAATGATAACCGAGTTCATATTCCACACCTCGTGTGCCAAGTCGAGATTTTTATTAGTTTCTCTTTGTCACCTTTCGCGAGGTTCTCGTCATGCGGAATGGTAACATCGATTATCATTACGCGGTGCGCTGATCGGTCTATCATCACTCATCATCATCTGCCTAGCCTTTTCCCAAGTTTTATTGGGGTCGGCTTCCAGTCTAACCGGATGCAGCTAAATACCAGTATTTTACATGGAGCGACTGCCTATCTGACCTCCACAACCCAGTTAGTACTGGGTAATACGATACCCTTTGGTAAGACTGGTTGTCAGACTTTTGGGCCACTGACTACCTGTAACGACTGTCAAAGATCACAAATGACAGCCGGGACCAACGGCTTAACGTGCTTTCCGAGGCACGGAGGAAACTCGGTATGTAATGGGTGGTCACCCATCCACAGACCAACCTAGGCAAGCACGGCTTAACCTAAAGATTGACCCAAGCGGCTGCTATTATTTAGCCACGAGCTCCTCTATCATCGGTCTATCATCACTATGTCAGGCTAATTGGCGACAATAGTCCTGTCAATGTAATAATAGACCGATCCCAGTACAGCGTGACATGGTCTTTTTCGAGAACTGGGTTGGGCACATACTTGTAGTACGGTACCTCAGATTCCACAAGTTTATATTTCAAGGCAAGTTGCTGGTGTATAATCCTGGCTACTTGGTTATGCCTGTGCAAGTACTCGCCGTTAGCCAGGCGAGAACAACCAGAAATTATATGTCTGACGGACTCACCCGGAAGGTGGCATGCCCGACACACGTCAACCGTCTCGTCCTTCATAATATATTTCCAGTAGTTGTTCGTCAACATAACTTCGTCCATAATCGCACAGACAAAACCTTCAGTTTCCCCAAAGAGGTCGCCGAAACGTAACCAGGACACAGATGCTAGGAAATTTACATCGGGCCCATGAAGAGCCCGGTAGAAGCACCCGTGAAGCTCTTTGCCTTGCCATACTTCCTTGCGCTCATCGGTGGTAAGTTAAGTACCTCAGGTTTGTGCCAGTTTTCTTTAGCCATGGACAGCGGGGTGAGTCCCTTGTCCACTGTGACCACATCTCGTTGCATGCCCACCTCGGCTTTTAAAAAATATTCTCTGAGACTGCACACCTCGCGGTTGTGGAGGGTATTCGCGTTTAAAAAGCCTCAACCTCCGTACTTCCGCGGGATGTCTCATCACCGATGATCGTGATGATCACACAAAAATAATATAGCAAAAATAATTAAGAAAAGAAAAAAAAATGAACACAAATTGACATAATTCAACGGTTATGGGTTGTCAAAGAAGTGGTTGCATAGGGTCTTTTTCAATTTAGACACGCTCGTAAGGATGTCGATCTCTACCTCCTGGCAAGTCGCATTGTACTCACGGCTCGCCCTAATCATGTACAAATTCTGTCTGTAATTAGTCCTAGTCGTTGTTATGTGCAACAAACGAGATTTACGCAGAAACGAACCTGGTACCCGCAGCCCAATCTTGCTTAGCAACTCAGGGACATCACTGGATCCGTTTTCAATTTTAATTAGAATCGGTCTATCATTGTCAACAGAAGTTTTAGGTCCTTTTTTGTGTATCGGTGTTATGTATGCCGACTTCCAGATCGTGGGTACCACACCAGTGTCGAATGATCTTTTGAACAGAATCGAGAGCAGGACAGATAGACTCTTGGCGCAGTTCATTATAAATAACGGTGGAATATTGTCTGGTCCAGCGGACTTGTTGACATCAACTTGTTTCAGTAGCCTATGAACTTCATGCTCATTTATTTCTATAGTACTGATATCTGATATACTCTGCACCGCACTACTGTGACCCACATCACTAGAAAAACCACTATCACCTGTACTAGTGCTTGCGAGAAAGTTGGACTGAAAATAGTCAGCAAACATGTTACAGAAGACCCGTCACCAGAAGACAGCTGCCCAAAGTGTAGTACTGACGGATAAGAGTTGGACTGTTTTTTTGACTTAACGTAACAAAAGGCTCGAGGATTCTTAGATATATCTGTTTCAATTTTTTTCATGTAGTCGTCAAACATTTCTTTTTCTAAGTCTTTAACACGTTGTCGTAGTAAAACAAAACTTTGATGATCAGAAAGGGTTTCATATTTTTAGGGTTCCGTACCCAAAGGGTAAAAACGGAACCCTATTACTAAGACTTCGCTGTCTGTCCGTCTGTCCGTCTGTCCGTCTGTCCGTCTGTCCGTCTGTCTGTCACCAGGCTGTATCTCATGAACCGTGACAGCTAGACAGTTGAAATTTTCACAGATGATGTATTTCTGTTGCCGCTATAACAACAAATACTAAAAACAGAATTAAATCAATATTTAACGGGGGCTCCCATACAACAAACGTGATTTTTTTGCAGTTTTGTCTAATGTTTTTAAATAATGGTACGGAACCCTTCGTGCGCGAGTCCGACTCGCACTTGGCCGGTTTTTTAAATTTAGCATGCATGGCATGCCTTTTCTTTAATAATTTTGACCAACGGGCTTTTATACCAAGGCGGATATTTTGATTGGGAAAGAACTGTTTTTCTCGGTATGTAGGTGTTACGCAGTCGATCAATAATGGAATAAAAATATTGAACGGCCTCTTCTAAAGGCCGAAGATTCAAGTCATTCTGCCAATCCACCAGATTAAGTTCGTCATCTATTGCATTATAGTCAGCCAAATGATATAAAACTTAACACAGGGACGAACTGGAAGACTATGCAATTCAACAAAGTCCGCGGAAACACACAATGCCCCGTGATGCGAATCTTCAGGCACCGGTGGATCCCCACAACGTGTGACTACAACCTCTTCGTTAGATAGCACCAGATCCAGAATCTTATTGTTCTTGTTTAAGTGACAATTATACTGTATAAGGTTACAGATATTGAAATTGTCAATAAAGTTAGTTTGCGCATCTCCACACAGCCCAGTAGGATATAAAGAGTGACTGTCGGCAGCCAGCAGCCACGTTATATTGGGTTGATTAAAGTCTCCCAGGATCACAAACTTGTCAGCAGAATGCTTAAGGACAATGTCCGATAGGTTCTCTGAAAAATTGCCCAACTGGACTGCTAGAGAGTTTTCTGGATTCTGGCGGCAGATGTAAGCAACGCATATGTGCATTTTATACACAGCTCTTGGTTTCTTTCCGCGATAGTGTTAACGTAACCCACAAGTCCTCAGCACTCGTGCACCACTCACTGCGCGAGTCCACCACTAGCTCATGTCGAACCGCAATTAAGACACCTCCTCCAAAACCTTGATTAGTATTGGCATAATTACGGTCCCGTCTCCATATGAGATATCTGTCGTCAAACAGACTGGAGTCAGATATCCCGTCATTTAGCCATGTCTCAGTCAGGCAAACAACATCAAAACTATTGACACATACATTTCTAAAGAAAAGTTCAGTTTTAGTTCGTAGTCCCCGCACGTTTTGGTAGTAAATACTAAGGGGAGCCATCATAACATTCAATAAAAAATATACGCATAATATAAATAGTAAAAATGTAAGGTACATTCAAATCGTCGGAACAAATAATATTTCCAAAGGTTGGATCAATTTCTATAAGTATGCAAAAAAGCACTTTAACGGCAAGTACATAGGGTACGGTAATACAGTTAGCACAGTGCAAAAGTAGAAAAGATAACAAAAAATATAGCCACAAAAAACTCGGTGTTGTTGAATTAACAAGCGAAAAGTATCCTTAGGAGTAGATGAATAGCAAATACAATTGAAAAATAAAAGTATGTGGAATACCAAGCGATAAGCGAGTAAAGGGCCGGTGAGACAGGAATGCGTAGAAACAACAAGTACAAGTGTTTCTCAATCTTATTGAACCAATGTAAACAAATAACTCGCCAGAGTGTTGAATCGACATCATTAGTTTATAAACTTATTTAGATCTTGCTCAGACTTAACGTGATATTTTGGGGAAGTATCATTTTTCCGCAGCACCCCCTGACCCAAACATGCTCATAACCACGTTTTTTAGCTCTGGCTTTGGTCTTATTGAGTAGGATTTTGTTTTCAAATGTTAAGTGATCGTTAACATAGATCCTGTTCTCGCCACGCAGTCCCAGGTCACCAGCCTTCAGGGTTTTATGTTTTTTGGCGGCAGCCACAAAATAATTTTTCATGTAGTTGTTGTGCACCGAACAATTATATTTTTGTTTTGCTTATCGTTGCGCATGGGCACCCTGGCTATGTAATTGATATGTTCTTTTGGGATATGGCAGTTGATGACATCTCCAATTTTGGCCACTAATGTAAACACGTTTTCGTCGTTGGTCATAGGTACTCCTTTAATCTCAATGTTATTCATTCGGGATCTCTGGTCACTCTCACATAGCTGGTTTTCAAGTTTCACCACGCGACTCTGCAAGACAGATATGTCTTCCCTTGTTTTCTTCATGGCCTCAATTTCCTGCTCCAGTGACAATACCTTGTATGTTAAGGCATTCACATCATCACCTACGAACGCAATAGATGCCTTCATTTTGGAGAATTCCGACTTAATGGATTTCAACTCCACAAGCTCAATTTGGATTGCTTTTATGGTTTCACGCAACACTGGCAATGCCTCCATTTGGGTTGACAACCGTTTCAGCTCCGTTAGGATGGTCTCCGAGTCGACAGGTGAAATCTTGAGGGAATCGATGCGGGGACTCGCTGCTGATGATGATTTGCAGTGGCCAAGCTTTCTCCATCCAACCTCCGTTATACCCGCGCAAGGGAAGTCAAATTGCCCCTCACAGAGACTACATGTAACGCCATCTCTAGCTTTAACTTCGCAACTCTTATAAGTACGTGAAATCATTTATACATCCATTGTTAAAAAATCATCTTATTCTCATAGTTTTTTCATGGTTGTTGGTTTTTTTCATTTTCGTTTTTTTCGATATTGACAGACATCATTGTTGATGATCGTGAAAGATTCTTAGGTTTTCACTTTTGGAGTTCTTGGTGCTTTTTTTTTAATCAACTGATATTTGTGTGGTTTACGGCTCCCCGAGCAAATGACCTTGAGCGAGCAGTTTTTTGGAGCCTACTCCTCTTTATCCAAAAGAAATACCAACTAATAAAAAATACATTAAATTACTACATATTCTTGACTCCAAAATTGTCGTTTCATTGTTATTTTAATTGTGTCTGTAATTGCGGGTATCGAAGTGCTACTGTTTAATAAATCCCCTCACAACGAAACCACAGAAATGAGAAATAATGATTTATAAAATGCTACTCCTCGTAAAGTAATTTGATTTTCTACTTATATTAATGGATAGGCAATTTAGTAATGAACATAATTGTCGTTTTATTTTTTCCAAAAGATGTAAATTTGATTTTATATAGAATAAAAACCACTCATTTCGCACAATTCGGCCTGCAGTGACTAACGTTACAACCACTTCGTAGTGCAAGCTGATTATAACTTTATTCTAACAGTATTTCAAGCGAAGTTTGAACCACCACAAATAGAGTTGCTAATTTGGTCGGGGAACCGCCCTAAAATAACTATTGTAAAAAATGTTTGTATCAAAACCAATATATATAAATTAAATTATGAATGCTATGTATGAATAATGATTTTCAACCGATGTTTGACGTACGGTGTTGCCGGCTATTATTAGTTACTTCGAAAATCAAGGACTTTGCATACACAACTTCATTCTCCTTTGTAACCGTTCTTGGTGGTGTCAAAAATGCCGGGACACGTATAAATGAATTTTCAATTGTCAGCCTAAACACTAAATTTGAAGATCCTAACTTTAAAACTGATGGACTTTAATATAAACTTCCATTCCCTATTTTACCTCTTTTTTTTGGAATGCCCACTTCATGGAGAGAGCGACTGTCGCAACCCCGTGCAGGGCACGCGACGATAGTGGCGATAACTCCCCTCTTTGAGGAGTGGCTTGAGAGCCGCTACGGCGTCCTCACCTTCCGCCTGGCGCAGGTCCTCACCAGATACGGTGTTTTCGGGAGGTTCCTGCACCGAATCGGGCGGGAGGAAACGCCCGGGTGTTTCCACTGCGAGGATCGACCGGAGGACACGGTGGAGCACACGGTGGAGGTATGCCCTGCGTGGGCAGAGCACCGACGTGTCCTCGAAGCGGTGATTGGCGGCGGCGACCTCTCGTGTCCGGCCCTGGTGCAAGCCATGGTCCGGAGCGAGACGGAATGGGACGCCGTGACCTCCTTCTGCGAAGCAGTAATACTAGAGAAGGAGGTGGCGGAACGGGAGAGGGAGAGTACCTCTCAGCGTCCCGGCCGCCGCGGGAGACGACCCGGGCGTCGGGGGCCACGTGGCCCCCAGCCACCGTAGGCGCGGGCCTGTGGACGATGGGCTATGGGCTAGCTCGCCATCCGTCCGTCTCATTACGACAGGCCATTTTTTTTTTTTTAAATAAATAAATAAATAAATAATAATAAATAAAATAAATAATAAATAATACCGTGATACCGTGGCCCCGGAACACAAAGGGCGATGAAGGAACATGGATGGGTTTTAGTCTGTTAAAGTCTGACACTCCCTCTTGCTCCACCCAGAGCGGGAGGAGTCATTTGATGATTTCCCATCCGAAATAAAATAAAAATAAATGGTGGAATGCCCAAAAATCCTTTCTTAGTGGATACTTACTCTTTACAAACAACACACCCTCCAAGTTTTATATGACTGGTCCTAGAGACATAAAACTTGGAGGGTGCCACTGGTGGTTTGGGCTGGATTTCAGCGTTTTCCCATCACCAATAGTACATTTTGATACAAGTGGAGAAAGTTTGTTATTGCATCCAAGGCCGGAAATAACTCCCGAGCCGTAGTCGAGGGTGTTTTTGAGCCGAGTACTGCAATATCAAATGTCCACGTGTATCAAACGACGTTTTTTAATACACTTCTGAAGAAATAAAATAAAAGAACGAAAAATATTTTTGTCATGAATTATTAGGAAACTATGATTTTAATTTTCTTTTTTTCCTCCTTTGCTTTCGCCAAGTTGTAGGAGAAGCAAAGGTATGAAGCCGCTAAACATCCTAATATAAAAATGTTTTTTTTTAATTTTTGAATTTAGAACACAAATAAATATTAATTTGTTTATACAAGTAAATATTAGTTTTAAATAATCATGTTTATTTATGATATTCTATTTATAAACACAATTTGAATATTCAAAAAATATTTACGCCGTTAAGACGCATTAAAGCTTTGCCGAAATTAAAAAAAAAAAAAAAACATTCACCTCCGACTATAGACATTGAACCAAGTTGGACTAAGTATAGGTATACTTATCTGTTGCAATTTTCATTCCCGCACACGTGTTGGAAAATGAAAAATTGTGTGTGAAATACATTGCATGGTGAACCTAATAGTAGTGCAATAAGAACCAGTTTTCGAGGAAGTGTATTGAAAAATATGTATTACCTCTTTGTTGTCCCACTGAAATCCATACCATAATTATTTTCTCCGGCATGGTTTGATGATATTTTTCCGATTGATTTTTTAATGTCGGTGTTGGATAACCCGGCGTAATGGACCTGAAAATGAAAAAAAATCAAATTAAATAATGGGTAAAAAGAGACCCTCTACGAACCTTAGACGTGCTTGTTCTCACCGTCAAAGAAAATATATCGCACTGACGCGTCAGTGACATATATTTTTTTTGTTAGGGACCATGCCTAGAAACATTCTTATTACGGAGATATTGGAGGTCAAAGTTTCAACTTTTCCACGAGTTTTTAATGTTTAAATACCTACCTATATTATTCAACGCATCATTATGCACAATGTTTCGAGTACCAATTGAGTCCTATCCTAAGGCTGCGTTTCCACCAGAGATGGGCGACGACGATACGTAGCGAGAGATGTGTGTGAAACCAACTAATAATGTCACTTCTTTTTCACAGCTTGAGGTATTCTAGTTATGTGATTGGTTAGTTCCACACACATACTACTACTGCTCCTCATCTCTGGTGGAAACGCAGCCTTAAGCGTGATTTATCACCCCAAAAACAAAGCCGTTATTCAGAAAAACAAATTTGCGTAGATATTCAGAATGCTTAGTTGACGGCTTCTTAAAGGCTCCTTTTACACCTTGTATTTTTGAATAATTTTAAACATGAAAATGTACTCTAATAATATAAATCTAAACCAATCTAAAATATATAAAGGGTGTAAAAAACCTCTTAAAGAAGCCGAAAGGCACTTATTCTTCCTATCATTGTGATCATTTTTTTGTTCTACACCAAACCTGGGAACCTTCTAGTTACGGAGATATTGGAGTCACTAATCCAACTTTTTGACAAGTATTTTTTTTTAATAGGTACTAGTTTTGAATGTAAGATTTTTACTTTAAACATCTCCACGACCCACGTACTACTCGTATTCAATCCATCCATCAGCACAATGTTTCGAGTGTGTTACATTGAGTTCTACCACAAAACATGATTTTTTACCCCAAAAAAAAGTCGTTTCCCAGCAATATTTTTTTCGTAAAGTTATTTAGTTTGATGTACAGAATGCGTGGTTGACGGCTTCGTTATGAGGTTGTTTACACCCTGTATTTACAAATAAATAATATTAATTTTATTCGTATTTTGCTGTTCCTCTCTGTATATCGGTTAATATGTGTACATAAACTATAAAATTTAAAAAATAAAATTCAAGTAAAATTATCTTGTACTACATTATATACATATCTACTACAACTATACTACATACTATATATAATAACAAAATAAAACTAAACGAAAGTAACATATATAACAAAGATGTCGTCAATAGGACCTAGACGTCAAAGTACTCCTCTGCATCGCTGTCAACCGGAAACGTGCCCAGAAGACTGGCAGCATTGCCACGTTGAATGGCAAAAGAAAGAGCCAGCCCTCTGGTCACGCGAAGTGTCGACCAGTCGGTGAGAGATTTCCTTAAAAAACTGTTAAATAAGTTATTAACAATTTATACTAGTATTCACAATAATTGCACGTACCGTGACTGGTACTCCAGAGCTGCAAGTCTCCGCAGCATCGACCCACTCCAAAGAATTCAAATCTCCGACTTGTGCAGATTGTAACGTCACCTTGCTGCTCACTGTCGCGCTCTTCTGTGCTGGTACGTAATACTCTCCTCCCCACTTACCCTACAATTAAACGTTATCATGAACATGATACAGGTACGATGACGACTCTGTAACTGCAAAGTCGAAATTACCCAAAAACTTAATGTTAAAAAAAAGTAAAATTTAAAATTTAAAAATCCCCCCGACACAAAAAATAAACTCTAAAAACTAACAAATATTATTTTAAATCTATTATAATTATTATCGTCACATATATTAAGTAAGTTCAAATATTTTTATTTTCCAAGCGTCGTCGTCGCGTCGGGGGACCGCTCAAGTTAAAAAAGTATTTTTCCAACAACAGTTAATTAATTATGGCATACAATTAACTAACCACCAGATTTAGTAAAATGTAACAGCAAAAAAATCACTTTTGATTGCCAAAATTAGTAAATGATCACCAAAATTAATCCCCATTTTAGCGTGAAATTAGGACCAAAAATTTTACCAACCGACTCCAAATAATAATTGTTTAATCCAAAAATAGTTAATGACCACCAAAAATTTAACAGACTTTTATATAATGTAACATCGTTTTATCCTATAAAAGTAATTTATTTCCAAATAAATGACTAAATACTTAAAAATAGTAAATAAACTCCAAAAGTTTGACCCTATGATATTGCAAAATCATAACTGTCTGAGCTTTCTGTGACTAATTATTGACTATTTCGCGTTTATCAATAAGGTTAAAAAATATACAACTCGTATAATTTAAATAATCCTTTTATTAAGATTGAAACAAACTTAAAAATCAGACTGTGTAATTAACATTGGCATGTAATTAAAGCGATATCAGTATATTCCCTTTTTTCGAACAAAATATTTCTATGTTAAAAACCAAAAATACTGACTTGCACACAAATTATGCACACTAAAACAATAAAATAAAATAATACTGTTTAATGGTATTTGCAGAACTGTTTTTATAGTTATTTTAGAACCTGCTACGACTCCATGACACGCGCTAGCTTCGCTCGCATATTAAATAACACTCTTTGACTTCTGTCCCCGAAGTGTCGGACCTCCGCCGCCGGCCTCCTTCGTCGGCCTACGGCCCGGTGCCTATGCCGCCCATAAAAGAAAGTCTAAGCTAAGGTTTCGTTTCGTTCCATTACAATAATTACTCGTATCTACGCACAGAATAATACAAAACTCAAACGCGAGTACTTTCGCGTGACTAAATTGTGGGGATTGCTTCAGCTACACGGCGCACGGTAGTATAAGCAACATTTTATGGCAATCAAACGGTGTATTTAGGTAGAAATAGCGCAATAATTTGCTCATCAAAATTTGGTGATCAATTTAACTAAATTTGGGTTCATAGTACAATTTAAAGTGCAGTCATCACTAAAATAAGTTGTACCATTGTAATTTTAGGTTTTCATTTTTTGGTTAAGGTTTATTTTTTTTACTGATTGGTATTATTTTACAAAGGTCACAAAGTTATTTTTGGTGTTCATTATATTTGTCCCCATTAATTATTACGAATTATATTTAGGTACGAGTGCGGCGACCCGAACGGGCAGACACGTGAGGGCAGACGACGTTGACGGTTGTGTTGATTTTGCGAATTTTTCGGAGTATTTAAATTCTTTTATTGCAATCTGCGACTACACCTGTTTTTCTCACTTAGCGGTCCTCCGACGCGACGACGCTTGGAAAATAAAAATATTTGAACTTACATAACTTATGTGACGATAATAATTATAATAGATTTGAAGAATCAGCATTGCCATCCAACGTGGCAATGCTGCCAGCCTTCTGGGCACTTTTCCTGTTGACAGCGATGTGGACGAATTTTTGGACGCCCTGTAACACTGTGCCCTGTGCCCTTTTTGATACTTGTAAATATTTTTATTTCTATTATAGAGTTAGTATGCAAATAATGTAAATATTATAGAAAACAAATATTTTTTAATAGATTTAAAATATTATTTGTTAGTTTTTAGAGTTTATTTTTTGTGTCGGGGGGTTTTTAATTTTTTTAATTTCTTTTATTTTGTCCTATTTAAAGTAGGTATAAATATTAGGAAGGTAAAGGCGGGATCTCGAGGAGATATCGAAACACCAAGAGCTGAGTCTATACTGTCTTTATTATAGTAATTAAACGATTAATAAGACCACATCTAAGTACATGTATATGATATAAGGCTGGTTACAATCCAATAAGGTTGCTTACACACTACATCTCCTTCCCATGGTGAAAAAAAATAAAATTACAACATTTTTTTTTTTTCATTAACATATTGTAGGGGCTTACGCTACAAAAGCTGACGCGACAAAATGTATAGTCGCCAACCGGGACTGCGGTGAAGTGCGGTGTGCGCAAGCGCCAGTCCCTTACACGCAGTGGTGGTGCAAACATGTCTTTATATTAAGACATCCTGTAAATCGCGTGGTGTACTAAGTTAGACTGTTAATGTGAACTGTAATCAATGTGTGATCAATAAACGTTTATATGTAGTTTCCACGCACTGACTTTTAATTATCTTCCCCGCGCAAGGCTACACCGCAACAAGAACCTCTACACCACACACCACCACCAAGGGACTCAACAATTGGTGACCGCGCGTTCGACGTGGCCTTGCGTAGGGAACGGAAGTGAACAGTTAAACAAGTGTACGTGAACAGTGCTACAATGACTCTACCAGCACCGACGGCACAGGCAATAGTGAGCGATCTAGCTGCAATCGGGTTGTCAGCCCGAATACCACCTTTTTGGGCGGACATGCCCAAGATATGGTTCTCACAATTCGAGGCCATGATAGGACCGCAGCACCAAGGCGACCAGGTCAAGTACGAGATGTTACTCAGCAAGCTATCAAAGGAGGAACTGAGCCAGGTTGGAGACCTAATAAGTAACCCGCCGGAACAACAGCGATATTCAACATTGAAGAACAGGCTGCTAAAAACGTTCCAGATCAGCGCGGAAGCACAATTTCACAAACTAGTCTCGGAGATGGACCTGGGACAGCAACGCCCATCCCAACTGCTAGCCAAAATGAGCGAGCTGGCGAGAAACTCCGGAGCTGCGGGAGACACACTGAGGAATTTATGGTTAGCGAGGCTACCAGCGTGGGTTCGCGCGATTCTGGCCACCAACAAGGCAGACACCAAGTTGGACGACCTCGCAGAGATGGCCGATAAGATCATGGACAATCTGCGCAACGGGGAGCTTGCCGCCGTAGAAACAACAGCCAACAGCACAGCGTCAACTTCAAGTATGGCAGACGTAAATCTAGAGCTACTGAACCAGCTTAGGAACATGGCCCTAGAGATCAAGACGCTACGCAACGAGGTGAATAGCATCGGACAGCGCCAACACCACGCGGGAAGGGTACGATGGAACCGCAATCGTTCCCGTTCCTGTCAAAGATCCCGGACGCCGCAGCGAGCACAGAACAATCCAGACTGGTTGTGCCGATACCATTTCCGGTACCGTGAGTCAGCACGGCGATGCGAGTCACCATGTAACTGGGCGAAGTTACACAAGCAGGAAAACTGAAGAGGATGCAGCCCAAGGCGGTGGTAGCATGCATCAACGTCAACGAAAACCATCGCTTGTGTGTAACGGATTCTAAAAACGGTATGGATTTTCTTATTGATACAGGTGCTAATGTGTCAGTCATTCCAGTCACCAAGGTTAGCGTAAAGAAGCGTAATCATGAATGTAACTATAAGCTTTTTGCTGCTAACGGCACCGAAATTAAAACGTACGGTGTAATAACATTAGAACTTAACTTAGGTTTAAGGCGTAGTTTTAAATGGCCTTTTATAATTTGTGACGTAAGTAACCCAATTATAGGAGCAGATTTTTTAAAAACACATCGTTTATTAGTAGATTTATATAATAGGAAGTTAGTAGATTCAGTTACTAGTTTATACACGGTAGGCACCATTGTAAACTACAATGAGTCAACAATTAAAACGATACAGGAAACGCATCCGTTTCGTGACTTGCTGGAGGAATTTATCGATATTACTAAGCCCGTATCATTCAAAGAAACATTGCCTAACCATTCGGTAAAACATCACATTGATACGACCGGACCACCTATGTACGCGAAGCCGAGACCACTCCGCTATATGCAGGAACTAGGAATCTGTAGACCATCTAGAAGCCAGTGGGCCAGTCCTTTACATGTCGTGCAGAAGAAGGACGGCAATATACGACCCTGCGGAGACTATCGACGACTAAACACAGTAACGAAACCAGATAGATACCCCATACCAAGACTTCAGGACTTCACATACGGATTAACAGGTAAAATAGTTTACACACACCTAGATATAAATAGAGCATATCACTTTATTGAGGTCGCACCGGAAGACGTGGAGAAAACCGCCATCACTACCCCATTCGGTTTGTTCGAGTTTCCGCGGATGACATTTGGTCTTAGGAACGCAGCACAGACGTTCCAAAGGTTTATGGACAACACGGTTCTGAAAGGAATCGAGAACATCGGTGAAAAGATAGGTAATGAATACGAGTCATCACTGTCATGCTATATCGACGATGTCATCATAGCATCGAAAAATGACGTCATTCACAGAGAACATGTCAGGAAAGTATTTGAGCGATTTCACAGTATCGGGTTGACCATAAATCTCGGGAAGAGTTTTTTCGGATTAAACGAAATAGATTTTTTAGGTTACAAGGTTACACCAGCAGGGATCAGTCCCCTACCCGAAAAGGTAAAGGCAATCATTACGTATCCACGACCAGAGACAGTCGAAGAGCTGAGACGTTTCCTCGGAATGGTAAATTTCTACAGGTCACATTTACCCAAAGCAGCAGAGTGTCATAAGTATCTCAATAGTTTTCTGCACAACTCAAAAAAGAAAGATAAAACTAAAATAGAATGGGACGCCAAAACTGAATCAGCGTACGAGAAATGCAAGGTAAGCCTACAAAGCGCCGTAACGTTATCTCATCCTGTCGCTGAAGCATCGTTATCACTTATGACCGACGCCTCTAATACCTGCGTAGGCGCAGTATTACAACAGAGGGTTGACGACACGTGGCAACCACTTGGCTATTTTTCGAAAAAGTTATCAGACACTCAGCAAAACTACAGTACTTACGATAGGGAACTACTTGCTATATACATGTCTATCATGCATTTTAAAGATATGATAGAAGGTCGAGATTTAACCGTCTACACAGATCATAAGCCTCTAACATACGCAATTTCAAAGATAAGTTAAAACAAAGAAACTCCTAGGCGAATCCGACAATTACTGTACATTAGCGAATATACTAGCAATATACAGCATGTCAACGGCATTGATAATCCTGTAGCTGATGCGTTGTCACGTGTAGAAACCATTGGGTGTCCAACCACCATAGATTACGAAGAATTAGCGACAGCGCAGGAAGGAGATGATCAAATTACACAGTTACTACGAAGTGGAGACTTATCGAGCAGCGTACAATTAAAACAAAAACACGTTCCCAACGTCAGCAAAAGCGTGTATTGCGATATTGCAAATGGGAACATAAGGCCGTATGTACCACCGGCATTTAGAAAAACAGTTTTCGAATCAGTACACAATATAAGTCATCCAGGCGTGAGAACGACTCGTAGGATGATTTCCAAGAGATTCTTTTGGCCTGGTATGAACAAAGAAATAGGTAATTGGGCAAAAACATGCGTGCAGTGCCAGAGAAGCAAGGTAAGTCGTCATGTAGTAACAGGAATAGGTAAATTTGAAGCCAGTCAACGTTTCGAGCATTTACACGTGGACATCGTTGGACCACTGCCTACCACACGGCATGGCAACAGGTATTGTGTCACAATCATAGATCGTTTTACGCACTGGCCGGAAGCTGTACCAGTAGAAAATATCACGGCAGAAACAATAGCGAAAGCAGTCTACGAAAATTGGATATGCAGGTTTGGTTGCCCAAGTAGACTGACCAGCGATCAAGGTAGACAGTTCGAGAGCCAACTCTTTGCTAACCTACTAAAGTTACTAGGAGTCCAGAGGATCCGAACTACACCATACCATCCCCAAAGCAACGGGAAGATAGAGAGATGGCATCGTTCTCTAAAGGTAGCTTTGTCTAGTAGGTTAACAGACAACTCGTCATGGGACGACGAGCTATCCACCGTTTTGTTCGGTTTGCGAGCAGCCAGCCGGTGTGACACAGGCCTTAGCGCGGCCGAGCTAGTTCTAGGTCAGGCGTTACGCTTACCCGGCGAATTTTACAGTGAGGTAAGTCCAAAGTACAGCGGTGACGATTACACATACGTAGAGAGATTGCGAGAAACGATAAACAATCTTCGTCCCAAGTCACGAAGCGCAAGCGATTCGCGGAAACTGTTTGTGCATAAAGACCTAAATAGTTGCACTCATGTATTCATCAGAAATGATGCGGTTAAAAAACCTTTAACATCTACTTATGATGGCCCTTACAGCGTCATAAGTAGAGATAATAAAGTATTTAGGATACAACTACCAAATAGACAAGTAACTATTTCTATAGATAGGTTAAAACCAGCCTATATGTTAGCAGAATCAGAGCAACAAAAACCCACAGAAGAAAAAAACATTAGTGAAAAACAAGACAACAACAATAGGAGTAGCATAGGTAGTAAGTTTGTTACTTATACCAAACGTAGTGGCAGAGTAGTTAAGCCACCCGTGCGATTTATGAAAACTTAGTCGTAAGCAAAATTTAAACTTAAGAAATGTATACAAACCAAATTTCAACCCGTTGGACATCATTCAAACTCATTTTTTGTTCCGAGTAGCATATGTCTATTTTCGCAAACATGGGCTCACAACAGTCTAAGAACGCTGAAGTAATCATCGCTCAGAACGGAGCAGGCAACCATGCCCAAGCTGAACTAGAGAGGAAGTTGGAATTTTACAGCATAGTAACCATCGTCATAGTGATTCTAGTCAGTGCAGCGTGCTTATTTTTTATCTGTCGATTTTTTGGAAGAAAGATGCACGGCAAAGTGATCGACCAGGTAGTTTCGACTATAGAGCAAGGACGTGGAGCTCAGCTAGCTAAAACAGCAGCTCAGCCAGACGCTCAACCTGTCTCAGTGCATTATTGAGTAATATCAAGTGATTTCAAGCTAATTTTATATGTGTAATCGTGTTCAACGGTTGAAATTCGGTGAAATTCAGTGCAATACAGTGAAATTCAGTGAAATATTGTAAAGTAAGATAAGACATCTAGTTATACATAGCGATAAGGATTTCTCTTTCACATAGTATTAGCCCCACAAGAGAGGCAACTGTACCTATAAAAATAAAATAACATAATGTATTGGTAATAGTAATAAACATTTATTTTTAGAATCACTTTAATAACACTTTGTTATCGTATGACGAATATTTATTGTACTTACCTAGCGATCAAGTGACGAGCGAAAGATGTGCTGACGCCTTGTTTGTTCGTTACTTGAGCACTTAGGCAACGAGTAAGTCATTGTTTAAATAGTAAAGAATGATGTATCAAAATTGATGAAACTTGTATGTTCGGATAGATCATTTTCTGGATTAACATTTTTTTTAAAAAGGGGGAATATTGTAGGGGCTTACGCTACAAAAGCTGATGCGACAAAATGTATAGTCGCCAACCGGGACTGCGGTGAAGTGCGGTGTGCGCAAGCGCCAGTCCCTTACACGCAGTGGTGGTGCAAACATGTCTTTATATTAAGACATCCTGTAAATCGCGTGGTGTACTAAGTTAGACTGTTAATGTGAACTGTAATCAATGTGTGATCAATAAACGTTTATATGTAGTTTCCACGCACTGACTTTTAATTATCTTCCCCGCGCAAGGCTACCCCGCAACAAGGACCTCTACACCACACACCACCACCAAGGGACTCAATAATGTTTTAAAGTTATAATCTAATAGCTTTGTATAATATAATTATGACAACACAATATTCATATACGTGTGTTTACTATTATAGAATAATACACCTTAACTTATACAGCTGATACAATTAGTTTGTGTATACACAAATTATATTTCAACATCATTTAATAATATTTCAATATCAGTTATCTGGTGTAAACAATTTTGTTCGATTTTTGTGGACTATATCTAATTTTCCATTTTTATTATTTTAAACATTTGGTGACATATCTTTCACTACTTTAAATGGACCTGAATATATGCTATCCATTTTATTTCCTTTTTCAGTTTTTACTAGAATTAAATCATTAGGTTTATAAATTATAGGATTTGTACTTCAAATTCTCCCTAGCTTCTTTTTGAGTTAGCTGCAATCTAAGTTTCCGAATGTACTGTTGTGTTGAAGGGAAAACACTAATATAGTAGCCATTGGCTCCATGCTTCTGGGTGATTATCGGTTTGGATGCGTAAGAAAGAGCCTAAATTTTTATGAGAATTTTCTAACACACCAATACTTTGGTGGTGGTAAGCTGTGGAATTTAAATGAGTTTAAAAGTTTACAAACCTCTTGAAATACTGTAGACGTAAACTCGGATCCTTTGTCTGTTGCTATTTCCTTCGGTAACCCGTAGCGAAGAATAAAACTATTAACTAAAGCCTGAGCCACCTCTTCAGACTTTTTAGAAATTAAAGGTTGTGCCACAACATACTTAGTCAACTCACATTGTATGGTTAGTATATATGAAAAATCATAACAATCCCTATCTAATGGTCCTACTAAATCTAAAAATATTTTGTCAAATGCCGTTGTAGCCGTTGAGGTACCTAATAATCATCGGCTCCTTTACAAGTCTAGCATATTTTTCCTTTTGCCATTTTGAACATTTTTTTACGTATTCTCGAACATCTCGTTCTAACCCTGGCCAGTACCGAATAATACTTCTCAATGTTATTAACCATCCTTCTCATGCCCGCTTGGCCACTGGTAGGCAAGAGATTACGAAGAAGAATTACGAAAACGCGTTTTTTTCTTCAGTAATTTTGTTTTTCTTTCTCAAAATATATAACTCCTTTTTCTCCGATAAATCTAAGTTCTATCGCCTCTCTTGGTTTTGTACGACTTCCCTCGACACCTGGCTGATCAGGCCAAGTGCTGTCAGACGTCATACTACACGGAGAGTTCTGCAATTTTCTCGCCTGTGCCCTAGTTGTTACATTTATATATGATTCACCCATATGCTTTAAATCTTCACTAGAGAAAGAAATTCGGGACAAAGTATCTGCAGCTGCATTGTCCGAGCCCTTTACATAATGTGTAGTCTTACTCCTCTAATATTAACCTAAATTTCATAAGCCTACTCGATGGATCCCGCATATTAAAAAGATAAATTAATGGACGATAATCTGTCAAAATTTTGAACTTTCTGCCATACTAATATGAACGAAAATATTTGACTGCCGAAACTATTGCCAATAATTCCTTCTCGATTGTTGGGTAGCGCCGTTCTGCACTATTTAAACCTCTACTCGCGTATGTTACTGGTTTTTTTATTTCCATTACTAAAATAGCGCCTATTGAATAACCTGATGCGTCTGTTTGTACTATAAATTTATTATTTTCTGTAAAATCTGGATATTGTGGAACTGGAGGAGAGACTAAAAATTGTTTTAAATCTTCAAATGTTTCCTGACATTCTTGGTCCCAAAGAAAAGTCGCATTTTTCCTACATCATTTGTGTAAAGGATAAGCTTTTTTCCGCAAATTTCAATATAAACTCTATAATAATTTACGTAAGCTGTAAAACGCTTGACTTCTTCAACTGGGCAAGGGTAATTTTCGCAAATTTTTATTTTTTTTTAAACTCACGTTTTTCGGTAGCTTTAATGCAATGCGCTCTACTAGAACATGTTTATATTTTAACGCTGAAATCGATGCACCCGTATCAAGTAACCATTGGAATGCATGACTGTTTATTGGTAGACTAATTAAACAATTACTATTGCATGATAGAATTTTATTCACGAAAAAACTTTTTGTTTTTATCATTAGAAGTATTGGCCGATTCTACGTTTGCTTCCGGTTCCGTTGTCACGTTAACTTTGTTAGAGTCGTCGTTGCGCATCCTTTAACTTTTATTATAGTAAGACTTACCCCTGTATCCCTGGTGGTTTCAGACTGGGGCCTGCTCGTGCTGGTGGTCGCGATGCCCATTCCACCCACCACGACTGCCGTTGTTGTTGTTCCACGATAGGGTCTTCGATGCGAATATCTTTGGTTGACGTGACCCCGATGACCTCGATAACCTCGGTTTTGCGTAAAACCCCTTAAAAATCTACCGTTATTATTATACATACCGAGTCTTCAGCCGAACTTGGACACGAGGCTATCTCTTCTTCTTGTGCCGCCTGTATCGCAAGAGAGCTGTAATTCCAAACTGCTATTATAGTGCTTAGCCTGCGGTTTCACAACCCATCGGCGAATTTTTGTATCGCGTATCGCTGATTTAAAGGTTTTAATATGTTATAGCTCTCGGATTGCCCGTTGGCCTACGAAACCGTCAACTGCACGAAAAGTTCGGAAATTTCTTTACCATAGTCCTGTATAGTTAACTCATTTTGTCTAATTGAAGTCAGTTTGAGACTTACACCATTCTATAACTTCTGCATATAAACTCTGAAATCTCTCAATATACTTATAAATTAATTCTGAATCACTAACTGACACATTCCCTTTTTGTATATGTCGCCGCAAGAGGCTCTCACTCACTTGCAAGAAGCTTCAGATTAAAACTTCTTTAGCTAATGCCACTTTATCGCTAATGAATTTCATTAGTTTGTTGCATCAAACTACTTTAGACTAAAAAAATCTGCTAAGATTTAATCTAATTAATAGCACTCATAATTCTATCCCATGATAAAACTGGTGAACCTGCCATCTCTGCTTGGCAGTACAATTATTACATACATTCATTTGACACAAGATTGTTTAAGAGGCAACACTACAATATTGTGGAAGATGGCGCCGAATATGATTTGATCAATAGCTCAATTTATAATTTGAAACTACATCTAAATCAGTTTCTTTAACTTAAAAGTAACAAGATTATTTTACAGAACAATTTATTAGTGAAAGACTTAGTAGGTGTTCTTTGTACCAATTACTTTGATTTGCCGGAAATGGTTTTAAGCAAGATCGAATATTGTTGTAAAAAGTATTGAAGCGACTAATTAGCTTTAACTAGATAAAACCTTTGCATTTGTGAATATTGGAAATGTTTAATTCATAAAATGATTAATTATGACTTATTCTAGAATTGTTTGTAAGTTTTAATGAATTTATTATGTAATGAATAAACTGTACTGAATGAGGAACTTCCGTTCACTCAGGCAGAACAGACGCCTGAGCAACGGTCAGTCACGTTAGCTTACGATTAGCAAAAACAATTGAAATACTAAGTAATAAAAACAAAACACTTATAGTTTAATGAAGTGAACGATATTAATAAGTTGTGAAAATGTTATCTGTAATACGATTGAAAATAGTGTGAGGAGTTTCTTCATCCATTCTTCTCCTCAACCATAATAATTTGCGAATGGACGACTCAACTCTAGAAAGTTAATCAGTTTCTGTACCTAAATGGTTTAATAGAATAAACGTTTGGAATTTGAGTCAAGTGCTGTGTGTGATTTCAAGTACCCACCTACCTATCTACCAACAATGAAGAATCGTATCGCAAGGCGATGTGATAGATGACTGAAAGACAATATGGTGGCGGATGGCGCCAATATTTGGGGACAGTGTTCCTCTAAGGTTTCCCTGCCCTGATATATATTATTTGTAATTTGGACTATAATCAGAATATCTCATAAACACATCATTTGCCTCAGAGAGTTTCTTAGTCAATACATTGCCTGTTCTACGACTAGGACCAATTTTAATTAGATACACTCTTATATCTTTAATGTCATTACATAATTGTTCTAAATTAGTTGCCATAACCTACCATAATAAAAGCTAAATCTTCTTTTGCATACATGATTCTATGTCTAATTGATTTAAATCATAATTTTAGGTTAGGTTAATGCCAGATGAGATATATCTTAAAGTTCCAAAAAAAAAAGTATCAATATTATACCGATCTCTTCTCTTTTACGCTATTCAATGTCATTAAATGAAATGTTGATCGCACTAAAAAAATATGTATCACTGCACAAACAATTATTTCCGACGTTACACTACTCCATCGTCCACGCCTACGCACAGAGGAGTATTTGACTTAAAAAGTCGATCAAAAGTCGAAAAGTCGAAATTTGTTATATTGCTTTACAACTATTGTATCGTGAGAGCCCAATAGCTATTACGTCACTTAACGGCCAATTTGGCCATACACCGCCTCTCCACCAACCGTAGCAGCAGTCGGAACTCAGTCCTTGCATGAATCGTATGTCTTTGTTCTCGGCACTACAGTTAAAACGTGATCTTTAAATTGCATTTAATCTGTGTTTGGTGAAATTAAGTGATAACCATTATGGATATTTTAGAAGAAGGTATGTCGTTACTTTATAAAAGCATGTTTATTTTGGTTTTACACTTTATTTAAGTGACATTTTGCACCTTAAATGCACTCCATAAAAAATGCAACTTTTTTTTAGTAAACTCTGCAATTAAAGGTGTTTTTGTTTATAAGTTAAGCCGAGTTAACTTATGATTTTGGATGTAACATATAGTTTCATTATTCTAGATAAGGATTTTAAATGAAAATGTCCCGCATATTCACGCCATTTTTTTATTTTTATTTTCTACAAAATTAGTCGAAATCAGCTTCCATAAAACAGTGTTTTATTTTTATTTTTCTATTCCAGAATCTCCAATGACGCCGATAGAGATGACTAGAAAATCACTCTATGAAGTCATACAAGAATCTTCAGACAGAAAAAACGACCAAAAGTTTGAGTTTTTAGAAAATCGTCTTAAAATAATAAAAAAAAAAATGGCAGGCAAGAACTCAAGAAGATAAAAATATAGTGGCAGAAAGGAAGAAGAAAATTCAAGAGGCTTTTAAAGAGGAAATGGGGCTGCTAGTGGATATTCCGAAGGCAGGGTTTGGGAACACCAATATGATGGGAACACTTCAAGGAGGTTTTTCTCAAATCCCGAAACTTCTTCCCGCATTACTGGGATTGACATCAATTTAATTAAAAAAAATTCAGTGTCATATTGGAGAATTTGTCAAGTGGGCTCAAAATTGATACGCAGAAATTTGAAAACTTTACTGAACAAACTGCAAAGCTATATGTAGATTTGTATGAGTGGCACCCCATGTCGCCTACAATGCACAACATTTTAGACATGGGGCCACAGTAATTGATCACGCTATTCTGCCTATTGGCCAGTTGTCGGAAGAGGCGGCTGAGGCCAGAAACCTTACCAGAAACAAACACTTTCGCATGTATAGGCAGAATTATTCCAGAAAGACGAAGACAAACAACACAAAGATGTGCTAAGCAGACTTCTGCTAATTTCGGATCCTTTTTTGAGCAGTACCAGAGGCAAAGGCAACGAAAAAAAAGTAAGCCATTTTCCGTTGAAGCATTAGAACTCTTGCTCCCGGAGACATCCTACGCCTCGTCTACAGAGTTTGACAAAGAGGAGGACGATGGATCTAGTGAAGGTGATCCTGACTAGAAGATTTTTATGTAAAAACTGTTTATTTAAACTTCATGTACAGTAGTGGTACATAGGCGCACTTAATGCAACAAGGAATTCATTACCAGTCAACCATTCTCTACTTTTATGTAAAATTGTACATGTGTCTGGTGTCTTAAATACAAAATTATCATCTTAAACCACTTTTTATTTTATATCCAATCTATAATTATCACAAAATAATTTTGATCGACTTTTTAAGTCAAATACTCCTCTGTGCTACGGTCGGTTTTTGTAGCCTGCGAAGAACCGAACGTCGCATAGTATGCTGGTGAATCTGCTGGTCAATCCATTGAAGGTGATATCTTCTATAAATTCTGTAGATTGACCAATGACACCAAAGTGAGGATCAGCAACAAGATTATGTTCGTGACTCCAATGGAAGCCTGTTTATTGCCCGCAGCGGCGTTCTAGGCAAGGATCACCTCTTCCTTGGAGTTACTACCCCACTTTCTCTGATGTACCCATCTTCTCTGGTGATAATTATTACTCGTACAACCGAAGTAAGAGAGTACAAACTCGGTAGCGCGCCACACAAATTATTAAACACTAACATTTTTTTTTTCACTAAGTCCCAATCGCACATAATATACAGGGTGTTAAAGTAGTCGCGTGCCATATCTTAGGGGTGAGTTCAGTATCGATAAAGGAACCCGTAAAAAATGAAAATAAAATACCTTTAATTATTATTTTTTTTTTTTAATTAGGGTGTTCGTGTGAACACCGTTATCCTTGAAACCAGTGGTTTGATTTCATTAGTAGAACCTAAAACCATTGAAAAAAACAACCTCTTATTTTTGAAGAAAATCCACTATTTTCCTCAAGATCATTTCACTCTAATGGGCTCGGAAACAGCTGACCCCGGAACGGGCGGGCACTCGGGGTCATCGACCGCGCCGCAGTCAGCTGTCGCTAGAGCGAGCGCGCCGTGCGCCGAGCCGTTTGTTTCTCGCGCGTAAATTGAGTGAGAGCGGGTGATAACCTATAACACGTTCGATAGTAGGTAAGTAAAAGCATTTAAACAAATTAAAAAAAAAATATTCTAAACGATTGCTATTTTAAGTTAGTAGACCGTACTAAATTAGGTTGATCTTGAAATATTTTTTTTGTTTATTTTTTTTATTTTTTGGATTTTTTATTTTATTTTTCCTGGGTTCCTTTAACGATACTGAACCTACCCCTAAGCTATGACACGCGACTACTTTAACACCCTGTATATTATTAAACATAAATCCTTTATTTTCAGGCTACTTCCGCCCATAGATAAATACCTTACAGACTATCATATATATCATAATAGTACAAAGTGTGTTAGTATATAAACTTAAAACTAAGTTAGTAAAACACACTTCACTCGAGCACTGCCTTTGTGCGATCGTGTGGCACTTGTCCGCGGAAGCGACGGAACATTACACCTTGCGGCCAAAAGTCCTCTGCCATGACGAGGTGCAGGTAGCATGTAGGTACTCGCACCACGAACGCCTTGAAGTTGACGTTGCGGCGCGATTCAAGCAACTGCACTCTCGGCCTGTGCATTGTCGGCCTCGGCCTGTCCTTTGGCATACGTACTCCACGATGTCCTCGGCCTTAGTGGTATAGTGTAGGCGGGAAATATACACGGGAGTGTTCGGCTGGGCGGCTCGAACAGGGATGTCGGGCTTGATAGGAGCTGTGCCGCAGCGGTTCTTGTTGGTTCTTTGTCGGCGCTTTTTCCTCTGCACCGTCACAAAACCATCATCATCAGCCCGGTTCGATGCCTTTTCAGGCACGGGCTTCTTCGCGGGAGCGTTGGCGAGGTCGTTAACTCTCACAGGCGCTTTAGACACAGACATTGTGTCAGCGGGTTCGGTAACTCGAGCGGCGACACGAGGAGCAGCCGCAGGGGCGAGTGCAGGGTTGCGGGGCGCGCACACTCAGCATTGTTTGGTGACGACGAAGACATAACTGCTGACTCGAAACTTGCCCCCAATAAATTGAGGCACGCTCCACGACGCGCGTTGATATTAGATGCACTCGATGGTGACCCAGATACCGCTACAATTTTACGCAATTCTGTTAATTCATTACGCAAATCAGCAACGGTGTTTTGGGATGCATCCAATCTCTTCTTCACATCCGCGAGGCTGGCCTTAAGAAAAACGATGTCTTTCAATAGGCTCGTAACGTCGACGTGGTCGAATGTGACGGGGGGAAGCTTGTTTAAGTCCTTCGCCACAAACGTCGGCACGTCGTCAGGGTCGGTCTCTTTCAACAGCGTGATGATATCCTGCAGGCTTTTCTTAGTCCCGTCACGCCGGCGGGATACTATCTGGTCAGCTTTCTTTACCGACCTGTACAATAGCTTGAAAGCAGCTATATCTTCCTCGCTGAAGTTGGTTGAGCAGATCTGGATTGCGGACACCTCGTCCATCACGTCCAGTTTCTGTTGCAGGAACACCAGCAATTCATTCGCCACAAGTTGACTACTCATGACGATAAAATAATTACGAGCGACGGCTTGCGCCGCGCTGCTCGGTTTACACTAATATAAGCGTCAGCAACACGTCCGCATCGATACGCAGTCAAACTGGACCATTATGGTCATGGTATTTTTAAACAAATCAAGCCATTGCCATTGCGCTTTGGCATGGTCGCCATGTAAGGCGGAATCTCGAGGAGATATCGAAATACCGAGAGCTGAGTCTATACTGTCTTTATTATAATAATTAAATGATTAATAAGACCACATCTAAGTACGTACATATATGATATAAGGTTGCTTACAGACTACAAAGTATTCATAGTGATTAAATTTTTGAGTTAGTAACTTAGTTAGGTACAAGGTAGTCAGATCCCCTCATCAACTATTAAAGAGCTGATGATCCTCAAACGGCTGATCAGGTCATGGATACCTTACCATATAATTCCAATATCATTGAAGTAACACGGTACCTTTCGAATCGATCGGAAATAAGTTAGGAAATAAGTTAGTTTGGTAAAATCTTATTTGAATGATAGACAACAACATGTTCAAATAAATGGTGTTAATTCACAGGGGTTAAAAGTAAAAATGGGGGTTCCACAAGGCTCAATATTGGGTCCTTTCCTCTTTCTAGTATATATAAATGATCTACCCTATTTACTGAAAAACCAACCTCAAAATATGGTGTTATTTGCTGATGACACTTCCCTAATTTTTAAGATAAATAGGCGGGCCCAAAATCTAGATGACGTGAATAATGCCCTACTTCAGGTCCAAAATTGGTTCACAGCAAACAATTTGGTATTAAATGAAAAAAAAACTAAATGCATAAGATTTGCTTTACCGAATGTTAAAAGTAGTGATTGTGATATAATATTGAATAAAGAGAAACTTGAATTCGTAGATAAAACGGTTTTCCTGGGGATTACGCTTGATTCAAGGCTACAATGGGGTTCTCATTTGACATCTCTTGCGGGGCGGCTAAGTTCAGCAGCCTTTGCCATTAGAAAAATCCGTCAGTATACTGATGTAGATACCGCTAGACTGGTTTATTTTAGTTACTTTCATAGTATAATGTCTTATGGCATTTTGCTGTGGGGACGGGCTGCAGATATTGAGTCTATATTTATTCTGCAGAAAAGAGCCATCAGAGCCATATATAATCTTCGTAGGCGCGATTCTCTAAGGGAACTGTTTAAGGATATTGGCATCATGACGGTACATTGTCAATACATCTACGAAAACATAATGTACGTCAGAAAAAATCTGCATCTTTTTGGTAAAAGGGGTGACAGACATAATTACAGTACTAGAAAGAGGGACCAACTAGTTCAGCCAGGTTTCAGACTCGCTAAAGTAGACTCATCTTTCATGGGGTACTGTTTGAGATGCTATAATAAAATTCCACAAAGTATTCTTGAACTGAATGAAACGAAATTTAAAACATGCATTAAACGCACACTATGTAAGCAAGCATATTACAAGTTGAGCGATTATATCGCTGATAAAAATGCTTGGCTCAATGCTGGTCCTGCTCCACATGGACAGGGGCGCATAAATTGATAGCATTAAATTGTATTGTTGGAGCTGCTGAAGATTGTACAACTATCTTTGCATTGTATAGAATCAGTCTCTTTAGTATTATATAAATGCATAGCCCATATTGTGTGAGTACTATGTACTAGAAAGCTATCATTCACTGGAAACCTACGTCTTTTCTTGACTTGAATGTGCCCTGGCGGTTTGGAGTATGTCATGCTCACTCTATTGTCTCGCTGATGGTGGCGCATGTGTCGGATCATTTAGTTCCCTTCAAAATGGTTGAGTTGAATGGTGCTGATCCATGCGTCATGTCCGTGAACGGGCGCTGTCAGTTGTGACTGGTCATCTCTTGGTTGCCATGGCTTATTTGAATGAATTATTTTGAATTGTATTTTTTTTTTTTTGTTTGTGTGTTTTTGCTGTGGACACTTTTACCGTGCACATCTTGCTACATTGTTCTCACATAATATACCATCTCAACGTGAATGATGTAACCAAGATTTTGTAACAATATTCTGATTTAAAAGAGTGTCCATGGAGTTTCTTGCCCATTCTTCTCCATAGAGATCTACGCTAGGGAATGGGCAACTACAGTATTTTCACAGTTTTTATGTCTTGTGACTGGGACTGTAGCTACATTTAATTTTCATTTTTGTTTCGACAATTCAAAAGTGCCTGTAACTGGCTTACTTGAAATAAATGCTTTGATTTTGATTTTGATAAGAAAGTTAGTCAGATTCCCTCATCAACTAGAAAAGAGCTGATGATCTTCAAATGGCTGAACAGATTTTCATGAAACATGACTAAGAACACTCGGGATAAAATTATCTATGACACAAAAAAACTGAACGGAAATCGGTGCATCCGTTTGGGAGCTACGATACCACAGACAGAAACACAGACACGCTAAACACACCCCTCTTTTTTCAACGGGGGTTAATAAGTTGTTTTTGTTGTTATTTAAACTTAGTCTATTTTAATATCAACAATGTTTACACTCACATGATCCAGAACGGTGAACGCTAGATCGATATCCGGTAGATCGTCAAAGAAGAAATTGTTGCCTTCTTCATTATTGACAGTTACTAGGTAAACATCGTTACGTTGTTCGTCTTTCCTCCAACACTGTACTAACTGTTTGAGGGCGGAGGGGGCAGGGTAGGGGGCAATGATGAGCAGGCGATGGCGGGGGGAGAGGTTGGCGCGGGCGGCGGTGAGGAGGGAGAAGTCGAGATGCGCGCGCACTGTGATGGCGGTGGTGGGCACGGCCACGTTACTCGGCCGCCAGCGCACCAGGTCCAGGCGCGAGCTAGCGTTGCTATGCGCCGAAAGTTGACGATACAGACACGACGGCCGGACGCGACCTCCGAACACATCGTCTTCTTCGCTCACTATGAAGGAGTCCCGTTGTAGCATACTATGTAGCATTTGGCACATCTGTGAATATATAAGAACAATGTAGTTTCCTTGACAAATCTCTAGGATATTAACGAAGCAATAATGGTTTCTTACATTGTCGTCGGTTGATAGATTACGGACGACAACAAGGTCCGCACTCTTTAGTGAGCTCTCACTATTCTTTGTTGTGTTCAAGTCTCTTAAATTAAATTCTTCATAACTTATGTTGACACCATAAACATTAGCTCCAATTTTCTTCATTTCATCAAAGACGGAACCTTTCATTTGGTTGTTTGTGATACCAACAACTTTGATTAAGTCTCTATTAACATTTTCGGCAACTATTTGCAGGAAAATATGTAGTGTTGTATAAGTTGATACCTGTTAATTAAAATGTCACATTTTTTTACATTATCTGTTTATTCATACATATATATTTCAAATCATGATCACCTTTCTGCCCTTACTCCATTTTATTTACGCAGCATAACGTCATGTTTCAAACATTTATATCAACTGTCATCTCAGAAACCACTCGCAGTCTTACCACTCAATCCTTATTTCAGAATACGAGTACGATATAAGTAATTTTAAAAGACAAAATAATAGTCACAATTACTTTTTGGTCTCCTTGAAAGTTAGAAACGAATTTCAAAGCCTGTAACGCCGTGTTCGTTTTATTAACAGCTGGTAAATTACGGTATCTGATGTTTTCTATCGTTAATCCTCCACATCTGAAAATGGCGAAAAAGGAAATCAAATACCAACCTAATACATAGTTTACCAAATGGTTAAATTGTGTTAAAAAAGTTTTAGTTTACCTTACAAAATCATATTGTTCCAACACTTCAGCCTTATACAAAACTTTGTCCTCTGAAATGGTCTTCATGTTGAGATGCTTCTCCACATCCACACTGATTCTCCTGATGTGAGTGGGCAGGGTGACTCCGTCGTGCGGCTGTCGCAGCATGTGCAGCTGCAGCAAGCCGTCGAGGAACGTGACCCAGTTGTCGCGCCACACCAGCGAAGCTTCGTTCAGAGAAGCGCTGGCGGACGCGATAGTGCGGAACTGGCCACTGTGGAGGAAAATTATAATTTTATTTATCTCGTTATGTAGCATCGATCATAGATTAAATAGACATTATTGGAAATCTCGTAAGAGCTTACTAAGGTACACAACGTACACGCATCACCCGAGTCATGGACATGGCTCTCTAAGCCCATACTTTCATATAGCCTAGCAATGTGTTATTTCAAATGAAGAAAAATTTTGAAACGGAATCCGGATCTTGATAAATCCAAACCTCTCTGTCTTGGATCTATCTAAAGTAGGTATTATAAACTATTTTGTACTCCGAATATGGCAAAACATGTTGAACGAAACCATGTTGTTGTTGTTGTTGTCTTCTCAACTCGTTTTCTATCCATATGCATATCTATGTATCATGTAACATATGTTTATACGAATAAATGCATCTTTATCTTTTATTATAATTCGGATTCTGTTACTCAGAGTGATATGACTAACTTCATAGACCCACTTCTTTTTTTTTGTATGCGCTGCTGAATGAGACACCTTGATTGTTATCTTGAATGACAAGTCACTGATAACCAAAGATGATGGCTTGTTGACTATTATCTAACTACCACGTAACTAATGCTATAAGAATAATGGGTGAATGTACAGCTGACTGTGAACGCCCATTGTCTAGGTACTGTCGCTTTACACTATAATTTGTTCAAGGTCACGGAAAACGATACGATACATGACTCGTACACTTCTATGAAAATCATTTAATTTATTTAATTGTCTTACCTGTACGAGTATTCTCGTTCACGCAACAACTCATAAATATCTTCAGCGATGAGGTTCATGTCTTGACTTTCGTTAAATTTTATTTCTACTTTGTTAATGTCTGGTTTAAAAACCGCGATCTTGCCTGTCGCAACTTTAATTTTATCGTCTAATACCTGTAAAATGTAATGCTTAATATCGTTTTGCTTTCATGCTGGAAAGAAATATATAGGTACTAGTGTTATATAGTGTAGTTTTCCAATAAGAAAGTCACGTCATGGTGAGTGGTCATAGTGTAATTAGACATTTACAAAACAAGAGATACCTCAAAACATCCAGTTCCTCTTTGCATTGCTACTCTAAGCTTCAGTTGACTCTGTGTGTGCATCACAGGTTGTGCGTACAAGTGAACGTCACGGAACTCCACGGATAGCTGCTTCTTCGGAACACCCAGGGTCATGGCGAGGGTGTCCCAGACAGCCACCAGGGTTGATGCGAATGGATATACCATTTTTTCTGGAGAATTAAAATAAGACATATAAATGTGTTTAAATGATAATTTATAACTGGGACATCAATATTTCAGTTCCATTTTGGACGATCCTCGTTAATTTCCTAAATCAGATCATCAGTAAATGTATCTACAAGTATCATACGATTGTATGATAGACCATCATTATTTCAGTGACAGAGAGATATCATGAAGTTATTCAAGTGGTATCGCACCATTCGTTAATAGTTTTTTTTCTGGATGTAATGTGTGTGAATGTGATTCAGTCAGTACAAGTTTGACACTCCCTTCCGCTCCGCCAGAACGGGACGGGTTGTCAAACTTCTACAGACTGAAACCCACTCATGTTACTTATTAGCCCTCCGTGTTTCAGGGCCACAGGATCTCTTTTGAACAGTCCCGCAACCCATCACTCTTTATAAGATGACAATGATTTAAGGACTTTGTTAGCCAAACATAAAACGATCGCGATACCGTCGCGAAGTTGTCACTGGCTGTGTACTTTGTCTTTTACATGGGTATCGTAATGCTTGCGCGCTTCAGTCGCAATGCAAACGCGTTTCCCGTGCTCCTATCTTTGTTACTCCGATGTCATCAGAAACAGTCGTTCGCATCACTTCTGTGGCGCGTTGCAAATACAACTGACTCGGGATAGTAGCGATGACTGAATTTGCGACACGCGTGACAGCATTGCTACAAAAAGTTGCAAATTTAAATTAAATAGATAAGTACCTCTAATAACATGTCCTTCCAAATATTCATTTTCTTTATCTTGCAATGATATGGTATATGTGCAAGCTGCACCCTTCCTTCTACTAGCAGAGTGGTGCAGAGGTATAGCCCTGTAAAAACATCAATCATTCAGAGGGGGCTTAAAAAGAAGCACTAAATAGAAAACTTTTTTAATTTCATGAACCTGCCATTTTAAGAAGATTTATGATTTTTCATAAGTTAAAAAGGAAATAATTTTTCGTACCACTTGCTCAAAAAAGTGACATTCTATGCCACAAAAAGCGAACATAACAATAGTCATTTTTAATCTGTTAAAAACAGGGAAAGAAAATTGTAGAATGTGCATTGACATATATATTACTGCGTAAGGACTGGGTGGACCGCATGTTACAATGACGCCTCGAACGTGGTCCCAAAATGGTCTTCCCTATAGCGAACTAAACTAGAACGCGTTCGGCTGTCTTCGGGAGCGGTCGTAAATTTTACAAGCAAAAATGCCAAGTTGTGTCGTGAAGGGATGCGTGAACTACGACAAAAAGCACAATAAAATAAATGATAACATTTCTTATCACCGGTAAGTTAAAAAAAAAAATTATATCAACTTCTAACATTATTTAAAACAATTTTCTTTCGTATTTGTCTCAACGTTTGGCAAAGACGACGCGAGGCCGCGTAAAAGTTAGACATAACTTTGCAGCGGCGCGCGTTTTAGCCGATGAAATGAAAAGATTTAATAATTCATTTCATAAAATTAATTTTATATGTATAAAATAATTTTTATTGTTTATTACAAGCAAATTAAAATGTGTTTTTATGTACTTACTGGTAAAAATCTATAAGTACAGTGAAAATACGTATTTAATTTGCAGATTTCCTACTGATTGTCAACTTTGAAGTATAAAATCTCAGTATAAAATCAAATCGGTCCAGCCGTCTTCGAGTGAGTAATCGGGGAAAATATCCCGACGAATTGAGAACCTCCTCATTTTTTTCAAGTCGGTTAAAAATACCCGCTCTTACAAGGTTACGTCTAGGGGCAGACCACGCCGATTGACATCGTAGTTCATAGTAGTTCTAATAGATGGCGTTAGTGTTTCTGTATGGCGACCGCGTTTGGCGAACGTTCGAACGACCGTATCTTTACTATTTAAATCAATGAGAATGTGATTTAAATTTGGAATACTTACCGAAATTTATACTGAACTACATCTGTGTTTACACCATTGAGTTTGTAATTAATAGTACATTGTTCACCGAGAGGAGAAAGTGACCGATTATCGTCGAGGGTGTCGTTTGGGGCTTTAAAACACCCGAGATCGGGAATCGCACTTTCTCTCGAGTGATACATAGTGCTTTATACTGCACCTACAAGGAAAATAAAAAACGAAATCTTTACTATTTGAAATTTCTACGAAAACTGAATCCTCAAACAACACACAAATTGGAAATGGCGCCAATGGCGTCTGCAATTTTCACATGTTCTTTTTTCAAATTGTTTATCCTGCCGCCGCAGGGTCGCACTGCCAGCCCAACACCATCCAACACACAGCTAGTGGCCAGTGTCATTTTGCGAACTTGGAGATAAAAACTCACTGTAAAAACTTTTTGGCTTTTGATATTTAGGTTACCGGCGCATAGTCTTACCCAAAATTAAAAAAGAAAAACCACGTAAGAAATGGATTTTCATAGACTTTTCTCTCCCGCTCAGATGCGTTTTCTCCCCGCATATTTGTTCGATATGCAATGACGTACTTTCTACCGTAAATTTGATAAAGTATCAAGGTACTTTCCAAGCAGGTGTAGTATAAAGCATTATACATCTTTTTGAAAAAGGGATACGCATTTATTATGCAGTTAAGATTATTATAAAATTACGAAAACCGACGAGGCCGTATGAGCTTGATGCCTTTGCTTTTCCGACAAAAAAAAAATAGTCTTGGAATTTGCCGCGTTTTTGTTTTCCTCAAATACATCAACGTTAAGTTTATTTTAATTTGTTTTTATAATATAATTTAATAATGAAAATGAAAATAATGAAAATGAAATTAATATCATTAATGTTCTAAAATACTCAAATCAACTATCAACAATAAATGTAACTCTCTCTATCAATAATTGGACCAAAGTTTCGAATGTTAACTTTTACTTTTAATTGTCATTATTTTTAATGAATGCTTATCTCATATTATTATTGTGTTAATTTTTTCGCAAATGGTACGAAAAGTAGAGTATTTTCCTCGGTGATAAAGCTGTCTTAGTCTTGGGTGAACTTAAATCCCTCGCTACACTCAGGACTCGTCATAAATCCCTCGCTTCGCTAGTGATTTAAGTTTTTAACACTCTCGCTACGCTTGGGAGCAAACCTCGAGTCCTTCGTTACGCTCGCGATTTAAATCGTCACCCGCGACAGAAGACACTGCTTCATTCCCTTTTTTTTTCGGATTGGCAATCATCAAATGATCAAATGACTCCGGCTCTGGGCGGAGCAGGAGGGAGTGTCAGACTTTTACTGACTAAAACCTATCCATGTTCCTTCATCGCCCTTTGTGTTCCGGGGCCGCGGTATCTCTTTTGAACAGTCCCGCAACCCCGGCAGGCATCGGCCCTTGCGGACCCCTTCCTATTGCTGACTCTCTTTGAGGTGCGCGTGGAACACGAACTCGCCGTCGACACGGCCTGGTTGGGCAGGAGCCACCTGAAGGCAGCCCCGGTCCGTTCCAGTTTGGGGGCCAAACGTCGGAAGTGCTCCATGAAGTTCCACCGGCTGTCGAGGACGAGTCCTAGGTACTTCAAAGTCGACTCGACACCGATGGATACCCCTCCTACCGTGAGTAGGGATCCCTGAAGTGGCACATTCCGAGGCCTATAAAAGCACATGGCCTCGGACTTGTGCAATGCCACCTCGAGATCCAGTTGCCGGATCCTCTCAACGACTATCGCAACCCCGCGTGTCATGATTTCGGCCGCCGCCTCGTGCGACCCCCCCTGTGCCAGCACCAGCGTGTCGTCTGCATAGCAAACCACTGCTTTATCCCCTTGATTCCCATAATCTACTATTACTTACCATTTTTCTCCATGGGCCCACTCTGTCAGATGGGAAAGGAAAGGTGTCCCAGTGGATACCGGGAACTCTATTTTAGGGTAAAGTATTTGTACTTTTGGGTGGTAGCCCTGTATGTATAATCTGGAAACAGTAATTAAATGACATGAATGAATACACTGTGCAGAAGTTGAAACAAACTTACAATACCATTTTCTGAGTTCGACATCATACATTTTAAATGATGTTTATTCTGCGAATAGGTTTTTTAACTAGATGTTTTTCGTGTCTGACAACTCTGAAAAAAAACAGCCGAAACAAACTCTGAGATCGTAGTCTATATTAAGGCCCAGACATAATCTTGGTCAACTAGGACTATGCAGATTAGTATCTAAAATGGTATTTTGAAGAAGGAACCACACATATTTAAGTGGACCTGTCTAGTCAGTGCAAGTATTTGTCAGATAACGTGTAGCTCGATTAACAACTCAATCAGCTCGACAACACACGTAGGTTGCATATAGTACTTAGTTCACCCAATGAGTTGTAGAGTGCGTGAGTTAGGCCCTAAGTGATTTCTTCAGAAAATTGTTCAGGGTACTTAGGGAATAAACATACTAAAAATCCTGACGTCTAGGGGGTGAGGCGGAGTGGGGGGAGGGGGTTAAAGTTCCCATTTTTCAGTTTTTTGCTAATATCTTTTAAACGGTGCGTCATGGAGATAAGAAGTCTTCTACGCAATGAAAGCTTATAAAATTATGTACAACTTTTTTTTATACACTTTTTCACATTCCTACCTATTTTCGAACTACACATTCCGGAAAAGTGAAAATTGAAAAAAAAACTACTTGAATTGAACACTACCTTTTGTATACTACTTCCTTCACGTTATTTGGGGATAAAAAGTATCTTATATCTTAAATCAACTCCTACTATATCAATTTACTAAATTTTATCCGAATCTGTACAGCCGTTGGTATATCAAAACTTTTATCTACACTTGTCTTATACACTTTTTCCAAATTTTCACCAGTGTTCGAGTGTCGTGCTCCGAAGAAAGTGAAAATGGAGTTAATTTAGTGTGATATGACAAGCATTACCGAATGTTAAATATAAGCTAGTATATAAATTAGGCATTTTATTGATAACATAAGCTGGGAGTACCTCCAAGCGGTGAAGGCGGTAACAGTTTGAGATCTCGTTTTCTACCAGAGGTAATGGAGCAGAAGCGGGTCGTCACTTTTCATTCCATATTTCCTGTCGTAGAAAACGAGATCTCACTGGCTAAAACTCCCATAATCATCCATGCCTTCGGGCTTGTTATTGTTGTCGTTTATGATTTCAACCTCTTCAACCCCGGTGTCTCTAAAACACACTACGGGCAATTTGAATCTGTTGACCCCTGGAGTGATCAATATTCGGTCCCCATATTTCCTTTCCAACTCAGCCTTGATGGTTCGCCACTGAGGTTTCACCCCTGTTATGACACCTAGTATCTCATCTTGGGAGAACTGACAATCGGTGCTTCCCTCCATGTAGTTAAAAATCTCCTCCATAGCCTCTGTGATATGGCTGTCTCTAGGGATTTCAGCTTTCGGACTTAGGAAATCGATGGGCTTTACAAAAGTGTGGTAGCAGTCTTTGTGATATACTGCCCCCTCAGCAACAAGATCGTTAATGGACGCCAAGCGACCAAGAACTGCGTCACCCCAAGAATCCTTCCTCATAGAACATGCTTCCCTGATACGATACTGAATAGAAAGAGTTTCAACTGAATGTACTATTCTTCTTCTGCTCAAAGGCGTTCTGGTTTCTTCTTTTACATTATGTGCGCATAATAAACAATTAGTCATGAAGTCAAATTGGGGAGCTGAAGACCTGAGCTGAGACGGGCCTGCCTCTTCTTGAGATGTAGATGCAACACTTACATCTTTTTTAATTGTATCGGCTCGAGTGTAGTTTTTACGACAATTAGTGTGAATTAAAACGGATGTCAAGGCGTGGAAATTTGGTGCTTATCATCGTTCCGATCTTTACTAATTTTGATAAGGCCGAGTATTCCTTTTTGTTTCACCTCAGAAACATCCTTACTCCCTTTAACGATGTCCTTATCACACACAGGACACTTATTATTATTAGCACTCATGATGGATAATCCAATTGCGTAACTAATGACGATTACAAAGCAAAGAACTGTTCTGGCTGCTCCCCTGCGTTACCGGGTAGGCTACCGTGCCAAAGAGGTTGAAATCATAAACGACAACAATAACATAAGCCCGAAGGCATGGATGATTATGGGAGTTTTAGCCAGTGAGATCTCATTTTCTACGACAGGAAATATGGAATGAAAAGTGACGATCCGCTTCTGCTCCATCACCACTGGTAGAAAACGAGATCTCAAACTGTTACCGCCTTCACCGCTTGGAGGTACTCCCAGCTTATGTTATCAATAAAATACCTAATTTATATACTAGCTCATATTTAACATTCGGTAATGCTTGTCACATCACACTAAATGAACTCCATTTTCACTTTCTTCGGAGCACGATACTCGAACACTGGTGAAAATTTGGAAAAAGTGTATAAGACAAGTGTAGATAAAAGTTTTGATATCCCAACGGCTGTACAGATTTGGATAAAATTTAGTAAATTGATATAGTAGGAGTTGATTTAAGATATAAGATACTTTTTATCCCCAAATAACGTGAAGGAAGTAGTATACAAAAGGTAGTGTTCAATTCAAGTAGTTTAGTTTTCCGGAATGTGTAGTTCGAAAATAGGTAGGAATGTGAAAAAGTGTATAATATAAAAGTTGTACATAATTTTATAAGCTTTCATTGCGTAGAAGACTTTTTATCTCCATGACGCACCGTTTAAACGATATTAGCGAAAAACTGAAAAATGGGAACTTTAACCCCCTCCCCTCACCCCGACTCACCCCCTAGATGTCAGGACTTTTAGTATGTTAACTCTCTAAGCACCTTAAACAATTTTCTGAAGTAATTGCTTAGGGCCTTGCTCACGCACTCTACAATCTCTTTGTTGGATGGACTAACTACAACTGCCAGACAATCGTTATAACCAAAGGGGAAAAACGCAAACAAAAAAATTTACACACTTAGTCCTTACATTCACAAAAAACCAGCCAAGTTGCGAGTTGAACTCGCGAGGAAAAGGTGCCGTACAATGCCAAAGCCAAATTTTCCGTACGTGAACGTATTATATTGAGTTTACCACTTTATTTTCAATTGAGAGAATTCTTAAAGGTTTTCCTGTAATCTACAAGCAATTAACTATATTTTATATATTTTTTTTCAAAATATTATGCTCAGTTGTTTCGGAGATCAGGGGGGGAAACTATTTATTTTACAATAATGTATTTAACAAAACTGTATTTGAGATCCTCTTATCAAGTCCTTTCATTTGATATATGACACAGTAAGGTTTGTAAAACTTTTTTTTTAATTTCATAATTTGTCCCCCGAAATTGACTCATAGTTAAAAAAATATTTATTTACTTTGCACGTTTGTGTTTGGGTTATAGGATTACACCATAGTACCGAATTTTACCTGATTTGATCGAGTAGATTCGGAGCAAATTAGCAGTGACAGACAGACGTACAGATAGACAGACGCACGAGTGATCCTATAAGGGTTCCGTTTTTTTTTAATTTTTTGTACGGAACCCTAAAAACAAATAAAATTAATAATATTTTACAAATACATATTTGTCGGGTTGTCAAGATTTATAACGTAGGTCGCGTGATGTCACCACTGGCGCGCTTGCGATTCAATCCAAGTTCGTACTAATGACCGGAGCCACATATTCATAAAAAATATCAAAATGTCACCATTCAAAATAATAAAATAATAATAAAATACATAACAAAGTATTTATATTCATGTAAAATTAAATATCCAAGTAATCATCCATTGCGTTCCAAAAGAATTTTTGGAAATGAATGGATGATAGATTAATTTCTTTCAAAATCATTCGGGTTGTTATTGAAAGTGTGTTACGCAATGAGAGATTTTCATTTTAGCTTTTCCCTAGTCGCTGGATAGATGGCGCTAGGAGTTAGTATGATAATGCAAAGAATGGAATCTAAAAAAACTGATTTTAACAAAGCGCAAAAAAACTAGGTTATATTCGAAAGGTTTAGCTAATGAAAGTGTCAGTCAACGAGAGTATGTGACGTGACACAATGTTTTTTTTTCCAAGCGTTTTGGCTTTGGCACCAACTATCATAGTAAGTTCAACGCCATCTATAGAGTTCTTGGAAACTAAGTTTTTTTTAATACCTCAAAAAGAAAACCTCTCATTGGTTTGAGGTCTGACATACAATCGGTTTTACTCTCGTGTTTATTAGTATGAAGCTCATACTCATGAACCTATTTTGCTTCGAACTAGCACATTTGAACGAAGCCAATTACACGAATAAAAGCAGTTATATTTAAAACAAGCCACTTACTTGCCAACTGCTTCAAGCAGCAGATATGTGCTGTCTGCGTGCCCTCTTCTGGTAAGCGCTATGTTCCTGCAGTCGGCCGGTAGAGACCGCTTCAGGATGGCTTGCAGTAGACCATGAGGAGCAACCTCCACCAGCACCGCGTTTGAAGGTATGTGTTTCAAAGTTTCTTCGAACAGCACTGGGTTCTATTGTGAAATGCAGAATGTTGACATAGCTGCAAATCTTATAATTCAGAATCTACCAGACATGGGAGAAAGTATTAATTTAATCTGTCTGAATTCACCTTGAATGACAACAAAAAAAAGAGAAGTCGGAAACGTAGATCTTTTTTTCATAATTATCATGCAGATAAAAGAAAAGAGCTAGCGCCTATGTAATTAGGTATTATGGTGTGTCGTAAGTACTCACCAGAAGATTGTTAGTATGGTACTCCGCAGACGAGAACTTAGCCAGAGGCTCCTCCCATCTATCAAATGGTACGGAAGTAGACAGCCAGCGTTCACTTCGAGCCCTCGGGGTCTTGATTACTTCGCTCAAATATTTCAACAAACCGGGACCTGTTATTAAAAAAAATATTAATGATATAAAAGACAAACGACTTCACACGTGGTAAAATAAGAGTGTTATTTGCTCACCAGCATCAGCAATGTAACGTGAATGATAGGCGATGTTAGAGCATGGTACTTCCTTAGCGAAAATACCCTTAGCAGTCAACTCTGCGACGAACTCCTTCATGATATCCGCAGGTCCCGAAATGGTGCTAGATTCAGGCCCGTTGTGACAAGCCACTTCAACCTCAGGAGGACACATTTTTGAAATCTAGGAAATAAGTTTAATTATTGATTTATATGGGTCCCAATAAACTTATACGGTAAGTACCGCTGCCGCAGCAAAACCAAAAATATAGGTGTAGGACCAGTGTCAGTAAAATGGACTCTACACATATGTATGTCATTTGACATGGCTTTGTACATAGTAAAAAACCGGCCAAGTGCGAGTCGGACTCGCGCACGAAGGGTTCCGTACCATTATTTAAAAACATTAGACGAAACTGCAAAAAAATCACGTTTGTTGTATGGGAGCCCCCCTTAAATATTAATTTTATTCTGTTTTTAGTATTTGTTGTTATAGCGGCAACAGAAATACATCATCTGGGAAAATTTCAACTGTCTAGCTGTCACGGTTCATGAGATACAGCCTGGTGACAGACAGACGGACAGACGGACAGACGGACAGACAGACGGACAGACAGCGAAGTCTTAGTAATAGGGTTCCGTTTTTACCCTTTGGGTACGGAACCCTAAAAAGAGTAAAATAGAGAGGTCATCGGTAAAAAGGAACCCTGTCAGTAAAATGGACTCTACAAAATATATCGGTTGACATGCCTGCCGCTGACATGCATTTGCCGCGGCTTTGGTGTGTAGAGTACAAAAGAGATACATTTATAATTTATATGAATAGTTGTTTGTGGACTATTCAGCACTATCCGTAAGAATTCCCTTTTCTCTAGTTAGTGCTACACACTAAAAAACCACTAATTTCTTAGTTACTAACTCTACCCGCTAATCGTCGGCAGTGACACATGGGGTTTAAAAATACCTTTTCATAACCGACACCGATGGCAGCCATGGATCCTCGAATAAACGGATTCTGCAGCGACACCAGACCGCGGCTATAAGCCGACAGAATCATCTCCTCTGCCGTCAAACAACCGTCGGCGTACGCGCAGCCCAACTCGCCTACACTGTGCCCTGAAGAAGAGAGGAGATCGTTATTGGAGCTACGTTTCACTTGAAAAATAGGGAAAATTAAAGAGTTGTGTATCAATTTTGGTATGGGATAATGTACACTAGTTATCTATTTCATTATTTAAATAACTCAAGCGAGATTATACACCCATACTCGCGCTTGAGTTGCTTTGTTGTTGTTATTTCGTACACTTGTAACAGAAATGATAGTTTTACCGATAATGCCATCAGGCACCAGTCCAAGTTCCCGAAGTACATCAGTCAGTCCTATTTGAATAGCAGCTATGCCCACGAACGAGTGAAGAATGTTGTCGAATATAGTCTTGTCGGGAGAAGTAATTATATGGACTATATCGATGCCTTTTGGTTCCAAAGATTGTCGGCACCTTAAAAAAATAACAGTTGTAATTAATACAGAAAACGTAAGACAGCAATAAGAATACAGAATCATTTGTATCTTTAAAATATATATACTTAGTTTTAGATTTCTAAAGAAGCCTTTAGGCTGTAAGAAAGTATTCAAATATCTACCGTTCGATGGCAGCAGCGAAGATCGGTATGCGCATGAGTTGCGCGCCCATACCCGCCCACTGCGAGCCCATCCCGCTGTACACGAACCAAAGCGGCCGTCGCGCGACGTCGAAGTACGCTGACTCTTCACATTGACTGACAGTCTCTTCTCCGTACGTTTCTAGAATGAAGAAGCAAAACAGTTATGGGAAAGGCAGTTCACTTGAAAGTAATAATTATTTAATTAACCGAGTCAAGTTGGGTCAGGTAGAGGGATGATCAATTAAAACAGCAGAATAAGAGTGATCGAGGATTGATTAGGTGGTGTGAAATGTTTACGATGATTATGAAGAGGCACTTTAGAATATTATATTGAAATTTACTTAAAATGATGAATCCTCTGCCCAAATGTCCACGAATGTTTGTCTGATGGATATTGCGCAACAGAGCCAACTCCTCAGGATCTATCGCGCGTGTCTTCAAGTTCTCAAATACTTTCCGTACAACAGTATCTTGTCTCGCAGATATAGTCACAAGATGTGCAATGCTACTGTTATAGCGAGACAGATCCTGGAACAAAACGAATTTTTTTACGGTTTTAAATTGACAAAGATGATTGACCTAGCAATGAGGATCATAATAAACAAAAAGGTAATTCTTGATTGTAATCTTTTTATACAGGGTGTAAAAGACCTCATCACGAAGCTGTCAACCAAGCATTCTGTACATCAAACTAAGTAACTTTACGCAAAAAAATTTGCTGGGAAACGACTTTTTTTTTGGGGTGATAAATCATGTTTTGTGGTAGAACTCAATGTAACGCACTCAAAACATTGTGCTGATGGATGGATTGAATAGTAAGGGGGTCGTGGAGGTGTTTAACGTAAAAATCGTACATTAAAAATTCGTATTTAAAAAAAAACTTGTCAAAAAGTTGGAACTTTGGCCCCAATATCTCCGTAACGTGAAGGTTCCCAGATATGGTGTAAAACAAAAAAAATATCGCAATGACGAGGAAAACAAGTGCCTTTCAGCTTCGTTAAGAGGTGTTTTACACCCTTTGATATCTCCGTTTGTACCTTGGGTTTATAATGTCCATACAGCAGCACGTGTGAGTTGACGCCGGTGACGGACATGCCGTTGACGGCGACGTAAGTGCGGCGAAAGGGCTGGTGCTCGGTGACGACGCGCATGCGCCCCTCGCGCAGTGCAGCCACGTCCTGACGCGGAGTAGTGCAGTGCAGGTTGGCGGCCAGCTGTCCGGTGTGGTAGCCGAGCAAAACCTGTTGAGGATGATAAATATCTGAACAGCAAGATAATCGATCCAATACATCTCTGAATATCGCTTCGAAATTCCAACAATGTCAGGACGGAGATCCTGCCGTTTTGCCGAAAAGATTTTGACAAAATTTCATTACCCAAACAAATTTTAGCAACCTTTTTTTATACCATTGCAATATTTGGAATGATTTTAGTACGTATATTTTCATTTGGTCAAATTTTTACTCGCCAGAATATTTACTAGGATAATGTCATCAAGGCATTTGGTCTTTAATCAAATGATTTATTACAGCAAACAATCTTTAGACAATAAACAGTTAGTCAAATGATTTGTTATGACAAAAATAATAAAGACAATCAAGAAAATCCCCAGGTCCCTTCTATTGTTGGTGAAACATTCGGGTTAGATTAGGTTAGAACAGCTGTGACCGCCGAGCGCCAGGTTGTCGGTGAAACATTTGTTTTAGGTTAGGTTAGAACAGCTGTGACCGCCGAGCTCCAGGTTGTCGGTAAAACATTTGTTTTAGGTTAGGTTAGAACAGCTGTGACCGCCGAGCGCCAGTTTGTCGGTAAAACATTTGTTTTAGGTTAGGTTAGAACAGCTGTGACCGCCGAGCTCCAGGTTGTCGGTGAAACATTTGTTTTAGGTTAGGTTAGAACAGCTGTGACCGCCGAGCGCCAGTTTGTCGGTAAAACATTTGTTTTAGATTAGGTTAGAACAGCTGTGACCGCCGAGCGCCAGGTTGTCGGTAAAACATTATTGTATTAGGTTAGGTTAGAACAGTGACCACATAGCAAAACACATTCTAATTTAATTGTATATTCTGTGCAACTGACATAAAGATGCAAATCTTTTGCCATTGACTAAGCAATTGACTGAATAGAAATGGTAAATTGAAAACTCACGCAAGTTATTATTTAAACGTTCACTTGCAAAAAATTAGGTTTGCGCTACAAATATTTGTGAAGAGTTTATTTGCTAAGTAATAATTTAGCAAAGAAGTTTGTTTGGGAAGTGATAATTTGGGCATTTTTTTCTTTCGATGAAACAAAGGAGACCCCAGGAAACATCACACTGTTCTAAACTAACCTAACCCAGATGATTCACCAACAATAGAGGGGATCCAGCGCTCGGCGGCTGTTGCCGCAGCACACTCACTTTGCTCATGATTAGTAATTCAATGGGATCCTGCCGTTTTGCCGAAAAGATTTTGACAAAATTTCATTACCCAAACAAATTTTAGCAACCTTTTTTTATACCATTGCAATATTTCGAATGATTTTAGTACGCATATTTTTATTTCGTCAAATTTTTACTTGGCAAAATATTACCAAGAATAATGTCATTATGGCATTTGGTCTTTAATCAAATGATTTATTACAGCAAACAATCTTCAGACAATAAACGTTTGGTGAAATGAATTGTTAAGACAAAAAATATTCAGGCGAAAATAAGATTTTTTGGGAATTATATAATTAAAAAATGCAATTTAAATATACAAACAAATGATTTGTTTAATGCATAATATTTTTACATTACAATTTTAAATTTTTTGCAATGGACATTAGCAATTTTATTTCGGAGTATCCAGACGGGCGAGTGCCAGAAACGACTTGCATTAATAGAAAAAAGAGATTGTTTTTAGTAGGTTACCCGGAACTGAACTATTTAGATTAGGAGAATTAATTTTTAAAATTAATTAATAATTTGGCAAATGAAATAATGCGGAAATTGTTTGGGAAGTGATAGTTTGTCAATTACTTTCGATGACACAAGGGAGACCCGTCAGGACGTGAATCCACCACGAGCCTTAATTTGCTTTATGAGGATTATTTGAAAACAAATGAGTTCGCTCCTAAATATACAGGGTACGGGCCCTTCACAAACCCGTCAACCAAGCATTATGTACTATCGAGGACACTCCATCCTCCATCTCGCTATCAAAATTAGGTTTGCTGTAAGAAAACCCAATTCTGGGTTAAGCTGGCCTTTGTACTTAAGCTATATAATTGCAATTTTTATGTATATTTGTTTTTTTTTTGTGTGCAATAAAGAATAAGAGTAAGAATAAGAGAGTACACTCCCGCCTCACCACCACTAAGCTAATTTTTGCTTGCACTCGCAACATAGAAACGCTCTCTAACCCCGGCCCGTTGACTTTGTATAGAAATAATGAATGAAAAGATACCGAATCGACCGAGCGGACTGACGACGCACGCAAACGAGAGTTATTGTTATTTTGCGCGCCAAATTTGACGCTTTCCTAATAGGCCCAAACTTTAAGGGGGCGTGGCTCGGCGCTCCCCATGATTTAAGTGAAAAAATATTAAACTGGTCAGGCGGAAAAGACCACGATAGTACATCAAAACTAAGTAACCCTACAAAAAATATTTCTGGGAAACGAATTTTTATTAGGGGTTAAAAACCACGTTTTACGATAAAACTCAATGAAGCACACTCAAAACATTGTGTTGATGGATGTTTTAAATAGTAATCGGGTCATGAAGGTAATTAACTAGTATTCAAAAAAACTTATGAAGAATTGGGAAGTTTGACCTTCAATATGTCCGTAACTACAAGGTTCAGTCGGAAGGTATGGTCCAGTACATAAAAAAAGATCATATTGACGGGGAGAACAAGTGCTTTTTGCCTTCAAAGGTATTTTTACACATTTTACAATATGTAGGCACTTTAGAATCTTATAACCTGACTGGACCGATTATGAATTGTTTTTCTTTATTTGTTTTATATATTGATAGCATGGTAATAAGCCGGGTCCGTGGCTTAGGCCCCCAGTGGTCGAGGCACCCATGGCCGACTCCCCCGACATGATGATGATAATCCAGTGTAACCAGGACCGTCTTTACCTAGTGTGCAGGGTGTGCGTTGCACATGGGCGCAGCGGTCCTAGGGGGCGCCAAGCGCCGCTTGCTACGGAGTCCCACTCAGCACGCGCGTTGGCCAGCTGCAGCACTTTCAATGACCAACGTAAAAAGAGCTCCGCTTTACATACATTTTCTATAGCATCTGGACCTCTTCTTATATTTGTAGAATTACAGCAAAGTAAGGCATGTTAACATGGGTACGTTTTGGCTTGTTGGGGTAAACACCAGAACACCCTGTATAATTCTAAACACAGACAAAAGCACATCATGGTATCCAAAACCGACAAATTTCTTCTTCAAATTTAATCTCCAAACAATAGAGTATATTATCCATTGGGGAAATTTGTCAGTTTGTGGTAACTTGATGTGCTGTTACTTGTACTTTGTACCCATTCCATTTTGATCGCGCGCTTACTAGGGGGTGTTAGGGTAATGATTGCACACGGGTGCTACATGGGCTAGAGACGGCTCTGAGTGTAACTCTAAGTTACCTTGATTATCGCGGATATACCAGAGGCGGCCTCGCTATGTCCAATGTTGGACATGACGCTACCAACGAAAAGTGTGTCTTCTTTACCGTTGCAAAACACTCTTTCAATGGTCTCCAGTTCTGTTTTGTCAGCCTCAGGCATACCTATAACGATATTGTAAAAATCAGTAACAACAATCACTTTTTAAGTTTTTTTTTTATTGTTCCTATAGTTAGTCTACTGCACGCTTGCTGTTCTCGTAGTCCTGAGTCTGATCCCTAAGTCGGGTAAAGAGTTATAGGATTTGTAAGAGACGTTGACTGGTTAGTAAAGCAATAGACTCACTTGCACGCGGAATTTAAATAACTGGAGAAATGAAGATGTAATGATGTACATTTAGTTAGGTACTCCTCCGTCTGAAGCAGTTTCAAGTAATTGAATCAATCATTACAAAAATGGATACCTGAACCAAAAGCTTCCACATATTCCACAGCACTTGGTGGAAATCTCGCTTCATCATAGAATTTTTTCAAAAAGTCGACAGTCTTATCAGGATTCCTTAAATATCCGTACTGAGGGCCGTTTTCTTCCTTTAGCAAACCGGTAAACCCCGTCTTAGCGAGCAATACATCTGCGTAGATCCTGTATATTACATGACAAATGAGACTAGTCTTAAAGAAAAAACATTTCGAAAAAAGTAGGTGCACCAACATTTAAATAAGGGGAAAATATAATGACCACGAAAATTAACTTTGTGACCACTAACATCTATCACCTAAAAGATCAATTGATCACCAAAGGAGACAGTTTTTTTAGGCCCTCTTCGATGTTGCGGATATTCATATTACTTACACCAAAAAAAAAGTACCATTTTATTCTAATAATCAACGAAAGATTACATAGAAACGAAACCGGAATCTTAAAATCACAACAAATAAGTTGTATTATGATATTTTTTTGCGAGTCAAATCATTCATGTTGTGGTCAATGCCATTTGACGGAAAATACTTACGTAAATAGGGGCGTTTTTTCCGTTTACAAAAAAAAAAGTACGGTATCCATTGGTACTAATATCTGCTTTAATTAAAATATAATATAATATAAAAAGAAATAATATTAAACTGTGAGCTTTCTAATGCTATTTTAGAGGTTTCCGCTAAAATCTTTTAGATGGTATAGAAAATCATCAAGGCACGGAACGTTGTAAATTCGTCTTTTTGGTGGTTGACTGACAACTTCATTTGACATTTGACGTGTTATTGTTATTGTTTATTGTTAGATTCACGTTTTCATTTTCGAATTTCTCATCATTCCGGTTAGACATGGCTTAGCTAATATTACCACTGTAATCAAGAAATTACAAGGAAGAAATCTATAAATCTGTATGTCTGTTACAATTTTATGTGGGTGGCCTGTTCTCCAAACAAAAAAAAATTGTCTCCTTTAGTAAATTGAACACCAAATTTTAATGAGGTGGTTGATGACAAACTAGTTTTGCCTAGGTCGACTTGGGGCACCCCGACACATTTTTTTATAAAGCATTCAGAAGTAGGAGCCCCGGGTCTCCTTCGACTCAGATGCAAGAGCATAACAGTTCAATTTCTGTAACTAAAAAAATAAAATTTTCGTTCTAATTTCGTGATAAAATAAGGATTAATTTTGGTGATAATTTACTAATTTTGGCAATCAAAAGTTTTTTTTTGCCGTTACATTTGAGTAAATATCGTGGTTCGTTAATTGTATGCCATTTAAATATGGGGTGGAAGGGACATCGACAATTTGCTTCAATAGACATAGGACCCTCACATTCCGTTCCCAAAAAGAGATGGTGTCCCTGACCTTTATTTCTTGTAAAATCCTTATAAAACTTACCTCAGTGCATCCTTAGCCTTCTGCAGAAACAGTACGTTAATGGCTTCCGATTTGACACAACCATTAGCATTCTGATCAAAAGACTTGGTTTTACCATCCATGGCTTGTCTTATCGTCCTGGAAATAAATGAAACCCGATCGTACAATTTCAAACATTTTAATTTTATTGCTATTGGAAATAACTTGGAAATAAGTTTCTCAGTAGCAAAATTGGGTCATTATTCGGCATGTGACGATGCACAGCATCGGTGAGAGGGCGTTGTATACTTCCCGTTAGTTGTGAGCCAATCACAGCTCTCGTAGTCACGTGGTTCCGGTAGTCACGTGGTCCCAGGTGGCGTGTTCGCTAGTGGCGGACTTTTACCTCATAGCGTCGTTACTTCTCGAGCAAGCAACATCTAAATTTAGTATTTGCAGCTACTTTTTAATACTTTAAATCTTATTTTATTTTTTAATAAGTGCTAAGCGTTTGTATTGTTTTGTACAACGGGCTGGTGCCCGCAGCTCCACGTCCAAGCGCGTACTTTACGTATGCAGTGCTAAGTGTTATAAATAAATAAAAATAAGTGAAAATCAAATAAATAGTGCAATTGTGAATAATTGTGGTTCGGATCAAGAAGTGCTGGTAGGCGACGACTTGATGTCTTCAGCGTGCCGTAAAACGTCGGCTACCAAGAAGCGATTCGAGCTTTCGCAATCTGATTCTTCAGGTTCTGAGGTAAAGCGACGGAAATGCGGTGAGTCATCAGATTTCTAACCTTGTGAACCAAGTGGCTGTACTAACGAACCGTTTAATGCAAAACGTGGGTACATCCGGTTCGACTCCGAATAATCATGCAGCGGCTCAAGTGCCCGAACCAGTTCCTGGACGTTAACGGTAACGTTCCACGTTACCGTTGGATTTAAATTTAAATCGTCCGCCGGCGACTATCAATAATACATTCAGTGGAGTTCCGCGTTTAAATTTAAGCATTAAATTGTTAATACGCTCTAATCCGTACCACGTGAAACGATTTGAAGCGTTACAAAAGTTCGGTGATTCTTCATGGAAGGATGTGCGCTACGCCTTGAAGATTCATAACGCTGCGCCTGGCTTTGTCGAGCTTGATATTAACGATGTACTTCGACAGTTTGTTAAGGGTGAATTCCGAGAGATTGATAGCAGCCCTATGCAATGCTTTAATTTCACAACACGATTTACTCAAAGCTTACAAAATTTCATTGAGTGGACAGCTTTTTTGCCTCTAGCATTTTTGATAACATTTCGGAATGATTTCTACCCTCATCAAAATTCCACAAAATTAGTGAGGAAATCATACAGCTAGTTTGCGGAAAACGAGCTATATATATAGAAAATCGCCGGGAGCGTATCCTTAGCGAAATTGCAAATAAGAACCTTCGTGACGGTCTGCGTAAGATCCTCCAGTTCTAATTGCCTATTTGATGAAATTCAACTGCACGCCTACATTCAGAATACAGGTGGCATGGACAAATGGGTACGTCCTTGGTTCGGCACCAACAAAGGTGAAAGTGGCGAGCAGACCAAATAGACCAGACTTTCGCGAGCTCCCAATGAATCGAAGTCACACCACTTTTACGGAGGCTGTTTCCGAGCGTATCGGAGGCAGTGGCAGACACTGTGGGTTCCGAAGGCCCTTCTCGGAATTATCACGGGAATGTGTCTGCCATTTACCTCCAAACCACCACTGATTCATCCATCAGTACAAACCATGCGCCGATTCAAGATCGTACAATCGCTGGAGATTTCAATCCAGGTACAACAATTATTAGATCAAGGCGTTCTGGAAGGTGTGGATCATCGCGAGCCCGTGACTAAATAATGGCAGCCGCTCGGGTCGATCCTTAGGTTAAGTCGTGCTTGCCTAGGTCGGTCTGTCGATGGGTGACCACCCATTACATACTGGGTTTCCTTCGTGCCTCTGAAGGCACGCTAAGCCGTTGGTCCCGGCTGTCATTTGCGGATCTTTGACAGTCGTTACAGGTATTCAGTGGCCTAAAAAGTCTGACAACCAGTCTTACCAATGGGTATCTTATTACCTAGTACTAACTGAGCTGGGTTGTGGAGGTCAGATAGGAAGTCAATCCATGTTAAATACAGGTATTCGGCTGCATCCGGTTGGACTGGAAGCCGACCCCGACATGGTTGAAAAAGGGGTAGGCAGATGATGAATGTTTCTTACAAACAAGAGCGACGGGTTCAAGAGGCCCATATTCAACCTGAAGCGCCTGAACCATCACATAGTGCCTCAGCATATTTTCACGTAAGCATAGAAACTACCGTCGGTTCTTCAGACTAATTTATGGTCAATTCTGCAGATGACCTGCCTGCCGTTCGGCCTATATTTCTCAGCGTTGACCAACTGGGTAGCCCAAGTTCTACGATCCAAAGGCATGCGACTTCATGCGAGTCTACTTAAGCAATGCTTATGTATAACTATCAATTAATATGATACGTCTCATAGCTATCGGTGTTCCTATAAACAAAGTTAGCTTGAAATATCCTATCCGCACCTAACTGTCGCTTGATTCATAGAAAAAACAAAGAAAGCTTTTCTGTGATGTTTTGTTTCTATCGGTCCGTAAGATAAAGGAGACAGTGGCAGACGCCGCCGGCTTCGGAGGCCCTTCTTGGAATGATACCATTTACCTCCAAACCACCAGCCACACCACTTTTACGGAGGCTGTCTCCGAGCGTATCGGAGGCAGTGGCAGACGCTGTGGGCTCCGGAGGCCCTTCTCGAAATGATCACGGGAATGTATCTGCCATTTACCTCCAAACCATCACACATGGTCGTTCATTATCATGGTTCGTCGTCGATCTGAAACGGTGGGTCACAACTTTAGAGGGAGGAGCCCTTAGTTGGGAGTAGCTTGCACCCGGAGGTGGTTCACCATTTCTTGGCAACGTATGCTGCAGATTACGGGTGGGGACCACAGTTGGACGATCTTTTAGTTTCAGCTTATCTCGCGGGAAACAGACGGTAGAATAGCATCTACTAAGACCAGCTCTAAGATATGCTTTTCGCAAAATTGGAGTTCCCCATTGCAGTTATACCTCTTAGCCGCCAGAGAAACCAGGGTTGTGAATGAGTATGTTACCAATTAATGTTCAGACTCATTAGCTCAATTTTGCAACGCCTTCAGTCGTCAGTGGCTATTTCAGCTGGCGTAGGTGTTCCCGCCTCCGAGCCTTTTCCCTCGAGTTCTTATAAACCATCTGAACTCGGCTCAACGCGTTTTCTTGATAGTGGCTTCAATGTGGATGAGAGCTTATTGATTACCGGATCTTCGACGTCGAGCACTCGGCAGACCTTTGAGAATCCCCAACCTAGCCCGGGTTCTATTGGATCGGACCACGGGCCTGCCACCTTCTTGCATTCAAGACATGGAGCTCTATGTTTGGAAGATAGCGGGTGGGGAAATAACTAGGAATTGGTCAGAATCTGAAAGGTCCCTACTCCGATCTAGCTGGAAGGAACCCACACTTCACTTAGAACTTATAGACCGGCCTGGTATCGGTAGGTCAAATGGTGTAGATAACGATTTTGACTTCGAATAACCCAATAATATTTGTTTGACAATATTTTTGCATTCCTATTCATTGAGGAGAGATTAGCTTATTCTACCATGTTGTTGCATAAATCTGTAGTTCTGACCTTTGCACGACCGGCCTGTAATGAAAATTTTGAATTCAGACTTCTTAGTACAACATTTATATTCAAAACTATGTCCCTCCATTTTCCTAGAGCAGAGTAGCCTCCTATTTAGGATCCATGTGAACTGATTGCCTGGATGCAGACGAATCCTCCTATTAACATCACTTTATTCAAAGCGTCACGACGATTGGCTTGTCTGTTGTTGTTAGCGTCAGGAAGACTATTTCATTACCTTACTCTACTCAGGGTCTCGTCAAGTCACTATATTGATCAGGATGATCATATCATTCTGTATCCCGTGTTTGGGTCAAACACTGACACTGCTGCAGTAAGGCTGGAAATTGTCTTACCACGCTAAAGAAAATATATGTCCAGTTAATCGGTTTAGGAAATGGAAATACCGAGACGTTCAGCCGAATGTCATTCATTGTTTGTGTCAATTCGGGGTCCCACACAGTGCATCACGAACTGTGATAAGTAATTGGATTAAAAGCTTACTAAAAGATGCAGGTACATCTGTGTCTGCTGGAAGTATGCGTGCAGTATGCGTGCAGCTGTAGCTTCCTTGAATTGGTACGAACATGTTCCAGTTGAAGATATTCCCTCTTGTGGTAATATAATTAGCGTAGACCGAATATTTTTGCCAAATATTATTGCAAACAGATTATATGTGAAGCTATCACTTCACCAAGTCCGAGTAATCTCTTGAATAATTTTAAACCAATATAAGATAAAATCGATTGTCTATTAAGATCGTTGTTTAGCTGAATGATTTTTGTTTTCTAGATTATTACATTGGGGGCCTAAGCCACGGACCCTATCCTAAACTGTATTAGAAATAAAAATATTTCTAGGTACCTAAATTGAATTTTAAAACTGGAGGTACCATATTATGATCTGTGTAATATATATGTTGCATTGATTGTTTAATAAATGTTGCTTGGTTTCATTTTTCAGCAAATATTATCATATTGTCACATAGCGTCGTTGTGGTCACCAGGAGTTATAAACACGTCTCTCACCGATGCTGTGCATCGTCATATGCCGAATAATAGTGCAAGTTTTACATAAAAATAAAACTTGTATTATTTAGCAGAGACGATGCACAGCATCCATTCAAGGTCTCCTGGTGAGAGACTTCTATGAGGTAAAAGTCCGCCACTAGCGAACACGCCACCTGGGACCACGTGACTACCGGAACCACGTGACTACGAGAGCTGTGATTGGCTCACAACTAACGGGAAGTATACAACGCCCTCTCACCGATGCTGTGCATCGTCTCTGCTAAATAATACAAGTTTTATTTTTATGTAAAACTTGCACTATTATACGTATATGTATGTACAATTGAACTATTAAGTATTAATAATAGTGGTTTTTGAAGTGAACCTTATTGTGTAAATGAGAAATGTAACACGATTTAAAAAGAGTCGGGAGGAAGGACTTTCTTTGGTCCATTATTCTTCTTACCAACCATATTTGCGCACGGACGGCTAAACTCAGAAAATCTAAAAGTGCCTGTAGGTGCAGGAACTTATAAACTTTCTGAGTTGAACTTTTATTTCTATTAAACTATTTAGGTAAATGATTTAATAGAAATAAACGATTGAAGTTTGAGTCAAGTGCTGTGTGTGATTTCAACTACCCACCTACCTATCTACCAACAATGAAGAATCGTGTCGTACGGCTATAGACTAAAAGAAAATTATTATAATAGGGCGGATGGTGCCAATATTTGGGGACAGTGTTCCTCTACTAGCTTACCTGCCGTGTTATATACAATTACTATACAATACATTAAGAGTCAAGCACGTTCCTATTTACTTTACTTTTTTGGAACGATCGTCATGCGGGTCTACAATGACTGCTGTACTCACTTACACCAATTAAATTTGACAGCTCTAAATTACGTTCGTCTCTTTCTCGTTTTATTCGAGAGAAAAAGATAGCAATAGCTTTAATTAAGTTTAGTTTGTGCACAACAGAATCGACATCAATGTCAGGCTTATTGGCAACAACAGTTCTGTCTGAAGGATTTCGTGGATTTGATTGATTTATTCAATAGAAAATGCAGAATGAAAAATATGAAACAGTCTTTTATTACGTGTTTGACAGAACAGAGGGAAAATTATTAAAAAGCTAAATAGAGGCAATGACAATAGTGTTTCCACCTATACAGCCTAAATTGGGTGCGTTCCAAATTACTTAACACTCCCTACGGAACGCAAACCCATTTTCTTTATACAATACAAATGTTTCTCATATGGAGTACCTTTGGTTAAATTATCCGCTACCATGTTAGAACTATTAACAAACTTAAAATTGACTCTAGATTTTACAATATGTTCTCTAAGGAAATGGAAGCGAATATCAATGTGCTTAGTCCTAGGTTTATAACAGTCTGTAGACGCTAACTTTAATGCACTTTGATTGTCACAGTGTATTTTCAAAGCACTGTTCACATTCTGACCAAGTTCTCCTTGAAGTTGACGTAGCCACAAAGCCTCCTGAGTTGCAGACGCCATGGCCATGTATTCTGCTTCTGCAGTTGAGAGGGCAACAGTTTTCTGCTTGCAAGAATTCCACGCCACGCTCCCCTTCTGGAACAGGAACACATATCCAGTGCAGGACCTCCTATCTATCTGGTCACTGGCCCAGTCTGCATCACAGTAACCGGTGACTTCAAGTGACATATCTCTCTGGAAACAAAGCTTCAGGTCTTTTGTTCCTTGTAGATATCTTAAGATGCGTTTGACTCCAAGCCAATGCTGATTTCCAGCTGAATTACAAAACTGACTAAGTTTATTGACCGCAAAACTGATATCAGGTCTAGTTGCTTGAGCTAGATATAACAAACATCCAATGGCCTGACGATAGGGAATGTCTTCATTCTTCTCACCTTCTATGTCAAATTTAGCATTCACCTCTATTGGAGTTTTAACAGACTTTGACTCAGACATACCAAAGCGCTCCAATATCTCTTTGACATAGTTTTCTTGGTCAAGCATCACTATACCTTCCTTGCGATTTCTGCTTATATTCAAGCCAATAAACTGCTTAGATTCTCCAAGGTCTTTCATATGAAATTCTCCTTTTAATTTCATTTTAATTTCAGTTTTCAAATCATTATTATTTGAAAATATGATGAGGTCATCGACCCAAATAGCAAGAAAAAATATAACATCTTGTTTTATACAATAATAGATGCACGGATCTATTTTTGATCTTTTTAGACCAATTTTCTGCAATACACCATCCAGTTTCACATTCCATTGGCGGCTGGCCTGCTTTAGACCATAAATAGATTTTTGCAGCAGGCATACCTTGGTGCCTTCCTCATAGAGCTTCGGTTGGGTCATAAAAATCTCATTCTCCAAGTCTCCTTGCAGAAATGCTGTTATTGCATCCATCTGGTCTATATCAAGGTTGTATCGAGCAGCCAATGCAATCAGATATCTTACAGATGTGTATCTTACAACTGGTGAGTATATTTCATCATAATCGACTCCTCTCTTTTGTGCATAACCTTTAACAACAAGTCTTGCTTTGTACCTATTCACAGCGCCTGTTTCATCACATTTCGTCTTGAAAATCCATTTACACGGTAGAACTTTCTTTCCAGGAGGCAGGTCAGCCAGTATCCAGGTCTTATTACTCTGTAGAGACTGAAATTCTTCATCCATAGCTTGTTTCCACTTCTCAGCATTTTCAGAGGATAAAGCTTCATTTACAGTTTCCGGATCTCTTAAAGTCTTGGAAGAACAATAAAAACTGGTTTTTGTACTGCTTCCAGGATCTCGAGGCTTGTTTCTTGGACGTAAGGTGATGTTGCTATCAGGTAAGTTTCTGAATATATTTTCTGATAATCTGCTAGGTACATACTCACTTTCATCTGAATTTGTCTCATATTCAGAGCTATCACTAACAAATATATCAGATGTATCTAATGACTGTTTTTCTGTTTCAGGTTCAGGTGCTGAAGACGTCGGAGTAGCGGGTGTTGGTGTTGCAGGTGTCGGAGTATCAGTTGTCGGAGTTGCAGCTGTCGGAGTTGCAGGTGCTGGCTGTGCAACGGTGCTGTCAACATCACAAGGTAAGTATATGTTACAGTTCACCTTCAAGTTTTCCAAAAATTCTACATCTCTACTCTTAACAATCTTTCTAGTTTCAGGGTCAACGAGCCGGTATCCTTTGGTGTTGTCACAATATCCTACGAATATCATTTTTCGTGCCTTCGAGTCCCATTTCTTTCGTTTCTCCTTGGGAACTTGCATCATGACTTCAGAACCAAAGATCTTCATGTTAGATAAATCGGGTATCCTACTAAACCATATTTCGTATGGGGTCCTCTTATCAAGTGACGTAGTAGGCGAGCGGTTAATCACATAAGCCGCAGTAGCAGTCGCCTCGGCCCAAAATAGTTTAGGTAAGTTAGCATCTAACAACATGCACTTTGCTCTCTCAACAAGTGTGCGATTCATTCGCTCTGCGAGACCATTTTGTTGCGGAGAATATGGGGTGCTTGTCTGGTGTCTTATACCATATTCATTCAAATAATTGTCAAAATCCTTGTTGCAATACTCTAGGCCATTATCTGTGCGTATAACTTTAACTTTCTTATTCAATTCATTTTCTACTTTCTTGTGAAAATCTTTAAATGCATTTAAAATACTGAGCTTGTCTTTCAGGAAGTATACATGCACTAATCTGGAGTAGTCGTCTATGAAAGTTATAAAATACTTCATACCTCCTAGGGACGGAGTCTCCATTGGACCACACAAGTCGGAATGTATCACCTCTAGCTGTTCTGAAGCTCTGGACCCAACATTGTTGAAATGTAGTCTCGACTGTTTTCCCTCTAGGCAGGTAGTGCAGGTCACAGGTAGTTTGACTTTCTCAGTAGACAGGCGCACTCCTTCAGTACATGCTGGCAGTCTGTTCACATCTGTATTGTGTTTTCATTATTACCATGTAACATCAGATTAACTTTTCCTATGCCTTTCACAGGAAGCGGGGACTTGTTGGCAACAGTGATGGCCGATATTGGTGGCCTTGTGACATCATACATCCAGTCGCTGCAATTGGTCATATGCATCGACGCACCCGAGTCCACATACCACTTATCACGCTTAGTTGTCACAGAAGCTATGAATGCTGCCACAAAACCTTTGTCCTCACTCTTTACTGCATCTTTTTCATCAGTTTTATTTGATGTTTTCTTCTTTGCACGGCAATTTTTGCTTATATGGCCATACTTATTGCAACTGAAGCACCTTGGGCCTTTTGTCTTAGTATTACTGCTCTGTTTCTCTGATTTCACAGAAGTTTTCTTCTTGGCATAAAATACTGTTTGTTCGGAACTCGGAACTTCTTGTATAAGTTTAGTTTTAACCATGTCAGCACTTATTTTGAATCCTGAGCTTTCCAATGCCATTAACATAGGTTTGTATAATTCCGGCAAACCTGCTAGCATAAGTGTACCAAGCCACTCGTCGTCGACAGAAAATCCAATATTTCTCAGTTTATGTGCGGTCGTCATAATCTTGTTCACATAATCTTCAACATTTTTCGAAGAATCCAGTGTAGTGGTGACGAGATCTCTAAGAAGTGACACTTTTCTCATCAAACCATTGTCATCGAAAGCTATTTCCAAGTTTTACCACACTTCTTTCGATGTATTCGCGTCTTGAATGTGCATAAAATTGATGGGATCAACCAATAAAATCAATTTTGTTTTGGCTTTCTTGTCTTTTGCTGGATCAAGTTTGACATCTGGTTTGGCGGGATTACTCTCGTATTTTACACAGTCCCACAAATCTTCGTGTTCAAGATATGCCTTCACACAGAACTTCCAGTCGGCATAATTTTCACGGCCGATGAGTTTATCAATGCTGAACATCGAGTTTGAAGACATTTTTCCAGGTTATGTGAAGAGATTTCAAATTTTTCCAATGACGCCACGCTGCCGGTAAAACTGACGCCGTAAGCGATTTTTCGACTTCGGTTTTTACTGCACTTTTCGGAGTAATCAACAATTACTGTTATTCCTGATGAATCACCGCAACCACGCTCTGCTACCATGAAGGATTTCGTGGATTTGATTGATTTATTCAATAGAAAATGCAGAATGAAAAATATGAAACAGTCTTTTATTACGTGTTTGACAGAACAGAGGGAAAATTATTAAAAAGCTAAATAGAGGCAATGACAATAGTGTTTCCACCTATACAGCCTAAATTGGGTGCGTTCCAAATTACTTAACACTGTCAGTGGCGATAGATCGATCCCAATACAACGTGATATTACCATTATCGAGAACTAGGTCGGGCGCATACTAATAGTATAGCACTTCTGATTACATAAGGTTGTACTTCAAAGCAAGTTGCTGGTCAATAATCCTTGCAACGACGGTTGTGTCTGTGCAAGTACTCTCCGATAGCCAGACGAGAACACCAAGAAATAATGTGTCGGATCGATAATCAGCAATGATTATTGTAATCTTTAATTATTTTAATTAAGTTCCGTGAGTTATTCTGCAAGTATTACTTTCCAAACATCTGCGCGTACACGCCCATAACAGAAGACCAACAAATAACCAATAAACAACGACCCGTGGTATCTCAGCCGCTCAAAAATCCAATATTAACCAAAATAGTTTTTTTATCAATGATTTACCTTCCGTAATGTACCGAGGACTGTGGATGCAGACACAAGTTACATCCTCCTACGACGGCCGCCTCGCATTCACCGCGAGTCAAAGTGTGATACGCTTGCTCCAGCGCCGCAATGGAACTGCAGCACGACTCGTCGATCGATATTGAAGGACCATTAGCGTCCAGCCAATATGAAATGCGGTTGGCGTACATAGACTTACAGCATCTACAAAACAAAATAAATTATGACCAATAACAAACCTACAAATGGGCTAGATGAACATAATATTTAGATCAAATAATCTAATAGTACTGTAGGCCTTACGACAGTGGTAGTTACCACTTCTTTTAGAATATCGAAACTCCGTCCTACTCTAGGCCAAGTCAGAAAGTGTTACCACCGCTGTGCAGTCTATACAGTGGTAGCAAGAGTGACTCCTGGATTTGATTCCCACGGGCCACGCTAAAAAAATCTGGAAAATAAGCACATGGCGCTGCATCTGGGTTTTTAGTTTGTCTTTTAAATTGTTTTAACCTGACTGCCAAGGAAGGCTTACGTTTTTTGTACTTTGTTATCTCGTATCTTTCAAACGGCTGGATGGATTTCGACAGTTAAGTTATCGTTATATTCGTCTTAAAAACTCAAGTGTATGTAAGATAGGTGTTTGAAAAAAAAAATGGCGGATTTTTAGCTCGTCATAATAGAAAAATAAGCATGTTACTAACAAATTTATGGACCAAGTCTGAAATGATTTTTTATTATTATTCCTTTATTCTTCTTTAAACATTTTTTTTACATTTATAATATTATTTAAAAAAAATATATATAAAAACATTTAAAAATATAAAAATTGTAGCCCACCGGTATCGGGAATAGGGTCCAAGCTACCGGTGGTCAGGGCTCCAGAGAGAGGAACCTCCTAATAATACGAGCCGTGTCCAGGAGTACCGCTTTCTGAATCAAGCCCTTGATCCAGCTGCCTAACGAGAGCCTCCTCAGGTATTGATCGAGGCTATTGGCAATTAAGCCAAGGGCTGATACGACTATCGGCACAATGATCGCTGAGTCCACTTGCCACATGTCAACAACCTCGCGAGCCAAGTCAAGATACTTGATTTATTTATCTTTCTCGGCTTTCACGAGGTTCTCATTATGCGGGATCGTTATGTCAACAATCATTGCGCGCCGCTCTGATCGATCCACCACCACTATATCAGGCTTATTGGCTACAATAGTCCTGTCAGTGATGATGTATTGATCCCAGTACAATGTGATACTGCCATTATCGAGAACTGGATCAGGCACATACCTATAGTAAGGCACTTCCGATTCCACAAGGTTGTATTTTAGGGCAAGTTGCTGATGGATAATCCTGGCTACAAGGTTGTGTCTATGCAGGCAATCTCCGTTAGCCAGACGAGAACACCCGGAGATAATGTGACGGATTGATTCGCCTGGACGGTGGCATACCCGACATATGTCAACCGTGCCATCCTTCACAATAAATCTCCGATAGTAGTAACCGAAGGTTTTGTCTGGCGAATAACTATTCGCCAGACAAAACCTTCGGTTTCTCCGTATAGGACCCAAGAATGTAGCCAGGCTACAGACGCTGATAGGTCTACATCGGGCCCATGGAGGGCAGGGAAAAAGCGTCCGTGAAGCTCCTTACTCTGCCATACCTCCCTGCGGTCGTTAGTGTCAAGCACTGGAGGTTTGCGCCAATTCTCTTAAGCCAAGGAGAGCGGAGTGAGGCCCTTGTCCATCGCGACCACATCTCGATGCATTCCTACATCGGCTCCTAGGAAATATTCCCTGAGGCTGCATATCTCGCGATTGTGGAGGGTCTTAGCATTTAAAAAGCCTAGACCCCCATACTTCCGCGGGATATACAGTCTCATAACCGAAGAACGTGGGTGATGCATCCGATACGCCGTCAACAATTTATGTACCTTCGTATCCAAGGCGTCTAGTTCTGTTTGAGTCCATTTGAGTATGCCGAAAGAGTACACCAAAACCGGCATGACCCAACCGTTGAAGGCAAGCACCTTATTGCCACCTGATAAAAGACTATTAAATATTTTTTTCAGGCGGCCAAAGAAGCGCTCCTTCAACGATTGCTTCATGTCAGCAACATTGACGCCCAGCGCTTCCGACATACCCAAATACTTATAGGTTTCGGTCGCTGAGAGGGATCGAAGACTTATGGAATCCGAGAACTGGGTTCCCACAGATTCCACAATCTCCCCTAGTTTTACATGCATGACCGCACATTTGTCCACACCAAATTCCATCCTGATGGCGCTACTGAAAGCTTCAGTTACCTTCAGTAACTCCATCAGTCGCAAATCGTTGGGGGCAAAGAGTTTTAGGTCATCCATATAAAGGAGGTGAGATATAACCTGGGCATCTTTCCGCAACCGATAGCCTAGACCTGAATCCTCCAGCAATGTGCTAAGAGGAGAACCAAAGTGGACTCAAACTATCGCCCTTAAATATACCTCGCTCTATCCTTATCGGTTCGCTATTCCTCTGAATTTGCCGACATCCTGGGTAGCAAAAGACTGTCCTCCATTGCCCCATACACGACATCAGGAAGGTGCGCAGAGTTGCATCAACTTTATACAACTCTAGCACCCTCATGAGCCATGTATGTGGCACCGAGTCATAGGCCTTCTTATAGTCTATCCAACATGTCGACAGATCCTTTCGGGAACGGCGAACCTGGTGACTAATGGCCATATCAATGAGGAGTAGCTCCTTAGTACCACGGGACCTGTTCCTACATCCATTCTGAGAAGCGGACATGACAGAATTGTCATCTATATGTTTGCTAATTTTAGTTCTCAAAATGGATGTAAGAACTTTATAGACTGTCGGGAGACAGGTGATCGGTCTATAATTTTTAGGTTCCACCATACTACCCGATTTATGGAGCAGGTGGGTTATACCTGTTGTCAGGAACACTGGCGGTGACCCAGACTCTAAGGCTGACTGGAACAGGGTCGCCAGGCGAGCGTGCGACCTTGTGAACCATTTTAACCAGAAGTTGTGCAGCCCATCCGGCCCTGGAGATTTCCAGTTAGGCAGCGGACGGACTGCACGAGCTACGTCTTGGGGGCGGATAGTAATTGCCCCCATTTCTGATACTAGATCGCACGCCCGGTCAATCACCCGAGTCCACTCACCCTCGGCATGGCTGACAGGCACCGACCAGATGCTGCGTCAGAACGAACACATTGCATCATCATCCGGCAGGCGCGTGTCAGCCACACCTTGGTTCGGTCGCTCCCAAGCCCTATAAACCCACCTTTCACCTTTTTGGAATGTGCGATTCTGAGTGTATCGGTCCACCCGCCGCTTATACCTACGAATACGGTTTGCCCATGCATACGGAAGTCAATGCGCTCTGTGACATGGGACACGTAGTCTCGAGGACTGATATCAGTCCCCGAGAACGCCTGCCTTACAAAACGCATCACTCTAGGACGAGTATTGCCCTCCCTGAAGCAGACCAGTTTACCGATGAGTGCTCTGGCTCCACCAATACGTCGCTTAATCCTGTACTGCCATGCCGGTACGGCTGGTTTTGGTCGTGTAGCTCTATCATAAGAAAATTTGACATGAGCTACACGACATGCCGCTACAGCCGCACAATACAGGATTGAGTGAACATCGATGAGGTCTTCACAGTTATCAAAATAGTTTGATAATTGCGAATGAGCCAGCGCCCTATTTTTGTTATGCATGCATGGGCAAACGAGTTATGCGTGGTCTCAGGTCTGGTTGCATGAACCGATATTCCCGAATCGCACCCTCTAAAGCACTCCTCATTTCTACATTGCACTGGGTACTTACATTAGTAACCATGTCATTACTCACGTCGTTTTCTAAATTTTATCTGTATTTCAGTCCGCAAGCGATCAAGTACGGTGTCATCCAACACACGATTACGCTGTATGACCCGCACCTGATCCGACAGTCGTTGTGCCGACACGTTGACAGCTGGCTTGAGCCAGCTGTCAACGTGTGTCACCTGAAACAGAGAGAGCATCCTAACACGGTACGCGGTCAGGTTGTTTCCCCCCTCTGTAGCCCCATAGTATGCGCGCATGACATTTTCGTTGATGGATTGCGTCCATCGCATGCGCTGCACACTTCCGCCGGGAGCTGGGACCCTATCAGAGGCCGGTGGGCCTCGAGGTCCTAAGCCGTCCGGCGGCCGGCGTCCTCCCCATCGACGACCATGTGGTGGTGTCGTGGGCGGAGAGAAATACTCATCGCTCGAGCTCGACGCAACTGCCACGGCCGGTGTCACAGCGTTCACGATGGGGCTGGGTTACGGCGGCAGCGAGGCGGAGCTGAACGACGGATCCGGAGGTGGTAGGCGTGCGTGACGAGCAGCAACTGATCTTGTCAAAATTAGCGTTGTTTCATTTTATTACTTATTTTGTTTGATGGTTTGATGATTTCATTATTGTCACATAATACGACATATGTATACGACATAGGTCACAGATTTTCTTTATTTATGTATCTTGATATAAAAAGCAGATCTCATGTTGTAATTTTTATGTGTATTGAAGACTATTATATTTTATAAAAAGGGAACTGGTATCTAGTTGTTTATAATTATATCTGTAATAAGTAAATTGCAATAGAATTTTTGAATGAAATTTCAACGACTTGTTGACTCTTGTGTTGCCAGCTTATTATTATTACTATTAAGTCCGCCTAGAGTGCACTGGGCCCGCGTAGTGGATTATAGCCCAATCCCTCTCTTAGAGAGGAGGCCTGTGTTCCAGCAGTGGGAACATTAATAGGCTGATGATGATGAAGATGTACCACTCTTGTACATGAATTTTAGATAATTAAATAAAAATAATAACCATACCTATCGAGTAGGGTATCAAAATAAAGGAAATTAAAAGGGGATTCCAAAAGTATAGATAAATAATATGTTTAAATTTTATTAGGATTAAATAATATACCTAATAATATTTGCAGTTGGATTATTGATTTTCTAATTATGTAAGTAATGTCTAAAGTGAATCGTTTCTTACCCAACTATACCCATGCCTGATTTAGACGCGTCCTCATAGACGCCTATTTTTTCAGTTTCGGAGAAACAGGTTCCGACGAACACACCTATTTTTTTCCCAGACAAGTGATCGGGATTTACTCCTGTGGGCGTTCACAATTTAAAAAAATATTAAAACAATATTTCATGGGAATATTTTATTAAAGGCAAGCTCTTGCCAGAGGTTTCGCTCGCGCTGAGCACGGGACGTATGCCACGGGAATGTACTACCGGGATATAAAGCCTTAGAAACTTCCTCTGGTAGTACGTTCGTGACCTAACTCGGTCATGGTCTACCTGTGTACATCGCAATCTGCTCAAACATTAAGGAATGATAAGTTAATACAGACAGACGGGGATCCTTCCGGATTTATAATAATAGTATAGATTTTGGAAATGGCATACGTTACAGAAAGAATTTAAAGACCAAGACAGTGGTGGATAAAAATTATAGAGATGGGAGTCATGAGATGTTTGTAGCAAAGCACATTTTAGGAGAGTCACAAGGAAGACGCACGATAGATAGGGATACGTGGTGGTGGTCGACAGAACTTCAGAACGAGTTGAAGGAAAAAAAGGACATTCAAGGAATGGCAGATGTGGAAGTTGAAAATATTAATTTGAAAGCTAAAAGGAGTGAGTATGACACTTTCAAGAAAAAAGCTAAAAAAGCTATGGCCATAGCTAGAGCAAAGGCCCAAGGCAAGCTTTATGACATTTTGGATAGTCCAGCAGACCAAAAAGAACTATATCGGCTTGCTAGAGCTAGAGAGAGAAAGGCGAGGGATGTATGTCAGATCAAATGCATAAGAGATGAAGATGAAATTATTATTTCGGGTGATGATAAAATGAAAGACAGGTGAACAGGTACTTATAAATGAAAAGAATAATTACTGTAGTGGAGTACTCGACGATAAACCAGTGAATGAAGGGTAAGTGAGAAAAGTTTAAATATATGAAGTCAGAATAGCTTCGAATGGGATGAAAAATAGTAAATCAATAAGGACCAGATGGAATACTAGTTGAAATGTGAAAGTAGGATCATTCCCACTAGTTCTACTAAACATTTCTGTTCTGTTCTGTCCTGTTTCAGTTGCGGATAGATGGATGGACTGGATTTAATAAGTTGTTGATGGAAGAGGCCATACCTGACAAATGATGTAACAGTTCGCTGGTGCCCATCTTCAAAAACAAATGTGATGTGCTGGAGTGCAATATCTTCATAGGAGTAAAGCTAATGTTACATACTATGAAAGCATGGGATAAAGTTATTAAGATGAGATAAGATAATTTATTTGCGTAATGGTATACATAGGTGATATTAAAGCGTGATTTCACGGAACCAATTTGGTTTTGTGGAATGACGGATGCCATTTTTGATATCCGCCAGCTATGCGTGAAATACAGAAGTGCGCATAAAAACTTGCACATTGTGTTCGTCGACCTCGAAAAGGCATAAGATCCAGCGAGGTTTTGTGGTGAGCTCTTAAGGAGAAAAGCATGCCTAGGAAGTATGTGCAGTCGTTCCGAGCGATGTACAGTCGATGTAGAACCCAAGTACGGTCTACAGCGGGCACTACCAGCAGCTTCAATGTAGCAGTCGGCTTGCACCAAGGGTCGGCTTTATGCTCTTACCCCTTTCTGGTGATATTGGACGCTCTTACGTTGGACTTCCAGGAAGAGGCTCCCTATTGTGTGCTGTTTGCCAACGATATTGTGCTAGTTGTCGTGAGTAGCCTAGACATCCAGAGCAGATAGAAAGTGTGTTGGCAAAGACTTTAGAATGTTGGCCTGAAATTAAGTAGACAACAACAACAACAACAACAGCCCATAACGTCTACTGCTGGACATAAGCCTCTCCAATGATCGGAGGAATTTGCCGTAATTTCCACGCTTGGCAGACGGATTGGAGATCGCAGTGATGAAAGACTAACAGAAAACGCTGCTGCCCATTCTCTGGTCTACGGAGGCGCAAGGTGTTCTACCTCAGACATTAATCGCCTTATACGACACACGTGAGTGGGTTGGTTCTATTTTACTCTACCTGATACCACACGGCTAAAATTAAGTAGAACCAAAACGGAATACTTGTTTTGTGATTTCGGCGCACTCTCCAGTCCTGTGCCTATAACCCGATCTGCTCCGATTACCTCGGTACCTCGGGTTGCTTGTCCAGGGGATAGCGAAGTAGACAGGGACGTAACGCACCGAATAAACTCTGAATGGATGAAATGGCGACAGGTCTCTGGAATAACTTGCGACCCACGGATGCCCCTCAAGTTAAAGAGGATAATATACAAGTCCGTGATTAGACCTGTCGTATTGACGTATGCCACATTGGGCACCCGCTTTAATGGCACCTGAGGTATTCCACATACGGCACCTTTCAACATTTTTCTCAGGTGCCATTAGTGGAATAGTTTATGATTTAAAATTTTATTCCACAAACGGCACCTACGGATCAATAGGTACTAGTGTTGGGACGTTTATTTGTTATTCTGATAGGCTAAAATCAAAGTCCAGGGAAAATGGAAAGGAATGGAGTTAAAGAAGACTGAAGTTCGTGATTCTTGTAGCATCGATTGTATGGATCAGAATGCTGGGCTGTGAAAAGATGGATCAAAAACAATTGCATCTAGCGGAGATGATAATTTTGAGGTAGATGTGTGGTGGTGCCAAGAATGGATTAAGTAATGAATGAGTAAATTAGAGGAATTTTGAAAGTTGCGCCGGTTACAGGAAAGTTGAAAAGGAATTAAATGTTTCTGTATGGGCATGTGATGACGAGGGACGAATTGCATGTGACTTAAAGAGTAATGAATATCAATGTGGATGGATCGAGACGAAGAGGAATACCAGGAAGACATATGAAGCAAAAAGGAGTAAATGTGACGATTGACAGGGTAGAATGGAAGAAAAAAACGCGTTGCACCGACCCCAAATAACATGGGACAAAGGCAGGAAGATGATTTAGAAAATTCAACCCCTAAGCGGGTGAAATAGGGGTTGAAAGTTCTTAGTCAAGCTAGCTAGCAGCAACATCCCAGAACTTATAATATCTCACCTGCGTCATAAATAGCATTATAGGCCTGTTCGAGGATTTTCCGGGACATGGGATCCATTATGGACGCAAGGCGGTAGTGCACCTTGAAAAACTGAGCATCAAACCGATCTAGCTCTGGTACTGCGCCCAAATGCTGAGACGCCTCGGGGTGGTTATCTGTCCAACGTAGCTTCTCTGTAGTCACTGGGTTAACCTGGAGGATAAGGTTTATGTAGCCTACTGTTCCACTGGATTTTACCATATTTATTATTGTCTAAACTTTCATTGTTTGGTCATTTAGTATCAGTAGGCACCTATGGCAAATTCGTTCGCCAAAAATTAGTAATGTGGGGTCATCCAACACCCTAATTATGTCTCACACTTCCTATCACAATCCGAAGATTTTATTTATGTTTATTTTCAACCGACTTCCAAAAGAGGAGGTTCTCAATTCGACTGTTTTTTTTTGTGTTTGTTACATCAGAACTTTCGACTGGGTGAACCGATTTTGATGATTCTTTTTTATTTGAAAGCTGGTGGTTCCCGTGTCCCCATTTATAATTTTATGAACATCTGATGCTGATCTTCGAAGATATACAATGGAACTCTTTAAAAATAGAAGGCAAATCTGCCGTGATTGCTGCAATCGCTTGGATGTTTATTGTTTATACAACATCATGACGTAACATCACGGCTGTATGCCCTGAGAAGGGGTACACAGACGTGTACAATACACCCAGATTTCGACAGTTAGGTCGGCGCGCGAGGAACACGAACGCGCCAACTTAACATAATTTGGCGCGTTCGTGTTCCGCGCGCGCCTCAAATAGATGTCAGCAAAAGGAAGGGGTCCGCAAGGTCCGAACTGTTCGAAAGAGATACCGCGGCCCTGGAACACAAAGGGCTAAGAAGGAACATGGACGGGTTTTAGTCAGTAAAAGACTGACACTCCCTTCCGCTCCACCTAGAGCGGGTAACCCTCGGTAATTAGATGATTTCCCATCCCAAAAAAAAAGTATGTTAAGTTCCATATTTTGGAGATACGCCTATTACCATGATATGTATTGTGTGTACATAGTATAACAATGTCAAATAAATTCATGGCAAATATTTGTTTGGGAACAACTAAAAATGGAAAAATAAAAAACTTTTTTGCAAAAAATAAAACCGACTTCAAAAAACACAAGAAAGTGAAAAATAAGTTTAGCTTCAGAAGTCAGTGCCAAAAAAAACGAAATCAATCAAACAAAGGTCACCGACTTCTGAAGCTAAACTTATTTTTCACTTTCTTGTGTTTTTTGATGTCGGTTTTATTTTTTGCAAAAATGTTTTTTTTATTTTCTACATTTGGGAAAGCTTACAGACTAATGACATTATAATAACAAAATATATACTTATGTTGCTAATAACAAGCCTCCACATATAAATACAAAAATTATTAGTTCCAAGCAAAAAATTGACAACATTAAATGTAACCCAAAGAGCATTGTTGAACTGACAAAGCTGGGTTGTAAATGTATTAGGCAGGTACCCCACAGTTAGCCATGAAAATCCAAGCCCTCACCTTGTTGTACAGAATGTCCGACAAGTCCTTGACGTGGTGCGAAGAGGGGAAGAGCCCCGACATGCCGGAGATCACGACCCTCTCGCCGTCGGCGACCGGAGTCGGCACCAGTGCAGCCTCGTCCTCAGGCGATGAGCGGGGTTGGGGCTGAGCTGGCTCTTGCGGGATAGGCGTCATGGTGGAGCAGGCTGATAAAGTGAAGAGACCCCAAAAACTGAAAACCAACTAATCATTACAAAATAATTATTTTTAAAACCGTGTCCGGTACATCAACGGGATCAAACAGGTGAATCGGGATAATCGCATCTAAATTACGTTGTTATTGTTACGTCGTATTGCCACTGTGACCTAAGGCGGTGGCGCGTAGTGTTCCGCGCGCGCACCTATTGGACGTCGCGGGGGAGTACACCTCACTCCCCCGCGGACTTGGACTTGAGAACGCGGGCCTAGCCGGGGATCGTGGAAGGCGCACGAGTTCCCATGATCTCCGGTGCAAGTGTAGAATAATCCGTGGGAAGGGAACACGGGGGTGGTTTTTAGTCGGTTGGAGTCCGACAGACCCCCATGCCCCAGGGCGGAGGACATCGATGAGAACTTTCCACCACGGAACAAAAAAAATGCAAAGCGAAACCCAACAAGATGCCACTTTGCGAAAAGTAAAATATTATGTTGAGTTAGGTTGGCCGAGAAAAGTAGGTAGTAACTTTTACTGTCGTAACCAACTATCGGTTGGAAATGGATGCTTTATTCGCGGCTATAAAGTCATCATTCCAGAAAGGCAGAGTTAGTAATGAACTTCACAGTTCTCACTTTGGAGTGGTGAAGATGAAGGCAGAGGCATGCAAGTGGTTGTGGTTCCCTAGCGTGGACGGTGCGCTGGAGTGGCTGGCCAGCGCGTGTGCAGTATGCAGCGCGCTGGCCACATCCTCACCACGCATTCTATAGCATTCATTTTTTTTTTCTTTTCTTTTTTTCGATTTTCTTCATTTTTTTTTTTTACACTATATGGGTTAAATGTAACAATGACTTCGTCGTATGGTCCTAAAGCAGTTATTGGTGTCGATTCTGTTGTGCACAAACTAAACTTAATTTTAGAGATGAAACGGATAATTGTTTGGCCGGATACCGAATAACGGATATTCGGCGAACTGCGAGGCCGAATGGCCGGATATCCAGCCGCCGGAGCCTCGGCGGACAGTAAGTAGTTCTCTGAGGCAAGTTGTGACATGTTTAGCGTCGCACAGCTGCGGGCAACATGATTCGGGCCGTTTCGGGTCTCATCGGGAGTGATCGTGTCACTTGTTGATTATAAATATTTTTTTTAACTTTAAAAACATGTTGTTGTGTTTAAAACATGTTTTAGTGCGGTGCAATGAGTTAGAGACTTTGGAGTACATACATGTATACAGCTTTTAATAAAACTTACCATAATTGCTAGCTGTTGCTTTATTTCGTGTCCGTTTTAAAGATTTTTTTTTGAAAATTTATGCATATTCGGTATCCGCGGAGAATGAGTTACTATCCGGTATCCGGCCGGATAGTAAAATTTGGGCCGGATAGGCTGGATACCGAATAGTTACCAGATATCCGTTTCATCTCTACTTAATTTAGGCTATTGCTATATTTTACTAAAAGGCAGTGCGAGAAAAGGACAGCTATGGCTAAGAACTAAGTTAGAGATGTCAAACTAGTTTATGCCTTGCGCTTCACCGTGTTTTTAGTCGACATGTTTTTACGTGCACCATTGATGCATAGTTCTTACTATTAAAGGGAAACCATTTAAGGAACGAATGTCTAAGATTTTGTTCGACTATAGGAACTACAGACAGTACCACCGAGAAATAGGTAGGTAAATTATTATTTCTTTTATTCATTTGTAAAACATATTTTTAACATTTTAAAATATTTATTTAAAAAAAAAAAAACAAAAAGTATTTACAAATATAAAAAAAATACCAGTCCGCCGGTGTCGGGAGCAGGGTCCAAGCTACCGGTGGTTATGGCACCAGAGACAGGGACCTTATCACAATGCGAGCCGTATCGAGGAGTTCTGCCTCCCAAATCAGGCCCTTGATCCAACCGCCTAAGGTGAGCCTTGAAAATGGTCGTCGAGGCAAGAGCCTCGCATCAACCGCCCATTACTCCGATAGCGGTGCCGACATCATCGACAAGGTCATCGACAAGATTGAAGAGGTCGGCGTCAAGATTGACGTAGTCCAGGAGAGCATAGGCCGCACGATAGAGGAAGTGGAGGTCGTAGGTCGTGCGGCAGCTGTTCTCAAGGACAAAATTGGTGACGTTGTCGGGGAGGTCGCCACCAGCATGGACAGGACACAAGAGGCCATAAAGGAGCGGCATGCGAGCCAAAAACCAAGAGTCAAGAGGCCATAAGGCCATTGGCTGTTTGGGCCAAGAGGCCATAAGACCATTGGCTGTTTGGGCGTCGGTTGACAATCGGCACAATGGGGTGTGTAATATATGGCATAATAACAGATAGGTAGTATAGGGAACGTGCAGGAACTATAGGTGGCAGCACTAATCGACAAAAGAGACACTATGCGGACAGAAAAGGAAACTTATCACTTCTCATCGTGCTTTCAATTTACTTAGACAAATTATTGTCTCTTCAATTATATTATTTTTGAATATGCTAAAAGGTATAAAATATGAGTTCCGGTCTATCAATAACGATCGTCAGCGTAATATAAATGTTTAATAATATGAATTTTATATCTTTCGTTTACTTTCTGATGAAAATTGTGGTGTATGAAGACATGGTGGCTGGCATAACTAAGATAGCTTTCTTATTTTCAACACATGTTATAATGGAAGGGAATCCTTTAGCAGCGAGAACAGTATCTCCAGGCTCTAATAAATCAATTAGTTCACAATCATTTGATGAAGCAATCAATAAAATGCAGTCCGTAGCATTTAGATACAAAACTTAAAAAACCAAAGGAGTGCAGCCAACTAAAAACATTAGGTATTGTGGGTATAACCATGTTTATATTCTGAGTACATGCGGAGTCTTTGATTAACTGTTGTGGGATATTCGGTGTGAACTTTATTTAGTGCGGTTTACTAGAACACGTGTATGGTGAAGTATAAATGGTTCTGGTATGTTTGCATGGACGGTTGATTTTGAGGGCCTTCTCAATGCAGAGTGTAACAAAAACAAGTTGTTTATAAATATTTTTCTTTACTGCGTTTATCCATTTTTTGCGTTTTTCACCAAAACATGGTATGATAGTAGTATTCTTTGGAAAGTAATAGAATTTTACGCTAATTGATTTATTTTCATTTTTGTGGATGTATTGGTACCTACATCCAGAAATGCAACAATGCATTATGATTAGTTAATTAATTTTCACTATAAAATTAATTCTGTTCACTTGTTAGAAAAGTCAATGTACAGAGCACAAGATTCGGATTGGCGACGCCAGTTGGCAGCACCGTCGTTGTGCACGTTCCCTATAATTTTACTTGAAAAAACATTCACATGATATAATTTTCATAAAAACAAAATATAACCTAATTTCATGTGATCGAATGCTACATTTTCTAGAATCTTCTTTTGCTCTATTAACATATGTACTATATAATATATAAGGTTAATTTCATATAATTTTCAATTCGTATAACGCTCTTTTTATACGTTCAGTTGTAATGAATAAGTAAATATCAGGAAACATCATACTGTCATAACCTCATCTAACCTATATGATTCACCAACAAAATAGGGGCAGAACCAATGACGTATTATATATAGACACGTCATGAACCAACATCGCGGCGCTTAAAAACGGCGAAAACACTAGAACTACTTATAAGCGTGAACGGCGGGATGCCTGTTGCGAGAGGGAGATAAATATACATCTTCAGTCACGTCACAGGATTTATTAAATTATAAACAAATGTAGCGTCGCGCGACAGGTTGGTGCGTAACTAAGCGCGATGTGGCCATTTTAGAGTGCGGACAACGTATCTATAGTTTATATATCATTGGGCAGAACCCCTCTTTTCTTGGTGAATCATTTGGGTTTGCGCTCGACGCGACGCAAGCTGACGCGGCACGCTCGCTACGCTCGCTCGCCGTCGTGCACTGATGGTCACTGTTCTAACTTAACCTAACACATATGCAGGGTTGGATTTTGTACTATAATCCCCCGAATGCTTAATTTTACGTCATATGAATATTTAGATGCAATTTTATTGTCTTGTTACGCCATCAAAAGCGGTAGCAAAAGTGGGAATTGTACTGATTTTATTCCTACGGAGGATATGTTGATGACATTAAATGTCAAAGATGAAGATAGAAATATTCTAGAACTGACAAACTTAGAAGTGGAGTAAATTTTGCCTTAACTGGTGTTGATTTTAATGACTTTTGCATTAAATTAACAAAAACATTAAAGTGTACTATAATTTTTTATAAATCCTTCAAAATCAAATATAAATCCTTTAAAAATTTTTGTGCTATCTTTTTCAACGTACCTAAATCCAACCCTGCACAGATGATTCACCATAGAGCGGACCTGGCGCTCGGCGGCCGCCGCCGCGGCACGATCGCTGGTCACTGTTTTTAAACTATATTAAACGTTACTTTAGATTTTTCATGTTATAGTAACTGAATATTATACTAATAGAATATTAGTTCAAATGTGCTTGATAGAAAATGTTCATTAAACCACATTAAATTAGGTAAACTAAAATTATATAATTTCATCGATATAATAAAAAATAGTATAATTAAATTAGGTCATGTGATCATTAGCACTTTTGTTAATATTTCAAATGGTACGCACTCGGCACAATGATAGCCGAGTTCACATTCCACATGTTGACAACCTCGTGTGCCAAGTCGAGATATTTTATTTGTTTCTCTTTCTGAGCTTTCACGAGGTTCTCGTCATGAGGGATAGTAACATCGATTATCATTAAGCGGCGCGCTGAACGGTCTATCACCACTCATCATCATCTGCCTGCCTTTTCCCAACTATGTTGGGATCGGCTTCCAGTCTAACCGGATGCAGCTGAATACCAGTATTTTATATGGAGCGACTGCCTATCTGACCTCCACAACCCAGTTAGTAGGTACTACGGTAATACGATACCCCTTGGTAAGACTGGTTGTCAGTCTTTTTGGGCCACTGACTGTAACGACTGTCAAAGATCACAACACATGACAGCCGGGACCAACTGCTTAACGTGCTTTCCGAGGCACGGAGGAAACTTGGTATGTAATGGGTGGTCACCCATCCACAGACCAACTTAGGCAAGCACGGCCACCGCACGGTCTATCACCACTATGTCAGGCTTATTGGCGAAAATGGTCCTGTCAGTAGGTAATGTAATGACAGACTGATCCCAGTACAGCGTGACATGGTCTTTCTCGAGAACTGGGTCGGGCACATACTAGTAGTACGGTACCTCAGATTCCACAAGTTTATATTTCAAGGCAAGTTGCTGGTGTATAATTCTGGCACAACCAAGTAGTGGTTGTGCTTGTGCAAGTGCTCGCCGTTAGCCAGACGAGAACAACCGGAACTAAAATGTCTGATGGACTCATTCGGACATTGGCATGCCCGACACACGTCAACCTTCAAGTATTATTATTATTATGAATTCATTATAACACAGTAAAACAAAGCACATAATTATAACATTGTCAATACTCACGTTTCGAAGTAACAAGAAATGATAGCTGGCACAAATACCCAAAATCGATTCCGGGAACTCGCCGAGTGCACTGAGCGTTGAACCATTTGCCCAAACTTATATAACGCAGTGCCATTTATTTAAATAATTATAAATATTCGCCATTATTGTTGAACGTTTATTAATTAATTAATTCGGTGACCTGACCTTAATAACTGTGCATGGGTAGGTTATTAATTGGAATTTAATCAACAGTTTTATACTCGGATATAATTTTATTTTTAGTACCTACTCACTTTAACGAAAATCTTTTGGTAGCTACTATGTTGTTATGCACGACTGCCTTGCTGGTCTAGGGGTCGCAAGTGCGACTGCTGAACATTACGTCCTGGGTTTGATTCCCAGGTCGAGCAAAAGTTATTATATCTCAGTAGCGGCTCCGGTGGATTTGTGCCCAGTTGATGGCAATAGGGTGTTGACCCTATTGCTATTGCCCTTTAACATGTGCAACAATGTGGATGTACTATTAGAAACATTTCTGCTTTTACCCTTCGGAGATTACAGGTGTGATGTTATTATCACAATGTTAAACTGGTCAAACTTATAAACAAGTATATTATTTAGGTAGGTATTATAAAAATTCGCTTTTCGTCTCTGTCTGTGTGACCGCGTTTTTAACCGACTTCAAAAAAGGAGGAGGTTTTATGTTCGATTGTATGTATTTGTAATAATTTCGTTTGGCGTCTGTGGCTTACCGGTGCCATAAGGACTCGTACAGGGCTGTCAAATAATATGAAAAATATAAGATGGCGGCTGGTTAGGTGTCAAAACATATCCACAATTAGTTATTTTTTATTATTCTACAGAGATTTTTGTACAAATCTGGCGCAAAATAGTCGACATTCCAATAAATAAAACAAGAAAAACATTCAGTTGTATGTATTATTCAGCAAAAGTCTTCGTGAGTTTATCGACAATGATACGAGTCCTCTCCGACAGGTACTGATCAATCTGGCCCAACACTTTAACGACGTGCAGCATCTTCTGAAAGCCCTTCTTGAACTTCTCCATTCTCTCTGCACTGGATTCTTCTCCGATTCTCATGACTGCTGTGGATATCATCGGTGACCCTATTCTGGGAGGAGCGAAGGGACCGGGATTTTGTTTTAACATCGGGACGTTTAGTGACGGTATGTGTAGTTTCGGGATCTTTAGTTTTGGTATTGCTGGTAGGAAGCCAGCTGGTGGGGCGATCGATATCGGTACTTGTGTGTCACTGTATCCCGATTGGTCGTCGGGCTCGATGAGAATGAACTTGCCGTCTTGCACCGCCTTTGGGAACGCATTGTGGATGAGGCTGCAGAAAGAGTCAACGTCTAAGCGAGAGTTCCTGGTGTAGTCGGGCGAACGGAAAGAGGAACCGTACTGCACCTGGAGTATTGAACATAAATAGTGTGAATGCTTTAAACTGAACTGTAAATTACGGTTTACTTTGTGTCTGACTAAAATAAACTATCTACTTAATTGGTTTGAGTCGTACTGCGTAAAAACAAAAGAACTTGTATGATATATTAAAATCAAAAATATTGCTGCCAAAATCATTTAAAAAATTGCCTAAAATGGCAAAATATGCGCCCAGTCGTTAGTTAAATTACTATTATTTGCATAACAAGTTAAATTGTAATACATAATATGTCAATAGGTAAAAAGTCTAGTCTACAAGCGTAAAGTCAATCGAAATCGACAAAACTACAAATTCCTTTCTTAAAAATATAAAATATTTATGGCATGTTGGTATAATTTACCTTACCCTTTCATCGGAGCAGTCGATAGTCAAGCGAAGGGGCGGGGGAGCGCCTACTATGTAATTTACCTGAAATCGCACACAACGATATTTCATTAGAATTGAAACATAAATTCCACTAAACATTATCAATTATTCATCAAGATTTAATGTTAAGGATCTATTGGCTATTGTTATTTTAATAAAATAAACTCCGTTTACAAGGTTTCCCTAAAGGGAAATGCCCATTCTTGGCCACGTTTTGCCCACCAATGTGTAAAGTACAAAAAATATAGATCCATTTTTAGAGTTCCGTAGTCAACTAGGAACCCTTATAGTTTCGCCATGTCTGTCCGTCCGTCCGTCCTCGCTTAATCTCTGTGACCGTTAGCACTAGAAAGCTGAAATTTGGTACCAATATGTATATCAATCACGCCGACAAAGCGGTAAAAAAAAATTGGAAAAAAATGTTTTATTAGGGTAGCTCCCCTATATGTAAAGTGGGAAGTGTTTTTTTTTTAATTTCAACCCTAACGTGTGATATATTGTTGGAAAGGTATTTAAAAATCAATAGGGGTTTTCTACTATCATTTTTTGATAATGGTAATAATTTCGGAAATAAGCGCTCCAAAAGTAAAAAAACAATGTGTCCCCCCCCCTCTAACTTTTGAACCATAAGTTTAGAAAATATGAAAAAAATCTGAAAAGTAGAACTTTATAAGGACTTTCTAGGAAAATCATTTTGAACTTGATGGAAACAACAGTTTTTGTACAAAAAAGACAAAAAGTTGTACAAAATAATTTCTGGATTAAGTTTGTAGTATATTCGTATATGCAAGCATTTTTACATAATGGAAACCCACCTTTAAACTCATAAGTGGGAACACTTATTGTGATGGACGGGAAACTACGAAACCCTACACTGAGCGTGGCCCGACACGCTCTTGGCCGGTTTTTTAACTAAAATATTGCTATTACTTATTTGTAATGAAACCTCCGGAATTAAAAGCCGAATTAATCAAGAAACTACCGTTTATTGCCCCATCTAACACTTCCAAGGCACGTCGTTGTAAATCCTAAAGAAAACAAATTAAAAAAAAAAAGTCCAGCCGAGTTCTATGTACAAAATAGTGTTTGTTTCTTAATCAGTGATGTCAACCCTAACATCTATAGTTAGTTTCTTTCATGGGCGTCACTTGGCCAAAACCTCTTTATCAAATGGGCATTTCCCTTTATTTCTGTACTGTTGAGAACATTTTTTAAAGTTCACTTTGGTCTTTGGCGAAAAGTTGGACATTTCTGTGATAAAAGTATGACTACCATTATTTACGTGCGTGAGTTTAGATAAAAGGCCTACGCAGGCCTACACTCTTTTTGCTAAAAGATACAGATATAAAGATACAATTATCACCACTGAATTCATTATTTATTTAATCTTGTGCAATAACAATAAGTTTACGCTTCCAAAGCGTCCACAACGGGTCAGAGCCCATTCGTCCCCTAAAATTCGTCCCCCAGCATAAAAGTTGTGGATTCGGCCCCTATATAGGTGCCCATTGGTCTCCTGGTAGGGGACCAATTAATATTTTAACAAAAAATATTATTTGTAAGGTACCCATTCGTCCCCTCTAATATATATGCAATATAAGTTAAAGATTCGGCACCTATTCAGGTGCCTATTGGTCTCCTGAGATAAAATTAGCTATATTTTACATAAGAAACGGTTAACATAGTACACTTGTGAACAGTTTATTAACGGAATTAATTTAATAAATCATAACAGATCATTGAAAAAAGAGCTATGATCAATGATAATCCGTCATGATAATAATATAACCTGACGATAGGCTTACGATGTAATATTGTCGCTCGTCTCACGAATCGCTTGTTAAAAAAACGGGTTACAAAATAGATAAGGTGTTTTGTTTGTATGTTATGGCTGCCTCGGTGACATATTGGTTCTTGAAAAAGACTGCGAATACGAGACTGTTCAATGTGTCTTTGGTCTTTTATTAAATGAAGTTCGCCTAACGAAATAAACAATACTGTTAATATTATAATAATATTATTTTTAACATAATTTAATCGAATTATCTCATTTAAATCCTGGAATATGATTAGTATTATTATTGATGGTAATTCTCAGAATTATAGAATTTACACTTCATTATTTATTATAGAATTTTTAAATTTAAAATGAAAAAACAAATATAAGATTAGTTTTATACTAAAATAATGTTGATTTGTTTAATCTTCAATAATTATTGTGATTTTAGTCATTTTTTGTTATTGTAGTTATAGTTTGTTAGATTTAAGTTATTATGATGTTGCATGTAGCCAATTTTTATGTAGGTACTTCTAGTTATAATTTATTATATGTAAGTTATTACGATTTTGCATGTAGTTGGTTAATATACAAAAAAAATATGTTGATTTATCTAGTCTTCAATAATTACTGTGATTTTAGTATTTTTTTTTTTGTACTGTTATAATTTTTTAGATTTAAGTTATTATGATTTTGCATGTATGTAGTTGGTAAATATACAAAAAAATTAAGAAGTGATTATTTACTATTGATATGTGTTCTGACTGACTATAATACTATATGTGTTGTGACTATTTTTTTGCATATTTTATATTTAATGTTGATTTAAATGATGGTCAATCAAGGCTGATTTTTGTAAAAGAGTTGTATATTGTTAGTTTCTAGGACATTGTGATTTTGCATGTGTATTTGTAGTTAATAAAAATGTTGGTTTTACATAGTTGATAAAGACTGATTTTACTTTTTATATTACTTTTATACAAAGTTATTGTGATATTGCATTATTTTGTAGATCTCTTTGACTTTACAAAGTACTAACAATTAATTGTTATTTTTGTTATATTGGTATTGATATTTGGTTATTTGTTTGTACACTGGATGTAAATTAATCTAAAATTCAGTTATTACTGGGATTTTATTTAAATAGTTACACAGTTTTATTTTACTGCATAAAGATATTATAGTTACCTATCATATATTTTGCTAAATATTTACAAATGTACAAGAAACCAAAAGTTGATTATTTTGAAGACTGACTTAATGCCTAGAGCCTAGAGGCATTTTATTAAACTTAATCTTATTTAAAATAAAAATGATATCTACCGAATTACTATATTTTTTATTTTACCCTTTTCTGCGCGACTGTACCAGGACTACCAAGCTGCAGTATACACATACATATATACTTATATTAGAAGAATGAATAAAAATAAATATTCTTCAGGGGACGAATGGGCCCCTCAAAAGTTCAAGGGGACGAGTGGGCACAGGGTGCGAATCTAAGGGGACGAATGGGCTCTGACCCTCCACAACTACGTTATCATATTCAGAAACCCTAGCGTGTACGCGCGACGTACGTAAGTACCTAGTACCTACCTACACGCAACAAAAATTCGTACAATTTTGTAAAACCGGCCAAGTGCGAGTCGGACTCGCGCACGAAGGGTTCCGTACCAATTATTATAAAAAAAATCACGTTTGTTGTATAGGAGCCCCCCTTAAATATTAATTTTATTCTGTTTTTAGTATTTGTTGTTATAGCGGCAACAGAAATACATCATCTGTGAAAATTTTAACTGTCTAGCTGTCACGGTTCATGAGATACAGCCTGGTGACAGACAGACGGACAGACGGACAGACGGACAGACGGACAGACGGACAGACAGCGAAGTCTTAGTAATAGGGTTCCGTTTTTACCCTTTGGGTACGGAACCCTAAAAATAGGCTTACATTTTACGATACCCACAAATAGTATTACTCATATGAATAAAATCAATCTTAGCGAATATAATTAAGAGAAATACGTTACGTTCATTTAGCGCGACGTGGTACCTCCCCTGAACATTCAATCTATCACACATTTATTTGCATGCTATTGCGCACTCAAAGCACACAAACCGTAGCAAAAGTTCCACTATCATAATCAACATCTAAGATATATCGTCGCTATCGAACACTGAGATACGAACCAACAAGATTGCCACCGCCACGTACCGACACATATCGTCTCTTGCGCACTCTCACGACATCTTAGCGTCTGAACCAAACTGCCATCGATCACGTATAACGTCGGCGTACGCGCTTTTAGCGGACTCAGCAAAAACTCCGGCGTTTGTAGAGTTTCCATCTGTTTTATTGATAGCTTAGGACAATCTGGGACTTGGTGATATTAATTTCAATAATAACTACCACAGAAGGATTCATTAAAAGGTGTTTGTAAATTCAAAGCCTAGAACCGAAGATCCCAGCTTGCCATTTTTAACTCAATAAACCACCATGGTTTTTCTCCGCTACTAAGTTTGAAACTTCCGTACCAATTCCATATCCGATAAATAAATAAAAAATTCAATCACTCATCAAATCCCTACATAACGTATGCTTGAGCTTGCTTTAAAGATTGCAAATAACTGTTCCTTTGTTTTAAAGAAAATCCTTAAAAAATTATAATGATGGCTCACACAACCCAAGTTTCTGTCCCCTCAAGGTCACATTTCTCAAATGATCACAAAGACCCGAGACGTCAGTAACATCTTATCTATCTTACGTGTTCATTCACACAGATTGTTCACCTACTGTAAGATTGGCGGCGTATAAGGTTGCCCCACACTCAGGGTGTGCCATGCAGTGGGTGTACGGTAGTTGCTATGCCTGCAGCGTAGTGGTGTTCCTTGCAGTCAAGTTGTACTACGAGCATGAAGTTAAGAGGAGTTCTCATGTGGACTGTGATCGCCGTGGCTGCTTTGACTGCTGTGGAGGTTCGATATTTGATAGTTTTTTGTTTTGTCTTTGTTGTTTTGGCCATGCTCAGCATTGTCACCCATAGAAGGAGGAGAATTAGGTCCTATGTCAACATATCTAAATTCCTTTTCGGTGAAGCAATTTAATAATCTAACAAGGCAGCATCAGGCCCCTTCATCAAAAACTGGTTTTACATTTAGGCTCGGCCCAAACGGGCCACCAACCACAGCCACCGGTAGCCAACGACAAGCTGGTCACATGCTTTTTCATAAATTTTGTTGAAATTCGCTGCACACGTGTGGCCGGTGGCGGCCACTAGCTACAGCTGCAGTGTCTGCGACTCGCGGTAGGGCGCGACAGCTACCGGTGGCTGTGGTTGGTGGCCCGTTTGCGCCGAGCCTTACCAATCTCTTAATTTGTTATGAACTACTGCTACCAAGGTATATATTTTGTGTGATAGTTACTCTCTAGTATTCTTCACCTAATATAACATGCATGTATATACGACCGATAACATAGATTATGTTGTAACATGACGCTAAAATAAAATCATGCAAATAGGCACGTTCCGGAAACGTTTAAACTAGCTACTACGTGAACATGGTAGAAAATAAAATACATTTATCTTTGCTCGAAACTATTGTTGATTGAACAAAATTTTCAAAAATAGTACAGAGAGTAATAAAATAATATATATAATATTATTATATTATTGAATGTAATACTATATAATAGTCAGTAATTACATGTTCAAACTTTAGGTTTAACAATAGCATCCAGAGTGATTAAAGCGTCCTATCCTGCAACGAAGTGATCATCCTTGTCCAATCTTTCTTTCATTCTCACTTTACCGTCCGCCGGGACGGTATTATTTACTAATTTTATTTTTGAACCACCAATAAAATTGTAACGTGTTTGTTCCTCTTCCAGAGCAGTGTCCTGCTGCGGGAGTCGCTGGTGCGTCCCCGGCGGCCGGAGCCCTGCTTCTCATGCCGGGGCGAGGACCGGCCCTTTGCCTACCCGCTCATCAGCTACCTGTCCAAGGTCAAAGACATGTTTGTGCGAGGACTCAACGCTTTCCTGGCCAACACTAAGAAGAGCAAGCTCAAATAGATCCTAATTGTTAATTTGTAATATTGTTATTTGTCTGTAAGGTAGTTTTAAAGTTGTTATTGTTACTTTTTACTATGCTTTTTTTAATACTCTTCATAAAAAACCGAAAGGCAAGCAGTAAATGTGTCCATCAACCGCGCAGAAATTAAGGCAGAAGCAATTGGTGTCACTCGCAGTCACTGCTAATTGAAAATCGTACACAGAAAGAAGGTGATAAGTAAAACGATGAGAATTCAGCTATTCTTTAATTTATTTAATAAATAAAATGCGTAATAAACATAAATTATACATTTTGTGCATTATTTTATCCTAAAAGCCTACACAGGCGAGTGAATTTTGTCCACGGAGACAAATTAATATCCCCTAAAACTAACTGGCGAAATGTGGACTTACCTGCTATGAGTCCACATATACCCAATTCTTTGGAGACTACTATTGTGATGTTACTTATGAAGGTAGTAATCACCTGCAAAACGCATATATAACACACATTACCTGACCGACAAAAGAACGTCATCTGCACAGGCTTTAAAAATTACATTTTATATAGAAAAATCTAACAGCAGTATAGTGCATTGGTTTTAGTCGTACAGGCCCACGTTTAACCGAAATGATCCGCGCAGGCCCCACCTCAGTAGGTCTTTAGTAATTGCCACTAAAGCCTCATTAATAAATTCTTAAATCTAATATACTCGGTAGAAGACAAGGTACCCTTATGTTTCAACTGCAGCAGTTTCTCATGGATCTGAGCGTTGCGCTGGCTCCACCCCATCAAGCGAGACAGCTTAGCGATCGGGCTAGGATTTAGCAAATTCGGCAGAGCAAGATTTGATTTAGGTTTTGGAAGAAAATTTGGGAACAACGGAAGGAGCGGAGTCTTCGGAATCAAAGGCAGAAGATAAGGCACTAGAGGCAGCTTCGGCGCACCCAATATAGATCGCTTAAATCTTTTACATATCTCCATCGTCTTCGGCTGCGCTTGTAACTTGTGTTCGAGTACTTCTCCTGAGACATGCGGGTGTTCTTTAGACATTAAGTTAATGAACACAGGCTGCGTGTTTTGCGAGTACTTGAAGATCTTAGTATTCGAACGTTTCATTTGAGTTACCACACCCGCATTGTGTATGCAGCAGGATGAAGTTAACTGCAACAGAAGAGATATATTAACATACCTTCTTATTCTTAAAAAGACCTGAAGACCCAGTAGAGCCACCCGCACCCAGATCGAGTATTTCGGAAGTGGGAATGAAATGATACAATGCGCATCAATGAGCTGATCTTTTAGTAGTTTCCAACCAAACGACATTAGGTTTAGCTTTTTTAAAAAATTGCAATGAAAAACCGTCGTAATTTCTCGTTATTTCAAAAAGCTGTATATTTCTATTATGGCTGAAATAACTCTTATTTGATTTAGGGTTGTCGGAAGTTTTAGGGGCCCGGAAGCTACTGAACAATTGATCAACACACACAATGAATACGTCACAGAGCTCTACACATTTCTCGACCTTGAAATTTTCCCCACATTGCGGCATCGCTTGGAAACCCCAATGAAGGTTCCGTCAAAATGGCCCGAACAAATTATTGTGGACGCAGTTACAGACACATTCACCATTTGAAAATTAATATAATGAAGTACCTATATTGTCAGTGTCCGGTGTTCCCGGTACCGGTTTGACCGTTATGAAATAAATAGGCAAAATAAAACGCCAAAATCTCATACTTACGCATCCAGCTAAGAACACAACAACATTGATTTCCTTTACACTAAACACTCTACTTGCCCCCATCTTATTCGGATTACTGATTTCATAAAACTTCTCGTTTATTTGCCACCGCTATATAAAGAACACTGTATTGAAAACACCATTGTCTTGCTATCTCACAGAATCAATGATTGAACACGTCTCAGAATTGTCAATTGTTTTTAACAACAAATAATCAGTCGATAATGTGCCTGGGTATCTCCCAAGATACGCCACAACAAAACCCCCTGCGCTACACCTTCCGCAGCAAGTCTATGCCATGGCCACGACCTGTTGGGGAGCGTCCTACTATAAGCTTGCCGATACGCAGTTTCCACTCAAAAACTCGTTGACTGTAATTGACAGCACAATGCACTGGTAAAACTAATATTCAAATATAACAAGCAAATAAGTACCGTAGATTTTAATCTTCGTACCAAGTAATGCTTTCTGTGGCTTTATCTATACTAATATTATAAAGAGGTAACATTTGTTTGTAAGTTTGTATGTAGGGGGTAATCTCCGGAAGTAATGAACCAATTTTAAAAATTTTGTCACTGTTGGAAAGCTACATTATTCGTGAGTGCTATAGGCTACATTTTATATCTACATTTCGTACTCCCACGGAAACGGGAACTACGCGGGTGAAACCGCGGGACGTCAGCTAGTTAAGCATAAACAAAGGAATCAGCTTAGAACGTTCCCACTGCTGAGACACAGGTCTCACAGAAGAGAGAGGACCATAATCCACATCCAAGTAGATGTTACATGTGTACGAATTTTGTTTGTGAGGCATGCCAGTGTCCTCACGACTCACGACGTTTTCTTTCAGGGTTTGAGAGTAATGGTTAAATCCTATTTATTTCTGTAAATTGGTTTTAAAGACATATATCCCAATGACATTACCAAATAAAATACGAACACGAAACATAAATATTCATGAAAGTTAACATATTAATGAAATTTAAAGTGCATGTTTTTGTGCCCAAATTACCACCATTTTCCTAAAATGTTACATACTTTTAAAACGTGACAACACCATTTGTTTGTTTATGACGGCGTCTCTATCCGAGAAGCGAACGGAGTGTCTCTGTCTGACTCGGTTTAGTACATTTTATTTATTCTTTATTGGGGTATTTTTCATACTTGTTATCCAAAAAGGTTTATCATCATCATCATTTCAGCCGAAAGACGTAAACTGCGGGACATAGGTCTCCCCCAAGTGTCGTCACATAAAAGGTTTAAGTACAATAGAATCTTATTTCGATACATAAATATAATACATATATAATCTCCAAACATTCTGTTCATCAAAATAAGTAACTATACGCAAAAATTATTGCTGGGAAACAACTTTTTTTGGAGTGATATAATTATCACGTTTTACGGTAGGACTCAATGTAACGCACTCAAAATATTGTGCTGATGACTGCTTAAGGTTAAGTTAGCAAAAGTGAAGTATCATCCGCAAACAACACTATACCATGGTTATCCTTTATGAGTTATGGCAAGACAGTAATACAAATAAGAAAAGACAAAGAATGAGCCCTGTGAGACTCCCATTATTAACTTCTTACTATTACTATCTGGGAGATATTTTTCCGTTGAAGTCGTTATGGATCTTATTACTCAAGTATGAGGTAAGAAGATCCAGAGTGCTGTGCCGGATTCCATAGTGGAGGAGTTATGAAATAAACTTATTACATCAAGTCCCTGCTTGGGTTCGAACCCATGGTCTTCATGCGACATTTAATTCGTAGCAAATACCATTGGGCCACCACTACTTTCAATTGTTGGTATTCATATAGAAGTGCGCTTGAGTTTAGTAATCAGCAAACCTGGCACGCCCTGAGTCTAGGTGGAAAGAATTTCTTTGCAGTGTGATAGTAGCTATGTAGAAGGAGAAGTGGTCCAAGGTTGAATTAAAATCAACTCATTATTGGAAATAACTACTATGTCCAGCCGTGAAATACTATCATAAGCTGATGATGAATAACATTATTTCATCCATACTCTATCTTCATCTGCCTAGCCTTTTCCCAACTATGTTGGGGTCGACTTCCAGTCTAACCGGATGCAGCTGAATACCAGTATTTTACATAGAGCGACTGCCTGCCTACTATCTGACCACCACAACCCAGTTAGTACTGGGTAATACGATACCCCTTGGTAAGACTGGTTGTCAGACTTTCTGGTCACTGACTACCTGTAACGACTGTCAAAGATCTACAAATGACAGCCGGGACCAACAGCTTAACGTGCTTTCCGAGGCACGGAGGAAACTCGGTATGTAAGGGTGGTCACCCATCCACAGACCAACTTAGGCAAGCACGGCTTAACCTATAGATCGACCCGAGCGGCTGTTATTATTTAGCCACAAGCTCCTCCATACACTACACTAGTTCCAATAATCCCTTATTGTGATTCCACTGTTCACCACACTCGTTCAAAGGAAAAGATTTGACTGATTTTATTATTTGTTAAAAACATGAAGGTTGCCAAACTCGACTTTATTACCCTTGAAAGTGTGATAATACGTAGGTGTCTCCTAAAAATGCCAGTGGGACAGAAACACATCGGGGTCCTGCACTCCTGCTATTCCACTCAATATTCCGTCGTGAAAAATGCTTCTGGTTAATCCAACCAATGTGGGACCAGTTTAAGCTGTAAACTTACTTCGCTTATTAAAACATCAGTATACAATGAAAAAGAAAAATTGTACAAGATTTATATCATTCAAATAAACAAATATAAAATATCACCACTTTTAACGAACTTTATCAGAACTTCCATAATTTCAAGACAGCCAACCATTAAGATAGCAAAACTCCCTATTTATTTTTAAGTCTTTTAACATAATCATTACGTATTCGATAAACTGATATTCATGTGATATCAGTGATATCACCGAAGATAAAAGCTTGAAATAAGAACCTTTGTCTGTTATCAGCACGTTTAATCTTATCAGGCCAAAGACTCGAAGTTTTCAATTTACCCTATAATCAGTTACGCAATTTCTAGATAAAATTAACAACGATAATCACGTAGAAACTGGTTGATGTCAAAAGCATCTCTTTAAATACCAATAGAATTTTATTCTTTGAACCATAATTAGTTTGAGATTCTTTCGTGTACTTTGAACATGGGGGGTCAAAAGGTGTTTTGGTCCTCCATAGGGATCGTGCTGATCTCTTCTTGCTACGTCATGGCATGTGATGAGAAAGGACTCTGCTTGGTATGGTTTTAATTTGATTTTTTAAGATTATTCGTAAACAATGAAAAAAGTGAAAGTGTTTTCGCAAATTAACGGAGTTTTACTGATTTATATTCTGGAAGTAAAACCTGATGAAAAGTTTCATACATAGGCATTAACCTTCAGGAAAAAACCAATACACACTAATGTGTAACCAATGATAACAATATTTAATATTCTTGCAGCTCGAAGCATTGAAGGAGATGAAAGAATGCAAGAAAGCCGTGCTGGCTTCGTAAGTTATTCTTCTTAATCCTTGAAAGTTACTAACAGTATGTCCAGCAATAATCTAATCGAATTTAAAACTTTTCAGGTTGCTGAAGCCGCTTCTTGCTACCAAGCTGCACGGTATGTATTTCGTCTAATAGTCCATGAAGGGTTTCGGGAAAAATAATCAATCTTTAATTTTTTATAACTTTGTTTATTTTTAGATAAGAAAGACAAGAAACTTTGCTGTAAAGACCTTCCGCCGCCGCCTCCGACGATCATGTTGATGCCAGCAGCCCCACCACCATGTGGAGCTGCACTGCCACCGATCCTGCTGGCCCCTCCCGCTCCCCTAATGTTGCCAGCACCCGCTCCGGCACCCATATACCTACCCGCGCCTGCCCCTGCTCCGGTCTGCTTGCCGCCAATGATGTTGCCACCTCCGCCAGCTCCATTGGTACTACCAGCACCTCCACCGTGTCTACCACCACCTCCTCCATTCGTGTTGCCAGCGCCACCACCGTCGTTGATGCTTCCTCCACATCCATCAGCACCTATGTACCTTCCAGCGCCTCCACCCGCGCCGATGTATCTATCGGCGCCTCCACCTGCGCCGCTCTGCATGCCACCCGCAGCGCCTCCACCACCAGCACCGCTAATTATTTCTCTTGTTCCCCCGCCTCCTCCCTGTCCCCCGCCGCCATGCTGTGGACCACCTCCGCCTCCTCCTGGATATCCTATGACAGCTTACATGGTGGCCCCTCCGGTACCCATCACCCTAGAGCCAAAACCCTTGGAGCTCCCACCCTGTCCATGCTCGTGTTCATACAAATATTATTAATCAATTCTTGTTAATGTTAGTTTAGTTTTATTTATTTCACGTTCGCATTATAAATAAATACACTGGCTCAAACAAAGGCTTGTTTTATTTAGTGTGTCACTAAGGTGGTCGTTACCAAAGGCTGTTATTTGCCAGAACGCTGTAATTTCAACGTGGATACGCCCAAATTGCTATGAATGGATTTCGCATGTGTTGGTACAGGCGATACGATAAATAAATAGTGTGATTGTAAATAGCAAAATGTGTATTATTTGTGTAAAAGCATAAAAAGGGTACCTGTTCAGATTCTCAACATTGTCGTTTTATTTATAAGATTTGTTACAATTTAATAATTATGTGAACCGCAACGTTAATACATTACAAACAATTCAGTTTCATGATTATATTAAACAATGAAGTTTGCGATTGTACTGATTATACATTGGGAATATAAATTGTTTACCTATAATACTTAATTTATTACTGAAGTAGAATGTTGTGTTGACAACATGTTGGCTCAGGCAGTGGTGGACTTTTTCAAGCACAAAGTAGTCAGTAGTATTATTGTACTGGCATGTTGGCCCCCAGTAGGTAAGCAATTGCAATTGCAATGTAAAAAAACAGAAACGTCTATTATTGAACTCAATTTCGTATGAAAAAAAAAAAAAAAAAAAAAATCGTATGATATTGAGTTCAATAATAGAAGTTTGTGGAGAAATATGATAAATATACCACATGGACACACATTGAAATACTACGTTACGTACGGATTTAAAGGCGCTCACTCACCTGGAGCATTTGCCTGCAATGGAACAGCACTGTTCGCCAACAGTACCCTTCTTCATTGGTCCCTTAAATGAAACGTTTATTTAATGTCAGAACACTAGTTCGACTATAAAAACATTTGTTTTTAGACAGATTTTCGAATTTAATAGTTTAATACATAGTTTGAATTAAATTTTATTACAAACTTGCCCTAGCGTTTTATAGTGCCTAGATATACGAGAAAATACAAATGGCGTTATTACTTTTTTTACATAAAACGACCAGTTTCGATTGCTTAGTTTATTTAAAAGAAAGAGAAAGAGTTACATTTATGAAATACCCAATGAAACATATCTAAAATTATTTTGTAAAGCTCTTCAAAGAGATGTATGATAGTAAGAAGTATTTGGTTATGTATGTGTATTTAGGCCTTTTTAACAACCTTTATTTATATTAACTCTGTTTCAGATCAAATAAAGTTCACTCGGCAGCTCTCCCAGTACGGGATGACAGCTACTATCTCCTGTAACCCAGCCATTTTGGACCACATTCGGCATCACTACCTACAGGGAGTTCTTTACATGACCCATGAAAATGATGACATGCCTAGGTTCAAAAAGGTGCAACATAACATTAATTTATTATTTTTGTGGAAACATCATTAACATTATTCATAAAGATTGACAAGCAGTGATAGCCTAGTGGTGTGATCATCGGACTGCCAAGTCATAGATCTCGAGTTCGAACCCAAGGCACCTCTGATTTTTCGGATTCATGTGTATTGTATAATTATCACTTGCTTCGGTGAAGGAAAACATCGTGAGGAAACCAGCATGCCTGAGAGATATGTCTCGACGGCATGCTAAGCCAAGTCAGAGGCTAATAGGTGGCTTAAAAAAAACTCTGACACCAGGTTAGCCACGAACCACACGATAAAGAAGAAAGAATAAAGATTGACAGTTAAAAACTTGTGCCTCGGAAAGACGTTAATCTGTAGGCCCCGGCTGTCGTAGTTAGTCAAAAGCCCGTGTAAGTATTAAGTCTGGCAGCTAGTTTAACCAAGGGATCTCATGATATCTATCTAGTATCTTGCTGCAGAGGACAGACAGATTGAAGTCGCGCCTAGTAAAATTCAATTCAATTCAATTCAATTCATTTATTCAATAACGACTTTTACATCGTGTCTGAATGTCTGTAAATTATGTATCTATGAACATCAAACAAAGCATCAAACAATCATGCAAATCATATTAAAAATAATTACAATGAAATTAACCAAATTAAATTAAAATAAATAAATATAATAATTAAATAAATTATGGTATTCGGCAGTTTAGCTTCAAACTGTTAGGCCGCTATCCCACTGGCGCGCTATACGACCGCTGGCGTTACCCTCACGTCTGCGCAGAGACAACGCTAATGTTTTTCACGCTTAAAATAAAAGCTAGAATGAACTTCTGGTTTACCAAACATATTGTTTGGAATAACTTTACTCGGCGTTTATTAAAAACGGCTACTGATTACACAGGTAAAGAAAACACACTTTATGATGAAGTACAAGTGGCTCATATTAGGCGAACATGTGCCTGACGTTTTGCAAAAGATCCGATACGACTCCGACATATCCTTCTTGAAATGGAAACAAACTATCGCCAACAATGAAACCAATAACTCTACAGGTAAGTTTAGAGACTCATCGAATTTTAGATTTTCAGTCGATAATACCTAAGTACCTACTCGTATCATTGCTAATTATGGTAAAAAAAATAAACTGTTTTGAATACAATTTGAAATGAAATGATTTTTTTTTCACTCTCTTAACATACAGACATCACTTCTGTAACCCCCGAATGATTAGGAAGGTGTACCTATACTTAGTACACCCAGATTTAATCCTAGGCCTAGCATGTATAAATCCCATCTAAAAAATGCGAGTCCCGCGAATCCACAACAATCGGGCTCAAATTCAGACTCCGGAGAACTGCTACTGAGAAGTTCCTGATGGGAAAACCCCATAAACCTTCGGTTGACCTGGGAACAAATTCTCAAGTACCGTCTGCTGCATTTTGGTCTGCTATACATATGAGGCAGCAGCTATGAGGAGCTCGTGGTTGGTAGGTTGGTCTGTGGATGGGTAACCACCCATTACATACCGAGTATCCTCCGTGCCTCGAAAAGCACGTTAAGCCGTTGGTCCCGGCTGTCATTTGTGATCTTTGACAGTCGTTACAGGTATAGTCAGTGGCCCAAAAAGTCTGACAACCAGTCTTACCAAGGGGTATCGTATTACCCAGTACTAACTGGGTTGTGGAGGTCAGATAGGCAGTCGCTCCATGTGAAATACTGGTATTCAGCTGCATCCGGTTAGACTGCAAGCCGACCCCAATAAAACTTGGGAAAAGGCTAGGCGGATGATGATGACATATGAGGCAGCAAACAGTTAATAAAACCCCTCACATTTTAGCAATAACCGCGGACCCAAGGACCCCTATCTACATCTACGACGCCTACGTGCACCCCAGAGATGGCATCTCCATAAACCCCTGGGCGTATTGGACTAACTCCTCCGGCCTGGTTCTGACGCACGAGCGCGAAAGAATACTGAGGAGACTTGACTTGAAGAGATATCCTCTGAGAATAGCTACCCCAGTATGTTACAGTAATTGTTTTCATTCAATAAAAAAACTAAAACCTGATTAAGGAAAAACAACTGTTAAGTTTCAAACAAGAAAATATTCAAGATAATCATTACCGATCGATGTTTCATGAAGTAATAGTAGTCTATTGGTTGGATCAAACCTTGAAATAAAACTTTCCACAGGGCGTAACAGAATGCAACTACGGCTATGATTTCTTAACAGGCTTACGATTTCTTAAGGCTTTTGAGGCTTAAAATTACAAATAATTTATTCAGAGCATATTTTCGAGGAAGACTAATAACGTTTGTTCTGCAGATAGGACACTATTCCAGTGACAAGTATGACGGCACATTCGTGGAGTTTTTGGAGGACGAGTCTATGTCAGACCAGGAGCCTGGTATTCGAAGTGGGTACGGAACAGCTATGCTCCTTACTGAAGTCGTGAATGCACAGTAAGTGAATCAGGACGGAATGTTAGGAAATAAACTACTTTTCACACAGGGGAAATATCCTTTAGGAATCCAATGCGGTAAAGCAGTGTGGTTTGGATAGTTGAAAACAAAGACAAATAATGTTATCAACACTCTTTACTACCAAGCTGAAGTGCCAGTAGGCTGGCCATGTTTGTCGAAGGATCGATGGCTGATGATGCGTGGCGTGCGACGCCCTCAAGCAAGATGGATCGATAACCTTAAAAAGGTCGTTGAGACAGACTCCGAGCCGAGAACATGATGTTGTGTTGCAGCTTGGGAGACTCCTAATTACAGCAGTAATTACAATAGGTTACACAACCTATTGTATATATGTATATTTGATTAATTGATTTATTGACAGTAGCTATCAAATGTTTCAGAGATGTTCTTATAGAGAATGAGTTATGGGCAGCCGAGATTAACAACAACAGCATGTACGTGATGGTTTCCACCGGTGAAGCGGACATCTCGGGGGCAATACTGCGCATTTTGTGGGAGAGGACCTTCACTCTTGACTATGTCATGCCGATATGGCCGTTCAGGTACCTATGAAAGTATAACAGATGGCGGGCAAACAGAAACATAACAGAGTTAGCTGACTTAGCCTTGGTTAGCCTTTGTCAATTTACGTGGTGACAAACTGGGTATAAGTCAGCTAAGCCGTGTGGTATCCGGCAGAGTAGAATAGAACCAACCCATTACACTCACGGGTGTCGTTTAAGGCGACTAATGTCTGAGGCAGAACACCTTGCACCTCCATAGACCTGAGAATGGGCAGCAGCGTTTTCTGTTAGTCTTTCATCACTGCGATCTCCAATCCGCCTGCCAAGCGTGGAGATTACGGCAAATTCCTCCCATCGATTCAAAAATTCACTAGGTCGACTGATCCCGCGGGATCTACCTGTGTGGGACCAGTTTACTAAACACCCGTGGAAGAAGCTTATGTCCAGCAGTGGACGTTATGGGCTGTTGTTGTTGTTGTTGTGACTGGTTTATAAAACCTTTGCTACTTAACAGGGTAGGCTTCACGTACTTAGCAGAGCGCGAAAGCAGCAGCAACATGTACTTGGAGCCGTTCTCTCCGGGTGTGTGGTGGTCTTGCCTGGCCATGATGGCCATCCTAGCGATAGTCGAGTGGATAACGTCCAAGTCACCTAAGGAGAAGGATGGGGCCTTGTACACTGTACTTACTACCTGGTTACAGCAAGGTAAGCCTCGATGGTTGATGTTTGCTTATTGTGTATCGAATTCCACGGTCGTATCGGGGTATCGTATTATCCAGTACTAACTGGGTTGTGGTCAGATAGGCAGTCGCTCCATGTAAAATACTGGTATTCAGCTGTATCCCGTTAGACTGGAAGCCGACCCCAACATAGTTGGGAAAAGGCTAGGCAGATGATGATGATGATTTCACGGTCGTCAACCCGCGGCCACAGTTCAAATTTATAAGTTACTAGCTGACGTCCCGCGGTTTCATCCGCGTTGTTCTCGTTCCCGTGGGAGTGCGGGAATAAAATAATAATAATAATGTAGCTTTCTACCAGTGAAACAATTTTTAAAATTGGTTCATTACTTCCGGAGATTACCCCCTACATACAAATTTACAAACATACAACGTTACAAACAGATGTTACCTCTTTATAATATTAGTATAGATATAGATGTCTACTTCAGTAACAAATTGGCTAATTCCTTTGTTTGTTTATGATTAACACTAGTGAAATTGAAATTGAATTATCACAATACCTACGTATATCAAAACCAACTTTTTCAATTGAACTTATTACAATTTTAAATTTAAATGAGTTTAAACTAAATTAGGTAGCGAAACGCCGCAAAAGTAATCGAAAAACCGTCACACCCGCAGAGAGTTTCTAGTTAATTTAATTACACCCTGTCGTAATATTTCCACCAGACGCCAGTGCCGTGCCTGAAGGTGGGTCAGGTCGCTTTGCGTTTACGGTCCTCTCAGTGAGTGCGATGTTAGTGCACGCGTACTACACGTCTGCCATCGTCTCCGCACTGATGAGCACCGGTCGTGGTGGACCTGACTCCCTGAAGGCACTCGGGGACTCCAAGTATGCCATCGGTTCGGAGGATTATGATTATATGCGATATTTGTTCTTTGATGTAAGTGTTTTAAGACATAATAATAAAACTATAACTTGAAAATTATAATATTGAGAATCAATACTATTTAGTCCAATTATAGAACTTCTAAATGTACAGTTACACATACTCATAAAATATCATGCTTAATAGAATAACAAGCGTGTTCTTCAAACTAACACACTTGCTTTTGTTTAGCATGCTTTTTGAAGCATACAGCTACAGTTACACATGCTCATTTCAAGCATAAAAGCATGCTTCTATTGAGCAGTTGCTACTTATTAGCATGTGTATCGGAATGTTGCTCAAAATTAGCCAATAATATATACAATAGCCAATTAAGCCTCCTCAAAGCAAACAATTGAACACACATGCTCTTTAAGCGCGGGGTGGAAGCTTCGCGCTTCGGTTCTAGTGAGTTCTCTGCCTACTGCAAACGACTGATCGATACTAGCATGCTAAATAACCAAACCTGCACTGCAAGTACGTAGCAATCGATAACGATCGAATCGATACGATTCGATAAATCCGACTTTTCGATTGGTTAAAAACTCATTTTATCGAGAATAACTGTCAGATTTATCGAATCGTATCGAATCGAGTGCTACGTACTTGCACTGCTGTTCAGACGCGCTAAAAGCACGCCCTCGTCCACCCACGCTGCAGGTAGCATAGCATGCCCAAAAATCGTACGACTGTCAATTTTTGAGCAAACTCGAAATGAGCATGCTCATTATTGGCAATGTTTCGACACACATGCTGCACGGTGCAGCACGAGAATATAAAATCGCCTACTGTCGAAAACGGGAAATGGTCAGTATTAACCAAACCGAAGACATTTAAATGTTCTTCACAAAGTTCACCAATCAACTACAGGACGCTACAACTTTACAAATACAGGTGAAAACCACATGGGACGACCTAGAATACTTGAAGAAGAAAAAGATGACGTCGAACTTCTACCAAGAACTAGAGCGTGGAGTGGAGCTGATCCAGCAAGGCAGCACCGCCTTCCACAGCGAGTACAATCAGATATACCCGCACTTCAAGACCTTCAGCGATGAGCACATCTGCAAGCTACAGCATATTGACACCATTCCTGAGGTATGTTTTGGAAACTGCTGAGTCAAAAGTCGATTGAAGTCAAACCTTTTAGAAAGTTATTTATTAAAATAAAACTGACTTCTGACGCTAAAGTTATTTTTCACTTTTTGTGTTTTTTGAAGTCGGTTTTATTTTTTGCAAAAAGACAGACATGAGATTTCAGCAATCCCAGTCTATTTGCTATCATTTATTGAGAAGTTCCATTGCCTATCTCCGATGTTCTTCATCAGATCTTCACTAAATTGAAATGCGACCACTCCAAGAAAGTACTCTTCCAAAAACTATCCAAATCGCTTCAAGTGTGCCTATAAAATTTGAAGAGTTCTCTCTATTTCTCCAAGATCCCATCATCAAGTCCTGACTTGATAATCATGGGACCACCTGGGAAGTATACCCTTTCAATAAAAAAAAAATCCAATTCGGTCCAGTCGTCTTCGAGTATTCGGGGAACAAACGTAAACAAAAAAGAAGGTTCCGATGAATTGAGAACCTCCTCCTTTTTGAATTCGGTTAAAAAGATAGATCAATCATAATCAACCTGTTAAATTCTCACTGCTGGGACACAGGCCATTTCTCTTCTCTGACAAATAACAGTGGTTGACGGCGCGATCGGCGCATCGGCTGAGTGATTGCGTGTCGCGGGTTTGATTCCCGCACGGAACAAATATTTATATGGGCTACAGGTAGTTCTTCCGGATCGGGCTGTTTGTGTTTGTGTATGTGAGTTGAAATGTTTGTAAACACGCCCACGATTCAGGAGATATTTCTAGTGAGGGGCTACATTTTTTTTTAAATTGATAGAATATTACCTCACTAGTTTTCTCCAAAATTGTAACACAGACCTTTAATGAATGTCCCACTTCTGTGCATGCTCTTTTAGAAACACAACTAATGTAATTAAAACTTAAGGGGACTACAGGAACTATACGCGAGTTTTATAATGCAAAAAAAAATATGATTCACTGCAATAAACAAAACCAAAAAATATATGATATTCTTCAGGATTATGATAGTGTTTTGAAAACATAAAACAACTAATTTTACTTGATAAAAAAATCACGAACTTATCTCTAATAAAATCTTTTAACGAGTACATACGATCATTCTGATTGTTTGGAAAATAATTCTACAAGCAACATATTAGCATGATAGTGTTTTATTTTTTAGTCCAATCAATAGATTTTTTGAAATCGCAAAAAACTACTCATTTCGCACTATTTGGTCCGCATTGATTAGAACTTTATTCTAACAGTATTTCAAACGAAGTTTGAACCACCACAAATAGAGTTGCTAATTTAGCTCTGTCCGCCAACTATGAAATCAAAGATTTTTTGTTGCTTAATCATGTTAATAACTTTTTGATCTACAGACATTAACATGGATACAATCAACCAAAGATGGGCAGTGGACGGAAGTCTTACGCACAGCTGGAGGATGGTTGCTCGAGACCGGTTTAGGGAAACGCCTGGTTGCCCGCCTAAGGGTCCCGCAACCTCCTTGCAGAGCCTCTCTTCTCGCTGAGAGGGTTAAATTGGGGGATATCGCACCTTTACTTGCCCTCACGGTGTTTGGAGCCTTTTTGTCAGTTGTCTTGCTTGGAGTAGAGATAATGTTTGGTAAAGTTAAAAGTGGAAGATTGCGAGAAGGTGACACAAAACGAGCCTTAGAAGACGTTGATGATGCTTCTGAAGGCATTGAATATGATGATAATAAAATAATTTAAAGCCTTAAAGGTTTGATGATGTTATTAGTTTAACATTTTGCTACCTTTGTTTTGAATGCAAAACAAGTAGAATATTAGCAGTTCTTAATCATAGCAACTTTGAAAATAAATAATTAAATGTTTCACATGTAGCAATAAATATAATATAATATTTAATGTTTTCCATTCGTGTTTCATTAACCTTGCTCGTGGTGATAATAATGTTGAAACCTACGTCCTTAATATTAAATTAGTACGACAAATATGTTTAAGTGACACCTGGCAAACCTACTCGCAGTTACGGTTTCAAGCCAAGTGTGTAAATGTTACATTGTAATAATTATGATTCATATGCCATGCTGCAGGTACTTGATCCAACCTTAAAAACTTGTATAGTATTTTATGAACATGAAACACCGCAGGACATAATATTTGCATCTCTATTTCTGCAATACCACTTGGCAATATGAATATTAAAGATATCTTAAGAACATTAACGGCTGTTTTCTATATCTTACTTACGTATAGCTGTTGGTTAATATGCCTACGTCTGTAGCTATCGGTGGTTCTATAAACAAAGTTAGCTTGAACTATCCTATCTGCGTCACCTACCTGTCACTTGATTCATGGAAAAATCAAAGAAAGCTTTTCCGTAACTTTTTGTTGCTAACCGTCCGTAAGCTAAATGCTAAATAGACAGAGATAGCAACCTTACGTTACTTGTTAGTAAGTAATTGAAAATAGTCACAAGAGCTTGACGCTCTTTAGTTACCTCTTGCGACACGACGGAAGTGCGGTCACGAAAACAGACTACTGACATTACCAAGAACTATCTTATTTCCAACAAACCTATCTGTTTCACTATCCTCACGAACTTATCATAATTAAACTTATCATCTCCGTATCAGATCTCCTCCGAACAACATCACGTTTGCCATCAGATTACACTTCAAATAATACTTTATATATCATAGTAGCATCCGTAATAGAGTAATTGTTGTGAAAAGACGTTACGGAGATAGATCTTGGCACACATTACCGAACTGTTTTAAACTCTATCAATGCCTGTGTACGGTTGAAATTCACTGCGAACTTTTATCTGTTTTGTACCAAGAGGAACTTAAGAGTTAAACAGTGAGGTCTACCAGGGCAGCAGAAATGTTGAAGATACTCGTAATATTCAGTGCGCTGTCGATAGGCCTCTGTTATGGAACTTCGACCAGCTGCCATAGTTTGCAGCAGTCACAGGTGAGTTGGTCTACCAATGGTAATTTTTTAGGAGTTTGAGAATATCTTAGTATGCTGCTATGCTTAGACTTACAAGGCTAGTAGTTTGTTACACCAGTTCCATAGAGAGGATGAAATGAATACATGTAGCTGTTTTCGCCGTTTAGGTATTGCACTTTGCACGGTAACAGAAGCAGATTTTTTTAATAAAAGACAAATTTGTTTGTCATCACATCACTACATGACTAGTAAGAGTAATGTGAAGGTTCAAGGTAACTGACCCCACAGACCATTGGACTGATACCTACCTAAAACAATGAATACATTGTTCAAGGTATTCTTTTGTCAATGACAAAAAAACACCTAATCAGCTTATGTTTAGCAGTACCTACGTACTGACAATTACAATTGTTTCAGAATCTGTAAAACACAAACCGGGTGTCTAATTTGAGAATTTAAATTTGAGAGTATTTAACTCCAGTTTAAAATAGCATAGGCTATTTTAAACTGGAGTTAAATACTCCATAGGGTGATAGCACCCTGTACTGCTTATACAGGATGGAAGAGACAGCGACGCGAAAACGGTTATTACGTTTTCGAAACATCATTCTGAACGTGAAATTCTCAATTCAAATTTCGGGGAATTGTATACATACAGACCGGTATTTGAATTGAGAATTTCAAGTTTAGAACCTGTAAAAGCCTGTCAAAGCACGCGCTAAACAGTGTTCTGTTTAGCGCGTACGTGAGTTGGATGTGTTATCTATCCTATCTCTATCTTGCACTTGTAGCTTACTTTGTATTTTGTGCTGCTTTGTAGTAATGAAGCTAGACCAAAGTATCTATGGAAGACACTATCGTATTTTAAATCATTAATGATTTCAGTTTTCTTTAAAGATGGCGGCTCTTAACGACCGGATGAATCAAATGATCAGCGCTCTATATTCTTCATGTAAGTATTCATGCTTGTAAGCAGTTACGGCGAATATCATAAGGTCAGTTACACAATTAGCTAAATACCAAGTCTATCGTCAGCGGTGCCATGCGCCTGTTCCTTTAGGCGCATTCGTACGTACTTTTCATCTTCTACAGTAACTAATAACTCTAGAGTAGATATGGAATACTTAATTTTCTCTTTAAAAGTACGAGAAAACACCGCTCTACACTATGCATCGCTCTACATTATGTTAATTAATAACAAACAAAATTAAAAACATTTTTAGGTACGTGTAATTGGCCTTACACTACCGCGTTTCACTACCGCGCGGCGTGGTGTCAGCTGACGGTGCACTTTAAATGGAATGCAATTCATTAATTTATTCATTAAAACACTGACCCTATCAAAATTATTCAGACGCTTAAAAGTAATAATAGAACATAACCTCATGAATTCACGACCACGACAGAGGTGTATCTACCTGTACTGTACATCCACACTTTTTACACACAGTACACAGCTATGCTTCAATCCCATGTAAAAACTAATATTAAATTGAATATCATGTGAAAGATTGGATTTTTCGTTGAGGTGATTTTTATGAGAAGCCCGAAGACAGTAGGTAGACCTTTATACCGTAACGGTAACATAACTAGCCAGTAGATACCATAAATCTCTACCTGCTATCATAGAACCCAGTCACCATAAGAGTCGGGTTCAAATGTAGAGTTTTAGGAAAAGTGCAATTATGATGCACGTTTTTCAGAGTTTGTAGTATTTATCCCAAACTCAAACTCGGCACTTTTGAAAGTCAAAAATACAAAAAAAAAAAAAACAAAGCTACAGTCCCAGTCACAATAACTTGAGAAAGTACTGTTAAACCTGTACCCAAAACGTGACACTCCTTTTAGGCTACGCCACAATGATATAACAAAAACAAAACAACAACAAAAAGACAATAACAATAACTAAAAGTGACATCTTACGGCCAAACAGTAAATAACATATAAGATAATCTTAAAGAAAATCTTCAAAATATTTATTTAATTTCAGCACCGTTACTGCGCTCGATACAGCCAACTACGACAAGCGCTCCATCCAACGACACGCCAGCGTCATCCACTGAGTACACTTCAACGCCACCTACGACCCCTTACGACCCTTCCACGTACAGCTATTTGTACCCTCAAGTGGTATACGTGCCTCCTTCGACCAAACCGCCTTCAACAAACCCACCTCCAGCTGTAGCTACGTCTTCTACTGCTGCACCTAGCCCATATTATTCTTACGAAAGCCCGCCTCCTGAGCATCCTGGCCCCACGACTTCGCCAGCACCATGGCCATGGCCATATGGTTATGAGTACTCTTACCCGCAGTACGCACCTCCTGCACCTACTTGCCCTCCGCAGTGTACGCCGTATCCTCATCCTTACCCACCGACTCAACACGAGTACCCACCAACTTTGTATAAACCATACCCACCCCCATCTGGATCACAGCCTGCGTATCCGCCAGCACCTACATATCCACCAGCGTCCGCATACCCGCCAGCGCCTATTTACCCAACAGCCCCTGGTTACCCACCGCCTCCTATATATGCATCGGTGCCTGTGCCTTACCCTCCAGCGCCGACTTCTTACCCTTCAGCTCCTGCTCCTTTCCCACCCGCGCCAGCTTCTTACCCTCCAGTACCTGCCTCTTACCCTCCAGCGCCATCATACCCTCCCCAGTATCAGCCTGGGTACCCACCAGCTAGTCCAGCCCCATCTTCCTATCCCGCAAATTACCCTAAACATCCTGAACAACTACGGTACGGTTAACGTAGAGTAAATGGTATTTTTAAATAAAATGTAAAGTAGGTCTAAATTATTATTTAATAAAAAGTATTGTTACTATAAAGTATTGTTGTTATTTACTTTCTGCATTTTATTTTAAATGTTACGTTATAATTATACATAATATAAACAAGCATAACAATAGCCTATTTGAAAATATCAAGGTTGGTCGTCGTCTTACATTATTATGCAGTAAGTTTCCCGAAGTCACCGTGCACCGCGGTATCGTGATGCATTATGTATTAACAATTAACTGACTGTTTAACCTTTGCCCGTTACTTATTGTGACAACATTGTCACGATAGTGTAAAGAAATGCAAATGACAAATTATGTGTTTATTATTGTCGATTATTATGAAAGAGAAACCCTTTACTTCCTTAAATTTTGGTACGAAATAGCTATAGCTTTGTAACGTGACGCGTAATTGAAATATACTGGTTTAGAAATAGATTATTTTATAGTTTATAATAACGGGAAAAATAGTTTTATTGTAAAAACCCTGTGTTTATGCAACAACATTAATTACATTTAATTAAATTGCATTTTTCTTCCGTACCTTAGTCGAAAACCTATTTTATAATCAATCAATATCACAATATCCATAAGCAAAAATCTAACTATTTAACTGTTATTATCGCAATATCTAACTGTTATTCAGAGAGACTGAGACTCATTAAAGCATTTTGAAGAAACCCATTGAAATCAGAACGAAAGCAGTATAATTATTCAATTCGTATTATTTATGTAGTTATGTGACGTGAGATTAGGGATTCACCAATAGGGAAATGGCGTCTGGGCATAACAGACGACTTTGGTGAGGATTTCGCTGAAGACAGTAACATTTATTATTGTATCTTAAACTAGCGGACGTTCCGCGGTTTCACCCGCGTAGTTCCCGTTCCCGTTGGAGTACGGGGATAAAATATAGTCTATGTTACTCAGGGCGAATGTAGCTGTGTAATGGTGAAAGAATTTTTGTTATCGGCGCAGAGTTTTTGAGTTTATTCATTACAAATATACACACACACAAAAATACAAATCTTTCCTCTTTATAATATTAGTGTAGATTACCTACTTGTTCTCAATACTCACATGGAACAAAAATTGCAGACGATTTAAAAAATAACTAATTTTGCTTAGTGTTCTATCATTAGATACTAATTAACACATTTTGTAAAAAGCATGTGGCAAAGCATGTTGCTCAAGCTTAGAAAACATGTCCTATCTAATTTTAAAATTGTTACTTGGAAAGTTTCAAAATAATTTCCCAATTAAATTGATAGTGTAACATATAAATGTATGTGTTGAAGGTGGAAGGGCACAACTTGTTCACCATGGGCCTCTTGTACATAATCATTGGCTTGGCCATTCAGGTAAGTGCCACAAAATACATGACTAAATCTTTTGAAATCTTCGAAGACTTGAACACTTCCGGTCTTTGAACAGTAAACATTGGACGATTATTTTAACTGATTTACTGCAACCGGTTGATTATTCCTTGTTGTTGTTTTTTCAGGGTTCATTCACTTTCGCCAACGAAACCTGCAGTGATGAACATGTCAACAGTGGTGAAATTACAAACAGTGACATGGAAATAAACAATGAGACTGTCGTCGAGTTTCCCACCGGACAGAAGGACTGGATCGATTTCTTCCTTCTTCCCGACACACCCTTGTATCCAACCTCTTCTGTCGCCATGATGACTCAAGCTACCAATTCAGAGAAATCAGTCGAAGAACAACTAGATGAAATTAAGGAAATCGCACAGAAGATCACTCTTGCTATACAGAGCGAGATGGCAAACCTCCTTACGTACGCACTCAACAGCTATGATAAAGGAGACGAAGTAGATGAAGAAGGAGAAGACAATAAACTACGCAAGAAGAGATCAGTAGAAACTCCAATGGCCAGCACACAGCTAGTAACAAGATTGTTGAAACATATCAAATCTAACAACGAATTCCAAAACATTGCCATTGACAAAATGATGACTGCACAAGAAATCGCTGACAAATACGGAGTTGAATTCAGCCCTGACACTGAAATCCTTTCCGATCTCGCTTTTGCTGCTAACCAGCAGGCTAAGGAGATGAACTCCTTGTTACAAGAGTCCATTGAAATTAAGAATGTTAGCCAGAAAGTTGAATATACTCCCGTTGAAACAATGAAGTATGAAGCGCAAGAAAACGATGGTTATTATGTTTACCCGATTCAATATCCTGAACAGAAACCTCTTACTAACGCTCAGCCAGCAGTGAACCATCACCACCACGCAGATTCCTACCCAAGCTACAACTACTATTACAACTATCCTTATGAAACCCAGATCCCTCCTCCTGTCACCTACTACAACAGTCCTCCTGTGAGCAAGCGCCCCAACTTCTACGATACTGTGTCTTACGCTCCTCAAGACTACTCCTATTGTTCAATGGAACCTGTTACTTCTGCGTCAACTATCATCATGCCTTTAGAAGAGTTTGTAGAGCCTGAACCAGAATTAGTAGGAGAAGAACTTGAAGAGACAATTTCCTCTAAAGTGTACGTGGATCGTGGGGAAGAACCAGGTTCGGCAACTGTCAATCATGTCATGACTTACACTGTTGGTGAAAAGTCATACTTCAGAACCCCCGAGATTGAGAGGTTACCGCAACAAATGCAGTATTGTTTCTTTCTGATGTGAACTTGAATTTAGTTATAGATATATTATTATTATTTGTAAATAAATTGTATTTTATTGCAGCTTCAACCTGTGCATTGGAATACATAATGAAAATAAAATGCTGTGATTAAAGTATTTGTATTTTTCTCAATAGTTAATTCTTCAAATACCTTAACCCACAAATTACTTTTTGAACGCAATACTAGTATTTTTTGTAGTAATTCTTCAGATATTCCTATTCATGTAATTTATAAGGCATGAAAATAAAAACACGTTTTCGACTTGCGTCACTTTAATAGATTTAAATAAATATCCAAACATATTTACTAAATCTTAATCTATCTTAACATTAACTATGTTCCTTTGGTTATATTTGGCACTTGGAGTTTTGACTGGTACATTCATATCCCTTCATTTTCTACTAAAATGAAGAAGAATGCGCGAGCTTTTGGTAAAAACTAACACTATAATAATAAATACATTATATTTGGTAACAAAATAGTTTCAATGTGATTTTATTTATAATATTGTGACGTAAAAGGCACATTTATTGCATTTGCGTAGACGTAGACAGTGCTTTACCAATAATAAGTGATATTTGAGATTAAATAAATTGTTAGTAGAATTTATATAAAATGTTTGGTTCACATTCTGCAGTACTATATATCAACTTTTTCCTTTGGTTACTTATACAAGGTAACGTTTACATTTCACTATTATATATCTCTCTTTCATTAAACCAAATTACAACATTAAATTAGGTGTGCGTAACAATATAAAATATTTTTTATTTCGTTTTTCAAACCAACTTTTATTCATTGCCTAGGCACCATCTGGCAAATAACCGCTACGTACACATCTATTTACTTATGCCAAAAAAGATCATTTAAAAATCCTTCATGTTTACCTAATTCTTTAAAAATCCCTAAATAACGACTCCACATCGTCGCTTATAAACAAATTACTCACTAATTAATTTCTTTATAGAATTTCTACAAGATTTTTACAACAACTTCACAAAAAAAAACGTTCCAACAATTTCAAAAGTATTATTCCAAAATCACAATAATCTACGCTTTACAAAATATTACGGCTCTACGGACATAGACAAAACTTTTTAGACAAAATACTATTCTATAAAATCTCTAACTTACTTTGGAGATCTTTCAAAATTAGAAGGGCCTGTTCCATAATCATAGAGCCGCAATAAATTCACCACTTTTCTTAAATTTTCCCGTAAAGGCGGTAATATTGACAGATGGTGCGCGTTCCAGCGACGCGGTCGCTCATATCTGTCGCATGTAGTCAGCGGGCGGCCGTTGTCTTTACAATCACTAGCTATCGCTCGGCGTCAGATATACAGCTATCTGTGAGCGTAGTAAGCACTGTAAGCGCTATTGTGGCCCGAGTGGGGTTGGTAACTGTAACAATACAAGGAATATTTTAATAAACATTTTACAATGAGGTCATCATCTGCCTAGCCTTTTCCCAACTATGTTGCAGGGGTCGGCTTCTAGTCTAACTGGATGCAGCTGATTACCAGTATTTTACATGGAGCGACTGCCTATCTGACCTCTACAACCCAGTTAGTATTGGGTAACACGATACCCATCGGTAAGACTGGTTGTCAGAGTTTTTGGGCCACTGACTACCTGTTACGACTGTCCAAGATCTACAAATGACAGTCGGGACCAACAGCTTAACGCGCTTTCCGAGGCACGGAAGAAACTCGGTATGGTCGGGTGGTCACCCATCCACAGACCAACCTAGGCAAGCACGGCTTAACTTAACGATCGACCCGAGCGGCTGATATTATTTTTAGCCACGAGCTCCTCCTACAATGAGGTATGTAGAGTAATAACTGTAAATATTTCATTTCATACGTGACTTGACTCCATTTAGCACCTTGCAACTCAAGTGAGTACCTACTATGCTAAATGCATAATTGCTTTTAAATAACTTAAAGGCGGTGAAGAACACGTTGGGTAGGTAAAAGTAGAGTCCATACCCATTTGAGATTCTCACTTGTGAATTACAAACAGTGATAAATACATACTGTGGATTGGCATAAACTACTAAACAGTTTACTTCCATCAAATTCAAAGTCTTAGTGGAAGTACCCTTTGGTTAAATAATAATCGATAGACAGATCCTAGCTCGGGTGCAGGATGCAGCACCGCCCAAGGATTTGTGGAATTAAAATTGAAGAATATTTTCATTTCAAGGATTTCCGAAAACTAACACCAGATTCCAAAATCATATAAATATCTTCGCCGAGGGCTTTCTCAACACATTTAAAAATATTCATCCTTCTGCGACATCACATTTAAAAATTGGGCCTCAAAAATGATTTATGAACTTGCTTATCAACAGGCTAATGAAAACATTTCAAACAATGATATTCTATTAAACAGATATGTTGTGAGCGCGCAATCGTGAAGACTCGAAAACAGCCCAATTGGGCTGTTTTTCCTTTATTCTGCGTCACTGCGTGTATGTGAGCTGGCTCTGCCCCGCGGCACAGTTTTTTCGGTGGTTTTGTAGGTGTATAACATGTCTGTTTGTTAGAATATCATTGAGTTTAAAGTAATTTTTAGGGTTGCACATCTAGCAGCACGGAATCGCACTTTCCTAAGCTCTTATCCCTTTCTGCGCTCAGAACCGTCATTTGTTAGAGCGAGAAACAGAACGAGAATGTGCAGCAGCCGAGCACGTGGCAGCATCTCTCTGTTTAGTGAGGTTCACGTACCGCACGGGATGCGCGTGCGGCGGGTAGAGCGGGCCGCAGGCGCTGGGCTCGGCTGCGTAGGGCTGCGCCAGCTGCGGGCACGCCTCAGCCGCCGAAGACTCGCGGCGCCGCGCGCCACCGCGCTGTTGACTCTGTTCGGGGGGACTGGACACACAAACACGTCAATTAAAAAAATAGAAACAAAATAAGCAAGTTGACAAAACTTCAAAAAGTAGGCATTTTTGACCTTTTGTTTGGACAAGCCCGCCACTCTATTTCTTGAAGAAACAAGAAGATCGACTAACCCGGAACAAGGAGTTGTCTTGGATCACACAAATACAGCAACAGCGGAGTAATCCTCTAGTACCAGTGCTAGATGATTACTCCGCTGTTGCTGTAGTTGTGTGATCGGCCATCATCTACCACGCGATACCCAGGTATCGCGTGGTAGATGATGGCCGATACCGTTTCCCAACAAGCCCATTACACAAGTTCTCTACTTTTTAAGTATTTAAATACCCTCTGCTGTATCTACAACACTTCCCTAGTTTAGTTTGAACAATTAAATGTATAAATACTACACTTGCTTAGTAAGTGTATCTACCAATACTACCCCACTAAAAGGCTTGAATGCTGTTCATTAAACCTTCTCAAAAACTAGGCAGTTTTTGAGAAGGAGGAGGTTTTTGGTTTTGGAATTTCATTACTGCTCTGAAAATCAGGCTAGTAATCCATTACTAACGCGTTTTTTTTTTTGCTATTTTGTCTTATACTTCTTTGTGCTTAGGTATAGTATAAAGCAGAATATATCACTCGAGGGTAAGTACAGATTACTAAACTCGTGTGGTTCACGGCCCTCCGCCACACTCGATTAGTAATCTGTGCCTTGCTCCCCTTGGTGAATAAATAGCTATTATCATGCCCATTTGTTATTTATTTAATCATAAAAATCTCAGTTTACTTGTTGATAGAATTATGTGATCACAAATCAATCCCTAAAAATGCTGATACTAAAACTCAAAACCGAGTTAAATGCACCTATAAGTCAAGGCAAGCTGAAACGTTCCAAGACACGAAAACGTGTTATTATAAATGACTTGTATCACTAATCATCTTTAGTGTCCAACTAAATTAATGACTGGCAACTATCAACATATGATACACATGAAAAAAAAAAAACAATAATAATATCTTCGGCCGCCCAGTAGGCGGGGTCGTATTACTTCGCGTTAATTCTCTATTTTGACAGCGCGCGACAAATGGCACTGATACGTCAGAATATTTCCCTCCCGGAGTTATTAATCTATGGTACCAGGAAGTAGAACAAGGACAAAAAAGTTTATGATATTTTTTGTCCCCTTCTAACTGTTTGTGCATGTGTAGATTGACTTTTCACAGAACTGCGGATACTTTATCACTTATTTTAATTGCTTAGACGACAAGTTGGTAATGAATTTTAGTCAACGGTTGTTTTCTATTTTTTTTAATATGTTGTGTATTAACTCTGACTAAGGCATTCCCAATTATTTTTCAATATGATACCTGGTCCAAATATGTATAGCTACGAGGCATTCTATTGTTTTAGTTTTTTTTTTTGGATATTATCAAGAAACTTATTAATACGTTCCAGAAAACCACAGAGGTTTGTTAGGAACGTTGATTCAACTAGTAGGTCATAAAAATAGAAGAGTATGTTTAATACACCTACTTAGTTTATTATTGTAATTCTTCACTGTCTACACTACCATTGGCGAATCCCAAAACAAACAATTCACCTATAAACAGCTTTCCTATATACGATTGGCTGTCCAAAGTCACGCAATTGCTATAAACGGTACATAAAACGTATGCAGTTTACCGTACCATGAGAATAATGGTTGACAGCCTAGATTTATGGGCACACTGGTAGCCAATGCAGTGGGCAGGATGGCCGTAACCGAGGTAGGCATAAACAAGATGCTTGTATGCTCGGGAGCAGACTGTACAGTATAAACACTAAACGTGTTTATACTGTACAGTCAGTAAGAGCGCACTTTGGACGTTTATGGCTGAATAAGTGAGATTAAAATGTGCAAGACTTTATACTTAAAAAAAAGTGGGTTTATGTTTCTGGTAGCAATTTTCGAATTCCTTTTATATCACAAGAAAATGACAGATTGAATCAGGATGAAAAAACGATGTCAGTTTTAGGACAGAACAACATTGTTCTAGAAAAAACAATGTGGTAATTACTTTTTTAGTGTAGAAGTAATTTTTCAAACATCGTGAATTACTAAATAAGAATCTTAACTTCTGCAGAAATAAGCGAAAGAAACTTTCTTTTACTTTGACTAGATCTGCATTTTCAAATCGAGGAAAAAAATTGATGTTGAAAATTCTAAACATAATTATGTTGCACCTGCCTGTACAGTTTTATATAAAATGCACTCTTCCACGCCCAAAATAAGTATATAAACACCTGGAAGAGAATGTTTACAAAAGAATTAATCTTACTGTGAACGCGCCGCCTCCTACCGTTTGATAGAAACCAGGTACACGGGCTTTAGGTACTGATCTCTATTCATATTGAATTAGTTTCTTCATATAAGGTTAACTTTGCCTATTATACTCGTTTTTTTTACAAATTAGAAGTTATTAAAATAAAAAGAAATTGTTCGTTTCCTGCTTACTGATTCCTAGTTTTTCGATGAAAATGAATGAAGCTTTAAAGAACTTCAGAAAACAGTATATCCATTAATGTATCATAATTGAGTCAAAGAAAGCCATTCAAAATAAAGGACCCCCAATATCAGCAGGGCTAAATAATTAAAACTTATATTTAGAGACATTTAATCACGCACTTCAAACTAATTTACTGAAAACAGAAAACTACAAAACAATTTTAAAGTTAGAAATACTTATTTTTATTTTGGCGGGAACGGGAAACGAGCCGTGTCCGCCATAACTGTCGTACGTAACTCTTTACTCTATGGGCACGTCGTAAAAGTAAATTGTCACCGGCTGTTGAAATGAGTTCCGAAGCGTCGCATGAAAACTTTGTAAATAAATTGATTCATAGCTCTGCTGTGGGGCGCGGGAGCAATGTGGTTACGTTTACCCGACCGTTAATGTCTCGTTAATTTCTTAAGATGGTCTCATGTCAAAATATGGCGCATAATAAATTGTGGAAATATTTGGAAAGCCGTAAAGTTTTGACTTGCTTTTAATCTTAAACATTTTATGGAAATTAGATCATCCGTTTTAAGTTCTAAATTGTGTATTATGAAGAGTTCGTCGTACTAAGTCAGAGCTAAATGACAGTCAAACTCACCAATCATCGGGGTCGCAGTCTCTAAATCCCTTCGCGAAGGGATTGCTCGCTATTTTCAATTGCGTTATCTGTAAAAACAAAAAGGAAACATTTAATTTTGCAATATTTTGTAAACTAACTAGCTGTATTGAAAGTTATTGGTGTCGATTCTGTTGTGCACAAACTAAACCTTATTTAGGCTATTGTTTTCTTTTTCTCTCTAATAAAACGAGAAAGAGACGGACGTAATTTAGAGCTGTCAAATTTAGTTGGAACTAATATCTCAATACAAATGAAGGGTGCACGTAAAAACATGTCGACTAAAAACACGGTAAAACGCAAGGCATAAACTAGTTTGACATCTCTAACTTAGTTCATAGCTATAGTCGTCCTTTTCTCGTACAGCCTTTTAGTAAAAAATAGCAATAGCCTAAATTAAGTTTAGTTTGAGCACAACAGAATCGACACCATTGTTTGCCAAAGAAGTCGCCTGTCACCTGTCGCCTGTCAGTTCTATTAAATGGTACCCTGGAGTATCAGATCTTCATAACAACAGTTCAGGCCAGAGCGGGTATTTGTTGATTTTACAAAGAAGTGTAAGGAAAGAGAGGTCAGGTAATACTGGGCATTGATAAAGTTAGTCACCCTATGGTTCTGGTAAGCGGTGACGGCGGTGAAGCCGGTCTCCGGGAACACGAAGGTGCGGTGCGCGCTGCTCTGGCCCTCGCCCGGCAGGTACACCACGTGCAGCCGCGGCTGGTAGCGGTGCATCGAGTTCAGGATTATCTGTGCGAAGCCAACAAAACTTTGATGTTATTTATAGTTTTCAAATTCTAAGCCTCATCCACTACAGGGTGTAAAAATAATCATCACGAAGCCGTCAACCAAGCATTCTGTGCCGGACGGGCGTGATCCGCTGTAGGCGTGGATGACGTGTACCTAGTGGTCTGTCTATACCCTATCTGTACCGAGCGCACGCATACACTGTACTTCGCCCTCAGATGGCGCTGACGTCCTACACCTACTTAACTATAGCCAATCTACGCAAACTCAGGCGTAAAACCTAACGAGGGGATAGGGGTTTACTGGGAAATAATACACTTATAAACTTTAATAACTATTCAGGAAGCGATTCGGAGCTTCAGGACATTTTGCGCACAACTTTTTTACTGTTTTTCTTCTATATATAATTGCCGTACTGATGACTACGATTCTAAGAAATGTTGTGTTTACTAAGATACTCCCGAACTTTACTGTAACGAGGACCCTGATTTCGCTTCCTGATTTTGGAAAACTTTAATGAAAATTTTGATTATCCAAACATACATCTTTTTTAAAGATTACAATTTTTAGCTTAAGTACATTATATACACGACATCGCTTCTATATAACGTTATTTATGTACAGACATAAAAATAACGATGATCTTTATTACAATTGGGAAATTATTTCCAAAAAACCAGACAACTTTTCCAATAGTGGGTGGAGGAAGGGTCTTCCAGGCTTAATTTCACGAAAACTGTTGCTGTGACTGTAAGTATATAATTGCCATATACGTATACTAGACGAGTACATGGCCTATCTAAAACTGTTACTTATTTTATCGTGTCTGTATTTTTCAGCCTGTAACGATCCTTCAACTGTTATTCTGTAAGACAACATTTTTCTGTTATCGACGAAGATAGCTGCGCTAGACTGTCATACTCTTGTCAAAGTGGTTTATCTAAAAAGCTAAGTTATTAACAAAGACTATGTCCAGGTCTAGGTCGCAACCTAGGCTACCTGGACCTTACTAAAACACTAAATTAAACTATAAAACTCCACTAGCGAGTTTATATGAGTCTAGCGCTTATGTAAATTACTGTATTAAGTACTATTCTAATCACTGAAGGCACTTGTTATTTATCACTATATTGCCCATACACTGACTCTACACTGTTTTTAACTATAATAAACAACACTATGTGCTGATTTGGTGACGTTCGTCGCGAACACATTCTGTACGTCATCATCAGCCTATTAATGTTCCCACTGCTAGGACACAGGCCTCCTCTTTATGAGAGGGAATTGGGCTATAATCCACCACGCGGGCCCAGTGCGGGTTGGTAGATGTCACATGTCTTCGAATTTTTTGGTTCTAGGACGGTTTCCTAACGATGTTTTCCTTCACCGTTTTGAGAGCAGTGGTGATGAAATAAATCACACAAATTAATGCGCCTGTCTGGTTTCGAACCCACGACTCTATTCTGTACATAATAATCAAGTAACTTTACGCAAAAATCATTGCTGGGAAACGACTTTTTTTTTGGGGTGAAAAATCACGTGATAAAACTCAGTGTACGGTGTACCGCACTCAAAACATTGTGCTGTTGGATGGATTTAATAGTACGGGGGTCGTGGAGGTGTTTAAAGTAAAAACTTTACATTAAAAACTTGTGGAAAAATTGAAACTTTGACCCCCAATATCTCCGTAACCAGTAGGTTCCCAGGTACCTATAGTCTAACACAACAAAATTATCACAAAGACGGGGAGAACAAGTGCCTTTCGGCTTTAAGTCTTTTATCACCCTTTATGACTGTTAAATACAAGAGGAGGAGCTCGTGGCTAAATAATAACAGCCGCTCAGGTCGATCTTTAGGTTAAGCCGTGCTTGCCTAGGTTGGTCTGTGGATGGGTGACCACCCATTACATACCGAGTTTCCTCCGTGCCTCGGAAAGCACGTAAAGCAGTTGGTCCCGGCTGTCATTTGTGATCTTTGACAGTCGTTACAGGTAGTCAGTGGCCCAAAAAGTCTGACAACCAGTCTTACCAAAGGGGGTATCGTATTACCCAGTACTAACTGGGTTGTGGAGGTCAGATAGGCAGTCGCTCCATGTAAAATACTGGTATTCAGCTGCATCCGGTTAGACTGGACGCCGACCCCAATAAAAAAGCTTGGGAAAAGGCAGGCAGATGATGACTGGCAAGGTTTTTACAATCCGTGAAAGGCTAAATAAAAGGAATGGATTCCAAAAGATTTTATGTGTCGTAGATATCTTTTGATGTAGTTGTAGATACTCACGTGTCCATTATCATCGAGCTGGTTGTTGGTGAGCTTGAGCTTGTCGAAGGAGACCAGCTGGCGCATCCAGTTGGAGCCGGGCGCGGGCGAGTCCGGGTGCACGTGAATACGCGGCGGTGACACCGGGTCCGCTTTACCCGCCACCACCCAACTTGAGCTGCAGTACAAGCAATTCATTGAACTCTCTTTTTTATGTACCTACATAGTGGTGGGTTCGTCTAAATGTTTGGGAAATACAACCTGAACAAAATGGACACGGCCATAACTGTTTTTTTTTTTGTTAGCCTGTACTGTCCCACTGCTGGGCTAAGGCCTCCCCTAATTCCTTCCATGTGCTCTTCTCCCGTGCCTTCTCGGACCAACCGTCGCGGTACGCGTCCAAAGCGTTTAGCCACCTTTTTCTAGGTCGGCCTCGGCGGCGCCGGCGAAATTCTTACATACAAGTTGTTTGTTTGGCTATTGAGTCATTATAAGTCCTTAGATGTTTATGAATTATTTGAACCTCGACAACCCGTGGTTTCGTACAAAGAAAAATAATTCCTCCATCAAAACTTGTTACCCACGTGCAAGGAAAAATAATTCCTTCATCAAAACTAGTTACGAAACTACGGTTTCGTAGACGGCCGAGAGGTTTAGGGTATTTTTAGTAATATTTTTAAGTAATCAAAATGGGAATTATTTGAGCTCCGATTAAATAATAGTACATTATGATATAAGTGCGGTAAGTTGAAAATTACAGCCAAGGCGATATTGCTAGCCCGAGCCGTAGGCGAGGGCTATAATAAAGCAGAGGCTGTAATTATCAAAGCGCACGTATGTCATACGACGTTTTATAACATATTTGCGAGGAAATAAATAAAACTCGGACTTTCTTAAGGGCCTATACTACCTCAAATGGCTTATCTTGATCCTCCGTTACACCTAAAATACTGCAGCATTAATTTTGAAATAAATATATGGTAAAGTTGAGGATTAATGTTAGGTCTTATGTTTGGCGAAAACCCGATTTCATATAAATTTTCTCGATAGAAAAAAAAAATCCCAAAGTTACCTCCAAATCGAACAATAAATCACTAGTATTCAAAAAATACTTCAAATTAGATCATGAAACTTTGCATACTAACTGAACTAACTATAAAGCAGCAAAAGACGAAAATTTGATTTTATAAAGAATAAAAACCACTCATTTTGCACTATTCGGCCGCAGTGACTGACGTAACAACCGCTTTGTAGTGCAAGCTGATTAGAACTTTATTCTAACAGTATTACAAACAAGTTTGAACCACCACAAATAGAGTTGCTAATCTGAGGTAGTATAGGCTCTTAAATGAATAAATCTTTTATTACTTGTTCACAAATTAGCGATGCGCGCGCATCAGCGCTTTTTTTAAGGCAAAGACACAAAAAACAGCCAGTATTACTAATAAAGTAAATTAATATTTTTGTGTTTTTGTTACAGATAAATGGTTGTAATTTATTGTCAAAATTAATTAAATTTAAGAATTAAATGTTTATTTATGTTTGTTTATGTTTTTTTTTTTTTTTCATCTCCCACAGTTAATTTTATTCATAAAATGTTGACCACTTTTCTGACATAAAAACTCTTTGCTAAGATTTAAAAAAATTCCGTTCCTTTTTGACGGAGCATCTTGATAAACCGTGCGTTGTACATTACATTACTGCACAAGTACGTAATGAGATACATTACGATATTGAAATGGGTGAAATAAGAGACCCTTTACGAGCAAATGTGTTATAAATGTGTTTATTAGATCTGCTAACAGATCTCCGGGTCCTAAGAAATATCAAAAAAGGATTTCCATTTTGATTTTGCCAAATAATTTATACTGTGCCACACATAATAATTGCGTTATAAAAATCAGCTATATCCCCTACCTGTGGAAAGCATATCGATATCGCTTATCATCGAGAGGCACGAAGTCGACGAGCAGCAGATAGTCGGCATTGGGCAGCAGCCCCGCCAGCCGCGCCTGCAGCGCCGGGAACATGCGGCGGCCTGCCTTCGTGACGATCATCTCCGTGCCCAGCTCGTGGAAGCTGCGCCATAGTGCTGACAGCTCCAATGTGGCTGTGCAGCGCGCTACCGCCGGGTGGAGACTCACGTTTTGATTCGATGCCTGGATGCGAGAGTGGATTTCTATTAGAAGTTTGTTAAGGAATGAGCCGTATCCGTATGACAAAAGCTAAAACTAATATCAGTCGCTTCTCGGGTGACTGTTCGTTATTGTTAAATTTTATGTTCACACGAATTTCTTATAGGAATGATCTTTCATCTGCTCCCATCGTTTAGTTTTTCATCATCGATAGGCGAGTGGAAGATGCAGATTTGAGTGACGAAACCAAACATTGTGGTATCAGTTTAATTGGTAATTCGATCTATCAGTGTCGGATTCTTTTTTCATTTTGATTTTTTTGTGTTTAGTTCGAGTAAAATAAGGCAAAATTAAACAAAAAATTAACCATCTGATATCAGTTAAATAATGAGTTAGTAGCGACCGCTTCACATCGGTAACCACCAAATTAAAGTTGGACAGAATATTGTAAAGCGTTTATAGCGATCTTCATCTGTTTTACTGTGATCCTCCCATCCCAACTAACCTATCCCCGTTTTCTCAAACACTAAAGTCTATGCGCATTAAGCAGCAACATAGCGCAACAAAAATAAATTTACCAACAGCTAGATGAGACTTAAAGTTACCGACGATTCGCCAATGCGTAATACATAAGCAAACCTTGCGGGTTGCCTCGCAATAGTTTATAACAATATTGACAGACCAAACTTACCTTAAAAAAAATAGACGTGTTTAAAAATAAAGATTTCGAAGCTTACGAGTTGCCTACAGGCTGCCTACTGAGGAACGTATTGAGAAACGGTAGTTGTTGCTTAGAGATTTGCTCACATTTGGAATTACCTAACTACGCAAAGCTTTTAAAAATTCAGTTGCTGTGCGTTCAGTTGTGTTGCTTCCTCGCTAATACAAGAACGTATGTATTGTTACCTATTGTAAAACTCATTAGGACTATAATATATATTGTTGAGAAGAAATGAGGTCTTACGAAGAATTATGAAGAAATGACGTGTACGCAGCACATGTTGCTTCTATGGAAAGAAGTGACACTGACAGACGACATGGTCGCGAGAGACTCTCGTTGAAAAATATCACTCAAAAGGCTGTGAGATTTCTATTGTCCTATTTTGTGTACTTTCTCGCTAATTTTCTAAACAATTACGTGTTGATTGAGTTCGCTATGAAGTATGGCGGTTTAAGTTAGTTTCAGTGGTTGATATATTTTGTTCCAAGTTAGAATAAACGGTTGTATTCGTTATTCTGTGTACCTCGTTGTCTTATTTTGAACATCTTCATCCAGCATCACTTCTGGATGCTTAATATATTATAATACCTGCACACGAGGCGGCTGCGGCGGCGGCGGCGCGGATACGCCCGGATCTCGACATGTGCTTTCGCTGAGCGCCTGCAGTGGGGAGTATGTGCTGCGCGCGCATACTGAGTTCTACGACAAAATAATCCAATTAAACACAATCACATAAGGAATCCTATTAAAGGTTAGTATAAGGTCGAAGTCCGTTGTCCGGTGCCGCGTCCACAATTTTTCCTGCACTACTTTGACCGAACCTTAAGAATTGACTGTTGACAGTCACTGCAAATTCGGCGCCATTGAAAACTGTTTCGTAAAATTGTAAAACCAACCCTTACTGCGACTACCAAGCTTTCGGCGTTTGCAGATTTCACAACGTTTACAATAGCCGCTCCACCATGACTGCTGGTACTGCCATAGATATGTCACCTGCCACCAAACACATGTACTTACATCTCTGATGGGATGGTGCAGCGGCGGCAGCACGGGCAGCTGCTCATGGTCACGACCTAGCCGCTCCACCAGTGACTGCGACAGCGCGAACCCGCCGCGAGGACATCCGCTTGATGATACGAGACCTGCCAACAAACAAATTCAGATAATTTAAGGTATCAGAAGGAATGCGATAGAAAAAATGTTAGTAAATATCTTTTCAATACACTTCCTCGAAAACTGGTCCATAACGCACTACGATTAGGTACAACATGCAGTGTATTTCACACGCGTGCGATTTTCTCCACTTTCCCGCACGTGTGCGGGAATGAAAATTGCCATAGATAACTATACCTATACTAAGTCCAAATTGGTTCAATGCCTATAGTCTGAGGTGAATGTTTTTTTTTTTAATTTCGGCAAAGCACTAAGCGTCTTTATGGCATAAATATTTTTTGAATATTCAAATTGTGTTTATAAATAGAATATCATAGATAAACATAATTATTACAAACTAATAATTACTTTTATACACAAATTAACATTTATTTGTGTTCTTAATTCAAAAATATAAAATAAATCTATTTTTTATATTAGGCTGTTTAACGGCTTCATACCTTTGCCTTTCCTTCAAACTGCCGAAACCAAAGCGCGAAAAAAAAAAGAAAATGAAAATCATAGTTTCATGGTTCGTGACAAAAATATTTTTCGTTATTTTATTTTATTTCTTCAAAAGTGTATTGAAAAACGTCGTTTGATACACGTGGATATTTGTTATTGCAATTCTAGGCTCAAAAACACCCTCGCCTACGGCTCGTGTGTTATAATTCCGCCTCGAATGCAATAACAAACTTTCTCCACTTGTATCAAAATGTACTATTGTCTGTCACCTATCATACTGGTGTTACGTGCATTGAAATTCCTCTTACACTGTGATATCGTGGAAACGAAAATATCCGATTTCGTGACGAAATCCGCCGGCAATCGTCAGCGTTCGGTCGACCAAGCTATTTGGTTTACATTTTAACATGCAAATTACATTGTAAAATGTAAACCAAATAGCTTGGTCGATCGTACATGTAGAACTACGACTAAGCAAACTACATACTATCACAAATGATTACATGGTAGTTATGTAGTAGCAAGTAGCAGTTGAAAGACATAAATATTTTGATACATTAGAACGTAATCACTGAAGGCGTCTTCTTGTTAGTTTCGCAAAGTGCTGCGATTGCATACTTGTTGTATAAGTGCATAGAATCATCGAGTTATGCACCTAGTACCTAATAGTAAGTACGTTCTTGCTACTAGGTAAGTGCTTATCAATCAATTACCAATGTATACTTAAATCTTTCCTATGTTGCTGTTTTCAGTGATTTTGAAATTTTTGTTAGTTTCAGCTATCGAAATCTAAGTGTTAATTTTTTTTTAACCTCCTTAGTCTTTTCCAAAATTTGCCGTTTAATAAAATCATACATTTTGAAAGTGTGGAAAGATTATTCTGAAACAGTCAGCACTAGTACAGTCATCGGGAGATATGAGAGTAACGTATAAACGTACCATCACTAACCTACCACTAACAACGTGCATACTTCAACCAATGGTAATAAAATATGCTTTTCATCGATAGAACCCGTTTTGCTCTGAAACAAATAAATCATTATGTATTTTTCTTCAGACCCATTTCATAAATCATTTTGGTTATAGTTCTTTATCTTGTGTGGTTAGAACGTATAAATGTTAAAATATCCTCATGTACGATTTTGATTAGAACAAAAATTGTTACGAGATTTTCTAAAGGGTGTAAAAAGACGTATTTTGGTTTTCATCAACTCGTCCCAAATGGGCCGTAGGCTTGTGGGACGAGTTGATGAACGACTCCTCCTAACGAAGCCGAAAAGCACTTGTTCTCCCCGTCATTGTGATCATTTTTTTGTTTTAGATCATACCTGGGAACCTTCTAGTTACGGAGATAGGTATTTGGGGTCAAGTTCCAACTTTTTAATAAGTTTTTAGGGTTCCGTACCCAAAGGGTAAAAACGGAACCCTATTACTAAGACTTCGCTGTCTGTCCGTCTGTCTGTCCGTCTGTCCGTCTGTCCGTCTGTCCGTCTGTCTGTCACCAGGCTGTATCTCATGAACCGTGACAGCTAGACAAATTCACATCACAATCGAAATTTTCACAGATGATGTATTTCTGTTGCCGCTATAACAACAAATACTAAAAACAGAATAAAATTAATATTTAAGGGGGGCTCCCATACAACAAACGTGATTTTTTGCCATTTTGTCTAATGTATATATAGATAATGGTACGGAACCCTTCGTGCGCGAGTCCGACTCGCACTTGGCCGGTTTTTATTATTTAAATACATGATTTGAAGATTTTTACTTTAAACACCTTCACGACCCCAGTACTATTCAATCTCTTCATCAGCACAATGTTTTAAGTGCGTTACATTGAGTCCTACCGAAAAGTCTGATTTTTCACCCCAAAAAATAAATAAATTTCCCAGCAATATTTTTTGCGTAAAGTTACTTAGTTTGATGTACAGAATGCTTGGTTATCGGCTTCGTGAATAGACTGTTTATACCCTGTATACTGATTTACTAACAGAACAAAGAACCCGACCCTACTTTGAACGGTTTTACGTCTTGAGAAAGCGTCGAGTTTTCTATAAGATGATTAATTGTAACGAATCAAATCTCCAAATGATGCTGGAAACTGCATCAATATCAATTGCGTGGTCTAGAAGAACTCTGCGGACACTCAGACAGCGACAACGCCATAAAAAGCGACTTTAACTTATGATATTGATAGATAACAATTTTGTTTAATAGTGCATAAATGCGGTTCTCCGATAGGTATACTTTTCACGGAGGCGCCGTGAAAAGTTTATCGGAGAACCGCATTTCCCACCAAAGTTTTTACAAAGTAGCTTGTATTTTTCATGATTTGGCACTAGCGTTTAAGGGCTATTTATATCTCTCAAATGACTTAGCATGATCCTCCGTTACGCCTAAAATACTGCAGCATTCATTTTGAAATAAATATATGGTAAAGTTGAGGATTAATGCTAAGTCCTATGTGTAACGAAAACACGATTCCATAAACTTTTCTCGATAGAAAAAAAATCCAAAGTTACCTCCAAATCGAACAATACACCGCTGGTATTCAAAAAGTACTTCAAATTACATCATGAAACTTTGCATACTAACTGAACTAACTATAAAGCAGGTCTTATGTGTTTTATTTTTTTAGTCCAATCAATAGATTTTTTGTAAATCGCAAAAACACTCATTTCGCACTATTCGGCCGCAGTGACTGACGTAACAACCGCTTTGTAGTGCAAGCTGATTAGAACTTTATTGTAACAGTATTTCAAACGAAGTTTGAACCACCACAAATAGAGTTGATAATTTTAGGGCTAGAAGGACCTTAATAGGAGCAGTCATGTTAGCTGTCATGTGGGCTGGGTTCATGCTCTACAGCGTTAAGAATGGAGATCAAACTCACGACTTCTTTCTTGCAATTCCACGCATTAACCATTGGGTTTTCATAAACGTTGAGTAAGTAGTCAGATAACTTCTATATTTTTTCATTTATGTTCTTATCTTTTTGTCCGCCATAGGTACGACCAATTTGCAATAACTAAGTATTTTTCAGCGCAACTCGCCACGTTCCTATTGGGACTATGTTTGTGATTAAATGTCCACTGTAATTATTCGATATAACAAAATAAAGTTACAACGATTCATTTCTATAAACAATCTAAAAAGAACAACTCCATACCTCTTTCATACTCTACTTATAAGTTCAAGGCACTGAAAACTAACATAACAGGCACACACTTTAGTCAGAACCACATTTGGACACATAAAAGCAAACACTATAGAAAAAAATAACAAACAGTCCCATAAAAACCGTAAAGCGTCCACCCGAGCGCGGACATCTCACTCAACTAATTGCTATAATGGCGGGAAAACTCAAAACGCGTCCAAAATGGCGGCAATAATTTCATCGCACGGTGTCAAGACGAGGATTATAAATAAGACGGGTGATGAAAACTATACTTACGTAGAAACGACAATGATCTTAGTTTTATTTTAGTGGGCAATCGAGTTTTATTTTTGTTGTAAGTACGTACGGACTCAGACTATTAATACACCTATGCATACCGTAATAGATTTACTTTATTTGGAATCTTACCTTAACTTTATATTCAATACATAAAATTAGATATCACTAGGATTAATTAACCTCGGATAACGATTAACGAATTCACTCCCCAGATTTCTTCTCAAACAATCGGACAATTTAATAAGAACGTGAGACATTTTTATTGGAATCATAATAACCGCGTGATGTCCCGGTGCATGTAATCGGAAACGATAAATTTTTCGCATAAGCGTTGAAAAACGCATAATTGTCACTTTATGAGTTATTTGTGTGGTGCCACGGGCGCTAATGTGGCATTCGTGTGTAAATCAACAAGAAATGTTGCATTAAGAATTTTTTGCTCATATTTCCTCAGTTATGTTGTTATATTTGACAATGGGAGTCGATAATGCGACAGTGAAAAAAATAAGTTGTTATTGCGGCCCTGTGGGACGTGTTTAGTAATTTATGCGAAATTAAGTCATTACTAGGCTGATATTTTTCAAGAATGTGATTGCAATCAATCATACAAGCGATAAAAATCAAACATTTTAAAATGAAATCTTCATAATTTTTACCAGATATCAAAAAAGGTGTTCAAGAGATAGAAACACAGTACATCGTATGAAAGTTTATAATAAAAACCTGAGAGTCGCCTGTCGCTTACTTAAGACGTGATTACGATGCAAAGACCAATATCTTGTATCTCTGTGTCCTATTTCAGCGCAATAAAATAATGACAAAATGGATGACCAGCTGTAAATCACATATCTGAATGGCAAATACCGTAGACCCATTCATTCAGCGGGTATAATTAGACGGATCGATTAAATGTGGGCCGATAGTTTGTTGGACAATAAATATTGATGGCATGGACAGCCACCACGAGGTAGAACGTTTGTTCCACTCCAGTTGCTGTAATATTCGATGCACTTGCCAAGACTGTGCGTGTGTGCTTTGATGAACACTGTAGCTGATAGATACTAATGTGTCTGTATAATGTATTCATTTTTTTAACGACCGATAAATTGGGATAGTAAGGTAGGTAAGCTAGAGAATGACGAAGAATATTGGAAACGTATTTTCAAACCATCATTTAACCAAATAACAAATTGATTTCATTTTAATGACACTCTCATCTAAAAAAACGGTCGTGTCTCATTATAAAATTGTTAGAACTCAACGCTATATAAAATGACATACAATGCCTCATTACAAGGTACTTACCTATGTCAAACGACAAAGACAGCGTACAAGGTCTACAACTTTCAAATAATGATAATACAATACCCGCCGGATATGTCCGAATTCGTCACATTGGCCAAATGTAAGGAGTTAGGGATCAGTTTGGACAAGGTGGATTTTGAATCGACTGTTTGGAAAAATGTTTTCCTTCTATGGTAATATATTTTTAGAAACTTATCAAAAAGGACTAAATCCGAAATCCTTAGGGTAACGTTATCAATCTAACCATGTCATGGTATTGTGCCATCAAACCATGTACCTAACGCTCTCTGGTGATCTTATCTTGTCTTATCAATTTGTTAATTGTGAGAAGCTTTCACATTATCAGTACCAGAATCGTCATTTATTTAAATGTGTTATTGCTATGTGATTTTTCGACAGAAAACATTCAGACAAACAGACGTAAGTAGATAGGTACTTCCTACCAATAAATAGTTCTAGTTACAGATAGTTATCTTGATTTGGAGAATAACCAAATATTTCGGCGAATTAAACCTTGTATGTTCTGCCCACTTAACTATTTGGGGTTCCGTTAAACTTCAATAAACCCATGGTCATAGTCTCTCCAATCACCTTCATTGAGGAATCTCTGAAATGATTTCATACTTATTTGTATTCCGTTAAGACCCAATTAATCAAAATTTGCCTGATCAGAATAAGCGTAAGCTTGAATAAATCAAGCATTTACAATGTTAAGTGAATTCAAAAGTAATTTGTACAGCAAACAAATTATTTAATTTGAAGAAGATACGCATGTATTTTTAATAAGACACGTGATTATTTCACTAAAAGGTTTTCGATCACAACCTCGATCATTTGTTAGCGTGGTTCTATAAAGTTGCCCAATGCTTAACTCTTTAATAGGTACAGAACCTTCATCGCCTTAACCTCGTTCAAGGTTTCTATGTAAATGACGAAGTCGGAAACTTTGCGTACATAAGTTTGGTTATTAGAAATATAGTCATCATTCATTGTTGATCTGTGGTACGGGATGAATGTGGTGGTGCAGTTCGTTTTATTCGCGTCAGTGTATTGTGTAGTAGGGATTCCTTCAATCCCAAAAGTTGAGCTGAAGTTCCCTTATATCCCCTACGATGATGAAGCGCAATGTGTTGACGAGGACTGTGTGTGTTACGAAGTCATAGACGGTGAAGATACTGATGTGATGGATAATGTGACAGTGCCCAGTCGAACAGTTGGACCTAACATTACTCCAGGAACTGATACAATGAACGGTGGGGTGACTGAATCAAGTCAAACTACTTCCATGGGACCAGGAGCGGTGCTCGATGTGAGTGCCTGTCCTAGTGGTCAGACAAGACTTGGTACTACTTGTGTGATGAGTGATGACTAATAAATATTAATTTAGGAATCTTGTGTGTTCATTCACCTTTCCTGAAAGTCAAACACTGATACTAAGAAGAAGAAGCACTGATTGCCTGACATAGATGCCATTTAAATTTGTGTTGCATATGAAAACACATGCAAGATTTTAGTAAGGAAAATTACTGTGATGTTTGTTTGCCTTTTCTTTTTAAACGAAGTTGTCTGATTGAAATTCAACGCTATTGAAGGATTCAAACTTAAGTTTTTCTTGAAATATACCCACTAATGATTTGTCATATTTATATTATGCGGCTTAGAATTCTATTCCTTCTCAATCTTCTTTAACGTGCGTAGTGTATCTGTATCTCTGTCTGTGGCATCGTAGCTTTCAAACGGAAGAACCCATTTTTTTATGAGAGGTGACTTGATCGAGAGTGTTCTAAGCTATGATTTATAAAAATCTTAGCCGTTTAAATATCTAACTTTTTTTTATAAATAAATCTTTGCTGCCTACCAAAGTGCTCAAAATGTTGTACCTATCATACATGAGCGTGACAATTAAGATAAGATTTACATTAAATTTAAGTGAGTCTCATTGTTGTGTGTAAAAATGTTATATCATTCTGTGATATTATTTAATATCGTGTAAATATAATTTTTATTTCGATCACTGTACATGAATCACTTTTAAAAACTAGGTGCATTCTTTAGTAGATTTTGCATAAAGGGGATAAAATTGTGTCTAGTGTCATGGGCGCTATTTTGAATGAACGCACGCAGTGAGGAATTCTAGGGCTCCCGAGTCGAGCGAAGGAGCTTTAAGTTAACTCCCGAGCAAAGCGAGTGAATTAAGACTAGAATCCTGAGAGCAGGGAGGAATTTTAGCTCGCCTTACGCCGAGAAGCACTTTTTACACCTACTAGAAGGAAAACAAATACGAAAATTTTGGAAAAAAAAAATGCAAATGATTAAATTTTATCATTTTGAAGAAAAAAAAGGTTTAAACATCAAAGTTTTCACATATTTGAAGTTCCAAATTCAAACCACATAATTGACCAGTGGGCAGTAATGAAATTCAGTACAACGGCCAGGCTAGAGCCTAAGGCACTAATGACTTACTTAACGTTAGGTTTGTATGACATGGTGTTAAAAATAAATTCATAATTACAAGGTTCGCAAGGTTTGATCGAAGGTTAAGCTAACTTGGCCGAGGTTGGTCTGTCGATGGATGACCATTTAGTACGTATTCAGACTCTTCCATGCTTCAGAACGCACGTTAAGCCGTTGGTTCTGGCTGTCGTTTGTAGATCTTTGACAGTCGATACTGGTTGTCAGTGTCCCGAAAGTCTGACAACCAGCCTTACCAAGGGTTACCGTATTATCCAGCAATTAGGTTGGAGAGATAGGCTGTCGCTCCATGTAAAATACTGATACTCAGCAGCATCCGGTAAGACTGGACGCTGACCCCAACAAAGTTGGGAAAAGGCAAGGCTGATGATGACAAGTGTTTGAGATGGAAAAAATTAAGAATAAATTCTTAAGGCTCGACGGATGTAAAGTCAATACGGTGTCAAACAAACGAAACTATACAGGTTGTAAAAGACCTCATCAAGAAGCCGTCAACCAAGCATTCTGCACATCAAACTAAGTAACTTTACGCAAAAATTATTGCTGGGAAACTACTTTATTTTTTTGGGTGATGAATCATGTTTTGTGGTAGAACTCAATGTAACTCACTCAAAAGATTGTGCTGATGGATGGATTGAATAGTATGGGGGTCGTGGAGGTATTTAAAGTAAAAATATTACATTAAAAACTTGTAGGTATTATAAAAAAAAAAACTTGTCAAAAAGTTGAAACTTTGACCCCCAATATCTCCGTAACTAGAAGGTTCCCAGGTATAGTGTAGAACAAAAAAAAATGATCGCAATGACGAGGAAAAAAAGTGCCTTTCGGCTTCGTAAGAGGTGTTTTACACCCTTTATAGTCAAGCCATATTCTTGAATTGATCAAATCGCATTAGTGTTTGTCATGTATGCAGACTTATTACGGCGAGACGTTCGTACCAGACCAGCTCATAATCAGCCATATCTCGCCATGATATTATTATTTACTCATTGTAAGTCCATAGTGGTGACCTTCCCATGGAATCGAGGCCGATGGGTTACTCGTCGATTAAAAACAATAGTATGTCACCTTGGTGCCCATATAAATCGATTAAATTGTAAATCCTACAGTCCAAGTAGGTACGTAGGTGAGGAATTGATTCGATAAATCTGACAGTTATTCTCGACAAAATGAGTTTTTAACTCATTTTGTCGAGAAAGACTGTCAGATTTATCAAATCGATTCCTACGTACAGTCGGGGTCTTTTCCGCCTGACCATTATTTTTTTTTTCGCTTAAAACATGCGGAAGCACCGAGCCACAACCCCTTAAAGTTTGGGCCTATTAGGAAAGCCTTAACTTTGGCGCGCAAAATAACAATAACTCTCGTTTGGCGTGCGTCGTCAGTGCGCTCGGCCGATTCCGTATCTTTTCATTCATTATTTCTATTCAAAGTCAACGGGGCGGGGCTAGAGAGCGTTTCTATGTTGCGAGTGCAAGCAAAAATAAGCTTAGTGGTGGTCAGGCGGGAGTGTCCTCGATAGTACTTGCACTGCTATTTTGGAAATGGAATTCGGTAGGCAAACCAACATAGACAAAAAAGATTGATTGTCATTTATCAACAAATATTTTGAAGAACAAACTAGAATACAATTTCTAATTAATCTATACTTATAATAATATTATAAAGCTGAAGAGTTTGTTTGTTTGTTTGTTTGAACGCGCTAATCTCAGGAACTACTGGTTGGAATTGAAAAAATATTTTTGTGTTGGATAGCCCATTTATTGAGGGAGGTTATAGGCTATATAACATCACGCTACGACCAAAAGGAGCGGAGCATAAATGAAAGATGTTGCAAAAACGGGGAAAATGTATTCCTTTTGTTAGCTTTTTCTCTCTTATGTGACGCAGACGAAGTTGCGTGGGTCAGCTAGTATAAAATAAATAGTTTCTGAAGCCTTTTACTTTGCGTATAATATTTTATCACCAATGGTCTCAAAACGGCGAAGGCAAATATCGTGAGGATACAGGCATGCCCTAAAAACGAACTAATAGAAGACATGTGACATCCCATGCACTTGGCTCGCTCGGTGGCCGATTACCACCCATTGCCTATCAAAAAGGCGACACTTGTTTCCCAGCAGTAGGAACATACAGGTTGATTATGCACGGTGTGCTGATGCAGAAAAGCACTTATAAAATACATATTATAAACGAGACTCTTTTCACATAATTATGTAATTAAAAACCGTTGTCACAGCCAGTATTCAATAATAATGACATCACATACAAATGAGCAATCGTTCGGCGGTAATTAAGGTAAATTATAGAGCCAATTACATCGAAGTTGTTCTATATATACGTGCAACAAAAGGCGAGAGCTGGTCGCTTCCTCAGCAATAAATCCGCATTGATTGAGCGCTATAAATCTACTGTGCGCCCGCGCCGTCGCATCGGTTACACCTTGTAGGGTTGGTACAAGAAAAAATATAACATAGTTTTGGGATTTTGAATACAAAAGAACTATACCTACATAAGTACTTGCTCCTTCCATATTACTTAGACGCAAGAATAATTTAATGTATATGAAAAAAAAAAATGCGTTTAAAAATAGAACGTAGTAATTGATGAGCCTGTTTTAACCATGTTTTACTGGTTTGAGTAAAAAAACAACGTCATAAATCACCTAATTAAATAAAATACAAGAACACTTCACAGTGGGTGCCTGCAAACAGACGGCCGTCGTAAAGGAGGCAGGGGCCCTACTCTCTAACGTCCGTCCGTCCATCCGTCTCTATCCGTCTCTCTCACTCGCACTCATCTGCAGACGTGCGCGATAGAGACGGACGGACGTTTGAGAGTAGGGCCTCCGGGCCGGGAAACGCTGTCGTGAAGATCTGGACTCATTCTTAACGGACTGATCGGAGAGGGCAAATTATAAAGTGGATTGGAAAGTCATGGGGGAGGCCTTTGCCCAACAGTGAGACACAGCAGGCTGATATAAAAAAAGATAAATTTAATAAATGACAATATTATTGGCAAAAAATGCAATGATGACTAAACGAAGAAGGTGAACGATTTGTTAGTAGACGTCTTGGTCAGCAGAAAAAACAGCACCTATCTGTGTTGTGTAACACGCTCACTTTCATAACATACACTAATAGAAAGTAATAAGTATAAAAAACGGTAATTCCATGCATTTGGTGCGACTACTAAGTACTTGATGTTGAGTGTTATTATAAACTTTAGTGATCCTTGTTCCCATTTAATGCTAGTGCAAATAATTTGATTTCAGAATGACTACAAACTTTAATTTCTGTTGAGAAGGCCAAAAAAATGTTTGTGGTGGTTGCGTGAATTGAACTCTACGTGGTGGATTTTAAAGTTATATTTTCAATAACGCGTATTTATTTAAATGTTTGGAAATTAAACTGCAAACACAAATCAGGGCACAGTACTCATTACATAATGAATTGCGATGGCTATTTGTTTTTCAATTAACAAATATTGGCGAAATCAATAAATAAATAACATCATTTACACTTTTATTACTTACTCATCAGTTAGCTTAGCACTGTGATTCCGAGTATCTTGGGTAATATTCAAAGGTCAGACAATTTTGTTGATGCCATAACTATCATTTGAACTTCGAACCCCCAATCGCATTCATATTGCTAAAACATGTAATTCTGAGCCTAACAATAAAGCTATGGAAATCCCATTAAAATAGCCTCTTGCCTTCATTTGTATACTTAGGTAGATTAAAGGGGTCACCTCCACGAGCGAGCATAAAACTCTGACTCCAGGTTAAGCACTAACCACACGAAAAAGAAGAAAGAAGAAGCTTAAAATAATTACCAAAGTCACAATGATGTTGTTTTGTGTGCAATAAAGAATAAGAAATGTTTAAAATTCGAAACGTATATTTATGGTGAATTTGTGTTTTTTTGTGGCTTTGGGGCCGCCTCCACGAGCGAGTGAATTGTGGGGATTTTTTCGTATAGAAATACGTTGAATCGCCGCGATTCTCGCTCGTGAAGACGGCCCAAAAGAGAGTGTATAGAAAAACGTGCCCAGGACGATAATATCGCCGCGATTCTCTCGCACGTGGAGGCGGCCCCAAAGCCACTTGTACCACAAATTCACCATAAATATACGTTTCGAATTTTAAACATTTCTTATTCTCTATTGCACACAAAACAATATAATTTATTGTGACTTTGGTAATTATTTTAAGCTTCTTCTTTCTTCTTTATCGTGTGGTTAGTGCTTAACCTGGTGTCAGAGTTTTATGCCGCCTATGGCCTCTGACTTGGCTTAACATGCCGTCGAGAAATATCTCTCAGGTATGCTGGTTTCCTCATGATTTTTTCCTTCACCGAAGCAAGTGATACTTATGCAATACGCACATGAATCCTAAAAATCAGAGGTGCGTGCGTTTTTTAAGCTGATTGATGCAGAATGGTGATTTAATTAGATTTGCGCTAAACGTTAACCGTAGGCATGAACAGACGCCAGCTCAAAAATTTGAAAGATTGTAGTTGTTTTGCTGTGCTGGCATCTGTACCTACTGTTCTGTGGTGGAACTGTGGAATGGCCGTCACTCAATGAGGGCCACTTGCACTGACGAAGTACGGTAAAACAAGCTATTTGGGTCACATTTTACAATGTAATTTGTGGCTTAAGGTGGATGCTCAAAGGTAGCCCGCGAAATTCAAATTTTCTTTCGTTTTTTGCAATTTGCAGGTCAGTGCCAGGTTGTATGTTGATTAAAATATTGTTTGCGACTGTAAGACGTATGTAATAACACAATTATAATCATCAAAATCATCAATACAACCCTCCAAGTTCATAAAGGTGCAAGAATGATTGACCTTGGAAAAGTAATTTTGACACCTTTATGAACTTTGAGGGGTGTAATCAACATACAACCTAGCACTGGCCTGCAAATTGCAAAAAACGTAAGAAAATTTGAATTTCGCGGGCTACCCTTGAGCATCCACCTTAAACTGTTTACCAAATAGCTTGTTCGACCGTACATTGCCGATCACTGTTTGTCGCACCCTGGACTATCCGCCCCGGTAACACCTTGCTAACTGGGATTATATCATGAGTCTACTGGGGGATGACCTACAAAGGATCGCTGGTAAGACTATAGATAAAAGTATATTTGGTAAGACCTGGATGAGAGTGAGACTCTAAGACCACGGAATCATGTTGCAAAAGAATGCAGACCGATACTCTGTACCCTCTGTGAGTACTTACAGAGGGTAGGTACAGAGTATCGGTCTCCTTTCTTTGTATTTATTATTTTTATGAGTTAATAAATACTCGTGTTATAATACAGGCAACCCTAGTCAGCGACAACACGTGTGCCGCAGCGCAGGCGCAGTCGGGAGACACGTTTGATTTACGCGCCCCCAGCGCGCTACAAATTGCTGCTCATACCGCTAACAAACGCGGTATTATCATATACCGATATGACGAGCATTGTATTGCACATTTAGATGTCTTGTGTTATACTATGTTGTTCTACTTCTCGTTTAGTCAAAGGTATACCCAGCTTGGTATTACAGCTAATGATCAAGTATCTTTTACGTAATCTGTCTTGGCCAATTCTGTATTAATTAATTTCCATTGATCTGATGTTTATATTTCTTGTCCCATTGAACGTTGACAGCTTAATCTAAGAAAGCGATGAGAGGACACTTTAAACATTGTTTTAAGGTTATGTTCTTCTTGCATTGACAACCCGTCATTTATGCCTGCATCGTGTCCACTGCTCTTTTATAATGTAAGGTATGTATTCTGTATGTATAGTCAACCGCCCGTCCGTAAAATCACATGAATTACTGAAATCAGTCGTGCTGCTACGATAGAAGTCCTTGTCAGGAGTAGGTACATACAGGATGAAGGGCAAACACCTATTTTAAGGCTCCATATGAAAAGTTTCTTTTTCAGGAAAAATATGATCAAGGTAAGGAGTGTGTTACTAGTCCACATGTCATAACATTCTATCTGTTGATGTTTATACGTTGTATCCAAAATGCCACGCTGCGTCGCGTCGTGATGCTTCTTTTATGAAAATGTGGAGAGCGAAGGGCTTCGGAAAATATTGAAGTTCACGAATAGATAAATATAGGAAATTGACGTAATATATCATCAACAACAACATCTGGCGGGAATAGATATTAATTTTTCCAAAAATCCCCACTAGGCATAGTTTATTTAACTAATGGGGATTTCAGGAAAAAAAGTACCAATCCCTACTTGTGGGGATTTGTCGGAGGGGATTTTTGGAATAAATCAGGTAGAGGTGTGTCTACACACCCAAAATTCACGTGTTTTGTTTAAGTCCAATATGATAAGGGGCGAGCCTATTCAGACGAGCACAAACCCGAAACTGACGTGACTTAAACATTTAAAACTGAAGTCTAGTAGCAAACTATGACAGAAGAATATGCCGTCGGGTAAAAAGGCGAAAAAGTGCAAAAAAAACAACATATTTCACAAACCCCATCAAAAGTACGAAAAACAAATAACTGGCAACATTGTTTATGCTAAAAGAGACTCAAAGAAAAACGTTGCAGTGAATCATTAGGCTGGCTGGATGAAATCCGCTTTGCTTACAAATAGACAATGCTGGGAGGAAACACTAACGAATTAGCAAGCAAGTGAGTGGGCACTTTGATCACGGAGTGGTGTCAACATTGCTTGCGGGCCTCGTTAACAAGCCGATCGGCACACGTCACTGAGAAGGATTCTTTAAATGTATGGACGGGTAGGAACCTAGGCCGTGTTAGGAATTAGATTTTAAAATAGCTGGTAATTCAAGTGAAATCTTTGCAACTTCAAATACTTTTGTTGGCTCATCTGTAATTTGAGACTGGTACTCGATAAAGAAATATTCGTGTCTCTTTGTAATTATTGTGATAATAGGTGAGTTTCAAATGCCAAGTTGTTGGCAAGATCCGTCAATATGGATGTAACCTTCCTTAAGATAGTAGAGTATTTCTTTTAAAGCAATTTTTACAATCAATGCATTGTTTATTTTCGCTTTTCGGACAGAACTATGTATCTTGTCTAATCATTACAATATAACAGGTTCCGAAAACTAAAAATAGTTTAGGCAATGATTTATTCAACAGCAGACACTTTCTCGTCGACACAAACCACCTAAAATGACGAAAAACGTTACACCAGCAAAACGATTCCTAGCAATACAGCAGATATATTAATAAACATATCAGAACTATTCTAAAACGACCATTTTTTTAACAAACTATTGAAAATAACTTGTTTCTTCTGATAAACGATTCGTTTCTGGAATAAAGCAGGCGTTAGTGCACGTAGCAGATGTGTTCTAGGAAGAGCATTGTGTAAGCGAGGTGTCGCCTCTGTTGTGACTGCTGATTGACTGATGCTGCCAACTAATCCGATGCTATTCCACGCTATTCTCGGAGCCGAGCAAATATGCCTCCGTTTGATACTATCAATGTTTACATGTTAGTTTCTATATCTGCAGTAATGTGCACGTGATTCTGCAATGTTGCCGATTAGATCTTTGATTACGGTAACGTTATGACGGTTGGTTATTAGATCTGTCTATATCTGGGCTCAGTCTGCGCCTGGTGTTTTAAGAACTTGTGATTTGATGAAATTAGGCTTAGCTACGCTATCGCTATCAAAAACTCTTTTCTTTCAGCTACATACTGGTTTACGAGGTTTTTTTAAATATTCCTTATCTTAACTTAACTTTACGATGATATAAAATATTTGCACATTAAGATTTACTTTTATTATTTCTAAACCTTTTCCAGTAACTCCTTGAATTGTATCATTAATATCCGCAGCAAAATCTTTGAGTTTGTTTCTATTGTGTTTATTTCCTAAACATTTTCCACAAACTACATCCCTAAACTCAAGTCCACCTTGATCATTACAATCATCCGCATCATTAGTACCCGCATCTATCACAACAAATCTACGTCGATCATCACGTCTACCTGCATTTCCCTCTAATACTCTCAAACATAAGAATGCCAGGTACTCGCGCGGCCCAAGTACCGAAGTGTTGTGATTGCTGACAGAGAGGTGCCAACTTCTATTCTTAGAGACGGCGAGGTTGCCGATTGGCTGCGGTGTTGCTGGCATCATCAAGGCGTGTTATACAATGGTAACGGTGAAATTTTGTAGCAAATGCGATTTTGATGTTTTACTTTGATCTCAGAATCAGAATCAGAATCTCAAGAGTAAGTAAATCTAATGAATTTATTTTAATATCACATTTGTGCACACTGCCTTTTGTTCTTTGAAATAACAATTAATAAATATATTTTTATGATCAATTCGAGGATGTGTAACTGCAATGAGACAACGGCACTTTACTTTCGTGATAAGTATTATTACTATGACAAAAAGTTTTAGATTATTTTACATATCATTTATCTACGAGTACATAACAAAAGCCTTATATTTACTGATAGACAACGCGCAGCCTTAACTACTGGAGTTAGAAGCTTGAAACTTTGCAAATGACTACTGATCATTTTAGCACTAAGGAACGATATTTGTACGTGCATCCCGTACATATTTATGTAGAAGCTCGTAATTTTCACCTATGGAAAATCCTTATCTGACGGGAACACTCACGACTTCTTCACTTAAAAAATTCATCAAATATTTTGTGGCGTTTTATAATTCGAACGAGTAGGTAACTTAAGTACTCCCCACTTCAAATCTGTTAAATCAAGCGTAGAATTGTATGCTTCTCAACTTTCACACGGTCCGTTTGTAACACTAGTTTATATTCCTAAAGTTAATGTTACCCTGAAATATATCCAACGCAACAGTTTTGTCCCTGTCTCCCACTCTTGAATTATAAGTTGTAAAAAGAAATTATCGGGATCCTGCCATTTTGCCGAAAAGATTTTGCCAAAATTTCATTACCCAAACAAATTTTAGCATTTTTTTTTATACCATTGCAATATTTCGAATAATTTTAGTACGCATATTTTTATTTGGTCAAATTTTTACTTGGTAAAATATTACCAAGTATAATGTCATTATGGCATTTGGTCTTTAATCAAATGATTTATTACAGCAAACAATCTTCAGACAATAAACGTTTGATGAAATGATTTGTTAAGACAAAAAATATAAAAGCAAAAATAAGATTTATGTGCCGCGGTAACGACTTGCATTAATAGAAAAAAAAAAAATTTTTTAGTCGGTTACCCGGAACTCAACTATTTAGATTAGGTTAATTTATTCTTTAAACAAAATGGGTAGGTTAGGTTAGGTTAAAACTGTGACCTCCTACGCACGAGCCGAGCGACCGAAGCGAGCGGTGCCGCGGCAGCGGCCGGCGAGTGCCAGAAACGACTTGCATTAATAGAAAAAAGAGATTGTTATTAGTAGGTTACCCGGAACTGAACTATTTAGATTAGCTTAATTTGTCCTTTAAACAAAATGGGTAGGTTAGGTTAGGTTAAAACTGTGACCTCCTACGCACGAGCCGAGCGACCGAAGCGAGCGGTGCCGCGGCAGCGGCCGGCGAGTGCCAGAAACGACTTGCATTAATAGAAAAAAGAGATTGTTTTTAGTAGGTTACCCGGAACTGAACTATTCAGATTAGGATAATTACTTATTTTAAAAAAAAATGTTAGGTTAGGTTAAAATTGTGACCTCAGACCCAGACCCAGGAACGACTACATGATACAGAAAAAAAAATATGGAAAAAAACGCTACCAACTAAAAAAAAAGAGTAGTTAATATTGTTAATATATCGTAACAATGTCAAGAAACTTCCGCTACAAAACACAGTGATAGTGTTTTGCTTGACTAACCCACATTGAGCGACGTTTATGATTTACCTCCTACCCACTTAGCAGTTCACATTTTTGTCATTGAAGCATTTAACTGAATAGGAAAGAGTGAATTGAAAACTGTCGATACTATATTTGGCTTATTTGATTTTGCATAAAAACTGTTATTCCAACTGAAATATTTGACTAATTAAAAAATGTTAATAGTACTAGTTGGTAAACAAGTTATAGTTTAAACGTTCATTTCCCAAACATTAGGTTTGCGTTACAATTTTTTGTGAATAGATTTTTTGCTAAGTAATAATTTGGCAAATGAAATTATGCGAAAAATTTTTTGGGAAGTGAAAATTTGTCAAATTCCTTTCGGTCAAACAAGGGAGACCCGAAATTATCATAACTCAATGGATATATATAATATAATGATTACGAAAACAGCAACAGGTTGCGAATAAAAACTAAGTGGTTAAAGTCTCTTTTAAAAAGTACGTTACATTAGTCACATCATAATAATGAAAACCGTGAAGGTGTATAAATTGCACCAAGCACCGCTCAGGTTTCAGTGGACCAAGCGGTTTACGGCGTATGTGTCAGTAGAATTAAATAGGTTATGTGAAAAAGTTTTGAAAATAGAATTCAAAGGTTCTAAATGTAAACCAACAGCATCAAACTCATAAGACAATGTTGCCAGACCAGCTACAGCTAGCAACTATTCTGGCAGCTAGTAATACGGTCCAACGCTATCGCTAATAGACAATAGTGATTTGTGTCCCAGGCCTCATTGGCTGTTAACTGATCCTATCAGCCATTACGTTTTATTAATTAGATCATTATGGCTGTTGTTTAGAGTCATAGGTAGCTAAATTTGTTCATATAGGTGCCTACCGTATTATCTATAGCAACAGTATTTGTAGGTCTTAGGGAATAGCTGATTCTGTTGGTAATTAATTAAAAGATTTGGTGGGTTGCGTTAAAAGGAGTCGGTCGGTTCATAATTATTTTTTCCAAATAAATGAACTTATGCAAGTGGAACTAGCTTCAGCTTTTGGTATTTCAACATTAGTTTTGACAGGTTGGACATAAATACGAAAGCTTTTGGGAGGTTATGTCAATAAGTCAATTTTAAAAAAGTTGACGTTTCGATATTATCGCTGAAAGAATATCGCTTTGTCTTTGTCATTGGGTGGGTGGAACAAAGCTCCCAATGATAATGATGATGTTTATGAAATCAAACTATTTAAAATATTTAGGCACTATTTCAAGCTGGAGAAACCGAAAATTGGAAAACTGACATCGTCCGAGTTCGTCTCAATGATTTCAATCAATATGCACAAGTATTCTGCAAAACTACAACAGAAGTTTACACAAACAAAGGGTTATATGCCAACCTTCCTTTATTTTCGGTGAAGGCGGACATATCCGAGATGTGACCGAATATCGCTCGCTCGTCGCTCACGGTCCATCACCAACGCTAATGGTGATTTGTGTCGCAGGCCTCGTTAGCTGTTAACTGATCCCACACTACGTCATTAGCCGAAGCTTTTTTTAATATTGCTGCCCTGTTTTGTGACAAAGTATTTATTATGTTTTACAAACCAATGTTTGTAAAACATAATTTCTAAACATAATTTCAAAACATAATTTCCACCAATCAAGTACAATGTACTTGATTGGTGGAAATTGATTTACAAGATTTGTTTTAGCATAGTCTTTACCTTACGTGAGGTTTTTTCCAGGCTAGTTAAATGCGCACATATAAAATATTACAGCAGATTTACAAAAATAGTAAAAACTCAAATGAGTCTCACCATGTAAATGTATGTGGTATGAGTGAAATCAACTTTACAAGTTTCACATCACACATTCACATTTTTTACATTGCTACTACCTACTATTTGTAGAAGTCACGAATTTATGAAAGAAAAACCGTCATTTTTGCAAAATAGCCTGGATGTTTCACTTTTTTTTTTCCAGATCCAATTTTTTTTTAAACACCCTTTGATAACGATAGCGACAACTCCGGACACGTGACAAGGCTGGGCGAAATCCGAAGGAGATACCAAAAACTAGGATAAATCCGACCGATTATAATTATAATCGGTCGGATTTTTCCGGGTTTTAATAGTTACAACCGTAGCTACTAGAGTTGACTGACTTTTAATAATGTCCATAGTTAGTCACATCTCCAAATACTACGCTAATTACGAAGCGTCCTCCAAATATCAAGGAAAAAGAAAAAAGATCAGAAACCCGATCACGGAGTTATTCATTCTCGTGTGTTTATTATACCGTGGAATCCGACCAAATGTCAAACAAATAAATCGTACGCGTCCTACAGAAAAAGTAATGTCTTTTGGAACACTTAATTACTTACTCAAGGAAAAGTTTGGGTGGCAAAGGATTATTGTCTCAGAAGTACAAAATTAAATGACAACATCCAAAAATAAAGTGTTTTTGTGTGGAAATAATTGTGTTGCAAAATAATAAAAAAACAAGTTTCGACACGGAGAAAATGAAGCTTTTAAAGTTGCGTATTTACATTAGAAATCGTAGATGTGTTGTCCAAAAAATATAAGACTATTTATGTATACCTAATAATGGAATGACTTTTCATCACCAATGTAATCAACTACTTTAGTTCCATAGATTTAAACCTGTTTAGTTCCTATTCACCTGATTCACGTTCTGATCAGTTTCCACATAAAATGAAAGACGAACGATTTTAAACTTCGAAACATCCAAAATCTTCCTTCCACTAAGTGACATCAATATTTACGCCAACCTCCTGCAAAACCAATCCACAGATTAGCTAAACGATCACTCCAGCAATAAAGACGAAACTTTACTCGCGAAATATATGAAAGAGCCGTCAAACAATGCCCGGAGTAATGAATGCGATGCCACAGAATAAAATTATGACGCCGGGAGGGAAGTGAAGACCTGACCGACGCGTAAATCAAACCTTCAGGGTTTGATGGTTACCACACACGATTCTTTGAATAACTTACTACATGTACTGTTACGGGAGATTAGGTCTTGGGAAGGGAAGACGAGGGTGCAGTTTTGATTACAAGGATTCCGGAAAGGGGTGTTGTGGGTTTATGAGAAAAATAGTTTTGAGAGGAATGTCTCTTCATTAGTGTTGTTGTACTTTTTGAAATTGTTACTCTATTTGGGTAAGTACTTCCGTTAATACGGAATAAAGTTTCATTTGAATGATACCTGTTTCATTAAAATCTTTTGAGTTTTATGTATCCATAAATAAAACGAAAACTATCATTTGTCCTTCCTTCCTCATCCTTATATATATTTACAATAATCATTTTAACTTTAATAGGCTAAGTTATAGTCATATTGGTACCAATTAATTTTCAAATTACAACTCACCTACTTTTACTTTGCAACATAATATATACCTAGTAATATATATATATAATATATACCCTCAAGTAAATGACATCACTCGCAAAGAAAAATTCCACCCAATAAATAACCACTGTTACGCAGCAACCCTATCTTTTGAAAAAGGAACAACTTGCGTACACGCACCACCGTTTCGACATCGGAACTAATTGGTCTAATTTATCCGGGTTACCGTCACCGAGACCCGAGACGAAGCCGGGACGAGACTGCAACGAGACGGTAACGTAACGGGACTGAGACGATATATGAGACACGTTGACTCGCATAGTTCGAATTACGAGGAAGATTGGTGATTTGTATCTATGGGGATAAAATGCGGCAGACTTAATTAGGTGGGCATTCCTTGTAGTAATTTAAATGTACATTACATGAAAAAGTGAAATCTTACTCTGATTCCATTTCACAAAATTATATATCATAGGTATTCTATTTCAATAAAAATATGTTCATGTATCAAAAGGCGAAAAGAACCTGCCTACTGTCTACTGCCTACAGGGCGTGAAATAATTGGATGGGCCAAACTAATATTTGGCTAAAAATAGGTCAGCCCTGTGGTCACGTCAAAAGTTGACCAACCGCTTGGCGATGTCCCGAACGACGCGACGTGCGCAATTGGACCACATGCCCCTAGAGACATGTGGTCCAAGTAAAACACTAGTGTTTTAACCTCAAACTGCTCAAATACATAACTACAAATTAATACTTACATAATTATTGTATAATACTTGCGCCATTTGAGGTTTTCAGTAGTCATTTAGTACCATTATAATTATAGCATCGTTTACAAATTATTTTCCATAAGTTTTTTGCTGACATATTGTTGCAGGCACAAGTTAGCGAAAATATTAAAACACGTAACTGATTTCAGGTTTTTACATTTTCCTTAAAACAGTATTAATCTCCCTAAACATCAACAATAAAGGCCTAATGAACAGTAAGTATATGAATTTGGCCATATATAACTTCGTTTTTTCAGGCGCCACAAACATACTGCTTGGTTGCGCCTAGTCCACAATGTATCGCAATGACACACGTGTTAACGATAGCAATACTTCATGCGCATGAGTCGTGAGTCGCGACTCTTATGAGAACAATACGTTTTATAAACAAACGCAAATACTAGATCAAGACAACTTTGACTGTGTCTACAGTTTTGTGATAAATTCTCTAAAAAATAATTCTTGTAAATTACAAAAAGGATCTAAAGTTTTTCTACAGTAAGAAAATAATAAAAACAAAGAGTTTCCATAGTAGTTGCGGTAAAAAAAAATACACACAAAACAGTTGAAGAAAAGATAAAGCTGTCCATTGAAATCAATAAAAAACAGATTTTGAACATACCATGATTGAACCATAAAAAATAAAATCAAATGGAACTACGGATAATTGAAATCAAACAAACATTGAATATAGATAGTGATACTTCAAAGATTGAAGACGAGGCGCTTATAACAAACGCGTTCAAAATTAAAATATTACGAAAACAAACAAACGACGGAGCCACTGTTTATTTGACTTACGATGCTATATCGCGCCGTACCGAAGACGAACAGGATTTCAGCGCCAACATACATTATAACACTATTCCTTTGTGATTTTAATCGTGTTTCCTACAAAATCTAACAAAACAAACAGAAATTAATAAATTTCTTCACACTGTTTTTATTATTGATAGTGAAAACAAATAGTTTTATGAGAACATTATGAATAGGAACGTAATTTCGTTATAATTTATGGACAATTGTAATTATACGATTCGTTGCTGGATATTAAACACGTTATGGATACAAAACCAATGTTTTGTGATGGGAGCAATTAATTAACAATGATGGGCGTATTAAAAAAAATGTTTTCGATATAGATTAATTGTTTGAGTTTTGTAGAGCTTACTTGCTGAGGAACAAAGACTCATCAAAGGTCACTTATCGAATTCTAGCAATTACCTAAATACGACACGTAACTTTACTAAGTGCCAATGAGTAAATTATATACTACGAATAAGAAAGATGATGATTAGAAAACCACGCAAGGAAAAATGATTTAATCAAAGGCTTTATCAGTGTAACAAGTTATTCACTACTTAGTAATCTCTTATCTTGTATCCAATTGAATTGTTACTGAGTTAATCATCAAGTTGCAATAAAAGTAAAAAGTACCAAAGCAGGGCTAAACGATAAAGATAATAATACATTCATGGTAAATCATGAGATGTGCGTGAGAGCTAAATCTAAATTAACCGGGACCGAGGGAACTATTCTCAAAGTTATAATAAACAATGTCGGTCCAATAACTTTTCTCAGAGTTGCTTAGACTTATGTTAAGTATGGCTTTAAGAGAAAAAGAAGACAAAAAAAAAGATTAATGGAGTATAATTATGCTGAAGACAAAGATTTAGATAGAAGAAGAAAAAAGGAAGAAGAAGAAAAGAGAGAGAAGAAAGAGAGATCTTGTATCTCTGTCTCTACCAAACGTTTCTTTCTCTTTCTTTCAAAGTGGAACCGGTAGAGACATACTGCACCGATCGAAAGAAGCACGACACACGAAATTATTAGTACCTACTGTTGTTGAGTTCACAACCCTTTACAAGATTCAGCATATATATCATCTCATCAATAACATTCATTCAAAGTATCGATAGCATTTCGTTACAAATACAATCCAAATGTGAATTTTAATTCCATTCATATTTCAATCATCTCGCAACTTTATTCCACATCTCGAGAATATCGTCCCAGCTGCGGCCGCCACCGTCCGTCGTATCATGACTTATGCCCCAATTGTTTGTTTTCATTACGAGCTCTCGTAATCCTGTATATTTTTTGTTTCATATTTTTTTCCAGCACTCAAAATAGATGGTTTGTTTGTGAGCCGTGAGAATTTGAAAGGGCATGTCAACGGCGGATTAGTGATTGATATTGCGTTATGTAGGTGGTCCGATTAAGTTTGTGAGAGCTTTCATACCTTCGTATTTGTGATTGTTCTGAGTTTTGAATTTAGTACTTCCGTTTACCATCATCGCTATTGTAGTTGCAATGGTTACTACTTATACTAACTCAAACATAGATAGTAAAACTTAAGTTGGTGAGAATTTTCGACCCAAATAGCTAAAATTGGAAACATATTCAGGTTCACGAAATATCTTCATACCAACGGCTAAAAATGCAAAATAACCTCATCATGACATCATTATTATCTGTTAAAGAAATCCAAACTTAAGAAGAGCATTGACGAACCAGAAAAAAATGTCGTTCGCAAACTCTCAGCCGAAACATCTATTTTTGGAGAACAAATTGCAGAAGATAATGTTAAAACGTCAAGTTTACGAGAAAGGTATCGAGGTAAAAGTTGTAAAACAAAATGTGTAGATAAGATAGAGGCGACATACAGGCGTCGAGGCTGCAATGTGTTAACTTTTTTCTGCCCTTGTAAAAATGTACAGATATGATCGTAAAGCTGTCTACGATTTGCTATGCATAAGTTGTAACGTGAAAATTGCTGTTTTACATGTTTTAAGCATCATTTCTTGTTAGACTCTTGACTCTGCAGTGTATTTTTTGTACAAAACAGTATATGTTAGGGATATGCGAATTCTTGCCAAAATCGTACGCCTGTTTGTTTCATTCATTATCGAAATAAGATGTTTGATCAATGAAATATCGTATTTGATTATCGCTATATTTGATAATTTATTATACTTTCAAAGTTTTACAATAATCTTGATATTTCATAAAGCTACCAATCGCTCTTTTATCTTATAATCCTCAAAAATCAAGCTATCCTAATATTCCTACCCGGATGTAATTAATTCATAACCTACTACTCCATGATTCCCTGAAGCTCTTAATCTTTAGTTTACATTACAGTTTTTGCAATAATAATCAATCCTACGTTTATCATCACGACCACGTGTAACTGAGTGGAGCGTATCCTTGGACGCAAAAACTTTGCCCTATAAGATTTATGGAACTCTTGAGTATCGGGGTAGGGTTGGGTGCTTGTGATACACGAGCTTTGGGGACTTGCAAGTGGAAGTTACGAGTTTCCAGGTAAAAAACTATAGCATAGCAATGTCGCTGGCTTTGTGTATTGATTGTGATAGCACTGTTTTCTGCGACTCTAGATGTTATACAGCAAACATAATTCATTCGATTTCACTGTATTTTTTGTTTGTTACTGTAATGTTATACAAATTTTGCTTCCGGCTAGAATAATAATATAAGAATGTGGTGAGGTATGTCTACTACTTTGGCCTCTTAAGACGTAGGTATAGGTCCAACACACCTAATGTTAAAACATTTAGTCCTGTTGTTTAGTAGGAAGAGGTAATATGAAATAGTTTAAAAAATATTTCCGTAGAATGTCATAGTATTTCTCGTCACACACATAAACGTTTACGACACAATAAATAGGTGCCGGAAAATCTATATCTTCTTTAAATTCTTGTAAACGATATTTATTAGGGAAACCATTCATTTAACCTGCTACTGATTCATATATTCAACTGGTGGATAGTGATGATGCCTAGTTAGTAGTTGATGTTTCTGTTTTCAGGAAATATCCAGCAACATACATTTTTTTTAATCCCTGTTCTTAGATACCTGTATTTTTTTGTCTACGACTGTCCATGCCGAATCTTTTGTATCTCTTCTTTATTAATCGGTACCTAAATTTTTAATTATTCGAACTTATCGAAATGAATCGGTAGGGATTTATATTCATAAACTAGCGGACGTCACGCGGTTTCACCCGCGTAGTTCCTGTTCCCGTGGGATTACGGGGATAAAATATAGCTTATGTTACTCAGGGTGAAAGTAGCTTTCTAATGGTGAAAGAATTTTTGAAATCGACACAGTAGTTTTTGAGTATATTCATTACAAACATACACACACATAAAAATACAAAAAAAACAAATCATTCCTCTTTATAATATTAGTGTAGAAGTGTGTGTAGTGTAGATTTAAATGCTCGCATTCTAAAAACTATATTCATTCTGTTAAAACATCTTCGTTAACATTTCTATGACAGAATTGATAATTAGGAATTTTACGAAATAAAATGAGTAAACCATTTGCACTAAAAAATTAAACACTGATGTCAGAACCAAAAATAAAACTAACAGTAATTAGTAACCTTTGAAATAACAAAACGGACGAATTGGAAGTATTCAAGTCAAGTAGCATTGAAGTTTTTTCACGTCCGCCGGGCGTCGGTTAATTACCACAAAAAATGTTGCCCACCCCTGTCGGGTCATCAATCTAGATTGACATGTTTTGGACCAGGCTTGTTGCTCTATTGTTTCAAAAACATTCATAAAATTGGCTTTGGATATCAAATAAAAAATATATGTGGACCATGTGCGTAACTGGCCAGCTATAAAATTGAGGAAGAACGAAGAATGGATTGTGTAATACGAAATTTCAAGATTTGAAGAATAATAGGAGATTATAGTGGCTATTAGAGATCGGAAGAAGACTTATTCCGCAGCTGCAATTTTAATATTTTTTTTAAAACGAGATTATTTTTGATATTATAGCAATGACCCATATAACTATTGACATTTACATAATAGCTTATTTTCGAACAGCTGAAAAACAACATTTACCTACTACTCTACCATTTTTCAGTACCAGTCCTCAGTCAACAATCGTTCAATCATTTGTGCTGAAACTTTTGATGTTGCGCTCACAAGCTTGCGACCGTTTTGAAATCAACCGAGTATTATCCGAGGCAGTCACAAAATGTTCGCGAGACAAAAAGATGAAGCTAAAAGATCTGAAAGCTGTGCGACATGGCTGGGTGTCAATCGTCGGCGCGAGCGTCGATCGCAGCCGCGCTGCTGACGGATAGATGAATGAACACTATCACAGAAGAGCGATGGGAACGTGAACAATTTGATGCACACATACCTGGGACCGAGAATTGCTGAGGAGCTTGTTTTTCGCCCTAAAAGACTGGAGATATGTTTAGGTAGGATTTAGTCTAGACTAGAGAATTTTATGGTCTAGGTTTGTATGAACGGTTTTTTGGCGAAAAATCCCTACTTTCAACAACTTCCTACCATTTTCTGCGGACTATGTGTTTATCGTTAATTTCCTCTTTTTGTTTTTTTGTTTTGGTGACCTTAGAATAGTTTTAACAACATAACATGGCAGATTACAACATTATTTTTATTTTTATTAGCACACTTTAAAACAAGAATTATTTAATAATAACGCCTTAACAAATTGGTTTATTAACGTTGTCATTAGAAAAAATATTAAAAAATACCTTTGGAGTCGTCATGGAATTCTGAAAATCTGAAGAATTTGACATCCGTGCATATGTCTTCTCCGTAGGTGGTTAACTTCATGCAAGTCATTCTGTATGCAAAAAATAAGAGCAAATCTTTTGTGCCGACGTCCTGGAGGGTCCAGTCAAGAGATTGGTGTTTTCTCAAGAATTAACAAAAACTATAATGTCACAATGGCGACTGAAACAAATCTTCACAAATTGCACAACACTGAATATTTGAAATCTTTAACACAAAATGGAAATCAATATTATAGTCGGACCTTAGACAATGTTTTGCTACACATAGGATAGGGAAGAACCAGAAAATAGATAAAATTTAACTTTTTCTCTTTTTAAACAAACTAAATCTTTCACTTCAACTGAGCTGAACTTTAGCCTTTTTCTTTCAACCAGGACTTGGACAAAACAAAGGCAATTTACCGGTTGACGAGCCAGGACTTCTCTTATTGGGAGTCCGTCAATCGGCACAAAAGAGCTGCAGACACAGAGGATCAATCACTGACCATCGAGTTGGCGCGGCTGCTGCCATTCGCCCCGCCACTCTTGTCCCTCCATCACATTTCTTCACCGTCGGCCGATTATTTTTTCAACGCGACACAATAAATCAGTTTTCTGTGCGTTAATCAAGTTATGCGGCGCGCGCGCAGACGGCGGCGCGAGGAGAACGCTTCTGTCGTCGGCGCACGTCGCCAGCGCCGAGCCCGCCCCGGCCCGCCCACCGCCCAATCGCGAGAGCTTTTATTCCCACAGCACTTCACCCGCTTTATTTATTTTCATCTGAATTATGTACTGCACTGTTTGTTGGTTCGACTTTACCTGAACCGGTAGACGAATGTTATCGACGATGTACGTTTTGATTTAACTCTAAACTTATGTACCTATTTAAGCCCACTCGGCCTGTGAAAGTATCCAGAGGCGCTTGTTGAGTCCAAGTTATATTTAAAATCAAGACAACACTGTACCGATGCATATTGGTCATATTTTAGCGCGTTAACTAGGTACTTGCAGACAACATTAATTACGCAGACAAAGTAAAATACATATATGTGTATACATATTTTCTTTTAGCTTCTAAAAACATACAAATTGTACTGTTAACAAGTTTTACAAAAACTGAGCTACGAAATATTTGCTAGTGCTGCAAAAGGCACCAAAAAACCATCAGACAACCGTCATAAGGATATTTTTCATGAACTAAAGGTAAAACAAAGAAGAAAAAGAAAGGAAGGAAGAGGAAGGGAAGGAGAAGGAACTTTTTTTTCAAAATTAAACACCTTGCCTGCATCTAAATAGTTAGGAAGTTGTAATGGACCCCAATTAATTTATTCAACCAAACAGAGTTCCTAGTTCTCCACGAAAACAACAAATGGCTGATGTCATCTATTAGTGTTCCACAAACACATCACCTCAGTGATCACATCCTCGCAGTTTAGATTCTGTCCCCTGGTTTATTCGGCATTTCCTGGCGTTTTATGTTTTGATTGAGATGGACAAATCGTATTTGGGTTTTTGAAAATAAAGATTATTATTATTAAAAGATTATAGTGAGTGAGTCGAGAGATCAAACCCGATCCCCGAATACGGGCAAGCGACCAAGTACATTGAATGCGGTTCTTTTTCTGAATATTTAATCAACTAGGAAGCCCTTCTGCGGTAAATTTCTTTACGGCCAAAACATGAAGGTATTCTTCGTTAAATAGTATTAAACACATAAAGCTTCCGGAATAATTTTCTTTAGAATATAGTGAAAACCACATCCAAGTCCGTTGCACTATTCAGAAGCACAACGCGGTCACACAGAAATACACGATAAGTTTTTATTTTCAAATGTTTAGAAAAAGGTTCTTTAATCAAGCGTTTGCAGTTTCTTATGTGACTTTTTGACGACCCGAATGGCGCAGTGGTAGTGAGGCTGCCTTACGTTCTTAGGGTCCCGGGTTCGAATCCCGGTCGGTGCAAATGTTTGTGTGATAAGCATGGACATTTGTTTCCGAGTCATGGATGTTTATATGTATAATAAGTATGTATTTACAAACAAAAAAGTATATATGTAGGAATATCAACTATCTGGTATCCACGACACAAGCCTCGTTGCTTAGTGTGGCACTAGATGGCGCTGTGTGTAATGTCCAGCAATATTTATTTATTTATTAATGAATAGGAAGTATCGCTTCTTTGTGATCCCTTATACAAACAAAATAAATAACGCTTTCAGGGCTTCTGTGCAATTATTATTGCAGAATATATATATATAACTTGTGCCATTGTACTACAATGGCACAAATCGATGTTTAACTAAGGATACCTACACACATTTATTTAGAAAGGCATTTTAACAAATAAAGTCTGTGCCTTGCCTGCTTTTACTCTTTTAATCGAATTAGCCGTGCATTAACCATGGGGTGGTGGCTTGACACTAGGTACTTGAAGATTACAGAGTCCATGACATAACAAAATTTTCGTTTTTCCTAGTCCCTTCCTTTCCTAGCTCCTGGGCAACTTCCTTAGACTTTGCATCAAATCTTTCGTCTAACATAGTAATTTTCTCTATGATTTACAATCCATTTATCAAACAAAATTGTTAAAAACTAACCCAGATTCTTCGAAAAAACACTAACTTCTTGCTAACAAACAAAGTTTATACTGTACCTAGTTTACACAATATCCAATGCATCCTCAGCTCTAGTAGATAGTCTATAGTTTTTCTGGCAAGCAATCTCTCAACGCATAAGTGTGTAAGTGTGAATTGTGTTTATCTGAGCGAGATCGTTGATCAATCCGTGCAGTAAACAGAGTGCCACTTCAGTGCAGCTACTGATTCACAGGTAGGAATGCTAACAGTAAACAACATAATGTATTCGTTATACTCAGCCTTACTCAAAGTGTGCTCCGCGGAACCCTAGGGCGCCGTGGAGCCTCTGTAGGGGCTACGAAAATACTGATCATCATTTAAAAAAAGATACCAAAGAAAAATACACTGTATGAAAAATATAAAACCATTTCGTACCTCTCATTACCTCTCATTAGATATTATAAGTAATTATTAAGACATGATTATTTGATTACTAATAAAAAATAAGACACATTTTTTTTTTTTATTTTAGGCATCAAACGTATTTTAAGGTTCCGACAAATATTTAGGTTTTCAAAAGGGTTCCGTTGCTAAAAAGTTTGAGAACCGCTGAGTTATAGGTAGCCAATAACTAGTATTACGCATCTATGCATATAAGTATCAGTTACCTTTATACTTGGAAACGTGTGCGAAAATAAGTTTTGGTGATTTAGAAAAAACATGAACTATAAAACGAAATCATTTATTCAAATTGGTTTGACAATGAACATCGAAATCAAATGACATAAACCCCCAAAATGCCCCTACAACACTTCCTAGTGGAAAGTAGTGGCGGAGCAAACGCCCTAGCAGCACACGCCGTAGCACGAACTAAGATAACGCCTAGTAGAGAAGTGACGGTAGACGCTTTATCTACCCCAAATCAATGATATTTAATTAAACAGATATGTTATGAGCGCGCAATCGTGAAGACTCGAAAACGCGCCAATTGGCCTATTTTTCCTTTATTCTGTGCGTGTACTTACGTGAGCTGGCTCTTCCCCGCGGAACACTTTTTTCTGTGGTTTTGTAGGTGTATAACATATCTGTTTATTAGAATATCATTGCCCCAAATACAATAAATTCATATGAGCAGGAGTTGACCTCTCCCTATCGAAAACACCCTGAAGAACTTTTTTTGCGAAAAAATTAAACTTATTTCTAAAAAAGTGTAAAATAACCATTTCGGAAGTCGGTGACTTTTGTCAGTTTAATTGATTTTTGCCACCGACTTCTGAAATTAATCTTATTTTGCTTTTTTTGGTTTTTTCAAACATTATTGTACATCAACAAGGGCTGGTATATATCAAAACGTGTTGCGCTGACCCCAAATAACATGGGATAAGGGTAGGAAGATGATGATGATGATGAACAAGTGCTGGTATCATAACATCATCAACATAGGCGTAGTAGATTACATGCGCATTATGGAAGCCACCTCCGCCTACGTGGTTCAGGAATGATCGCTAAAAACACCTACAAAAAATACATGCAAATTAATTAACAATCTCCTCCTTTGGAAGTCGGTAAAAAAGCTATAATTATAATAGAATAATAATTATAATATGATGATTTAGGTAGTATAGAATTTAAAGAATCACCTAGATATGTGACGCAGTATTTTGTATTAGTAAAGTTGCAGGAACGAAAACCAAAACACGGGTAGGCAAAATAGACAAAGATCCATTTTCAAAGGTAGAAGTTGGGTTTCAATGAAGAAATCATTCAAATCAACACAATGAGATCATAGATTAAAACGAAAAAAAACTATTTTCTACTTAATCATTAAACTTATTGGTCAAGTTAATTAATACTGAAAAAAAATCTCCTTCAGTACAATACCTTCACACAGCATTTATTGCAATTTAAATAAATAAATAAATATACCTTTACTGAAGAAAGATATTTTCCAAAGAAGAAATTGAATTATGAATTTATAAATTGCTACGGTCCAGCTACGATCGCTACGCGGCTACAATTTCTCGTAGCAAATATTTAAAGGTCTGGATTCTTCAGTAGTTAGTTACTGCTACAGGAAATATAGGTCAGAGAATCCAAGAACAGTTTCAAGAAACTGTAACCGATACACATCAAGACAAACTAGTCTACTTACAATCATTTTAAACAAAAAAAAATTAAAAACAAAATAAAAAATATATTCAAAAAATTCAGTGACTTTTGAATTCTGACAGACAACCCAACAACAATGAATGAAAAGATCTTTGTGATTTTGGCTGTGTTGAAAAATTAGAGGTAAAATAAGAGTGAAAGGACTGTATTGTACGTATAACTGCGCCGACAGCCGACACACGACGCATCCAGATATAACAAGATATTCGATGTAGTTATATTAGATTAGGTCTCAAAATAAACTAATTTTTCATTTGAATACTTTCAAAAATATTTTTCCGAATGTCATTTTAGTCGGAAAGGTAAATGCTTTAAATTAACTTGTATCACCCATATTTTGTCCAAGATCTGTCTTTTCTGAAAATAATCAATTCGAATGTATAGTGAGATTCCGTAAAAAAAAAAATCTAGTAACGCTGGTTGGCACGTCCAAGAGAACAATACTTATTTCTTTAAAAAAAAAAAAAACCTGGCTGGATTTTTAAAACGAAAAGAATTATTGACATACAATTTAATATAAGCAGTTATGATACATTCAGAACATCGACCATTTAAAAAAAGAACCATGTAACTGTCGAATATTATAAAAATATTTCACGGACCTAATTTATTTTTATTATCACATTATTTTTTATTCGGAACAATCCTGTCGAATGATATCCGAACGAAACATAACAACATAATAATTCATAATATTTTATACTATTATCTGTAACATTAGATATTCTGTTCATAATTTCAGTCAGGAGAAAAGCTTTTTTAAACTGTAGGCGTGACTTACATATTCTTCTCTCACTCTAACGTGCGTCCAGATAGGGAGTGTGTAAGAGATGGGCTTATAATAGGTGGAGTTTCGCCGTGTACAAAGATCATCCCACACATGCTACAAAACAGATCGGTTAAAAAATAAAACAAATCACCAGTTAATAGGTTGTTTAATGTACCAGTCTATTTGGGTATTGAATGCAAAGAATTAATGTGTGGTGTGGCAACGGGTCATTTGTCAAGATGTACCGAGCCTAGTCGTTGAACCTACGAGCTGCGTGCGTATGCACCTCAGTCTAGGTCGTTCAGACGTATTCTTGGAGACAATTAATACAATAGAATAGAGTTTTGAACAATTATCCTACCTGAAAACTTTAAAAATCTTGGGATATTTGAAAACTACACCTTTTGTTTTTTTTTCTTTTAGTTTTATTTATTCTGCTATGATTTGATCGCCTGCAGATTCTTATTTATGGTAGATAGTGTAGTTCCTAATTCTGAAATTCAACTATGATTATTTTTAGTACGATTTCTTAATTTTATGTAAGCGTCTTTAGACCTAAGTACGAAAGTATTTGGTACCAAGACAGACTTTATACAGACTACCCTAAACGTAAAGAACAAAGTACTCGAACACACAAAGAGCAAATATAGTAAAATATGCGTCACTTCCACGCTAAACGGCCAAGTTTTTTTCCTAAAATTTCCTAATTTCTACAGCTTCAAAACCTTAAAACACTTTCTCTACAAAATGATCTCAAATTAAAGTACTCGCATCTATGCAGTGAAAAATCTCTCGCAAGCTAACTGCGCTGGTTTTATTTAAGTTTAGTGCGCAGGCGACGACAGCGCTAACGACGCCGCTCTTCCTGCAAGCGTTTGTCTGTCAGCGGCCACTCGCGCGCCGGATGCATGCCCAGAAAAACGGCTGAGTAGTAACTGTACATGTTGTTGGAAAGTTGGGACATGGATGGGGATGCGGATTTTTGATGAATTTTGGTCGAAGAAACAATATTATCAAGTATTAATAGTATACCACGCGCATCGAGATTTGGTCACACCGGCTCGGACTAATTGCGGACGCAACTCCTGACACCAATCTTTGACAGGTGTGCAATGTGTCTGTCAGTGTCCAGTTTCCACACTTCCACAGCCGCGCCGGTTCTCTGTTTGTACCAATTTGACCGATATTGCCTAGGTAACTAAAGTAACTGATTGTTAAGCATGTAAGCCTACTTTGCCAGCATTTTCACTAGCAAGTCACTCATGATAATAGGTAAGCAGTACGAAGAGTTCCAACAATCATGATAGTCATATACCCACGCTTATCCTATATAATATTACCTAAATTAATGGTAACTGGTGAGTACTTGCAGTTCGAGTTAAAAGCACCTGTAGCACTAAACACCAATTAGGTGCCTCCTAGCAGGTGAAAGGTTGTTATCAGAAAACGGGCTGGTTGGCCAAACTACCTTTATCCTTAGATTCTGAAGGGACTATAAATTTCCACCGCTGTTTCTCCTACCATAAGCTTAAATGCCCAAGATCTTTATAAGTAAAGCATTAGTAAAAGGAACCGTACTTGATGCAAACGGTATCGACAAAGCGATTTCGAGAGGTGAAAGAGCGATGTTGTTACAACTTAGAAGATGACTTAGACAACTTAAAAGATAGTATTCAGCAGCAGTAGCTTGTGAGAGGCTGGCATTTAAAAAGAGCCCTGCGTTGCGCAGGGAATATAACCACAGCATAAACAAAAGACAAAATGACAGATTATAGAAAGCTCCCTCAGTGAAAAATCCCTCTTGTCAAAATTTTGAAAAGAAACGTTACTTTGCATAGAAGAAGATATCTGTATTATCTCTTCTTCATAGAGTGGAGATAGAAGTGGTTGTTATGATACGCGTGCTGAAGTTACCTAAAATGTAACCCAAACATGGTGACCCTATTGTAACAAAACTTTCTCTGTAAACACGAAACAGTAGCATTTGTTTACTGGAAGAGATCGTAAAGCGGCGTGAGTGTGCGCGGCTAATTTTGTTTTCAAACAGCCTCTTCAAAAGAAAATTCTCAGAAATAATATTTGGAGGAAAGTAATTAACGTAAAATGTTAAAGGATGAATGTAAAATAAAAGAATATTCACATAACAGGGAGAGGTAAGGTCCTTTAGATTTACAGGATAGATTTACGACACATATGTTAAGTATGTAACCCCGTTTTTTTTAATATAAAGTACGGATTTTTATTTTTTTGCAAACGATAAGAAAGTCCTATAATACTTGAATCAACAAAGACAACAAAAAAGTACAGGTCCGCGAAATAGTAGACTTTTCCACTGAAATGGAAAAGAATTCAAGCAAGATTCCTGTAACATTAACTTACCCATATTACTTAATGACTGAAATTAACAAGTTAGACGTCTAAAAGTAACCAAACATACACGCGAGTGGTCGGAAAAAAAAGTCGCGCAACGTCCATCTCTGTATCACTTTAACATCATACGGCTCAGTGCCTCGTTAAGAGTGTAAGAAGGTAAGTGTGATTAGAAGATTTCTAAATATCATATACTTACATATCATATTTAAAAAAAATTGTCCATAAAAACACGACTAAATCTAGCCAAGATAAAATAAATAAATAAAAATAAATATTGCTGGACGAAACGGAAAGGAAGTTGTTTTCGCCTCTATGGCCTCCATCCAGTCTTACCAAATGTAGTCAACTGAATACCAGTCATTCAAAAGACTTGCAGCGTGCGTTGCGGGTTGGATATCATAAGCGATAGGCACTAGGCAAACTTGTTGCCCACGAAAATACGAGCAAAATTACTATAAAACTACTTCGCTTTTTGTATTACATAAAAACATAACAATTTGACCGATATTCACTCCGTGGTCAAGGTGTTACTATTATTTTTATCATCGCAAAATATAGAGGGATGTCGTAAAACTATCGTCGCGGTTCAGGTGAACGGCCGGGCGGCGGGCGCATGCGCGTCGTTCGCAAGATGGCTCCCATATATCCGTCATCGGGGTGCCTGATGCGCGCCAAAATAAGATTATTGGAAATTTGACAGAGACGAGCGCGCACACTTTACGATCGACGCTAGACGGGGTTTATGAGAAAAGATCTGATGCCGATGACGCATGTAAGTGGTCCTTGGGTATTTCTGGACGCTGGAGTATTTTTATTAATTTCTGAGGGCATCTAGCTTGTGTTGTGCCTTCTCCAGTCTGCCATGAACTTGTGTTGAAACTATGCCCAAGTCAGCTAATATAATATTAATATTTTACCATCGATTGGAAAAAAAGACGAAGTGGTGAATCTTATTCAACTACAATATAATAAACTTTATTGCACAAGAAAGTGGTTAACAAAATAAGTCCCTGACTCCTGTGCCAGTGTCATAGTGGAGTGCCCAGTGCTCTCCCAACAAAACTAACAACAGACAAAATAGACAACTAGGCCAAACACATACTTATTACAGAACTAGACTTAACATAATAATCAACCTGTAATGTTCCCACAGCTGGGACACAGGCCTCCTCTGTATGAGAAGGAATGGCCTGTAAGTCACCACGCGGACCCAGTGCGGGTTGCTATACCTAATTATGTCACATGGTCACATCTCATGATTGTGTTGAAATTTTTAAACCGACTTTCCCACTATGTTTTCCTACACTGTTTTGACAGCAGTGGTGGTGAAATAAATGACACAAAGTAATGCGCCTGCCTGGGTTCGAACTCCTTCGAAACCATGACCTACGTCTTGCAGGCATTAGCCATTACCACTGGACCACCACTGCTCTGATAATCTGATATTCTATTAGGTATGATCTAATTATGGTATTCTATACTATTCTATTAACTATCGATATTCTATCTGGTATTATAGGTAGGCACACACAGGCGCTCCCTCAATGGGAGCATTCGCCTGTAAAGTAACAATCCAAGATTCGCTTTTCTACAAAAATAAGTGAATTTAAACTTTTACATTACAGTACCTACGCCCATGAGGGAGCGCCCTTACGTATTTACTCTACTTTATGTAGATTCGATACATTCCATTCCCATTCTCATTCGCTTTTCCCTCCCTTCCCATCGCAGAAAAATTTATTGAGATCCTAATTTTATTTTCTCAACAGCACCTGACGTGGATTTCCGTAGGGTACCATTCTATCTAGGACCGGTTTATGAAGTGAGTAGGTAAACCTAATTACCCAACTTAGTACCGAGATACTAGGTACCTACATCAAGTCGGAGAAATAGTTGCAGAAAACAAACGGCAATCAGTTTGTCTCTGCCCTCGTCACCTTTTTTTTTTTAATTTAGGTACTAAGTACCTACATTAGCTAGTAGTTACATTAAAAAAAAAAAAAAACGAAGTACCTCCGGGGTTGCGGGACTGTTCCGGGTTTGCGGGACTGTTCGAAAGAGATACTGTGGCCCCGGAACACAAAGGACGATGAAGGAACATGGATGGGTTTTAGTCAGTAAAAGTCTGACACTACATCCGAAAAAAAAAAGGTACTAAGTACCTACGTGCTGTAACAGGCGGTCTGTCTGACTTTTGTTCCTCTCCTGGGCCTGGGCTAAGGCCCCCCTATCCTTTCGGTTTCCTCGATATTGTGTGTGATGTGCAATAATTATTCCTGAAGAAACCGCCAAAGGGATCGGCCCGTGGCTTCGATCTAGCGCGGCTTGCAAGACTCCACTCGCTCCACTCCAGTCACAAAATACAGACCTACAAAGTACGTCCGTCGTAGAAATGTGACAACTCTCTCATAGATATAGGAGGCCTGTGTGTCTGTGACGTGTAGTGTAGGTACAGTGGGAACATTACAGATAAAGTATGTTATTAGCTAGGTGTCGATAACTAGTTATTTAGCCGCATTCGCACACGTCTGTTGACTGTTATAAGTTACCAAAAAATCTCTTGTTTTTTTACAAAGAAAAAATGTTTTCCAAACAACGGACAAAATCGGCAAAACCAGTTTCAAGTTTATAAGTTCATAATATTTTGTTACAATAGGAAACAACGCCATCTATATTTTACAGCACCAACAAATAACGACATCTAGTGTTTGCCATGAAAAACCTCTTATTACGACTAGTCCTGCCATCTAGCTTAAAAAAAACTAAGTAATAACTAAATAACTTGTACAAAAAAAAAGGAATAATTTAAACTTTAGAAGAATAATTTTGAAATTACCAAAACTAATAATGCAAGCTTTCTGCATAATAAGTTAAAAAAATTAAATTGAACAATTAAATTCTATACCTAGAGACAGAAAACATTGAAAACAAACACATTATTTTTCGAGAATGGCAACAAAACTTGTTTTCGCGAGAAAACTTGTGATAGCATCGTGAATTTTATTTTGATTACAAAACTGGCATGAAACTTGGTATTGAGCCGAAAAATAGTTGATCGTCATTACTTGGACAGTGTGTTTAATGTGGTGTATTAGATATCCGCCTTCCAAGTGGAGCTGTTAAAGAAATTGCTTGCCATGGCGGGCCCGTCCGACGGCGATCCCGACGGATGGGTCGAGTTCTGCGAGCGTCAGGCCAAAGCCGCCGCTCAGGACTTCGCCAAGGCTTGCCTGCAGTACGTACAGACCGGTTCCAACGACCCCACGGCCCGGCAGCAACCTTCACACAAGGACCTGCTGAAGAAATTCGTTGAATGTTTTTCGGAACAATTCGAGTATGAAATCGGGAAACTGAAAGCTCTGCACAAGCTTCCTAACGGCACGCACACGGGACACGATGAGAGTGACTACTCAGAAGACACGGACTCGCCAAAAACGCAGCACAAGCCTTTTTTCCGAAGGTTATCTTTTAAAGGTTTGAGACGCGGAAAGGGGTTATTTCACAAGCAACATTCGGACGAGGTGGAGCTCTCATCGAATCTGAACAAACACAACAAGACTAAATTAGCTAAGATAGTTGTAGAGTGTAGGAAGGAAGGGTTGGTGAATTATTTAACTCCTGAGAGCTTGGAGCAGCCCGGAGGTCCTCAAAAGTGGGAAAGATGCAGGCTAGCGTTAGTGAAGACCGTTGGGGGGTATATGCTGGAGTTCTACTCACCTCCAAAGGCTCAGAAACCTCGCAGTGGAGTATTCTGTTTCCTCATATCAGAAGCTCGGGAAACTACTGCGTTGGAGATGCCTGACCATGAAAATACTTTTGTATTGAAGGTAAATTGTTTTGTTTGCTAAGGTATTCCATTCATAAAAATGCTTCCTGGATTTAATTTAACAAGTTAGCGAGAAACACATTTTTTTTATTAATAATAGAATACTTATACAAATTCATAAATTACATACTAATAAGATTTTTATGCATCAAGCATTGTAAGTAACATATTCATAATTATGTTATAAGATTACGTATTTTATTCAAAGATATTATAATATAGTATACGTAGATACATAATCTTTTTTAGCCCCATCATAGGAATTTGTGTTAAATAAAATAGAAATAAATGTATGCTGATGGTATGCCCTTCCTCTTATGAACCAATAAGAATTCAATTGTCATGTCAGTCACACACAGTTGCTAATAGTTATTACAGCAATAATAATAATTATCAGAATCTGTCTATGATAGGATTGTTTCCTAAATTTTTGTTATTACTTGTTCTTTCCATTTCAATAGGTATCAAATCAGTGCAGTGAATTTTAGATTCAGTTAACATTTGTGCATAATTCTGTGGTAATTAAAATATTAGTAAAATATCTAAGCCGGGCTCTCTTGCACCTTAAATCAGTAAATGGATTTAGCACTAAGCAAATGTAAAGCACCATTCTGTTTCTGTCAAACATTTGAAGATAACAGAGACATTAGGATTAAATGCATTTACTGATTTGTAGTGCAACTGGGCCTTAGTTTCCAGGGATTGAAAATTTGCAGATTAAATCTGAATGCAGAGTGGGACGTCATGGCAAGGGATTTAATTTTTTACCAATGGACAATCAAACATATTGAAATAGAAATACGACATAAATTGCTATGCTTTAAAATTATCTGGTGGCATGCCGTGGCATCGAAAGGGATTTGTATTGAAAGACGCGTCATGGTCGTATTTCTATATCAATATGTTTGAATGTCCATTGGCAAAAATTTAAATCCCTTGCCGTGCCATCCCGGTCTGCGTTCAAATCATTTTCTATATATATGAGTCACGTAATTATTGTTTATTCCTTACAGGTTTCACAACACTTTTTTCAAGGAAAAACAATAACTCAGTAATATTTTCCCACAGGTAGGTTACAGTGGTTACTCACGGAACTAGGAAATTCCAAATACAAATAAATATATGAAGAATTATTTCTCTGTGTGAGAATGAATGCAAACACATGTGGCACAAAAGCCAGCACACTGACATCGCACCTACTATGCGATTATTTAAGATGTACTAGTACTTTTATTAGCCTGCATCATCGCTGTGCTGGCTTTCATAGAGAGCTGAGGAGGATCAATTTTAGCACCATACACAAAATACACGACTTGAATGTGAAATTGCAAACACCCAGCCCTTTATACAAGTACTAGCGGACGTAACGCGGTTTCACCGCGTAGCTCCCGTTCCCGTGGGAGTATAGGGATAAAATATAGCCTAAGTTACTCGCTGATAATGTAGCTATCCATTGCCGTAAGAATTTTTCAAATCGGTCCTGTTGTTTTTAAGTTTATTCTTTAACAAAAATACAAATCTTTCCTCTTTATAATACTAGTATACAGGGTGTAAAAGACCTCATCACGAAGCCGTCAACCAAGCATTCTGTACATCAGGCTAAGTAACTTTACGCAAAAATTATTGCTGGGAAACGACTTTTTGTTTTTTGGGTGAAAAATCACGTTTTGTGGTAGAACTCAATGTAACGCACTCAAAACATTGTGCTGATGGATGGATTTAATAGTACGGGGGTCGTGGAGAGTGAAAATCTTACATTAAAATTTTGTATTTAAAAAAACTTGTCAAAAAGTTGGCCCCCAATATCTCCGTAACTAGAAGGTTCCCAGGTATGGTGTACAACAAAAAAAATGATCGCAATGACGAGGAGAACAAGTGCCTTTCGGCTTCTTTAAGAGGTATTTTACACCCTTTAGATATAGAAAATGGTAATCCCACTGCTCAGCAATTACCACATTAACATAATAGAAAAGAACCTTATAACCCCATTCCCATTACAGGCAGATAACAACATGGAATATGTAATAGAAGCAGCAGATGTAGACGACATGAAGTCTTGGTTAGCTACCATCAAGTACTGCATGCGGTCGCCTCCCACGACGCAGCCTCCGCCCGATGCGCTGCCAGGCATGCCTGAACCGGCGCCGCCCGACCTGCCTCCCAGGAGGGACTTGCCTGCCAGCACTAGCAACATTGACTTAGCTACTGATACTCCTGATGATGCTGAATTAGGTAAGTCTTGCTTTTTAAGGTTCCATCCTGAGATCACATAGCCGTTTTATTTGGTTAGGATACTTACTATGAGCACTATATTATGGGGATTTTATGGTGTTTTCCGTGCTAAACAATGGTGCAGTGAAACACTTCCAATACATATACGACGTGTTTCCGGACGATATCGATAAACTTCGACCGGTCATTGTACTCATCATTATGAACAACTTTTACTATGGGCCCAAACCCTGAATCCCGAAAAAAAAATTGGCTGTTCCGTACATTTTGAGGAGTTATCAATGTGAACATAATTGTAGGGAACAGCTAATTTTTTTTTCTAGTGAGAATGGTTAGTATGGATGAAGTGAGAATATCAGTAAATGCAATGAAGAATGGTAAAGCATTATGACCTGACGGTCTACCAGTTGAAGTTTGGAAGTTATTACGGGTGGATGGATGGATGTGGTTAGCTTTATTCTTCAATAAGTTGTTGCTGGAAGAAGCCATACCTGACGAATGGTGCAAGAGTTGGCTGGTGCCCATCTTTAAAAACAAATGTGATGTGCTGGAGTGCAATAACTATAGAGGAATAAAGCTAGTGGCACATAGTATGAAAGTTTGGGAGAAAGTTATTGAAAGATGACTGAGAGAAGAGAGCGTTTCACTAAATCAATTCGGTTTTATGCCTGGTCGAGGAACGACGGACGCTATTTTTGCCATCCGCCAGCTGTGCGAGAAATACAGAAGTGCGCACAAAAACTTGCACATGGTGTTCATCGACCTCGAAAAGGCATACGACCGGGTACCTCGTGAGGTTTTCTGGTGGGACCTGAAAGAGAAAAGTATGCCTGGGAAGTATGTGCAGTTGATTCGAGCGATGTACTATCGATGTAGTACCCAAGTCCGGTCTACAGCGGGCACTACCGTGTGGCTGTTGGCTTGCACCAAGGGTCGGCTCTAAGCCCGTACCTCTTCCTGGTGATAATGGACGCACTTACGTCGGACATCCAGGAAGAGGCTCCCTGGTGTATGCTGTTTGCCGACGACATTGTGTTGGTTGCCGAGAGTGGCCAAGAGGTCCAGAGCAGATTGGAGGTGTGGTGGCAAATACTGGAGAATGTTGGCCTGAGATTAAGTAGGTCCAAAACAGAATACTTATTCTGTGATTTCAGTGGTCTCTCCAGTCCTACGCCCATAACTCTTGCCGGAACGCCCATACCGATCTGTTCCGATTTCCGGTACCTCGGGTCGCTTGTCCAAGGGGATGGTGAAGTAGACCGTGACGTATCGCACTGGATCAACTCAGGATGGAGGAAATGGCGACAGGTCACTGGAACAACTTGCGACCCACGGATGCCCCTCAAGTTAAAGGGGAAAATATACAAGTCTGTGATAAGAGCTGTCGTACTGTATGGATCGGAATGTTCGGCTGTGAACAAGATGGATGAAAAAAGATTGCATGTAGTGGAGATGAGAATGTTGAGGTAGATGTGTGGTGTGACAAGAATGGATAAAATAAGGAATGAGTATATTAGAGGAAGTTTGAAAGTTGCGCCAGTTACAGAAAAGTTTAAAGGGAATCGACTGTCTTGGTATGGGCATGTGATGAGGAGGGAAGAATCGCAAGTGACTAAAAGAGTGATGAATATAAATGTTGATGACTGTTGAAGAAACGATGGATGGATTGGGTGAGGAATGATATGAATGAAAAAGGTGTAAATGATTGTGTGACGGTTGACAGGGGAGAATGGAAGAAAAAAACGTGTAGCGCCGACCACAAGTAACATGGGATAAGGGCAGGAAGATGATGATGAGCTAATTTTTTTTTCGCGATTCAAGGTTTGGTCCCGTAGTAAAAGTTGTAGTAAAAGTTTATCGATATCGTCCGGAAACACGGTGTTAATATCTATGATGCAATTGATGATGGATGACATTTCTAAGTTTTGTGACTTTTATGTAAGTCGGATAACGAGAGATGTCAGAGGTGCTTCTAAATTCGCGGTGTTTTGCAAATATCTTGTTTACTTACTTACCATCGTTGTCGTTACTCTGTTCTCAATCCTTACCGAATTGTTACTGCATGAACTGTTGTATTTTCTGCCATCACATGTAGTAGCCAGTATTCTATAAAGTTCACTTCGAGCCTCACACATTTCTATAAACGGTTCAAATGTCGAATGTACGTATATGTTTAGAGAATATTACTTCTGCAAAAAAATCAGCTGCCCGCTTCTTAACCACATAGTTGAACAACTGATGAGCAAGTACTGACTGCATTTATTTACACTATCGGTCAAGAGAATCGACTCATTTACCAATTCATCTCGCCGTAAGCAATCAGTCTATTGTCTACAACTGCCTGACACTATAGTTTACGTTTTATTTTGCGTAGTGCGTACTGAGGAGAAGGAAGATCGGCCTCCTGAACGAAATTATCACCAGTGACTGGTGTTGGAAGTATTTGTGGTAATGTTAAGTACGTGAGCAGCGTTCATCATAGTTTGACCTTAAAAAAAAAAAACAACAGTTTCTGGCGATTTTATTAACACAGTCGACTTTCCTATCCTTCCCTGTTCTTTAACTACGCTAGTACCGGTACATTAACTGCGGCGTTAGTTGCGTTGTATAAGTCCTCTAAAGTTCAGGCGTAATTTTAGACAGTTAGCAATTGGGCCATGTTCTGGTCGGTAGCTGAGAGAGATATTGTGCTGAGAAATCGTACACATTGAATTATTTGCTCATCCCCCAGGTTCAATAGCAGAAGAAGCATGCGAGTCATCGTCCCGAGTGTCCCTGGCCGAATGGCCGTGGTTCCACGGCACGCTGGCGCGGGCGGCGGCGGCGGCTTGCGTGCTGGCGGGCGGCGCGTCGGGCCACGGCTGCTACCTCGTGCGGCAGAGTGAGACGCGACGCGGGGAGTATGTGCTGACGTTTAACTTTCAGGTGAGGGTTTATGGCATCACTATCACTACATTCATTATAAAACAAAGTCCTCCGCCGCGTTTGTGTCTGTCTGTTCGCGAGAAACTAAAAAACTACTGCACAGATTTTCATGCTGTTTTCACAAACGGATAGAGTGGTTCTCGAGGAAGATTATAATTAGGCGTATAGTATATAATTTGTCTAGTTTGATCCGACATCCACGCGGGTGAAACCGCGGGCATCAGCTAGTATTTAATGTAAGTAACAGTTCACCTCAGGCAAAAAGCTATGGTAAAGTCTGCATCATAGTGTTTTCCGACTTGGATGGTTTAATGTTCATGCAAATAGCTTTCTACTTTTTCCAATTTGAAAGCTAGCTTAAGTTGACTGTAATTTTCAAGTGAGGTATTTTTAACTAGTTGCGGCCAAACGCAATCCTATATTTATTTATTTGCAAACATGGCTAATAGAATAGGTACAGTCATGGTCTTTTCCGCCTGATCAGTTAATTTTTTTCGCTTAAATCATGTGGAGTCGCCGAGCCACGCCCCCTTAAAAGTTTAGGCCTATTAGGAAAGCGTCAACTTTGGCGCGCAAAATAACAATAACACTCATTTGGCGTGCGTCATCAGTGCGCTCGGCCGATCGGTATCTTTTCATTCATTATTTCTATACAAAGTTAATGAGGCGGGGCTAGAGAGCGTTTTTATGTTGTAAGTGCAAGCAAAAATTAGCTTACTAGTGATTAGGCGGGAAGTGTCCTCGATAGTACCTACATAGTAGTACACACAGCAAATTAGTTAGGTTTGCAGAGCACACCAATATAATGCTGGTGTGCATAAAGTCAACTGGTGTATTACTTCGCCTCACGTCTCACAATAAGTCAGCAAACACGCGTGTGTGTAGCTAATCTTCGCTAAGATTGGCCGCCGTGATTGAAAACTGTTAGGACTATTTTGTAGGCAAAGAATATTAAGCATAAATTTCACGTTGTTGCTAACTGGTCTTATGGCATAGGTGTATAAGCAATGGGCTGGTAAAACAAATGTCGTAGGATCGAATCCCGCCACCGTCATTGACTTTTTGCATTTTTAAAAACTTTTGTTGTCATTTTGTTGAATTTTTATTTTTATATTTTAACTGATAATAAGAAAAAAATATGGAAGTGAAAATTAAACAATTTGTAATAAGAAATCAACAATATTTATTGCCTAGGTTTTATATTAATTATAATTACAAATTATAAAGTTTTGTGCTTGACAAATATTCTAAGTCGGACAGGAAATAACGTTACTTTTCATATTCAAGAGAGTAATTTAATTATAGTGATATGAAAAAAACATGTTAGTAAGAAAGATATTAAGATACAGGTATCCTAAATTGTTATCTCACTAACAATAACATCACTCACATAAAACAAATTACCCCTTGATATTTTTATTAATAAATGATAAATGATGTTTATTTTGCAAGTAGGTTTTTACAAACACTTTTACACGTCATTTTTTTAAACTAGATGGGGCCGGTGTTTCGTACCTGACTACTCTGAGAAGAAACAGCCGAAACAAACTCAGAGGTCATAGTCTCTTTTAAAGTCCAGACAATCTTGCTCAATTCACATGAGGACTATGCAGATTAGTGTCTGAGATGGTCTTTTGAAGAAAGAACCATACAGATTTGAGTGGACCTGTCCAGTCAGTGCAAGCATTTGTCAGTTAACGTGTAGCTCGACTTATAACTCAAGGAGCTCAACGAAACGACGAACAATACCAAAGAAAGGACATTTGGGTAGGTCGCTTAGAGTACTCAAACTGCCAGACAGTTGTGGGAAAAAATAAACAAAAAATATAAATGTGACCCACATGGTCCCCACATTCACAATAATCATATAAAATTCATAACAAGTTCTATTCAAAAGAACCACAAAAATAAAAATCACAAAAACCATTAAAAGTCACAATGATGATAAAAAAAAAAGTAGAATACTTAACAAAATAAGTATTCATGTCAAATCAGTAAATGTCAAATAAAATAATAAAAAAAGTAAAAAATTATAAAATACATGTCAAAACATTAAATGTCGGAGTGTATAAAAAATAATAAAATACATGTCAAAACATTAAAATATGTCAGATTGTATATATAATAGCCGATTGGTGCGCCTTTACTATCGGTATGCAACGCGCACACTTGGTAGCATCAGGTTATGTAAAACGTTCAAGTAACCTTCACTGGTATTGCGACCCCCTACCTGCACTAATTCACCAGGACCCATTGATGACATTCATCCCCAAAATCCCAAAGTAAAGCAGCCACTAGACCTGCATGGAAGAATATTTTTTTTTATTATAGCGTTCACCATCTTTTCGCCACAATATTTTGTGACCGTCTCTGTCCGACTTAAAACATTTTTCATCGCTAAATATAACAACATTATTGCACCAATCGAAATCCAAATATTCTCTTGCGAAGCGTACCCGGTTTTGTCTGTGAATATCTGACAGTAATATTTTCTTGGCTGGCCTACGACATTTTACACCAGTTGCACGCAAGTGGTTCCGTACAGTTTGTAATTTCACGTCATGTTTAGTCGCCGTTAAACGAGTAGTGAAGAAGGGCTCAGCGATATGTGTTGCAACTATATCACGGTGCCGCGCATTGCCATCTGTGTATGCTATGGATTAACCTTCGGTCCCGGTCGGCAAGGATCAATGCTTCCCGAATCTGCATATCGATGGACCCACAATTGCACAGTCCTTCTCTGTGAACAATAATAAAATATTGTTACAAAAAACAACAATCAATAACATGTGGATTATATAAACATTATTATTAATCTTCTAAACATATTAATAACATTTTGTTACTTACCGATATCTTTAAACGCCTCGCAATTTCACTAATTGAAACGTTTTGCTCACGCAAAATAATAATCTCAGCTCTTAAAAGTGTAGTTAAGTGATTCATAATGATTAACAAATAAAAGCACTGCTCAAAACACGCAAGGTATAATGTCTAAAAACGTAACGTAAGCCTGATAATCAATAACATTATGACGATGAACTTAAACTACTAACTTACACATGATTTGTAATTTTTAGAGGGTAGACCTCAAAAAAATTCTAACTCAAATATAAAGAAGACTTGCCAATATTTAAGCAATGAATTGAACAAACAAAATATGTAAAACGTTTCATTAAAACATACAAATTACGATGTGTTGGCAGTCGGATTTGAACTTACGGCGCTAAGCGCTGGCGACGTAAGATACTGTTTACCGCACGCTCGACCATTGCGCCACGGAGAAGATTGTTAAGTTGGCTAAATTTATGCTTCATATTCCATGCAACATCAAGCGACAAGAAATTGCAAGTGTGTGGGTGGACAACGGGTTATTGTAAAGCACAAACACTAATAAATAGGCGAAGCCAGACAGCCGTTGACTTTACGCACACCAATAACTTTGTTAGTGTGCCCTGCAAACCGAACTAGTTTGCAGTGTTTACATAGGTTATAGTTGAGTCGAAATGGCCTTTATTGAACAATGAATCAACACAGCCGATCGCGAGGCCACTACCAGGCATAGGTAACTCCTATAGAAATGATTCACTTAGTTCCACTGCCAAGCCGTCGTTTGAAAACCGACTTATTTGTCCGTAATGAGCTGCTTGCTAACTACCAACCTGAATTGGGCCCACTCCCTCTCCTAAGGGGCTTGTACCCCAGCAGCGGTTATAGGCAGATATGTATGTTTGTGGAGGAGCTCGTGGCTAAATAATAACAGCCGCTCGGGTCGATCGTTAGGTTAAGCCGTGCTTGCCTAGGTAGGTCTGTGGATGGGTGACCGCCCATTACATACCGAGTTTCCTCCGTGCCTCGGAAAGCACGTTAAGCCTTGGTCCCGGCTGTCATTTGTAGATCTTTGACAGTCGTTAGGTAGTCAGAGGCCCAAAAAGTCTGACAACCAGTCTTACCAAGAGGTATCGTATTACCCGGTACTAACTGGGTTGTGGAGGTCAGATAGGCAGTCGCTCCATGTAAAATACTGGTATTCAGCTGCGTCCGGTAAAACTGGAAGCCGACCCCAACGTAGTTGGGAAAAGGCTAGGCAGATGATGATGTATGTTTGTGTAGGCTGCTTTATTCTAAACTAAATTCTCAACCCACAGGGCCGCGCCAAACACCTGCGCATGACCCTAAGTGAGACCGGCCAGTGTCGGGTGCAGCACCTCTGGTTCCCCAACGTGCACGACATGCTGGAACACTTCCGCGCGAACCCGATCCCGCTGGAGTCGGGCGGCGCCGCTGACGTCACGCTGACGGAGTACGTGGTCTGCCAGGAGGGGAACAGACAACAAGTGAGCATCGCACAAATGGTTTCTTAGCTATGCTGAAGGTTTATTTACCGGTTTCTGAAAGGCCAATAAACGCGAAAGTTGTCTGCTACGGTTTTCTGTATACATCGTAACTGATTGGCTGATCGAAATCATAATTAACATACAGGTTGTAAAAGACCTCATCACGAAGCCGTCAACCAAGCATTCTGTACATCAAACGAAGTCACTCTATGCAAAAATTATTGCTGGGTAACGACTATTTTTTTTGGGGTGAAAAATCGTGTTTTGTGGTAGAACTCAATGTAACGCACTCAAAACATTGTGCTGATGGATAGATTGAACAGTACAGAGGTCGTGGAGGTGTTTGAAGTAAAAATCTTACATTAAAAACTTGTATTCAAAAAAAAAACTTACCTAACAAAAAGTTGCCATTTTGACCCCCAATATCTCCGTAACTAGAAGGTACCCAGGTATGGTGTAGAACAAGAAAATGATCGCAATGACGAGGAGAACAAGTGCCTTTCGGCTTCGTTAAGAGGTGTATTACACCCTTTATAACACGACCCCTAAAACCTGAAATCCCGAGTTAGGAAATAGTGTACCTATCCATCCATAGTACAGTCATGTTTGACGCTCATAAGCTTGTTTTTGGAAGCGCGTGTTGCAGAAGACGTGCAAACACGCGCCTCCTTTTCCCACACGCGCAACTCGTACGAGCGTAGACACACACGTTCGATTTTTTTTTTTTTGAAGCGCAAAATATGTCGCGCATGTAAGTATGTAAGTCGATACAAGCTTACATACGCGCGACAAAATACGCTAGTCTAAAACCAGTCTGAACCCCACGTAATAAGGGGCGGGCCTATTACAAACACACTCCATCCTACATCACCACTTCCTATATTTTAGCTGAAAAGAAGAGGCGTTACAAACTCCAGCAAATCTCTTACTATAGGTTTAACGACGTGTCAGCCAATTTTTATGTTAATTAGCCTTTCAGAAACTCGTTGTAAGGCTACCATACATGGGAAGGTACTGCACAGACCAATATACCTGGTCTAATGCGCGCAAATACATGAATCTCATCAGTTTTTAACTATTAATATTGGCCTCTCTGGCTGAATTATGCGCATAAGCCATGCGGTCTTACTATCCTTAAGACCTGAACGTACCTAAGCCTGATCGAGTATGATAGCCTTTTGAATGGTTCCCGATTGTTGATTGAATCTGCCTGTATCCTGCTAGCATAAATGTGTAGCAGTCATATTCTATACCAGTGAATATAGATATTTATAATGGCTTGAATAGTAAAAATTCTTAAACTTTGGCTCCTTCTGTGAATTTAAAACCGATGAATACCGAACGCAATGTTATTTGTAAACAATCGAGAATCATCAGACAAATCTATTTATCGATCTTCTGATTATTGAAGTTGATCACAAACAAACGCACTTTTGATGACACACTACAAAACCCAGTCGATGTTTTAATCGAGTTTAAGATTGAAAAAAACCAGCCTTGTACAGCGACGAGCAAAAATGTGAATACACTTGTTTGCTCGTTTGCGATTGTAACTTTTAAAAGAAGACCAATTTCATAATAAAGTGCGTCCCAAAATTCAATTAAAAATTACAAGCCTTAACAAACTTAAATCAATAAGCAACTTAAAAAAGTGATGTTTCACGTTGATAAGTTTCCAGGACTAGGTGTTTGTGCTCGTAGCTGTACAGCAACGTCACTGTCACTAATAGATGAAAGGTAGTCTCCTTCGCAAACTCGAGGAGTCATTAAACCGTCAATTTTAACTTCAGTTTTAACAATGAGGCATATTGACCCACCGAACCTTACTGCTGCAAGCTTTAATATCTGACAAAGAATATCAAGGTTCACAAGCTAATTATAATGTAATTATAATTGGCAACAATGTATACTTAAATCAACAGGCCTTACACTCAATGGACATGAGGTTTATGTACTAACTTTTAAGGTCTAAAATGCGTTGATTTTAGAAACTTTTTGAGGCTCAATACTGCTCCATGCCATTATTGTTTCAAGCAGAAGCTTGATGGCACTGTTACCCTAAAGTTGGGGTATATCATTATGCTACTTTCGAAGCATGAGTTATATTTATGCATAGAAATGTTTTTTTTAAATGTTTCGCCTTCAAGTAGCGTTTGTTCATATTTTGTTGCTATTGATGTTGTTAGTATGTAGCTTGTAGTTATATTTGCTCAGCATTGTTTGTTCTCATACTCATTTATGGCCCAGGACTTAACAAGATGGTTTAGTGTTAGCCAAGTTTAGTCTCAACATTTGTGCCAATTTTCTAGAAGACAATCAAAATATACTTTAAAAGTTACAGATTAAGGTCCTTTTTTAAATAAAAACCATCATAAGACATGGGTCAATAAGTGTTTCACTTGTACGCATTAGAAAACAATATTAAAATAGAACTTTAATATATTAAAACAGTTTGCCAATCTTTGCCAATAAACACAATCATGGTGACCAGGCTTTAATATAAGATGGCTACGTCTTTATAGCTTTAAAAAGTAGCTCTTATGTTCTGAACCTAAAAACGGTTCTTAAATATGATTATTACGAACAATATTACGATTAAGTTTAGTTACTCTTGTACTCACGATTCCTGTACGTGCATTTTATTTATTAATGACAATAAAATGTAAATTTATTTAAACGTCATATTTAAATAATAAAAAAGTTAAGATATTATTAGGTGTATACTTAAGTGCCTATATAGATATAGGTGTAAAGGAATCACAATTTTCTATTGAATAATCGCATTTAAACTTAGCACGTATTGTATGTGTAGTAGAACACAAGTTCGATTGCATTTTTATTGATTTCGTTATGAAGTTAACATTATATGCCAGTTATGTAGGTATCTACTAGTAGTATACCCAAACTAGTTGGGTTTGCAAAGGAATAGTTTGGTTCTAGAAAGCACAGAAAAATGCATATATTTTTTAATGCTACTAAATTAATTTGTGATAAGATGCATGTCTGTTGACCGTATCTGCCAGAAACTGTAGCTATTAAAATAATATTTGTAAAATACCAATTAAAAATAACAGCCAAAGGCAAACTTTGTTGCTTTGGGTAATAAAAGATTGGCCAACATAATTATGTAGAAATCCAGACGGGCCCAATTATTCCTTTATTGTTGTAGAATTTATTTATCGTCATAACTCAAGTTTGATCAAATGGACTGTTAATATAATGTACTAACAATGGAACTTAAAATATAATTTATATTGTTTATAATTTGTACAAAATCATGTTCTTCCGAGCTTTAATTTTAATTTCTTGGTTGTAAATTTTTATTATTAAACTTTATTCTATGGAATGGCTTTGTTTTTTATTTTGCTGTGTTTTCTTCGTTTTTTTTTTTGTCTGTGTGTTGTGTTGCAAGCCTACTCATTACTGGTAAGTTTTTTATTACAATATTTATGCTTTTATATATAGCTTGTACTTGTATACGTTGGCCGCGTAGCTGTTGATGTAAATGTAATGACCAGCATAGAAAACGTAGCGCTTTTGAACTAATAACTTGCTAAGAAGACGAAATAATTAAACGGTAATTAAAATACTTCAAATTACGTATCCAAACACATCACTACGGTTGGCAGGGCCCTATCCTATTCAATCACGCAAAAACAAATCTAAAAACTACGCCCCCCATTAGCAATACTCACAAGTAGTGTACTCCCCAGTTGGATGTGACCCACGGCAGCGACGTGCGCATGCGCCGGGCCGAGCTGGAAGCTCTGCTGGTCGCTAGCGGCGCCCACCACGACATCCGCGCCGTGGACAACCAGTACACGTTCGTGTAACAATCACCGCACTGTGGAGCGACTGACGCCGGACTGCTGACTGTCATCAACAGGGCACTCTGCTGCAACGAATACGGTTCTGTACCTAGTCTTGTGTGAAGTGTCGCTTTTGTACTCTCTTTTGGTAAACTAACATGGCGTTCGATTTTGTAGAATTTATGGAGAAGAGTTTACCAAATAAGACATGAAAGAAAAACACTAAGTTTAGCCAATTTTTGTATGTGTCTGACACAAGTCAATGTATATCACTTACTGTAAACTTTAGGTACAGTAGATCGAGACTGATGGCTCTTGATTCAGGATTTGTTAGAACAGAGTAAGGGACTCATTCGTCAGCTATTTTGAGATGTTCATCGAAGTGGCATGCTGACAAGTGGGATTGGAACTTAAAGGCTCGTTTACACGTCTAAGGGCCAAGTTCACCGAAAAGATAACAGTCTGATAATCTAAAAACAGCTGTTTAAAACACATTATCACGTTCAAAAATGTGTTTTAAACAGCTGTTTTTAGATAATCAGACTGTTATCTTTTCGGTGAACTTGGCCCTAAGGTACTCAAATTTAGTAACAAGAACAGTGTCAACTGCCGGGTCTGTAGTTCATTTTGATCTTGTCACTAAATAATTGGACTAAAGACTTTCTCTATTAAATACTGGAGACATGTAAATGGGTTCAGTGTTAGAAAACCCTTACTCTGCTAGAAAGTGTTTGTAAGTATGTATATCTAACACACTTATCTGTACCTAAGAAAGGTCTTCTTAAGCACAAAGTGAAATCGGGTAGTTAGGTTGTATAAAATTAATGCTGGATGAGTTTACTCCACAGTATGAGTATAGGAATATAATATTTAATGTAATTATTACTATATGTACTGCTGTATGCCAATTAGTTTCATTGTCAGATGTTAACCTGATCTAGCTTAAGGGACTGCAAATATAATTTGTGTAACATTACTTTGCAGTTAATAATGTAGCTCATGTGTTGTTCTAAGACTTCTAGAATCAGCTAATTCAGGCCGTAGTTTGTTTATATATTGCCCGATTCCTATGTAACTAAAAAACTAGTAATAAAAAGATCTTTTGGCTTTTTGAGGAGCTCGTGGCTAAATAATAACAGCCGCTAGGGTTGATCGTTAGGTTAAGCCGACACGGCTTAACCTAACGATCAAAAAATTAACAATCGTTAAATTATTAAATTGTTATTATTAAATTGGGGATGGATGACCACTCATTACATACCGAGTTTCCTCCGTGCCTCGGAAAGCACGTTAAGCCGTTGGTCCCGGCTGTCATTTATAGATCTTTGACAAACGTGACAGAGGCCCAAAAAAGTCTGACAACCAGTCTTACCAAGAGATATCGTATTACCCGGTACTATCTGGGTTGTGGAGGTCAGATAGGCAGTCAAACTACAACAGCCCATAACGTCCACTGCTGGACATAAGCCTCTCCCACGATGGGAGGAATTTGCCGTAATCTCCCAAGCGTGGAGATTACGGCAGGCGGATTGGAGATCGCAGTGATGAAAGACTAACAGAAAACGCTGCTGCCCATTCTCTGGTCTACGGAGGCGCAAGGTGTTCTGCCTCAGACATTAGTCGCCTTATACGACACCCGTGAGTGTAATGGGTTGTTTCTATTCTACTCTGCCGGATACCACACGGCTAAGATAGGCAGTCGCTCCATGTAAAATACTGGTATTCAGCTGCGTCCGGTAAAACTGGAAGCCGACCCCAACACAGTTGGGAAAAGGCTAGGCAGATGATGATGACAAAGATCTTTTGGCGCTCAAATGATTTTGGCGGCGTTGTTTGTAACCTTGTCCAAGTAATTCATGAAATTGCATTGAAATAATAATATGGGGGGGTACCTATGGGGAATTCCGTTTTTGATGTCTGAAGACGCACGTACTATAGTGGTATTTTCCGCCTGACCAGTTTTTTCGCTTAAATAATGCGGAGGCACCGAGCCACACCCCCTTAAAGTTTGGGCCTATTAGCAAAGCGTCAACTTTGGCGCACAAAATAACAATAACTCTCGTTTGGCGTGCGTCGTCAGTGCGCTAGGCCGATTCGGTATCTTTTCATTCATTATTTCTATACAAAGTCAACGGGGCGGGGCTAAAGAGCGTTTCTATGTTGCGAGTGCAAGCAAAAATAAGCTTAGTGGTTTTCAGGCGGGAGTGTCCTCGATAGTACAACTATATCTATATCCAACTGCTAGACATAAAAACTGCTTTTGAAATGAAGCTTCAATATTCGCAAACCGACGACGCCTACCGTCAAACAAAACCGATTGGTAAACTATAGAAATCGGGTCCTCTGTATGCGAACATGGTCTAAATATTCCGCAATTATTTATTTGTGCAATAGGTTTAGTATATTTATTCTAGTATTAATTTGTCATAATAAGGCTTAGCCAAATTTATGTTACGTAATTAATGTACTTACTTAAATTAATGTTTTAGATATTAAGTACTAATTTATTGTATTCTTCACTGCCAAACTGCCCCTTAGACAAAATTGTTAAAAAAAAAAAAAATTGAAATGGGAAAAAAATTGCTTGAGATGCTTATGAGGCAACAAATCTTGTGCAAATCATTTTATAAAATTATTTGAATTAGTTAAACGTCGTGGCTAAACTTTCAACATTTATTTCTGAGTTTTAAACAGTTTTAGTAAACCTAAGAGGCTTTAAAACTAAACCAAGAATGAATACAGGGGCTAGTCTGATTGTTATAATAAATAATACTGCCGTGATATATCTATAATGCCGTTACCTACCAAATCCGTTGTTTTTAATAACATGCAAAAACCGCGGTTAAAATTTAAACCGATGTAACTTTTCAATGACAACGCCTATTTGAGACTTGGAGGTACCTAAACATAGATCAAGTTAAATACTTTCGAACGACTCCCCTTTTATATCGTAAATATAATTTAAAATCATGAAATAACGGTTTTTGCGTTTTAGTTTATCATCGGTGTTGCCGAAATCTTATGGGTCATCGACTAAAGTGCCGCTACATACAGTGTAACGGCATTTTAGTGTATCTATTTCATAGCAAAATATTGTCTGTTAAAATGGTAAAAAAAATCTATTCGATAATTATCTAAAACGTCGTTATAGCACATAACGTCGATTTAGCTTAACATTATGTAATATAAGAACTGACTCATGTTAGACTTTAGTGCGTTTAACGGTACTTTACTGCTTTTAAGTCTGGTAACTCATAAATGGATTTAAATGTATGGGAAAAACATGAATCATTGTTAAGCTAAAACGCGGCTAAACTAAAAACCTTACATTTTAACGGCATTATAGCGCAGCAGTATCAAAAAATGGTGAACCAAAAATATTGTACAAAACGAAGTTAAAGTTATTAAAAATTAAGGGATTTTTTTAATAAAATTCATTGTTTTAGTTAATATTTCCTAAATGCTTTTCAAAATTGAGTATCGTTTTGCTTAAACTTATAACTTTGACAAAACTTCACTTAAAACTAGATTTCTTAGAAACTTTTAGTTATTTACAAATACAAATATCACCTAAGTTAATTATCAATATTAATAAAGTACTACTTGTACTTCAAAATAATATAATTTGTAACAAATTTTAATAAAATCAAATTTACATACATTCCGCTTTATTGAAACCTGAGATAATAAACAATCAAAACTTAAGTTGAATCTTCTCCTTGAACTTAAAACTTTAAATTTCTATTATCATTTTAAAAACATCATCCGAAAACAATCATCTACTACTAAAAACAAAAAAATAGTTTTCCTTATTTAAATTTTAGTATTAACTTTTTACCTACATTTAAGCCTTCTTGATTATTTAATATTTATGTATTCTTAAAAACATGGTATTCAAAATCTAAACACAGTTACATAATACCTAGCTTGAAATATTATGACAATGTTTAAAATAATTATTTAGTTAACATAGTTAATCAGTCTCAAACTCTCGATAGACTTACATTAGTTTGTATTATTATTCCTTTAATCAGAACTTGTACCGGAATTTTCATTTTCTTTTGTTGGTAAGTTTTTCCAAAATAACAATTTCGGTTCAGTCCTGAATTCATATACGTGGGTTTTTCAAATATTTATCATTCATGAAACGGCGAGTAGTTATGTTGTATCATCGAAATTATTCTTATACATGAGATCATAACTTTTACGAGTGAAAGATACCTTAATCATATTTTTTAAATAAGGGTTGGATGTTTGAATTCTTCGTTGTGAGTGTTGTGACACATAATTTGGTATATTCAAAAAGTTTTCTGGCAACATGGACTGTACGATTACTTTTGACTTATTAGTGGAAGATACCTACACACTCTTCAAAATCTACCTTTTTTCTTCATGGACAACTCTACTTGGTGATGCACTTGATCGCTGCTCATAAAAGTGTGGCCGGGTTCAAAGTAATATAGAGTTATTTTTTCTGTGGCAATATCTTCACTATTAATCATGTGAGTGAGCATTGAATACAACAGCCAATTTTTGTTTTGTGAGCTGCAATTTTCGAGCCAGATGTGTACTTGCCCAACATCTCTATTACGCAAAAGAAAATGATAAAATGCTGACATTATATCTTCTTGCCTTCTCCCTGCAATGCTATCATGCCAGATAACTGTGGCGGGTTTGGATTCTGCAGTAATCTTGCCGAGTGGTGCAAAGGTTTGATTGTATGCAGTAAGGCGCAGACTGAAAATTGCAGCTCTAAACATCTCCAATCTGGTCACCGGTCATGGTAACTTTAAGAGTAAATTATTTTTCTTCAAGCTTGTTGACTCGCCTTTTTGTCAATGTTCCACATCTGACTGCGAATATGAACAATCAGCACATCATATATTATGGGAGTGCAGTCTTTGGCAGAATGAACGCAATATTATGTTGGATAGTGTACAGGTTACAGCCGGAGTTATTTACTACACAGACCTTGTAGAAACTAGAACAAATTTCCGTGTGTTCAAGCGTTTTTGCCATACCTATTATTGGAATCAAATATAACTGCTCACAACTTAAGACCCATTAATGTTAATATTTTATCCATGGTGCTAGGCAACTGGGCCTATCCCAGTTGTAAGAGTCCCTTTGCGCCTATTGGCCTTGTTTCTTTCTGTCTCCTGCTGATATGGAGGGAAGTGGAAATTACGGATTTTCCTTCTCCTCCGCTATACTTTTCTGATTAATTTCGTTGCGGGATCCAAGACAGTTAAATTCATTCTCTGGGACTTCGTCGAGCTTCATTGTCTCGGCGCTTTTCTGGTGGTCGCCACTGTCGATTCTGGCTTTCAGGAGTTACAGTGGTTTGGTCGGTAAAGGATATGTTCATTTTTTTTACATGTGATCTGTATAATAAGCTGTAAGAAATATTTTTATCGTTGTATGTTTCATTAAAATGTTTATGCATTTGAGTTATGTTTATGTCACTTGGCAGATATCGTCGCAGAGGTTCATGTGCCCGCCCATAGTGTGGTTCTAAAGGGTTAAATGATTCTACGTGTAGATTTAGTAAATCGCGATCAAATGTTGGTGTTTTCTGGTGTTTACCACGTTTATCTATTGAAGGATCAGTAAAAGTTACATGTAGGATCCAGTCATTATTTTTTAAATATCCTAGAGTGGTAAGGAAAAATATTTTGCATACCTCTTGTTTGGTCCCATTTTGTTTTTTCAATACATAATTTCTTTTTGGTTTCCTTTTTCCCGACCCCTCTGATCACAGAACTCGATCGTTACGTAGTTGCTGTCCCTCGCCCCGCGCGAGATCAGTTAACGGCTTTGTTGTGTATTAGTGTGAGATAACATCATTTTAGTCTAATACTGACGGACAATTAATTTTTGTTTAGTTTTTGAAAAGCCGCTAGTGGCTTATAACATACGTTAAGTAAAAATTTAAGGATGTCGAATATTAACCTATAATGCCGTTAAACGTCGTTAATCACATGTAAGTCTAGCATTTTCAATTAACGACGTTATAGCTTAACAAAAGTAAAGTTCTATAATATAAAAATAATAACAATAAAACAGTTAAAGTATCTTTACCGCTTTATAGTGTACAAAAGACTGTTAACGGCAATCTAGAGAAGCACCATAATGAAAAATTTGTAATAAAAATATGAGTTGATGAACCTTAGCGGCTTTATAGACTCACTAAGTTACTTAACGACATTTTTGTTTATTTCACACGAGAAAAATATGCACTTAACGGCGTTCTTAAAATAATTATTTCCAAAACTATTCAAGGTATTGAAAATTCGGAAACACAGATCGATAGATTTTTTTTTTCTTATTAACATAGCATCAAAAGTTAAAAATCGACCAGATGTCGGATAACGGCATTTTAGTTATACCACGGCAGAATAGGTAAAGTTCGGCCGCTGAGAGAATGCGTTCCTGACAGGTCGCGAGTTTTAGTATTATTGGTGATGATAGATAAATTATTGCTTATATAACTTAACTATTATTACCCCTTTTGCCCTTTTAATAAATAATATTATTAAAAACGATATCATTAAATCAATTATCAATAAATGTCGCGCAAAAAAACAAAAAAATTGTAAATTTAATTGTAATTTGTATTGTGTAAATTTCGCGCTAAATTTTTGTACCAACTGACAGACGTCAGGAACGCATTCTCTCAGCTGCCAAACTGTAGGTGGAATTCCATACCTTCCACTTGTCATGTATAAACTGTAGGCTTATTTACACGGAGATGCTTCTCGCCACGAATACCTAGGTAATAGGGAAGAACACTGTCAAATTAGTTCCAACGCACGTAGATGGAGCACTTTCTTTTATTCAGCTACTGTTCCTGCTAAAACTTTGCCGCGAAATGGCACTAAATGTTATGTTGGTCACTCAGGCGCGGATACAGGATTTCCTTTAAGGGGGGGCAATTATTGGAAAATTCATTAAAAAAAATGATATACTTTTGATAATAAATGGGTGTTACTTTACAGAAATCCATGATATAAGGGGGCCGCCAGCTTTTCGGCCAGAGCCCCCCCCCCGGCCCAAAAGGTTCAGGCGGTGGCAATTGCACCCATTGCCCCTCCCCTGTATCCGCGCCTGTGGTCACTATTCATATAAAATGACTGACATTGGTGTCGATTCTGTTGTGCACAAACTAAACTTAATTTAGGCTATTGCGATTTATTAGAACGAGAAAGAGACGGACGTCATTTAGAGCTGTCAAATTTAGTTGGAACTAATATTTCCATACAAATGAAGGGTGCACGTAAAAACATTTCGACTAAAAACACGGTGAAGCGCAAGGCATAAATAAACTAGTTTGACATCTCTAACTTATTTCATAGCTATAGCCGTCCTTTTCTCGCACCGCTTTTTAGTAAAAGATAGCAATAACCTAAATTAAGTTTAGTTTGTGCACAACAGAATCGACATCGACATAAAAAAAATTTACTCGTACTAACGCATAGAAAGGCGATAATTGCATAAACTTTTGAAAATTACGGCGTCGGTCGGTGTAAAAAAACGGTCTGTCAAATCAGTTTCACTTTATTTTCAGCTTACCTTTACGAACGTAGTAGAACCAAGCGTAAAGCATTAGTGAAGTAAAAGATGTCCTTTTTACGGAAAAACGAAATCAATAATGTAATGCCTATTAATGTACCCACTGCTGGGACACAGGCCTCCTCTCCCCAAGAAAAACTAAATAAACCCATTAAAATGTAGATATCTCACGACTGCTAAACACGAGGACGTGGGTTCGATTCCCTGGTCGGGAAAAGTGTTATTGGATTTTTCCTTCAGAAATTCACGTAGTCTGGATTAGTGAAGTACGATAGTCGCTTGAATCCTCGCATGGACGTTCTCGCCTCTCGACGGTCTTGAAACTCCTCGTGTAAATAAGTCTTAAATCTGAGTCATTTATACTGTATCTATGTAGTTAGAGGTACAAAAGGGAGCATATCGTTTTCCTAATATGCGATGATTATTAAATTTGTTCGGTAAGGTAACTATCGGAATACTATTCGTCTGTATTGTAATTTACTTACTAGGATAAAATAATGTATCTCTATGAAAATCTATCATAACGAAAAAAATATTGAATTGTACTGAGAAATTACTAGAACAAATTGCTAAATGTCTATCAGCATTGCCTAAACAATGTTTGTATCGACATTCGCGTGTTACATTTCATGTTGCATTGCGTAACATTACCAACGACTGATTTGTGTTATATTTCATGTTACGTTCCGCTGATCTGCGGGTCTAAAATGGCCGCTTTAGCAGAATCCACGCAGAATCTTAGCATGAATCACGTTAAAAAATTAAAATTCTTAAAATGGACTTTATGATTATGAAGATAAAGTCTATTTTAAGAATTTTAAATTTTTCACGTGATTCATATTACGATTCTGCTAAAGCGGCCACTTTAGACCCCCTGGGGGTCTAAAGTGGCTGCTTTAGCGGAATCGTAATATGAATCACGTTAACAATTTAAAATTGACTCAATGGTTAAAATGGACTTTATAGTCGTTTGACTATAAAGTCCATTTTCAGAAATTAAATTATGATTCTGCTAAAGCGGCCATTTTAGGCCCGCTGTAGCCGAGATTATAGATGTTGATTGAAAGTGCAATTTGTATATCAATATTCCCGGAAATTACGAACTTTCTATTTCGATCAATTACTGTTTGGTCCTTCACAAGGCAATCAAACAACTGATGTCTAGAATAAAGTTAGTATAAACATTATTACGTGTAAAATTAAATGTTGTTGGAATTGATAATGATCATTATAAGGCATTAACTCATTAACGAAATTATATAACATGTTTGTTGGTTCTCGAAAACTGCATCACCGGCGGAAATATGTGTTGTGGATTTGCAACGTTCAGGTCAGCGCCTAAAGTTGATAATCCAAAAGCACACTTAGTGTCCCTTAACGATATTTCAAATTTTCAGCATTGTTGTCTTGAAAACAATGTAACTAAGACATAAGTAGGCTTTACTTGTATGGGAAGAAGCCAAGCGAAGTCGTATTGACAATCTGTATGTACTCAATAACAGTTCAACCAGTGTTTACTTAACAAACATTCCTTATAAGTTGTATGTAATTTTTTGAGAACGAAATATAGTCAATATATTTTACAAATATAATTTTATTTCGTAAGTTTCAAATATTCTAATAACGGTATTAATCGTCGAGTAACGGAACTATGTAGAATTCAGAAAACATTTGCCTTTGGTCTTCTTTTTCTAATTTTAATTGGAGTAGCATGAGGCCATTGGAGCTGCATCTTAGGACTACCTGTAACCAAATCATACAACACAGAAGTTATAAACTTATACTGTCACTTACGGGATATCTTCCGTGACTGGATACCCCGTAAGTTAGAGCCAGTGGCGTAGCGAGGGGGGAGCGGACCGCCCCGGGCGCAACCATTAGAAAGGCGGCAATAATACTCTTGAAGATGAAGTTCAATTGACTACTCAAAAAGCTGTATTTGAACGTGATACAGAAGGCAAGGAATTGCTGGTGGAAGACGGAAACTCCGAAAGGATTGATACTCTTGACAGTCAGGATGAATCCACCGGCGCGCGTTTACAAATATATTGGAACTTGGCCTATTTCAATTCCCGATAACCTTCGAACACTCGAGGGGAGGCTACAAAGCAGTACAGAACCTTGACTGTAAGTTTGGTGAAGTGATTCGGTCAGGGCCTGTAGATTCTACCAAGGGGCCCAAAGGTGTAACAAGAAAATTAAGCCACGATTGGTTTTTCCGAACTTTACCAAATGGCGAAGGTTCTGAGAACATGGATGGCATATTCCCCTTTTAAGGAATCGTTATTCTGATTTCTCCTGGCGTTTGTTTGGGGATGCCAGTGATAAACCTGGATTCAAGAGTATTAATGGTTTCAAAAAGTGGTGGAAACTAAATCCCAAAGTACTATGAACATGAATCTAGCCCAGTACAATATAATATGGTAATCTTTGGAGATAAGACTTCAAGTTGGTGCATCGATCAACAATGAAGCACAAAATGTGATTGTCAAAGAAGAGCAAAAGTGGAGTCAGTAAATTATTGGTCAGGGTACTGGATATTATCAAATTTCTTGATAAGCAAAATCTAATTATTTTTGCGACGTCAAAAGAGCGGCAAATTATGAACGCCCTCCGCTGCGGGCGACAGGAACTCACGCTACGCCACTGGTAAAAGCTTAAAACAGTGTTAGAGAAGTTATACTTTGGAAATAAAAAAAACGCCGTGAAAAAAATCGGTATAATCAGCTTTCGTCTAACCTTGTACGATTGCCTTGCCTAGTCAATAAGGCAAAGCTGTTACAGCTTTAGGTTTAGAATGTAAACACTTCTACCACAACAGCCCATAACGTCCACTGCTGGACATAAGCCTCTCCCGTGACGGGAGGAATTTGCCGTAATCTCCACGCTTGGCAGGCGGATTGGAGATCGCAGTGATGAAAGACTAACAGAAAACGCTGCTGCCCATTCTCTGGTCTACGGAGGTGCAAGGTGTTCTGCCTCAGACATTAGTCGCCTTATACGACACCCGTGAGTGTAATGGGTTGGTTCTATTCTACTCTGCCGGATACCACACGGCTTCAGACAGTTCTACCATAGTAGAACTGTCTACATTCTACATAGTAGCGACGAAGTCAATAACGCATTATGAAGGTCTATAATCATTTTACATAAACTATGAACCAACCTTTGTAGAAATAGCGAGTGCCTTCATAATGCTCCGTATATGATGGAGCTGGTACCTCAGTGTGACGGGCGATTCACAGCTAAAGCTCTGGACCATGTCGGAGGATTTCGGCATGTCGATACAAGATCGGTCCTGCAAAGAACAGGGTTTTTAATTACATACAATTTCTGGATCGGCAAATATATTATCGTAGATACAGTCAACAAAAGAATTAAGTATGCGGGCTTTACATCGTTAATTTTAGGTCGTTCTGGAACCGAAAGCCATAAACTCGAAACGATTGGGACTGTTTTATTTTTTAAATAATTAAAAAAAAATTAAACAATTTAATTTTTTTTTTTTTTAATTAATTTTTCGTGACCTTTTTTAGTATTTTTTGATTGTTAATGTTTTGAAAAAAAACACGGAAAATTTAAATAACATTTTTTTAGGCATTTAAAAAAAACAGTCCCAATCGTTCAGAGTTCGATGATCGAGTTTATAGCTTTCGCTTCCAGAACAACCTAAAAATAAAGCGTGTATTTTAATAATAGTAGAGATGGTTTATGATGTTGTCTCTCAGATAAACCGAATCTTGTTCCGTTCAGATACGCGCGCGTATCGTACACGTGAGTCGGGGCCGAGGTGCAGTTCTTAGTTCACGTGTTACTGCAGTTTGTTAATGCAACTGGGCGACGTTATCGCTGCTGTTGGGCGTCGCCTTTGGAAGAGCACCTTGAGCAGCGTAAGCTATGAACATGACCTTGCTTATCTTCTGTTTAACAATATTACCTGCATGCCATAAGTAACAATGCTGACATTCGGGTGCTCAGGCGTCAGATTAAGCTCAAACACCTCACAGGACCGCTCGATATCTGCCAGCAGACCCAAGAAGGCGGGGGCCTTCAGTACCAACTTGGCGACTTCCTCGGCATCCTCGTCTCGAAGCTCCAGCACCGAATCTGCTGTTTGTGTAAATATCTCGCAGTCCGTCATCACATTGTGCACTGACTGGGGTTGAAGTCTGGAAAAGTGATTTTTGGAATAAGTTGCTCATATTTTATGCCATCATGTACTAGTAGCTAAATAATAACAGCAGCTCGGGTCGATCTTTAGGTTAAGCCGTGCTTGCCTAGGTTGATCTGTGGATGGGTGACTACCCATTACATACAGAGTTCCCGTCGTGCCTCGGAAAGCACGTTAAGCAGTTGGTCCTGGCTGTCATTTGTGATCTTTGACAGTCATTACAACTAGTCAGTGGCTTAAAAAGTCTGACAACCAGTCTTACCAAGGGGTGTCGTATTACCAGTACTAACTGGGTTGTGGAGGTCAGATAGGCAGTCGCTCCATGTAAAGTACTGGTATTCAGCTGCATCTGGTTAGACTGGAAGCCGACCCCAACATAGGTGGGAAAAGGCTAGGCAGATGATGACAGGTGAAACTTACACTAAAAGTAAAGGTGATCCTTCACCTCTGTAGTACATCTTCAAACTAGACTCCTCACCTGACCCAAATATGTTCAGACATTCTGATAAAACTGCTATGCTGATCTGTAACACAAAACATTACAGTTAGCAACAAGTCAATAGTATGTCTTTTTTCAGACAGTGTCTAATGAATATCTTAGCCATGACCCACCACATGGGGCAATATACACCACAAAATCCTACTAATATTATAATGCGAAAGTTTGTGAGTATGGATGTTTGTTACTCTTTCACGCAAAAACTGAATAGATTTGGATGAAATTTTAACAGATAGTTTATAACCTAGATTAAAACATAGCATATTTTTTATCCCCGTAGTAAAACCCCATGGGACAATTAAACTTCAAGAGGGCGAAGCCGCTGGCAGAAGCTAGTATTAGATAAAATAACAAGAACATGATATTGATATGAGGAGCTCGTGGCTAAATAATAACAGCCGCTCGGGTCGATACTTACATTAAGCCGTGCTTGCCTAGGTTGGTCTGTGGATGGGTGACCACCCATACATACTGAGTCTCCTCCGTGCCTCGCAAAGCACGTTAAGCAGTTGGTCCCGGCTGTCATTTGTAAATCTTTGACAGTTGTTACAAGTAGTCAGTGGCCCATAAAGTCTGATAACCAGTCTTACCAAGGGGTATCATATTAACCCGTACGAACTGGGTTGAGGAGGTCAGATAGGCAGTCGCTCCATGTAAAATACTGGTATGATGATGATGATGAACAAGAACATGATATTATCAGTTAGTCACTGGTGTTCTGCTGTATCTGGTTAGAATTGAAGTCGACCCTAACAGACTTGGGACAAGAGTAGGTAATAAGAATATGATTTAGGAACCTTAAACATGACATCCACATCATCTCTGACATGATACTCAGTGAAGTTATCAGAGGGGACGTAGGCAGAAGCCTGCACACACTTGCCCTCCTCCACAGTCAGCTTCAGACCCTCAGGTAGGGCGCAGAACACAGCTGACTGAAACAAAATCATTTCAACATTTATTAATTTCATCTTGTTTATGTATTTTCTATAGCCTGTTATTATGAAGTCGGCCATTGTAAGTTGAGTTGAGATTATTCGTATGCGTTTCGACCGCGCAGCCACGGCATTTTTTTTTTTTTAACTATGCCAAGATTTTGTAAAAGTTTGTAAAAGTTGATTCCCAAAACCATAAAGGGTATGAACGTGGCCGCGCCATCGAAACGCGGAGAACCGCACGGCTACGGAGATCTTTAAAACTAAGCGTTGCAGAGACCTGAAATTTAGGTAAATAACAAATTGAATTTTTAAAAAATTTGTAAAAATATACAAAAAAATCCTAGGTTTATATCTTAGGAGCTGTAAGACTTAAAACCCCATGGCCGCGCCATCGAGACGGAAAAATACGTTATCGCCGATATCTCGCTGAAAAAGCACCGTAGAGGTCTGAAGTTTTTTGTAAAACACAGATTTGAATTTGTCAAAACTTGTAAAAATACACAAAAAAATCCTAGGTTTATATTTAAGGAGCTGTAAGGCTGTAAGACTAAAACCCCATGGCCGCGCCATTGAAACGGTGAAAAACACGTTATCGCCGATATCTCGCTGAAGAAGCATCGCAGAGGTCTGAAGTTTTTTGTAAAACCTAGACTTGAATTTGTCAAAACTCGTAAAAATACACAAAAACATCCTAGGTTTATATTTCAGGAGCTAGCCGCTAGCCGTGGCCGCGCGGTCGAAACGGACACGATTATACAATGGAGCCTTTATTCTCATAATAAACCTGTGCCTATATACCGAAAGATTTTCCCACCACCACACTCACGCAATTATGTTCCAGAGATCTAACAGCCTTCAGGCTCAAAACCGACGGCGATGCACCTGATGTCGTCCTGGCCTCGGTATACATGCCAGGCGAGGATGAAGACTGCCCACCAAAAGGAATGGCCGACCTGGTAAGGTATTGTGAAGACACCAACCTGGACCTGATCATCTGCACGGACTCGAACGCCCATCACCCGCTTTGGGGTTGCACTAAAGCCAACAATAGAGGTGAGGTACTATGCACATATTTGTTCTCCACTAACCTTAACATCGCAAACCGCGGCTCGGAACCCACTTGGGTCACATCCCGCGGACAAACGATCATTGACCTAACGCTGGCTTCGGAAAGCGCGGCAAAACTTAGCTCTGACTGGCACGTATCCAACGAGCCTTCCTGCTCTGACTATAGAAGGATTCGCTTCTCATTAGTAGCTAATTTTAAAAAACCAGATCCTAGACGCAACCCACGCCGTACCAACGTACCCGGCTACAAACGGCTGTTGGCCTACCTATTAACGCAGCACCAAACGCCCAGAATTCTTACAGACCCCAAACAACTTGAAGAAACAGTGACAAAACTCTCAGAATTTATAATTGAAGCCTACCACGCCTGCTGCAAATTAAAAGATCCAAGCACCAAGAGCAAGGGTAACTCCTGGTGGAATGCGGAACTTAGTAAGCTCAGGCATACCATGCGCAAACAATTCAACAGAGCCAAAAACTCCAGACTACCAGAAGACTGGGACTCATACAAGAAAACACAATACACCTTCAAAAAACAAGTCAGGAAGGCCAGCAGGGCTGCCTGGCAGAAATTCTGCGAAGAAATTGAATCGAACAGCGAAGCCGCGCGTGTGAGAAAGATCCTATCTACTGATCAGGATCGCACCCTCGGGTCGCTGAAAACCCCAGATAACACTTACACCAAGTCGGACCACGAAACAAGTAAAGTCCTTTTGGAAACCCACTTCCCAGACTGCAATCTCTCTGAGGACAGAACCTGGGCAAGTGAGCCAACGCACACACCAAATGATCAAGACTGGGCCAGAGCCCGCACCATAGTAACCGCAGAGAGAATAAAATGGGCAATAAAGACTTTTAAACCATATAAATCCGCAGGCTTAGACGAAATTTTCCCCGCCCTGCTACAATGGGGAGTAGACGTCCTAACGCCGTGGCTGACCGCTATCTACCGAGCCTGCATAGCACAGAAATACATACCCCTTGCATGGCGAGAGGTAAAAGTTATTTTCATCCCTAAACCAGGCAAACCAGATTACACACAACCTAAGGCGTACAGACCAATAAGCCTAACATCTTTCCTACTGAAAACCCTCGAGAGACTCTGTGATCGACACATTCGGGACGGACCTCTTCGGGAGCGACCACTTCACAGACAACAACACGCGTATTCCTCAGGAAAATCAACAGAATCTGCGCTGCACAGTGTGATCTCCAAGATCGAATGTGCAGTGGACCACAAAGGCTCCTCACTAGCCGTCTTCATTGACATAGAAGGCGCTTTTGACAAAACCGTCTTTCATAGCATCAACGCAGCCCTCGAGGAACACGGTGTGGACTCGACCCTGCGAGGATGGATCACAAATATGCTCCGACTAAGAGCCGTACAAGTTACGGTAAACGACACCACCAGAGCAATAGTGGCGAAGGGCTGCCCCCAAGGTGGTGTCCTTTCGCCACTACTATGGAACCTCGTAGTAGACAGCCTCATCAAACGTCTCAACAGCAGAGGCTACTACACGGTGGGCTATGCCGATGATCTGACCATAATAATAAACGGCACACACGAAAACACACTATGCAACCTTATGCGCCAAGGCCTAAGGATAGTAGAAGACTGGTGCAAGGAATACAGACTAGCAGTGAACCCTACCAAAACCGAACTCGTCCTCTTCACAAAGAAAAGGACGCTGGCAACGTTACAATTACCAAGCTTCTTTGGGACAACCCTAAGCCTATCGACTGAAACCAAATACCTGGGTATCTTTTTGGATAAGCAGCTGAACTGGGCAAAACACACCGAATACACCATCACAAAAGCCAGTATAGCCTTATGGCAATGTAAGAGACTCCTCGGGAGAAATTGGGGCATAAGCCCCAAAATCACCTACTGGCTATACACCACAGTTATCCGACCAACCATTACATACGGCTCTTTAGTATGGTGGCCCAGGACCAAACTAAGTACGACCCAAAAGGATCTCGAGAAACTACAAAGGTTTGCCTGCGTAGCAATCACCGGCAGCATGAGAACTTCCCCCACTGCTGCCTTACAGGCGATGCTGGGGCTACCACCTCTACACCTCGTCGTAAGAGAGGAGGCGGCCATAGCGACTTTCAGACTCGAAGTATCTGGCACCCTAAGTAACGATTCCAGAATCAAACACACACGCATCAGAGAAGATGCTATCAATCAACAGCCCATGATGGCATCACCCAGCGACAGAATCCTGAAGACGCACTGCTTCCAAAAACACTACAACATAGAGCTCACAGCGGAGTTGTATGACTACTCAGGTACGAACAAGCTAAGAATCTACACTGATGGATCAAAAACCGACGACGGGACAGGTTTCGGGGTGTTCTCCGACGACCTGAACATTAAAATAGCCAAACCCCTTGGAATACTCAACTCTGTTTACCAAGCAGAGTGTGTCGGTATCATCCAAGCGGCACACGCTATAGAGGCCAGGGAGGTCACGGATACCAATATTCGAATAATATCCGATAGTGCCTCAGTTCTCCAATCCTTAAAGAGTAATCAGATAACGTCGAGACTGATACTAGAATGCCATAATGCCCTAGAACGAATCACGGTACTAAACCATAACACGGTAACACTACAATGGATCAAAGGTCACAGTGGATCACTTGGGAACGATGCAGCTGATGAGCTTGCCAGAAGAGGATCCAGCACAAAACCCTGCGGACCCGAGCCCATTGTGCCTATTCCCTTCAAGCAACTAAGAAGCTGGTTAAAGGAACACACTCGAATACAAGCGGAGAAATGGTGGACCTCGGCACCAGGGTGTAGGCAATCCAAGGAAGCGCCTGGACAGAGATGGCCTACGACTGGTGGCGGGGACCATCACTGGACACTGTTCACTAAATAAACACTTCCACACCCTAGGAATCACTGACAGTCCCCTGTGCAGAGCATGCATGGAGGCGGAGGAAACGGTGGCGCATGTGCTCCTTGAGTGCACTGGCATTACCAAGACTCGCGAGGAGACCCTGGGAACACCAAGATCCCTTGCAGACGCCCTGAGAAGACCGGGAAGTTTGATCTGCTTCTGGAGGGAGGTGGGCTGGTTGGAGTAAACGGCCACCACGGCTCACGCACAATGGTCCACTTTAAGGACTAAGTGCGGAAACCAAAACCCCATGATAGAAGAAGATAGAAGATTCTCATAATATTAGATTCTCAAAATATTATATTCTCAACATAGCCAAAGTACAATCAAGCACTCAAAACAATTGTTAGTCCGGCCTTCGCCATGTGCCCATGCCGTCCATAAAGGATTATATTTTGTTTTTGTTTTCTTTTCGTCTTCAAGGACCCACCAAGCAGACCCACCGGTGGGTCTCTGATCACTGATGTGTCTCCCAAGACCTACTAGTGGGTCCTCTGAGATTTTATTGTTATTATAGTGCTTGATTGTACTTCGGCTATTTTGAGAATATTATATTTAGCGAAGCTAATAATTTGAGAATCTGCTATTTTGAGAATCTAATATTATGCAAATAAAGGATTTTGATTCTCATTGCGTTGCAATGCATGCCGGGAACAGCTAGTGAGAGATAAAAATGGAACAGGCCGATTCTGATTGTTATACTGATTATAGACATACTTAGACTTCTTATTCGATTACTCTAATACTAGATAATACAAATGACATTACCTCTTGAAACTGGATAGCTTTCAGCAAACTGCATAATGTCTTCCCAGAGTCCATAGAAGCAGTAAAATAGTACTGTGAAGTTCCTTCATCCATTGTTTTCTTCAATAGTGTACATGGAACGTAACAACATCAAGTACTGGTCTTGGGTTACCTCATGGTCGGTAATCCTGTCGAGAATCTGAGCTATTCTAGCGGCTAGTACATGTTTGCATAGCACTTGCGCTTTTTTTTCAAGAACTTGATGTTTGAACGATCGGCAGGGGCAGAAATTAATGCGCGGGAATACGCGGTAACACCGGCCGTTTTCACCCTTGATCTCTATTAAAGTTCTTAATTTGTTCGCCGTTGAGTAAGCAACGAATGTTGTATACTTCTCCAAAATGTCCAATGCTCGTTCTAATACAGCTCCAAACACAGAATGTAGCGCTAGCAGCTCCTCATCTAGAACTGTTACAAGTAAGAAAGAAAATAGCAAGTGTGAATTAATGCAAGGTTCGGTGGTAAACTGATAAACTTATCCAAATTACTCTTACGTTGTTTACTCTCGGAGTCTTTTATTCGTTTTTCTACTTGATTTAGAACACACTCAGCTGCTAACGGTATTCTAGATGAAGAATTGCTCATATCTTCAATTCTAAGGTTTATTGGTTGTTGTCTTCATTCATTCTCCCGCAATTTTGTTTATGAAAGAAAATGTCACTGTCAGTCAGTCAGTCCACAGCAGGGTTGCCACCTTGGATTTTTTAATAGCGCTAGATCAAGAGTGAAATGTCGCCAGATTTCAGAAATTTGGATTGAAAAAAAAACCACCAAATTCCGCTCTGCATTTAAAACTGAGACAAAAAAACCCTTACATTAAAAAGCGAACGAATATACACGAGATGACAAAAAATAGTTGGTCGTTCTTATTATTCATACAATTTCAAGTATTTTTTTAATTTTATGTATTGCAAAGAGTTTCACATTTTTACATTTACATTTATTATTTACTTACAATGAGAGGTTTTCCTTTTGAGGTTTTAAAAAAAAACTTAGTAGTAGTGAAAAACATTGTGTCACGTCATACTCACGTTGACTGACACTTTCATTTGCTTAAAACCACTTAGAGCTCGAGATCTATGAAAGCTTATCTTGTGCCGTAAACATTATTGGAATGGTTAATTAACAGACGTGTTTTATTATATAAACAGCACTTGTGAAACCACTTCAGTATTATAAACAAAGGATATGAGATAGATGACATATGAGAATTTTCCGCGCTAAGACCTGTGCCCGTATTTTATTTATTTATGATAAAACTACTGATTCAATTTACACGAAACTTTAGAACCAATGTAACAAATACACAAGTAACCTAATACATAATTCATATAAGAGTCTTACTGATACATTCTAATCAGATTTCAACTAAAATAACAAAAAATTCGTTTACGGCGAACTGTCATTTTATTGTCATTGACCTCGATTTGAAAACACTTGAAATCTATATAAATATGAATATGTATGCTTCGAATACATGAAAATAATGAATTATCATTATTACTTACCTTGTTTTTGCTGTTTCCAAGACCATATTTCATTTTAGAACAGTCAAATTCACATTTCCAATTGTTCACTCCATGTTGAAAAAAAAATCGATCGACGAAAATTTTGTTGGCTCACAAAATAATTTTGGTTCATTGTTCTACCTAAATATCTCGCTACAAAGTAGTATTATACAATAATAAGGTAATAAACATTCACTTCACAACGTTTTCAAGCACCTAACTAAACAAAAACACAATAAATCACTCGAGTCGCCATCAATGTTTACCTGCACTGACGTTCCAACGACTGACGCGCTTCTATATTTTTTTTTTAATGTTGCCCGTTATAAGTTACTAGTGTTTGGCATCGTTCGAATCGACTACTGTCAGGCACCACAGGTAAAAAATTGCCTAACGATTTAGAACTGTGTGTCAAGTACAAATAAGGTTTGAATTTGCTGGATCCAGCCGTGCCTCCGGAGGCACGGCGGGGCTCAACGGAGTTTTCTGTCCGTGCCTCACGAGGCACGGCCGGGTCCCGAGAGGTACCTTCCAAACAATTTCTCGCGCTTTGTTAAAATCAGTTTTAGGTTCCGTTCATATTTACTCCTAGCGCCATCTATCCAGTCCAGCGACTAGGGAAGAGCTAAAAAGAAAATCCCTCATTAGCCAAAATGTCAGATTTATTATTCATGACCCCCGTACTATTCAATCTATCCATCAGCACAATGTTTTGAGTCCGGTACATTAATTCGTGATTTTTACCCCAAAAGAAAAGTCGTTTTGCAACAATTTTTTTTACACATAAAGTTATTTATTATGCTAAACAGATTCAGAATGCTTAGTTGAGGTCTTTGTGAAGAGTCTGTTTAAAATTTAGTTCATTTGCATCAAGAGAAACAAGATAAACAAATGTGAAGTATAGAAACGGTAGGAGATTTCTCTCTCAAAAATGTCATGCCAGATTCCATAATGAAACACCATTAAAAACCACAAAAAAACCGCTAAACGAATAAAAAATACCACTAGAAGCCTTGAAAAAGCACCAGTTCTGGTGGGAAAACCACCAAGGTAGCAGCACTGTCCACCAGTGTTGCCAGACGGAATCTGAAGAAATCAGTAGAAGTTTTAGCAGTAGATCGAAGTAAAAATCAGTACATTTAAAATAGGACATGACAAAAAAAAACTAATTAGTCCGTCAAATAGATTTCCAAAAAAATATTGGACACGTATTTTGAGCTATAGGGAACGTGCAGGAACTATAGGTGGCAGCACTAATCGACAAAAGAGACACTATGCGGACAGAAAAGGAAACTTATCACTTCTCATCGTGCTTTCAATTTACATAGACAAAATTGTCTCTTCAATTATATTATTTTTGAATATGCAAAAAGGTATAAAATATGAGTTCCGGTTTATCAATAACGATCGTCAGCGTAATATAAATGTTTAATAATATTATTTTATATCTTTCGTTTACTTTCTGATGAAAATTGTGGTGTATGAAGACATGGTGGCTGGCATAACTAAGATAGCTTTCTTATTTTCAACACATGTTATAATGGAAGGGAATCCTTTATCAGCGAGAACAGTATCTCCAGGCTCTAATAAATCAATTAGTTAGTTCACAATCATTTGATGAAGCAATCAATAAAATGCAGTCCGTAGCATTTAGATACAAAACTTAAAAAACCAAAGGTGTGCAGCCGACTAAAAACATTATTGTGGGTATAACCATGTTTATACTCTGAGTACATGTCCAAGTCTTTGATTAACTGTTGAGGGATATTCGGTGTGAACTTTAGTGCGGTCTAATATAACACGTGTATGGTGAAGTATAAAATGGTTCTGGTATGTTTGCATGGACGGTTGATTTAGAGGGCCTTTTCAATGCAGAGTGTAACAAAAACAAGTTGTTTTCAAATATTTTTCTTTACTGCGTTTATTCATTTTTTGCGTTTTTCACCAAAACATGGTACGATAGTAGTATTCTTTGGAAAGTAATAAAATTTTACGCTAATTGATTTATTTTCATTTTTGCGGATGTATTGGTACCTACATCCAGAAATGCAACAATGCATTATGATTAGTTAATTAATTTTCACTATAAAATTAATTCTGTTTACTTGTTCGAAAAGTCCATGTCAAGCATTAATAAAGCACAAGATTCGGATTGGCGACGCCAGTTGGCAGCACCGTCGTTGTGCACGTTCCCTATAGGACATGACAAAAAAATCTAATTAGTCCGTCAAATAGATTTCCAAAAAAATATTGGACACGTATTTTTTCTTTTTTCACGTAAACAAAAATGAAGACGATACAGTGCGTCGAAAACTCATGTGAAAACTCAATGATATTATAAGTAAAAAGGTGTAGATACGTTACCTAAACGACATTCTATCTTCAAAAACGGCACACCGCACACATGAATAACTAAAAATATTGCAATAACACACTACATTACAATTAGTCGTCAAAATAGGATGGCATGATTCAAGTATCGCGAGTGAAAAAGAGACAAATATAATTCGCGACAGTGCGTCGTCAAGTGTACTAGAAACGATGTAGAATTAATAAATCAGATATGACATTACCTTACACCGTGATTTATGCCTAAAAATGCGATTCACTCAAGAGTTCATGTAGTAAAAGTAATGTAATAAAAATGCATTGAAAGTCAACTGACTTGTCTGTTTCGTACATATAATTTTACTCTATGATCGGTAATGACGTCTATCTCTATCGCACTTGTTGATAGAGAAATTGTTGTTGCACTCTTTCTTTTCGGACGCCATTATTTTAAAAACGTAATGTTTGTTTTGTGAAAATATTAAGATAAATAGTATACTTACGAATGATATGTGATTCCTTGACTTTTAGAAGTTTTGCTAGTATAATTTGTACAATATCTCATGACACACGACGGCATTTTCGGTAGTTTTGGGTCACTTTCACTTTTAATGCACTGTGTTTACGTGAAGTGCGTCTGTCGACGCCGGCAACGTCACACTGAGGTCAAGGTTTGCCAATTAGCCACATTTTAACGTACCGCTTGCTGAGCGCTTATAACGCATCTACACCTTTTTACTTATAATATCATTGTGAAAACTCATTTGAGTACATTTTTTACTCAAATGTGACGTCACAAGCCAAACTCATGATCTTTGACACGTTTTATCTTCGTCAATTTTTATTAATTTGATTTATCAAAGAACACGTATCGAATATTTTTCGATACTTACTACTGTTGCTGAACAAATGTCATGTTATTTAGGCCAGATGACTCGACACGTCGTCAATAACAAGATGATACGATCTGATTTGAAAAAAAGCAGGTAGATTTCCAATCAAGGCAGTAGATCAGTAGATTTTTTTTAAATCAGGTAGATCTACTGCTAAATCAGTAGATCTGGCATCACTGCTGTCCACAGTACCATTGAGGTAGGAAAATACACCACTGACAGACAAATAATATTGACAATTATACTGCGTTCCGAATTACGCTGTAATCGATTTGAGCGTCCATAAACCGTGGCTCTGATTTAGGCAAAGGCAAAAGTCTTCAATAGGGAACGTGCACAACGACGGTGCTGCCAACTGGCGTCGCCAATCCGTATCTTGTGCTCTATTAATGCTTGACATTGACTTTTCTAACAAGTAAACAGAATTAATTTTATAGTGAAAATTAATTAACTAATCATAATGCATTGTTGCATTTCTGGATGTAGGTACCAATACATCCACAAAAATGAAAATAAATCAATTAGCGTAAAATTCTATTACTTTCCAAAGAATACTACTACCATACCATGTTTTGGTAAAAAACGCAAAAAATGGATAAACGCAGTAAAGAAAAATATTTGAAAACAACTTGTTTTTGTTACACTCTGCATTGAAAAGGCCCTCAAAATCAACCGTCCATGCAAACATACCAGAACCATTTATACTTCACCATAGACGTGTTCTACTAGACCGCACTAACAGTTCACACCGAATATCCCTCAACAGTTAATCAAAGACTCCACATGTACTCAGAATATAAACATGGTAATACCCACGTTATACCCACAATAATGTTTTTAGTTGGCTGCAATATTTTGGTTTTTTAAGTTTTGTATCTAAATGCTACGGACTGCGTTTTATTGATTGCTTCAAATGATTGTGAACTAATTGATTTATTAGAGCCTGGAGATACTGTTCTCGCTGATAAAGGATTCCCTTCCATTATAATAACATGTGTTGAAAATAAGAAAGCTATCTTATTTATACCAGCCACCATGTCTTCATAAACCACAATTTTCATCAGAAAGTAAACGAAAGATATAAAATTCATATTATTAAACATTTATATTACGCTGACGATCGTTATTGATAGACCGGAACTCATATTTTATACCTTTTAGCATATTCAAAAATAATATAATTGAGGAGACAATTTTGTCTAAGTAAATTGAAAGCACGATGAGAAGTGATAAGTTTCCTTTTCTGTCCGCATAGTGTCTCTTTTGTCGATTAGTGCTGCCACCTATAGTTCCTGCACGTTCCCTATATTAAGGTGGATGCTCAAGGGTAGCCCGCGAAATTCAAATTTTCTTACGTTTTTTGCAATTTGCAGGCCAGTGCTAGGTTGTATGTTGATTAAAATATTGTTTGCGACTGTAAGACGTATGTAGTAACACAATTATAATCATCAAAATCATCAATACAACCCTCCAAGTTCATAATGGTGCAAGAATGATTTTGACCTTGGAAAAGTAATTTTGACACCAATATGAACTTTGAGGGTTGTATTGATGAGTTTGATGAATATAATTCTGTAACTACATACGTCTTACAGTCGCAAACAAAATTTTAATCAACATACAACCTAGCACTGGCCTGCAAATTGCAAAAAACGTAAGAAAATTTGAATTTCGCGGGCTACGCTTGAGCATCCACCTTAACCTACAGGCTTAGATCACAGAGTAGTATAATTATTTGTGCTGTAGGTTACTGTAGCTTACTTTCTATTCTACAGTTCAGCCTACAGGCATTGTCTTGTCTTCATGGGCAAAGTCAATTAAAGTCCGCACCACCACTGAAGTCTTACGGCAAAAGCGGGTACTAAATTCAATAATGCCACGTGATTGGCTAGTTCTGCGATAGCAACGCCGCGTCTCTGCAGTGCAAGTACGTAGGAATCGATTCGATAAATCTGACAGCTAATCTCGATAAAATGAGTTCATGTCGAATCGAATCGATGTCGCAAGTACGTAACTACTATTTTAACGATCGTTATTATACTCTACAATTATAACGATTTTATCGAAAATGCAAGTACGAAACGACATTTTGACAGTTGAGATCGACAATTTACGTTGTCGAGCTCGGTAATTTATCGACGCCTTTTAAAAGCGCGACAAGCTTATCGATCATTAATTTAATGGATTTAGGACTTATGGTGTTATTGCTGATGATGAGGAAGAACGGCAGCACCATCATAATGTGATGCGTATTCGGAGGCAACGTTTCAGAGACACGAACAATCCACTGGAACTTCCACATTTTGTTCGTCTTTTTCGAGTGACTCGAGAAGTGGCAGTCATTTTAATACAAAGGATAGAGGTAGATTTACGGAGGACACGATCCACTGCATTCCCTGTCCATATCGTGGTAAGCACCTGCTGTTTTAGGTTTTATGCAATTGGGAGTTACCAAAGGTGCATTGGGCAGGAGTACAATCTTGCCCTTGGCCACAAAACTGTGAGCAAGGTTGTGCGAGAAGTGTCGAGGACAATAGTTCGCCGCCTCTTCCACACCTACCTACGTGAAGATCCCAGGAACTGCAGTTGAAAGGAGAGCCATCGTGGAAGGATTCCAGCACTGGAAAGCGAGATTGCCTTGGATGTGTCGATTGCACCCATGTTGCAATAGTCACACCCTACAACAATATTCCCGATGACCCCTTATATGGGTATAAAAGGGTACTACAGCAATAACACACAGTTTTTGAGTACTTATTTATTTTACAATTTACAGTGTATTGGCTTTTATTTATTTAACAATCTTTAGTCACAGAAAAGCCTTATTTAAATCTTCCAATATTTCTTTCAAGTTAAATAAGAATTAAAATAATTTATTTAAAAAGTATAACAAAAGTGTTTCAGAACATTTTAATAACTCATTCAGAGGATATATTTATTCCATCACAGTATCTAGGTACCCAACAATGGTCACAATCAATTTATAGCAACACATACAAAGTATGCTAATTAGTTTTTAGGTGTGCGATGTTAACTGCAGGCTTTTGAATGTAAATGCACAATTCCCAGGGTCAAGCTCGAGCCCTCTTTGCATTCGCACTCTTGGCCCTTGATTTGAGATCCCTCCATGTCTGTAAGAAAGCATTAGCAGCATTATAACCTTAAACCTTAATCACAGTAATTATTATGACTCCCTCTAATACTCAGGTAGTGGACTCATAGGCTGTGAGTTCAATCCCCATAGTAAATATTGTGATAGGGCCCTCCTTCCACCCATCAATCTTAGGATGTAATAATAATCGGTGAAAAGCAGGTGTACCAAGTGTCGACTGTGACTTGCTTCACAGTTTACACATGGGAACACCTCTGACACCCACTTGGGGATTCATGTTGTGACAATATAATGTTGTGTTCATTGTTATGATCAAACACAAAAATTAATGTGAAACAAAAGTTGAAAATATTATAAACAAATGATATAAAATTAAAGAATAGTTTGTTATTAAACATCGACAAATCACTCACAGTAAACCACCGATCCACAGTCTTGTTTGGGCCAAGGTTTGCCAGCTCTTTTGCCAATTTGGCCCACTTTTCATTCTGTTGAACCATATAAAGACTAAAACATCTTTTTCTTGCATGTTACTTACAGCGCTGCCTAAAAGTAAACATAGGATTATTGACACAAACCATTGACATCCAGCAGCCTTTCTATTGAGAAAAAGCTAATAGTGTAATCACTATGTGGTTAGAAACCAATTTCCAGTAGTGAAGTTGGTTGGAATTAATTGAATATAGCACTTGAATCCTTGCTTGCTCGTTACAGCTATTTGCTGGTTTTTCAGCCAAAATAACTGACTTAGGACTGTTTATTACTTAACTAGAGAGTAGTCCCAAGATTTGAATGTTCTAAGGAAACATAAATAAGGATGAATCTAAAACTATTATAAACTGTTCAATATAAAAATACGTACCTTGCTCATTCAGCTGTCTCCGAGAACGTGAAAAGTGAAATATTTCTGCTATTGTAAAGACGAACCACTGACTGTGTAACTGTATTTATCATGTATTAAAATTAAATTTTCGAAACAAAACAAAGTTTTTTTCTCAAACAAACCTCAAGAAAGTAATGTCATTGTCAACTGTCAAAGACTTTGACAGTTGACACTTTGATCAAAGTGTCAACTACAAACTTTTTTTTTGGCAAAGGTAAACACGACGACGTCATGAAGATGGACATTTTCTGTATTTTTACTAAAATAATTGGAAATTTTGGAAAATACTGGTAGTTTCTCTGAAATAAACCCTTAAATATTGTATATAATGCCAAAAATCTATGAAAAAAAGGATTTTTTTAAAATCTCAGACCATATTTGTACTACAGAGATCCCACCTTAAATGTATTGTCTTTGGACGTCCTCAGTGTTGCCATTTGACAAGTGATCCTTGTCGACTCGATTCGTACCTCGATAAATCTTATCGTCGCGTGTTACGTACTTCCAAATTCGTTAACAAGATCGATAAAAATGACAACCTTAACGATGTCGATGTCTTATCGATGCTAAGTTCGTACTTGCACTGCAGACTTGAGTGGTGGCCCGAACTCTATCTAATAAATTATTAACAACATCATTGGAGAACTTGAAACAACAGAGTATATTTTATATAGCTGAAGACTTGAAACGGTGTAATAACTACGTGAAATGAAACGTATGGAAAAAGAAAATGACAAATGAAAACGTCAAACTAGAAAGGAAATCTCGGGAAAATCCTGAAACTGGAAATATCTTTGACCGAGTGTTATTTATATCGGTCTTGCGTTTTATAATGGGATTGCTGAATATTTAAGTGTGAGAATATTATTACAGTATTTTGTGTGTACATAAATAAATAAATAAATAAATAAATACAAATTAAATTTTAAACAGAAATTCCCGAAAGAAAGGTTTGTACATAAATGTTACACAAATAATTATAGTACAAAAGTATTAATATTTCACTTCAAATAACATAGCAGGGTGCGGTTTCAGGTGGCTTATGTGGAACTATGCCGGAGCATTTAGAACTTCAACATCTAGTGGACTTGTCGGCGGGAAGCGGCGACGAGACCCTGCCGAATCTACTTGAAAATAAGAGACCTCTCATAAAAAGATGTCCCTATCTCGGCCTGATACTGGCGACGCTATCGTCTTTGTTCTTCTCACTGTGCTCGGTCATCGTTAAGAGCCTCGTCAACATCGACCCCATGCAGCTAGCTATGTTCCGGTTTATTGGAGTACTATTACCTACAATACCAATAGTGATATACACAGAGCAGCCTGTATTTCCTGCAGGGAAACGCATCCTGCTGCTATTGCGGTCCATCGTAGGGACAGTAGGCTTAATGTTAAGTTTTTATGCTTTTCGAAACATGCCATTAGCAGATGCATCCGTTATAGTATTCTCGGTGCCTGTTTTTGTAGCATTGTTTGCTCGAGTATTCTTGAAAGAACCATGTGGTATTTGGAACACAATATCCATAATATTAACTCTTATTGGAGTGATATTGATAACTCATCCACCATTTTTATTTGGTGACGACCCAACTGCAGAACATAACCAGAATTACAGTAGTCTTAGAGGTGCCGTGGCTGCCTTTATTTCTACTATTTTTGGCGCTAATGCTTATGTTTTGCTTCGAGTGCTCAAAGGGTTGCATTTCTCTGTAATAATGACAAACTTTGGTGCTATTGCTATAATACAAACTTTGTTTTACTCTTACATATTTGGTGTGTTGTGTATGCCTATTTGTGGTACAGAGAGATTCCTTGTTGTTTGTCTGGCACTGTTTAGTTATTTGGGACAAATCTTGTTGACAATGTCTTTGCAAATGGAGCAGGCTGGTCCTGTGGCTATTGCTAGATCTGCTGATATTGTGTTTGCGTTTCTGTGGCAAGTCATGTTTTTCAATGAGATTCCGAGCAAGTATTCTGTTTGCGGGGCAGTATTAGTTCTAAGTTCAGTTATGTTAGTTGGTTTACGTAAGTGGGCACTGGCATTGCCTACAGATTCACAGCTGAGAAATAAACTTGGTGCACTTGCACGGTAAACATTATTTGATTGAATCTTATTTGTATAAGTACACAAAATTGCCATATTAATTTATGATTGCGTATTGTTATGACTTGATATTTAGTAGTGACTGGCTAAAAAAGCACTTGAGTGACATTTGCGTTAAGATTTTTAATACAATAATCGGGTTTCTGGCTATTCAATGAGTCAAATAAAAGTTACTTTTAGTTGCAATTGACAAACAACCGATTAGCTACGTTTTTTGTGTAGTCTTACTTCTCCTTTGGCTGGATAAATATCCTATCTATGTTGATGATTTGATCAATTCAGCATCAAGTAAGAATACACAAAGTAATTTATCACCTAACCTACTTGGTGTGCTAATTTTTTCCTATGAAATAATCCTTTCTTGATTTCCTGGGACACCTTGTTATGTTGACTGATATTTTAACACCTCATCTGCAGAAGTTTAAATGCATAATGATTGTCTTCAGCGTTCTTTCCATTACCTGCTTAGGTTTCTAATTACCAAGTGTATAAGAGCCATTTTATTTACACACATTATTCACTCTATGAACCATTGTTATTTTTGCTTTATGTGCTTAAGTACGTATAAGAACGGACAGAAACAATAATTATTATATTGTAATATTTAAGTAAAACCTTTCACCCTAAAAGACTGTTAAGTAAGTCCACTCGAACTTGCGTTGTGTGCATTGGCCTCTATTTATCACTTTGCCTAGTCATTGTGTTCCTTAATGGCTTTAATTATTTAGTCCTCATATTATTGATTTAAAGTTAATTGTTGTTGAAAAGCTATTTGCTTATATTATATGCGTTTGTTATTGTTCCTATCATTACCTATATATGATCTCTAAATGTCTACATTTCATAGATACATATCACCAAAGTTATGTATATGCAAGTTAGTTTTTTTTTCATTGAAATATTCCTATAATTTAATAGATGAACTCCATAATTTTATTATACCTAACAATTTTATGCTGTTAATTGTTAATTATTTTGTGAATCATCAAATTAGGAAAACATTGTCATTGTCACCTAGTCATGTGTATTTACTAGTCATTTTAATGTAGATATTTTTATTTATTAGAATGAAATCTGATATTTTTATAGAAACAAGAGCTGGACATTACTCAGTTTGGATAAATCTCATTAATCAAGTAAGTAAGTAGTTAGAATATTATGAAGGATGGGCTCTATATTGATTTTGTAATTCAAAAGTTAAACTAGTCATTAATGATATAGATATGGCACAATAGTAACATATAATTTTTTAAAATAATTTATTGATCCAAGGAATGTTTCGTCACCAGTACAGTACATGTTTGTACATTATGTACATAGTCGTTGTAAATAATGAAGACGCGTTTTGTGACTTATGCAATGGACATAAAGTTTAAATTGCAATGATTGATGCACACTCATGGAATGAAATAACTAATAGGTACAATCAACACATCTGAAATACATACTTAAAGAAATATTTGTTTTAATGCCAAGCTTTTTATAGTTTATTGAATAGAATGTATGCTTAAATAATACAGATACCTACTTTAAAAAATGTTTAACGTCAAAATTGGTGTTGTTGACTGTACATAATTGATTGGATTGTGATATTTTTACTTCTAGTCATAAATATTATGTACACTGCTTAATTTAATAAATATAATGTTCAAATATTATAAATTTGGTTTTGTGGTCCACTTTTTTTACTTTTTCTAGGCTCTTTGTGTTTGTTTGTACCAAACCCTAATTTAGTGACCTCATTCACCTTCGATAAAGGTTGCAAGGGCGACTGCTGACCGTAACTGAGCAACTGCGGACCCACCCACCCTACCCCTAGGGCGCTCTGGCGGTACGGTGGGTACTTTTTAAGAGCTGTCAAAACGCTTTTCTTTCATAGATTTTGTGTGACGTCACTGTTTTTTCAACTCAATGACTTAACTATTTATTGATTTCAAAGCAACTAAAAATCGAATTTGGAAATTAATTGAAAATAAATCGGGTTTTCAGGCCCAAACTAGTGTTTTTTTAGAGGTTGGTGTCTTGGAATCATTGATTCTCTAAAAAAAAAACATTTTATTTTATGGTGTCATCTACCCTATTGGGTTTTTCCATCTAGGGGAATTACCAGGTGTGATGTTAAAGTATGTTGAAAGAGTCAGGATTAAAACTATAAGAAGTAGGTACCTGTAAAAGCACCTTACCGAAAAAACTAACTAAGTACTTAATCGATTCCTTCTCTCTCCCGGCTGGCAGGTGCACTCGGAGTCGTTTCCGTGCATGCACACAGTGATAGGTGTGACGTCCCACCACGGCGACTCATGCGGCTACAGCATCCACAGCAGGGTCTCCTACCATGTGCCGTGAATTGAGAGCACCGTGTGGCCTTAAGGAGAAAAGAACAGAGGCATGAGGAGTTGGAGCCGAAAGACATAAAGTGGTGGAGTTCTCCGTTATTGCTCCACAGCCTGCCAGCCTGTAAGTGTCAAAAATATACAGTCGCGGACTTTCTGTGTCAGAAATGATCATACATCGAAGCACTGATCGCAGCAAGCGCGTAGCTTAACCGTTGACCATCTTACATTTCCACCCAAAAGGCTTAGGTATAGTTACTCCCAAAAGTTTCTCAAATTATCTTGGAGGGGCGAAATAAAGTGTCAAAATTAGTACCTCATCTAAGAACTGCCTGATTCGTCTCTTCTATCTCGTCTGGGGACTGCCCTACCTCCATATCCTCAGGGTATAGCTTCCACCGGGTCAACAACAAGACCTGCCGCTACGGCATCCACAGGAGGCTTCTTAATGGATATCCTTGGATTGAGAGCACCATCTGGTATTGAATAGAGAAGCCTCTCACCCCTGATAAATTGTAGATGAAGTAGGTAAATAAAGATAGAAACTTAGAAAGTGTCTTTTTCATCTGACTACGGCAGCGCAAACGGGCCACCAACCACCGCCTCCGGTAGCCAGCGACAAGCAGTTGGTTCACACGCTACAGTATTGTCGGCGACTCGCGGTAGCGCGCGACAGCCACCGGTGGCTGTGTTTGGTAGCCCGGTTGCGCCGAGCCTAATAGTATGTTTGTTGAAATATATTTAGGTTTCACCGTAGCGTAACAAGCCGATTTTGATGAATGAGGTGCGATCGCGTTGAGTGAGGTGTGTAGTGTCGATCAATGCGTAATTATTGTCCGAGTGTTAGGGTTTACATTTTATGGGCAAACAAATAATATGGCGGATACTGCATTCACCAAAATAGTCATTGATTTTTTTGCTATACTTCTGACTGGCGAGCCAAATGAAGGAGAAAATTCTTGGTTCATAAATAAAGTACACATTCAAAAAAACCCTGATCAGATAAATAGTCGCTCCATGTAAAATACTGATATATAGCTGTATCCGTTAGATTAGAAGCCTACCTCAACATAGTTAGGAAAAGGCTAGGCAGATGATGAACCAAGAAAATAATTAACTTTGAATTTTTCAATTTGTTCAGAATGTATGTTTCAACTTCACTATTACACTGTTCACCGCTTTATGGGATGTTTCAGTTTTACTATTACATTGATCACCGCTATACAGAATGTTTCAGTTTTACTATTACACTGATCACCGCTATACGGAATCTTTCAGCTTCACTATTACACTGTTCACCGCTATACGGGATGTTTCAGTTTTACTATTACATTGATCACCGCTATACGGAATGTTTCAGTTTTACTACTACACTGATCACCGCTATACGGAATCTTTCAGCTTCACTATTACACTGATCACCGCTATACGGAATGTTTCAGTTTTACTATTACACTGATCACCGCTATACGGAATGTTTCAGTTTCATAGTTGCACTGATCACCGCTACACGGAATGTTTCAGTTTCATAGTTGTGCTGATCACCGCTACACGGAATGTTTCGGTTTCATAGTTGTGCTGATCACCGCCATACGGGATGTTACAGTTTCATAGTTTTGCTAATCACCGCCATACGGGATGTTTCAGTTTCATAGTTGTGCTGATCACCGCTATACGGAATGTTTCAGTTTCATAGTTGCACTGATCTCTGTTTTATGGTACAGGGCCTACAATGTTTTCACAAACAAAATAATCATTAATATAATTGAAAAAAAAAACAATACAAAATAAATATATAAAAAAATTAAGGCGTAAAAATAAAATAGTTGGCAGCTGCACATCGTGAGTGCAACGAGAAGGGTTCATCATTTACCTAGACCTCCAGTCTATCCAGCCAGAGGCAGCTGAACACCAGTATTTTACGTGAATGTTCAGACGTTCAGATCAGCCTCCATAACCCAATTACTACAACAACAACAGCCCATAACGTCTAGTGCTGGACATGAGCCCTTTCCATGATAGGAGGAATTTGCCGTAATCTCTACGCTTGGCAGGCGGATTGGAGATCGCAGTGATGAAAGACTAACAGAAAACGCTGCTGCCCATTCTCTGGTCTACGGAGGCGCAAGGTGTTCTGCCTCAGACATTAGTCGCCTTATACGACACCCGTAAGTGTAATGGGTTGGTTCTATTCTACTCTGCCGGATAAGTACCACACGGCTAACATAACCCAATAACTAGGTATTAATATTAAGATACCATAAAAAAAGGAAAAAAAAAGAAAAAATAGTAGGTGTAAAGTGTAGTCACTTAAAAAAAATTGTCTCAAAAAATTTTCAATAAGAAAATTGGTGTTGGTTTTTTTCAGTGTCAACGTCAAATATGCAATGAATGTTTTGTTGTTTTTATCTTAGTTCAGTGGTTTTAAGCACTACTGCCTAATTATTATTGAGTTATCCCACCAGGAACTTGACAATGGTGCCGATTCCCTTGTTTACAAACTAAGCCAAATTTAAGTTCAGTGCATCTTTTTCTTTCTATTTCATTAAGAAAAGGACAGAAGATAAATTTTAGTTAAGTTCTGTCAAATTAATCAGCTCCATACAAGTTTTAGACGCGATTAAAAAGTTGACCATTAAAATTACATCAAATTACGTCAGGTGCTGACTAATTTGACAGGATTAAACTAATATTTATCTTCTATCCTTTTCATAATGAAATAGAAAGAAAAAGATGCATTCAACTTAAATTTAGTTTAGTTTGTGAACAAGGGAATCGGCACCAGTAGCAGCCTAGAATATAATGTTTTAGTACAGTCAACCTCTTATTTAATTTTAATTTGTGTAGATCAGAATAAGATAGTTTCAACCATATATAAGTTTTATACTGCTATTTAAAAAAAAGGACGAGTACCTATACCGAGTATATGTAGGTATTACTAGCTGACGTCCCGCGGTTTCACCCGCGAAGTTCCCGTTCCCGTGGGAGTACGGGAATAAAATATAGCCTATAGCACTCACGAATAATGTAGCTTTCTACCAGTAAAAGAATTTTTGAAATCGGTTCATTAATTCCGGAGATTACCCCCTACATACAAACTTACAAATTTACAAACAAATGTTACCTCTATAATATTAGTATCGATGAATAAAAATGTATTGTCACAAAGACTGGTCTTACTTTTCTCATTATTGGAAATTCTGGACGTTTCAGCCGAATTCCCGCCGCATTCTGGTCACACAGAGCCAAAATTCCGGACATATCCGGAAAATTCTGGACGAATTAATTTCCACTCAATTATTCCTAATTTCGTGGGAATTGTTGTCAAAACTGGCGAAGTAATTACGAGAGCAGCTACAATACAAGATCTTGAAAAGTTATAACTAAAAAGCTGATAATTTTCATATTAATGAGATCAATGAAAACAATATATTAACACTAGAAACAGGATATTTATCATGTTTACTGTTTGTTTGGAGTTCCCGATTTTTCGGTGCTGTTGCAAGCACCACGATCACGGATAAACTGAAACTGAAGTTATTATTGCGGGTGGGCGTTTATGAGCAGACAAAATGGTGCCGATTCCCTTGTTTACAAACTAAACCAAATTTAAGTTCAGTGCATCTTTTTCTTTCTATTTCATTAAGAAAAGGACAGAAGATAAATTTTAGTTATGTTCTGTCAAATTAATCAGCACCATACAAGTTTTAGACGCGATTAAAAAGTTGACTACTAAAATTACATCAAATTACGTCAGGTGCTGACTAATTTGACAGGATTAAACTAATATTTATCTTCTGTCCTTTTCATAATGAAATAGAAAGAAAAAGATGCATTCAACTTAAATTTAGTTTAGTTTGTGAACAAGGGAATCGGCACCAATTAAGTCTACCCTCTTTTTTGTTCGTTTTTTCGCTCAGTACTGCTACGTCCACTGTTACTCGCAACTCGATTCTGTTCCCGATTCACGAAATTAATTGTGTCTGCTCAAATTTTTCACTTTTCCGTTTCAGTGTTAATGATAATATTAGTGACCATGTCGGTTTAATAACTTTAAATGAAAACAAGGTACTTACGTTTTGTTCTTCCATCAGATCTAGATATTGTGGCGGCATCTACACTCTTCACACAGGTGACCCATGCAAGATACCTGACGACACGCAATATCTTGCGTCGCGTAAGCAGCATCTGCTAAATTCAAATACCTACTTATAACCACCCGACAAAAATCGTCGGGCAGATAGAACCCACCATTAAATAACACCCGTCTGCACGTAAAGGGACAATCCCAAAGAGTAAAATTAATACTCCATAATAATCCTTCCATGAAGCATTTGCTTATAATACGCAGGAACAGCGTCATGTTTCCGGATGATTCCAAGACACAACAATATACGAATATTTCTTACAGTTTACGCGACGTTCATATGAATTATACTGAATTCGTCAAAAAATCTGAATAAAAATCCACTTAATAATATATACTACAAGATTATTGTACTGCATGTTAAAAAAAAAAAACTTTTCAAAACAACACGCCCGCCATTTTTAAATTTTCTTCAATATTCCACACTTTTTGACGACTGATTGTAGTATTGCCAGCAATGATATTCTAGTAAACCGATATGTTATACTTTTTTTTTCACGTTTACCCCGAAGGGAAGGCTATAGGGAACGTGCAGGAACTATAGGTGGCAGCACTAAACGACAAAAGAGACTCTATGCGGACAGTAAAGGAAACTTATGCTGTCACCTGTCACGCAAATCTCTTCAAAAGTATTATTTTTGATTATGATAAAAGGTATAAAACATGGGTTCCGGTCTATCAATAATGTTTGTCAGCGTAACATGAATGTTGACCAATATGAATTTTGTATGTTTCGTTTATTTTCTCTGATGAAAATTGTGGTGCATGAAGAAACGGTGGCATAGATTACTTTCTTATTTTCAACACATGTTTTAATGGAAGGGAATCCTTTATCAGCGAGAACAGTATCTCCAGGCAGAAAAATCAATCCACAATCATTTGTTATAAGCAATCACTATAACGCCCTCCGTAGCATTTAGATACAAAACTTAGGAAACTACAAGGAGTGCAGCCAATTAAAAACTTTATTGTATAACTATGTTTATAATCTGAGTTCATGTGGAGACTGTTGAGGAATATTCGGTGTGAACTTCAGTGCAGTCTGGAACGCCCTCCGTAGCATTTAGATACAAAACTTATGAAACCACAAGGAGTGCGGCCAACTAAAAACTTTATTGTATACCAATGTTTATAATCTGAGCACATGTGGACTCTTTGTTCAACTGTTGAGGAATATTCGGTGTGAACTTAAGTGCAGTCTAATCCATAATCATTTGTTATAAGCAATCACTAGAACGCCCTCCGTAGCATTTAGATACAAAACTTATGAAACCACAAGGAGTGCGGCCAACTAAAAACTTTATTGTATACCAATGTTTATAATCTGAGCACATGTGGACTCTTTGTTCAACTGTTGAGGAATATTCGGTGTGAACTTCAGTGCAGTCTAATCCATAATCATTTGTTATAACTAAGCAATCACTAGAACGCCCTCCGTAGCATTTAGATACAAAACTTAGGAAACCACAAGGAGTGCAGCCAACTAAAAACTTTATTGTTTATCCATGTTTATAATCTGAGTACATGTGGACTCTTTGTTTAACTGTTGAGGAATATTCGGTGTGAACTTCAGTGCAACCTAAGTGTGTTTGCTGAAGTTTAAATGGTACGCCAGTACCATTTAATGTTTGCTTGCACGGTTGATTTTGAAGGCTATTGAACTTTTTCAATGCAGAGTGTAACAAAAACAAATTGTGTTCAAATATTTTTGTTACTGCATTTATCCATTTTTTGCGTTGTTCACATAAACATGGTATGAGAGTACTATTCTTTGGAAAGTAATAGAATTTTATTATTTTACGCTATTTGATTAATTTTCATTTTTGTGGATGTATTGGTACATCCAGAAATGCAACAATGGATTATGATTAGCTAGAATAATCATTTTCAATAATAAAATTAATTCTGTTTACTTGTTTTACATGTCAATGTCAAGTATTAATTTGGTACAAGATTCGGATTGGTGACGCCAGTTGGCACCACCGTCGTTGTGCACGTTCCCTATAGTCTTTCGACCATATTGCCTAGTCCTACGTCCAAGTATTTTCTTTCGTAATAGGTTTTATACATTAAAATATCCAAATATCAGAATATTATGAAAATATGTAAATGAAAAATATGAATAAGTCGATGTATATTGCGTAGTTATATGTTGTATGAGATCCCTTGTGTTTTATTTAATTTGGTATCCTAATTGGTACACTTTCTGAATACGCACAATGGTATTTTTACAATTTTTATCTAAATTCGTAGCAGCGTATCGCTCGATGTCATGCGTGTTGCAGATTAAAGGCAATACGACGAGGGCTGTTTTCTAGTCTTCACGATTGCGTGCGTGCTCACAACATATCTGTTTATTAAAATATCATTGGTTGCCAGTGAGATTTCGACTAACGTGTCAGTTAGGAATTTCAAAGGGGACCTTAGACGATTGATTTTGCTTCAGTTGAAATGCATGTTACTGATCTTTGAAGACGGCCATGATGCTGTCACTGAATGTGTATTTCGCTCAAGTAACTACTATCAACAGACGCCTAGACGTCAAAATCACCCATGATCACGATTGTGTCCTCCATAATCGACTAAATCTGCAAAACATTTCCTACCATACATATGTATGTAGTCTGTGGGATAGTTTGACAGCCCATCGATTTGCAGCTAACTTCACTTCAGTTAGTTGAGTAGTTGACGAGTTTACATCTAGATTGTGCATATTTTGAGTTCTATTAAATTAAATTTTCGCCGTATTTGTATCAAAGTTTGTAGGTAAAGGCATTTGAATCACATACTAATCATGGCAGACCGTCTTACCCAGCTTCAGGATACCATAAACCAGGTAACATAGCGTGAATTATGTCATAATTATATTGTAGCCCCCACTGTATATTTACAATCATCGTTATTGACTGTTTTGCAGCAAGCTGAACACTTTTGCAACAGCATAGGTATATTGCAACAGTTCTCTACGCCGAGTAAGTTCCCTGGTTTCGACCGTAGTGGGTCCCAGACGCCGCAGCAGCAACAGAATCAGGAGGATTATGCTATGCTGTTCGCTACGTTGATATCTCGCTGTGCTAAGGATATAGACACGTTGATAGAGTCATTGCCGAGCGAGGAGAGCTCGACAGAGCTGCAGGTGCAGAGCTTGAGGCGTTTGGAGGCAGAGAATAAAGAAGCTGCAGAGCAACTTGAGGAGGTATGTTTTTTATCTTTGGTATACGTTTTAAATCTTGAGAGCTTGAGATCCAGTTATTATCTTTAAATTTGTTATTTATCCTCTTTTCTTACAAAATCTGAGGTAGTTATGGAACACTGGTTATTGGTGACTCAAAGAAAAAGTACCCCAACATGTAAACATGAACATAATACAAATTAAAGGAAAGTTTTGTGAACAAAATACTTTCATCAGTTATGATCCAGTAAAACTACCTTATAATGCATTACCCTCATAGTACAGCAGAATAACTTTGTTCTTCAATTGAAACCGTACCTACAAATTAATCTTTATCTGAATATCTGGTTCCAGGTGGTCCGCCAAGGAGAGATTCTTCTAGAGAAGATCCAGGGAGCCCTCAGTGACATAGCTCAATGTCAGCTAGACATGCAGAACCCAGCCCTGATCCTCAACAAGGATGTGAAGCCTCAGTTATAGGGCTCAGAGAGACACGGTACTGATTACCGTTGGTGATGATCTGATATGTATGGACAATTGATACAAATTGTTAAGTGTTATATGATTATTGTACACAAAGATAACCATATTACTATTTGGTCCTGCCTACCCTAAGGCCTAGATGTTAAAGTAAAATATATGGGCACAATAATATAAATTGATGAATTGGACTGTATATTCATTAGTAGGGTATACCTACACCTGTGTGTACGTTACCTTTAATAATTCTTCATTGAAACCACAGTACTTTTTCAACAAGATAAAATTAAGCATAGATTTCGATATGTGCACATTATAAAGACTCGCACTGTAAGAAAGAAAGAGAAAGTGCCCCTGTGTTTGTGCACACTCTTGTGCACTAAAACATTTCCTGTGTCCTTGGCTAGTCTCCACTGAGATTGGCGCCATGACCAAAAACGGTCAGGAGGATTAGGTTGCCAAGTGTAAAATAACTCCATTATAAAATTTGTAAGGGATTGGTGTGCGGGAAGCTTTCTTAAAACAAATTAGCTTGAAGACCTTATTTATTAGTTACATATTTTTGTTATAAAAATGTATTTAGTGGGTTGCAGCAAAAATAAACCAGGGTCTGTTTTATTTGTTGTTGTAAGTAATGATGTGTGGAACAAATAAATTAATGTTACCCAAATAGAAAACGATTTTTCAGTAAATATTAAAACCACCTACTTCAATTTATTCAGATGTAATTAGATGGCGTTGTACGTCTTTGAGATTCAGCGCCATCTTGTGAAAACAGTAATTACTTGTGTAGTGTTGAAATGTTAGTTCGCAAAATGTACGACAGATGTCGTTAGAAATACTTAGCTGTCGCGGGTGTAAGCAGATATTACCATTCAATCTCGTGTTATGTTGAAATCGGTTGAAATAGGTTTCATGAAGACGAGTTCTAATAAGACGAGAAAATAAGGTTACAGTTTCGGGCTTGAACAGCAGCGTTTTTCAACCGACTTCCAAAAAGAGGAGGTTCTCAATTCGACTGTATTTTTTTTTGTTTTTGTCTTAGTTACCTCAGAACTTTCGACTGGGTGAACCGATTTTGATGATTCTTTTTTTATTTGAAAGCTAGTGCTTCCCGCGTGGTCCCATCAATTTTGTGAACATCTGATGCTGATCTTCGGAGATATACAATAGAACTCTTCAAAAATAGACGGCAAATGTGCCGTAAATGTTACAATCGCTTGGATGTTTATTGTTTATACAACATCATGACGTAACATCACGCCTCACATTACACCCTCAGAGCACACGCTCTGAGGGGGTATGCAGATGTGTACAATACACCCAGATTTCGACAGTTAGGTATGTTAAGTTGGCGCGATCGTGTTCCGCGTGCGCCTCAAATGACGTAACATCACGCCTGTATGTTCTGAGGGGGTACGCAGATGTGTACAATACACCCAGATTTCGACAGTTCGTTCGTGTTCCGCGCGCGTCTCAAAGAGATGTTAGCAAAAGGGACTGTTCTAAAGAGATACTGCGGCTCTGGAACACCAAGGGCGATGAAGGAACATGGATGGGTCAGTAAAAGTCTGACACTCCCTCCTGCTCCGCCCAGAGCGGGGTAAATTACCCCTATAATTTGATGATAACCCATCCTAAAAAAAAGGTATGTTTTAGTTCCATATATTGGGGATACGCCTATTCATCATCCGCCTATTAATGTTCCCACTGCTGGGACACAGGCCTCCTCTCTATGAGAGGGAATGGGCTATAATCCACCACGCGCGCCCAGTGCGGATTGGTAGATGTCACATGTCTTCGAATGTTTTGGTTCTAGCACATGCAGGTTTCCTCACGATGTTTTCCTTCACCATTTTGAGAGCAGTGGTGATGAAATAAATTACACAAAGTAATACGCCTGCCAGGGTTTGAACCCACGACTTACTGTTCGTAAGTCGGGGCCGCCACTACTGGGCCACCGCTGCTCACGCCTATTACCATGACATGTTTTGGTAACAATGTCAAATAAATTCATGGCAAATATTTGTTTGGGAACAACTAAAAATGGATAAATAAAAAACCTTTTTGCAAAAAATAAAACCGACTTCAAAAAACACGAAAAAGTGAAAAATAACTTTAGCTTCAGAAGTCGGTGACAAAAAAAAATCAATCAAACAAAAGTCACCGACTTCTGAAGCTAAAGTTATTTTTCACTTTTTCGTGTTTTTTTTGGAAACCAATCCATAGTCTGCGCCAGATAAGTAGGAATTAAAGGTCATTAACCCGCATACATTTATTCAATTACATAATTCCGAAAACAGAAATAATGACATAAACTTGTCCCGAAACGACCTTTATCGTGATCCTTGAGTTTTTCTAGTAATAAAAAACGATTCATAATGAATTGTCGGGGTACCTACGCAGAGAAATTAAGGAAAAAGCAATGACCTTTAATTGCTACTTATCTGGCACAGACTAAGTAAAATGCGTTTAATTTAGACTAATAAAATGTCCATAATTTGTTAGTAAACTATGCTGGTCAGAAAAATAGCTTAGACAACATGCAGCCTGATAAGCCTTTCTACAACTGCAGATTCAGGTTTCTGCAATCATCCTTAGGATTCAGTTGCCACTTCCTCGAATTCGGCGAATTAGTGAGGCTGACTTTTTGCGCATTATAGCGTAAAAGTCATCCAACCTCGCGTCGGCAAACATGCCCGAGGCGCTACAAAACCGAGGCAGCCGCACCAGAATCCTAAAGGCGTTGTTGTACTGCACTATATGAGCATTGTAGGCCCGCTGCGTATAGTTTGTCCATAGGGCGCTGGTGTAAAAGCTTTGACAGTATGCTCTGAACAAAGTTACCTTAACCTGTGCTGTACACTTTGCGAACCTACCTGTGCACCAACATGTTAGCTCGCACCGACAATGCTCTCCTCTCCCTCTCAATATCTCTGTCATCATTAAGTGTTTCAGTTACAATGTGCTCTATAAATACTTAACTAAACTCAGACACATGACTCAAGGATATTCCGTTTGGGTATACGAGTGGTATATGCTCAGGTTGTTTATTTTTACCTCTGATAATCATATACTCACTCTTTTTAACATTGTACCTGCCGTGAATCTCGGCGTATGACTCACAGTTAAAGGTACCAATACCTACCACTGCATTTTTTTACTATAAGTATTTTATTTATATTGATTTTCCGGGAGATAGATATTAATCGCTCAAAGGACTTTGAACAGCTGGAGGAGGTTACAGACATAGGAACCTACCTACCTTCTCGAAATATTTGTAAATATACATAATTAAGACACACATACACACACACACACACGGTACATCACTACTTTTTAGTCTGTTTTAGGCTTTCACGGTTCATAACTATACTACAAATGTCACTTACGGGATATCTTCCGTGATTATTGTTTATTTTTGAGCTCCCGATATTTCGACGCTGTAGCAAGCGCCATGATCGCGGGTTAACTGGAGAATGCGGGTGGCTGGAACAAATTGTTAGGAGCAGACAAATCTGTCTACCCTCTTTCTTTGTCTTTTGCTACGCGCACTATTGGAACTCGATACTAAGTCACGGCAAAAAACACTCACAGTATCACTAGGTTTTGTGGAGTCCTTGTTATGTTGCTGGCTGCTACTTTTGAGCATATTCAATACTGGATTCCACGTACTTGACAATTTGAAGCCATCCTCTCGATTGAAATTTAATACAAATAACAAAATACGTGGCTTGTGGAATTCAATCCAGTGATTGGGTTGAATTCCACAAGCCACGTATTTTGTCAACAGACAAACATTACTTTCAAAGGCTGACAAGAGAATCAATTGAAATAAGAAGACAACAATTTCAATCGAGAGGATGGCTTCAAATAGTTTCAATAGTTTACCATCACACCTGGAAATCGATTTATTCTGCACCAGCGCACACAAAATTAGAAAGATATTTAACAAGGAGTATTTTGGTGACAATCATAAATAGCTTTTAATTTTGATCTTGACACTGCACGACTTGACATACTTAGTATACTATCGCAACATATATGTTTACATTGTAATTACTTTACTTACTTAAATTGCTGTAACTGGTTAACGCAAGTAACTCATACCTAATTAGATATAATACATGTGGAAGCTTGTAATTAGCAAATGTCACTACTTATGCATGATATTTATAATTGTTATTAGTCTGTATGCTTTCTTTAAAATTAAATAAATAAATAAATAAATTGTCAAGTACGTGGAATCCAGTATTGAATAAATGCTCAAAAGTAGCAGCCAGCAACATAACAAGGACTCCACAAAACCTAGTTAGAGCAAGAGCCCGCGACGGCCAGACCTTCGTTATTTTATAAAAGCTGAAAAATTTTCTGTGCATGTCCCCTATACAGGTAAGAACAACCAGCGACTATAGAGTTTGGGTTATGGTTACTTCGGCAGGTATCAGAGATTAAAGGTGTATAAAATAGTGCCTTACTTTCGTAAAAGTATAAAGCTTAATTTTTATATATTTTCTTCGGGATAACTTTATAAATCTCGTCATCCATTGCCGGACACTTATAACAGTTGCAACCCCCTGCCAGACACCCCTAAACATGAATAAATTATACTTTCGTCATAGTATAAAAGCTAAATTTTATATAATGTTACTTGGGGGCCAATAAAAAAATGTTACCTCGATAGCCGGACAGTTTTCATGGTTTTTACACCTTGCCAGACACATTGAAAGTCCGATGTACTTAGTTGCGAGCGCGAGTGCTTAGTCAATTGCGTTTTTTTTTAATTTTAAATAAAGAAATAATTTTATAACGTTCATAGCCATGTTATATAAAGTCATCATCATCTGCCTAGCCTTTTCCCAACTTTGTTGGGGTCGGCTTCCAGTTTTACCGGATGCAGCTGAATACCAGTATTAAAACCAGTGCCATGTTATATAAAGTAAAAAATGTTATTTTATTATTGTAAAAAACAAAAAAAAAAGAAAGAATCGTTTTTATAAATTTCATCACTGTTGTCGATATTTTCATTTTCATCGTCACTACTCCTCCAGTCGATGGCATCATCGTCGTCAATTTCGCCTTCTTTGTCTGGCCTCAAGTAACATATAAGGGTGTAAAAAACCTCATCACTAAGCCGTCAACCAATCATTCTGTACATCAAACTAAGTAACTTTAAGGCCCATTTAGATGGAGATAGTTTCTCGAACGATTCTGGGCGAGAAATCGTACGCTACTATCGCAAGCAATAAATCGCCCTAAGATTATCGTATCACAATGTTTACATACAGGCAAGAACTAAATTCTCGCCTACGATTATGTCATACGAGATTCGCAAGTAAAGTATCGCTAGGCGATAAGTTACTGCGATTGTTTACACGGCGAAAATTATAGTAAGAAGATTCTTGCTTCCGAGTTCTCGACTTGTATAAACACGATCTCATATGACATTTTATCAAGTTCATACGAGTATCGTACAAATCGGTTTGAACTGTTTTTGAGTGCGAGATTTGCCATTCGAGTTCAGTGATTACTACGGTATTGTTCTCAAAATGACACAAAAATCATTCAAATTTGGTACTGCTGATAATGTTAAGTTTCTTTTGAAATGTATAGAAATTACGAGTGTTTGTGGGATACGGCGAATGTGAATTAGTATAAAAATCGTGATGCAAGAAGTGCAGCTCTTGATACATTGTCAAGAGAATTGGGAGTTGAGGAATTTGGCCCAAAAGAAATAACAGCAAAAATTAAAAATTTGAAAAAAAAAACAAAACCTCGAAATACAATTCTCGCTCTGTAGTTCTGTTTACACGGAGATAGATATATATTCGATGCGAGGCAATTGTCACCCAAGGGGAAGGGCGACAATCGTGAATGTTTACACGAAGAAACTTTTTTTATGTTCTTTCGATAATCGTATCTTCGAGTCGAGAAACTCTCTCCGTCTAAATGGGCCAAAAATTATTGCTGGGAAACGACTTTTTGTTTTGGGGTGAAAAATCATGTTTTGTGGTAGAACTCAATGTATAACGCACTCAAAACATTGTGTTGATGGATGGATTGAATAGTACGGGGGACGTGGAGGTGTTTAAAGTAAAAATCTAACATTAAAAACTTGTATTTAAAAAAAAAACTTGTCAAAAAGTTGGAACTTTGACCCCCAATATCTCCGTAGGTACTAGAAGGTTTCCAGGTATGGTGTAGAACAATAAAAATATCGCAATGACGAGGAGAACAAGTGCCTTTCGGCTTCGTTAAGAGGTGTTTTACACCCTTTTTATGTTACTTGAGGCTTATAAAAACTGTAAATAAGAAACAAAAAGACAAAGAAGGCGATATTGACGACGATGATGCCATCGACTGGAGGAGTAGTGACGATGAAAATGAAAATATCGACGTCAGTGATGAAATTTATAAAAACGATTTTTTGTTGTTTTTTTGTATTATACAATAATAAAATAACATTTTTTACTTAATATAACATGGTTATGAACGTTATAAAATTATTTCTTTATTTAAAATCTTAAAAAATCGCAATCGACTAAGCACTTGCGCTCGCAACTAAGTACCTACATCGGACTTTCAATGTATCTGGCAAGGTGTAAAAACCATGAAAACTGTCCGGCTATCGAGGTAACATTTTTTTATAGGCCCCCAAGTAACATATATAAAATTTAGCTTTTATACTATGACGAAAGTATAATTTATTCATGTTTAGGGGTGTCTGGCAGGGGGTTGCAACTGTCATAAGTGTCCGGCAATGGATGACGAGATTTATAAAGTTATCCCGAAGAAAATATATAAAAATTAAGCTTTATACTTTTACGAAAGTAAGGCACTATTTTATACACCTTTAATCTCTGATACCTGCCGAAGTAACCATAACCCAAACTCTATAGTCGCTGGTTGTTCTTACCTGTATAGGGGACATGCACAGAAAATTTTTCAGCTTTTATAAAATAACGAAGGTCTGGCCGTCGCGGGCTCTTGGGCTAAGTGATACTGTGTGTGTTTTTTGCCGTGACTTAGTATCGAGTTCCAGTAGTGCGCGTAGCAAAAGACAAAGAAAGAGGGTAGACAGATTTGTCTGCTCCTAACAATGTTTTCCAGCCACCCGCATTCTCCAGTTAACCCGCGATTCTTGTATAATCTATGCCCGCGATCATGGCGCTTGCAACAGCGTCGAAATATCGGGAGCTCAAAAATAAACAATAATCACGGAAGATATCCCGTAAGTGACATTTGTAGTATACTTTTTAGTCGTTTTAATTACTTATGGGCGTCTAGTACCTACTCATAGAAATTAACAACTTTTACTACGGGCCCGCCCGACTATGAAATCTCGAAAAAAGCATCGGCTATTTCATACATTATTGGTCGCGTAACTCGAAAAAATGTAGGAAGCAGCTGATATTCGAGAATTCATAGTCGGTCCTATAGTAAAAGTTGATCATTTTCATGAGTACTAGACGCCCTTAAAGTAATTAAAACGACTAAAAAATAGTATTGTATAGTTCAATTAATGTTACTGATGGTTAGGAAAGTGTCTGTGTCAATCAATCAATCGTCTCTATTTATATAGGTACATAGGTTGCAACAGTGTGCAGATGTTACAGATGAATAGGTAAATATTATAGTTTCTCCATGTTTTGCCATTTGGCGTACCTACATTTAAAGGAGGCTAAGCGAAGGCCAGACGTTGGCTAGGCTGAGGTGTCTAAGCTTGTTATCAGCGCGATTGGTATAATAAGTATACGGTACCTACAATAATTTTCATAGGTACGACTCACTATTTAATAGGGTACCGCTCGTTGATGATTTATAGCCGTGAGCTACATCAAGTACCTACCTTAATTACATTTATCTATTCGAAAACACTTTCACATTTCCAACGAAATCGTATTCGAACTTTTTTTCTGAGGAAGGAAGGAAGTTTCTCTTCGCCCATCCTGGTTCAGTCCCTTGATGTCCGGCTCAAACCGGCCACTCGAAGAACCTTTACAAGTTTACATTCACACGCGGCCCGCGCCCAGCCTCTCGCCGCGCCGTCGACGCTTCACTCACCTGCAGTTGATAACCAACCTCTTTGCCGCGAGCACGCTCCACGCCTCACGCTACCGGTTTTTGATCGCACCTCTTTAGTGACGAACGATTTTGAATTCGAAGTTTTTGAATTTACAACCCCATTCGTTCATCAACTCGTGTTTCAAATTCCAAATTGTACAATGATGGACTCTGAACTGTGTGACTGTTTATTTTTTAATTATTGAGTGTTATTTTTTGTTTATTTTTCTATGGGATTGTTCCCTGAAAAGTGGTGAGGGAGTGAGTGTGAAAATTGGAACCGACCCGGAAGGACGGGTCTATTCTGCCTTCGCGCTCCCGTGACAGGTATGTGATTCTACACCTTACTAGGTGACGGTTGAAAATATTAATTGTTTACATTGCATAAATCCGGTATTATCTATAAATTATAACTTTAAGTTCCCTAACGCCACTAATTGGTAAGCGGATTGTCAGATAGGAGCAGGATTTTCCAGTAATTTTCTGGTTTTACGCGGCATTGATATTGAAAACAGTAGTTTTCGCTTCTGTCACTTTGCAACTTTCTATAATTAAGTACATACCTTAATACTAGTCGGGACTTAATTAGATTCTGATTGAAAACGAAGCACATGCATTTTCTCAAAGTAGACCGAAGATAATTAAAGATTAAGAAGACCTAATTGAAAATACTTACCTACCCTCTAGTTGACTTTATTGTAGATAATTAAACTACACTCATTTGGTTAGCAAACCAAGCTTAGCACTCAGACTTTGTGTGTTTTAGAGAAAATTGAAAATATTCAATAGAGAGGTGAAAACCGGTCGCCCTATCGCTCTTTCCCTCCATCTTTAAAGATTTTCTTCGCCCATAGAAATTTAGACGTTCTCCTTTCAACCATCATTCGAAATTACAGTCTAGATTAAGACAAAATAAATAATGTAGATATCCTAACTTCGTTGTGTTTGACTGCAAGTTGGTAGGTATTGTTCAATTCGCTCCTAGGTTACCCATCCATAGGTTAGCCGTTCAGATGAGGCAAAAGATTTTTTCAATAGGAATTTATCACCAGCAACAACGACTAGAATTGGGGGAGCTTGCTGGCAATATGCTCACTCCATAATGTTATGGGATCTAAAAATAACTGCGACAGCGAAATATACGTGTAGTAGTGTATATGTGGGTAGTTTCGACATTCGACACAATATATTACTTTACTCTTAGATTCGACAGCTCCAAACCTTCGGGAAACCTACAAATGCCTACCTATAAATCATCGTCGGCATTCTCCAGCCTTTATCCCATTTTATTAGGGTCAACTCCTCTGTTAGTTGTCTACTTATTCCTATCTATGGCTTAGGTCACTTGTCAATATCGAAGGCTAAACATGTCTGTATTTCTAGTTCTAAGAAATAACATACGAAGTATCTATTGTCAGACTTTAATTGCGTTGGTCCGCAAACCTCATAACTGCGTTTTTTAATGCTCAACCAGCAATTTGTGGTAAATGTTATTGGTAATTAATTGCAAATCGACTCGTTTGGAACTCGTATTTATTTACTCGTGCAGAAAAATAATGGCCGCTGAATTTTATGATGTGAGTTTGGTTGGGCGTTGGGCCTAGTTTTCGACAACCTGTACCAACTAAATTAAGAACCTTATTTCGTTTGTTAGGCGGTTTATCTGGCTTAGTTTTAAAGCTTGTTTTAAATCATATACCTATTTACTAAAATAAATTGTATCAGTCAAGTGAATAAGTATGCAATTTCAAAAATATAAGCGCTGATAAGGTCTCTAGCACAACTAATATAGAGTGTTAAAGTTACTATCGGTTTGTGTTTTTCAATACCTAAATAATTGTAAGTCTACAAAGATAATAAATAGCTATCATCGACATATGGGTAAGACCATGAAAATGCAACCCAAAACTGAATACAGCATTCCTAATTAAACAGAAAACCACTTTATAAGCATCTTTCAAAACAAGAGCCGCCATTTCCTAAACCACGTAACTGCCATTAGCAGAAGAGCTCCTCAACTGTCCATTGACTTATGAACTGCATTATGTAGATGGATAGAAAACGCGGATGTCACAGACGATGCAAACTGAGTTTAACATATCTATGAGATTATTACGTTATAGAGAATATATTGAGGCGAAAATGTTCGCGGATGCTTTGTGAAAGTGTTGACCCCTTCGAAACCGGCTCGCTAGTCGAGGGTTTTCCATCTACTGCTTATATGTTGTAATATACACTTTATATGTGAGTAAACTTTGGGTCGTTACTGCATGAGTAATATTTTGACATTTCCGTTGCTTCAAGTTCCCTGGATTGGATTGGATCTGTGTTTCGGGTGGATTCATCAAGTAAACAGAATTTAGAGTTTTGACTCAATATACTTCATTTTCAACCCCTCTCGGGTGTGGTTCTTGTAAGTCTCCAGTAATCATCCTCCCCCAACACTATCCCAATTTATTTTGTGCGGCACTGCATATCTGTCACTTCCATTCAACTTTATCAGTAGGCAGAACTGAAGTCACCCTTTTTCTATATCTCTCCCATATCATCATTAACAACATTCATATGTCGTTCCTTTAACCTTCCCTGCTCTTAACAGTTATTGCTGTTCAAACTGAAAACTTTCCTCGCATCCTTCATTCCTTATATTTATAGTTTTACCATAGGTATGTTTATTTGTCGTGAGTTAGGACATTTATGTTTAAAAAGCCTTCATAGAGAGAAGGGCTACAAAATTCACTCCGTCCTTGTGCGTACCTCAACAGCTAGCTTCGTCCACATCCATTAATCACTTATAAAGCTCAAAAGCGAACTGTCCACTAGTTTTTAAACTATTTTGAAAACTTATTTGCGTGAATAGACTTCATAATCGTCGTTATTTTGTAACAATGATTTAAATGGCTTGTCAATCAATCAATCAGGTTAACCGATTGCAGGTTACTGTAGACATGCTTATAAGTAGTGCCTCAACACAAAAGCTTTCAAGTTACGAGTACCTGAACCCTATATATTACCTACCTACTAAACTACCCTATATACTAAAGTGCTTTTATGCCAAAATTAAAGCACACTGTTGAATTTTTAGTACTCGGCTTATTGTCAAGAGATGAATTATCATCATTGGTACCTAGCTACATTTTTATAGGTGAAACTTGAAACTACATCTATCTCATCACCACATAACGTTCGTAGGTCGTTGTAAAAATGGTCGTCTAAATGAGACATCGATCATCTAGACGAGTTAGACGACCAATCTTACAACGACTTGGTTAGTTGGGATACCTAAATGAGGTTCAAATATTCATCAAAGTCCGCCCTAGTCTTGAAATATGCACTTTGTGATAAGGCGTAGGTATTCTTGTTCTATCAGTTTGCATTAGTAGTATAAATATTATAGGTACTAGGAGCCCTATTTTTCACAGATGGTAAAGGTTTAAGTGCAGTCAATTTCTTCCGATAATTGATAGCACCAATCGCATTCTCACCCGGATCATGTAAACGTCTAAACCTCGGCAATGATCGTGGTTTAAATGCCAATAGCGAACGCCTTACAAAGCTGTCGAGGAAATCCTATTATAAAACATGATAAGAACGTGTTCTAAAATATAATTACCGTCAGCTGTATGTTTCTACACACGTGGTAGTAGCTCCCCGACTTGTGGCCTCCGGAATATGATAATATTTGATAATAAATCCGATGCAAACGTAAACCTCGAATTTCCAGTTAGTTGACGATGCTATTTAAATCAATCAGCGGTCAAGTGCGACCTGTAAGTGAGGTTGGGCGCCATTTTTGTTTATATTTGAAATTAGAAAAGATCTAGAAGAGTGGTTCTCGATTGTCATTTGTCGATGACTGATGATTCAAATTAAGAGAGTAGGCATTCCAATGTACATTTTAGAAAAAGGTTCGCTTCTTTCTTCCAATTTCACTATTATCTAAAGTGAAATTGGAGGATAAAAGCGAACCGATATATTTCGAAACGAACGGTAGTCTAAGTTATACCATACTCCTAGTTTGGGAGGCGAAATATCAAGTAAGTCCCAAACATAACATAGAAGCAGGTACAGATCGCAAATTCTTTTAAGGTTGACACTACACCTACAGACTCACACGTCCTTATCCTCAGGGCTATCTTATAGGCTTGTTAAAATTAGGCCAAAACAACAACACGTCGTTTAAATGGAGTCAGACCTATTAAGCTGTCATCCTTGAATACAGGCGCAATCGCCTATTCGGTCCACGTTATAAAATAAGCTCAATTTTGTAATCTCACGGCACGGCACCCATACGCTACGGTCACCAAATAAGTCAATACTCGAGTCGCATAAACCAACACGATATTCAAATGGTTGTCAAATATAGCTGATTAGGAAGCAAGGACATTCGACTTATCGTGCTTACGTGTAGTCGAAGCCTTCACCTGTAATGTTTGAGTTTACAAGATAAACAAAAATCGTGTTTCGTAAATTAGCGGTTGTTATTTTATTAAGAAGATAAGTAGTTGATAAATGGTGATGTTGGAAAGGCTTTTAACTATTTGATGGAGGTGTCAAAGGTCTCGAGGATTAAACGTTGATTTTTCCTTTAAAGCTGTCTTTTTCGGTGTTTTCAGTCTGTTGTGCTCAAGACAGATCCAGATAGAAATGCGACACCCTTAGGTAATCACCCAATTCACTCGAGTTCTACTGAATAGGAATATTTGTTTCAGAATCTACATTTTATGATGTGACTCAAAATTTAGCTCTACCTAAAGGAAATCATAGCAATAATAATTAACAAGTTTGCATCTCCATCCTGTACAAAACAAAAGTGAGAACGGTCAAGAAATTTTAAATTTCGAGTCTTCGCATTCGTCGTCCATTTTTGTTTTAAAAGCGCCATCTTGGAACTTACCTTGACATTTAACGCGTCTGAGCCGAGCGTGGATCCTCTTTTAATGTGTTTTAAATAATACAAAAGTTCATTTCTAAATCGTTACAATGTAATGGAGAGCTAGTACCATGTTGATAAAAAACTCTTCAAGTGATAATTTTTCAGTCACGAAAGGGTTTTACCTTATTTAACATTTGAATTAACGTCAATTTTCTTCTGATGATGGCGTGGATTCTCCTTTTATACACGATCTATTAGTTCGTAATACGAACTAATAGATCGTGTATAAAAGGATAACGAAAGTCCAAATAGAATAAGCTTCAGTAGCTCCGCCTTATTTTAATACATTTGTCATCTAGTCGTTCATGCAGACAGCAAACACAATTTTTAACACATTTCTATTCCGAGTTTCACTCAGCTCGTTTCTCACTTCGCAAATCGAACATATAAGTAACCGATTCCTGTGACTGCAGTTTGAACTTTCCTAGCAGTTCATTGTTTGGTGACTTGGTGTGCAAACACCAAGAAAGTTCAAGGCGGCCAGTTGCATCACAAATGGAGTCATAAAATGTAATGGCCGTAGAACGTACAACAACGCTTTAAATAACGATAGAGCGGTTTCACGCGAACAAACGGTTTTAGCAAATCACGGTACGTATCTTTATTTGGAGATTAACAATAGAATTCGCAACTCTGTATTGTTTGTTTGGTTCAATCGATTAGATTGGTTAGCATGCTATTTCAAATGTTCAATTAAGATCAGAAAGTAGCGTTCACCTTTTCTAAAAGGTTAAAGTAAGCTCGTAAGTATACTTAGTCAATACAACACTTTGCTTAGGTATTGGGAAAATAATCATAATGCTGTCTATCTATTTGCTGCATGTACAACTCCCCGTGACCATTCTTACCAAAACCCTCATAGTCCCTATAATAGTCCCTATAAAACCATTAGTTAGAAGCTCGAATTCGAAATTGGAAGCCCATAGTTTTAATGAAAACATGGTTGATTTCGAATTGCATCTATCGCGCGAGTTTGATAATAGCTCCCTGACGTGTTACAAACCATTTTAGAATGGATGGGGTTTTCCAAGTGCTATCTAAAGCGTAGGCTAGGTAAACAGAACAAAATAGTTTTAGCGTTTCACAATTGTGTTGCTGTCTTTTGTACAATTAGGTACCTTTAATTACCTACCTGCTTTAATGTAAGCTTTTGCTTATAGATAGAGACACTACAATTGCAATTTGAAGATACTTCTGTAAGTAAATTTATAGTGAAAAACTTGCTACAGGTTGTGTTTTGCCCTACCTATATACATAGATAGGTAGGGCAAAACACAACCTGTACTGTGTACTGTGTGTGTGTGTGTACTGTGGATACTTATATTTAAATAAAATGGGACTAAAGGAGAAAAAAAAACACAATAACAATAGTTATATAAAACTTGTACCTACTGAACTATGTTTGTATACTTTGCATTATAAATCAATTACATCATAATCACCAATTCATATAATATCAAAGGTATATAACTTAATATTATGCTGATATGATAATATTAAATATTTATGCGGAACTGCACATTTATTTTTAGATTAATAGGTACTATGACATTTTGCTGAAAAACAATTTTAGAGAGAATGAGAAGCATTATTTAATGTAATTTCGTGATAACAAGAATAATTTAGAGCACCACCTGCCTAGCCTTTTCCCAACTATGTTGGGGTCGGCTTCCAGTCTTACCGGATTCAGCTGAATACCAGTATTTTACGTGGAGCGACTGCCTATCTGACCTCCACAACCCGGTTAGTACTGGGTAATACGATACCCCTTGGTAAGACTGGTTCTCAGACTTTTTGGGCCACTGACTACCTGTTACGACTGTCAAAGATCTACAAATGACAACCGGGACCACCAGCTTAACGTGCTTTGCGAGGCACAGAGGAAACTCGGTATGTACCGACCTACAGACCTGCCTAGGCAAGGACGGCTTAACCTAAAGATCCTCTCAGCTCCCAGCTCCTCCATGAACAAGAACAATTTAGAGCCTACTTATATTTTTATTGTTAGAACATAGAAATCTATTTTCATCTGCGAAAGAAAAACTTAAGGTAAAGTACCTTTAGTTTTTAGTTAGTAAGAACTAAGGTGCCCAAATGACAACAAATGTTGATATAACAATTAAAACAACTTTGTAAGTACCTAATGATGTAACTTAGGAATTCCAAGTTTATGCAAAAAAGAGCACTTCGTGCATTTAAGATTACTTAAAGGTTTCGCTCCAAAAACTGGTCTTTGGCGCAAATATCTTATTTTCATCGTAATATCAGTTTCAATTACATAACAAGATTTGAACTTTAAACCTGAGCGTTTATAAGCACACAAAAACAAGATCAATCGCTACCGTTGACTTCTTTTTATTAATTCCAATGCCTATAAAGGATTTGTAAGAAAGCTTTTGTGTCTATTGCTCAAACGTCCCGACTAGTTCACGTTTACTGACTGAATAAGTAAATAGTTGGGCAATATCGATCCTAAGCGAGAGATTTCGCGTTTGAGTGAAATATTTGTCGATGGATGTGGTAATCGGCGCAGTTCGGCCGACTTCGGAAGATGCACGACGAATGAAAATTAATCACGAATTAGTTCATTAGATACCTATTGGAATATAATGGAGCAATAGATGTTTAAATGGATGTTTAGAAAGAGGGCAAAGGAAAGTGAATGTATTTCGGTAGACAGTAAATGTGAGAGATGAAGTATGGGAAAAAACTGAATTTATCATAAACATAGTCTTGTTATTGGCTTTCAGCCATCTTTCGGTGGATTGATTTTGTTGATTCACGTTCTTTTTAGCCGTAGGTAGGTGCTGGGAAAGTGGGAAAATCTCCCGTGTTCTAAATAATTAAGTAGTGGATACAGAGAGAGATACCGAACTGAGATCAAACGGAAAAGTTAACCTAACCTACTGAGTTACAGAGCCACCTACATGATGCTCATCTTCATTAACACTAAGCGACACCTAAATGAATGCCTAATTAAAGTGCACTGTTGGATTCCCAACGGCCTAGCACCGAGATATGTAATCCTCACAATGCAATAATATTATTAAGGCTACTGTTTTCCTAGGAATCGCTTAGTGTTCATGAAAACGGGCATACCTATGTATGTTATTTTCCAAACACTTTGTTTACATGATGACGTTTCTTTTAATCACCGCTCAACATGCAAATTACAATGTAGCTCCAATAACACCAGCTTGCAAATGTTATTTCAATAATAATAAAACCGTATCTGCAATCAATTGTGTTGGTAAAGGCATACAGTAGGTATTGCTGTATTGCTCAAGCGGGGGTCATTGACCGCTCTGTTGTTATTTTGAATAGGTGATTACGAACTAATTCATCTTTAGTGTTCAATATTCATCTTTGTCATTATATTTTTAATATAGTAGGCGTTTTTTAAGGACCTCCTTTTTGTTTGTGCCCAATTAAAATTCTTATTTCTTTTTGAGGTTAGATTTTTTTTTTATTATTTGTAGTAAATACGTGATTATGATTGGAATGGCTAAAACAATGATATTCTAATAAACAGATATGTTATACACCTACAAAACCACCGAAAAAAGTGTTCCGCGGGGGAGAGTCAGCTCACATACACGCAGTGACGCAGAATAAAGGCAAAACCACCCAATTGGCCCGTTTTCGAGTCTTCACGATTGCGCGCTCACAACATATCTGTTTAATAGAATATCATTGGGCTTCAATAGGTTAGATAATAACCTACTTTTTTGTCAAAGGTTGAAATTATTAAACCGGTAAGAAATAAACCGGGGAAGATCATTATTTTAATTATGAAGACTGATTAAAATCTCATAAAATAATTTATGCCAAAAGAGTAAAAGCGAAAAGATTTATAAACACAAACCAGTTCGAACATGTAAGTTCGGTAAGCGTGTCAAGCACGTTTACTAAGCTGGCCGACGAAGAAAAAAAAGTTGTAAAAAAAAAACAAGGCTGTACCTCTTTTCACTTTCGTCTGCTGTAGCGGTATAATGAACGTGGTGCCCTCCCTGTGTTTATGTTTGTTGTACTACGGACTACGAAGACCTGTTTCAAAAAGTTTTTAAGTTTTATAGAAGCATTGTTTTGAATTGGCAATTTAAATGAATCGCTATAAGTATAGCAAGTTGTTTTAGCTCTGCTACAAATCTATAAATTAAAAATGAATCGCTGATTGTGTTACTAAGCGCAAATCTCGAGAGCAGCTGAACCGATTTCGCTAATTCTTTTTTTATTATTTTCCTGGAAGTACGAGGATGGTTCTTACGGGGAGAAAAATTTAAAAAAACTGCCTGAAAAAAAAATGAAGAACCGACTGTTAGGCGGTTCGAAGTTCGCCGGGTCAGCTAGTTATATTATAAATAATTGAGCTCCAATATTTTTTGCGGCAGCAATCGTATTGAATAAAAAAATTACTACATTTATACGTCCATACAACGATATTTAATTAAACAGATATGTTATGAGCGCGCAATCGTGAAGACTCGAAAACGTGTCAATTGGCCTGTTTTTCCTTTATTCTGCGTCACTGCGTGTATGTGAGCTGGCTCTCCCCTGATGTGTATAACATATCTGTTTGTTAGAATATCATTGCGTCCATAACAATACATTATTCAAAACGTACCTATGGACATCGTGAGCTATTGTAAAAATAAATCCTTGTATAATACAAGAATTAACAGACTATCCTCAATGTTACCTGACAAATCACGTACTTTTCAATGCTAATAGGTATAACCAACGAATAACATTGAAAAACGTTTTCCTCACATTGATTCAATTTTTTTATTGGTAAGTATTCAAAATTGCTATATGTCACATTAGGGAAAACACTTTAAAAATAATAATAAATGTTATTTCTAATTAAGTAGCTTCTTTATTATTTGTCCTTTTGCAACATCCCTTCCTTTGAAGTATCACAATATCTTGGCCTTAAGAAAAGGGTTTTTAACAAAAGTTATAGCAATGTAGGAAACAAACAATCACTAGTGCGAATATCCCGGTTACGTTTACTATCAACAATCTCTCTTCTTAATTAAAAACCCATTCATAACGTACGGTAATGGCTGCCGCGATCTTATTTATCGGTTTATAACGTATAAAAAAGCTATTATTTACAATTTCCTGGCAATGGATAAGAAGGTCGGCCATATGTCGTGTGATGGCGTGTACAAATGATCATGGCCGTGAAATTTGGAGCGAAAAACTAGACTTTTACCATTAAAACATTATTGTGGTCCGTTAATGTGCAACTAAGTGGTGTAAATGCGATAATCATGGCGCACTGTACTTTATAGCGCGACAGGGATCTTTAGAGGCAGTTAGGCTGCAAGACGTTGGTGTTTTGGTCAATAAAGTTGGCGGCACATATATATTTTTTTATGATTCTAAATTTGAATAATGATCACCAAAAAAAGATGTCGATCCATTACGCCAAAAAATCATAACATTTCCGTTTGCATTTATAATGCTTACACGCATTTCTGTCCAGACATGGATGTACGAAGGTCTCTCTATCTAAGTATAACGAATGAATGAAACGAGTTTTCATGGTTACCTGCCTGGTACCCACTTCTCACTATAGTGTTAATAATTTACACAAGGATAGTGTTTCTTTGGACATGTCTTCGTTAAAATAAATGTTCATGTCGTGTGGATTGTAAATCAAAGTCCAAAGTCTGATTTCCAAATTTGTTTTATTAAGGTTTTATGGTGTTGTTTTGATTGCGAATATATATTATAATACTTCAACTAGATAGGTCTCATAATATATCAGACTATTATGGCTATTAATAAAAAATATCAGATGAGTACAAAACAGTATAAAAACAATCGAAGTTCCTAAGAAAATAAGGAGGGGATAGTGAAAACAAGTGCTGTAAATTGGCAGATTTAAAGCAATACGTGATGTAAAGATCGGATCCTTGAAAGCCTTACAAAGTTCGTTACAAAAATCAAACAACGCGCTTTTATTTCGGCAATATTGTCTCGCCGGGCGTTAGTGAAAACTGGCAGCGAGTTACACTTCAGAGGCTTTAATGAAATCTCTATTACATAGTCGCAATTTCCCAGACCACCAGCCAATACTCTGTCTAATAAAACTTCCAGACCGGCGTGAAAGGCATTCCGGCGGTAACAAATAACATATAATTAACATAATAGAATAAACGACATCATCATTATTAACAGAACCGTAGGTAGACGTAGAACAAATTAACATACATAATATAACTTATTAGCAAGTGATGCCGACTGATAGCATCTGCTCATGTCACTGACTGACAGTTACAAATACAGCCCTTAATCAAATTACACTGCAACAACTATCTTTCGGCACTCGAATTACATTGCGTTGTTGGGTAAATGTTTGTAGCACTTCGATACCCGCAATTATAGACACAATTATAATAACAATGCACCGTGCCCGGTCGGGCACCGCTGGGGAATAGTTAAGTAGTTATTATATTCAAATCAAATCAGTTTATTGCAAACATGTTGAACAGGGTTTCCGAGGATGATGTACCTACGTTGATAGTGAGCTATTTATTAAATACTTTTATTTATTATAATTATAATTTATGTTTATTTTATTTTTTGTTTCAAAAAACTCTTGCAATGTGTATCACTTCTGGTTCAAAACAAAAAAACATTTAATTCCGATAAATAAGTGAACAATTTTGTTTAAATTAAATTGTATTTTAAGGATTTTGGTATTTTATTATAAATCTTGATACACATTATGCACGGGCCTGAATGGAAATTACAAGTTCTATGGTTAGTACCTACTAGTTCCATGGTGAATTAAATGCATTGAAAAGACAAAGACGGCAGCGTTAGTTCAGATTTCGGCCACACACCGACTGATATTTGTAAGTAATAGCCATTGTGATCATTACGCGATTAAATAACATTTATTATAATCCAAAAGTTAGTTTTATGAATGCGTGCGTAGGTATCTAAAACTAGTTCTGTAAAATATTAATGTATTCCTATTGCAAGTGATCGCCAATGTTTTAGTTATTTGACCTTAGTCTGGCATTTGTAAAATAAACAGGCACTTTGGAATTTCGCTGGCAACTATACTATGTCTGGTCAATATTACTAATTATTATAATTATAATCTACTTTGGAGTTGGTATTTGTCAATTTTGGCGGTTATGTTATTATTTTAGTTACTAATGATAAATATAAGTCGAATATTCAAAATTGGTAGAGTACTTACTTATTTGTAAAAAAAATTAGGCTCGATTGTTTCCTGTCTCTTGTCATCTAAGCTGTCAATTTTGGCGCGCAAATTGTTGTTGGCATTCTTAATTCAATGTTGTTGTTAATAATTTAGAACTTTTTTTTAAACTTAAAAAGTCGTTAAGCACTAAGCAGACTTCTACAGTCTACTTAGTGCTTAATCACTGTTATAGCTAATAATGGGTAGTAAATATGTCAATTTTATTTTTGCTATTATAAAATAAGAAAAACGTATCTAATAAAGATCCGTAACGGTGCTAATAAGGACTAGACAAAAGATAATTACATTTCAGACGAATTTCAATTAGTCTTTGGTCAGAATGTAAACATTTATTTTTAAATGAAACATCATCGAGGTGTGACCAGGCGAGGTCTAGTGTGAAAGATGACATAATGGGTGTCTTATGAGCATAATAATTGACATATAGGTAAGAATTAGTTAATGTTGTTTTTTTTTAATCTTATTGCCCTGTCATAAGACTTATAATCCAATATCACTTTTACTATTTATTTTGATGAATTCACAATAAGTTGTTGAGGTTTTTTTTTTGTCACGAGGAAGGTCTTCTTGTTTATAAACCAATAAGGATTATTATTGCTTATCCAAAGTAAAAAAAAAGCTAAATTAACATAGCGTGGTCAGTAATATTAGTAATATAATATCCAATGTCAATGAATTTAAATTTATCATAGCTATTTTATCGATGGTCAACAAGAAGGACTTATCTACACATTTTAAGCAGGTATTTCATGTGTAAAAAGTTTGCAAATCATTATGCAAAAGGAAAAAATAACGGAAATTCGACCAAGCTGTACAATTTTTGGCCTTGGCCCGCCTACCTTAGTAAATAAATGAACAAAACAAACCATAAAATCTCTATCTATGGTGAGATGCTTTACTTACTGATGAGGAAACCATTAATTTGCGTTTTCCGTATGTATAATAATCTATGTAATTATGTGTATGTATCTAGTCCACACATTTACGTAACGCAGAAACTTGTTCACCGTGTTTTCTGTTTACTTACTCACATTCACAAAAACGGAAGTCCGTTCAACCGGAAACGTTGTGTCGAAATTCATCATGGGAACCGATGACACGCCCTTGAATTCGATTGTTGAATCGATTACAATGAATCGTTATCGAGAATGACGTCCGTAAAATTGTCAATGGGCTCCTACAATGCGATGCTTGGCGACAACACGATGACTTTAAAAAAGGAACAAAGAATTAACCAGTGTAAGGTGAGCTGTGGTTTTTATGTCAGTGTTAGTAGCTACTTTTTGAAGGATCTCTATCTGAAATTAGCAGTAACACGTAGCATGGATATGTGTCTGGTTGATAGCAATAGGCTCACCACCTATTACATAATAATAATTATGTATATGGCTTAATAATAACTGGCGGAATTTGGATGTTGTCCATATTATAGGTACAGCTCTGAGTAACCTTCGGGTAAACATGTGTGATGTTAAAGTTCTCTTAAACGTTCTGACAATTAAATTAAAATGTTAAATAAATGAAAAGGTACTTACATAATTTGCTTAAAAATTGATCTCTACGCAGCAGCTAAAAATAATATTATCAAGTACAATGGAATAAGTTAATCATATTGGGCTTTATCACCGTTGCTTTGAGAGAACTTTATATGAATTGTTCAGAATTTACGAATAGATAACCGTGGCGTTGTGGTACGCTAAGACCTACGTCGTAGCAAAATACTGGAACACACCCTACGCCGTAGCGTACTACTACGCTACGCTCTATGCCGTAGCGTATCGCTACGTTACGCTCTACGCCGTAGCGTACCACACGTTACGCTCTACGCCGTAGCGTACCACTACGCCACGCTCTACGCCGTAGTGCCATTTTTTCGTGATCATCCTTGTTTTGAATAGTTTATTTATAATTTAATCTAGCACACGAAACTTACTACTTACAATAAAGAATTCAAGGAGTTTTCAGTGGAACTAAATCTCCATGGTGCGTAAATGAAAGCAGTTCTAGCAGCTCTAGATAGCGAACAGTAGCAAACCAATTGAAAACTATGCAGTAAATTAAAGTAATAAACTCTGCCACGATACTAAATCGTTCTTGATTTCCCAGAAACTAGGTCTTTGGTATTTATCTTGTCTAGGCAGAAAAATACCAACGGCCCAATTATCTGATTTACTTTGCTGTGCGAAATGTACATAAAATCGGCTGTGAAGTGTGATCAAATCTTCTTCAATTATCTGCTAGCCTAGTACTAACTACTTTTGTTTTATCTTTCATAGTTTGGAAAATATACGAGGGACTATCTGTTTTCCATTCATGGTCCTTCTTTTTTTACCCGACTGACCGCGAAGGAGGGTTATGAAAACATAACCCTCCTTCGCGGTCAGTCGGGTATAAGAAATCGGGGGGTTATCGTTAGAAGAAATTTGATCATACCCAGTCTCTCTAGACTTTTTAGTCTAGAGAGACTGGGCATGATCTAATTTCTTCTAGACAAGCCGTAACCATGCGTAGCTTATACCTATACCGAAGTATTATTCAATTGTTTGCTATTTCTAAACAATACCCATCCACCAATATTGAGAAATGAGAACTCAATGGAACGAATTACTCGAAACATTCACACGTAAACTTTTATATAAATCAGTTAACATATAAATTAGACACAGTGTGGTCGAAACTATTGCTAGTAGCTACTACGTAACGTTGTTAATCAAGGAATCAATCTATTGCACGCAACTCGCGACGCATTGGGAACGCATCGGCCGATTGCGTCTAATAACAAACGAATAATTGACTCATTAATTATACGGACATGAATATACATGAAAATGTTTGTAACAATAGACGCCATGAATGTTTAATTTCTGCGTTTCTTTGATAATCTTCCCATGGGTATTGAAGAACGTGGTGCGACGCATCATTGGGCGCGGTATGCTGTGGTGGTATCATAAATATTGTTTAAGACGTAATAAGAATATAGGAAACTTTAATGTCAGGGAAAAACTGGAACATAAGACGCGAAAAGGCGGGAAAATAAATATCCTGATAGGTACTAAAAGATTGGTTATATAATTTGTTGATTCAAACACCCACTAACCAGTGATTACTTAATGCGATGATGGCTGTAGAAAACATGGAAAAAAAAATCATACCTAAATTAAAATTAAGATGATTGACGACTGAAGCAACCATGAGGGCTAATAGTCCAAAAATAACACAGAAGCAACATCTGAATTCCACAAACCCTAAAAAAAAATCGTTCAACAAACAATCGATAGTAGTCAACCCGCGGTGCAGCAGTAATCCGTCTCCCTCAATTAACTCTTACAGTTTGCACGGGATGATGAGCGGCAAAGCCACTCTCACTTTTTTTTCATTTCTAGACCACCGAGGAAATTAGACTAGAAACATTTGATTTAATGATACCAAGAACGCATGGCTTAATTTGCCTTTCAAAGAAAAACAAAAGTTTTTTTTGATGGAGCTACGAATGTGATTGGTGGAAGTAACTTGAGTTTGAATTGAATTAAATGAGGCCAGTGCACATCGTAAGGATGTTCTTTTTTGATGTGTACCTAATATTTAAAATGATTGTTGTATTCATACATTTTAGAGCTCTCTCAAACGGAAATCAGGATCCATAAGGAAAAAGACGTCCTTTCATCCTAAACTTTAGTATGGCAAGTGACAATCCATCAACGCATTCTAAAGCAACAATCACACTTATTCAAGCTATTTCAAGCTTGTAACCACGTACCTACCTGCCAATCTGTTCGAAAATCACGTAATACGTCCAAACATATAATTTGTAACTTGAAACGTTACGAAATGGATATATGACAGTCTGATATCAAATTGTCAAATGTTGGTTGTTTTATTGAACATGATATGATTCGTTTCGTCTCAGTGAAAGTAGGTTGGAATAATTTGGAGGCGTGTGCCGACAACTGCAGTGTTGCATTAAATAGACGATTAGCAAAAAACGCTAGCTATTATAATATGTCGGATAACTAGTCTGTAGCGAAAACGCAACAAGTATTGGAAACTTTATTATGAGTTGGTTGAATTATTTATGCTGAAAGAAGTTTTTGCCATCGCTTTTTACCTTCTTTCAGCATATTTTTGATCGCGAATAGCTTGATGTGTAATGGCTGTATGTAACGGTTTGACAGACAGTATTAACTGGAATAACCACTTTTACACCACGATTGTACAAACAAACACCCTGATTTACAAAGTCCTGCACAATCGTGATTTATAACCTTATGTGAAGTTAATTAGCCGCTACAATTATAAAACGATATATTTAATCTCGAAGCTGCCACTTACACCAATGAAACGCATCGGTGTGGTATAAACGCAGCGTTTCTGTCGATAATTAGGCGTTGACACGCGATGCGGCGCGGTATGCGGCATGCGTTCGATTGGCTATTGCAGACGCTCCTTTAACAATCCGCCATGTTTATTGTTTAGTCATTCGAAGTTTAAATTGAGAAACGAAGAAATATTATATTAATTACGTTGGTACTGTCACTTCAATTACTCTTATGCCAATTATAAAGTTTTTTTAAACAAATCAAAACACGTTTCCAAGCTCTTTCGTAATAGTTTTCTTTATTGGAGCGAATACATTATCGTTAAGTTTAATTACTGCTTTAATGTATACCTATTAATGGTTATAAATACTTACATATTATGTTGATTGTAGATAATGTCTTTCGGAAATGTGTGTGGTGATATTGTGAACAACAAATCATGCGACGAATTTAAAAATGATTTTGTTCAAGGAATTCAACTCTATAATGGATAGCGAGCGTTACACAAAATAACAAGAGACATAGCCCGTCTGTGTTTTTTTTGCAGAATATCGAATGATTTTTAGAAACTCTATTCTGAGTAAAACCTGAAGAGTATTTAGACATTTACCCTACTTCTAAAGTCAATTAATCACCCTCCTATGAAAATCTTCCGCGTTTGTTACGTTACCTTAAAACCAAGCTTGTAACATGTTACACATGATAGACTGAGAAAATGCTATGCGTTCTAAGCCTTATGTAAGGTATCATCACGCTATGACGTAAGGGAGAGATGGAAGAACCTAGTGCTTAATTTTGATTGGCAGCCTAATGTTTTGTGGAGTAATATTGTAATAGAATTGTTTTGTTCAATTGCTTGTTTGTAGGTATGGTAAGATGAAGAGGTTTGACGGGTATCTGTTATGAATAGCGTAGTTTGAAGCAATTTAAATAAATTGCACCAGTTAGCAGCAAATACCTCAGTGAGCAGCTCTGATTATGTAAAGTTCCCTTCGAAACATTTTCAAATCATTGAACTCTTTGGTATTTAACGTTTATCATCTCAGATTCATTCCTCAACCGTTCGAATTTCGAAATAAAACAATTTGGAAAAAATTAAAATCCTGCATTAATAGAATGTGAATGTGTGAATGCATTGTGCTGCTGAGCAAACCTTTGGACTTTAGAAATGTAGAAACTGAATACAGATATAAGATTGCCATTTAATAAATCCTGTTTAGCACCCAATAACTCTCGTTGCGTGAGATATTCCCAAAGAAAACCAGATAGCAACACAATTAAGTGTTCAAATACCAAATCTAGAAACTCTCTCAGTGATCACGCATCCAGCATGCTGGCTGCAAATAAACTTTGTCAAATAAATCTTTGTAAATTAAATTAAAAACAAACGCGTGTAGAAAGCATGAAAAACATTAAACTTTTTTGATGTTTATTGTTAATTATTTTGCGTGTAGATGCCACTGTTGAAGGAAAGAACATTGTTATAACAATTTGCACAATGTCTTTGTGAATGCACTCAAGTGCATCGTAAAAGCGGTTTCATAAACCTAATATCATTAGATTGGAAATTAATATATGCCATGGATCCAAAAATCCCATTTTTAACCGACTTCCAAATAAGTGAACATACATAAAAAAAATACATACAGTCGAATATAGACCCTCCGTCTATATTCGACTGTATGTATTTTTTTTATGTATGTTCACCGATTTGTGGACTGATTCTCAAAATTCTATTATTTGAAAGAATATACTTCTGAGGTGTGATTACTGCAATCGCTTGGATGTTTATTGTATAAACAACATTATGACGTAACATCACGCCTGTATGCTCTGAGGGGGTACGCAGATGTGTACAATACACCCAGATTTTGACAGTTAGGTATGTTAAGTTCCGTTTATTGGGGAACGTTTGCATATTACCATGACATTTATACGTATTGTTAACAATGTAAAATTTATGCACAAATCTTTCTTGCAAAAAATAAAACCGACATCAAAAATAAAAATAAAAGTATTATTATAATTTCTGTACTTTGTTTTACCTGAATAGGATCAATTTCATCCGGCTACAAACAGTCAGGCAAAGTGCCCATTAATATGTATTTTAAGAAAAAAAAAACCCACAACTTTCAGAGACTTGGTAGAGTCACAGGACAATGTATTTTTTTTTATTATAAAAATAATCATTGTTACCTTACAATTAAGTAAATGCATCATTACGAAATAGTTAGCTAACAGTGATTGGTAAGTATGCGGCTATCCACCATTTTAAGAGCGTCGCGTGCGCACAAAACAATCGCTAAGTTATTGGGACGCCAAATAATTATCGTAAGTAAACGACCATAACCAGCAATACTTGCTTTTTACTAATTGATTGTTAAGTAAGTACTGTTAAGGTTCCGCGCGGATGTCTTTGCCATCTAACCTCCACGAATATTTGACAAGTGAATATCATGCTTATGATTAGATTTAATATTGAAAAGAGAAGAAGAGGGCCAGCCCGGGTGAAAAATTGCCCATACTGTTACTATTAAGGTCTTAGCCCATTACTCGACTCCGCTCCCACCAGGCAAAAATAAAGAAAGAAAGAAAAAGCATTTATTAGCCCGCACAGGATAAAACACACAAATTAAAATGGTAAAATTAACAGCAGGTACAACTAATAAAAATTAAACAAAAAGTAAAAAAAATAAAATAAAAAGAAACGAAATTGGTCCTGTACGAGGCCAAAGAATATAATTCAAATAATATATGGGTTTTAAGTATTACTCTTTAGATATACTTTACATTGGTAAGCCCGCAGACAGCGAGCTGTCTGCTAATTTATGTTGCCAATGTAAAGTATATCTAAAGAGCAATACATAAAGCCCATATTTGAATTATATTCTTTCTGCCGGGTGGGAGCGGTGTCGTTTATGTGGGCTAAGTCCTTCCTGTATCATTCCTCTGGTGGACAGAAATTTCTCCCCATGACTTGCAGTTCTTTCGATAAAGGGTAAATGTGGGCAACTGGTCCTTGGTTTTGACCAGTGCGTCCCGCCATCTTCTCGAAGTCTGCCGCTTCGACTTCTGGCTATGTCAAAGGCTTACGATTATAACTCTTTAAAATACACTTTTTATTTATAAAGATTCCGAGTCCCTCCACTAGTCTACCACAGTCATAATTATGAAGCAAATGACGTGATTTTAAAATCTAAGACCTCGCGGTCTAAATAAGAAGATGAGTAAAATAAGGAAACAATTAAGATTTTCATAATAATTGTTTATTGAAGTGTAGAACATTGGCTTATGTAAATATGTTATATCAATTATATTGTGTTATATAATAAAGGAAATGCAATCAGTGTCAAACTATTGCATCAAAACAAATAAAAAGTCTGAAGTACACACATCAAAAGTATCTAGGGATCAACATATATTTTTGCAATAACTTTTCTCCTGATTGATATTAATTAAAATTTTCTTTAAGGATTCATCAAATAAAGTGTTTTCGTTTGTCACAGTAACGATAAACCAAGTCACCTTTGCATTAATAAAGAAATTTGCCATTTTCCTAATAAAGGAATTTTTGACATTTGAACCACTAACATTAAAGTTCGAAAAAATGACTGAAAACACAGTTTTCTTTAAAATTTTATTGGGTAACTTAAACAATTAATAATCCGTGTTTCTACCGCAAACACTAACAACACAAGAACATCGGTTTGGCATACTCAAAATGAGTTCATCCAAATCACGCTGTGGAATGGCCGCCCATGTTCGTTGCAACAACAAAAAAAGGTCTTCTTGCGACTGGATACCCTCCATATTCGGCAGAGCTCTTCTCTGTAGCATATCCCATGCATGCTCAATCGGGTTCAAGTCTGGCGACTGAGCAGGCCAGGGCAGGACATTGATGTTAGCTGCGGCGAGAGTCTGTCTTACAACTCTTGCGGTGTGCGGTCGTGCATTATCATGCATTAACTGAAATAAGGGACCGATTTGCACTTGTAGAGGAACGATGACGTCTGATACAATCGTCTCAGCATAAATTTGAGCGTTGAGGTTGCCTCTGATCCAAATCAACTCAGTTCTTCCGCCGATCCAAATACCCGCCCATACCATGATGGTTCCACCACTATAAGGATGGACTTCCTGGCAGGATTTTAATCGCTGTTGGCGTCCAGGGGTTCTCCAGTGTCGTATACGTCTTGTATCCGGTCTCATACCAAAACGAGACTCATCAGAAAAGCACACGAAACGCCATTGTTCTTCTGCCCAATTTCTGTGTTCAAGAGCCCATTGATATCGAATCCTACGATTGTGCATTGCTATAGGTGGTACCCGTAGCGGTCTTCGGGAATGAAGGTTCACTTCATGCAAGCGGTTTCTGACTGTTTGGTCGCTAATTAAGTTCCCTGAAGAGTGATGAAGCCTCACGGCTAACATCATGGCGGTTATTGTTGGAGCTCTCGAGTTAAGATTTGAATGTATCGGTCTTGTCTCCGTGTGGTGCAGCGATACCGTCCTCCATGGCGCTCAGCCACGGTACCAGTGCTTCGGTAACGTGTCCAAAGTCGACTGATAACACTCTGACTTGTATTCAGAGCTAAAGCTACAGTACGTTGCCGGGAACCAGCTTCTATCATTCCCACGGCTCTGAGCATTTCTTCCCTGCTTAAATGACGTCGCCGCTCCATAATAACGTTGGTTTTAATCAGTAGTAGGGAAACAGTAGCACTAATAATGTCTTCAATGCGTTGTATGTTTTTATAGGGAAAATATTGACAGCTTATTTTCATCTTTTACTCGAATTTGATTGAGAGTTCCTGATTCAAATTATGAAATGCACCAAAAAGGATCCATATAAATTTATAAAATCATAAATTTATTACAAAGCCACATCTCAATCTCAAGAAATCCGCATAAAAATGCTTGATCCCTAGACACTTTTGATGTGTGTAGTTTTAATTTCGTTTTAAAATTTTATATGCTCATTGTTATGCTCGACGATGCTAATTTAAATTAAATTAAATAAGAATACATTTGGTTAGCTAGGTCAACACTAAAATAAAATAAGTTTGTTTTTTTATGCATCTTAGATATGCGGTAGTCATACCGCGTTGATCTACTGGTCGTAAGCATGACTGCCGAACGTGGGGTCTTTCTTGGTTTAGATCCCCGAGTTAAAAAGGTAGATAGATCTCCCATACAAAAAATCCTAGTAGCTGCCCGAAGTCTGGAATAGTCCCTGGTTGGCTCGTTTTCAGAAACTCGAAACAGTGAGACTACAATTTTCCAAAGTCATGTTTTTTCGCAATAGATTCAATCTGTTGATATGTCTGTAACTTCGATGATAAAATACTACGTGACATATACATAAGTCACCGGCGTGTAGAGCCATGTACCATTAAATTATTTCAAAATTATGTTACTGTATCATTACATGTATTACTTCAGTGTAAAATATTATAGGTAACGTGATTACGAAGTGTGTAACTTTTGATTTACATAATATTGTAGGTGATACATCTAATATTAGGTTTGTCGCTGTACGATTGAATTAGATTTTGTAATATTATTGGAAACATATTATGTTAACATAATATGTTTTTATAATATTATAAAATCTGGTGTACATAATTTATGTGATACGAAAGAGGAAATTAAAAGTTTCAGGCCACAATATAATTCTAGAGGCAACCAAAATAAATGCTTTAATAGAAAATTCTACTACATGATACGTTGAAAAAAGCGCATCTTGTGTTAAATAAGGTTTTACGGAAGCTTTTAGCAAAACAAAATCGTAACTTGTTCATATCAAGTTATTAATCGAATCAATTGAAATAAGATTCCTGTGAAGAAACCCATAGTAACAGACAATGTCTTGTCTCTTATCCTTGCGGATCCCTAACGTTGTTGAAACTGTACCTAAATAGGAGCTATTATGGACCATACCATAGAAAAGAAGTTTAATCAGCCTGTATGGTCTTCGGCTGAGACACAAACCTCCTCTTTGGAGAGAACAGAACCAAAATCCTATCACTTATTAGATATTAATTCGATATGTATATTCATTTAGAATAACCTTGTTGTCTCTATTTGAATAGTAAATTTATAATTTGTGTAAAATAAATATAACTTTATTTGCAAATATAAGCGTTTCATTTTTTGTTTTATGCGTACTTTTCCAACCTCGTGGTCAAGCGTCAAACGAATTAAATAAATAACCCCAAAAAACAATGTAATGTGGCCTGAATTTAAACGATTGCCTCAATTGTCAAAATACACAATGTCGTGTTGATCTCGATATGTTTGTGTCGAACCAAGGAAAGGCGTGACTCTCGTTCACAATAAACCTCAACAGCACAGGGTTGGCCAATGGTTTGATTAATATCTATCGAGAATTAATTTCCTTTCGAATATCTGAATATCGATTTCGATTTTGTTAGAAATAAGTGGAACGACAATAGTCCTATTGCTACATAGTGAACTGTTTGTATTGTAATTGAATAGAAGAGATCAATTTGCTAAGTCAGTAGGTAGTGATAATATACCTCCTGATCTAAACTATCTGTAAAAGGGTTAAAAGTAAGTACTTACATATCTACTCAAACGAATCAGACGTAACATCAATAAGATAAGTCTAATTGATGTTAGGCCTGAATAAGTTTCTCTATCAAAAATTGTTTCAGAGAAAGGACCAGTTACTACTGTGTGTAGTACATTCCTGAATTTCATCTTGTCAATATACAATAAAGGAGCCTAGTCTAGGTATGGCTTTATTATCATCCATAAAGTCATCATAATTATATTTCGTAACATCTAATTGCAATTCGTCCAACCCTGCACGTTGAAACAAAAGAATCCATGACGCAACTGATGGTATTGCACTTGGTGGTCGATACAATTGCGTAACCATGCAGTGCAGTGAAATTTGATGATAGTCTCTTTGTTATGACGGGTGGCTTCTACTTAATTTAGTGATTTGTAGAGCAAATGTTGACATTATTGTTGCAATATGCTACATACATACAGTGTGGGGATAGGCTGGCAACACTGCCCGAGTGACATGTAAATTTTTTGTTCCGTATTTAAAATTTAAATTTAATTAGTAAATAAGTTATATTATGGTGTAATTGTTTGTGTAAACGTATCATAAATGCGTAAATACTCAGGATAATTGTTATCCTGATAATTAATGAAGTTTTTCGGCACTACAACGGTACCGGTAACCTAAAAAAAACAGCTGACGTTCTAACTACGGACATAAACGGATAATTCAGGGGAAGTATTGTTTAGTTTTTATTTAATAACAGCGCACAAACCTCTCTTTATCTCTATTACAAATCCATGCCCATTTCTAGTATAATTTTTCGCGTATTTAGTTCCCTGTACTGGTTCTAAATCTCTTTGTTGACAACCGGTCTTATAACATCAAAACTGAGTAATTCCTTATCTCATCTCTGTTTATTTTTTTTATTTTAATCAAATCAATCTTTTCAATGGAAATGATTAGATATATCGTTTAAGATAATTTATTGTCTTGCATTAATGTAATAGTATTTTTTTTTTTTTTCTTTTTTTAGCAACATACCCACATAGGAAAAAGTAAATCATTAGGACAATAGAACCAATGAAACTGAATATTTATTCAATTATTTACATTGAATTGGATAATATTTTAAAGCTATAGCAGCCTACCTCATTCCATTTCATTACTTTAACTTTTTTTCTTTCCCTTTCATCGCTAACTTCACTTTATTTGTCTATTCTACTAGTTAACACCGTTTCTTTACTTCTAATTTTCAGTAACCAATCCTGTAACCATGCCTGTGATGACCCGTAAGGCTACTGCTCAAGATATGGAGCTAAAATTGAGAACGGCCCTCCAAGAACTCAAAGAATCCAACCTCCAAGTTCAACTACTGTTGCAGGAAAGAGAAGAGAGTGAGGTGGAAGTCAATAAAGTTAATAACAAAAACTCCAGCTTAAAACGGGAGCTAGTAGACCTACATCAGCAATACTTGGACGTTGTTGATGAACGGGATCAGCTGAAGGTGGTCACGGATGGTTTTCATAATTGTAGTAACTTGTATGAGGAGGCTTTGTTTAAAATTAGGGATCTGGAAGATGAGTTAATTCATGCCAATAATTGTATAGTTAAGTTACAGAAAGAAAAAGAATGTACTCAGGTTATAGAAACAAATCTCTTATATGATGAATTATTAAAAACTAATTGTAACCCCCCTTCCTTAATAACAATTGATCTAACTGAAGATTCCTTACTAAAACAGAATTTTATAGTTAGCAATAGGAAGATTAAAAAATATGCAAAATTAAACAGAATAATTAAAAAATGTAATCAATTTAGGAAACAACATAAACGCTTTTCCAAATTTATTCCACTGAGGAAAGAGCGTGTTGATTTACTTAATAAGTTAAATAATTACCAAATAAAATTAGAGGACAGTATAAAAATTTATGAAATTGATACTCAGCATTTGCAGTCTGAAATACAGGTACTTCAGGAATCACTAAGTTCCCTTTCTAGTAGGTATAAGATTTCTCAGAAACAAATTAGGGAACATATTTATGCAGCAAATGAGTTGGTAATGGGTCAATGTAGTTGCCAGACAGTTACCAACCATGATACTATCCAGCCTGAGGTAATGGAGGACCCATACCAGGTTGAGAATTTGTCTCAGGACAGCATATCAAACCAACAAACAACTAATATTACATTAGATTACTCACACGTAGTACAGCCTGAGTTGCATGATAGTCTGCCTGAGATTGGTAATTTTGTTTCTCCTATTAGTCGTGACTGTAATCATTCAGTTATGTTCTCTGACAGTATAGGTAGGGGGCTAGGTAAATTAATTAGTAATAACCTGAGTTATTGTACCCAAAACAATTGTATGCCAGGGTCAAACTACAAACAGATTATGGCATCTGTAACTAAGACTGTTTGTGATCCTAGTACCACCATTACTATATGTGTTGGTAATAGTGCAAAGATTAAAAAGGAAGACATCACTGATTGTGTCTCAGAGTTGTTGAAATTAAATTGTAATAAAATAATATTGTGCGCTTTTCCATATTTTGAAAATTTATGTAACAGAAAAAACAATTATATTCACTTCTTAAATAGACATTTACATTTTTTAGCAGGTCACTACAGTGACAAACTTATATTTCTTGATATCAACACTTTTGTTGATAAACTTAGTTCGACCCGGGGTAAAGTGTATCTACCTATTAGTTGTAGACACAAAATAGCTCGGCTATTAGCTTATAATATTCACACAGACATAAGTAGTATGTCTAAGTTTAGTTATATTGTAAATACTGCGACTATTAGTAATAATACTAATGAACAGGTGGTGACCTTAAATAAATATAGCATTAGTGCTATTGATGTTTACAAACATTATACTGAGGAGGATCCATATGTCACCGTGGAAAATTCTCAATTAGGGTATATTAGTGATAGGATCTTGTTGTCTGGCGATGGCACGGGAGTCTCGGGGCTCTCTCCAGATATTAATATTAATTTAAACTAGAAAGTCAGACAACAGAAGGTGCCATTAACAATATTGTTAAACCTACCAACAGCAAGGTATCTTCTTGCAGTCAATTAGCTAGTAAAAAAGGGCCTCAGCAGAACACTTTAAAATTATTCCACCAAAATATCCAAGGCATTTCTTCAAAATTATTAGAAATAGAATTGTTTTTAGAAAAAAGTAAGTTTGACATTATTTGTTTTACTGAACATTGGCTTAAGGATTACCAAATGCTTATTAATTATGAGAACTATATGGTGGGTAGCTGCTATAACCGTAAAACTATGCTTCGTGGAGGTTCCTTAATTTTTGTAAAAAATTGTTTAAGATATAAGCAACGTAACGACATAATAGGTCTCTCGGCTGAACATTGCGTCGAACTGTCCTGTGTTGAGCTAGATAAGCATGTTATTGTGTGTGTGTACAGACCCCCAAACTATCAAAACTTTTCCTTATTTGAGTCAATAATGGAAGATGTCCTGGCAAAACTTGCAGCCAGTAATAAATCTATAATTATTTGTGGTGATTTTAACATCAATATTTTAGAAGAAAATTCAAATAGCAGTCGGTTATTAAATCTTTTTAAGTCATTTGACTTGACCAACACTTTTATAGAACCTACTAGAGTCACTCCATCTTCTGCTACTTGTATAGATAATGTTTTCTGTGATTGTGATTACTTAGATAAAGCCATAGTTAATTGTCTGCCGTCTGACCATAGCGGACAAACTGTAACTTTTAGGTGTAATACACCATTGCAAAAAATTCAGATTAAATTTAGACCCATAACTTCTAACAAATTAAATAGGTATAATATTTCTCTACAGAACAAATTAAGTGTTATGAGCCATGACGATATTAATATAAATCAATTTTATGATAATTTCTTTTCAATAGTTCACACTGAATTCAACAAAACTTTTGAAAAGAAGTCAAAAAGTATCTGCCCTAAATTTATATTTAGTGATTGGGCAACTAGAGGTATCAGAAAAAGTAGGGAAACACTATTTGAGCTTTATGGCCTTAAGCCTTATATAAACACTGAAACTTTTAACAAATATGTTGCTAAGTATTCAAAAATTTTTAGAGATACATGCAAGGTTGCCAAAGCCTTGCACATTAGCAACAAGATCAAAACAGCAGAAAATAAAATAAAGACAGTTTGGAAAGTCATAAATAGCGAGACTAACAGGAAGAAAACACGTAATACTAGCTACACATTAGATACAGCATGTGGTCCTAAAAGCTCTAATCAGGAAGTAGCTCAAGAATTTGTAAATTTCTTTACCGATATACCGTTAAAAACTACGGAGGCTCTAAATTCCTCTCCTGAAGTCTCAATTGGTTTACTAAAGGCGAATGTGTCTGGATGCCAGGCTGAATTTAAATTTAAACACATAAACCCGATGATAGTTATTAAAGCTTTTCGGCAAATAAAAATCAAACTGACCGAAGATCTATGGGGAATGTCTATCAAAGTTTGTACATCCATACTTGAGACTATAGCTCCATACTTAGCTTTAATTTTTAATTTGTGCGTAGACCAAGGAGTTTTCCCTGATTTAATGAAATACAGTAAAGTCATACCTCTTTTCAAATCCGGTGATAGTAAAGATACAAATAATTATAGGCCTGTATCCGTGTTGCCAGTTTTTAGTAAGGTGTTCGAAAAGATAATGCTTAATCAAATGGTCAATCATTTTAACACCAATAGAATCTTACACGATCAACAGTATGGTTTCACCAAGGGACGTTGTACAACCGACGCCGGTGTAACCTTAATAAAGCAAATATTTACAGCGTGGGAAGAGTCCCAAGACGCTGTAGGAGTATTTTGTGATCTCTCCAAAGCATTTGATTGTGTAAATCACGACACATTGCTTTTGAAACTTGAGCATTACGGACTAGGTAAACTTGCACTTAGTTTGTTAAAATCTTATTTGAGTGATAGACAACAATATGTTCAAATAAATGGTGTTAATTCACAGGGTTTAAAAGTAAAAATGGGGGTTCCGCAAGGCTCAATATTGGGTCCTTTCCTCTTTTTAGTATATATAAATGATCTACCCTATTTACTGAAAAACCAACCTCAAAATATGGTGTTATTTGCCGATGACACTTCCCTAATTTTTAAGATCAATAGACGGGCCCAAAATTTAGATGACGTGAATAATGCCCTACTTCAAGTCCATAATTGGTTCACAGCAAATAATTTAGTACTAAATGAAAAAAAAACGAAATGCATAAGATTTGCTTTACCGAATGTTAAAAGTAGCGATTGTGATATAGTACTGAATAAAGAGAAACTTGAATTCGTAGATAAAACGGTTTTCCTGGGGATTACGCTTGATTCAAGGCTACAATGGGGTTCTCATTTAACATCTCTGGCGGGGCGGCTAAGTTCGGCAGCATATGCTATTAGAAAAATCCGTCAATTTACTGATGTAGATACTGCTAGATTGGTCTATTTTAGTTACTTTCATAGTATAATGTCTTATGGCATTTTGTTATGGGGACGGGCTGCAGATATTGAGTCTATATTTATTCTGCAAAAAAGAGCCATCAGAGCCATATACAATCTTCGTAGGCGCGATTCTTTGAGGGAACTGTTTAAGGAAATAAACATCATGACTGTACATTGTCAATACATCTACGAAAACATAATGTACGTAAGAAAAAATCTACATATTTTTGGTAAAAGAGGTGACAGACACAATTACAGTACTAGAAATAGGGACCAATTAGTTCAGCCAGGCTTCAGACTCGCTAAAGTAGACTCATCTTTCATGGGGTACTGTTTGAGATGCTATAATAAAATTCCACAAAGCATTCTTGAGCTGAATGAAACAAAATTTAAAACATGTATTAAACGCACACTTTGTAAGCAAGCATATTACAAATTGGACGACTATATCGCTGATAAAACTGCTTGGCTCAATGCCGGTCCTGCTCCACAAGGACAGGGGCGCATAAATTGATAGCATTAAATTGTATTGTTGGAGCTGCTGAAGATTGTACAACTATCTTTGCATTGTATAGAATCAATCTCTTTATTATTATATAGCCGCATATCGCATATTGTGTGAGTGCTATGTACTAGAATGCTATCAGTCGCTAGAAACCTACGTTTTTCCTTGACTTGAATGTGCCGTGGCGATTAGGAGATATGTCATGCTCACTCAAATGTCTCGCTGATGGTGACGCGTGTGTCGGATCATTTAGTTCCCTTCAAAATGGTTGAGTTGAATGGTGCTGATACATGCGTCATGTTCGTGAACGAGCGCTGTCAGTTGGGACTGGTCAGCTCTTGGTTGCCACGGCTTTTGAATTTAATAATTTTATTTTTTAATTGTTTTTTTTTTACTATGGACACCTTTAACGTGCACATCTTGCTACATTGTTCTCACATAATGTACCATCTCAACATGAATGATGTAACCAAGATTTTGTAAAAATATTCTGATTTAAAAGAGTGTCCATGGAGTTTCTTGCCCATTCTTCTCCATAGAGATCTACGCTAGGGAATGGGCAACTACAGTACTTTCACAGTTTTTATGTCTTGTGTCTGGGACTGTAGCTACATTTAATTTTCATATTTGTTTCGACAATTCAAAAGTGCCTGTAACTGGCCTACTTGAAATAAATGCTTTGATTTTGATTTGATTTGATTTTGATTTTGTGATTTTACTTACGTTTACAAAAAGGAAAAGTTGTATTAATCTGCAAGTATGTAAGTACATAAAGGGTAGGTAAAATTGACGTAGAATAATATTGAACGAAGGGTTGGTAACAGGAAATTACAGTACAATAACAAAGTTATGTAAAATAAAAGTTTTAACAAAAAACTAACAAAACAAAGTTCGATTCAATGACGTCATTGTAAACTCGATTACAATAAAGAGCTAATAATGATCGAACAAAACAGGATTGTTAATACAATTGGTCACAATCTGAATAAAACCTCTTTGGAAATTAAATACAAAACTTTTGTTAAAACTCTACATCCGCGTTTGGCTCTTATTTAAGATTTCTTATCCACCTAGATTTTATTTTGAATGGGTAGTACCAGGAAATTTTGAGTTTTTAAATAATGCAGGATGTACCTATTGTTGAAAAAAAAACTTCAGCGTATTTGTTCAAGTTTTCAATTCCTAACATTTTCTTTAGCCCGGGTTTGATAGAGAATTAAGAAGCCATTCAAGACTTGATACAGTAAAACTGAGTTTTCTCACAAGGCACGAACAAAATTCTAAAGATCATAATCAAACGTTTTCTTTCATATAAAACTGTTTTCCAGGTTAACAGCCATTTGCTGAAAATAACTGTAGGAACATTTTCATCTGTTGGTTCATTTTACGAATAGAAAACCCGTAGAATAAAGACAACATTTAAGAAGAGAAAACAATTGAATGTCTGTTAGAGAAAATTTTGCCTTTGTCGTTTTCCATTCTGAGTCTTTTCCATTTTGTGAGTAACTGACACTGCTATAGCAGATGAGATTAATAAAAATATACTTGAAAAAGTTCTACGTAGTTCTATTAGGAGATATTCAACAAGAGGTTATACAGACAAAAATAGAAGAAATATAGTTAAAAATAGTGTGGTACTAACACTATACATTTTTACAACAGCACCTACTATATTACACACTCATTTCGGCCCACATAATAAGGGCGAGCCTAGCCTAGTATCAACAACTGGGCACAATATGACTCCGTGCTGCAATTGAAAAAACCTGGGAATCGAACCCAACACTTCATGCTCTGCACTAGACCAAAGGGATATACGAGTTTGATTTCTCGGGTTCCTCTAAAAAAAATCAATTTGCTTAAGAAACAGGTATGTGGGTCGAAGGGCAGTTCTTAAAAACATATCTTCACACACATTGTAAGTACATGTTTATTCAATATAAGTTTACTCAGCTATAAAGTACGTCCTTATAACTTGCAATATTTGTACATCTGTTCAAACTGTATTTAATTTTGTAGATATTAAACATGTGACGTCATACGGCCATGGTATTGTGAAAAACAATTCTTATTCTTTATTGCACACAAAAAAACTAAAATACATAAAAAATTGCAATTATATAGCTTATGTACAAAGGCGAGCTTAACCCAGAATTGGGTTTTCTTACAGCAAACCTAATTTTGATGGCGAGATTTGCAGAAGAGGATTCACTTAAGAATGTGCAATAACATTACTAAAATTAATTAATTTTATAAACTAAACTACAAACATACAATATAATATACGTCATACATACAGTATATACATACATACCTATAAAATCATATATATATATATATAAACCTACATACATACATATTGATCATATTGACAGGAAATGTTCCCTTATTCCTCTCTTGAACACCTCTAATGAGGGGCTATCCCGTAAGGAGTGTGGAAGTGAATTCCAAAGGCGCACAGCATGAACAGTGAAAGATCCATCATACCGACTTGAGGAGTGGGAAGGAAAACGAAGGAGAAGAGATGACGATGAGCGACAAGGCTTACCTCTAGGAACAAGATACTCAAAGCGTTCCTGGAGATACGAAGGAGCCTTAGAATTGTGAAGAATGGAAAAGAGAAACGAAAGAGTGTGACAATCTCGACGCTGCCGAATAGGTAGCCACTTCAGCTGCTTCCGAAACTCCGACACATGGTCGTACTTACGAAGCCCGAAAATGAAGCGGATACACAAATTCTGCAGACGTTCGAGCTTATTAAGAAGTTCCTCAGTCGCATCAAGAAAACATACATCAGCATAGTCTAGAAGAGGTAGAAGGAGAGACTGAGCAAGAGTAATTTTAGTTTCAAATGGCAGAAATTTCTGAAGACGCTTAAGAGACCGATACGAACAAAACACCCTCCTGCTTACTTCAGCAATGTGAACATTCCAAGATAGGTTGCAGTCCAAGAATACACCTAAATCTTTAACTTTCTTGGAGTAGGCTATAGCGCTACCATCGTATACAACAGGAGGAAGGGACTGATGATTTAACAAATTGACGAAGTATCTGCCACCAATAATGAGTATTTATTCATATATATTATTTTGTAGTTTATATATTTGTGTTATATATTTTGTCTTGTATGTATGTACGTATATTCTTGTATTGTATGTTATATTTAAATTCTATATTTGCTTTAAGTTTTTATGTATTCTATTTTCTCATTTTTTACACACTATGTCTACATCTCTTTGTATCTTCTCTCCTTTCGCAGGTATGCTGGAAGAGATTTCTTTAGAAATAAGCATCACCTTTGTACCTATTTTTCCATTCCTTTCTTCTTTTCTGTATTTAGTGTGTACATAAACCGTTAAATAAAATAAATAAATAAATAAAATAAATGAGAGCTTGTGATTTTGTTGGGTTGACTAATAGTCCAAAACTTTTAGCCCACTGACTGATGTTCTGAAGATCATTATTGATGGCATCGATAGCTCTAGGAAGCTCTTCAAGTTTAAAATGCCGATAAAGCTGCAGGTCGTCTGCATAGAGATGATAATGTGAAGATATATATAAATACCTTGGTGACAGCGTTAATAAAAACGGAGAAAAGAAGAGGAGAAAGGACGCCACCTTGAGGAACACCCGCAGAAAGATCGCACCAATGAGAGCAAGCCTCATTCAAGTGTACTGACTGCGAGCGACCCCGAAGATATGAATCAAACCAAGCAGTCACAGAAGGAGATATGTTTAGAGAGGAAAGGATACCTGAGAGGATGTCAAAATCAACTGAGTTAAACGCACTGCTGAAGTCCAATAGAACCAACACCGTAAGGAGTCGGTTTTCCATGGCTAATCGGATGTCGTCAGTAATTTTAATTAGGACAGAAACAGTGCTATGGCCAGGACGAAATCCAGACTGATATGGACTTAGCAGGCTATTAGTAGAAAGGTAATGCGATAGTTGATTATTAACAACACTCTCAAGGACCTTGGACAGGATTGGAAGTATTGAGATTGGGCGAAACTGGGATACTGAAGAGGGATTTGCAACTTTGGGAAGAGCCAAAACGTAGGCCTTCTTCCAAGCAGAAGGAAAGGAGCCAGAGAAGAGAGAATAATTTACAATGTGTAAAATAACAGGAATAAGGTCATCAAGGATAGGAAGGAACATTTGAAGTTGCAGACCATCATCACCTACTGCTTTGGTAGAAATAGATGTAATGGCCCGCCTAATATCTGCTTCTGTAACTGGGTGAAAAGAGAAAGAAGTACATTTTGGCAGAGGAAGATTAGAGAGATTGTTAAGAGTGGAAGATTTAACGTCATCATCTAGAGTGACTGGTGATTTGGAGAAGTGTAAATTAATCGTATTCAGGTCAATATCAGGCGTGCTGTCATTCGTAGCTGTGCCGATTCCAAGAGATTTGAGAAATTGCCAAATTTGTGCTGTGTTGGAGTGTTGAATTGTGTCGTGTATGTGACGCCTTTTAGCATCCCTACACATACGACCGCAGCGATTACGCAGTTTCTTATAGAGAGACCAGTTCTCATCAGTAGGGTCCCTTTTGTAACGCCTTTTCGCCTTATCCCTTATAAACATCTCCTTTTTAATTGCATCCGACAACCAAAGAGCTGGAAGATGCTTCACTCTGACCTTTTTCAGCGGAGCATGCACATCAAAAAGTTTCAACAGTATCTTGGTAAACTCGGCCACCTTAGTGTCCAAGTCATTGCTGTCATAAACAGGAGACCAGTCAATATTGCCCGCATCCTCGCTTCAGATCAATGTTCTTGAAACTGCGTAGCAAGAGAAATTTTGATTTGCGTTTTGGAGGGCGAATTTTATACGATATGATATGAATAAAAGATCGTGGTAAGAAAATGAGGCAGAGAGTTGCCCGTACGTGGCTACTTTGTTTGGGTCGGAAACTATAATAAGGTCTAAAAGTGAGGGATTGCAGTGAGGCGCATGATGAGTAGCGTTGAGCTGAAGGATGTGCATGTTGACAGAAGAGACAAGGGACCTGAGTTTACGACTGCGCACATCATCTTTGATCAGACAAGTGTTGAAGTCTCCGAGTATTATAGTGTGGTCATATAAGGAAGAAAGATATTCAAGATTTGTTTCAAAAGAAGCGAAGAAATCAATATGACAGGAAGGACTATAGAAGACACCTAAAAGTAATTTTGCATGATTAAAAGTTATCTCAATAAAAAGGTGTTCAGCAGATTTTGAATAATTACTCGGAGATTGATCGATAATTTTGTAAATAATATCATCACGAAGATATATGGCAACAATGTCAAAATTAATAGTTGACGCATAAAAGTTCAAAATTGTAATTGTTGTATTGTATTTAATCAACCTAGAAATTATGTTTTTGATCTGTTTTTGTATTGAGGAACCTGAAATAGTTTCAAGCAAATATTTTTGTAGTTTTATAGTTCACGCATATTTAAATTTTATTATTTATAAGTATTTATAAATATGTATGTTATGTTTAAATATTATATTTAAATAGCAATCATTTCTTGACATAAGTACCTATGTCTATTTAATATAACGAAAGAATGCTGTAGCTATACCTTTAGCTCGTATTCATACGTATAAAACCTCGAAAAAGTCTAGAAACATAAAGGTATTGGGTAAAGTCTTCGAAAAGATTATATGTATTTTTCTCAAGATATTTAATGATCTATGTTCAGAAACTTCAGACAAATGTCTGTGACGGTAGTTAAGACTAAGATCTCTAAAAGTTAATACTTACCACGGTACTTTGGCTAAGCATTGCTCCCGACACTGTCGCATAATAGGCTTGTGTCCTGAAAAAATCTAATTAGTCCGTCAGTTAAGACTATCAAAAAATATTTGACACGTATTTTTTCTTTTGTTACGTAAACCAAAATTGACGAAGATACGACGCTTTTAAAATTCTCAATACGTTACGCCGTGCTATAATTTTGAGTGCGTTGTGACGTTACAAGCCCCCACTCCCAGTTTTGATGCGTTATATTTTTGTCAATATTCATTGATTTACAAAAACAAAAACTACGTGTCCATTATTTTCCAATACTCTACCTGACAGACTAAATAGATTTGCAATTTATTGATGGTGGAAACTAGCCTGTTGTCCTACTATAAGTGTAAGCTAGAGTCCGGAACATATTTAATATCTAAGCTAAAGTACGTGCTCAGTAACGGGTATAGATATCAGTCTTAGAATAACTGAAAGAAGAACTCAGACATTCATCAAAATATATGGCCACATTTACAGCGAATCATAAATGAAGCTAATCATTCCGATATGTCAAATCTGAACCGAGATTTTATCTCTGTATAGCAGCATCGAAGCAAATTCTAAAGGAAGTATCGTTCACAGTAAATAAAATCTAGATAGAAAATACCGAAACAGGTGCATAGCTTTGCAATCTAGGCCTCGTCTGGCCTAGGAACGCAGGAAGCCACGAGAATTCTTAGTTCTGGCTGTGTGTGGCAACTGCCTTAAATGTCTCGTAAATAATTTCCATTTTGCATATAACTGGCGATATCTTGGAAGTGTTTAGAGCTACGGCAAATAACTTTGGAACGGTTGAATTAAATGATTGGAAAGATAAAGATGGAAGCTGCACGGCCGAGCTGTGAGCGGTTTATTTCATTCATTGATGATTTTAATCGACTGGGTACGTAGGTACTCATCATGATTTAAAGATCCTTTAATTTATTTCTAATATTTTTTTTATGAAATCAAGGGGTTGATTTATTTCCGGGGTTGCGGGACTGTTAGAAAGAGATACCGTGGCCCCGGAACACAAAGGGCGATGAAGGAACATGGATGGGTTTTAGTCAGTAAAAGTCTGACACTCCCTCCTGCTCCGCCCAGAGCGGGAGGAGTCATTTGATGATTTACCCTCCAAAAAAAAAGGGGTTGATTTATCTGAGCATTAATAAGTTAAGTTGATTATTATTTCATAAGGTTTTCTTCATCGAAGTTGTTTATTAACAGGAAATTCTTGTAAGCATTGATAAAAAAACATACTTAAGTACCTATCTTCCGATAAGCGAATATTTCAAAAACATAACTCTTGAGATTCGCGGAGTTATAGGTAAGAACTTTAAAAGTCATCGGTCAATGCCACGCCGATGTTATTAACTGTGGTTAAACTATACTTACAGATGCACACTTTATACTCATTTAGAACCAAAGTGCTGCTCCTGCGTGCCTCACATCTTTTACTATGAAAATTATATCCTTTATGGCGCGTTGAAATGCTTATAAACAAACTTTTATCGCGCACGACATCCAGATAGCAATACTTGTGCACAAGCTCCTTGTTTTTTTTTGCACAATTTATGCACAAATGCGTTGCGCTACGTGTGATGTGAACTGCGTATAATGCGTACCGGCGTTAGTGATATGCATTGATTATTAGGGTTCAACGAGAAAGTTTTTATTATTCATATCCGAAATATCCGAAACCGAAATCTTCCTAACAAAATGACATCATTCACTAATTACACCCTCAGATACACTCACACGCACGTACGCTCACACATCTGCACGAACACACACACACTTACACACAAATAAACACGCACACACACTCACAAATACACGAAACCCAATCACACGTACTTACACGAAACACCCGCACACTTAGTTGCATGCTACAATTTTGTTTATATAAATGTTTACTTTCTTTATTATTTTTTTTCTTTTATCATTGTAGATTTATTCTTGCATAACAGTCAGTTAATTATTATCACTTTTGTCAATCTGCACATGTAACATGTCCCAGACCCAATTATTATCTAGGGATCGAAACTGTGTCTCCTAAACCCAGGCTATTTTGTAGCCTAGCTAGGAGGACAGAGCTTCACCCACCGTATTGTAGAATACAATTCTGTGTTACCTGTTGTTACAATTAATGTAAAATCTGGAAAACTGTAAATCTACAATATTTTTATTTTAATAAAATTTATTATATCCGTACGGTTTTCTGATGTTTCCACGAAGTACCACGTTTAATTCTAAAACTTCAGAAAGTATTACATCAATGTGTTGTCGACCCATGAACTAGGATGCCCTGACGGCAGGTGTCAAGTCGAAAGTCGAAGAATTCGCCAATGTGTTTCTCGTAATGTCTATATCTACGAGATTATAAATATCACGGACAGGAGCGTCCATCTTTGCGCTAATGCGTCCTGCTGTAATCTAAAATGCGTTTCGCGTTCCTGGTTCCTCGTGATTATGGCATTATCTCTCAGGATCGAAGCTTGAAAGGTACTTAGCCTCTTACGTCGACGTGTGTGTTTGAAACTCTTTCTGTTGTGGTATAAAATGTTTGGATCGAAAAACCCTTACTTACATCATCACCTGCAGCCCGACTTGGCCCACTGCTGGGAATAGATCTCCTTTTTCAAGTGTCAATCTCCACTCATCGAGTTTTACTAGCGATAGCACCAATGTCATCTCGGTTCTTTAATCAGTTGTAATTAATCTTTATTTATGCTCTTGTGTATTCAAAAAACTAATTCTGGTTATGTCTATTTAAAGGACTTAGGTAGTTTTATTTGCACTACTTAAATCAGAACCCATGCTTTTATTTCCTGACGCCTACTTTGTATACGATTATGCAAAAATAATTTCCGCGGATTCTTCCGTTTACATACCATTGTCTTTACTACTCGTTGAATACTCTCACCGCTTTACAATCAACTGTAATGTTGGTATCAAATCGACTGGTAGGTGTTATTGTTTCAATAATGGGAATAAAAGTATTGCTATATCGCTTTATTTATTAGTGATGCTAGTACCTACTTGATTACCCACTTCTTCAGTAATCCTTGCAATCTTTTCTGAGGTAAGAAAATACGTACCTAAGAATAAAGATAGGTATATTGCTAAGTGTGGCTAGCGGGGTTGAAGAGGAAATCTGTTATACAAGTTGTAAAAAATTGTCCTTTTTAGAAGATTTTATTTATTAATTGCGTCAGCCGATGCGATATTTTGTATGGATTTTGCTTTTTTTTGTAACCATTTTTCTTAGGAAAAGTTGTTTAGTTTGATGATCTGAAACCTAAAAGGTATTGCGCTTTTAGAGTCACACCTTTTATATTAGTACTCAGTTGTTTGATAAATAATCATTGTTTGTTTATTTGGTGAATTTCTTAATGAAATGACACAAGGGAACGTCTGTTTTGTCAGCCCAACACAACAAAAAAACATCAAACAAAGAGATATTTACAAACATTATTTTTCAATACAACTTCAAATAAATACAACACAATGCAACCGGCCATCATTAAACAAAACATTCTTTCCATTCCAACAACAATTTATTTTTAACCCTATTTGCGAATAACTGTACCTTAGTGCAAAGAATGCACTTACATTAACACTGCGCACGCGTGATTAGGATTTCCCGATCTCTGACTAATCACTTCGGCGTAATTTAAAGGAGGTGAGAACCTACTGCGTACCTACTTACATATAAATACAATGGAAACGGATGTTCCTCGGCATTTAAGTGTTAAGTGGATGCTGTTTTGATATTTTGCTTAAAGGAAATGCAAATAGGCATATGATTATAGGAGATAGTTACTATTTTGTGGTGAGAGTAGGGTTATATGAGCGGGTTCTGTCTAAATAAGTTTTAGAAGTTTCAAATCGTCAAATAAGGATAGATACTAAGCGCTTCTCCTCCACTTTTATTATGCGCACAGCTGAAGTCTGGAATTCTCTGCCTGCGTCTGTGTTCCCACCCACATTTAACCCGCCTGCCTTCAAAGCAAGAGTGAACAGGCATCTTCTGGGCAAGCTTGTTCCATCATAGATCTCATTCATCACTTCCCATCAGGCGTGATCGAGGTCAAGAGCAGGCCCATATTGTAATAAAAAAAAAAATACTTATACTGAGCTCGTGGCTAAATAATACCAGCCACACGTGTTGATCGTCAAGGTAAAGCCGCGCTTGTCTAGGTCGGTTCGTGGATGCTCGACTATCCATTTCATACCAAGTTTCCTCCGTTTCCCGGAAAGGACGTTAAGCCGTTGGACCTCTTACAGTCGTTACAGGTAGTCAAAGGCCTGAAAGTCTGACAACCACTCTTACCAGGAGGTGTCGTATTATGTACCATAACTGGCTTGTGGAGTTCAGATAGACAGTCGATCTATGTAAAATACTGGTATTCAGCTGCATCCGGTTAGACTGGAAGCTTACCCCAACGTAGTTGGGAAAAGGCTAGGCAGATGATGACATAAACTGTATAAACTTTTACATTATATCGCTAGGATTTATGGTCTTTATTGTTTTTTAAGACAGTCAATGAAACTTCAGACGTAAGTTTATTAATATACGTAATAAAATGTCATTATTGAATTAGAGCTTTTTCTACGGCTGCACATTATCGGCTATCGTGTGTGCCTTGCAGCAATTTTACCTAATGCAATAATTTAATCTAACTATTCAATTCTTTTTTACTCGCGTGCTCTTTCCCTCTCCTGGGCAAAGGCCTAATTCAATATTATATCATAAAGCTTTATAAAGGGTGTAAAACACCTCTTAACGAAGCCAAAATACACTTGTTCTCCTCGTCATTGCGATCATTTTTTTGTTCTACACCAGACCTGGGAACCATCTAGTTACGGAGATATTGGGGGTCAAAGTTCAAAATTTTTGACAAGTTTTTTTTTTTTTAATACATGTTTTTATAGTAAGATTTTTACTTTAAACACCTCCACGACCCCCGTACTATTCATTCCATCCATCAGCATAATGTTTTGAGTGCGTTATATTGAGTTCTACCACAAAACATGATTTTTCAACCCAATAAAAAAAGTCGTTTCCCAGCAACAACTTTTGCGTAAAGTTACTTAGTTTGATGTACTTTGCATTTTTATAGTAATTTATCTATATTATATATGCATTATTAATTCAATATTTACATAATTAATTAAAAACTAAGTATTAAATAAACTAAAATAAATAAACTAACAACAAACTATAAAAGGGCATCGAAAAACTCCTCCTCAACGCTGTCAGCTGGTAATGTGCCCAAGAGACTGGCGGCGTTGCCACGTTGTATGGCAACACTTAGCCTCTGACCAAGGTAAAAGCCAGCTCTTGGGTCACGGGAAGCGTCAACTAGGCGTTTTGAAAGTTCTTTGAACAGGCTATGGGCACTCGGACCCCACGGCCCTAAAGTTTCAACCCCAAACGGCTCGAAAATATAGTTACCACAAAGGTTTCTATATTTACGCCGTTTGAGGTTCTCTGCAGCAGCGCCAGCACAGCACGACGAACTTGGAAGATGAGAAGGCGCAAGAGTATCGACGCAAGTTGCGTCCCATACTAAGGGCCTACCCATCTTCCAAGGAAACAAAGACATGCCGTCCGGTCTGTTTGTTTGATGTACAGAATGCTTGGTTGACGGCTTCGTCATGAGGTCTTTTACACCCTGTATAGTATAATATTGATATTATCGTAATATTGATCTATTATTTGAAGTAACAATTTGTATTCTTTGTTTCAGGTAACGCATCATTTTCATCTAAGCTACTATTTCTAGCGTCGTTTTCAAAGATTTATAGGTAGGATTCGTTTTGCGCACCGACTATATTGTATTGTAGAATGCTATAATTTTACGAACATGGATGTAACTACTTTTTTATTGGATTCAGACTAAGAACCATTTTATGATTCCTTATAATTACAGTTCACTGCAAAATTACTGACACATTTAGAAATACCAATTTACTATAAATCTTTTAAGGGAAGCGTCGCAAAAAGCATCGTAATAAATATCAATAATACCTTATTTGTCATACAAAACGAAGGGCTTAGCAGAAAATTACGAACATCCATATAAATACATATAAATGTAAGCTTTTACGGATGGCCGTCCGCTTTGATTGATCGATTGATTCATTACGTTTAGATCTCTCTGTGATGCCGAGAGAAATCGATTTACACTTCCTGTAACGAAAATTGGCTCAGTAGTATAAGTTGGTATAATTTTAATAATATAATTAAGCATGTATGTCTATGATTTTCTGATGCGTAGTAGTAGTTACGTTTAGGTAATACTTAGCTTTTATATAACGCTCTTTACTTTGAAGGTTCCTGTCCTAAGAGTTTATTTCATCAATGAAACTTAACTCGATGAGCATTGTCAAGTCAAAAGAAAAGATGACACTATAATAAGCTTTGAAACGCAGTTCAAATGTGCCTGCAACCGCGTTCAGTTTCATTGGTGAAGTTGGTCTATAACCAACTTTATGATCAGAGAAGGAACCTAAATTGACTCACAAAGCTTCCTAAAACCTAAAACTACTAACAAACCAAGCATTAACTCTAAAGGTCTCACTAACTTATTGCAGCGGCAATCCAAGCGAAATGTTTACACCGGCTGACCGCATTCCGCGCATGCGTCCGACGCCAGTCGCTCGCGCCGAATGTTCTGCACTCCTTTTACTGCACTGCACTGCACTGCACATATTTGTGTGCAATCCAGTGCATTAGGAAATGAGTAGGGTGCGTCTATTCCGCTGGATGATACGGCGTACAAATATGTGGAATATGTTTTTGGTATTTTTTGTGCAAGAAAAAAATATTAGAGGAATATTACTGAGCTGTGAGGGCTAAATTATAGATTACTAGCGGACGTCACGCAGTTTCACCCGCGTAGTTCCCGTTCCCGTGGAAGTACGGAGATAAAGTAAGAATTTTTGAAATCGGCGCAGTAGTTTTTCAGTTTATTCATTACAAACATACACACGAAAATACAAATCTTCCCTCTTTATAATATTAGTGTAGAAGAAGCATTCACTCTATCATTAGGACCCAGAAGGTCACCCGTCCTTCACTTTTGCTCGTTTCTTTGCTGAGGAAAGCATGGCAATATGTATGAACTTTTGGAAACAGATAAGAGGAGCCTAATCTGTTTCCAGAATCAACGATAGTTAATATGGGTTCGAGTTATAACTGTCGTCCAGATGAAGTCTTCTATGATGTTCTGATAAAGTTCAACAACATTTTTCCAAGCTGTGAAACTAAGCTAGATGTATTTAAACAGCTTCGAGGATTTCGTCACTGCTAAGGCGCGTCAAACTAGACAAGATTAATTATCATAATTGTGCATAAAACGACAGGTCGTTCGCAGTAGTAACCGTTGGTTGTTCGTAAGTAGCTGCGCGGCGGCTACGGTCTTATAATCAACCACGATTATAACACATTTCCATCGTTGCTCGTAGACTTTTACGATTCGCCTGCGGTGATAGGCGATAATACTCAACGATTCGTGAGTAAATCTTGGCGTAATAAAAATTAATAGGTGTAGAAAATAATTGTTCCTGTGTCCTGTGATTTTACCAATCTACGTCTAAACAGACGCAGATTGGTAAAATCACAGGACAGCGGAGGCTGATGGGTGTTTACCCATCAGCCTCCGATTGCTGCATCCAGTCAGCCCGATCATCTGTACGTACATCTAGGTGGGAAGTGCCTCCCTATGCTTGCCGATTCGCAGCATACATCCAGCTTAGCATGATGCCCCTATAATGTTCCTCTGCTAGGTCACAGTCACAGGCGTTCTCTTCGTTAAAGGGAGTGGGCTACTAACTGCTATAGGTACACCACGCGGGCCCAGTTTTAGGTTGCTGAATATCACATTTCTTCGAATTTTCGGTTCCAGTTCACGTCGACATATACATATTCCAGCGATTACAATATTATATTACACATTACAATATTATGTTATATTAATATTATATTATGTAATATTAATATTATAATATATTATATTTATATTACAATATTATATTACACTGAATTATTCCATCAGGAATTCTCAGTAGCAACCCAGAGGCTCGCCCCCTATTACATGCCACTAAACATAACCTGTGAAATATGGGTGTACTTATATTATAAACCTCTGCCTATCCTTTCGGCGATTACAGGCGTGATATTATGTTTTGTTTGTAGAACTGTAGTTCAATCCACTTACTGCGAACGTCACAGACTGTAACAAATCAACAGCTTTTATTGATGTATATTGTTATTTAATTCAATATAAATCGCACATAATGCTCTTTTATTAAATGACATTGTGTATATAGGGCCTTAACCTTACTCCAGTGAGTGTGGTGGAGCGTGGCGGTGACCTCTGGTGTCAACACATTGTCAAGTTTGAAGCACAATACATGACACGTCCAAAACAAGGGTCAGTTTCAATACTGCTGTGGGCGTTGATAAATAATCTAAAGCGGTTTTTAAATATTTTTTTAAACAATCAATCATATCTTTTGAATCAGAATGAACATTGCATTGCGTTGCTGTTATATAATAGGCCTTTGTCCTGTAGCTATTTATCCTTTCCAGCTTAATGTGTCTGTACTTTCATGACAGTTACATAGAGGATTAGACTGGATACACCCTCGCTTAAGAAGCATCTGAAATTGGGCAATGTAAAGTAACGCACATGGGAGCGATGTCTTTCCATCGAGGATCTTTGTCGATTTATATTCGCTTTGGGTAGAAAAATAACCTTGAAAACAAACTATATAAAACCAAATGCACTATTTATATATCGGTTGTGTACACATTAATGTATTGAATAGCATTCTTTGGGCTTCACTTCCGCCGTATTCAAAGCTTTGCTTTCAACCTTTCTTTTGCTTCAAATACGTCGTTGTTTGAATCGTGATTGTCATTTGTCGATCTGAATAGCGTGAAATTCTCCTGTGAGGTTTTACTTACAGGGTATAATAGGTAACAAACACTCCACTAGACAGTGATCGAATTCGAAGATTGAGTGTGATATCTTCTGAATAAATAAAGCAGTTTTGTGATTGATTGAAGACTGATTGTATGACTGAATGAACCACTGAAGATTGAATGTCGGCGGAACTCCAAACATTAGTGGTTCAATTAGGGACTTGAACTGAAGTTTGCGTGGTTGCGGGAAATCGGTCGTTCAACTACATCTTGTAGAATTCTGCTAAGTGAAATGTATGTATGTACCCATAGTATGTTAATCTTTATGATAGGTTACAGTTTTTTAAAGTAAGTCTCTCTTTAAACTTAAACATACTGTATATTACTTGCCTATATGATCGTCAGTTGACACACAAAAAGAAGCATTCAATCAATTTCAGCACGTGAAGATTGACGCGTTCTCACTTTACCACGGCTATTGTAAGTTCTTATTGAATTCAAGATGGATTATCGTAAAAGATTGGATTTACTATCAGTGCTTTCATTTTCGACTATCTTTTTATATCATTCTTGTTAGTGATATAATAGAGATTTCCATTTGATATAATAGAATGATAATAAAATTCGGTTTTCTTTCTTGAAAAATGTGTCGTAGGTATTCATGTTTTGTTAAAACTTATTCAGTTTTGATTTACGAATTAACTTATTTTTAGTAAAAGCGAGAGTAAAATTGGCCAATTTCAATCAAGGACAAGTTTAGAATTTGAGGAAAATTTTGCTAAAAATAAAGTGGCAACGTCACATGGCTTTTAAATGTAGCTTTACTTCAGCAAGAGAACTATTTTAGAAACCATTGAATAATTTCTATGTTATTGAATGAAAACTGAATTTATACAGGCCTACAGGTACATCACGTTTAACGTTTTCTACCTGTGTAAGATATAGTAAAAAAAACATATACACTTTTTAAAGTATGACTATACACACATGGCATTATGAATGCATGATACCTCTACTTTCAAAACCCATGTATTCTTATCTATTCACTCACAAGGGGATAAAGTACATAGCTTTCAAATTCCCATCATACAAAGCCGCCCACTGGCTCAACGCTAAGTAATTAATTAGCGAACATAATTTCACTGACACGTGAAATAATTTCATTAATTAATGGCGACGCTGCGCATGCGGCGGGTGCGGGCACAAGTGTCACGCTTGTTACACTAGATAGAGAAATGTAGAAGGCTCACTTGAAATTAGAGCTAGTATTTGACTTAACTAGCTTGCAATACAATTTAAATTGTCTTTATGACATCCGTATCATGTAGGAGTTATGTCTGTAGGTATCCTAGTGAGGAGTGGTAGTGGCCCAGGGGCCTAAGTGTGCTATTACAATAGTGTCACAATGATCTATCATTGATTTCATAATTGTTGAACGATGCCATTGTCATTTTGTTAAAAGTTCGTAGTTTGCTAACTTCCTAATAGTCGATCATTGGCCGGTCAGTGGTCTCGTAATAGAATATTGTTTGTATTGCCATTATTATAAAACCTGTCAATAGAAATGATTTTCGAAAAACTAGAATTAAATTTGAACATTCAAAAACATGTCAGATTTCATTTATATATATTTTTACATATTATTTTTTAGTGTTCTATGCAATCTGAGGTAGTAAGAAGTTCGTAAATAGGTAAAATCTTTAATTATGTGTAACACGGATTAATGTGAAACTATACAATTCAATAATATTTTATCTGTTTAGCTGTCAAAGTCAAATGTGACATTACTGCTTACTGACGTTTTATCTGTTTTTATTTCTAGTGGCCGGTGTTTTGATTTATTTTCATTTATGTGTTTTAAATTATCTTTAATAAAGAAGATTATATTTACCTATTGCAATACAAAATGGTGCTAATTGAGCAAATTTCGGCTTGAACTGTCAAATTTTTTGCAGATTACCGCGTAAGTCAGTCATTCATTTATCATTGTGTACGAGACTACCATTCTATGCTATTTCTTTCAATGGAGTGTCAGTGGTTGATCATTGGAAAGTCATAATGACGTCATTATATAGTAGATTACCAAACTTGTCAAAATCAACAATTATGAGATCAATGATCGACTATTCTGACACTATTGTAATAGCAGACTTGAGGCCCAGGTATCGTGCCCGACTTTCGACTTATCGTGAGTTCAAACCCATGCAGTCCCTTTACTTTGTGTAGCGTAGCGTAAAGAAACCTAGTTGGGAAATCTTCATGTCCTAGACCAAAAGTTCGAAGACATGTGGCCACCTGAACCCCTTTAACTTAGCGTTATTGTTTATTGAGGAAAGTAATAGCGTTTCATCTGCTCGTAAGTGAGTTGCTAGATGTGGACCTTCTTCATTTACTTGTGTGGTGTTTCCTGCATTGTGCCGTGTGAACAGGGAGAAAGCCGATGCGTTCGCAGAAGATATAAACAGTGGGGACGTGTTCATACAATACTCTATAAATATACCTACCTCTCTACCTACCCAACTGTCTAACCTATGGGGCTTTGTTGAGAGAAACGGTCTGTTTGTTAGGGGTTTCACCTGACTTCATTTATTTGTTTAGTTTCAGATGTTTAGAGGTAGAGTACTTCACGGAAGTTGAAATTCTTTGCTAATCATAAGCTGATAAAGGTGGGAATCTTTATGAAGCTGACTCTCTTTTTCCATCCTAACCCACAGCCATTCCCTCGGGAAAATGTATTAGATTACTTTTGCCGCCCTAGGGAGACTCAGAGATACTTATGTTTGTACTCGCTTGATTAGTGGCTAAGGGCACTTATAATCAGTCTAGATCAGATGTGATGATATTTAATTACTTTATTCATACATTTTTAATCTAATCTTTCACTCTGGATGCTCTTAGTGTGCACGTCTTTCTACATCGTTCTCACATATATGTATAATCTCAAAATTAATGATGTAACCAAGATTTTGTAACAATATTTTGATTTTAAAAGAGTGTCCATGGAGTTTCTTGCCCGTTCTTCTCCATAGAGATCTACGCTAGGGAATGGGCAACTACAGTACTTTCTCAAGTTATTATGCCTTGTGACTGGGACTGTAGCTTTGATTTTCTTTTTTGTATTTTTGACTTTCAAAAGTGCCGTAATGGTCTAATTGAAATAAATGCTTTGAGTTTGAGTTTGAGATGCAGCCGCACGTTTTGTGAAACAATTCAAATCGAGAAACGATTGAAGCGATAACTGATAACTATGATAAGCGGTCAAAAATTTAATAATAATAATATATTTATTTGCGTAAAACATGGTATAAAAAGGTCTTACAGTTTAAATTAGGACAGACATGTTTTGTATTAGATCTAGCTACCGCAAAATCTACCTCAATCCAATTGAAAGTTAACTAACTAATCACATACTTACATAAAAGCATTTATCCTTATTAAACACGAGCAATTGCGACCTTCGCTTTTTTATTGTCATCTTAACTTTAAATTACGTTGTTACGAAAGTTAACACCTATGTTGCAATATTTGGGAATTTAAGTCTCAATTTATAGGCACTGACAATCTCTATACATTCTGTTGAGTAATATCTACTTGAGATGTCAGAAAAATTATAAATAATTACAGTTGGTTTGCAACACTCAGGAGAGGATGACCAACAGTTAGCATCAGAATCAGAATCAGATCTTTATTTGCTTTGAATGTAGGTACCTACAGGTATTAAAGATGTTGTACATACATTAAGTATTAGGGTATAGCAATGAACGGACAAGACCGCGAAATCAACCGCCGTATCCAACTAGGGCGGGGTGCTTTTGGTAAGCTGTCCGACGTACTCAAGTCGAAGCGGGTGCCCATAAACTTAAAGCGTCGCATGTTCGAGTAGTGTGTCCTCCCAGTCATGACGTACGGGGCTGAAACTTGGTCGCTCACCAAAAACACTATCCACCGCATGCAAGTCACTGAGAGAGCTGAACGAGCAGCGTTGGGTATCTCCCTCTATAACCGGGTGGTAAAAAATACCGAAATACGGAGACGAACGAGGCTCACGGACATAGCGGTATAGTGATAGCAAAAAGAAAGTGGAAGTGGGCGGGCCATATATGCCGTAGACTGGATGGAAGATGGGGGAAGAAAATGCTGGAGTGGAGACCACGGACGGGACGGAGGAATGTGGGAAGACAACCGACTAGGTGGACAGACGATCTCACTAAAGTGGCCGGAAGAAACTGGATAGCCATGACACAAAACCGCCAACAGTGGAGAGATTTGGAAGAGACCTACACTCAGCATTGGGAGGCCAAGGGTTGAAGAAGAAGAAGAGAAGAGGAAGGAGAACTTAAATTAATGACGTCGGCTACAGTCTACCTTATGGCATCAAGACAGACTTTTTTCTTTTGACTTTCAAGTTGCATTTAAAGACAGCTTTCGAATAAAGACATTTGTCGTGAGCAGCCCTGTACTCTTAAAGGTTTCTGAAACAAAAAGGTACTGTTCGCTGGGCGTGGCTATAAAAATTACTAAGTAATTTTCCCAAAAAGCTTGAACTGTAACACCAGTCCGATTTGTTATTGATTGCAACAAAAAGTATTGACATGCATGACATTATTAGAAAACTGAGAATACAAGAAAACACCTTTATAAATATTATGGACGACGTGATGTTTTGTTCTTATTTACGTAGAGTCGCTACTACTACAACAGCCCATAACGCGTCCACTGCTGGACATACGCCTCTCCCATGATGGGCGGAATTTGCCGTAATCTCCACGCTTGGCAGGCGGATTGGAGATCGCAGTGATGAAAGATTAACAGAAAACGCTGCTGCCCATTCTCAGGTCTACGGAGGCGCAAGGTGTTCTGCCTCAGATATTAGTCGCCTTATACGACACCCGTCAGTGTAATGGGTTGGTTCTATTCTACTCTGCCGGATACCACACGGCCGGCAGAGTCACTACGTTCTTAAATAAATATTACACTTGCGTTTCACGTACGAAAACAAGCTGGTTTACAAACTAACTACTTTAATACTTAATGACTTTCTTTCCAGCCAATATTTTCTTACAATAGGCTAAAATTATCTTCTTTTCAACCGAATGCTGACTCACTCGACTTCGATGATCGACAGTTAAGTAATTGCTTTCGACTTCCCATGTTAAGTATAATCAGGCTTGTCAGAATGACGGCGCGGAGTTTCAAAGGTTTAGCAAGAAGCTTTCTTTGTTGTTTGGAATATTTCGTTTGAATACATAAATATGTAGGTATAACGGCAAAACAATCAATAAGTACTTAAGTTTCTTGTAAAAAAATCTTTAGGAGGATCTCAAGCTGCCCGATACCTAGACCCGTAAAAGTATTGATAAAAACATAGTTTTCAGAAACCATTCATAAACGTGTAAAATTCAACATATAAATGTCTGCGCCAGATAAGTAGGAAATAAAGGTCATTCATTCACCCACATCCATTTATTCAAATACATAATTCCGAAAACAGAAATAATTACATAAACTTATCCCGAAACCTTGACTTTTTCTATTAATAAAAAACGATTCATAATGTATTGTCGGGGTACCTACGCCGATAAATTAAGGAAAGAGCAATGACCTTTAATTCCTACTTATCTGGCGCAGACTATAGCTCGAAAGAAAATTAAACTTTCTGGATGCTTAATCCAACATCTAACCTTGTTAAATACGTATGTATGTCGGACCGTATAACTACAGGTCGACTTTGTCTTGATACCAAATTAGGTGGGAGCGTCAAATTCCATGATGAAAGTGGCAGGTTCCTAAAATATATATTTTTTTGCTTGGTCGCTTCTCCATAGAAAAACAACTGAAAAGCAGTCAGCTACGAAACATGTTTATACTTATTTATTATCGTCTGAAAAACTAAAATTGGGAAATTGAAAGCCTGTCGTGTCATACCACCGTATAAGTTACAAACAACCTTTCTTTAGGGGAACTTTATAAATTGTAGTGAAGTGTTGGAATGGCTCTACAACATTGTAAAGTAGATTTTACCCCTTGATATGGGGGTGGTTCACAGTTCATTAACCCGAGTTTTCCGCAGAAAGTATAAGTTCACTTTGATTTAGCGCAATCAGTGAATGAACTCACATTAATATGATAGTTTCTTTGGATTTGAAAGCCAGAAAAAGGTTTTATTCGATTTGATAGTTTCCTTTTAAAAATAATGTTGAAACTTGAAACAGTTGCCATAAACAATCAAATACTTAAAAAAACCTAGACTGAAATATAAATCACAGAACATTAGTATTGATAGAAAACGATTCCGTTTTTTTAAATAATAAAATACACTCGAATATTTTTCGGAAAATATGTTATGTAAATAAATGACAGACCAATAAGGAGTTATCTATGAACACGTTCAATGTTACTTAAGGAGAAGCAATAAACAGATATTTTATTTGTGTGACAGCAGGTGTCTATTCTATTTGAAGTAGGTTGACTGACCTTCTTCATATAAATGACCTTTACTAATTATTTTAGACATGATTACATGTATTTAATGTTTGAACCACTTGTCGATAAGCATTTGATTGTGTTGACGTAAATGTCTGATATTGTGTAGGCAAGAGTCAATTAATATTGTAGCGATAATACTTTGAACAGGTTTGTGGTATTGCTTTAATATAAAAAAAAAACTTTTTGCAAAAAAAAAAAAACCGACTTCAAAACACAAAACACAAAAAAGTGAAAAATAACTTTAGCTTCAGAAGTCGGTGACCTTTTTTGATTCATTTAGTTTTTTTTTTGTCACCGACTTCTGAAGCTAAAGTTATTTTTCACTTTTTTGTGTTTTGTGTTTTGAAGTCGGTTTTATTTTTTTTGCAAAAAGTTTTTTTATTTTTCTATTTTTAGTCGTAATAGCCTATACAAATATATGCTATGCATTTATTTTAGATTGTTAACAATACATGTCATGGTAATAGGCTTATCCCCAATAAATGGAACTCAACATATCTAAACTGTCGAAATTTGCGTGTATTGTACACATCTGCGTACCCCTCAGAGCATACAGGCGTGATGTTTCGTCATGATGTTGTATAAACAACATCCAACCGATTGCAAAAATCACGACCGATTTACCGTCTAGTTTTGAAGAGTTCCATTGTATATCTCCGACGACCAGCATCAGATCTTCACCAAATTTAAATGCAACCATCTCAGGAGTATACTCTTTCAAATAAAAAAATAATTTTGAAAATCACTCAACAAATGGAGGAGAAATCGGTGAACATACATGAAATTATACCACACGACTGAAGTAAAAATATTCATAAAATTAAAACTACTGGGCCAAACTATGTAAAATTTTTATGGGACCAAATGGCAACTATTCCGCATCAAACTAAAAAAGAATCACGTAAATCAGATCATAAATCTTAGCGTAATCGGTGTACATACATAAAAAAAAAAAAAAAAAAACCGATTGAATTGAGAACCTCCTCCTTTTTGGAAGTCGATTAAAAATAAATATTGTGTTTTTGCAGATTTTAGCAGTTTTTTTTTATATTATAAGCTTTTTTTGCGGTTTATTGAATCAAAAGGTAGACTAGTATCACGTTAAGAACCCCAGAGATTACTTACTTAAAGACGGCTTATAAGTTACAGTTCTTGTTACGCAAAATGATTACCGATTCCAATTTGTGTAAGTACATAACTTATTAACGTATTAAAATAAACATTCACTGTATTCTTCAACTTTTAAGAGAGGCGGAGGTGCACTTTGAAAGCATAAAAGAAGAAGAAACATCTATTTTACATAAGCACCGGCCAGGCACTAGTTATGTCGTGATTAGAAATGTGCACATACACACCTTTACGAATCGTCACATACATGGTGTACCTATTGGCGACTAGAAAACGTCGCGACCAGTTCCCGCGACTTTTACAAAAGCATATAGGGTGCCACTACTACAGCTTGTTTCTTTCACATAAAGACTAACTGAATACCTGATCTTTAAGTCCGTTTTCTATACACCACTATTTAATTAGTACAAATACTTAAAGGACTTATTAAAGAAGGTCTTTTGATAATATAGGATGACTTTTTATCAGTTTCCAAAAAAAAAATAGTATAATAGATGAACGGAGCAGAAACAAATAGCATACAAATTTTTTTTTTGAGAAAATAAAACATAATAATTTAAAATTCTTATCATACGTGTATTGCGTATGATTTTAAATTCGATATTTTAATTTTTTTTTTCAAAATTTCTCTTTCTTTGTTCTAATATGAAAACTTTACTTGAAATTTGTAGCGTTTTTTGATGATGGATCATTTTTTTCTAAGCTGTGGAAAAAAGGAAAAAAAGTCTAGGTATGCCATAAGCTTCTACTCCGTTCACCTAATATACCCATTTTTTTGGCATGTGATAAAAAAGTCATCCAGTATACGTAAAGTCTCAATACATAATATTGATAAACAGCAAAGTTATTAGCGTTTGTTTATATCCCAAATGTTACTCAATTTATGGAAATATTGTACAGGCCATTCATAATAGTATTCATTAATAGTTGTCTCTCGCTCTCGCGTTCGCGTGGTCATTCTCTAGTAGCAGTTGTTATGAATGATTGATTCGGTTATGTTATGAGTTTACCAATTATGACAAATTTTCGTAGACAATTATGGGATTTAGTTTATTTGACTTTTGACTACATCAATATGATCAGTAATGGGTAGGGTAGAGCCCCATTTTTTTACTAATAAAAAATGAGTGGTGTATAAATATTATTGAGATATAAAGTTTATAAGTTTAGATGTATCATTAATAGTATTCCTTTCACTAAAAATGTTACATTATCCCCGCACTTTTTTATTTAAAAAATAATCACGTGGGTTAATTTTCGACCACAACGAGAGAAGTCGCGGCTAAAAATAGTTCTAAATAAATAGCTCACTTATGAACGCTAAACTATTGAATAAAATATTAATTGAGCATATCATGACTTCTAAAGCATCTCAAAAGATTTTAATGACTTGCCAAAATGATTGAGTTCTTTGCTTTCAAAGCAATGTAACCTAGAGTGTCTGTATGTAGGTTAAATTTGTAACCTATTTCTGAATAGTCTAGACTAGAAATGGCAATGGCACTTATATCAATGTACGTACGTGTGTGTTGCTTGCCTTCGATGACAAAAATAGAACTTCCGATTCCGTATTCAGTTCCGACGCGACTTTTAATACGATATACGACCTTCATCGTACGAAAGAAAACCAAATGTTTCGTTTATTTTCATAGTGGCTGGCAAAAAACACTACAAGTGTCAGTCAACCCTGGAGTCTTTATAGCACTCACAAGTATCTATGATTTATGTCTTTGGGAAGTTTTTTATACATACCGGATGACTTTTTTTATTACTTTCCAAAAAAATGTGTATATTAGGTGAACGGAGTAAAAACTTATGGCATACCTGATTTTTTTTTCTTTTTTCCACAGATTTGAAAACAATTGATCTATCATCAAAAAACGCTACAAATTTCAAGTAGGAAACTTTTCATATTAGAACAAAGAAAGATAAATTAAAAAAAAACAGTGTTTTTGACTGTTTTTTTTTCGAAAAAAAAAAGAAAACTAAGTATGCCATTTGCTTCTACTCCGTTCACATATTATACCACTTTTTTAATGGAAAGTAATAAAAATGTCATCCTGTATAGGACCTTTTCTAGGGCGTGTCGACACCGAAGCAGTACCGTAAAATAAAACCGCTGTTCTACACATAACCTATGACAATAACCTATAACATCGTCCAAACAGGTTCTATTCTAAACTCGTAGAGAAAGCGATATCGTTTGCTTTTTACTTTTTATTTATTTATTTTGTTTGGTTAGTGGCCAGTCTTTAACGAAGGTTTACGATGTATGCGATGAATTACATTTGTAAAAGAGTGTATAACGATAAAAGTGTAGAATTTATTATAGTTATTCGTTGGTAGCGAGCCTTTGAAAGTCTTATAGACCGACATCGTCGACTAATTGATACAATATTCTTATACAGGCTGTTTTTAGGGTTCCGAACCCTAAGGGTAAAAACAGGACCCTATTACTAAGACTCCACTGTCCGTCTGTCTGTCTGTCACCAGGCTGTATCTCATGAACCGTGATAGCTAGACAGTTGACATTTTCACAGATGATGTATTTCTGTTGCCGCTATAACAACAAATAATAAAAGTAATATAAAAATTAAAGCGGGCTCCCCTACTACGATAATACGAAACTCTTCATGCGCGATTCCGACTCGCACTTGGCCGGTTTTTAAAATAGTCTGGCTCTAGGAAACGTCACGTATACTTGAAAGTTTTTTAGAATATATGTATTAGATACCGCTTTTTAACACTATAGATATTTTTTATTTGGAAAGGATAACTCTCCATTGCTGATCTACATCAGATAGTAGGTAGGTACTTACGTAATTTTGCTTAAACTATCTACAAGATTTGCGAGTCGTTTATAGACATGATAATTCGCAAATCTTGTAGATCCTTTAAAAACACTAGGAACTCAACAAGTTTATTTTATTGAAAGTCGAATCTTCTTTTATGTGTCATCCTGTATCCGATTTCTACTGAGATTACTTTTGACCGCCATCACTTTCCTTGACTATGGCAAGTAAGGTCATCATATCTACTTGGACACTTAATCGATTGGTCTGCATAGATTTGTGGTTATTGCGGCATAGTTTGCGATTAAAAAAACAGTTTTCTTTTTAAAAAACTCTGCACTCTGTACCTATTTGTTTGGGGAAAGCATGACACAGTATACGTACGGCCATTACAAACTATGCCGCAGTAATTAACTTAATTTTTAATGTTAAGGTAAAAGACCTTACATGCAATGTGTATTTCTCATACAGAAAACCGTATTAGGGTATTTATATAAATAATAAAATCTAATTAGTTCGTCAGTTATTTTCAAAAAATATTTGACCCGTATTTTTTCTTTTGTTACGTAAACCAAAATTAACAAAGATACGACGCTTTTAAAATTCTCAACACGTCACGCCGCCATGGTATAATTTTTAGTGCGTTCTGACGTCACAAGCTGGGGACTCCCGAGTTTTGATGCGTTTTATCTTTGTCATAATTCATTGATTCACAAAAGAAAATTACGTGTCCATTATTTTCCAATACTCTAACTGACGGACTAAATAGATTTGCAATTTATTGATGGTGGAAACTAGCCTATTGTAATTGAAGTCTTATAGCGTTGATACGATTATAAATGTAAAGAATTTGCGAAGAAAAACCATCTAATTCGCAATAAGTTCAGTGACCCTATAATCGTGTGAAAAACTTCTCTATCAAAGAGTCGTTTAACAAAAGATAATAATATAACCAGCAACCATTTTTAGATAAGGACCAGGCAATTTAAAATTAGATTTATGTATGAGGTCATCAGTGTCTGACCATAATTTTTGACAATACGTATCTTGCCATGTGAGGAGCTCGTGGCTAAATAATAACAGCCACTCAGGTGGATCTTTAGTTAAGCCGTGCTTACCTAGGTTGGTCTGTGGATGGGTGACCACCCTTACAAACCGAGTTTCCCCCGTGCCTCGGAAAGCACGTTAAGCTGTTGGTCCCGGCTGTCATTCGTCCATCTTTGACAGCGTTACAGGTAGTCAGTGGCCCAAAGTCTGACAACCAGTTTTTTCAAAGTAGTATCGTGTTTCCCAGTATACTGGGTTGTGGAGGTCAGATAGGCAGTCGCTCCATGTAAAATACTGGTACTCAGCTGCATCCGGTTAGACTGGAAGCCGACCCCAAAATAGTTGGGAAAAGGCTAGGCAGATGATGAGGTATCTTGCCATAGGAAAAACGATCAATGTCATGTGCCAAGACATCGTTAGGAACCTTAACTAAAAATAGGTGCCGTAAATTTCGATTCTTTTGTTTTTTAAAAATACAACTGTGATTTAAGAATAACATTATTTTTGTTCAGGGACTTGTATTTCTGGCAAGATATTTGTAACTAAATTGTTATATAAGACGATCACGAATGCTCTGGAAATAAGTAAATGATCGGAAGGCATGGCCGGAAAATGGTATGGCGGCGGGCCCTCAGTTCAGTAACCACAGTATAAACGATTCAATTGAGCCTTTTAACTGGCGCTATTCTTTTTTTTTGTTGTTGGAAAAAACCAACTGATTCTCGATTAGTCTGTGAGTAGTAAGCATGGAGGTTGAACGCGAGTTTCCGGCTTGGAACAGTCAGGACGTTTGATCTTTTTGATTGAGATCTGTTCAGCAGCTTCTGAGTGGTGCCTGCCTGCCTGGTAGGTAAGTAGCAAAAGAGGTTCAACGACAGACTCGAAATGCGACCAAGTGGCGACTAAAAGACTCATCAAGGGAATCTCTGGAAAATGTCTGAAAAATCTTCGTCTTTTAGAAGTCCCGTTAATCAAATCCTTTGCCTAACCCAGTGTTTTTCAACCTGCCGGTCGCGACCCCCTGGGGGGTCGCGAAGCCTATAGAGGGGGGTCGCAAGAGGTCGCGAAAACTACCTCAATAAATAAAACAATGAAGCCTTGAAAGATAGATTTAATAAGAAAATTTTAACTAGAGGAAAATAAAGAGAGGATTATAAACGTTTGTATGTTCATACAAATTAACAAAATAAAAACCCATTACCAGTACTCATCCATCTTTTTGAGGTTTTGCTTGTTTGTCATTAACTAATTTCTCCTATGTATGGATTTAATATTTGTAATACAATAAAATAAATGCAAAAAAAAGCGAAAGGTCGGGGGTCGCCAAATATGTTTTCATACTGTACTATGGGGGGTCGTGTCATGAAAAAGGTTGAAAAACGCTGGCCTAACCTAACATACAGCCGTGACTGTTATATTACCAGAGCTGCCAAAACTACAATTGCACAATTAAGGATTTAATACGGCTTATAAAAGTTACGTTATTTCCTTAACAATGTGAAAAAAGTTCTTCGGAAACTTAACGGTCATTTTTAAATTAACAATTTAATTATCTTTTTAAAATTCGCGCGCGGACTCGAACTGCTGTCTATTGTTCTTAATTTAAATTAATCTATTAAAGTTACCGTCACCATTCGAACTTCTAAAAAAAATCGCGTGATGTCTCTGACTCATGTCTATTGTTCCTAATTATTTAAATAGTTAATCTAGTTATTTTAATGATTTTACTATGATAATGGCTGGGGAGGCGGTTCAGCCGCATCCGGTACCTTGGCGCGGTTGTTGCTCTCATTCTGTCTAGCTTACGTCATCATGCACGTTGTAGGTAATAAATGGATCTATGTCTAGGCATTGAGTGTGTTACCGTTTATGTGCATATTTAATGATAGAAAGAAAATAAAGCAAAACAGTACAAGGAGGGCATTTTGGGGAACTGAATATATTATGATAAAATAATAAAGTGGAACTAGAGCTCGAATTTGAGAAAACAGCTTTTCGTTTCAAGTTTTATTTTTAAAATTCCGACGAAAATCATACCTTTTTACAAAATATATAGTAATGTTCCTACCAGATGTGTAAAACTATGACTAAAACATTTAAATACACGAACCAGCTGCAAAAACAACAAAGTTATTTCCTGAATTCATAAAGAATTTCCTCAATAGTAATTGTACTAAGTCATATTTCCTGCCTAATAAACGATGTAATAAATATGAAACAATGCATCCACCAATTATTGAACAGGTTTACTTTTGGTATACATATAATGTATCTACCCACTATTCATTCAGATAAAGACTAAGGCGCTTATTAATTTTCACTTTGTGCCTGCAGTTGTTTTTTATACGCCCCATAACTAAATAGGCAGTTTTTGCATTATTATTGTGATGTTGGTCTTGGTACCAAATAAAATTTGCATCACCTTCCTTCCTGAAGGCAGAATTTCTGTCCTTAACTCAATTTGATTAGGGTCAGCCTAGCGCTGCACGTCCTTTTCCATACCTACATCTATAATAGCCCTCTTTATGGTCCCCATTTTAATAAATATAATTCTTCAGGTCTAATTTTAAAATTTAGAAAATGGAATCGTGCCAAACTAACCATAGATGAAATTCCAAAGACAATCGAAATCATAGTTTTAATGATGCTATTAAGAACATAGGCCGTAGCGTGCAGTGTCTGATAAGGATAGGTAAAAAGGTAGGACATTCGCCTTGACACCACCTGTTATGCTATTATGAGTTATAAAGATTTAATATCAGGCTTAAATAACTCCGATTCACGTGAGATTATGATTTAAATTACTATAAAGTATTATGTAGATTTATGATAGAATTCAAGGAATTTTTGTTTTCACTTTTAATAAGAATATTTAGTACATACAAGTAGTGGTTTATTAACACTTTAGATTCGTATGTTTGTAAATAATATGCGGGGCCATGGAGGCCCAGTGCCCACCTAGTATTTAGGGATATCGCTAAACGGTTGGTCGACTCTTTTCGTGACCAGAGTGCTGGCCTATTTCTTGGCCAAAGAATCGGCATTGCTATCCAATTTGGTAATGGCCAGCCTTCTGGGCACTTTTTCTGTATTTGACAATTTGACGGTTTCACTTCGACAGCTCACAATCTGACTAGGCTGATTACAAATGTAGTGTAGTAATATATACGAGAAAGTTAATAAAAAATAAAACTTTTTATAAGAGTAAATAATTGATTGGAAAATTGTAGTATTTTATCATCCAAACAACTTATGTCCAATTGTCCATCATGTCTTTAAAATCATGGCGTATACCTTTACCTTACCTGCTGCTGAAAATTGTCGGTAAACCTATATACACAGAAGTTTTTTTTTAAGTATTTATTTTAATGTCTCGGCAGTTAGCCAAATATACAACCAAATTATTTTTTAAGTCAAGGCGATGGTTTGCGCCCCCTTACATCTTACACATAACATTCTGCCTCCAATTCAGACTGTTACGAGAGTTTATCACGCAATCCTCAGTCTTGATAACTTTAGCTTCAATGTCAAGAAGTTTTCGTGAAGAAAGTTTGACACTATCTGCTTGTAAACATCGGCGTCCTCGTGTGGTTACTTGGCACAACTTTGCGGTGGAGTCAAGGTGTTGCAAAGAGTTTTCATGGGTGAAGATACTGGCTGAAAACATAGACCGTAAAAATTAAGAAAATAGTTTATTAGGAAACATAAAATCAGCCTTTATTTAAACAAATGTGCAAAAACTAATAATATGAAATATAAAAAAATAACAACCGAAAGTCTTGGTGGCTAACAGGCTGTCTACCTAATGTAAGCTACAGCTCAGTATTACACCCAATACTTGATAAAAAAAAACACTTAATAATAAATACTTACGAAGTTATGATACTTAACTTGCTAGCTAAAATCTAAATTACACCACTTTATTATGCTGCTATTGTAATCGTTTTTACTGCTTGCGACAATTAAGCAGGCCTGGCCCGAATCTCCAAAATGCCCGCCAAAAAATGCCATCATCCACGAAAATCGATTCTACGAACCTCGAGCCTATGAGCATGGACTTCGTAAATCCATGCCTACGAGCTGCAAGCTAACATGATGAACGAATAATCAATAAATTGTGACCTACGCGCATGGACTTGGTAAGTCCATGCCTACGATTTGCAAGCTAACACTAATTAGTAGGTAATTAGTTTGTGTAGTGTAATTTAAAACGTGTATCTATTTAGGTATGGCTAAAACTAACTTCCCAGCTTAAATCACCATCTTTTTTGCTAAACATTGCAAACACTATTTTAACTGAAAATTCCCCGATGAGTAATAATCGCGCTAAAACGATCGAGGGCCAGCAAAACTATCGACTACACGTCTACACACGCGATGTCGAAAATTTAAACGGTTTATAGGTGAGTTTGCACGTTCCAACGTAAATAAACGTTAAGACCGTTGGACATAACGTAGCGATAAACAGTTACTTAAGTCTTAATTCAAGCCTGGACGAAGGGCAGCTTGAAAGAAGCACTACTATAAATTGTTTTAGGAGAACGTTCTTCAAGTCGCATCGCGTGGTCGCTCACAATGGGCCTCATCAGAAGGCTTAAAGTTACCCAAAGGGCAATAGAGGGTTATGCTCGGAGTCTCCTTGCGTGCTTTGTGCAAGAGAACCAAGGTTATCGACCTAGCCCGAAGAATTGCCTAAAACTTAAGTGGCAGTGGGTAGGGCACATCGCTCGCAAAACGGATGGCCGATGGGGCCGAAAAGTTCTGGAGTGGCAATTGCGAACCGGAAGACGTTGCGTTGGAAGGCCTCCCATTAGGTGGACCGATGACCTGGTGAAGGTTGCGGGAATCCGCTGGATGCGAGTCGCACGGGAGCGGTCAATGTGGCGACACTTGGCGGAGGCCTATGTCCAGCAGTGGACGTCTTTTGTCTGAAATGATGATGATGATGATGTTCTTCAAGTCAAGCCGTTAAAGATATTGTAAGTGTAGATAGACAAGAAATGCAACCACCAGTAAAATAGTTGGAGAGGAAAAAGCGCAGCATCGCTTTCAGTGACTTATAATCACAATTCTGTCGCTTTGCAGTGCGACTGTGCGACATTCGTAAGTACATTCAAGTACTTTGCAGCTTTGGATTAGGCTAGCGTTAGTTTACCGGCTAATTTTCTAGTTCAAACTAGTTGCAACTGGGGCACCTTCGCTACACGATACTGGTAATAACATAATTCACACACGACAGCTATATTATGAATGTGAAATATTTCCTCAACAATTTAAGGTCTGTGAACATTTCACTTCTGCAATTTGCATGGTTTTATTTTATTAATAAGTATAATGAAATTAACGGTGACGAGAAAAAAAAAAAAAAAGTACAAAATACAAACTGGTTCAAATAAATAATTTGAATTTAGAAATGAAAACAATAATGTTGCCGGTAAAAGCTATTGGTAAAAGCTTTTTAATTTTACTTTGAGTGTCTTTTATTGTTTTTGCATTAAGTGTTATGTCTCAAAGCCAAAACTGCATCTTGTCGTTGTTTTCGTCTGACGTCTGCATAATTATTTTAGTAAAAAAATAGAATAGCTTTAGTTCTGGCCAGTAGTGTCTTTAATATTATTTTAGTTTGTTTCTGTTAATATCTCAGGGAATGTAAGTAATAAATAGTAAAACAAACTAAATCTGCTGCCAAATCTCCTTATAACATACTCAACCAGGCGGTGTACACAACTTTAATTCAATATTACAAAGCATTTAATAAACTAGGTTTCCTCATTCCTGATTATGCTTCTAACACGTTTTACAATTAAAATATCATTACACATTTACATCACAAATGATTCTTGCCAAAAAACTGGACTATTATAGCTACTTCAACGTTTAGTTTTTAATCGCACTACGACCCTAATGGTTGTAATTAAAACGTGATTTACAAAAAATAGATTACCTACTCAGAACGTTTTATTTTAAATTAAGACAAAATTTTGTGACTTCGTTTATTTTCAACGATTTCATAATACGTGTTATTTGCAAGAAGCTTCACATAGTATCATAAAATCATAATGATTCCATTTATTTGAAAATGGAATCGGTATCTTTTGTTTATTTTTTTTCGTATTGACTGGTAACTACTTATTAAGTTATATCTAGTTACAATAAATATAATGGAATGAGGACACATTCCATTATATTTATTGTAACTAGATATTAGTTTCTGTTTATTTTTACTAGCAAAGATGGACAGTTTATTTTATACAGTTTTCAAAAAAATAAGAATAAAATTACTATCCTATAGAATTTTATCACATTCATCTTGACATCTTAAAGTCATCTTGACTTGAAGCCTTGAAGACAAGTCGACGTCTAATTGATGCTTATCTTTTGCGTTCATCACAGAGCTGTCCCGAAAGACATGAAAGATAAAAGATGTCAATTCGTTTGATGGCTGAGTCAATGTTCATAAAGAATCAAGTAGTTGACGCATGTCAATCATCCCTACAATAATGAGCATTATTTTCAGGAAACAGGAACTCAATCGTGGACAAAATGATATAGTCTTCTGTTTCTGTCTGTCTTCGTTGCCTCTGAATGTCAATGTCATTGCAATAGAGGGTGTTGCCAGTTAAGCCATTAGATAAGCTAATTCGTTTATTAGACATGATATAGTACATTGTTACCCTAGGGGTGAAAGTAACTTATTTAGTCCCGAGACGGGGTTTGGTGCACGAGCGCAAGCGAGGGCGCTAATAGTTCGAGGGACTAAATAAGTCTTTAACCCGAGGTAAACACTGTGCTTTTCATTACGAATACAAGGAAAGTAAAAAAAAAAACATACAACTCGAAAAAACAAATGAAGATCGGAATTCGGATTGCCGCTTTCCCGCCTATTTTGCTTTTTTTTCTGTGGCCGGCCAGCTATTCAGCCATTACCTATTTTTCATTTTCATCATCGAAAAATGGTAAATATTTGTCCCAAATCTATGTTATTTTAAAGAAATAGTTGAAACTTAATTATAATAAAGTTATTAAAAAAATATATATTCTATAATTAATACTTAACTTTGTGTTATTTCAATTTTACATCGTGGCTGTATAGAAAGTTGGAACATGGTTCAATGGAAAAGTGAACCACTTTTTTTTTATAATTTGACAGCTGTCAGTTGAAAACGATTCTCCGTGGGGCTGAAAAGTGTTACTTTCAACCCGCTCCTCAGGCAACTTCAGACCTACTTTCAGAGTATGAGTAATGAAAAATAAATTGTTTACTTTTAAAACAGGAGTCGAGTAGGAATTGCAATGTATCCTTATGATAGCTTTTTTTATGCAATAGATAAAAAATTACGTCTTCCTACATATTTCTCTACCTACATATTTTGAAAGTATCGTCTGTATCGTCATCCTTAAACTTATGTGGTTCCTATTTCTAACTCTTTCCATACACAATAACTTTATTGCCTCGTACTGACGGCAAAGTGATAAGTACGTGACCTCACGTTTGTTCAGCTCGTTAGGAGGATCGCTAGTTTCTATGTTTACCTCAGCAGGACAATAATCAAGCAAGAGTGATTCGAGCAGTACAAGGACAATAATGAATTTCCTAAAAAATATTTTGTAGAAATCTATTGGGAGTTGATTTGACACATCAGGTTACCGGAAATACCAAATCGAATAAGGTGTCAAAATTTTCCTTGTGGGGTTTCATGGATAGTACAACGATGTGGGTACCTACCTAAAAAAAGATTCGCTCCTATTCGGATCCTTCTGACTGCAATTCTAGGTTGCAGGCTACTAGGTGTAAGTATACCGAAATGTATCGCGAATTGTTAGTTTAAAGGCTTTCATTTTTTGCAAAACGATGCTCGCCACATTGAAATATGATAGTGTCAAATACAGCCACAGAGCGCCTACAAATTTTCCGAAAATCACCTTACTTTATTTTAACAAACCAAGCAGTAGCAATTTGAAGACACCAGCATGTACCCAAACAAAAGAATGGATAATACTCTTCACCGTATCCTCAATTGAAAAGATAAATATTAATATAGCAAAAACGTTATTATTTAATTTCCTTAACCATTTCAAATTACTTCTCATATTGTCAAGGTCGACGTAGTAATTTGAAGTTAATTCCGTTGTTTAACCACGGTGTAACTAAAGTTCATGCGATTTTAATTCATTCAAAGATGCATGATGGTCAAAAAAGGTTACGGTAGCTTTTTGTCTATTCAATATTCTGTTTTTGTCTATTTGAGCGGGTTTTAAAGTAAGGTTTTAGTTTTGTTAGCAGTGCTTCTAAAGGCACTGCCACCATAATGTCTGATGTCTTAATCTCGGATGTCTAATTATAAAACTCTGTCAAATCCAGGACAGAAAGTATATTCAAACCTTCAAACATTCTACACCAGCAGCCTTTGGGCTCATTTTACCCAAAAATTGGACAATGCCTTACGCATCCAATATAACAATACCTTCAGGATGTTGTTGAGGCTTCCACCTTACTGCAGTGCATCAGGTATATTCGCTGATCACACAGATGACTATTTTGCGATAATGCGAAAAAAAGTAGCCTCAGTCATACGTAGAATGGGGGAGAGCACGAATGGCATCCTGAAGGTACTTGCAGAAAGGCTGGATGGGCCGACAATTGGCATGGGGCTTGATAAACTTACCAAAGACAATAACATAAAATTGTGGACACGGACACTTCCTTACAAAAACTGAACCGTCCGTCAGGATTCATGTCCAGAACCGCGTACGCATTTGTGTTTAACATCTCATAGACTTTCACTATAGCTTAAACTGTGTACATAGTACCCAGAAGTAATTATATGAGGTGCAGAGTCCAGAGAGAAATAAAAAATTAATCATAACGTCGGATGTGACATGTCTGTGAATTACATAACCTTTTTTGTCCGGAAGTGTGAATATGTGCCTGCTAATTAGCGAGTTCGACAAGTTGTATGTTATGGCATCGCTCCGTTCATGTTGTGTAACGCTTAAAACGATCAATGCAAGGCAATTAATGTATTAACAAGAATTACTTCATTGTGAAAACATTACCAAAGTATCGATTAACTCTGTACAACGTACCAAGAACTACCTCAGTGTTAAAATATTGCATTTGTGCTCCATCCAACAGAATCTTTGGCTTTTTCATCTCTACACTGCGTCTTTTGAATAATTCCTCTTTACTAGCCAAAAGCTTTTATACAGTTATTTCTCTATATCCTTAGGCTCTATTTACTCGTATGCCTTAGCCCTTAACATGTTGAATAATTTTAGCGCAACCACCAGACATTCGATAGACCCTCATTATCATTACTTTGCCAGAGTTCACCGCGAGCACGTGACAATACCGCTCATCCAAACACGCGCTGTCACTTTGACAGGTTTATTTGACAGGTGTCAGGTGTATTACCAGCGCTGACCCAATGAGGTTGGTTCGCACGGTGCGCGCGTGCGTCCGCGATCAAAGGCCTCGCCGACGATGCTATAACCACTCCGGCGCGCCGGTGAATCCGTGCCCTTTCACTTTCCCGTAACGCAACTCCATTGTCTCACGGCAAGATCGTTTAACTTATTTTTGTTTATTGACTTTAATTTGTTTAATGAACGCGAGTCGGGATGTGCTGACCATGGCATTACATAATGATCATGAATAGGTCAGAAAAAAGATTAATGATCATGTTCTCATGCGTTATTTTGATTTCTATCAAAACTGTTCGTACTTTGTTTTACATTTATACTAGATAATTAATTTTAATGATGATAATTTTGTGTTGCATTGTTTCTAAAAGAAATAATATTGTTGGTACAACGAAGCCTGTTGTTTGACCTCTTTTAATGACAAAAGTCGTTGATTAAAACCTATAGAATCCAAATGTATGCAGAGATTGATTGGCCTTCTGCACTTCAGGCCATTTATGGTCATCAGACCAAATTAGGATGTTATCGTTAATTCCGGATTCGCGGGCATTGACCTCAGAGGCTCGAACATAAAACTTTCGTATCGTATCGACTTCACACTGCAAACTCGTCACTCCCACAAGGCGGGCCGACCCGCCACGACGGACGGTGGTTCCGCAACTTTTTGCGGCCCGCGGCTCTTCGGAGAAATGAAAGCTGATGCACGTAGAACCTCCACCACTCCTATACTTCGTAAATCGCACCCAACATCGCTTCCGCTCCACACGGAACTGTGTACAACACTGGACAACACTTACAACTTGTTTACATAGCAATGATAGCGACTTTTGAAATTGGAATGTAGTGGGGCGATTGGGTGATTGGCGCCAAAACACGGCAGCCTTTTATGTACGAGTATTTTATTATGCAATCGGAACGGAACCAATTTACTGTCATTGTATCGGTTGATATGATTTGTTAATGACTGTGGGCAAGTTATGTGATTAAGTAGTTTGTTGTTTTTTTTTCACTTTATAATTATACTAAATAAATAAGCAATCAATTGTTGTACTTAATCTCTCCAATGGTTTTTCCATGTCTCGTCACAAAATTTTCCTATTTCTTAGTGCGTTCTCAAGATTATTTTCCGAAATATTTTTTTTTTTCTTATTCATAAGTAGGTAATCCGAAGTGTATCACATATGTAGCTCAGCAGAAATGCTGTCGGCTAAATTGAGATACCTACATTTTCATAGTTATATAGGACGTAAGACACAAAATACAGATGAAATATGGATGAGATGTAAATTGACATCCAGAATATTTCCCAAATCAATGTGAAACGTGTTGTATATCATTGACAACCTGTATATTATATTATTCAATACAATAATGCTTTATTGCCGTAAAGCTCGTCGCACCGGTGCCGGTGGTCGCCAGCTTTCCTTCACCGCCCCAACACTTTACTGAAGCCTTAAGAAGCGAATCGAGTACTCCGAGTACTCGATTCCGAAAGGACATAAAGCTCATAATCGATTATCGCCGCTTTAAGAATAATTGCTCGTTTGTTTTTTCAATACTTTATGGTTCTCGCCTTTGGAGAACTTTCAATGTGAAAGTAATCGATAATTATATATGTTACATAAACGATTGCGTTTGGAAGGGTACGCGAGATACAGAGATTTCTTTAAAAGTGAAATAATTTCGGCAATTCATATCAAGTTTTATGACGGTTCATTGCGAGTTAATTTGTTACTGTTTACGTTTATTGCAGTTAAGTGTTTATAACCTGTTTAAGTTACGGGTTAACGTTAAACTTGACTGAAGCTGTCGACAATTCGATTTATATTTGTACCTGTCCGGCTGTAAGTTAGCCCCGACCGGCTAGGGAAATGTGTTGTTACTGTAATTTGTTACCGTAGTCCTTGGCAATGAGTTATTTATGTTTATCCCATAAATAACTGGCTTTATAATTACTACCCAATGGATTTCCTGACGATTTAAGAATTTATTGATTGATATATTATGAAATTGGTCGAGCAAGTATCCTCTTATTATAACATAACATAGCACTACTAAGCTACGACTAAAGGTGAACTCTACCCATGAAACTGACTGAACGCGATAAACACATGCAGACTGCGTTCAAGAGGTCCCACCCAGTGTCATGCTGTTGGAATATTTCACTGACAGCTCTTGAACACGCTTTTGATGTGCTGAACTCGTTTAGTTTCAATAGTGAAATTCGCACTAACTCTACGTTGCAAATATTAATCATAATTGATGCACTCCATCTAAGAATAATTAAGAAAATTCTCAACGAATTTTAGTACGACATATCAAACATAACAGTAAAATAAATAATTAAACAGAATTCTAGAACAAATATTTAGTTCTTAATTGCCTTACGTAATTTGATCTTCATAAGATTTCGCGGTAATTATCTAATGTTTGGAAACCAAATTGGTACACACGTCAGATGCGTAGATCCGTGTGGGTTATTGTACATTCGTCACAAAGTTAATTCGCCACGAAAAAAAGTATGTGTAAACTCGCCACAACTCTATTTTCATGAAGGAAAATCCGCCATATTGTTTATTTCCGTACAGATAGCAGAAAAATCAAACAATAAGTAGATTATAACGTTATTTATTTAATTTAATAACCACAGAAATTCACAGATAAATCACAGTTCTACTTACAGCTAAAATATACGCTAATATTGTCTGGTTTTGTTATTTTTTAAGGCCGCGTTGTCAAGGACAGTGTGACCTGCGTGACACGCCTAATCCTAAATAAACATGTATTGCAAGTGGCTGATTTGCTTACAACATTACAATTATAAGATTTTTTTATTTTACAAATTACTTAAACATTTATTTGTATTCTGTAAGTATGTACATTATTTACAATTTACAAATCTAATAAAATAAACTAAACTAACTAACTTAAACTAAAAACTTAAAAAATGGCGTCAAAAAACTCCTCAACACTGTCAACTGGTAATGTTCTCAAGAGACTGGCGCCTGAATTCATATAAATGTTTAAATAAATTGTAAAATAAAAAATAAACTGCTGGTAAAAAAAAAGAAAAATAATAGAGAGATAATTAAATCACAGTAATAATCACGATTTTTAGGGTTCCGTACCCAAAGGGTAAAAACGGAACCCTATTACTAAGACTTCGCTGTCTGTCCGTCTGTCCGTCTGTCCGTCTGTCTGTCACCAGGCTGTATCTCATAAACCGTGACAGCTAGACAGTTGAAATTTTCACAGATGATGTATTTCTGTTGCCGCTATAACAACAAATACTAAAAACAGAATAAAATTAATATTTAAGGGGGGCTCCCATACAACAAACGTGATTTTTTTATAAGAATTGGTACGGAACCCTTCGTACGCGAGTCCGACTCGCACTTGGCCGGTTTTTTTTTAATGTTAATTATTTACGTCTACAAAAAAAATCACAGTTTTACTTACAATTAAATATATATTTATTGCAATATGTTGATTTGCCTTCAGCTTCTAATCGACTTGTATCTTTACTACTTAACTATCGAAATTTTTTCCACTACTAACCTCTACGAACCCGCCTCAGTCAATATTCTAACGTTTGTAGTAATCGTATCCATCTTTAAAAAGACTTTATCCAGTAAATATTGTTCCGAAATAAGTTTGACTTAACTTAAGAGCTTCGAATATTTTCTTTTAAATACTATAAAAAAATCTTCCACTACTAAACTAACCTCTCCGAATCTCCCTTTGTCAAGTATATCGCTAGTAGTAATAGTACAGGCCTTGAAACAGTATTTACGTTATAAAAATCGTTTTCAAACAGTATACTCCAAAACTTTTTTTTCTCTGTTTTATTTCCGACGAATACAATCCACTACTAACGTTTATCTATGATAAACGGCCGAAAAAACGGATTTTTTGAATTTTGCGGAATGAAACGGAAGGACTTGATTGCCTCGTATATTGCCAACAGCTCTCGATCGTACGGGCTGTACTTCCTCTGCGAAGAGCTGAGGTTCCTCGAAAAGAATGGCAGTGGCTGCCTTTCCGCCTTACTCCGCTGCTGCAGTATGGCTAGAAAAAGATAGATACAGCGAGCGAGCGTGTGATAGCATGTGCAGGAGCGCAGGAGAAAGGAAAGATTTTAGAAATCATTTTCATTACGAGCGCTAAAAACCAATAACTTTGTTTGCTACCAGTAAATTATGTACCTATGAAGACTTGTGACGAATTTACACATAGTTTTTATGCATGTGACGAATATACTTTCAATGTATGGAGTTTACAAAAATGTGACGAATTAACTTTGTGACGAATGTACAATAACCCATCCGTGTTTTATAAGCATTTGTTTTCTATATATTTCTGAATTCAGATTAGACCATAATTATCTTAGCTTGGTTTCCGGCTGCCTTAGGCAGCAATGGCAGGAATCATTTTCATTTAATTCAACTGCAGGTTGATTTTACGACTTCGGTGGATCCGTGGATTTAGATGACGTAACGGACCGTTTAACTTCATGGTTCGACTTACACAAAGTTTTAATTTACACTACAAAAAGGAAGGGAGGAGTCGAGTTCAAAATCAAATTCAACGCATTTATTTCAAGTAGGCCAGTTACAGGCACTTTTGAATTGTCGAAACAAAGATAAAAGTGTCCATAGTAAAAACAAAAAATACAATTCGCAAATAAACGTTCAAATAAGCCATGGCAACTAAGAGATGACCAGTCACAACTGACAGCGCCCGTTCACGGACATGACCATTCAACCCGCCATCTCCTTAAGCCCAGCCTAGAAGTCATTGACTATACATTCGGGCCTTTGCGAAGTGATTTTGTCTATGTAAATAGAGTAATGACTAGTTATGAGTAACTAGGTAGTTACTTCCTTCAATCAATGAATACGCAGGTGCGTATTCATTGATTGAAGGAAGTTACTCAGTGAAATGAATCGGAAACTAGGAAGTGTTCAATCCACGCGCTATTTAAAAGGTAATTGCCCTAAGACCATCAAATTAACTTGCGGCAGGTTATCTACGCAGTGTTTGATTAAACTGCTACTGTTCGAAGGCAGGTAAGTTCAGTCAATGCTCTGTATCACCTGACATTACTTCCCCTATTGTTTTGTTTCATAGATAGTTGGACTGTAAAAAAGAGCCTTGCTTCTAACTTCTTAGTTATGTTTTACGTAACTCCCCACTTTGACCAAGTGTAACTTAAATTCTCTGAAACATCCTAAGAAAATTGTTTTTTTTATTTACTCCGTCTGTTTCATAAAAACAGGGAATACTTCCACAATTCAACCACAATATGAGTATTTTCAACGAAGCCGTTTCAGCATCTTCAATGCAAACTGACGTACTCTGGGTACTCGTAAATCACAGGAATGGAGTTCACATTAGATGTGATATGTAGTTGAATGCATACGATTGCATACAAAGGCGCGATGTATCATAGAAATCGTGTTGTCACCAATGACGTATTATATATAGACACGTCATGAACCAACATCGCGGCGCTTAAAAACGGCGAAAATACTAGAACTACTTATAAGCGTGAAGAAAGAGAAAGAAAATATGACACCGAACGGCGGGATGCCTGTTGCGAGAGGGAGATAAATATACATCTTCAGTCACGTCACAGGATTTATTAAATTATAAACAAACGTAGCGTCGCGCGACAGGTTGGTGCGTAACTAAGCGCGATGTGGGCAATTATTGCCTTCATTTCATGTTGTCATTTTAGAGTGCGGACAACGTATCTATAGTTAATATATCATTGGTTGTCACGCGCCGGCGCGACTTGACGGAGAGCTCTTCCTAGTGACATGTGATGAACTGACGTCACTATACTGCACTCGTAAACCAAAAAGTAGTAATTCACTCGCATCTAAATCGGAATTAAGGCTGGATTGGCGCACGACTGATGGCAATATCGTCATCTGTTACATGGTACTAAATAATATAACTGCTGAAATTTGGGTGACTGCCTGAGTACACCTCTTCATATTTAAGGTAGTGCAGTTGTGATGTTCAATGATTTACCGGAAGACATAAAGAAATGCAATAATATTAACATATTTAAAAGTAAATTAAAGAATCATGTTTCTAGCCAATAACGTCACCATCGCCCCAGAGGCAAATATTATATAAGTAATTAAGGAGTAACTTTGTATCTCATTATAAGTGAACTGTTATTTATTAAGTTCTTATAAGAAATAAATATCTTTAAACCTATGTTTTGTGTGCTGAAAGCAAGAAACATCTTGCATCAGATGGACTAATTATAAATCCATAAACCATAACTAAAAAGTTAAAAACCATATGCCATAAACACTTGCAAGAAAAAAAATTTGTACCGAAAAAGAGACCTTTAGAGACCAACCTTTTTACATATTATTCCATTTTCTTGAAACATTGAGTTACCGCTTGTGGCTTACAGAAAACTGCACGTCGTCGTGTCGTCGTATGAAAGTACTAACACGATGTGTGAATTAGATTTGTTAGCATTCTATTTATAAACGCGGTTGCACATTTTGTTGCTTTTTAACCGACTTCAAAAAAGGAGGAGGTTATATGTTCGTGTGTATGTATTTTTTTTTAAGTATGTTACCTGATTTCTCCCCCATTTGTGGACCGATTCTCAAAATTCTTTTTTTATTTGAAATACTCCTGAGGTGGTCCCATTTAAATTTGGTGAAGATCTGATGCTGATCTTCGGAGATATACAATGGAACTCTTTAAAATAGGCGGCAAATCTGTCGTGATTACTGCAATTGCTTGGATGTTAATTGTTTATACAACATCATGACATAACATCACGCCTGTATGCTCTGAGGGTGTACGCAGATATGTACAACACACCCAGATTCCGATAGTTAGGTATGTTAAATTCCATTTATTGGGGATAAGCCTATTATCATGACTTGTATTGTTAAAATGTAAAATAAATTCATGGCAACTTCTTTGGGAACAACTAAAAATGGAAAAATAAAAAACTTTTTTTCAAAAAATAAAACCGACTTGGAAAAAAAAATACAACTAAATCAATCAAACAAAAGTCACCAACTTCTGAAGCTTGACCTTTGTTTGATTGATTTGGTGTTTTTGTCACCGGCTTTTAAGTTAAATTTATTTGTCACTTGTTTGTGTTTTCCTTTTTGTTTTTTTTTTTTTTGAAGTCGGTTTTTTAGTCTGTGGTTTTATATTATGGTTGCAGTGGAATGAAAATGAAATTAAAATATGTAAACAGTATGTAGGTAGTCGTAAAGTGTAGAATGGATGACTTATAAATTTTAAAACAAAAACACATAAAATGTAAATTGTTTTGTTGCAAACTTTTATTTCTTATTCCTAGAATATTTATAGTAAAAATAACATCTGTAGTTTAGGTCACGTTTTTACTTGTTAGGTATAAAAAAGGAGTAAAGAACATTCTTTTGGCGCGTGACTTACATTATCAGAAGCCGCTGTTGCTAAAAATTTGTGTAAATGACGGTAGAAATTGTACTTATTGAAAAAACAAGATGACGGGGCTAGTTCTGTCTTTCGCCACGCGTTTTGTAGAATGGTTCTTGCTCTGTAAAAGGGAAGAAAGATCGCAAAGAAAACAAATGAGATAGTTCCAATTAACCTCAAAGTTTGACATATCAATCAGCACCACAGTAAAAAAAACGTCAGTAAAAATTAACCGAACTGTCACACAAGACAATAATAAAACAATTTAATAATAGTATCATCAATCACTTATCTAAGACTGATCTCACTTTCACTGGCGCTTGATAAACGTGGGAAGAGACGCGTTACAACTTCGGCGAATAGTTTCCGTTGTTTGTTGTAAAGCATCTGGTAATTGTGTCTTGGTATTATATAACATGATATTTTACCTGAATTCCTTAGAGTAATATGTGATTTTCAGAATTGTAATCTTTTTTGTTTGAAATTTAAGACGTGACAACTTTGACACTGTCCAATTTGCTTTTCGTTCGGTCATCGTTTGGATTGTTTTTGCGTAATAAACATAAATTCATCACGCCTTCTATGTGGATATTAACTGCCTTCTTTCGTCAATTATATTTAGGTTACCTAAAATAGGGTGATTTTATTGCCAGAAACAAATTCAAATTCCGAACATCTACTGAGAAAATTCTAGTGGAAAAGCCCAATAACAATAGACCAATTTCGTATACAATAAATAATAATTTATTAGACGAACGAGGAACTCGGATATGTATATTTTGTTATACAACAGCTCTTTAATCAAATGTGTGCGCAACAAAGGCAACAAATGAGATCGTTAGCCAAATTGTGTTTTTTTGTGTCATTTGAAATAGTGCCACAGAGTATGTAAGTCAGTGGTTCATTTTAAAATTTTAAATGACTTCTTATATACATATTTATAACCTGTGTACGTGTCTCAGTTTTTGTTTTTTACCATTTTATTCTATCAAAATATTTATCAAGTTCTTTTTGCATTTTTTTACGCTATAAGTAAAAGGAATTCAAAAAATATTATTTATTGACGAATGAACAAAGCTTGAAGTGTTTTTCTACGGCATTTGGGCGGATATGGCATAATGACATAATATTGATGTCAAAAATATTTTTGCATATTTGGAATGCTAATTAATTAATGCTGTTCCTCTAGTTAATGTTTGCTAATTACTATGATTTGGTGTGATAAATCTACATCATTAAAATAATTGATTATACCTATTAATTTGTTGTTTTTTTCTGTTACAGGTGAAAACTGCGAAGGACATTGATATCCGTAAGTACAAATTCCTCCACTTTTTCTTAAAAGGAAAGCTTATATTTTAACCATAAAATCTTTGGTTAGGCAGGTATGTCGAGTATACAGTCAGTGCCTTGCATTACTCGACCTCTATACCCTCCTCTTCTTTGTGAGTGGGGTCAGATAAAGCAGGACTCTGACCATACAGTATCCAGGAGACTTAAGACTTCGATATGAAAGAGACTGTCACCAAAGGTCATCTACTCGTATATGTGACAGAGCGGTGGTGCTCTACAAAACGGAACTTTTACTAAATCTTTTTGACAATTTGATTTTGGTATTCTTTTTAATTTTTATTTGTATTTTTATTTTTATTACATTTTGATTCCTAATTCGATTTTAGTTGTTCGATTAATGCAACAAATTGATTTAATTCTGTTATTAATTTGAATTACGGTTTGTATTTTTTTTTTATTGCTTTCTAATATTTTTGGTGTCTTATTTTATATTGATTTATTGTTAAATTTCTTACTTATGTAATTTTAATAATACGAGTACTTTTTTGCTCAAAAGGTACTTCCTATCATTTGATTGTTATGTGAAATAAAAACTTTATTTTTTTAGTAGGTACAACATAACATTACGGATAAGTAAAGTCGATAGATTTTCACAAAGAACATTTCCTCAGTTCTATTTACTTTCATTCTCTTGTGTTGTTCATCATTCTCAAGAAACTCAGCGTTCATTCATTCACACTAGTCGTGGATTCTCATTGCAAGTCGTGTCGAAACCGCACGAACTTGTATTCACACCTTTAAATGAAGACAACGTGTCTTTAAACGTAATCTCTAGTTTCCTTTACTTTCACATAATTAGTTGGTCGTATAGGTAAAGCCATAGATAAAGTAATAATAATAATGACAATCATGATTCCAAAATTTCGATTTCGGGGCAAAATGGCTGGATCGACGTAGCTTAGGACGGTATAAAAGGCTCGTCTAAAGGCGGTATAAAAAACCGTCCATACGAAATATTACTTTCATAAATAATCAGAAGCGAGGGAGCATCTGCTACAAGCCTACAACCGCTAATCGTGTACTAATTACAAGCAATACCTACAAACGTATGAAGCAAGACAAAAATTATTTAGTGCGTCTGTAGTGGTTATGGTTTCGATGATTCTCGATGTCCACCCCTGGCTTATCCACCAGTGGTGGACAGCGACTCAATTTTTGACGTGATAACGTCTTATAAATCGATGAACACCGGCTGAACGCACGAAAAAATGTCACACCATTCCGCGCGCCAGTCGATCAACGCCCAGTCCAAACCCTTGGACCAAGAAAACTGAAATTTGGACACTGGGAATCATAGGTATGATTTTACCGTACAATTTCTATACACGGCATACCATAGCACCTACCTCAGTTCCTTATCTAAGCTAAAGCGTGGGCACTTAGCACCATCCTATAATATTTTAATGACGACTGAGTACTAAAATAGTGATAAAATGCGAGACGTCCTAGTCACTCGTGCTTGGCTGTGACTGCCTACGACTCGTAAAAAGTACCGTTAATACATATGTAGGTAGTGTACTTACGAACAAATAGAAATATATTTTGTTAGTGTAAACTGTAATGTATCAAGTTTACAACCTCTATGTTGCAGGGAAAACAATAAGTAGGGACTAGAATTTTCAATTGTAAACATATTTGTAAAAGATCTTTCAATACCTTTACATCTGTGCACAAAATTAAATAAGTTTTCAAAAAAATACCGGAAACACGGTATTTTTTTGAAAACTTATTTAATTTTAAAAAGCATTACCCCTTGTTAATTTTGTCATTACCTTATAGTTTCCAATTCTTATTTATTTTCTCATTGAAAAAGAATAACGTCATCAAAGTCAACGTTAAAATTATTTACTTGTGCTAAATGTTGTACAGAATATAAAACGGCATGCAAATATTAAAGAACAACATGCTAATTTCAATATACAATTCTACCAACAAGTGATAAATAATTATTAAATTAGTGGTCTTTCAATCGATTTATTAGTCTTTCTAAATACCTACGTAGTTTTAAACTTGCCAACTTTGAGTAATGAGTAGCAATGAGGTTGGCAGCACTGAGTAGATTTCATTTCACCTATTTACATGTCACTGGCCATCCGTTAGATAGATTTAATTAACTCTTTTGAATGTCAAGAGCTTCTCATTCTAATGCATTTTCTTTTTACTTACGGATGATTCAAGCCGGCTGTCTCATTTTCTTTTCCGGTCATATCGTCCTTACACAATATATATTTACCGCTAGCACTTAAGTTGGCTAACCTGAAATGTTCAACTGTTCATGCTTCCCCTGTAGAACTTTTTTTACACAAATCTCTGGTTAATGAACTTTATGGGTAACAGTATCTGCATTGTAAACTCTGCTTGTCAGAATCTTTTTGTCTATCAATTGAATTCTTCATGGGTTTTCATCAATAATTATGATTCCTCCTTAAACTTTCTTACAATAGATTTTTGACAAGACTTAAAACGATTTAATTGCTCTTATAAATATCAACAAAATGCAATCAATAGGTAATATTTGAAATTGCAATGAAACAGCTTTTTTGGTATAGAATTTTTAAGCGTATTTATTTATCACTGCCTGAGAATTTTGGAATTACATAAATTGTCTTCATTGAAACTTTGGGGACTTTACGAAATCGACGACTCGTTTGAATACTTATTTCTTCCAAAATTGTCATTAGACTGTTTGGAAATTCAAACGATTACCAAGACGAATATTATTAGCCATCAAACCGTGAGCAATTATTCGTGCATAATAATAGGGACCAGCAATTATTGATAAATGACTATTGCAATAACTTGCACCCTCGTACGTCGGGTCACGAGCGATTTGACGTACATTACATACGCTAATAATTGCAAGCACAATGGCCATTAAGAAATAATACACTTTTACGATTGTCAATTATAATTTTATTCCTCAATCGTGCGTGATGCCCACACGGTATCGTTATCATCACGTTTTTCATCGATTAGAAAAATCTTTACAATCTTATTCGATCAGGACATCCGAATGCACGTTCTGTTCTGACAGTATGTTTTTTTAATCAACACAAGGTCGCATTAAATTCGGCCTATTGCAAAATGTTGCCACAGTGAATGTGAAAAATTGTGAAATGAATTTTTATTTTGTACAATAATAAAGGGAGAAGTGTTTAAAGTGATTGTTGTAAGTTTGCCTTGTAAGTGTAGTCAAACGTAAACACAGATTGTTATTCAATTAGCAGCTAAATTTTGATCAGAACAATCTTTTGTTAAATGATTTCCTTCAAGGTCCTGTCGTGATCTCAGATTACATAGTCTTTAAGCAGTAGCAGCCAATCAACCATATTTAGGCATTCATTTTTGGCAATTGATTAAAATATTTGTGTGAAATTGCGATTTTCTGAATTATTTAGTTCGTGCCACACGCAATTACGCTTACCATACCTAAGTTCGTTTTTCCGGACATACTTTATTACTGTTTTTTTTTTTTGTTGGCCCATGTACTGACTTTGACTACTGACATGTCCGACCTGGTCAATAGCCCAGTTTTTCAAATGCAATGTACAGGTAAAATAACCAGATACTTTTGCAAATGATCACAAATCTCTAGGGAAACGTATGCAGTTCGCGAAAGATCGCCCGTCTTCCGAAATACAAACGCTCGATGATGAGATCTAATATTGTAGTGCTCTTGGGACAAGAATTTTTAAATTTTGAAATGGTAACCTTAAAATGCAATGCACTTTTCATGGCAAGTAAGCAGAGGCCCTACTCTCAAACGTCCGTCCGTCCGTCCGTCTCTATCGCGCACTTCTGCAGATGAGTGCGAGTGAGAGAGACGGATAGAGACGGATGGACGGACGGACGGACGTTAGAGAGTAGGGCCCCTGGTCAGGTAACAGTGATTATCGACAGCGGCGTTGTGGCTTGATGTAAACATGTTCTTGCGCACGTTCAGCGCTGGTCGACTGCACTGGATCGAAAAGAGCACCCGTCTATTTTTCTCGTCAGTGAGCTCAACCCGGCTTTTTTTCAGTCACTGCTTCAAAATAATCTTGCCTTAAATTCCAGTACTAGCGCCAGTGCTTCCACTAGCATTCAATTATGCCCATGTACTAATTACCGTCTATTACAGCGCCCAACAATTTGTCTGCCCTGAAGTGTTGCAAACACAGTCATTACATCGTTAAACTAACGCCAATCCACTTCGAACTTTACTGTGCTGTGACTTGATTTGAATTCAATTAATTCGTCGTTTGCTGGAACGAGTAAGCACGTTTGTTTGCAAAACATTTTATTTATAACGCTTGCGATCTTTATCAGGTAGGTACTTCTTTCCTTCTAGATTTTAAAGAACAAATTTATCTTTACTTCTATTACTGCTTCTTTGGTCTTGTGGTCGCAAAGCGTTTCTACTAAGCATGAGGTCTTGAGCTCGATTCTTTGGTTGGAAGTTATTGGGATTTTTCAGGAATTTTTCAGTAGCAGTCCAGAATCGATCAAATCAGAAATGAAGACATCCGCAAGAGAACCAAGGTTACCAACGTAGCCCGAAGAATTTCCAAACTTAATTGGCAGTGGGCAGGGCACATAGCTCTCAGAACTGAGCTGAACTCTCAGGGCTGAAAAGTTCTGGAGTGGCGACCGCGAACCGGAAGACGTTGCGTTGAGAGGCCTCCCACTAGGTGGACCGATAACCTGGTGATGGTTGCGGGAATCCGCTGGATGCGAGTCGCACGGGACCGGTCAATGTGGCGACACTTGGGGAGGCCTATATCCAGCAGTGGACGTCTTTCGGCTGAAATGATAACGATGAGTCCAGAATTTGGATTTCGCCCGTTGGCTGGCAATAAGCTCGCCCGCTATTACATGGGACTTAAACATAAATGACGAAATGTGGGTGTACTCTAAGGTACACCTGACCGAATCCTTTGGGGATTATAGGCATTGGATGTGTCTTTGCAAGAAAGTCCATCTTACAATGATTAATTCTCCGATATCGTGACCATAACACAGTATGAATACAATACGCTGACATTTAAAAAAGTAAAGCTGCATTGTAAGAGCTAGTTCACACGATACGTTTACATTAATGATATTAGATTGTACATTAACGTCTCACACTTTCTTCCATTTACACACTCGTAATTAAATCAACTAACGTCATATTGTTTTGTTGGAGAAACATTCATTAACATAATCTTTCATCTGGGAAGATTTTGGCCAACTACGGCACTTATTTGTTTCGTATTTTGTGGTATTATTTTTCATTATGAAAAAATAGCCTCCATCGTAGTAACATACGAAACGAAAGACAAAGTAATAGATTGTAGTAGGTGCGATGACAAAAATGCAGTAAATACTTGCCACCTTGTTGCACAGAAAGAGTTGTCTATTCTTCATAGAGCAGATAAAACTGGTTGAGCTACGCATGCTAGACATGCAGTAGGTATATGTAAAACCCTGTAAACTGGAGAAGAGGAATATTATAAATATATATTTAAAAAAAATTAAACTATTTATTTCCACATGCATTCCTAAATTTAATACAAAAACAATAACGCTCAATCTTTCTACTGCAAGATTATGTGCGTTATCGATCAGTTAAGTTACTCGTTCACATTATTCATTATATAAGATTCGCTGTCAAATATCCTAGGAGATTTGCATAAATAAATGTTCTTTTCTACGTTATGAAGACGAGGTGGATTAGTCCTAAAAGTCTTGGCATATACATGAGACTTATATCACAGATAGGAAAGTAGGAATGTACATAAATGTTTAACAGTCCTCTTGATGAATCTCCCAATCATTTATCTGTCCCCTTCTCTAACATTTTACATAATAGTGCAATTTAGTCAAACGCACGGAGACAGAAAGGTGCTCTCTGAACAAGCTTTTGTAACTTCATGTATTCGTGAATTTGATTATCGTGACTCCAAAGCAAAAAATGATATACAACTCTCAAAGTCGGTTTAAGAATGATTGGATATAAAAATATACCTACAAAAAAGAGATACCTACTGTAAATGTATAGTAGGTACCAATTGTAACTAGGTGTACTGTCAATTTATGCCACTAAGGAGAGACTTAGATCATTGGCTCATCAATTATTTCATCTTTCATTTTATGGCAGCTACAATATTTTATTTCCCGCCAATTTATGTTTATGGCAAAGTTCTATGTTTTATTGTTATTTTGAACATATTGCAGCGAATATGTTGCCATCATGCCCTTGAATTCTTGCTATGATTGACGCACCATGCATAGACAATGCGACGTGAATCATTCTATTTTATAGCAAATTGTTGTAAGTATTGATTGTCTGTGGGCCATTGTTCATGCCGGTTTGGGTCACCTGCATCTGCACAACGAGAGGGAATAAAATGTACGGTTCTTGTATAGTTTGAAATAATCAAGGTGAGTTCCTTGTTTTGTTGGCTGAATAATGATTACTTGTGTCTACTAACTTTTGGTTTTTAGGAATACACGATTCTTGTAGAAATAAACACTCGTCTCATGTCTAATAATAAAATAATTACTGTCAGTTTGTCATTGAAAGTTAGTGATTGAAAGATCGTTGAAGAATTGCCAATAATAGCTTTCATTATTTGAACTCAAGTGATGCTACTAATGAAATCATTGTTGTCCTAACACATTGCTCATCATCATCATCATTCATCATCATCATTTCAGCCGAAATACGTCCACTGCTGGACATAGGCCTCCCCCAAGTGTCGCCACATTGACCGGTCCCGTGCGACTCGCATCCAGCGGATTACACACACGCGGACACATTGCTCATTTTCTATATTTTCCCCGACCCAATCATTGTGAGTCTACAATTTCAATGAGTCATCAAATCAGTCCCTCGATATATCACAAGGCGGGGCCATCATAATAACTGTACCGACATCTCATTATCATCTGTCTATTATGTCTACGGCACCCAATGAAAGTGAACTATAGCAAAAACTAATCGAAACTTTCATTTTCATCTTATTGTACGCGCCATAGTTGTACCGGTAAAAAAAGTAATCTTTATCATCTGTGCGCGGGAACGTGAAAAGAGGCAAAGAAATCAGACCATTGTGCCAAAGTAAAGCGCGTGCTTGCTGATTGCTGCTTAGGCAATTCTGTTTTCAAATGTTTATTTGTTAATTTTTTCTTGTAATTGCCAAGTTTTGGTCACGTTTTGATTGATAACATTCAGTTTTCTATCTGGCTGAAAATAATATTTATTAAATATACCCGTAAAACTTTGTTACATTACCGTTTCTATATCTCAGTTTTTTTAATAACAACTTAACAAGACACGGTTCTTTAGCTGACAGATTACTTGCAACACGTCCACCAGTTCCAGACAATCGATTTTGAAAATGGAAAACTTACAAAACGTGTTGGTCTTCGTGTCTCCGAGTTTAGTAAACTTCTAGCCAATACCTTGACCAACTTCATGTGGCAATTTTGTTGTAACGATGATAACATTCTCATCCGTAAACAATGACAACGTTTTGCTGTCACATCATCCTATTGTTTGCTGTCAATATTAACATTTTTTGCAATAGTTTCTGACCGTGTTGTGGAAACGCAATGATTGATCAGGGACCGATTGCAAACAAATGTTGATAGTAAAGTATTGTACGTTCCAATTACTTCCTCGATTGTGTAGAAAACGTTAAATCAACTAAGAAGCAGCGAGAAATCAAAAACATTGTTACTGATTTGTCGCCATTTGTCACGGTGTCGGCGACCTTTTTAATTGGTTACGTCATCAATTCGCCATGGCTAATCTGTGGCTCACTTTGCCCATTCATTCGCATTATCCGTTACTGTCATTTACAATGGTCGGGCACGCATTGAAATAGATTTGCCTGCCTTTCAATATCAAAGGCTTTTCTTGTAATACTGAAATGAGCGAGATTGTGTAGGATTATCTTGATGTTTATTATGTAACTAGGCTTATAATGTCCTAAAGCGGTATTAGGTTTAGATTGAAGCTAAATTATCTTTTTCAATTCGTCGGAACCTTTTTCTCAGAGTGGTCTCATTTGGACTGGGATTGCTGAAATCTCGTATCTGTCTATTGTTTACACCAGTTCATAACATAACATCACGCCGGTACGCTGTGAAGGGAATGTGTGCATACCACTAAAAACTGAAAAATAAAAACATTAAAAAAAAAACCGACCTCAAAAAAAACACAAACATAAAAAAACAAATAAAAGAATATAAAAATGTGAAAAATAACCTTAGCTTCAGAAGTCGGTGACAAAAACACTAAATCAAACAAAGGTCACCAACTTCTGAAGCTAAGGATATTTTTTACTTTTTTGTTTTTGATTTTTGGATTTGTGTGTGTTTTATTTTTTGCAAATAGTTTTTATTCCATTCATGCTCTAAGATTCATAATTCAATAAGGCGTAAATTTATGTATGTATGAATGATGGCAATATGCTCACACCCTATTAATTGGCGAAGTGTGGGTGTAGTACTAGGTCTTCTCGTTATGTTTATCGTATTTAGAATTCCACAAAAGCCTGTCAAAGAATGTGAATTTCTTGTGCATCTTGACGTAGGTACTATCTCTGAAAGCTCTCATCTCGAGAGCTAACTGCGTAACATCGGAATTCACCACTTTCCCACGTACCTACACATCACTAAACTTTACTTCCTAATGTTCATGTTCACGATGAAATATCAAAGCTCTCCACGTTACTTACGTTACTTTTGGGTATACACTGCTAGAGTATTTCTATGTTCGCTACATTGTTAAAAAGGGGGAACGCATCTTTATTTGGTGCAACATACGATTAGATATTTGCTTGCAAATATAAAAAAATATAAAGAAATGCACAATATTGTTGATATATGCAACATTTGCAATTTTTTGCATTTTACTCCGAGGCAGGCATTTGTTGCCTTCGTCGCTTTTCAAATTCGTTCGGTTTGTATAAAATCCAATTGCATTGAAACCTCAACTTGATTTGTCGTTCGGGTAATAGAACAAGAAAAAAAAATACCGATCGAATTGAGAACCTCCTCCTTTTTGGAAGTCGGTTAAAAATAGGCTGTGACAAGTTAATGCTGTAATGTGAGCTCACCTTTAGATCTTACAGCTAAATCTTCTTTGCATGGCCGGCGTTACCTTTTGACCAATTACGGTTTTTGTTTTTATATCCTCAATTATACGCCTCATTTTTCAAATCGGTTACGCAATCTGTAGCATCATTTAGTTATTTATTGAATCATATAAACTTGTATTTGAGTTATGTAACAAACGTTTGGATAGGTGTGTTAATATTACTTTCCGATGTAGAATGGGGAAGTGCATCAAATTGCTGTTATTTTGAAGTAGGTATTCAGATCCAATTAAGTGAAAACGTGATTGATCTTACAATTCTCGATTGGGATTTGGGAAGTGGTCATCGTCATCTTTATTTGTAGTCACAAGTGTACCTGCTATGTATAAATACGTAGTTTGATAAGTGTACAACATTTACTTGCAGGGTCACCACTCACCGCCTCCTGCACATTCCTCGCCAACATTCCCAAGTTAATAGACAATCAGTTAAACCTTCACTTCCCCATCGCCGTGAAATGTCAAAATCATCTTCGCATTACGTCACATCAGCGTCTCCCGCATTTGCGTACAAAAACTTGCCTTATCACTGCATTAGCAGCACCTGTGGGAGCTCGGACCACACGTAGCTGCGTAGGCGCCATTTTCTACTTATTTCTCATTTGCCTACGCCTTGACACTTCCTTGAGCGTATCTATCATTCACTTACGGTTATCGTGTAGCGGGAACCCGACACTGAAGTAATCGCCTGCCGTTTATTTACATTTTGAGATGTCCAGTGATTTATTGGTGGCAATCGTCGCCATTGGTCGTGGTCTGGCGAGTGGCGGACATAAGCGCTGATAGTTAGATTGCATCGCGCATCTTTGAGGTTTATTAGCAATCCTTGACGCTTTTGAATATAGGTACTTCAGAAATGAGCATTGAATAGGTTTTCCTTTAACGACTATGTATGGTCACGCTTTTCTTTATGAAGTTCACACAATGAGAAGGGCAAATGAGTAATTCAATGGTAATTCAGCAGGATATTTTGATGATTGCGATATGATGGCGCATAGGTGTCACTAAGAATTTAATAGGGATATTAAACGCCGTTTCAAATATGCAGCAGCTGCTTAATTATTATTTATATACAAGAACTCCTAGTAGATCTTGGAGATGGTGGGATGGCATAAGTGCCTACTGCAATGAAAGACAAATAATTCGCATCATTAAACCGATATTTCAGGGATATTATAAACTTGGGCACATCATGAGACGTTCGCCTTGTCACCGCGATGGCCAAGCATTTTCCATGTCTCTGATATTTCAGATTTCCATAAGCAAATGGTGATCAATTAGATCCCACGAGGCAAGCCCGCCTGCTTGTTTGCGCTCTCATAACGTAAAATCTTTCGCATGAAAAGAGTGCTATTCAATTCGTCACTTACACCAAATACCTTCAATACATGTCCAAAATAATTTGTATGTACGGTACCCATAAAGTCGTGTGGCTAATGTTAGCATATCGTGAAGTGTTCCGATGCTCACTCGCTCATCAAATTGTCAATGTGTTATTTATGATCTGTTGTATTATTGATACTTATCCGTAAGAATATTTTGTAGGATCAAGCGAAGGTTAACTTATTCGATCATAATATTTCGAATATTGGAAATGGTTACATGATTCATGTCCTTGTGTTGTTGAATTGATTTTATAAATGGCATGAATAGGTGCTATGATAATGGAAGGTGAGGTTATAGGTAATCCGTTGGGATCAATATTCGAAAACAAATATAATACACAAAAAGAAAAGCATTTTTTTTTGGTGTGCACAATGAAAAAGGAATTATACAGATTATAGAATTATTCTCGGCCACGATAACTGACTTATTACATATAGATCAATGACAGTATTGGACTATTTGTTTCGATTACTAATTTGAAACTGTTTTAGAAAATAAATGTTACATTAAAGGCAAAGGCGTCATTCAGCTTAATCATCTGTATATAACGCATACTGCATTACTGAGGCACCCATAATACAAATGCAAAAAATATTAACAATAATTTTAATTAAAAGATCAATAATCAAAAAAAACTTTTTTTGATTATTATAATATAAAATAAAAAGTTTTTTATTTTTCCATTTTTAGTTGTTCCCAAACAAATATTTGCCATGAATTTATTTGACATTGTTACCAAATACATGTCATGGTAATAGGCGTGAGCAGCGGTGGCCCAGTGGTGGCGGCCCCGACTTACGAACAGTAAGTCGTGGGTTCGAACCCAGACAGGCGTATTACTTTGTGTAATTTATTTCATCACCACTGCTCTTAAAACGATGAAGGAAAATATCTTGAGGAATGCCGAGAATGTCCTAGAACCAAAAAAATCAAAGACATGTGACATCTACCAACCCGCACTGGGCCCGCGTGATGGATTATAGCCCATTCCCTCTCATAGAGAGGAGGCCAGTGTCCCAGCAGTGGGAACATTAATAGGTTGATGATGAATAGGTGCATCCCCAATATATGGAACTTAACACATTTTTTTTTTTCGGATGGGAAATCATCAAATTATTCCCCCTCCCGCTCTGGGCGGAGTGGAAAGAAGTGTCAGACTTTTACTGACTAAAACCCATCCATGTATACTTCTTAGCCTTTTGTGTTCTCTTTAGAACAGTCCCTTTTGCTGACATCTCATTGAGGCGCGTGCGGAACAAAAACGAACTGTCGAAATCTGGGTGTATTGTACACATCTGCGTACCCAACCCCTCAGAGCATACAGGCGTGATGTTACGTCATTTCAGACGCACGCGGAACACAATCGCGCCAACTTAAAATACCTACCTGTCGAAATCTGGGTGTATTGTACACATCTGCGTACCCCCTCAGAGCATACAGGCGTGATGTTACGTCATTTGAGACGCACGCAGAACACAATCGCGCCAACTTAAAATACATACCTGTCGAAATCTGGGTGTATTGTACACATCTGCGTACCCCCTCAGAGCATACAGGCGTGATGTTACGCCATGATGTTGTATAAACAATAAACATCCAAGCGATTGCAACATTTACGGCACATTTGCCGTCTATTTTTTAAGAGTTTCATTGTATATCTCCGAAGATCAGCATCAGATGTTCACAAAATTTAAATGGGACCACACGGGATGCACCAGCTTTCAAATAAAAAAAGAATCATCAAAATCGGTTCAGCCAGTCGAAAGTTCTGAGGTAACAAACAACAAAAAAAAAAAAAAAACAGTCGAATTGAGAACCTCCTCTTTTTGGAAGTCGGTTGAAAACCGGCCAAGTGCGAGTTAGACAACAACACAATACAAACAACATTAGACAAAACGGCAAAAAAATCACGTTTGTTGTATAAATATTTAAGGGGGGGTCCCCTTCAATATTTATTTTCTTCTGCTTTTAGTATTTGTTGTGATAGCGGCAACAGAAATACATCATACTAAATGAAAATTTCAACTGTCTAGCTGTCACGGTTCATGAGATACAGCCTGGTGACAGACAGACAGACGGACGGACAGACAGACAGACGGACAGTGGAGTCTTAGTAATAGGGTCCCGTTTTTACCCTTTGGGTACGGAACCCTAAAAACTATCTACTATGTCTCAATAGTCAGGACACAATCTTCTAACTTACGAACTTTTATCATACATGTAGTAGATATATAATATATGTTTGTATGTAGGGGGTAATCTCCGGAAGTAATGAACCGATTTCAAAAATTCTTTCACCATTAGAAAGCTACGTTCACCCTGAGTAACATAGGCTATATTATCCTCGTACTCCCACGGGAACGGGAACTACGCGGGTGAATCCGCGTGACGTCCGTTAGTCATGTATAAATTGCTTTTCTTGCGGAAATGACACATTCGAGCACCTGGCTGACGATTTTATTTTCTAATTTATACTTTCTGCTTGACATTAAAATTCGCTCAGTTATCGCGGATTAACATCTTGATGTCACGATGTGTTCCACTTTTTCTATTTTAAGAAGAAAGAACTGCCGGTAAAACAAATTTATGCAGTGATAATGATGAACAGGGTCAACGACCTTGTGCATAGAGAACTATTGAAAGTGTAGGAGTTAGATTTTGTAGAGATTAGCACTTCATTTCTTGATATCTCTTGGCTTTAAATTACCTAAGTACAGATGTTTTATATATTTTTGTGTATCAGGATTAGGTCTGTGTATGGGTTAGGAACAATTTAATTTTTGATGTATTTGTTAAAAGACTAGTTCGAAGTTCAGTATAAAACTTCATAAATTTTTGCAATACAGAGGGACTGAATATGCTGTATCAATTAACATGAGATGACCTTGCCTGAAAAATGGTTATTCAAGAATGTACATTGATGTACCTACGTAGATACATTCTTGAATTCCCTTTTTTCAGGCCTGGTTCAATTCATCATCATCATCAGCCTATTAATGTTCCCACTGCTGGGACACAGGCCTCCTCTTTAAGAGAGGGAGTGGGCTATAATCCACCACGCGGGCCCAGTGCAGATTGGTAGATGTCACATGTCTTCAAATTTTTTGGTTCTAGGACATGCCGGTTTCCTCACGATGTTTTCCTTCACCGTTTTGAGAGCAGTGGTGATGGAATAAATTACACAAAGTACCTAATGTGCCTGTCTGGGCTCGAACCCACGACTTACTGTTCGTAAGTCGGGGCCACCACCACTGGGCCACCACTGCTCTCCAATGGTTCAATTCATCTTCAAGTAATTATGACGTACGAAATTAATTCAATTATCTAACTTGCGTGATAATAAATTGAGATACAACCTAGATTAAGAAATGAATGCTTCTAATAACCCATTAAAATACCTGTTAATTGCTTAGCGCGAAATTAACCAAATTATTGTCTTAGATAACGTTGATTAACGACTAGACTATTATGTCATATTATGCTGAATGACAGGCCGACGAGTATGTTGTTATGTATAAATAAATTGTTATATAACTGTCCACCTAGTCCTACATGCTAATGTATTCGAAGGCACATCCTTTTATACATACTAATTGATCTTTAATTATATTTAAATCTTTATTTTTATTAATTATCTATGACTTACTTAGCGTTTGGTATCCGGCAGAGTAGAATAGAACCAACCCATTGCACTCATGGGTGTCGTGTAAGGCGACTAATGTCTGAGGCAGAACACCTTGCACCTCCGTAGACCAGAGAATGGGCAGCAGCGTTTTCTGTTAGTCTTTCATCACTGCGATCTCCAATCCGCCTGCCAAGCGTGGAGATTACGGCAAATTCCTCCCATCATGGGAGAGGCTTATGTCCAGGCGTGGACGTTATGGGCTGTTGTTGTTGTTACTTATAAGTTGCCGTGTTTTGACTGCGTCTTTCATCAAGTGCTGCTGCTGAGCGTTAAGTTCTGGGTTCGTTTTCCAGGCTGGGCAAAGTTTTATTGGGTCTCTTCATTAGAAATTCTTCAGTAGCAGTCATGATTCCGGCGTTGTGCCTGGTTGGTGACAATAGAGTCGCCCCTAATACATGGGAATTAAACACAACTGTCGAATTAAACACAAATGTTATGTTTAGACGTGTTTTCATGTAACCGTAAGTATAGGTGGATGCTTTTTGACGAGTTATATAACGCTTCAGATTCAGTATTTATTCCAAACAGGAAAATGTCCATCGTATATCAAAGTACCCGCAGATTTACACGTCATTAGCCGTTGCATAATTTTCAATACGTTTTCACCATCTGACCCGTTTGAACTTAACCAATAAATAGAAATTCTAAATTCAAATCTGCCAATAAACAAGCAAGTGAATTCCGTTCGGGTTGCATCGTAAATAATCGTGTAACATCGGACGCGGGCATCTGGTGCCCGTGGGAGCGGCTGCGCGCGCAATCTCACGCAAGTGGCTAGTCAGCGTTATTGTATGCCTGCCTGGCTTCCTGGTTTCCTGGTAGCTTTGTTTATTAAACAATACGTTTTATACTATTTTTTATACCCTGTCGTATAAAGTGGGGTGTTATAAGCTTGACGGCTCTGTTGTTCAGTGTGGCAGCGTAGCTCCTAAATAATGTTACTCAATTTCAATCTAGTTTTTTCTTCAGAAGGCTGTTTTAATCGGGATAGTTAATATGTTTATAAAAATCTGTACAGCCATTTTGAAGAAAATAATCAGCTCTTTTCTTTTTGATGTATGAATCTCTGCCATAGCGAAATCTGCCAGTCAGAACTCAGAAGGGACCAAAGGAAGTTGGATATAAAGATATAAGAGAACCCATCTCATTCAACTCATGAGATGGGTTCCGCCAGTTTTACACAACAAGTAAATAGCCACCTATTAAATATCTAGGCTGGTGGTTAACTGCGCGGTGGCTACTAGTTAGCCACCGCTGCACCGTGGTTCGTTTGTTTATACGAGATACGTAATAGCGACATAATCAAACTCCAACTGGCGCATTGCTATCTTTCAGAGCCATTTAATCTAAGAAACTACCGTCCGATAAATCTAAGATCGCAATTATAAGGCATAGCTAATCATCATGTCGATTGATTTCGAACTTTGCGTTTATTAATATAGAGTTGTAAATATGTGTAATGTGTGTATGAAACATGGGTGATCGTAATTATAAGGGATAGCCAACCATTCTAACATCATCGATTGATTTCGAACTGTATGGTTATTGTCATAGAGTTGTAAACACATGTGATGTGTGTATGAAACATAGGTGCCGCGTGAACGTTTATCACCCACTACTTTCTCGACATGAAATAAAGTAAAAGTAGAAGAACTTGCCGCGTCTGTGACGCCGGCGCAGACGCCTGTTACACCGTGGCGTAACTTTACGTGTGTTATCTATTAATCACAATTTTTCACACTTGCTTATCAGTGTTATGTTATCGAAGAAACCAAAGATTTAAAATATTTCACTGTTGAGAATAGATCTAAAAAAACACGGGCTGGCTGCAGGAAGGGTGGAATATGATTAAGTAGTTATAGGGTCCGGTCGGTCCTAATTGGCAATGCCGTCGGTATTAAGATTTTTTAAATTACTGTAAGTACCTACCTACAATATACCTAACTAAATGCATAAAAAGCATATGAAGGCTATCGCTACCTATCTGGTAATTAATTAATTATTTCCACGATCATTGCACAACTTGGAAGAAAAAAAAACATTAAAAACTACGTGAGTATGACCCTGATTACATTAACGTTAATCGATTACAGAACCTTAAATAATTAATTAATGTTAACTTGAAGCGTCAAGGCGCTCCCTCACCGGTGCATTCGCGTGACATGCATCATGTAACAATCTAAAATGCGATTTTGAGCGTTACGTTACAAATAGACGCTCATGATGAGTTTGTGCCTTTACGTTGCGGTGTGAACGTCCATCTTAGCGTTAATCAGTCGGAATGCGCAGACGCAACTGTGTGTAACGCGTTTAGACGAGATTGGCTAATTATCTCCGAATTATGTGCGCCTGGTAGTGGTAGGTGACGCTTTCTATTGATTTCTAATGGTTTTTAACATGTCCGAACTTTGTTCATAAATCCTTAATTATTTTTTTATATTAATACGAAGGTTTTTTGTAGATATTTTCTTTTGAAATGAGATGAAGACCAAAGAAGATGGATTGCGTAGATAGCAGATGATATAGTTGGGAACTTACAGCCACACACAGAGTCAGTTAATGGTTATTTATACGGTTCCTTAGTAAAAATTAAAAAAAGTTCACCCTCAGAGTCAGATAACGGTTCATTAGCGTCCCCTAATGACAATTAAAGTTAAGTAGAGCAAAACCTTTACTTAACTATTTAATGGCTGATTTTGACATCTACGTTTCGGCCTTGGGTTATATTTTTACCCGCGAATTCGATTTCATACTAAACGTTTATTAATTAAAAAGGAATAATGTCTGATTTGGCAGACTTCATTGAGTTTTTAGATTATGCCAGAAGATATAGAGAAGTGGAACCGAGGCGGAATTTACGAGATTATTCTGATCCCTTTACAAACTATTCTATTCAGGAATTTACGAACCAAAGTTTTTTTTAAGAACCAAAGGTGTATTCAACAAAGGCAAGGAAAGGAGGAGGAGTGGGGAGGGGGGAGGGGGGAGGGGGATGGGTAAGGTATATTCAGGTATATTTAAGCATTCTACTAATTATGTTTATATAATATTTCCCTGCATGTTTAAAGGCGTACTTTAAGTAAGCATAGACTAAGCTGGATTAGTAAAGTAACTCATGAAACATGACAAACGAGGTGTTGCAAACAGCTGTCTAAATCTACTTAAATAGAATCAGCATGATATTTATTTAAGACTTATGGTAACCTATATCTATTACCTATCCATGTAAACTATATGACCCAAAAATATAGTGTTCTGCAATATTTGGATATCTCAGAGCATGTCCGATAAAAGGTCATTGAACTGAGTTCAAAAACCTCAAGAAAATAAGGTCTTATAGTTATAGGGTCAGTTTTTGGCGATGCCCTCGGTATTATGAAATAAGGTCTAATTTTCAGATAGGTCTAAACATGTATGAAACATTTAAATCTTACTACAGTTTCTAAATCATAAAGGTAATAATGTTCCACTGAGGGACAAAGGTGTTATTTCATTGCATTCATCTCTATTTAATGTTGTTTGATGGATGAATGGAATAGGTTTAACATAGGTAATAAACAAAAATCATGGTAAACATGACTGTTGGTAGAAGATTCCTGTTAATATATGCATATATTTATGAAATAGTACATTCTTATAGAATAACAGTAATCTGAACAATGTCTATGCAAGCAAATTCATGATCAAAGCTTCCGTATTAATCTACATACAAATAACCAGATATAAATTCCATATTTATATTCAAAAAGCAAATCGAAGCAGTCCTATTCCGTATGGTTTTTAGAATCGTTTTCGAACACAACTAGGAAACGGGTACCTGGTCATTTGTACAGTGAAATGGCAGTGAGATGCCTTTCCTAGAAATGCAATCATAACACGTTCATAAGAAAGAAGATATAACCTCTTATCTCTATAATGAGAAACTCGTCAGTGCACAGTTTTCACTTTTGTTAATGAATCCATCTACATACATTATAATCGTTGAAGGTGATACAGAATAAGCCTGTTTTATTTTATGGATAGGATTTAATTTTTAAATTGGATTTAATTGGTAATACTGAAAAACTATTTGTGTTTAAGCCGCATTGACACGATCGGAGTATACTTGGACCGAGTGGACTAAAATCCTACTCTGACGCACCTCGTCTTGTGGCCGTCCATACCAACCCATCCGAGTGCGCTCTGATTATGGGTTGCCATAATACAAATTACGTCCGAGTAGGTATTCGAGTTCACTCGGTCCGAGCATACTCCGATCGTGTCAACGCGGCTTTACCTCCAATAATTATGGCTGAAACTATTCATTTTCAAAATAAGACAACGGTTGGATTTTCGTTACTAAAATAATTATTTTATTTTTACTATGTGCTAATCAATCAAATAAGTTATTCCAAGTAATTAAAATCACAAATTCTATTTTAAACCGGAATTAAACCTTAAAAGTGTCACGTATAAGCCATTGCTCTAACGATGTGACACCAAACAAAGCAGATGAACAAACTTAACGTTTCACTTCGCACCACGTAAACCAAGCTTTGTTTCCACCACATAAGGTCCATGATAGTTGTATAAATAAGTCGGTTAGTTACACAATAAGGGTATTGTGTGCTATTCCCAGGGAGATATCGCAGTTTCCAGAGAAGATCGAGAAAGTTGGCTTTCTTGTGGAGATTTCAGATGTAGATGTAGCTTGTCTATTTAATTGTAGTACAAGATTAGACACAATTAGCTTCGAATTGCTTAAGAGATTGCTTCCTCATCAGATTGTGAATAAATTGTGGCAGGTGTAATTAAAAGTTTAAGAGCGGAGTGCAGGCGTCTCATATTTCTGCATAGTAATCATTCTGCATTGGTTAGTAATGACTGTATATAACGAGACGAATTTGAAATCAAAATTATTCTGTGTATTTGTATTATTGTATTGTAAACTATTCTTCCTATTTCTATTAGACTTGTGTTATTTCAGTAAACACCAGTTAATCATGCTTAAAAATTACTCTACAAATACCCAAGGGATGTTCAGTTCACGCTTAAGGAGAATGCCCAATCATCTTCAAGAACGCACTTAATTACATCCCATACTTATGCACTTAATTACATACCGTATTGAATGCACTTAACAGCTGTGAATTAATTTCACAGTTCATTGCTATCCAGTGGCTTAACGCTTCCGTATGACCTGTCCTCGTCCTTGCACTATGGAAGGGCTGCCGCCTTTTTGTTTTTGTTATCAACTTTTTGTTAATCTGTGGTTAAATTAGTGATGGTTGAATAAGCCGAAGATTTAAGTGGAGTTTTTATTGCGAAGTGATTATGTTATGTACCTTCTATTGTGATTGTCCAATCAAATTGGACAGAAAATTGTTGGAGGCAAAAAGTTTTATATGACCTTGCTGGAAAATTAAATGGGACACTTTTCGTGATTTTAGATAGATACATTCGCAGTAAGTAACTGAATTTTCTTTGTTGAAAATGAAAAAGCAACATCAATCGTAACGTCGTGTAATTTATTTCATCACAGCTGCTCTCAAAACGGTGAAGGAAAACATCGTGAGGAAACCGGCATGTCCTAGAACCAAAATATTCGAAGACATGTGACTGCTACCAATCCGCACTGGGCCCGCGTGGTGGATTATAGCCCATTCCCTCTCATAGAGAGGAGGCCTGAGTCCCAACAGTGGGAACATTTATAGGCTGATGATGATGAACATCAATCGGGTTCGAAATGGCTAAATGCATCATCTGCACATTACGATAGAAACTAATCTCTGCATAGAAACCTAGACATCATTAAACATTTCTCACTGATTCATACGTATATATCATTACCTCCATTTCTGTTAGAAGTCAAGGTGTACCACTGACTCATTTATCTATATCACCTTATTACTGGCAACCCTACCCTATACGGGTCATTCCATCTTTTTTGTCGAGGCCTACCACACTATTTGCCCTTTTATACCTCGGAAGAGATGTAAAAGGATAAAAGCAACTTCCACATACGTTCTGGCTATTATAGTCATTGACCTAGTGTAAAGGACGGGCTATTTATATCCTCACCATAAATGGCTGCGTCCCGACAATGTCGAGAATATCTGCCTTGCTTTAGTAATGTAGGTCCAATTAGCGATGTTACTGTCAATGACGTTAGTGGGTTACGTTTTAAAAATAGATTTATGGTTTGAATTTAGAAGCGAATTACAATCGTTTTCTTGCCAGTATTATTGCTTTGCATAACTTCATTTAGAACCGATCTCTTTTTGTTCAAAAGTAAAAAAAAAACAACCAATTTTTTTTATGAAAGGCTAGCTGCTGGTGTAGTCTTCAATCAATAATTCTTGATTGAAGGGTGCAGTGATCTAATGAAGTAATTTGAACAATAGGAAATTGTTGTTTATCTATCTATCAACTAATATGCTGCACTTTCATATTATAAACAAGACAAAACATTTATTTTGGTACCACCAAACTTATACAAGTAATTACGTATAATAACAGCCGGAGACAAACAAACAGATGCTTTCTGTATTTTAATAGTGACATGATATCAAACTGTATAATTATGAGAACAGGCATTGTCACAGTGAAAACAGTACAATGCCTACATGTGAACTTCTGCGATGGTGAAGATGACGAGACTTTGTGAAAATTGTTTCCGCGTCTTCGTTATTATCACAATTAATTTTATATTCTAAGAAATTTTGAAATCGTTAGTATTGTTACTGGACTGGGAGGGTACACTAGCTCTCTCTCTTTAATTGTCTCTTTCTTTCTTTTCAACTGATGGGGTCTGCCATGACTTATCTCGTCGTTATTGTCATCGGTTCGTAGGCCGCTACGAAACTTTTTCGTAGCATTTTCGTAGCGGACCACCTAGTGTCATAACGTTTGTTTTTTTTTAACCATTACAAGAAGCAAACAAGGAAACCTTTTTTTATATTTATCATATGGCTTATGGCTCGAATAGGCCAAAATAAATACCTACTTTTATTACTTTTCTACCTACATGAATAATTTATCTGTAATTTATTAGGTCATGACCGATTCAATTTTGTAACAATAATTTTATCCTTTCCGTCGTCTGCGCCAAAAGATAGATTGTTTCTCTAGAATAGCCATACATTCTTTCTTCATCTACAGTCTAAAAACTGACCACAATGGTCATAGTCCATACTTAGTTTATTTGTCCAATGTCCTTTTAGTCCAACTAAAAGGACATTGGACAAATGTTGTTGACGTATCTACGCACTAAACTTCAGTATGTAACTGATCTTTTTTTTAACTGTCAGTTTTATTGAACCTATCATTGTAGTTGTAACATTTTGTAAAATTTAAACGAACGGCTCGCCAGCACACAGATAAGCCCTGAGAGGTTTTCGATGTGTGGCTAAAACCAAACTGTTTATAGATTAAGTTTTTTAGATATTTAAATAAATAAATAAATAGTTAATGTAGTTTAACATACTCGTAATTACAGTCCATACTGGTCTCAGTAACCTATAAATTAATATGCGTCACCATTCTCTTGTCACATTACAATAAGGAAATCGGTATTATGTTAAATATGCCATTAATAATGTTAATTCATCGCTAACTGTTCATATTAGTTCGTGGCGAAAATTTAGTTTTCCGGGACATACAAATGTAAATATACAATTCTTAAATCAAATGATTCTTTGCCGCAACTAACACCTTGTTTGTTTTTGACAATGTGGTGTTCACTAGAAACACTAGTTAGGGTTTAGAATAAAACCACCAAATTATGAGCAAGTAGATGAACCACTTCAAGGGTACGTGCACCCGCTGCCCGGGATAAGTGTGGACTGGTCGACACGGAACCTTCAAGCTCACGCTATGTTTATTAGTATTTCACAGACACATCAGCAACCAAGTCTAGTTTTTATATGTGGGTTTCTGAGGGCCCATAAAAACTGACATTCTATTAATAAATGATAACGAAAAAGAAAACGTCCCCCTAACGCGTGCCCCTTGTCTAAATATGTTTAGACACTCATAAACTGATTTACATTCAAATCATCTCATTTACTTAATAAATCCCACATCTATAGGCTTAATTTAAAACCTGCTTGCCAAATCTGCGGAATCACACGTAAGACAACTCAATTTCGCAACTAAACAACCCAAAAAAACATGAAATTTTCGTAACTAAAACTCAATTAAGTAAGCCCCATTGCTGATGATAATTCATAATTACTGTTGTGACCAACAATACCTCTGTAATCTGATAAGAGATTGTTCTAGTGGGTTACAAAAGTTCACCCAGTTTCTTGGGATGTAACTCGGATTCTTATAAGTCGGAAATGCACTAGATATTATGTAAAGCGATCTCTCACGGAGGTACAATTGTTGTGGAAACATCTGGAAGTATGGCCCGAGATAAACGCATTAGCGGGTAATTATGGTGCTTGTAATCGGGTTATGATGTATTGTTAAATACGTATTTGTAATCGTTGGGCTTTGGCAAGATTTGATGTCTGTTACCATCTTAAGTCGATTATGCTCTGCCTTCAATGCTCTTGTGTGCAAGGCTCCACGATTTAGGCCCAGTAAAAAACCCTTTCGAAAAGCTATCAAAAGAGGACTTTCCATCGTAATGTGTAGATCCCCTAGTGTAGTGAGTGGCAAACTGGCATACAAGGTACCAACGGGGTACCCTGTTTGAAACTTTTATGCTACTCTCTGAATTGCGATTATTGCGAACCACCAAAATTGCGACACTTGGATCAATGACATGATTGATTTAACACACGCGAAAATATTTCGAAACGTCATACTTAAATACCCATTATTTATACAAATAACATCAATAAATAAACAGATTTGTCAAGTTAAAGAAAGTAGGCAACACGTAGTACGTAACAAGATCCTTGCCTACTTGACACATAGGCTTATTTTGAAATACTTTACATAATCTCCATATTTTCACACCAGGTTGGGTAACAGCGCTTATATCTTCTACCACATCATAATTGTGTTCTCTAATTCATTGCTCATCACTAGGAAGTGTTTTTGCACGAAAATGTCGCACGCTTACGACAAACTATTGTTTTTTTTTCATATGATGACGCTTTCTCTTACACATAGGCACTTGTTTCATTTAAGAATTTTAATGGAATTTCTAGTGGTGAGATGAGGAAAAATGTCGTTGTATAAGCTGTTGGAGACGTAATTGATGAAAAAGCAGCTAATAGGAAGATTGATAAGTTGACGTAGACACTTAAGTGAACTGAAAGCTGTTTGCTGCCACACAACGACAAAGTTGTACACTTGATAATCATTCTACTATAGTTTCTTACGATATATCTCGATAGAAAGGAGAGATAATGCTTCAAGCTGAAGTGAAAAGTTCAAAACATAATCAACAGATTCAAGAAACTTTATTTATGAGCCAAATTTCTGTATGAAATATAATTTTTAGTGCAATTTACCAATGGCAGTTAGCCTGTCATTACAGTAGCCAATTCAATCACTTTAGATCACAAAAATGTATTGAAAGTAAGCAAGTGAAAGCAAAAAGTCATAATTACGTTTGCTTTACACTGAAAACGCTAACACATTTGAACAATATTGGCAGTTAATCGATTAGGAATAGATTGCCAATCGTTTAAGATGAGTATCGAATTGAAATCATTTCAAATATCATGCAGTCTATGATTGATTTCAATTATTTGAACATCGATTAGATTCGAAACATTCACGTTTTTAACCGATTCATTTTATATTGTTTTATGAGAATTTTTACCATTAAGGACACTGGATTTTTTCAGTAAATTGGTATTTAAAAAGCTTTAGAATAGCATTTAAAAAAATAAATGCATGAAATTCCTTTTTATTATAGTTTGAGTTCAAATTATAGTTCATAAAAAGTGCAGTAGGTCAATATTAATTGCATTTAGACTTAGATTTATTGAACTATAAACCGTTAGTAAATATTAAGAAAAATATGGTTTACAAAATCTGTATTTTGGGTTAGTTTTCTTATTAATTTCTTCTTATCTCTTGTTTCAGAACAATGACCGTAAAGAAAACCGCCCGGACGGGTGGCTTTGCAGCCATGGTCGCGCGGCAGAAGATGCACAGCGCCAACCAGCAGCTCGACATCATGACCATCACCAAGCCCTCCTCCCTGCAGTCCTACAATATCGTCGTCGGCTTCAACGAGAAGGACCAGCTACAACTGCTCACTAAAGAAGACATCACAGAGGAAGACAAAAAACAAATCAAAGACTACACAGAACTGAAACCTACCAAATGTGAAAATATCTCAATAGACGACATTTCAAATTGTGTCAATATCGAGAACTATCCCAATTGTGACAACACTCTAGTCTTTTACATAGCCAAAAACATGAACAAGGAAGCCATCGCGCTCAAGTTCGAGAACGAGCAGGACTTCAAGAGGATATACTTCACATACAAATACTTCAAAATGCGGAACCGACTCACAAAAAACACGAACAACTATTCTAGCAGTGAAAACTTGTTTTCAAAAAAGAAAACTTATGATATTTTCAAAAGCAGAAAGAATAGTATGGACGACTATAGTTTATATGATAAGGGACGCAATGATTACGACTTGATGCAAACTACGGATAACGATGGCGTAACACACATATCAGTGCAACAGAAGATTAACTTAAACAATCGATACGAGCAGCCTATGAGTCTAATCGGAATAAGGAACGATGCCAATGAGGCTGGTGAAATAGACAGCATAATATACACTGACATAGATATCCCATCAAAGCCTGATAGGAAGAGATTGTTTCATAAGAAACCTAAAGCTCCTCCGCCTCCAGTATTAAAAGATAATCAGCCTAAAGTGTTGAAAGGAGAGTTCGTGAGAGTCAACGTCGATCGAGCGCCGGACATAATACCGAAGGATAATAAGCTGAACAAGGTACCGGATATTCTCATGTTCAGAGAGAACAAAAATAATAAAAAGAACGCGACGAACAACGTCTGGCCAGCAAGTAATAAAGGTGAGTTAATCAGTATTTCATAAATCTTATCTACGTCCTTTTTATTTCCGTAGTGTGCTGTATAATACATTTCAATTGAAGATCTGGCACAGTTTATACCGTAAACTTCAGTTTGGATCAAATCGTTTCATGTTATTAATTTTATTGGATGTAGTATTCGCCGTAATAAGAAGTGCAGAACTAATATAGGCATTCACTATCCGAATCAAAATCATAGCTTAGAAGACAAAGATGTTGTAGATCAGTAATGTCACTGAAGTTTAAAACCCATCAATCCAACAGTTACCGCATAAAATGAACGGATAGTTTATGTCTAAAAATACCATAGTTCATGTCGTTATTATAGAGAATCAATAGACAACATGGAGTAGCCAATATTGTTATATAAGGTCTAGGAAATGTTGATGTCAGTAGTTACGTAGGAGAAGTTAGTCATTTCGATTTCCATCATTCAAAGATAATTTATTTTATGGCCTGTTTATTATAACATCTAATGAGGTACAGCCTCTATGATTAGTTCATCTATCAGTAAAGGTGAGGATGGCAAAACAATAGTCAATTTCGTCACTACAACTTATTGTTCTACAAAACTGCTTCCAGGTGTCGTAAAATGGGTATATTTTTAGCTTTGTTTCTTTCCTTATTTTAAAATCGTTGTCCTTGTTGAAGCCTTCACCTTGCCTAAAAGCTTGACGATTTTTTTTATTAAGGAAGGAAAACATACAAGGACAGAGGGCATAGAAGTGGCCATCGCTTCTAGTGTTTCGTTTTTTAGAAAAGCTTTCAACAAGATTACTAATACTGATACTGCTAGCCTGCATCATCCCACTGCTGGGCAAACGCATTTCACCATGACTTCCAGTTGTTTTGATCCAGAGCTAATGTGGGTCACTGGTCGTTGGTTTTATCCAGCTCGTCCCACCATCTTATACGAGTCCTGCCGCGACGCCTTCTGGCTGTGTCAGGGCTCCAGAAAGTGGCTATTTTGGCCCACAGCTCATTGGGTATGCGACAGTCGTGGCCAGTTCAGTCCCACTCCAGCTTAGTGGCTTTTTGAGCAACGTCAGTATTTGTGTTTTGTTCAACAAGATTGGTATGAGCCAATCTTTAGCTTATTATTACTGTCGCATTTATTTTGGTCTACACCCAATCTTCCAGGGCAGTAGCAGAGCAGTCTCGACAGATTTAACGACAAAATCATTAACTTTCGATTGATAATTACTAATGAATAGATTCGGTTCCAATAACGATGCTTGCGGGAAGTGCAAGTCTCTACATCCAAGATGCGATTCTCGCATGCGTCATCAATGTCGAGACTGCGACAGAGACTGCGACAGCCCAGAGCGTTAGTACCAATAGTCTTAATAACTAGTGTTAGACAAACATGATTCATTCTGTGTGGATTTCCGACTTTTCCATCATCGTAATTGTTGATAGTATATTAGATTGTCTATCTAGGACCACTGGCTTTATTAGTTTCTATAAGTAGTTTTAAACTTTCATACTTTCATACCCGACAGCAAAAGCTAGATAGATCAGTTAAGTAAGCGTCTATTATTTCCTGATTCGTTTGACACTCGTGTATACGTAGTTCAGTTGCTTAATCTGTACTATGACTTTATTTATCTATATTTTAATCTTCATCAGCTGTAATAATCACTTTCATCAGCCTATCGTTGTGGTGTCGTATTTAAACGTAAACAAGCCAAGGCCACTGCCCATCGTGTTTGCGCAAGCGGTCATTCACTTGCAGTTACATCTCTCACTGTGTCACTGTGGTAAACCATTTGTATGGACAAAGTAACGCTAAGTTCATCTTTTAAACATGTAATAAAGTCGTTGCAAAGCGTCTGATGGGTGTTTAAATAGGACAGTTTAAGCTTATTTGAAACATTATCATACTTATCAAATTAGTGTTTTTGTCTTCTTAAACTTCTTGGTAAAGTTTTTCTTCTATAGCCTTTATCAGGGTATTGGCATTTTTTCCAATAAAACATCTCATCATCCATAGTACTAGCAATATTGATATTTTTTATTTTCAAAGAAAGATGCCTCAGCTGCGTTTTCAAAGACATGTGACATCTACCAACCCGCACTGGGCCAGCGTGGTAGATTATAGCCCATTCCCACTCGTAGAGGATAAACGATTAGAAACTGGTATCCTCGTTTTTCTTCTCCATCCTCACTAATCCTGGATGCGCAATCTATTACCAAGTCCTACGTGTGACTATGTAGTGCTGTTTGGTATGGTGTTGTGCAGTGTTTCACTCATTACGTTGTACTCTCGTACGGGTAGCATTGCGTACCACATCAGTTTGTTTGGGAGCCGCGGCACGATCGACCCATTCTTTGTTGTTGTGGATAAAACTAATGGCGATGGTTCATAGGTCGTCTCCGTACGTTTATGTTTTAATGAGACCACCGGAGATATCAGTTGTTTTTGCGGAGTTCTTATTTTTTTGCGATGTATAGTTGCACTGCCAAACGTATCCAATTTTTTCTCATCAATGGATAGTTGCTTCTTTATTAGGAACTGTTAGTTTACTATTAGTAACTGTTGGTCGTAATGAATAACTTCATACCCATAAAACTGACTTCTTCTTTTCTTTATAATTAGAAAATAATATGAGATCAGATAATACAGAATCGGACCATACCATAAGCAGTTTGCCTAACTTGGAAAGTATAGCTTATCACCACACTAACACTACAGAAAGAAACTGCAATTGAAAAATCTCAAAACCCATTGCGTTACCATAAAATAACTCACGAAAGGGCTAATCAAATTCAGGCGCCATGATTGGCGGAACCGATTTATCAACAGTTACAGACGTCACTATTACAACATCTCTAGTTCGGACGACACAATGTTTATACATGCTAATTATGTATTCTAAATCTCCATAAATGGAGTTACGTGCTGTCACGATGCCTCAACTAGTATCGTCCTGTGAATATATTGAGTTCTAAAAATAAATATAGGTACTATATGCCGTCATACTGCCATGACTTAGGTAACTTAAGTAAGCGGTAGCCTAGGTACTGAAAAGTTGTCGGCTTAGGAAATAATACTAACAAGCCCATAGCGACTAGTGGAACGTGCATGACTTGTGGAGTAAAGAGACATGTATGGACATCATAATCCTGAAGAAAAACTGAACTTATGCCTAGGCTAGACCACGATATAAGTTCAGTCTGTAAGCAGAAAAAGCTTTAAACAGAAACTTTTAAAAGTGTGGAAAATATACAAGGTACCTTTTACGCGCAGAAGTTATAGTATTTTATTTCGAGGTTTAACTTTATTGAATTTACTCCAGACACGCCAATTAGCCAATTTTTAAGCAGTTTAGTAACATAAGCATTATTATGCTAATATTATGCGCTATAGGCTTGCGGTCTGAATGAAGGTCACGAGAATTGAGCTTCAATCTAATTTTAGTCTCTATTAGGCCTAGAACTTAGAAACCATTAAAATATCTATCAAAATTCAGGGTTTCCTCATAAAATCACTCTACTTGATTATTCCTCGCAATAGCTAAGTTAAGCTCTGGTCAAACTGAGGCGTGTCCCGCACGGGATACCTGACTAAATCATCAGACTATTGTCGTGAATAGTCACGTGATTTTTAATCATCTCAAAACAAGTGGCGCGAGCAATCATGTCTCGCGTCCCGCGCAGGAACCGCCTCAGTTGGAACATTGCTTTAGTGATCTTCAGCAATAATGAATCGTTGAATATTAACAATGAAAGAAAGACACGAACCTGCGCCGACTCAGCTGTGGCTGTGAGAAAACTAGTCGTGCTTTATTGTTCTCAGTAATTCGCTAGAGCTTAGATTGTTGTCGATTACACATGATTATTGCAAATTAGTTTGACATCCATATGTAAAGACAGGCTTCTGTTTTAGAGCAAATATGTGATGTGTCTTATTTAAAATGTGCGGATGACGTTTGAACACGATTTGTTTTGTCACACAAGGTAACGTTAGCGAAAACTGCGTCAAAAGTCCACACATTTCTGTGAACACTTTTCGTAATAAAATGTACGCACAATTTTCCACACTTTTCGTAAGTTTTTACATAAATCAAAATGTTTTCCTCATTGAATATTTTAATATTGTTCTGCCTTTATTAATTGCCAACATCTTTACACCACCTTTGTACCAATGTTTCTCCTCAAAAGTTCTCCACTAGAGAAATTAAGCAACAATCAATTTGTACATAAGCCACTCTGCAGCATATTTCTTTAAGGTCAGTGGGTAAACAATTAGCTTTGTTTATATAAAGCTAATATATACTTAAGGGTGCTTGAGCATAATATTTACTTGGCCCCAATTATCATGGTAAATTGATTCGAGTAAAATATTATGAACGTGTAGGTATTGATTTCATTTGAATTGTAATCTGATCTTAGTCTATTTGTTTGTACTATTTTGATTAGATTATTAAGAGGAATAACATCATATTTTTGTTCGTCATCTACATCGTTCGATTCCTCCTTGAATAATCAATATTTTAGTATATGTAATCTATATCTAATATTTTGGTTAAAAATTCAGGATGACTTTTAAGTAAGGTAAGGGCCGGTTCACTTACAGGACAACAGTTTTAAGAGTCTGCTACAAATTTGAAGTAATTAGTAACTACAGTTACAGATTTTGGTAAAATTGAACCGTCCACGTCAGCAAGAAACGGATGAGGAGCTCGTGGCTAAATAATAACAGCCGCTCGGGTTGATCGTTAGGTTAAGCCGTGCTTGCCTAGGTTGGTCTGTGGATGGGTGACCACCCAATACATACCGAGTTTCCTCCGTGCCTCGGAAAGCGCGTTAAGCAGTTGGTCCCGGCTGTCATTTGTAGATCTTTGACAGTCGTTAGGTAGTCAGAGGCCCATAAAGTCTGACAACCAGTCTTACCAAGGGGTATCGTATTACCCGGTACTAACTGGGTTGTGGAGGTCAGATAGGCAGTCGCTCCATGTAAAATACTGGTATTCAGCTGTATCCGGTAAAACTGGAAGCCGACCCCAACATAGTTGGGAAAAGGCTAGGCAGATGATGACGTCAGCAAGAAACGTATAAAATTAAGTCTCTTCTGTACCAACTGATTATAGAGAAATAGAAAAGCCACAAAGCGTAAAATAAATCGTAAAATTGTAATAGCTCAAGGACGGATGTGTCCATCTGTGGTTCATCTAGATTTTCATCATTATATTCTAATAGTGTTAATGTAAGTTTGTGGTTTTACGTGAAACGTCTGTCTATCATGATTGTGAACTCCACAACCTTTTGGGAGAGTAGATTTTCACATCATGATGTCATTAGCCTTTAGTACTTGATTTTAATGTCTTCGATTGTTCCGCATTCCTTTTTAAGAGGTGTACTATATACTTTTTAAACTTTTTAAACCCACAGACCAGTATTAATTCATTTGATAATCTTACATAAGATATCACTATAAGTACAGTAACAGTCAGAAGTCGACTGCCAATCTCGCAACACAATGGCAAAGCAATATTGGTGGTACTTATGACCTTCTTCTATAAGAACGTTTGACAACACTTACACATTAGCAACTTGTTGCCCGCTTAAGATTGTTATTACAAATTTCAATGAGTTGTGTAAGTGATACGGTGGCCAAATTGGTTGTTAGCGTTGGAACATCACTCACACGGATAAATATGCGTATGTGTGTATAGGCGCCGCCGCCCGTATAGCGCAAACGATAATGTGCATTGCGGTGGAAGTGGAATTTTGACCTTTGACTGTACATATTTTGCATTCAGGGCTCATATTTTAACATGCATTAAATTTCATCCGGAAATACACAATCCAATTTTAATCTCCATCCATTGCATTTGCAACATTTAGATATTTTGCAAATGATAATTTTGTAATCTTATAATCAGTCCCTGCTTCCCAATATGGCTTATCGTACGTAGTCGCATGGTACAGTCACGTGCTTGAACTTAGTGCGGGTAATCATAGACTTGCATCAGCGTGTGTGTACTAATCCGACCCTTATAGTGGAACTTATGTAAGGAGGTTTGTGTTGCGAAGGTTTCATATTAGGAAGAGCGAAAAAGAAGAAAACTTACTTGTTTGGAGATAGAATAACAGTGGGTACAGATCCGAAGAACCTTAATCCGCAAAACCCGCTTCGAACCTCACTTTAGGGAATGAAGACGAAGCAAATTCACTGCTTTAAAGAATGATTGATCAGATCATACTGGATTCCTATTTCAATACTGTTTCAGTTTTAAGTAGACCTTAAAAAAACTACCGTATCTCCCTTGATTTGATATGATGCATTAATAGCAGAGATTTTAAGAAAATTATTTTAGGGCCGTTAACACCAAAACTTACTAAATGCTCAACCGCTGATTATATTAAAACATCATTATAAATAAGACACGTTCAACTGATTGACACCAAAAAGACAAGGGTTTAAAAACGTTGAGCAATTAACATATTTTGTTATGTATCGTGCAAGTGTTTAGCACATACTTAAACGTACAACAAAGTTCATCCCAACCAGACGGTTGTAAAACCCCACACATACAGCACATGGAACAACCGCAAACAGTCGTAACTCACGCATCCGTGTCACCGACGAGAGCACATCAGTTCAAACAGTTTGTGCAACTCACAGACGGAGACAGGCTCGTAAAAAAGGATTGCGTTGAAACAAACACCAGTTATACTGCGAAAGATGATGGATCCCTAACAGTACACGGTGAAGATATCTAAATATGTAGTAGGTAATTACAGTTTATTTTATTTTATTTATTAGGGAAAACAAACGATTACACACTATAGATGTTTAACAAATAATGGTACGGGACTGCATCAGTGTGCAACTACGACTATATAACTAGGGGCCGCCTTCACGAGCGAGAGAATCGCAGCGATATCCAGTCGAAGGTAGGTGAAGAACAAAAGAAGTTGTTGTGACAAAGCAAAGCAATACACAAAAAATGAGAGAAATAAACAAACAAGAAAATTTGTGTCAAAATAGATATTGAAGATGAAGCAAAGTTCATAATAGGCCAAAATGACATTAGAAAAGATTGAAGATATATTTACATGCTTGCTAAACGGATTAACACGTCGTCACCACGAACTGCCGTAACTAAACACATCTATAGATGACAGCTCTACACGTCTAGACATCACCACACCTTGTAATAAAACTAAAAACAGTATGAATGCAAATAAAACTTGAAAGCACCGAGCATTAGACAAAGTAGCTGTTTACCCTTCTGAAGAAACTCCAAACGTAAATCTCATAGTCATCTGCCTGTCGTTTCCCGACTTTGTTGAAGTCGGCTTTCAGTCTGAATACCTCTACTTTATAATTGGAGCGACTGCCCATAGGATTTCCACAACCTAGTTCGATACTGGGCAAAACGATATCCAGCGGCACGGCTGTAAGTTGCTTGTTGTCTAACTTTCGGGTTTCTTGTGACTGAAAAAACCTGTAACGAACGTCAAAGATCTTCGTTGACAAATTGCGTTTAAAGATACATTAATACATTTACTTATTCTTAAACAAGAAAACAACAAATACAATAAATATGTACTTGTTGTATTGCACGTTGATGTCTTTATGTTAAGAACTGTCAAAATACAAGTACATACATAGCTACGTCAACTTGCAAAACCGCTTATTGCTGATTGGTCCATACCACAATGGAACAAACGTACAGCAAATGTCAAAGGTAGAAGTAGCGATCTTATTATAGTCTCTATTGTGTAAAATATAAGGTTCGGAATGTGAAAGAAAATGTGGTTAATTGAAGCAATAGTAATAAAGAATGGATTTTAGTAGTGGAATAGGAGAATTATCATAAAGTTTTATTAGGATATGAATACGTGTGTACTGTGTGTAGTTATACATCTAACTTTATTTTACGGTCCCTTTCTTTGCTAATATTTAAATGTACTGAGTACTGAGTCAGACTTAGTAGAAGATGTGCAAAGACATTTCAACATCGAAACTTTTCTTCGACTGCATTAGTGGGTAGTCAATATTGAAATATCTAATCTGAATTCTGGACAACCCAAAGACCTATTAAGGCAAAGATGTAGGTAAGCCATTTTCAGTATTACTACTTATAAAATAAATAGAACTGAACTCTCATATTGATTCATTGGTTTATACATTTCTGGATTTAGGTAACAATTTATGGTTGATCGGCAGCCAAATGTCACAAGCGTATCTCAAACAAAGCCACATGAGTAATAAATAAATATTACCTAATATTTCCAAGTTTTCCTCTCCATTTAACAAAAGATCCCTAAAGGATGTATAGATGACGAATATTAAGCAAAGCATAAACCATTGCGTAAAGGTATGCACAAACGGATGTACGAATTTTAAAATTGACAGCCCGAAACGTCAGTGTCAAAATTAGTCAGCTATATTGACCACAAAGTGAAAGGGGTGAAACGATTCCTTAATGATTCATCTAGGCTTTTAGTAGAATTAGTTTAGAAATTCAAATCTATACAAATAGAACAGTTAAACATGGCTTACAATGGGTCAATAGCATAAAATTTGGAATAAATGTTCTTGAGATAGTGTTGTTTTCTAGAAAAGATAGATTGTGTTAGGGATGATATAATTAGATTGAAAGAAACGGAGTGAATGATAAAATTACGGGTGACTAAACAGGATGAAAATTTGGAAATGTGAACGAATTTGCGGAAAATTGCTAATAAAATTATAATTATTCCATTGACACAGATTGTCATGCAACAGTTGCCAGTAGTTACGGAAGCCAGCAGTAAAGTGACACGCGCGGGAATCGAACCTGCCCTTCATGCTCGGATAATGTATCATATACGATTACTGTAACCCTGATCTCGGGTTACAACCCTTTTTTCTTGTAGTATGAGCAATGAGCGTTATGTTTTTCATAATCATGGTTTAGATAATCTATTCACCGATAAAATTAATTGTTTTCAAGAAGTTGAATTTTCGAAATATTTTTTTCCAATGAAATCCCGATTTAGTATTGCCCGATCGAATTAATTGTTTTTGGATGTTTTCAAAATGGTATTTGTCCACGACTAGTCCATTCACTTATTTATACAAAATACATACAGTTCATTCGGCTTAATTATGAAAATAGTTGATTAATGTAACCGAAGAACCTAGTAACTGACTTCCCCCTTCTAGATCATCATTATAAAAGAGCCATCCAAGTTCATCCATCATAAAGAGCAGTTCTTAGTAGTGATGTGTATTACGACGCATATCGTTTTAAGTACCAATATAATGCCCATGTTGAGTTACAACTTAATCAAGGTTTTATTTCAATTTAATAAATGGTTTGTCGTTGAACGTTTCCTTATCTCTAACATCTGTAGTATCTAAAGCTGTTTCTAGATGATCAGAATGCGGGTACTTGAATAAAGCTAAAACATTATAGTTCTTTAGTATTAGTGTTTAACCAATGATATTATAAAGAAGATACGCCATGTACATACTGAATGGCGTTCAGATATCGTTGCGAGTAATTTAAAACTACGACAGCGATAGATAATACGGAATTTATAAGATAGAAAGAGATAGCTAGCTATCAAAGTGCAACAATTGTGTCACTTTGTCCTCAACAATTTGTGCGTGCTAGTGCGATATCTACCTCTTTTTACTATATAATATCATTGTGTTTAACGGTATATTTTTACGATCTTATCAGGTACAACATTATAATCTGTTTAATTCTTTAACTCGGTTTATGTAATGTACCCATTTATTTGGTTCAATTATGTATGTTTTACGATTTGTTCCTGTCACTCTCTTACTATTAAATCCATAGTGTAAATATCGCGACGCACACTTTTACTAAAGATTCAGTACGTAATAATTGTAGAAGTCAGTGATAAAATAAAATAAACATCTGCTATTCTATAAAGGGTGTAAAACACCTCTTAACGAAGCTGAAAGGCACTTGTTCTCCTCGTCATAGCGATCATTTTTTTGTTCTACACCATACCTGGGAACCTTCTAGTTAAGGAGATACTGGGGTCAAAGTTCCAACTTTTTTTTTAATAAAAAATTTTAATGTAAGATTTTTACTTTAAACACCTCCACGACCCCCGTACTATTCAATCCATCCATCAGCACAATGTTTTGAATGCGTTACATTGAGTTCTACCACAAAACATGATTTTTCACCCCAAAAAAAAAGTCGCTTCCCGTTTTAAAGGTGTATAATAGTGACCGTGTATGCATTGCATTTTTGTATGGACTAGCAGCCGATAGCGCTGGGGTAGAATAATGCGACTTAAAGTGAAGTCTTAGTAAAAGATTTTGGCACGAATTCCCTGACACCCTGTAAACAAATTACAACTAATTATTCTCTTCAACCAATAAGAAAGCCTTTTATTTAATCAATTTCTGTTTGTCTTGATTTGTGAATGAAAAACTGTATGTCTTATGTAACACTTGTCAATATTCAACCCAATCCATTAACTTTAGGAATTTGCCACAGATTCCAAAAATGCAGTCCAAATATCAAGGTTTTATTTTAATTGTATCTGTAGCCCACTTATTGAATTTCGAAGCTCATCTCAACTTCCATATTGAAATTCACTCGTTAATACGAAGGCCACATTGTGTACCGGTTGAGTTCAGAAGGCAGACTTGCGAAATAAATGAACTTTTAATATTATAATAACATGTTAAGTGACGAGTAAAATGGAAGGTCAATTGATGCGGACATAGTATAGTCCCTTGTGGTACTCCAAACAATCTCTAGAGGAAATATTGTTACATAAATTGGTGACAAAGCTGTTGTATATTTTGAATAAAGAACATGCTAGAAGGAATGATTGATGATTTAGTCTCATATTATAAACGTTTAGTAAGGTTAAAATCAGTTTATGATTCAAATATAACATTAATCAAAGTTACATTTTCAGAGGAAGCTAAGTTTACTCTTACTACTTTAGTCCCCGGTTCGTTTATAAAGGAAAATTCCATGAACCTGCGTTGACCAATGATTTTCTGATACTATCGTCTGTACAATGTCGAATAACTGTTGTACCTTTCTTTATCTATACATTTTAAAATTTAAACACTGATTAAAACATGTTTTAGAACAACAACATCACCTTGCCATTTCGAATTCAGATGTTATCGGTACAGATCTATCTTTTAAATTTTCTGAGTCATCAAATCATCTGTGGTTGTATTGTGATGATATCAACCACCAACGGTTTGAATACTAGTAGATATATTGTATATAGTAAAAAAGAATGACAAAAGACTTGATAAACGCACAAGAACATAAAGCCGTAAATCGCAAACGTAAAGGCGATTAACTAGATTCAGAAAAAAACTACTAGTACGCACTAAATCAGAATTCCTTATTGTCTTGTCTTTAATTATGAATGGAACTCACGTCTAACGAGCTCTAAGTTTGCGCTCATCTCACAGATGTGATTAGAAAGTAGGGAAGTCTGCTAGAAACTACATAAGAGTATGTAGACGATTAGCTTTACATATCTCTAAAATCTAAGTAGACGTCTCCGTGACGTGAGTTCCTTCTATCTTAGAAAACAAAGAAATGATTCATTAAATTAACGTCAAAATTCAACATTTTCCTGTAAACAGCCGGCATCCTTGCAATGTGATCAGCTAGGTCATCTCCATCACTAGAATCGTGTCTTGAAACTCGCAACCGATTCGTATGCGCGGGAGCACGGAAGCGCGTGTGTTCCGAATTCAAACGAACAGCTGATGTAACGCTTGCATCCAATTCGGACTTATTTACATACCCACGAATTACGAAGTTCTAACATATAATTATGTACCTACAGTAATCTGTTGCCTCATTAATATTCGTACTCATTATAATAATATGTCTCCGATTTATTTTTAAATGTACTAGGAAGTGAAGGTCCATCTTGTATAACCAACCTGCAAATTAAGCACGACTTGTTTAAATAAGTGTTTTACGTTAAATATTGGTATAGAGGCACCTTGGTTGATAGCAAACATTTATACGTACTACGAGCAGAATTTATCGAAGACTGGTTCTTTAGGTACGTGCTGCCGGAATTCTGTTATACTATTGACGTTATTCTACTGAATATTGTATGCGTGTAGACTTTAGGATCATGACGTATGTAACACGTATGTTTTTAACATTTAAATTTCTCAATTTCAGTGACCGGCTACGAGTCTGACCGCGAAGAGTGGAAGAGCAGCCGATCCCAGTTCTCGACGACGGCCTTCGACAGCCTCGCACGACCGACCAAGATGGCGATGGCGCTGACGCTACGGAAACCCCAAAGATTGGAGCCAGTACCCCAGTATTACCGAATGCCCAGCGAGAAACCAAAACTAACGCCGATGCCATTTAGACCGAACAACTTCCTACAACGACCCCCGCGGCTGCCACGACCAAACACAGACATGAAGAGGAATCTGTTGAACACAGACCACAGGAAATTCACCTCATTACAAAGCCTGGAATTACCCAAGAAGTTAAGCGAACCGAAGAAACAGCAGATGGACCCTAAGAAGACTAACTACACGAACATTTCACACAGAATAACTGGCTTGACGAATAAGTTAAGAGATTTGGGGAACCCTAGTAACACGATTGGTAGATTTAAGGCCCAGTCTCACGGTGATGTGGCGAATCTGAAGCCAGTGTTGAAGATGAATGGACACGACGGAGCAAAGAGGTCGGTAGTCAGGACCTGCAGTGCGGAACCACCAAAGAAAGTTACATTCAGCGCTTTTGCTACCGTCCAAGTCGTGTAGATGTTATTACTGATTTAAGTGCTAACTGGTCTGATTTCTCTAATTTTATGTCTATTAATTTAGTAGCTCTTATTTCGTCATCTTAACGATGGTTGAATTATTCTTAAGAATAAGGGAGAGGCTAAATTAATCAGATATTTGTAAGATCAGACAAAGTTAATCAATTGTATCTAACATATTAATCCAAGGACTGACTGATTATAAGAATATTATCCAATGTAACAATAGATTGTAGATATCGTCGGTCAAAGTTAATTTGTAATGTTTAAACAACGAGGAGGTCAGGCCGGGAATTATGTGTAAATATAATTTAAAATGGCGTTTCAAGTCATGAACGCGTAATTTAACGTTTAGTTTTTCGTAATTATTATCGTCTTCATTTTAAAGTTGTTTAAAGATTGCTTGTCTTCCAGTCTCTTCAAGTGTGTTAACGGCTTTTGCATCTTCAGTATTTTATGCTTCTTGGATCTTAAATCCCATTCCGCGATTAAAATAATTAAAATATAGTTTTTTTAATAAACATAAATATATAAGTATGACGAGTATGTATTTAACAATAGGTATTACTTAAAATCCCATTAAAATTCTGTTAACATTTGATTCCTATCTGACAGTTGAGAAAGATATAAGTCAAACCTATGTCAAGAGATGTCATAAATATTCGATTACGACAAAATTGACGAAAATTGTAACATAATCAGATAAGAATTAAGTAATCGATTTAATGTGTTTCGCAAAAAAAAAATTAGGTCGACATTCAATCATAAAGTTTTGTTTAATTTTATGTTGATTAATGTTGATCGCATTCTGTGAAAATTAACATGAAATGTCAAAATATTTCTGTCAATTTTATCGTGATTGGACATTATTTATTGACTAAGCCTAAGCTTGCGCACATCAAGGCGTGCCGCACCGCAACGCAGAAATCCCACTTCATCGCTTTTGTGCACTACAGGTGACTGGCGAGCCTAAAGACAATAGCTAACAAGAACAACAGACGAAACAGGCTCGTTTCCACCATCAATAAATTGCAAATCTATTTAGTCCGTCAGTTAGATTATTGGAAAGAATGAACACGTATTTTTGTTTTTGTAAATCGAGGAATATTGACAAAGATAAAACGCATCAAAACTTGGGAGTGGCGGGGGCTCGTGACGTCACAACGCGCTAAAAATTATAGCACGGCGTGACGTATTGAGAATTTTAAAAGCATCGTATCTTCGTCAATTTTGGTCTACGTAACAAAAGAAAAAATACGTGTCAAATATTTTTTGAAAATCCAACTGACGGACTAATTAGATTATTTCAGGACACAATCCTATTAACTACAAGTGTAACGTGTAGGTTCTGTCCGATTAATCGGGTTATAAGTTTAACCGGGTAAACTCATATGTTTGATTAACCATTATAAGGGTCCTTGATATGTGGGTAAATCATTTAAATAATGCTGTTCACCAAAATGGAAGAAACAAAGCACAAAGCGCGGGCTAAAATGAACTTTGTGCGCGAACCGGTTATTATAACCTCTATATTTGATGCCAGTTAAGATGAGAATAGCGGTCATTGACCCACCTACATTTATTAAACTTCTTAACTTTGAAAACCAAAAATAAGCCTGTTCAAGTCTGGAATCGTCATCTATCGTGATCTTCAACATTTTTTGTAATGAAAAACGATACATGGTTTATTTGTTTTGGTTCGTACGAACGGATATTAGGGAAAGGGCAATGACCGCTATTCTCATCTTAACTGGCACCAACTTTAGCTAGGTCTAGCTTTGTACCTAACCCTTAAAAAATAAGCTAATTAAAACCCCTCTGCGGGTAGCCTTTTCGGTCACTGATCTCACTTGACAATATAACCTACAGTTTTACTAAAAAGCGTCACTGAGCCATGAAATAGAAAAATCTATGACATTTCTGCTGAAATATGCTCTTTAATATCTTTGGGTAGGCCTTACTGCGCGTTATCTGTAGGATGGTGATGCGTTGCGGCCCGATACGGCTTTAATGTGCTCTTGCCTGTATAGTATGTGTGCTTCTAATACAAGTCACAAGTTCCTCCGTTGCGCTGATGTAATGAAATGCCACCAATCTTTGTGTGAGAGATTGCGGTCGGTCAGTTTCACGCAAACCGTGGTTATTCGACAAAAATATTTATTGTTATTTATTTATTCTTTACGAATATATATTATAGACAGTAACGACAATATAGGCTTCAATATTTTGATCGATATTTTTTGTTCGAGTACGTCTATATTTAGTTCACTGCTTCTTCTAATATATTTCAAGAGTTAGTGAAAATACTATTTTCTGAAAGTCCTTATAAAGCTCAGTTTTAATTTTTACCTACAATCCATATTTTTTTGTAATTAATTTTAAATGTAACATGTTTTTACTTTATGCAGGAGTTATTAGTTTCATCTCAATCCGTTTTAATTTGTTTGGTCGTAGCATCTTGATTTTCATCTTTCTCAAATGAACAACCACGTGACCACCTAAGTTATAATATACTTAGGTGCAAGGTAGGTACTTGATAAATCAACTATAGTTGCTGCCAGTTAAGATCGCAATAGCGGTCATTGACCCACCTACATTTGTTAAAGTTCTTAACTTTGAAATCCAAAAATAAGCCTGTTCAAGTGTTGAATCGTCTTCTATCGTGATCTTGAACATTTGTTCTGGTCAAAAACGATGCATGGTTAATTTTTATTTTGGTTTGTACGAAGATATATTAGGGAAAGGGCAATGACTGCTATTGCGATCTTAACCTATGGTGTTTTATCCTCTTAGAAAATTAATATAAGTATTGTCTAAAATTGAGTTTATACTTAAAAATTATATAGTATATTGAGTGATGGAAAATAATTATGTTTTGTGGGATCCTAGTCGTTAATATTTTGAAATAAAACTATACCTACCTACTATGTAACGGCAAGAAAGGCTTGAAGCTTTTTCTAAAGATTTTCTCTATGTGATTTGATTCGATTTTAATGTTTTTAGGAAGACTTTGTTTTTAGGAAGAAGAACATTTGTCAAACTTTGAATATAAGTTTAATAATATTATGTGTATAGAAAACTATGTTATTTGAGTTCCGTTATAATGGAAATAAGATATCTTATGTGTGTTTAAATGTAGTTAGAATAATTAGACTAATAAAACTTAATATAATTCTTAATTGTAAAATTGTAACTAGGTACTGTAAGTATTATTATTATATGAATAAAAGTCATAACTAGTTTGGCATAATAATTATTCGCATAATTGTATTTCGAATAAGTTTTATTTGTATTAATTATTGTGTGTGCATTAATAATAACGCAGTTTGATTTATTTTGTTGTTACTACTTGTTTCTTTAGATTTTGTTTTGAAAAATAATAAAATGTTTGTTTATCAAAAATAATTTTATGATTTTATTTATTCCCCGGCTGATGACTGGCTAAAATCAGTCAGCTGACTGCTGAAATTTTTGACACCCGTAAGTACTAAATCTTTAAACGATTAATTAGTATACTCAATATTTAAACAATTGACATAAATCTCTTGGAGATTTAGTAACGGACGGGCGGATAATATCATACTTCATTGAAAACACACCAAGAAGTATTATTACGTAACCACTACTGCCTGGAAAATTACTTACATGCTAGGGTACTCTAGAACGAGTTATGATTCCCTACCGAGTACCTATCTACAGAGTATTCAATATTTTTCCATCTTTTCCCTCCACATAGAATTTTGCTAAAATAGATTATGTATATTCAGATAAATCTAACTAATTACACTACCTAGTTTCCATTTTTTTCGCCGAGAATAAACATAAATAGGTACCCTCCGTCTGGGGGACACGACACGTCAGTTAATGAGTATAATTAAATGTAACCAGACGACTGGTACAGACAGCTTCAGAACTACTGGGTGTAAACTACCTCATCACGAAGCCGTCAACCAAGCATTCGTATATCAAACTATTACCTAGTTTGTTTGAATGCTTGGTTGATGGCTACGCAAAAATTATTGAAGGGAAATGACTTCTTTTTGGGGTGAAAAATCACGTTTTACGGTAAAACTCAATGTATTATGTAACGCACTCAAAACATTGTGCTGATGGATGGATTGAATAGTAAGGGGGTCGTGGAGGTGTTTGAAGTTAAAAACTTACATTAAAAACTTGTACCTATTTAAAAAAAAGTGTCAAAAAGTTGGAACTTTGACCCCCAATATCTCCGTAACTAGAAGGTTCCCAGGTATTGTGAAGAACAAAAAAAATATCACAATGACGGGGAGAACAAGAGTGCCTTTCGGCTTCGTTAAGAGGTGTTTTACACCCTTTATAACACACCAGGAATCCAGACTCAACCTTGTACAAAATCGCAAAGCCTACTCGACTCACAATTTCTAACATTACATAACACTCCAGCAGACATAATAAAAGCATAAAAAACATGTCTTTTACATCCAAATGTTATCTCAAAACAAACAATGACATAATTGTGTGATTAACAGCACTTTATTCACATTTGTTTATACAAGTTATCATTTTAGAGGACCAATGTCAGGGTTATCAAAATTTTATCGACAGCCATTAGGTAATCTTGAACAGCAATGGTCATTTTTATTTGCACTGAGAGAACTCTTAGCCTCTGTCCCTTCTTTCGTATGGGATATGAAAGAGAGGTGCATAGAGAGACCGATTGTGTGTAAAATCATACTCGTGTAATGCGATTTTCATGAAGTTTCGTAGTTTCGTACTCAGTGTTGTTGAAGCAGCCGTGTAAAAAGGTAGGTTTTTAACATAAAATTATTTCACGCTATAGTGTACCCAGATAGCATGTCAATGCTAATTTGTAGATATTGATACGAAGACTAGACTAGAACTTAGCATGCATCTACATGCTAACTTCTGGTCTACTTATACTATTATCATTTCGTTGTTCAAAATTCAAATCAATAAAATCTCAGAAATATGACGACTTACCTATATTTATCAGTCATTATAGTGGGTCCACATTATAAATAAGTTTGGCATTTTCATACATTCAGTAGAAATATTATATTTGTGTTTACTTTTGAGTTATTAAAACTCATGGTAGGTACCTTACAGAATAGATCTTAACTTCCAATGTAGTCCCAGTTACTTTAGAGATTCGTGGGTTATAGATTAAAAGAAAAAACTTGCAAAATACCACATTTTAATTAATTTTACGTAAATAAGTATAATACAGGCTTATGCTAATAATTATCTTTTTTCCGTGACAGTCACCATGTCCCTGGTAGCACAAGCGTTTGAGGCGAGCAAGATCGTGCCGGATGTCATCCCGACACCCCCCAGCGTCAACATTGAGGTAAGACCTAAGATGTTCAGTGTTTCGGGGTACATTTTTATGTTCGGTCGGCTGAATTAATTCGTTACCCCTAATACTGAGTGTCTTAATGCTTGACGGATGCCTAAACAATGCAGCTGTCTGTACATCTTTATTAGAGCTTCGCGAAAAAGTATTGCAATCTATGATAAACTTCTTTTAATGTTTGTACGTAAAGATCTATACCTAATAAGTTGGTTAACATTGAGGTAAGACCTAAGATGTTCAGTGTTTCGGGGTACATTTTTATGTACGGTCGGCTGAATTAATTCGTTACCCCTAATACTGAGTGTCTTAATGCTTGACGGATGCCTAAATAATGCAGCTGTCTGTACATCTTTATTAGAGCTTCGCGAAAAAGTATTGCAATCTATGATAAACTTCTTTTAATGTTTGTACGTGAAGATCTATACCTAATAAGTTGGTTCATCTGAGTGGGATGCTTTCAGTAAGACCCTTCGTTTGATCGTTAGGTCGGATAAATGGTTGCTACGTGTTGACTTTTACAATTAATATAATGTTAGGTATTAGTATGAGTAGAGACTGGATTTGTGGTCGGTTAAAATATACCTTTAAATGTAAGTTGGTAAATAAATCTAGTAGGTACGTGCGTCGAGAACTCGAGATAAATAATTTAAAATTACGATTACCTAATCGAACATACAGATCGTAGACGAGATGATAGGTAATGTTGATTATTTCATACAAATTATGTCATATCACCAGAAAAATGCGAAAACATGCACTTATCAATTGGGAATCAATCATTCATTCATTATGATAAGATATTATAAATCAATCAATTACAATCTAATAATGATTAACAACAAATCCTAAAGACTCACTATTTCTCTTGATAAACCTGTCTCAACTGCGATAACGAGAACGATGAAACAGGACAAAAAGATTTAAAGAGAACTTACTGAATTCAAGTGCTAGTAGAGAGAATATAGAGTAGTATAATAAGTTAGATTATGTCTTGCCAACAATTTTGTGAAGGAACGAATGCGACACATGATTCTACGGATGAGAGTATCCAATGTCCGCTGAACTATTATACCTATCAGCCCAAAACGCTATACCTACCTAGCTTACCTACCTACATATATGTAGATAGTAATTACTGAAATAATCGCAGAATGGCAGAGATATCTGTACCAAAATGCATAGGTACAAATGAATTCATTGATAAACTGCGAGCAGAAGGTCGAATGTTATGCAGGCACAACCAACTATTATTGTAGAAGTGTGTAGCTAAATTGTTTTCAAATCGTACGGTTAAACTCGATAACATGCCTGTATTTAATGAGTAGACTGGAACAATGGAGGTACAGATGGAATTTGTACTATAGAGAATTAATAACACTGCGGTGGGTATTATGATACATGGATAATATTCACGGTTAGGGTTAGTGTGCATAGCAAATCTTCTTTTACTTGTAGATATGCATACATCCTCGGTCATTTAAGCGCGGAGCAGACGATGGACCATTATTTTATCAGCCAGGCAAATGTCACTCAGGCCATTGGAAGCCCTTTGCTTTTCTTCTATTAGTTGGTCCGTTGATTGCGAAAAATTGTCCGCAGTCAAATTGTTCATCTCTTCTTAATTGACCGAACCTTGCTATTTGTGATCCTAACTGGATCAAGCTCCGGAGTGCTACTGATAAAATCCAATAACACTTGCAAAACTAAGGATCCTTTGCCTCTGTCTAGCCCAGAGATAAACTGGATCTTGTCTTCTCCCTCCATCCTCACCCCTACTCTGTCTAATATCTGAATATTTCTAGTTGAAGTACCCCAGCGGCGTGGTCGCGTCTCAAGGCAATGAGCTGACCCCCACGCAGGTGAAGGAACAGCCCAGCGTGTCCTTCAACGCTGACCCCGACAGCTTCTACACGCTCATCTTCACAGGTTAGTAGCAGAACCTATGTAGCTGCAGATATGTTAATGTTACCAATTACATGGAAGACTTAAATTTGAACGCAGCCTTTAAGAGACAGAAATTACTACTTAGTCCTTCAAACGTCTGTAGGTAGCGAATATGAGACAAGATAAAGATTGGTCAAACCGAAACACACGAGTCTATCTATATCATTGTTATACCTATGTGTTTAAAATATTTTATTTTTATTTTACCACAACCATAATGTAGCCGTTGCGGTTTGTTGGAAATAAACTGTGTTGATTTATATTTGTTACAAGTTCCCATTACCATCAAACTAAGTATTCTCCGCCCCGCAGACCCCGACAACTACGACGGCCCCGAGCCCGTGTACCGCGAGTGGCACCACTGGCTGGTGGTGAACATCCCCGGCAGTGACGTCAGCAAGGGGGACGTGCTGTCAGGCTATATCGGTTCGGGCCCGCCAGAGGGCACCGGCATCCACCGATACGTGTACATCGTCTACAAACAGCCTGGCAAGCTCAGCTTCGATGAGAAGGTCTTGACTAACAAGTGAGTGTCTATTTGTTTTTACGTATCATCAAGACTGTTTCCCAGAGTTAGGTAGGCGGAGGTATTGTACCTGCACCCACATTTCGCCTGTTTGCCGGTGACGAGTTTATTGCAACTACCTTGTAAATCCAGTGGTTGCGAGTACTATTGCTGAGCATGAGATCATTGGTTCGATCCCTAGGTCGGACAAACTGTAGTTAAGGTTTTGCATATGGAATTTCTTAGAAGCATTGTCTGAAGTCTGCCCAGTATAGTAAAACTGCAACATCAAACTTTTTCTTAAAGACTTTGAGCACTGGTATTAGACTACTGTGATTGGCTGTCTGGAAAAACAATAGACTATCACTTGACATGAATCGGGCAGTCGGTTGGCTCGGTCGGTTTTCATATATACAGGACTAGCGGACGTCCCGCGGTTTCACCCGCGTAGTTCCTGTTCCCGTAGGAGTACGGGGATAAATATAGTCTATGTTACTCAGGGTAAATGCAGCTTTCTAATGGTGAAAGAATTTTTGAAATCGGTTCATAACTTCCGGAGATTACCCCTACATACAAACTTACAAACAAATGTTAACTCTTTACAATATTATTAGTATAGATTATATATTATATAATATACAGGATGTATGGAATCCACCTTTGGGAATTTTCATAGCATCCACCGAAGAGTTGTGATTGATGTCAACTTTCCAAAATTGTAACAACACTCTATAAAACTAGAATTCAAAAAACCACATTCAACACATTTATTATTTTGTATTTCTGTTATCAGATCCATCGATGGTCGTGCCGCCTTCTCAACCAAGAAGTTCGCAGAGAAGTACAACCTCGGAGCGCCTGTCGCCGGCAACTTCTACCGCGCACAGTTCGACGACTACGTGCCGCTCTTGTACAAGAGTCTAGGCGTTTAGATATATTATGGTAGTAATGTCGTGTAAATAGTTATTTATAGTTTTTAAAAGTAAACTTGTGTTTAATGTATGTGGTCGAGTTTCATTATACTTTAAAAAATAGGTAAAATTGTATCCTGATATTTGTTTGTGTCTTAGTTGCTCGGCAATTTGAAAAACTGGATTTGGACAAGACACCGTATCGATCAGCTATTAGACATGCCAAAAGAATTCTTAAAACGCGTGATCGAGGTTATCCTTGCTCCTAGATGGCTACCTAAGTAGGTACTCGTCATACATGCAAGTGATTTTTATGAGACTTGTTTGTTCCAATATAAATAGACTGGCAATTTTGCACACCTAACACCACAAGAACATTTGTGGTTTATACCATTACCAAAGGAAGGGCAAGGAATGTGGTAAATAAATAAACACCACACGCCAACCCGTTAATATATTAAGGAACTAACTGTCTATTTATTTTAGAAAAATCTCTAATTTACTAATACAAAATCTAGGAGTCAGTGCCCTTAGATATTACAGTGGGACTCTGAATCTACTGTATACATATGAATCAATAACGTAGCGTTTTTTAGCATGTAAGTACCTAGCTAGATGTAAAACGCGATTTCGTGGTATTAAGAGTGTGTGTTGGGCTGTGCAGTTGTGGAATACATACATGTGGCAATGTAAGGTAAGTTAAGTGGCAACACTGGTTGAGTAAGGGAATGTAAGATGATGGAGTGACAACACTTTATGTGAAGGAACTGGATGCGCAGAGAACATTATTAGATGTAAGATGGACGACGTACAAGAAAGACGGAAAACGTAAGATTTTTAGAAGAATATTATATAAAGTAAAGTTTCCTTGCTGTTTTTTTTGGAATCCCACAACACACACTACATACATCAACTCAAGCCTTTTCAGGCAGTAGAACGCTCCCTGGTAGGTACCTACCTATGTACCGTAGTACCATACACCTTTTGCTCCGTCTACATACCTATGACGCAGATGTAAATTAGACCTTAATAATTTAATTAGTATGTCTGAATGGCACATTATCGGGTTTACTTTAACTTATAGACAAATAAAAAGAATATTAATACTTGCGATAGCCAAATGAATACATAGGTAATTTCTGATTTCGTATTGAGCAACAATGAGAAAAGGGTGTGCCATCAAACTGAACAACTTTCTCCACGAGACCAACATCGTATCAAAATCTGTACTAGGTACTAAACCAACTCGACCGAAATGTATTATAGACCAAGAGACAACAGACAAGGGAAAAAATGTTGAATGAATGAATGAAAGTTGTTCAGTTTGATGGTTTGAGGCACACATTTTGCTGTAACACGCTGTAAAACTGTACGTACAGTAGACCGTAGCAATAACAAACAAAGGACCTGAAATGGGAAATTTGGTTCCTACTTGCACAGGAAAAATGAAACTTTTTACTAAATTTAAATCATTTTATTGAGAATCCATACATACAAAAGATTTTAAAGCACCTCTTGCAAAAGTTACCTGCTTAGATAATTATACTACTTTTATACATATTGAATGTAGTGGTCATCGGCGCTCGCCGTAGCGTCGAGATTTAAAATAAGCTCAGGAAGGGATAACTATCTAAACGTAGGAGGTATTATCCGTATAATAATAAAACGTTATTGTTAAATCAACCACAACATTTTATTACTAAAAAAGGCACATAATTATGATGAGTGAGAAGTCTTACACATACATTTGCCACTTAAAAAGTTTTTTTACGATTTTCAGTGTGACCTAGCGAGATGATTAGTATTCTAATGTCAACGAAAGTGAAACTCTGCTGTAGGATGTATGTAACATTTTAAATATTTAATGCCAACATCAAAACACTAGTTAGAACGAACACAGAGCTCGCTGTAGATAGTTGACCGCCGCCTGCGACGGCGACGTGGGGCCGGGCGCGGGCGCGGTGACCAAGTTGTTCGTACAGAATGGGCACATAGTCGTCCCACTGCGCATAGAAGAAGTTACCCGCGATCGGGTTGCCCAACTTGTACTTCGACGCGAATTTACCAACCGAAAAGTATGCGCGGTTGGCCATTGACCTGGGAAGGGAAGTAGATTATTTGTGTTAGATTTAAAAAGGCATCCAGAAAATAAAAGATAAAACAAGAGGGCAAAGGAAGAAAACTGAAAAAAATGTTCCGCGTCTAAGGTGTATGTTTGCTATCTACGTGCTTTTATTCAACTCCTATAGCGTTCCTTGCCGAATACTCTGCGGCGAGATGGCGCTAATTTTGTGTTGTCGCCATTTATGAAATTTTGACAAGTAAACAACAGTGCCCTCTCGCAGTGGATCTTTCAGGAAACAACTCCAAAAGTCAAACGGCTGGTCGTATTTTGCTCCAACAGAATACATATATCTTCATTTCCAATCCAATCAAAAAGGTACACAATAGGAAAACTTTGTGAATAGCTTTTAATACTTTACATAATTAATTATTTATCTTCATCCAAAATAAACTACTGACCTGTTCGTAAGTCTAGGTTCATCAAACACTATTCTGCCAGGCTCAGCCTGCTCGTAGGCTAGGAACACATATCTGTGAGTGCCGGTATGCTTGGTGGGGCCCGCACCAACGTACTCGGCGATAGTGTCCCCAGCATCGACATTGTCGCCGGGCACGTTTACAACCAGCCAGTGTACCCACTCGCGTAACGTCGGCTTTTCGCGGGAAGGCGAATCAGGATCTGGATTTAAAAAAATCATACATTATATGAACATGCTCCGGTTGCCGGGTGGTCGGTTCCGAGAATAGGAAAGGTTTTCCATACAGGCACGTCAGTGGCAACACTTTGACCTTGAGCTCTCCTTGCGTAATTTGGTGCTTTAACAGAATAAGACGCTAGCTCATACTGCACCCCTAGCCAAGTTACAAACGTTTCGTATCGATTCTCTTTCTACAATCGTAAACGTCTCGGCGTGGCGTAAGCGATTGTAGAAAGCGCTAAATTGGTAGCTAAGTTGACACGACTGAGTTGATCGCTCGTTCTCTGATGTCTGTAGAAAAAACCTACACTTTAGTCTATGGTGAGTTAAGGACGATTTATCTATTTATTTGGTGACAGATCTACCATTCTGAGTATGAAGCTATAATTTAAGGAATAAACCTATTGTAATGAAAACGTAGTTTTCAACCGACTTCTAAAAAGAGGAGGGAGGTTACCAATTCGACTGTTTTTTTTTTGTATTAGTTACCTCAGAACTTCCGACGGGGAGAACCGATTTTGATAATTCTTTTTTTATTTGAAAGCTGGTGCTTCCCGTGTGGTCCCATTTAATTTGTGAACATTTGATGCTAACCTTCGGAGATATAGAATGGAACTCTTCAAAAATAGACGGCAAATCTGCCGTGATTGCTGTAATCGCTTGGGTGTTTATTGTTTATCCAACATCATGACGTAACATCACGCTTGTATGCTCTGAGGGCTACGCAGATGTGTACAATACACCCAGATTTCGACAGTTAGGTATGTTTAGTTCCATTTATTGGGGATAAGACTATTACCATGACATGTATTGCTAACAATGTAAAATAAATTCATGGCAAAAATGTTTGGGAACAACTAAAAATGGAAAAATAAAAAACTTTTTTGCAAAAAATAAAACCGACTTCAAAAAACACAAAAAAGAGTAAAATAACTTTAGCTTCAGAAGTCATCATCATCATTCTCTTGCCCTTATCCCAATTCATTTGTGGTCGGCGCAGCATGTCTTCTTCTTCCATACTTCTCTATTTTTCGTCATCTCATCAGACACTTCACTTTAGCTTCAGAAGTCGGTGGTAAAAAAAAAACCGGCCAAGTGCGAGTCGGACTCGCGCACGAAGGGTTCCGTACCATTATCTATACATTAGACAAAACGGCAAAAAAATCACGTCTGTTGTATGGGAGCCCCCCTTAAATATTAATTTTATTCTGTTTTTAGTATTTGTTGTTATAGCGGCAACAGAAATACATCATCTGTGAAAATTTCAACTGTCTAGCTGTCACGGTTCATGAGATACAGCCTGGTGACAGACAGACGGACAGACGGACAGACAGCGAAGTCTTAGTAATAGGGTTCCGTTTTTACCCTTTGGGTACGGAACCCTAAAAACTAAATCATACAAACAAGTCACCGACTTCTGAAGCTAAAGTTATTTTTCTCTTTTTTGTGTTTTTTGAAGTCGGTTTTATTTTTTGCAAAAAAGTTTTTTATTCAAGAATGAACTACAATGTTATTGATGATCCATCTCTTATTTTAGAAACATAATGAAATTAATTTGGTAATTCATACCTGGCGTTACTTTTTATATCTGAGAATGAAAATATTTCGTGGCGATAGATATATTAATCATAATATGACAAATATAAAATTTGGTGACAAAAAATATAGTTCCCATATTATATTAGTCGAACTCTCAACTGCTTAACAACTTTGAACCAAATCTCACAGTAAATTGAAAATTCAATTGATTGTTGATTGTCCATTAGTCTTAAAGTAAAATACATCTTGAAGTTTTATGACGTGTAGGAAGCACAAGCGGGTCATTCAACCTAAGGGTGGTAGGTAGAGCAGTTATGAGATCGACTATATGCAGGTCCCTAAACCTGCACATGTCACATGCACCAATAGAGTAAGTGAAGGGTAAGAACTCCTCAGAATACTAACCAGTCATCACGACGGTGTAAAACTTGCGAGGGAAGTCATCCCATGCCACCCTGGGGGGGTTTTTAACTTGGGTTGGAGTCAAAACGTCGCCTACGCTCAGTGTTGTACTGTTGGGGTAAATCACCTGAAGTAAAATTGAAAAAAATATATACAAACTGTTAAATATTAAGCAAATACTCAGTAAATTAAAAAAAAAACAAGAAAAAGAAAAATTATTGTATCCCATTGCAATAAGCTCTTGATCACCTTTGAACTTTCGTCTAGTGGAAAGAGTGTGCTCTATACCTATAGACAGGTATAGAACATTACACGTTCTACTGTCGTGATTTAAGAATATACTTACACTTACGTTTAGGCCCTATCAGAAAACCAGCGCTGCGGTATTTGTTTTCATTTATTGCAGCATCATGCTGAGATAGGAGCCTTTTTGGCCTCGCACAGGTTTGTTTTTGATTTAGTTTTAGATTATTTTTATTGTTTAGTTTTAGATTCTTTTTTTTTTTTTTAATATTATTTTTGTATTTCCTGTGCTTGTCCCAAATAAATATTTTTCTTTCTTTCTTTTTCTTTCTTTCCTTATTACCTTTCGTATAATTGGACGTTGTTCATACGTTGAACAAATTCAACTTTATAAATGCCAACATCACGCCTGTATTCCCCAAAGGGTTAAGCAGAGATGTCCCTAATAGTACACCCAATTTTCACCAGTTATGTTAAAGTCCCATGTAATAGGGGACAAGCCTATTGCCATCAACCGGGAACAAATTCAGAACCCGCGGGTGCTACTGAGAAATTCCTGATGGAAAAACCCAACAACACTTTGCCCAACCCGGGAATCGAACCCATGACCTCATGCTCAGCAGTCGCGTTTGCGACCACTGGACCAACGAGGCAGTCCATTTAACTATTCAGTTCAAATCAATATTATTTCCGTCCAAAACATAGGTATTATGCTTCCAACAGATATAAAATTAGAAGCATTACAATGACTTCGGGAAATGTGAGAAATTTTATGTGGGTTGGTACATTTCGGCAGAACTACGTTAAATTCAAGATTTTTGGGTTCTCAAATGAAAGACGAATCGTAACAATGTATAGCTGCATAAAGATAATTGTAACAAAGCGCTCGAGAGGTTATCTATCTCTTGGGTATTTACATGTTTTTATGCCCCATAGTGCACTTTGTTATCTGTGTGGCCAAATATTATAAAAAAAAAGAATTTTAAGTTCTGCATAAATATAGATCTACATAAATGTATAAGGCTATCCATTGCACGGCATAAATATAATAAAGCATAGTGTATGTAACGATTAAAGATTGAAGACGCTCATTGACCGTTAATAAGTTACAATTAAGGAATTCCATCCCGTATGAGCACTTCAATCCTGGTATGGATTCAATCCTCGCTTGATCCAGGTATTTGCGGGATCCCGCATGGTTCTGCATCCTGCCCTTGAATATAATTTTGGTGTGCATTGTGCAGAGGTCATTTATATAAACTAAAAACAACAGGGGGCCCAAAATACTCCCTTGTGGAACCCCAAAGAGGATTGTGCGTTCCTTGCTAATATGTACAATCGCCTATTTTGACATATTGCTTACGCCGGGAAAGATAATCTTTAAATATGTTTCATCTTATAGATGTCGCAGCCAATTCGTATAACACGCCGTTTTACATAATGGCGCGCCGGATTGAAAACAGCACCGTTATGTAATAAATACGGCATCCTCACGTTCAGTCGGATTGTGGTGGCGATACGTTCGACAAAGCGGTGTCCAACGTTTAGCCGTATTGTCAGCAATTCGATCTAAAATTATATTATATAATTCGATCTATATACTAAAATTGTCCTAAGTTGGCATGAGGAGCGTAGGCCGAAGGCCGGCGGAGCGACGACGACATTTGTGACAGAAAGTGGGTGTGGAATGTAAAATGCGAGCGTAGCGAGCGCGCGTCATGGAATCGTAGCAGGTTCTAATTTCGCTTATAATATCTCGAAAACGGTGCGTCCTATCGCAAAAATAATGGAAAATTTCCCCCTTTTGAAACCCCCTGCCATGTAATTCTCAACATGTAAGTAAAAAAAAATGAAAAAATAAAATGTTTCTTGTTATGATCATGCAGCGCCACTTGCGGCGATAAATGGAACTAAAACTTTCAAAGCGGCGTATTGACGATGCGCCCGTTTGTATAACGGCGGCACGTTATTACGCCGCTTTGAAGAACGCGAAGGGCTCATTCAATGCGGCGTACTTTATTTCTGCCCAATTGTAATCCGGCTGAACGTGATGACGCCGTATTACATAACGGCGCGCCATTATGTAAAACGGCGTGTTAGACGAATTGGCTGCGACATAGACATAATCTCAGAATTCGGCCGCAATTTGACCAATGGGGTAGATGACACACCAATCAATTGAGATACTTTTTAAGAACTGTCAAAACGCGGTTCTCTCATAGATTTTGTATGGCAATAGCAAACTGTGACGTCACTGTTTATTCAACTCAATGACTCAAGTATTTATTGATTTCAAAGCAACTAAAAATCGAATTTGGCAATGAATTGAAAATAAATCGGGTTTTCAGGCCCAAAATAAAGTGTTTATTAGAGATACACCTATCATAGCACCTATCTCTAAAAAAATCATAATAATAATAATTCCAAGACACCTCTTGGAATTATTGTTTTATGGTGTCTTCTATCCTATTCACACAAACCACCCATCGTTTCTTCGATCTTTCCTTACTCTATATAAGAAAACCTACTTTTTGCCAACGGCTTCGCTCGCTTTATACTTGCAAATTATCACAAGGACGAGTCGCTAGTTTTACTATAAAAAAAATTACAACTTACAGTCATAAGCCCAACCGGCACGACGTCTATTACATCAGGAATAATGTTACTGGATAAAAAAGCCATCTCTTCACTTGGCCCATAGTTCTGAGCTGTTGCAAAACTATTCACGAAAGCAACAGCGACTAAGAAACACAACCGACTCATCTTGATAACCACACATTAATGAAAAAATAAGACTGCCTTAATCTTAAAATTATCTGTTTGTTTTTAAAACCTACTTTTTTACAAGTGTATTTTATTACATTTTTTACAAGTGTTTTTTTTTAGATAAATGGTAATTATGACATAAGCTCAGATAAGTTACTTGTTATTTCATCACCTAACCCGGCATGTCCTAGCACTAAAAACTCGAAGACATTAATTGACATCAGCTAAATTTAATCTTTGCTAATCCATTACACTCACGGGTGTCGTATAAGGCGACTAATATCTGAGGCAGAACACCTTGCGCCTCCGTAGACCTGAGAATGGGCACCAGCGTTTTTCATGTTTATCATGGGAGAGGCTTATGTCCAGCAGTGGAGTGTGCATAACCCTAGCAAAATGTTGTGCATTTGAGAGATGAGACCATAAAAAATAATAAGTGTATCATGAGGAGCAATTTGTTTAATAGTAGCAAAATTTGTGTGAATTGTAGTTTTAAAGTTATTTGAGAAAAACACATTTTGCTGGAGATAACGTTTGAAACGTTATCCTGGCAAAATCGATTTTCAAAAATTCGTTCAGCCCGTAACCAAATACATGATTAGATAGCTTTTCTTGCATAGTAAATGTTTGTAAATAGCAAAATTTGTGTGTGGTATGGTTCTTGAGTTATTTAAGATTTTGCTGCGGTAACGTTTTGGGATTTCCCAGATCTCGAAAACGGTTCAACGCAGAAGATTGAAAAAAATACCAATAAGAGACCTTAATTTGTTTAAATTAGTTTAAACATTAGTTTTTGATTTGGTTGTCGTAAACCAATGGAATTAAATGGTTTCAAAAATCAGATAAAAACGGATTTGCAAGTAAACCAAAACACTTATAACCAAATAAACAGCTGTCAAAAATACCCATGGTAAACACTTATCACGTCAAGTAAAATAAATTATGTAACTTTATACGATATGAAGATAAAAACAAATTTGATTCATTTTAGTCTGGTCGTACTTTAGCGATGAAATACGCAGTTCCCAAAACATTAAGAAACGTGGCATACTTTAAACTAATTAAAATGATACATGAACATTAATTCCTGTTAATTTTAGCTTTCAATTACGGCTGTAATGAAAGTTATATCAAAAACAAGAAAATGTCAGCAATTCTCTAATAAGCTGACCAAATCGGAAAGGTCACGAAAAAGCGGCCGCACTATACATAATCGTAACCATCTTAAATGAATGGGATAATATGGATGTTTTGTTAGTACAGTTGCGTACGTACGTTGTTGTTACTGTTGCGTAGGTTGCTGGTCATGGTGTTCATTATTTTTATTTAAAAATCAGTCTCATACAAATTATTGTATATCTTTGCCTTAGCATTAACATATTGAGGAAAAAATCTCAGATAAGTTACGTACGTACTTAATTTTAATATTTGGCATAAATGTTTTTCTGTTTGTCAAGTACCAATGCTTAAACTTAAAATACAATGTTGATTCATAGTTTGTACAATTTTCCTTAAGACGGAGATAGGCACCTACTAAATACGTAGGTAGGTAGGTGGACTCCATTTCCCCTCGACTCACAGTATGGCATTTAAACATGAGCTTTGTAACGTATAACTTAGTGGTTATTTCAACATTACATGTGACAGTTACAGGTGATCAACGTGTGAACCACGCGTCGTCAATCAAAATCACACTATAAATTATTTACTGAGATTATTACTCACCTTTTTAAAGTTACTTGACTTTAAATAATTACTTATGATCCATTAAATTGTTAAACTACTGTTAATTAACATGATTTTCATTTATAAAATAGATAACTAGTAGAAAATGTGTGTTATGGTACCTGCACTTCGAACATTAAAAAATCGGTTACCTACACGTAAAACGTTTTTCTGCTTAACTGTACAAAACATCGGACACTAAGTTGCTAATTTGCGAAGACTACTCGTACGTATGGTGCGGCCGCTTTTACGTGACCTTTTTAATTTGGTCGGCTATTAGAGAATTTCTGACATATTCTTGATTTTGATATAACTTTCATTACAGCCGTAATTGAAAGCTGAAATTAACAGGAATTAATGTTCATGTATCATTTTAATTAGTTTAAAGTATGCCACGTTTCTTAATGTTTTGGGAACTGCGTATTTAATCGCTAAAGTATGACCAGTCTAAATTAATCAATTTTGTTTTTATCTTCGTATCGTATATAGTTACATAATCCATTTTACTTGACGTGATACGTGTCTACCATGGGTATTTTTTACAGCTGTTTATTTGGTTATAAGTGTTTTGGTTTACTTGCAAATCCGTTTTTATCTGATTTTTGAAACCATTTAATTCCATTGGTTTACGACAACCAAATCAAAAACTAATGTTTAAACTAATTTAAACAAATCAAGGTCTCTTATTGGTATTTTTTTCAATCTTCTGCGTTGAGCCGTTTTCGAGATCTGGGAAATCCCAAAACGTTACCGCAGCAAAATCTTAAATAACTCAAGAACCATACCACACACAAATTTTGCTATTTACAAACATTTACTATGCAACAAAAGCTATCTAATCATGTATTTGGTTACGAGCTGAACGAATTTTTGAAAATCGATTTTGCCAGGATAACGTTTCTTAACGTTACTCCAGCAAAATGTGTTTTTCTCAAATAACTTTAAAACTACAATTCACACAAATTTTGCTACTATTAAACAAATTGCTCCTCATGATACACTAATTATTTTTTTTATGGTCTCATCTCTCAAATGCACAACATTTTGCTAGGGTTATGCACACAGCAGTGGACGTAATGGGCTGATGTAGTAAATCTAATCTTCATAATTTTTAACAAATAAATCTACCAACCCGCATTTACCAAGGGCGGAGGTCCGCTCCCTCTCATAGAGAGAAACCTGGTGTCATCACACTGGATGTGATGCTGATGATCCAAATCGTTGTAGGTATTCATGGTAAAGGACTAAGAAACAAGACTACGTAGTAGGTACGGAGTTTCAAGAAGCCAGCCTGTACTGGTTTTTTTACTATTGGTTTAGTCGCGCATGTATATAGCTGATAACATGGCTGAAGTTTGATAACCAGTCTTACTAAGGGGTATAGTATTACCTAGTACTAACTGGGTTGTGGAGGTCAGACAGGCAGTCGCTCCATGTAAAATACTGGTATTCAGCTGCGTCCGGTTAGACTGGACGCCGACCCCAACATAGTTTGGAAAAGACTAGGCAGATGATGATGAACATGGCTGAAGTTCAGGGCGCTGCTCACTACGGAGCCCCACTGGGCGCGCGCGTTTGCCCGTTGGCCGGCCGCGACATTTTCAAAGACCAACGTAAAAAGAGCTCCACTTTGCATACATTTTGTATAGCATCTGGGTTGTTGTTTGTTTTTTTTCTGGATTTGTAGAATTACAGCAAAGCCAACACCCTATATAATTCTAAACACAGACAACAGGACATCATGGTATCCAAAACCAACAAATTTCTTCTTCAAATTTAGTCTCCAAACCAGGCGCGGATACGGGGGGGGGGCAATGGGTGCAATTGCCCCGCCCTGAACCGGACCAAATAAGTCATTAGCCAAGCTTGAAATAGTTTGACAGAATTGAAACTAAATATTCTAGTTGTATATCTTGTGATGGGCGTCGCCAGGAGGATGCAGCTGCCCCTAGAGGCTCGGGATTTTTAAAAGTTATAACTTTTCCTGCCTGATGCCATAGAATGGTATTATACGTAATAAATTGTAGCGTAAAATGGAATCACTTAAATTAAGATATTGTTTAACCCTGCGAAAAAACATGTCCGTTTCGACCGCGCGGCCACGGCGTTTTTTTTTAAAAAAAACTATGCCAAGTTTTTGTAAAAGTTTGTAAAAGTTGATTCCCAAAACCATAAATTTGTCAAAGTTATGGTTAAAAAGTTATAAGGGTTTGAACGTGGCCGCGCCATCGAAACGCGGAGAACCGCGCGGCCACGGAGATCTTTAAAACTAAGCGTTGCAGACACCTGAAATTTAGGTAAATAACAGATTGAATTTGTAAAAAATTTGTAAAAATATACAAAAAAATCCTAGGTTTATATTTTAGGAGCTGTAAGACTAAAACCGCATGGCCGCGCCATCGAAACGGTGAATAACACGTTATCGCCGATATCTCGCTGAAAAAACATCGTAGAGGTCTGAAGTTTTTTGTAAAACACAGATTTGAATTTGTCAAAACTGGTAAAAATACTTCAAAAAGTCCTAGGGTTATATTTTAGGAGCTGTAAGACTACAAACCCATGGCCGCGCCATTGAAACGGTGAAAAATACGTTATCGCCAATATATCGCTGAAGAAGCATCGCAGAGGTCTGAAGTTTTTTGTAAAACCTAGATTTGAATTTGTCAAAACTCGTAAAAATACACAAAAAAATCCTAGGTTTATATTTCAGAAGCTGTAGTACGGTATCGCTTATAACCTTCAAAACGTTCTGAATGTTTGGTTAGGGTGACCATGACTTATTGCTTACAAAAAACTTCCACCTATTACATTAGAAATTATTTTTCAAGGATTATAAATTAAATTAAAATGATAAGACACAAAAACATGTTTATTTCTTTTCTACACTAAGAATTTTTTTTATATATTTTTTTTTTTAATACGACTGAATTATAGTGTGTTTAAAATTACTGTTTTTTTTTAATATCTTAATCATCTATGTATAGACCATAATTATGTTAGATTATGTATTGTCATAGGTTGTTCGGAACTTGCGTGCATTTCGGTTTTACCATCGTCATAACAAATCATTCTGGAAATACTATGCAATGACACTTATTTCTGTAATAATACCTACCACTGCTGGGTAACAGGCCACCTCTTAGAGGGAATGATTTCTGTAATAATACCTACCACTGCTGGGTAACAGGCCACCTCTTAGAGGGAATGGGCTATAATCCACCACGCTGGTCCAGTGCGGATTGGTAGATGTTACTCGATGTCAATCAATATGTTACAAAAACATAATTATGTTAATAGGAAATAAACATACGACTCTTCATTTTTATTTAATTTAGGATCCTTGAGAAATAATTTTTCATACAATAGGTGGAAAGTTTTCTGTAAACAAAAGTCATGGTCACCCTATCGAAACATTCAAAACGTTATTACAGGGTTTATATTATTTAAAAAAAATATTTTTTTGCCTACTATCGTTAGTTCTACTTAATTAGGTTTTGTTTACAAAAAAAAAATCAAGCTAATACTTACTTTCTTCGATAAATAATCACGATTAATTTCTAAGCGATACCGTACTACAGCTCCTGAAATATAAACCTAGGATTTTTTTGTGTATTTTTACGAGTTTTGACAAATTCAAATCTAGGTTTTACAAAAAACTTCAGACCTCTGCGATGCTTCTTCAGCGAGATATTGGCGATAACGTATTTTTCACCGTTTCAATGGCGCGGCCATGGGTTTGTAGTCTTACAGCTCCTAAAATATAACCCTAGGACTTTTTGAAGTATTTTTACCAGTTTTGACAAATTCAAATCTGTGTTTTACAAAAAACTTCAGACCTCTACGATGCTTTTTCAGCGAGATATCGGCGATAACGTATTTTTCACCGTTTCGATGGCGCGGCCATGGGGTTTTAAGTCTTACAGCTCCTAAGATATAAACCTAGGATTTTTTTGTATATTTTTACAATTTTTTTACAAATTCAATCTGTTATTTACCTAAATTTCAGGTCTCTACAACGCTTAGTTTTAAAGATCTCCGTGGCCGCGCGGTTCTCCGCGTTTCGATGGCGCGGCCACGTTCAAACCCTTATAACTTTTTAACCATAACTTTGACAAATTTATGGTTTTGGGAATCAACTTTTACAAACTTTTACAAAAACTTGGCATAGTTTTTTTTAAAAAAAACGCCGTGGCCGCGCGGTCGAAACGGACATGAAAAAACTTATCAAAAATGGCTCCTTTTTTCTACCTCTGGATTGGCACTCCTACGGATTTTTGCATGATCGATCTATACAATAGACAGAGCCTGAAATAAATTAGGAGCCCCTTGCCCCGAGGCCATTTATTATGCAATTATAGCATAATTATCTGAGTCAATGTTGTGAAAAATTACGAGCTCGTTTCGCTCGCTCTACAGATTACTTTTTCCTGAATTTATCTAAAATTCGACCAAGCAACTCCTATAATATGAACGTTCGAAACCATTCTAACTTGTCCAAGGCAAGGTGTCGTAAGGATTTCTTGCTACGCTCCCCTGGCCCAAAAGCTGGCGGCCCCCTTGTATCTTGCATAATATCATGGATTTCTGTAAAGTAACGCCCATTTATTATCAAAAATTTATCAATATTTTTTTAAAGAATGTTCCAAAAATTGCCCCCCCTTAAAGGAAATCCTGGATCAGCGCCTGCTCCAAACAATAGAGTATAGGTATTATCCATTTGGGAAATTTGTCAGTTGTTGGTAACTTTATATACTGTTACTTGTACTTTGTACCCATTCCATTTGGACCACGCTCTTACTAGGGGGCGCTTGGGTAATGTTTGCACACGCGCGCTACATGGGCTAGAGCCGAAGTTGCTGAAGTTTCTTGGGTGTGTTTATGGTTGCAAGTTTTTACTCTGTTTACATACGTTTAGAGTATCTAAACAAGCACATGTCGGTCACATGTAGTGTTGCCAGGTGTCCTTATTTGAGCGGGACGTCCCGATTCTCAGGGGTCTGAAGACGCGTCCCGATTTGGACCTGATCGGGACGCTAAATGTCCCGATAAATCAATAACTTCAATGAAAACCATAATTATTACCAAAAATAATATGTAATTATGTATTATTACATCATTTGCATTCGATTCATCATGTCGAGAGCGATAATGCGTTCAAAATCGTGCGCATTGCATCACTAGCTTGTTCTCTCTCTCTCGCTCAGATCCGAAACCGGACTGACGTCGACACTCGAACATGTGAAAACGGAAATTCAAATTAAAACTATCTTTAGCATGACGTGCAGTGAATTTTATAACTAGGTACGTAATAAAAAAACAAGGCAATCCTAAGGGCAAAAAAATGTAGGAAACAAAAAATATAATTCTAATAAATAGTACATTATTAACCAAGGGGATAAAGCAGTGTCTTCTGTCGCGGGTGACGATTTAAATCGTGAGCGTAACGAAGGTTTACTCCCGAGCGTAGCGAGGGTGTTAAAAACTTAAATCACGAGCGAAGCGAGGGATTTAAGACGAGTCCTGAGTGTAGCGAGGGATTTAAGTTCACCCAAGACTAAGACAGCTTTATCACCGAGGAAAATACTTTTCGTACCATTTGCGAAAAAATTAACGACAATTAAAAGTAAAAGTTAACATTCGAAACATTGGTCCAATTATTGATAGAGAGAGTTACATTTTTGTTTGGTACATTTATTGTTGATGAGTTGATTTGAGTATTTCTCTGTTCTTGCGTCTGAGGAACTTGCGTTTCATTGTAGATAGTATACGTCGGAGATAGTGGTGGTGATGCATCGTGAGTTACGGACGAAGATAATATGCCGGAAGTTGATGGTTGTGGTTCTGATGGATTAAGTTTTATATTTTTGTTAATTTGACTGCTTAATATGGTTTTATTCGCCATTGAGCTTTTGATATAACCCTCAGCTACTCTATCAGAGCTCCAACCACCGTGTCTTTTTATTGACGTAATATCCGCCCCTGAATCCGCCAATAAAGTCGCCGAAGTTCTTCTAAAGCCACTGCTTTAAAGATTATGATGATAAGATCTTTTTTTTAAAGATGTTGAACTCTACACCGGTCACTACCGGTGTAGAGTTCAACATCTTTAAGTTTTAAATATTTAGCAATTTCCTTTGACATATTGCTAATTTTATTTTTGCCGATGGCTTGTCGAGTACATTTCCCATTCCGATAGTTTATAAAAAATCTATTGTTTTCCATGTTGGTGGGACGTAATGCTTGGTATTTATGAATGATTTTAGTATATTGTGCTTGTACAATGAATGACCGATTTTTCTTTGTCTTAGTTTCCTGTACATTAATCAGCAATAACTCATTGGAATGATTTTCAACGTCCTCCACCTTTAAATTTACAAGTTCAAATCCGCGGCAAGCACCATTGAGTCCAAAAATTAAGGCCACCTATAACAAAGATAAAAAACAGGTAAATATATAGAATAATTACCATTACTAAGATACGAAATATTCGTAGTTAAATCATGTATACTTACTTTTGTGGCCAGAAAAATTTCGTCAGGAGCTTCATTAAGAATTTTTTCCACATTTTGAGTCGTAAAAATTTTAGACTTCTTTGCGCAATGCTCTTCTGATTTTCTTTTTAAAAAAGCCAGTAATTTCGTGAATCTATTTATTTCAATGCTGTGTTTGATGCTTATTGTAGCTTTCAGTTTTGAGTATATGCACCAAAGTGTATTCGGATTCTTTGTCTTGGATAAATAATCAAAATAGACAAGAAGTACTGATTCTGAAATTGATAGGCCTTTCGTACTTCTCAACGTTGAAAATTCTTCATAAGTTTTTAAATAATTTTCCTTGGATTTTGTTGGAAGCAAATTATTTATAACTAGCTGACGCACGTAACTTCGTTTGCGTCACATAAAAGAGAAACAGCTCACAAAAGGAACACATTTTTCCCCGTTTTTGCAATATTTTTCATTTATGCTCCGCTCCTTTTGGTCGTAGCGTGATGTTATATAGCATATAGCCTTCCTCAATAAATGGACTACCCAACACTGAAAGAATCATTAAAATCAGACCAGTAGTTCCAGAGATTAGCGCGTTCAAACAAACAAACAAACAAACTCTTCAGCTTTATAATATTAAGTATAGATTGCGGCAGCATTTGTACTGATGGAATCCGACAATTCACTGTCACTGTCGCTTTGATTTAACATCGTAACATATTTTTAGAACATTAACTTATTGATAAAAATAAATTAAAATAAACTTAACGTTTATGTATTTGAAGAAAACAAAAATGCGGCAAATTCCTAGACTAATATTTTTTTGTCGGAAAAGCAAAAGGCATCAAGCTCATACGGCCTCGTCGGTTTTCGTAATTTTATTTAATAATCACAACTGCATAATAAATGTGTCGGGTTCGTCAGGAATTTATTTCGCTAGGCTCGAGCTTATGTGGGCAGAAGACGGGTTTCGTGCTATGAAAACACACTGGATGCGATACACTATTTTATTTCACATTGCACGGTTCGGCGTGGTAGTTTCCATGGAGAAGAACCGGCAAGAAACTCCATGGTTACTCTTTTCAAACAGATACACTGAGTCTAACAAATTACTTGACATTACACTTTGACACATTAACACTGGGCACAATGATTCGGGTACAGTTTCAAGACTTCTTAACTCCGCTGCGATCAGACATAGAATGTCCGCCTTGCCACGAGGTATTAACATCAGGACTCTGTAGAAGCCGCCATGGTGGGGTAGACTGGTTAGTAGGTCGAGTGATGTCACCACTGGCGCGCTTTCGATACATTCGCCCGTCCGTACTCATGACCTGATCCGACAAATGCTTATTCCTTTTTCAAAAAGATGTATAATGCTTTATATACAAACTCAATGGTAGTTCAGTATAAATTTCGGTAAGTATTCCAAATTTAAATCACATTCTCCCCTTATAGGATGAATGAAATTCAGTACAATTTTCTTTCCCTGTTTTTAACAGATTAAAAATGACTATTGTTATGTTCGCTTTATGTGGCATAGAATGTCACTTTTTTGAGCAAGTGGTACGAAAAATAAGTTATTTCAACCTAAACTGTCAATAATAAATACATAACTACGATTTTATATTGTAATATTCTGTCTATTCGTCCAGAAAGTTATTGTACAGTTAAAATAAGATTTACTAAATTAATAGTAATATTAGTAGAAAAGCTGTTTTTTTTGTTTGTCCCGATTTAAAACCCTAAATCTCGATTTCTTTTACCATCTGCCCCGATTTAAATCCAATCGAACCTGGCAACATGCATCGTAAGAAGCTGTTAGGGTAGCAAGAAGAGAGGGTGCGTGCATTGTAACGATCTTACACAAGATTTGAAAAAAAAAAAGTTTTTGAGCGAAATTAAGTGTATTCAACATTTTAAATACTTAGTTACTTTGAAGCAGTTTTACTATCATCACCCGTCATATGGGTTATTTTTAAAATATCATAAAAAGAGTCCGCCGTATAAAATCCACTCGCTAGAGTTTAGGCAAATTCGTTGCGATCCTATGTTTGTGTGCATTGTTCATGCAGATACACGCACACACGGGTTAAGATCGAGTGTAGTGATCGCTTAAACCATTTTGATATTTTAGTTATTTTTAAGTACCTAACATATTAAGTAGTAAGTACGGTTTAGAAATAAAAGTCATGAATTTGTGTGCTTATCACAATCAATATGTCGTCTTATTGGATTTTCCATCAGGAATTTCTCAGTAGCAGCCATGGAGTCAGGATTTGTGCCCGGTTGCTGGCAATAGGCTCGGCCCCTGTTACATGGGATTTCCACAGAACTGGCGAAATGTGGGTGTACTGTACTGTTAGGTGCATCGCTGCCTATACCTTCGGGGATTAAAGGCGTGATGTTATGATGGTTAAGTCATAATTATTAGATCCACGCAGATTAATATCTAAGATGATTTTGAGGAAAGAACCGTACACATTTGGGGGACCTGGGGGTCTAAAATGGCCGCTTTAGCAGAATCGTAATATGAATCGCGTTAAAAATTTAAAATTCTTAAAATGGACTTTATGATCATAACTATAAAGTCCATTTTAAGAATTTTATTTTTTTAACGTGATTCATGCTAAGATTCTGCGTGGATTCTGCTAAAGCGGCCATTTTAGATTGCAAACATTTGACAGTTATCGTGTACGTCGACTCATCAACAATACAATAACCCGGTAGATGACAAACAAAAAATTAACGTCAGAAAGATTTGCAAATATATTGGACAGATTTTTTTTATTTTTTCACGTAATCTAAAAATGAAGACACATTTGAGTACAGTTTTTACCGGAAAGTGACGTCACAAGCCTCTCTCTATCTTTGACGCGTTTTATCTTCGTCAATTTTATTAATTTGATAAAACAAAAAACATTTATCCAATATTTTTCGATAATCTATTGGACGGACTAAACAGAATCATATTTTATTAGTCAGGATCATCCCTAAAAAAAAACATTGTTGTGTTCAACTTGTAACCCGCATAAAGTACCGAAACTGTCAGACATTAGTTAAAAACTAAGTGAAAAGAAAGAAAGAAAATGGTCATATTAATGTCGTAGACAATTTGTATGTATGACTCGCCATTATTATGTATGGCGCGCCGTTATTATGTATGGTTGAAAAATGCCGCCATTATGTAATACGACGTCCTCACGTTCAGCTGGATTACAATTCGGCTGAAATAAAGTACGCCGCATTGAATGAGCTCTTCGCGTTCGTCAAATCGGCGTAATAACGTGCCGCCGTTATACAAACTGGCGCATCGTCGATACCGCTTTGAAAGTTTTAGTTCCATTTATCACCGCAAGTGGCGCTGCATGATCATAACAAGAAACATGGCGTCACAATCGACAACGATGTCACAATGAAATGGCCGCTTTTCCCGCTTTTCAGTTTTTTTTTTTTTCATTTTTTATTTCGATTTTTTTTCATTTTTTTTTTACCTACATGTTGAGAATTACGTGGCACGAGGTTTTAAAAGGGGGGTGAATTTTTCATTATTTTTGCGATAGGACGCACCGTTTTCGAGATATAAGCAAATTTAGAACCTGCTACGACTCCATGACGCGCGCTCGCTACGATTAGCATTTTACATTACACATCCACTTTTTGTCACAAATGTCGTCGTCGCTCCACCGGCCTTCGGCCTACACTCCTCATGCCAGCTAGCAAGACTTTTAGGACAATTTTAGTAGGTTATTTGAGGTATCGGAATTGCTGACAATACGGCTAAACGTTGGACGACGCTTATCAAACGTATCGCCACCACAATCCGGCTGAACGTGAGGGCGCCGTATTACATAACGACGGCGTTTTACAATCCGGCGCGCCATTATGTGAAACAGCGTATTATACGAATTGGCTGCGACATACAAATTTTGTTGGGTACATAATCTTCTAAAGCGTCACGTTTCAGAAATATGAGCTATGAAAGCTAAAGTCCATTCATGGTGGTCCAATAACACATTCATTATGTCTGAGACAGCAACGTTAGCTACGTTTTCGAATATATAAAGCGTTGTGATCGCTACCAGTACAACTTTGATAGCTTAAATCTCGGAAACGTGACGCTTCTATATCTATCCCACGGGAACGTCCTGCAAATAGCCTTTGACACTCGGCGATAAAATAAATAAAAATAAAATAAAAAAAGCCTTTTATTTCCAGCTTACAAATGCTTAATGTATCTACCTTATAAAAACTAAGAAAAAAACGAACAAAAAATATGTTAATATCTATGTAATCTAAATATATATCTAATTATAACTATTAAGGAATATATTTTAGTTGGTAGGAACTAGTATTTTACATTATTTTACTGGAACCCCCCTCAGGTAAAGGCCTCCTCCAAAGCTTTCCATTTCTCCCGGTCCTGGGCTATTTGTTGCCATTGTGGGCCAGCTAGTTTTTTGATATCATCATCCCATCTAGTATACGGTCTTCCCCTGTAGCGCTTGCCCGATGGGCCTTTCCAGAACGTAACTGTTTTTGTCCATCTTTGATCTTTGAGACGTGCTATGTGGCCGGCCCATTTCCACTTTAATTTTTGGCTGTAGCTGAGTGCGTCTATTGCTTTTGTTTCGGATCTTATTTTGGTGTGCCTTATTCTCTGTACTCTCCTGATATTTAGCATGCTACGTTCCATGCCTCGTTGACATGTGATTATTTTATTTTTTATTTTGTTAGTAAACTTCCATGTTTGGCATGCGTACGTCAGACAACGAATGAGACAAGAGTCCATGATTGTTTTCTTTATTTTGATAGGCATTTCACTTTTAAATATCTCCTTGTAGCTCCAGTACTTATTCCAGGTATGCTTGACTCTTCTCTCCACTTCTAGTTCATTTCTATCTCTGTTGAATCCAATTTTTTTCCCTAAGTATATGTATTGATCCACATACTCTATTATGTCATTTTCGATTTGTATTTTTGATTTTTTGAAGTTTGTCATGAGTTTGGTCTTTGTGATGTTCATTTCCAAACCCACTTGTCTGCTTGCTTTATGTAGAGTGTCTAGCATGTATTGTAGTTGCAGGCTCGTTTCTGACAGTAAAATCAAATCATCCGCAAATCGTAAGTGGTTTAGGAACTTACCCTGTATATATAAGCCACAATCTTTCCAGTCTAGTTTTCGTATGACAGATTCTAATACCGCGATGAACATTTTTGGCGATATGGGGTCTCCTTGTCTGACTCCTCTACCGACTGGAAATTTTGGGCCTATGGTTTCCAGTTTGACTCTACTTGAACTATTGCTATAAAGGTGTTTGAGTATGTTTATGTATTTATTCTCTACATTTTGAGCTTTTAAACTGACCCATATACTTTCGTGTGAGATTGTGTCAAAAGCTTTTTGATAATCAATGAATATTGTTTGCAAATGTTCAGTGACAATGGTAAAAATTTTGTGGGTGCTAACAATTCTGCACTATTAGAATACCATTTATGCAGTTCAAACTTGCCAAGACTCAGCAGTTGCTCCAGTTCCTGGATGGTCCTCAACGCAGAGGGAAGATCATTTTTGCCATGCAAAATGTCATCGACATAGGTACCTTCTAACAGAGCCCTAGAAGCAAGAGGAAACTTCTCACCTTCATCCTCAACTAACTTCACCAAAGTCCTAGTTGCTAGGAAGCTGGCAGGGGCCGTCCCATACGTCACCGTATCGAGCTGAAGACATTTGATCTCCTCAGAAGGGTCATCTCTCCACAGGATCCTCTGGAGCGCTTGGTATTTCGGTTTGATGCGAACCTGTCTATACATTTTCGCAATATCAGACACAAAAACATACAAGTATGTGCGAAATTTTATTAAAATGGCAAACATATCCGGTTGCACTACCGGACCCACCAAAAGTATATCATTCAGGCTCACGCCTGATGAAGAAGGAGCAGACGCATTAAATACTACCCGCAGCTTTGTGGTAGAAGAAGTGTCCTTGAGGACAGCATGATGCGGCATATAAAATTCACTCTCTTTAGAGTTGGGATTTTTCTCCACAAAATGAGCATGACCTAAGTCAACAAACTCATGAATAAAAGACTTGTATGTCTGAAAGAAATCAGGATTATTTTGGAATTTTTTCTCCAATGATGAAAAGCAGCGGTAAGCAAGATTATAAGAGTCACCTAGTTTAGGTAGGAGCTCCTCATTGACAGGTAAATGAACATGGTACCTGCCAGTTTCATCCCTTGACACAGACTCAGCAAAACTCTGCTCACATACCTTTTCTTGAAATGACATTACAGGGTCGGTAGGTAAATCCTCCAAATGCCAAAATCGCTGGATATCATTCTGCAAAATAGACAAATAACATGAGCGCACATCCCTAGAGCGTGTAACATGCCTGCTTGCAGCCAACAAATCACCACAAAAAACCCATCCAAAAGCAGTGTTCAATAGATTTGGCAAACCAGGACCCAAACACAACTTGCCATCTTTGAGACACAATGCAAAACAATTAGCCCCCAGTATATCGATTTTCCTAGAAACATTGAAATCGGGGTCAGCAAGTGCTATAGAAGACGGCCAAGTAAAAGCTGCCTTAGCAAATTCAACAGTAGGCAAAGGATCAGTTATAAGATCCAACACACCAAACTCTGAAGTGAGTCTAAAATCAGAGCAGAGTGAAATAACAGAAAGCTCAATCCTCTTTTTCACAGGCACAGTGTGACCTCCCACACCAGACACAGAGTGGCGGCCTGTGCAATATTAGAGTGACAAGTGCTAACAATTCTGCACTATTAGAATACCATTTATGCAGTTCAAACTTGCCAAGACTCAGCAGTTGCTCCAGTTCCTGGATGGTCCTCAACGCAGAGGGAAGATCATTTTTGCCATGCAAAATGTCATCGACATAGGTACCTTCTAACAGAGCCCTAGAAGCAAGAGAAAATTTCTCAGGATTAACCATACTATTTTTGCCAGAAAGTATTTCCAACTCCTTCGCGAAACAGTCACGCTGGACACACGCGATGATGGAATGTGAAGCCTCTTTCAGCTCTCTGCCTGTCAAAAAACCAGTGACTTTAATAAATTTCTTAGAGTTATTAAGAAAACGCCGAACATATGCCATGACACGAATCAATTTGCTCCAATCGGAATATTTCTGAAAAATCTCAATGAGATAAGGACATGGGACTTCCTGAACGACATGGGCGACTCGTTTTTGCTCTGGGATAGCAGTGTCATCACATTGCAGTGAGACATCCCACTGGGCAGTAGGCAATGACAGCCAACTTGGGCCGTGAAACCAAAGTTTGCAATCAGCGAGTTGCCGAGGTTCCAGACCTCTAGAAACCATGTCTGCTGGATTGTCAGCTGACTTCACATGCAGCCAATTTTCCTTGGGCGACAGGCCCTGAATTTCAGCAACTCTGTTTGCAACAAAAACATTCCACTTAGCTGGGTCAGCCCTTATCCAGCACAACGCTATCATGGAGTCTGTCCACAGGTAAGTGTTATTAGAATCAATGTGCAATACCTTCGCTACATTATTCATGAGCTTGGCGAGAAGAAGAGCAGCACAGAGCTCTAGCCTTGGCAGGGTTACAGGTTTCAGTGGAGCAACACGCGACTTAGCGCAGACGAAGTGGACTGTAGTTTTTTCAGGTAGGCTGCAGCGCACGAACACAACGCAGCCGTACGCCTTCGTAGAGGCGTCTGCGAAGCCATGGAGTTCCACCTTCACCATTCCCGGTGATATCATGAGACGAGGAACTGAAATTGAGTTCAAATGAAAGAGTACAGAAAGACTGCCATATTTTTAAAATAGTCTCAGGAATAATAGAGTCCCAGCCCACACTTTCCTTCCAAATAGCCTGCATTATTAACTTAGCAAAAACTGTCACAGGAGCAATGAACCCTAAAGGGTCATAGACCTTTGCTATGTCTGATAAGACATTCCGCTTTGTAGGCTTGCTGGTCATCAAAGTGTCAGGCACCACGACTTGAAATTCATCTGAAGAAGGTTCCCACTTTAAACCTAAAGTTTTAAGAGAACTATTTTCATTATTGTTGAATGAAAAATTGCGTTTTTCAAGCTTTTCAGGGGGAATGTGGTGCAACAACTCTGCACTATTAGAATACCATTTATGCAGTTCAAACTTGCCAAGACTCAGCAGTTGCTCCAGTTCCTGGATGGTCCTCAACGCAGAGGGAAGATCATTTTTGCCATGCAAAATGTCATCGACATAGGTACCTTCTAACAGAGCCCTAGAAGCAAGAGGAAACTTCTCACCTTCATCCTCAACTAACTTCACCAAAGTCCTAGTTGCTAGGAAGCTGGCAGGGGCCGTCCCATACGTCACCGTATCGAGCTGAAGACATTTGATCTCCTCAGAAGGGTCATCTCTCCACAGGATCCTCTGGAGCGCTTGGTATTTCGGTTTGATGCGAACCTGTCTATACATTTTCGCAATATCAGACACAAAAACATACAAGTATGTGCGAAATTTTATTAAAATGGCAAACATATCCGGTTGCACTACCGGACCCACCAAAAGTATATCATTCAGGCTCACGCCTGATGAAGAAGGAGCAGACGCATTAAATACTACCCGCAGCTTTGTGGTAGAAGAAGTGTCCTTCAGGACAGCATGATGCGGCATATAAAATTCACTCTCTTTAGAGTTGGGATTTTTCTCCACAAAATGAGCATGACCTAAGTCAACAAACTCATGAATAAAAGACTTGTATGTCTGAAAGAAATCAGGATTATTTTGGAATTTTTTCTCCAATGATGAAAAGCAGCGGTAAGCAAGATTATAAGAGTCACCTAGTTTAGGTAGGAGCTCCTCATTGACAGGTAAATGAACATGGTACCTGCCAGTTTCATCCCTTGACACAGACTCAGCAAAACTCTGCTCACATACCTTTTCTTGAACTGACATTACAGGGTCGGTAGGTAAATCCTCCAAATGCCAAAATCGCTGGATATCATTCTGCAAAATAGACAAATAACATGAGCGCACATCCCTAGAGCGTGTAACATGCCTGCTTGCAGCCAACAAATCACCACAAAAAACCCATCCAAAAGCAGTGTTCAATAGATTTGGCAAACCAGGACCCAAACACAACTTGCCATCTTTGAGACACAATGCAAAACAATTAGCCCCCAGTATCATATCGATTTTCCTAGAAACATTGAAATCGGGGTCAGCAAGTGCTATAGAAGACGGCCAAGTAAAAGCTGCCTTAGCAAATTCAACAGTAGGCAAAGGATCAGTTATAAGATCCAACACACCAAACTCTGAAGTGAGTCTAAAATCAGAGCAGAGTGAAATAACAGAAAGCTCAATCCTCTTTTTCACAGGCACAGTGTGACCTCCCACACCAGACACAGAGCAGTCAACATTATCAAAACAATTATTTGTTAGTTTGCTAGCAAACTCGGAAGAAATATATTTTTTCTGGCTCCCGGCATCCAAAAGCATGCGGCATTCATGACGGTTACCTGCAGCGTCATAAACATAGCCCAGTGCAGTAGGCAAAAGTGCCACCTGACACAAAGTAACACACTGAGGAGCAGTTGAAAGCGTTGACAAAGACAAAGTGTTCTTATTGACATTATCAGCATTTGATACAGGCTGGTTATTAGTGGCAGCATGAAGTGATGAGTCAGTATCCAAATGAAGTAAGTAATGATGTTTGTTATTGCATTTTTTGCAAGAAAAGTTTTGTTTAGTGCACTGTGCAACTGAATGATGATTTTTAGAAAGACACAAAGAGCATAATTTGGTTTTTTCAACAAATGAACACCTTTCCGCAACTGAGATTTTAAGGAATTTATAACACTTAGCTATGTGATGATTTTTGTTACAAAAAGAACACTGTGACTTGCCATTAGGAGCAGCAGAACTAGAAACTAAGGAGCGCGAAGCTGGAGAGTTCCTCACAGCACAGGCCGCATCATCTCGAGACAACATTTCAAGCGCCTGACAGCGCTGCTGCAAAAAGTCAATAAATTCTTGTAACTTAGGAAATTCCTTTCCGTCCCGCTGAAGCTCAAAGTCTTTTAATGACCCAAAGTCAAGTTTTGCAGACAAAATATGAATTAAAATTATATCTGACATGTTTATAATATTCAATGACAATAATGAGTTGTAACACTGTGAAAAATCATTAAGAAGTTTGCGCAGACTGTAAGACTTATTTACTTTACATAGTGAGATTATACTTTGGATATGATGATTGGCAATTAAAACTTGATTATCATACCTATTGGTAAGTGTAGACCATGCCTTCACATAGTTTTCATTGGTGCATTCCAACGTGGACACAAGGGACGCCGCCTCACCGCCCAGACAGGACTTAAGGTAGTAGAATTTCTGTACCGCACTGAGGTCGGCATTATTGTGCACCATCGACGTGAACAAGTCCTTAAATGCCATCCAGCTGCCATAATCACCGGAGAACACGGGGAGATTGATTTTCGGTAAGTTCGGCTTGAATTCCGTCGCGTTGTCACCCGTTGCGGTAGAGGAAGGTTTTTCACGGATAACCTCAAGACGCCACTTCAATTTTTTCATAAGCGCCGCGCACTTGTCCTCGACTTCCATGCCCTCGTCGCTCTCGGACGCGTCATGAGTTTCCAACTCGATGTTAACATTTTCCAACTTGCCGAACAAATCACGAAGTCGCTCATAAGCCATATTTAGCTCGACACTAGACGTGATTTTCTCGATGTCACCCAAGCTGTTCCCCATGTGGGTGATACGCCCTTTGATGTATCGTCGTGCGTTGAGCAATTTCTTCATACTTTCAGCGTCGTCCGCCATTTTTTCTTACGCCGGTCGAAACGGAGCCCCAAACGAACCCGACAAAAGCGGTTATCCAACTCGAAAGACTCACCCCGGACGCTAACTTTAATATCCGGGTGGATGGACCAATATTTAATCCCTATGGGATGGTCTTTTTGATTAAAAACGCAGAAATCTTTTAAATTCGATCTATTTGTAGAAAAAGCTTGCGCACAGTACAAAATTGCTGACAGAAGGGAGGATGCGACGCACAGCGCCATCTAGCTAGAGTACAATTTTGACAACCGAGCTAGTCAATCTATGGGATTACAAAACGCGCTAAGTTTAAAATGATAACTAGTAGTTTTAATATTATTCAAATATGATATACAGCGGCCTCTGTTGTTCTTGATACTTTTCAATTATCAGTTCTAATGTGTGAATGTGGTCTATGGTAGAATAATTCTTTCTAAATCCCGCTTGTTCAATAGGCTGGTTGTTCTCTAATGTTGTGCTGATTCTTTGATTGATTATTGTAGAGAAAAGTTTGTATATACTTGGTAAGAGGCTTATCGGTCGGTAGTTGCTGATGTCTCTTGGGTCTCCTTTCTTGTATAGTAAGATAATACTAGATTCGGACCATTGGGACGGTGTGGCACCAGTTTCAAATATCAAATTAAATAATTTAGTTAGTATCCACTAACTAAATTATTTAATTTGATATTTTATACTAGCTGATCCCAGCTAGTATAAAGCAGGCGGTTTTTAAGGCATCGTTAGTGATGTTATCTGATCCTGGGCTTTTGTCTAGTTTTAGTCTTTTTATTGTTTCAATAACTTCTATACAGTCTATTGGTTCTATGTGGGATTGTGACGTTTCAGTATCGATATAGTCGTTTTCGATATGGTTTATATCTCTGGCTGAGTCTGGCGTACTATATAGTTTTTTGTAAAAGTTTGTAGCAATGTTAATTATGTCTTTTCGGTTATAAGTAGTATCTCTATGCTCTGACTCTTTCAAGCTTTCAATCCATGTTTTATTTGTCCATAATTCTTTGTATCCCTTTTTCAAACTTCCACTTTGTTCTATATGTCTTTGAAGGACATTAGTTCTATGGTTTTTATAATCCTTTTTTATATATTTGCTTGTCAATTTGTATAGTGCTTTTATTTCATTTTTCATTGCTCGTTTTTTATTTTTGGTCCTTTGTAGCTCTTGTCTTCGTTTTAAAAGTCTTTCTGTATTTTTTGTGAGCACACTACGTGCTCTTGTTGAATGTGGAATTTGTGCGGTTTGTAAACTGTCTGTGATATGAGTTATTATTTTGTCGTAATAGTCTTGTACTGCTACTATTGGCTCGGTGTGGAGGAGAGATATTCGAGTTTTTAAGTTATCCTTATATATTTTTGTTTCTTCTTCGTTTTTAAGTGTACTATTTTGCTTATTTACAAACATGGTTCGTGTTTTTACTGGTTTAGTGAGTGATATTTTGGCTCTCAGTGGCCTGTGATCCGATGCGAAGTTTATACTTAGTGTTTCTATGTCTTGAAATGATTGAGGATGATTAGACAGTATGAAATCTATTTCATTTTTATATTGACCATTCGGAGACTGCCATGTCCATTTTCTTCTTTCTTTTTTCTTGTAAAAAGTGTTAATGATAGCTAGCTTGTTTTCCATGGCAAAGTCAATAAGTCTTTGGCCTCGTGCGTTTCTTGTTCCATATCCGTATTGTTTCATTACTAAGTATTCATCTTTTTGTGGAATACCAATTTTTGCATTGAAATCACCCATCAGAATAAAATCTTCGTATGCTTTATCTATTGCCTCATAGACGGTATCATAGAACATATTTACTTCTTCTTCGTCTGCTGCTTCTGTTGGGGCGTATACTTGTATGATGGTGAGTTGCTTTCCTGGTATTTTCAGATTAAGCAGAGCGACGCGTTCAGAGATACCGAAATAACTTTCTATATATTATTTCAGATATTTTTTTATGATGAAACCGACTCCATGTTTGCCCTGTGTTTGTCCTGTACTGCAGAGAATAAATTCTTTGTATTCTTCTATATTATTCCCGAGACGCCGAACTTCTGATATGCCTATTACGTCGTATTTTATATGTGTTAATGCTTTTTCCAGTTCTATTATTCGTTCATATGATAGCAGAGTTCTAACATTGTAGGTTAGTATATACAGTTCGTTATTTTTTCTTTTTGATCTTGTTTCATGATCTTTTGGTGATGTCTTTGGAGGGTTGTGGTCGTATTCTTCCACGGTGACCAGCCGGCTTGGAAGATGCTCCTTTTTTTGCGTATTTAAAGTGTAGTTTTGCGTGTGAGAGGGGGTCTTTAATTGTTATATGTTATTATTTGTGTTTTCTTGATTTCTCGATAAGTTAGTTGGGTGTTTTGTATTTGTATGGAAGAAGTTTAATATGCCAGGTTTTATGGGCCCCTCTGATAAACTGGATGACCTTCGTATGGGCGTCTCCGTTTTATTTTTCTTATTGGTCTGCGTTTTGTGTTCGTCGCTAGGGTTTTTGTTTGTGGTATTATTTTCAGGAGAGTTTGAAAGCATTCTTTTATTATGACTTGATGTATCTGACTTCTTATTCATAATTACTATTTTATCATATTTAATTCTAACAGAGTTTCCTTTCTCTTTTTCTATTCGCACTTGTTCTTGTAGCTCCTTTCTTTTATTTAAGACTCGGTGATAATATAATTAAAAAAAATATATAAAGAGTTTTTGTAATCGGATCAGTAGTTCCGAATTACCCTCTACATCTACCTCTACAACTTGCAAACACGCAAACCAAACATAGAATACAAACTTTACGCCATCATCATAACATTAGTATTGAATCTGAACAAAATTTGAACAATCTCAGTAAACAAGCAAAGTTCTTTGTTTATAAAATGAAAATATAAAAAAAAACTTTTCAGATCAAAATATGGTAGTCGGCGTACAATCTCCGGAATATAATTTACGTAGAACACGTGACCGAGCGCAGCAAAGTCATACGTCCTCACTCTGGGATGGCCCGTTCGTTACTGAAGGGAACGGTTGAAAAGGATAGCGCTATTACTACCGCGTGCAAAACAAGGGACAGAAAGAGTGCGTGCTCGCTTAGAATAAAATAACGTAAGCGCCAAATCACATATTGCTAATTACGAGAAAACCAAGTAGAAAAATAAAAAATTAAGTCAACACGATGTGAGATAATATTGTTACCACAGTGATATTACCTTGTTGTTACCTATCTATTAGGCTAAAAATCATCATTAAATTCCTTAGGGCTTCAGAGATCCAACACAAAATAAGTGCAAAACGAGTTTTTTTTGTATTTTTTTTCTATCGTGATTTTTTTATCCAATCGTGTTTTCGCTTCAACAGATTTAATGATTATAAGTCCAAGTTTATTGGTGTCCAAATAGCGAACTCTTAGGTCTTATAGATACTGAGATCTAGATCGCCCAATATCACCAAAACAGCAAATACAGGCTCTTAAATGTCATGTTGCTCGTACAGGATGGGCACGTATTCATCCCACTCGGCTTGGTAGAAGTTGCCGGCGATCGGTGTGCTTAGTGTGAGATTTGCTATTTTCGTTCACCACATTCGAGCGCGTTAACGTTTAGGCAAATTTGTATGGCGCTGGGGTAGCGCCATCTAGCGTAATATGTCAGAACTAGGTAGTGTGAGTGCCGCATCGACAATCGTTAACTTGCGAGTGTGAGATCCTAGAATACATTCATTCGTTTTCGCGTTAATTCACCGTAACTTGCGTTGCGTACATTAATAACCGGCCAAAATAAGTTGACATTCGTATTTTGTGTTCATAATTTAAGCGACTGCCTATTCAATTAGTGGTGGTTATAGAACGAAGTTAGACGACATTACTTATCTGTGGTCAATGGTCATTAGTTTTGTTTGTGTTTACGAAAGTTTGTGTTAGTTTTGAATATTATTGTTAAAAATAAAGACTAGCCCGTCCCAATTTGAAATGCTGGTGACATAAATGGAGCAGTTAGTGTAATTTATATCTTTTGGTGTGTAATGAGTGACCTTGATCCATCTGTGAAGTTTGTAAAACTAAGTTTGTTACTTTTTAGGCATGGAGATCTAAGCAAATGATCTTATAATGCCCGAGTGGTTTGTGGTGGTGTTTCTATCTTTGTTTACGTAACCGTGTTTACTTTTTTGTGGCGTTATATTACGCTTATCTTGTGCTTTTGCGGTCTCAAACATTGTCCAAACGCAATAATACGAGATTCCATGGTAAGTTTCATTCACAATACGAAATTAAATTAAATTACTTTGTTATTTCACCACTCTCATGATGCTCTTGTTAAATAAATGTGGTATTCTCAACATTTATTTATAATAGCAACATTGCTATCTATGTCTATGTTTGACTGATGGAAAACCTCTGTGGTGACTTCCTGTTGAATAAATGTCTGCGTAAGACTTGCCCAATCTCTATCAATATAATAATCTACTCTAATTTGTTTTGTGATCAATCTAAATTAATCTCAGTAATCCTAAGTCATCATAATTGTATTTGTGTGCCATATTATAAAAATATAGTGTCTCAAATCGTACCAGTCGTTTGGCCTTCCCTCCTGATATAACCATAAAGGCAGTACTCCGCTACAGGTTATGGGCCCAGGTCCTCAGGACGACCAGGCCCCTTATTCACAACGCTTCGATTTGATTTTCGATTCGGTAAGTCGTATGTCTATCTTTTTTTGACATTACGAAATTGAGCGAGATAGACATACGACTTTCCGAATCGAAAATCGAATCGAAGGGTTGTGAATAGCCATGCAGGATAAATCCTAGAAGTGGATTCAGAGAACGGTGGCATTCGATTTTTGATTGGAGAAATTGTAAGAACATAACCTCACTTTTGTGCACATGGCAAATAATGACTTGGCGCCGCCCATGGTATAATAATATACTTCGCCAGGTATAGCATTCCGAGACACAGAGGTCACGTGGGTGACACAAGTCTACGTCATCAACACTAAACAGTTTGGGAATCACTATTTGCACTGGCACTGAGCGAGACAGGCACACGTGTTAAAAAAGAATAGCGATACACGGCGAAATGGCGGAATGTCAATGAGACAGCCCGTTTCTGTGTTACCAGTGGTGTGAAATAATAACTCCCTAACCACCTATAATACCTGTGCGAATCCGATCAAACATTAAAGTTTTAAATTACAATTACTTTAGTATATGATTAAATTGAATTTTTTCGTTTGATCAGGCAAACGAAAACAACTATTTAAATGCTTATATATATTTTTAAACATAATGGTGGCCGAAAATGTTTCCATAATTTAGTGTTTTGTTTCAATAAAGTGGCAACTGAATAGTGACGTAAACATGTGTCACTCCCGGAATGCCAGACCTTGTTTTTTTAGACCATGGCGCCGCCTACGGCGGGCACCGCAGCTGTCATGCCGGGCGGGTCGCCGGAATATGGCTTACTTGGTGGATTTGAGAAACTGGAAGGCGTCTCGAATTTCCAAACCTGGAAGTTTGCAATGAAGAATTATTTGGTTTTAGAAAACTTGTGGAGTTCGGTGACCGGGGAGGACACCGATCCACATAGATCACAACGTGCATTAGCACGGATATCACCATGCGTGAAACCGACACTGTTTCAACTATTGCATGGTATTGAAACTGCATAAGAAGCTTGGAAGAAGCTTACTACTGTTTACGAAGACAAGGGCTTGTTCAGACGGGTGACTGGTGAGTCTACTTCGTCAGCTGCATCGGGTTGAATTTGCGACGTTCGCGAATATGACAGCGTACATTGATCATGTGTTTACGCTGGTGCAGCAGTTGGCCAACATTGGTAAACTAGTAGAAGATGCTGAGATTGCGGAAATACTTTTAAGCGGCCTATCTCAAGAATTTGATACGTTAGTATCTGCTTTGGAGACGGCATCGATCACCAGTGGACTATCTTCAGAACTTGTTCGTGCAAGGCTTCTTCAGGAAGAGTACCGGAAAAACAATACTACTGAGAATGGTACTGGGAGCGGCTCGAACGCTATTGCATTTGCAGCAAACAGTAAAAACAAGAAAGCGATTGTGTGTCACTTCTGTAAGAAACCGGGTCACATGAAGTCGAAGTGTTTCAAGTTGAGGCGGCTAAGAAAGGAGGAACATTCTAAGGAAGAGCAGACTATGACAGCCTCAACGTTTTATGCATCAATTAAAACAGACTTTATTGTAGATAGTGGTTCGACATCACACATGTGTAATTGTTAAAATTTGTTTGTTAGTTTGAGAAATAACAAAGCAAAGGTAAACTGTGCTGACAAGAGGGCAAAATTGGAGAGTTCTGGGATTGGTTCTATGCAAGTAAGGATGAATGGTGGTCTAAAGATTTTCAATGATGTTATGTATATTCCGCAACTATCAGAGAATTTGCTGTCGGTGAGTAGATTATGTGAGAGTGGTTTGGTTGTTGTTTTTAAAAAGGATGGTTGTTTCATTTATAATGAATGTGAAGTTAATGGTCGGTGCATTATGTCTGCTGATTTAAACAAGGGGGTGTATAGGTTGAAAGGTGTTTGCAATCAGGAGCAGTCGATGGCTACCCTACATGAAGTGCAGGGAGCACAGACTGCAAAGTTGGCTGTGTCAAATTTGAGTGCTGAGTTATGGCACAGGCGGTTGGGACATCTTAGTATGAATGGGATGAATGCTCTAATGAAAAATACTGCACGAAATGTTTCTTTTCAAGCTGACAAAGATGACCTTCAGCAGTGTTCCGCCTGCCTTGAGGGGAAGCCTGTGGCCAAGGCTTATCCCAAGGGGCAAGCTAGACGTGCTGGTCAGCTAGTCGAGCTCATCCATTCAGATGTCCTTGGTCCGATGAGTGATGACAGCTGGGGAGGTGCAAGATACCTACTGACCTTCACTGATGATTTTTCGAGGAAGTCGTTTGGATACTTAATGAAGAAGAAGTCTGAGGTATTTTCCTATTTTATCATTTTTAAGGCCTTAGTTGAGAAGCAGACAGGTTTGCATATAAAGTGCCTGCGTTCTGACAACGGTGGTGAGTATTGTAGCAGGGAGTTTGTAACTTACCTACAAAAGGAAGGCATACTTCACCAATTGACAGTACCGTATAGTGCTCCGCAGAATGGCGTGGCCGAGCGCCTTAATAGGATTATTATGGAGAAGGCTAGATGTATGCTTTTGCAAGCTGGTCTCTGCAAGCGTTTTTGGGGGGAGTCTATTATGACTGCTATTTATTTAAAGAATCGTAGCCCCACAGTTGCTTTAGCGGGACAGTTGCCTGAGGAGATGTGGTCTGGTCACAAAGTGAACCTGGATCATCTTCGTGTTTTTTGGCTGCGTAGCCTATTCTCTGGTGTCGGAGCCAACTCGTACAAGTAAGTTGAACGCTAGGGCAAAAATGTGTATTTTTGTTGGATATTCAGAAAGCACAAAAGGATACCGACTTGTTGAGCCATCCAATCCAAAGAGGGTAATTTATTCAAGGAATGTTAATTTTGTTGAAAGTCAATTTTACAAAGATTTTAAATGTATTGACATGAAAAGTAATAATAATGAATTAATTGTATGTCGTGAATATTTTAATGAATTGAATTCTGATAGTTTGGTTTCTAAATGTTCTAGTAATGAGAGCGGTCAAGTTGAAACAATGTGTAATGAGAAATCTATCTGTGATAATAATAATTCAATTCAGAGTGACATAATTAATAATAGTAATAATGAATCTAATTGTGAAAACAGTAATTCAATGAATGAAATGAATCATGCTTATGATTTTTCGTATGAATTTTCAGATGCGGAATCTGGCGGCAGTGTACCAGACAGAGAACTCTCTGTAGAGGAGCTGGAGACACAACCAGCATCTTCCGGAGAGACGTTGGCGCGCGGTGGAGGCACGACTAGTACGGGGGAGGTCCCTGTGACTGTCGGTGGTCGTTCCTTGCGTAGTAATCGTGGTAAACCACCTATCAGGTATGGCGATTACGAAATGAGTATGTTTGCCAACTCAATATTTGATGAACCGCAATCCTACGAACAGGCTATTTCATCTTCAAATAGTAATGAATGGGTAATTGCTATGAGGAATGAGTATGAATCATTATTGAAAAACAAAGTATGGAAGTTAGTAGAGAGGCCTGAAAATTCCAATATTGTGAAATGTAAATGGGTGTACAAGGTGAAACATGATACATCGGGAAACTTTGATAGATTTAAAGCTCGCTTAGTTGCTCGCGGTTTTAGTCAGAAAGAGGGAATAGATTTTTCTGACACGTTTTCTCCTGTTGTACGTCATTCAACAATGCGTGTTTTGTTTTCCCTTGCACACCACTATAATATGTCGATAGAACATTTGGATGTAACTACGGCATTTTTACATGGAGACTTAAATGAAAGAATATATATGGAGCAACCTACAGGTTTTGTTTCTGATGAAAATAAGGTGTGTCTTTTATCTAAATGTATTTATGGTTTAAAGCAAGCTAGTCGGATGTGGAATTTGAAAGTGCACCAATTGTTAACTGAAAACGGATACATACAAAATAAGTGTGAGCCATGTGTATATGTTAATAGAAATAATAAGGAACTCACCATTATTGCCTTGTATGTGGATGACTTTTATATTTTAAGTACTTGTTGTAATGATAAAAAAAAAGAAAAGAAGTGTGAATGGGTGTTTTATGAATTATATTATAAATGTTAAAAAAATGTGTAGTGTGCTCCAAATAAAAATAATAAATAAAAATGGAAATTCGGGCGCCAGGAGTACACACAAAACTATGCCTAGGATAGACTTACCTGCGAGAGTTGGATTTTAATCTTCAAGCGGGAAGGTATCAATAAAAATCGACCATGAAAGTTACAGATCTATTTTATTACCCGAAGGCTTGCTGGTTGGGAGAAAAACACAAAAAAATTCCTTTCTAATATTAAAACATAAGGTTCTGAATAAAGGTGTAAAACTAAGAATAAACGGGTGTTATTTTGTGACCTGTCATTATTGCACTTTGGAAAATATAAAATAAGTACCACAAACCATACTAAAATTTTGTCAAATAATTTAAATCCGATGAGTTAAATACGTGCTCATCTTGGTGACCTCCGCTGTGATGCCAACGGCGTCCATCATAAATCTTGGTAGAGGCGAGCGTTCAAATATTTACGTTGTAAAAATAAGAAGAATCGTCGGAAGAAAAACTAATCGTATAAAGAAAACTAATCGTAGAAAGAAAACTAAAAGTCGAAAAGAAACGCCTCGTACGGCTGCGAACAAACATTAATAATTCGTTAGCTGGAGTACAGCGTTGATGAAAAAAATGGCGGGCCACGCCAATCGTTAATACGAACAAATACTATTAAACTCACCGTTTCTTCCAAAATATCCAAATGCGGTCATCAGTAGATGATGCAATCCAAGCAAATATATTATGTCCAAGTTAAAAAATCCTGAAACAATTAAATATCGGAAACTAAAGCGTCTGCTATGAAAATAACCAAAACATGTGAAACGAACAAAATTACGAAAAATTCGCTTACCATCAAAAATATATGCTATCCAACTAGGATGCGGGCAAGGGCAATCGGCTACCACATAATGGTGACTAGATGCCGCCCATTGGAAGCTATATTTAACGATTTCTTAGGAGCGCTGCAAATACGCCATCACCCAAAAAATTGACGAGTCGAAAAGTGAGCAATGTCAAAGTGAACTTGACAGTATAAAATCAGTGTGACCACTACATGAATCCAAGTCAACCAACCAATGAATTTTTTAAAAGGCAACACCCAAGCTAATTTGTCAAGTAAACGACGAGAATATTATGCATCGATGTGACGAGCTAAAAAGCCTCGTTACATTACATCCCTCCCCGAAAATAAAAGAAAGGAACTTTCTTTTATTAAAAAAAGAAATATTCAACCAAATAAACCAGTCTTAATAATTTTATAATTCCACAGGAAAAATCACTAAAGATTCAAAGTGTAAATTAATTCCGAAAACGTCAAACGACAAGGTCTCAAGAATTTAATAAAAGTAATAAATGCAAATGACAAAAAGTCAAAAACGAAATCTGTGAAGAACAGACAAAATTATAAGTTATAAAAACTTTATCAATAAATGAAAGAAAGAAAAACTTTCCAATTCTTCTAAACTCCAAAACAGTACAGCTAGGCACTATAGCCGCTGACTAAATTCAACAAACCTACAGAAATTTAAAAATAAAATGTAAGTTATAAAAAACTTAATAAAAGAAGAAAATCCCTAAGTTTCCCAAAACCCATAGTAGTTCAGTTAAGCACCATAGCCACTGACTAAAAATTTCAAAATCCGTCTCATCTATCAACTCATACCACAAATTTAAGTTCAGTTAAGCACCATCGCCACTGACTAAAAATTTCAGACAACTTGGAACAGTACAACTTAGAGTGCAGTTAGGCACCATAGCCACTGACTACAAAGTCGACTGCTTCCATCTCTTCCATCTCCACGAGTGCGGTTAAGCTCCATCGCCACTGACTATCTATCTATCTCCACAACAAACAATCCGAAAATTTCTATCCCCAAACGAAAGTATTAGATAAAGTTGAAGGACTATATCCAAGAAATTTTGTTACAGCAACAACCTGCAACAAGAAAAGCATATTGTGGTCGGCCTATCACCACCGAACTTCCGAACACAATAGCTGAAAGTGGAAAGGAATGCAATCGGCAAGTGCCTCTTCAAAAACCAATCCAAACAAAAACATTGAGATCTCCAATGAGAAATCTCAACAACAAAAGGCGAAAGCCAAAAAAAAATTTCACATTGCGGTCGACACATCACCACCGAACTTCCGAACGCAATAACTGAAAGTGGAAAGGAATGCAATCGGCAAGTGCCTCTTCAAAAACCAATCCAAGTGGAAAGGAATGCAATCGGCAAGTGCCTCTTCAAAAACCAATCCAAACAAAAACATTGAGATCTCCAATGAGAAATCTCAATAACAAAAGGCGAAAGCCAAAAAATTTCATATTGTGATCGGCGCAACGCCACCAACTTTCCGAGCACAATAGAAAAAATAAATGGTAAAGCCAAAGCTTCACAATGCGATCGGCACATCACCACCGAACTTCCGAGCGCAAAAAAAAGAATGACGAAAGTCAAAAAAAAATATCCGCATTGTGATTGGAACAACATGTCCAACACAATGGAAAAAGGAAAAAATATGGCCGGGGCCAAAATCCCACATTGTGATCGGCACAACACCACCGACTTTCCGAGCACAATGGAAAAAATAGTTGAAATCAAGGTCAAAAGTTACACCAAGATCCAAAAATAATAAGGCATTTTGTAACAAAGGTTACAGAATGACCCTAAAAAGTAAAGTCCAGGATGAACGCGTTACTAACAAAGTCACATCCGAGCAATGTCGAATGAATCTCGAGATAAGAAATGGTAAACACTGTCAATAAACAGTAGAAGCAGACTTACAAATCAATAACTATTTAAGACTAAAGATGAAATAGAATGATTTTAATCTAAGAAAAAAGGTAGGATTATAAAAACTTGAAATTAAATTTAAGCTTTTAAATCTCTAAATGTAAAAAAACAAGTGTGAAATTATATAAGACCTCAAATAAATGTAAACACAGGTAAAAAACAAGGTTACCCTATATGTAAAAGTAAAATTAAGATCCCATACAATTCAAACAAGAAAACAAAACAAACAAATAAGATCCTTCGATGTGAAAAATATTTAGTGTGAAAAAAATACTTTTAAATTAACCGATGTGACCTAAGTTTTATTTTAGAATGTTAAGAGTTCGAATTCAATAAATTTGTAAGAAGTTACCTAACATAAATCATTCAAATCGCCGATAACCTTTCATCCATCCCCTCGTACTTCACACTGTCATAAGCGACCTTCAAACAAAATTATCTAAATCAAGATTAACACTTGGAAACCAAATTAAAATTTAATAATATCTTTAACATGATAACGCCCTACTGAACCCTTATTTAAATCTTTCAAAACATAAACGTTATCAGAAACTTTTTCAGTTATTCTACACTTTAAGAACTTAGGTGCAAGCTTAGCCGAAAAATAAGCAGGTGCTTGAGATTGAACAAAACTTCTTCTCCACACTACATCGCCCACATCAAAAGAAATGACTTTCCGACCCTTATTATAATAAGCGGCATTTCGCTTATACCCCTTCAACAAATAAACTTGAACTTTAACAAAAATATCACTAAGTGAATTAAGAGAAACTGCATAAGCATTTCTATTGGAAATTTCTAGTTGAGATAAGTTATCAACTGAATTACTAAAATGATGTAATGAAGCATCAAGAACAAGCTCTCTACCAAACATAAGAAAGTTAGGTGTAAACTCTGTAGCGAGGTTTACACTACTATTTAAAGCTAATTGAACATTGGGCAAAAAAGTTGACCAAGTTCTATGATCATCTTTAACAAAACACGATATGCAAGTTTCGACCGTCTTATTATACCTCTCAACAGGATTATTTTGAGGTGTATACAAAGTGTTATAAAATATTTTAGTTATATTAAAACCTTTCAAAAATTCCACAAAATGTTTTGAGGTAAATTGAGTTCCATTGTCACAAACTATTATTTTTGGACAACCAAACTTAAGAAATATTTCTTTTTCAAAATGTTTACAAATTACTCTAGTGGTAGCATTAATCATTGGGAAAAACCAGCAATATTTAGTGAAAACATCAACAACTGAAAGTATGTATCTATGTCCTGAATAAGTTTTAGGTAAGATTCCTATAATATCAACTGAAAGCATAAGCATGGGACGATCTACCAAATAGTAGCGAAAGGCAAGACTAAACTTCAAAAAGTTTCAAAATAAATCAAAGTTTGAAAATAAAATTCTAAGTTTGAGGTTAAGTATGAAAGTCAATGTGATATTTTTATAAAAAACTACTAAGTTATTTAACGTTGAAAAAGTGCAATAATCACTTACAAACAGCTTAAATCTAGATAAACAAGGTGTACTATTATGTACTTATGTTAAGATTAAATTATTTACTTAAAAAGTTAAACTAAGTTATGAAATAACTTCACTGTTGAGAACAACAAAGAGCGGTCTATGCTATACAATTGTTGGTTATGCTAAGGAAAAAAACATGTTATAAACAACAGGTTATAAACAAAATTATCAATTGTAAAAACTAAACAATGTTTACAAAAGATTCACCAAGTTAAACAACAACTCATGAGTCAAATTATCAAAGTTACATTAAACAAAGTTATGAAATTAATAATGCACAGAACAAATTACTGTAAACAATAGACTCATTAGTGAAAGTGTTAATTAATTAATAGTGCAATAATGACAGTATATAATTACCAGCAAAACCTACTTCAAGTCCCTGTTCGCTGAGCGACAATTGTAATGATAAAAAAAAGAAAAGAAGTGTGAATGGGTGTTTTATGAATTATATTATAAATGTTAAAAAAATGTGTAGTGTGCTCCAAATAAAAATAATAAATAAAAATGGAAATTCGGGCGCCAGGAGTACACACAAAACTATGCCTAGGATAGACTTACCTGCGAGAGTTGGATTTTAATCTTCAAGCGGGAAGGTATCAATAAAAATCGACCATGAAAGTTACAGATCTATTTTATTACCCGAAGGCTTGCTGGTTGGGAGAAAAACACAAAAACATTCCTTTCTAATATTAAAACATAAGGTTCTGAATAAAGGTGTAAAACTAAGAATAAACGGGTGTTATTTTGTGACCTGTCATTATTGCACTTTGGAAAATATAAAATAAGTACCACAAACCATACTAAAATTTTGTCAAATAATTTAAATCCGATGAGCTAAATACGTGCTCATCTTGGTGACCTCCGCTGTGATGCCAACGGCGTCCATCATAAATCTTGGTAGAGGCGAGCGTTCAAATATTTACGTTGTAAAAATAAGAAGAATCGTCGGAAGAAAAACTAATCGTATAAAGAAAACTAATCGTAGAAAGAAAACTAAAAGTCGAAAAGAAACGCCTCGTACGGCTGCGAACAAACATTAATAATTCGTTAGCTGGAGTACAGCGTTGATGAAAAAAATGGCGGGCCACGCCAATCGTTAATACGAACAAATACTATTAAACTCACCGTTTCTTCCAAAATATCCAAATGCGGTCATCAGTAGATGATGCAATCCAAGCAAATATATTATGTCCAAGTTAAAAAATCCTGAAACAATTAAATATCGGAAACTAAAGCGTCTGCTATGAAAATAACCAAAACATGTGAAACGAACAAAATTACGAAAAATTCGCTTACCATCAAAAATATATGCTATCCAACTAGGATGCGGGCAAGGGCAATCGGCTACCACATAATGGTGACTAGATGCCGCCCATTGGAAGCTATATTTAACGATTTCTTAGGAGCGCTGCAAATACGCCATCACCCAAAAAATTGACAAGTCGAAAAGTGAGCAATGTCAAAGTGAACTTGACAGTATAAAATCAGTGTGACCACTACATGAATCCAAGTCAACCAACCAATGAATTTTTTAAAAGGCAACACCCAAGCTAATTTGTCAAGTAAACGACGAGAATATTATGCATCGATGTGACGAGCTAAAAAGCCTCGTTACATTGTGATACTAAGAACTTATGTAAATTGTTAGAAAGTAATTTTTCAGTTAAGCACCTAGGTCCACTCAAATCTTGTTTAGGTATGCGACTGACTAGAGATGAAAAAGTTTTAAAATTGGACCAAGCAGAATATATAAAACGTTTACTTAGGAGATTTAATATGCTTGATTGTAAAACTGTTTCCACACCTATGATAATGAATAATAAATTGTTAAAGTCAGAAACAGAACCATTAGATGATAACATTTATCAATACAGACAGTTAGTCGGCTGTTTAATGTATCTATCTGTATGTACCAGGCCCGACATAACATTTTGTATTAGTCAGCTGAGTCAATTTTTGACTAATTTTGATAACAGTCATTGGGTGGCTGCCAAACGTGTTCTAAGATATTTGGCAGGCACTATAGATCGTGGACTTTGTTTTTACAAAAGTAATAGTTTAAATATTGAAGCTTTTACTGATGCTGACTGGGTAAATGATGTGTCGGATAGGAAATCTTACACAGGTTTTGCTGTAAAGCTGGGCAGGGATGTCGTTAGCTGGGAATCTAGGAAACAGCGTTGCGTAGCCTTGTCCAGTACAGAGGCAGAATATGTAGCCATATTGATGTAGCGAAAGAATTGTGTTTTATTAAGAATTTCATGTGTGAAATTATCAATAAACGCCCTAGTATAGTTATCTATAATGATAACCAAAGCGCTCAGAAATTGTTATTGGCTAAAGAATATTCTCACAGACGAACAAAACATATAGACCTTAGATACCATTTTGTTAAAGATCTAATACAAATGTACGATGTTAGTGTAAGATATGTTCCTACTGGTAATATGACAGCTGATATTTTCACAAAAGCACTTTGCTCTGTGAAACATAATAATTTTGTGAAAGATTTAAATTTAAGTTGATAAATTGTTGTCTGTTATTTTAGCATACCTAATATTTTAATTGTTGACATTATGTATTGAATGTAAATGATTTTATGTTGACATTATTGTGCATTGTAGAGTCTCCTTGGATTGGGCATATAGTGATTGCATGTAGAATCAATGTTTAGTCTGCATGTAGGTAGAGTCACTTGTTCTTTGTTAGCTCTATAAAAGTATTGTAGAGTATGAATGTTGAGAATAAGGGGAAGTGTTAAATAAATGTGGTATTCTCAACATTTATTTATAATAGCAACATTGCTATCTATGTCTATGTTTGACTGATGGAAAACCTCTGTGGTGACTTCCTGTTGAATAAATGTCTGCGTAAGACTTGCCCAATCTCTATCAATATAATAATCTACTCTAATTTGTTTTGTGATCAATCTAAATTAATCTCAGTAATCCTAAGTCATCATAATTGTATTTGTGTGCCATATTATAAAAATATAGTGTCTCAAATCGTACCAGTCGTTTGGCCTTCCCTCCTGATATAACCATAAAGGCAGTACTCCGCTACAGCTCTCACCACAAAATCTTAAGTGAAAACTTTTCACGCTCGCGTTTCGTATTCGAGCTGTCAAAACTGTCAAAATTGTAACTTGCACTCGCGATAGCATGCAAACGTTAGCGATGTGCTCCAAACGGACCTCATTTTCATAGAGGCATTCTATTGTCATTACCGACGACGTAAATGGTAACGTAAACTCGGTTTACGTGGTCGACACATTACTTGAATTTTAGTAAAAAACTCGCACTTAGCATAGGTCGCCCAAGTTGTACTTTTCAGCGAAATTGTTAATCGAGAATAGTCCACGGTTTTCAGCTGACCTGAAAAGAGTTGATTATGTGTATTAAATGTGTGACGTCTAATTATTGTTTATTTGACTAAGGTATTCAGATAAAGTAAAATTGGAACACTAATGGGAATAAGGGGATAGCAGAAGATATGAAGATTTAAATACAACTAAGAATTCAACTTAGACAGGCCACTTAATACACTGACCTGTTAGTTAGTCTAGGTTCATCAAACTCTAGTTTAGAAGTAAAGTAAAGTAAAGCAAAGTAAAAGTTTTTATTTTGTAACATAGACAGTTGGCACAATTACAGTGGAAACGATGATAGCTACAAAAGTTTATAACTGTGTCGCAACTATCAACGCCCATATAAACAAGAAAACAATTGTTCCAGACTAAAAAAGGTGTACTGAAAAGGCCAGTACTTTTCAGTACACGTTTTTCAGTGCAGGCGTCTGCTGAAAGGTAAGAAAAAAACGTTTCAAAAAACGAACTCATGAATCAATCACAGAATACAGAATAGTGTAAAACCTGAGGTTACCTACCTAAAAGATACAGGTTCAAGCTCATTTCTGTTCTCCGATATTTTGCTATAACCATTAATTTGCTTTGAAATATTTGTCATGATCGTTGTTTGGTTCCTGGAGGATAATAATTTTGTTCTTGCCTGGTTGAAATTTTGTTAGTCTATGTATTTCTTCGCGAATTACCTACATAAAATTGTGTATTTCACACTGAAAACACAATATGTATGTAATGTATGTGTGTATATATTTCTCTTTAATAGTTTTTTTAGTATTAGTCGTTCTTACTAGAAAAAGTGTCCTTGTATACCTACGTTCGTATTTTAATATTAGTGTTTAGGATCTTTGGTTTAGGCTGGTGTTGTAATAGAGTAGAAAGAAAATTACGTTCCAAGTAATATTTTTTACGTTACTAACTGGTCGTGAGCATTGTTTAATTAAAATGGATAATCAAATGATTATAACTTAAATTCTAATGGAGTGCAAATTCTTTGACAAATAGTAAATATCCCTGGCGATGGCGCATGCTTATTTTCATCTCTATCCTATTTGGTGAACTAATAACGTGGTAATGGCTTCTCAAATTCGAGGCAGCATTTAAAAAAAAAGAATTTATTACCTTCAATAATTGTACAAGAAACACTTATTCTAAGTACTATGCAGCATTACAACTAGGGACAAGAATGTTTACGATGAGCTCTGGCACCCAATGTAAGAAACTTGTGTTTAGGGTGCCATCGTCTTCGCCTATACTTTGAACATGTAACAGTAGTTGTAAGACGAGCACAGTTTATCATCATTTAATTACAATACTATATTTAATGCAACTAAGATATGACCTATTTATGTTCTTATGTATGGGTGTGTATATGAACGTGAGGGATAGATAAATATGGTGAAAACTAGAATCAATGTAAGTCTGTGTATAAAAACTGAAGGAACTTCTCAGGAATTTAGGGAATTAAAAAACTCAGTGTGTAGCACTCAGTGAGCCAACTTTGATTTATTTGATTTGACATTGAATATGCAAGCAAGGACAGTGAAATAAACGCCTGATAAAATACTTATAGCTAAAATCTTATTATCTACGAGTTGCGCCGAATTAACTGGAGCCAACGGTGGGACTGATGCTTTAACATGCCCCCGGCCGTTGGAAGCTCGCCTTTCAACAGTTGTTATCTTCCAATAACGGGAAAATCTTGGAGAATGCCCTTCTGATAGTCCCAGTTGAGGTCCTGATGTCGGCAACTCTGCTTATGCCATCTGTGCCAGGATTAAGACCAACAACGCGGCCCAACCTCCACTTTAACGGCGGCTGGTTATCCTCTTTAATGACAACGAGGGAGTCCAGGTTCAGGCTGTCATTGCCCGTGCGCCACTTCACACGCTGCTGAAGCTCGGAGACATACTCCTTGCTCCATCTCGACCAAAAGTGCTGCCATAGCTGCTCAATACGTTGATGGCGCATCAGGTGATGAGTGGAGTAGTCCCGGATATCCTTTGCAGGCAGCGACGTGAGAGGTCGTCCAATTAAAAAGTGACCTGGAGTGAGAGGCAATAAGTCTTCTGGATTCGACGATAATGGAAGCAGCATATCGAAGCCATAGTCAATAGCGCTTTTAAAATGTATGGATTCGTGATGAGATCTTCAACCGAATTTAAGCGTACATCTACCTATCTTTATCTATATAAGACGCTCATTAGGTCTCAGTTAGAATATGCGGTCCCTATTTGGAACCCCTTCTACCAAAAGTACGTAGTTGCAATAGAAAGGGTCCAACGCAAGTACTTACAATACGTGCTATGTACTACAGATGTCATGGGACTAAAACTTATCTGTCATACTCCCAACTTCTTGATAAGTACAAGCTTATCAGCCTGGAGAACCGGCGCAAATACCTGGAGGCCAACGTGCTTCATGATATTGTTCACAATCATTTTGACGCCATTGATCTAACGAGTATGCTATGTTATTCTATTCCCCGAACAGTTCATGTGCGCCAGGTTCGTGCTCGTACTCTGTTCGCGCTCAATTCTTGTCGAACAAACTCTGGCTTACGCTGCCCTATTCATAGAATGTTGGAATCCTATAATTCAAATTTCATTGATATTGATATATTTGCATGCTCGAAAAATAAATTTAAATCTAATATTATTTAAAAAATATTGTAATTATAATAATTCTATGATTAATATTTATTTAGTGCATAATTTAATTTAAGTAGGTAAATGGAATTGTTTCTGATTTTATCTGATTTGGTTTTTTAACTATTGCTTGCTTTATAGTAACTTACCTACATATATGTGTTTTTTAAATACTTAATTATATAATTAATTTTTGTAATGCCCATCTAGTGGCAACCATAATATTTATCCCTAAATATGTCTATCTGCGGATAATGCAGTTGACTGCAACGCTATTACTTACACATTGTTAACCTTATAAATTATATATGTTGTAGTTGTTTATTATCCCATATTAAATAAAATAAAAAAATAAAATAAAAATGGTGTGAGCGGCCGAGAATTTAAAATGCCTTCAATTTGAACCAAAACGGAGTTAAGCTCCTCGTATGTAAGATGACAATTGCCCAACACTCGGAACAAATGGAATTTGGTCGATTTGACACCCGCCTCCCAAAGACCGCCAAAATGTGGAGCGTAAGCAGGTATAAAATGAAATTTAATACCCTCCTGAACTGCACTATCAGATAAGGAGTCACAATTGCGTTTCAAAAAATCAGCAATCTCATTATAGGCTCCTACAAACGATGTTCCGTTATCGGAGTAAATGTTGAGAGGTTTTCCTCTTCGAGACATGAACCGACGTAAAGCCTGTAAGTAATTACTGCTCGTCAAGTCACCCACCAACTCTAAATGTATGGCCTTTGTAGTGAAGCATACGAAAATAACGATGTATACCTTAACTAATCTACATCCACGACCTTGACGACTAGACGAGATTATCGGGCCTGCGTAGTCAACTCCTACGCTTTGAAAAGGAAAATCGGCTGGTGAAAGTCTATTTAATGGAAGATTAGCCATCTGAGGGACAACTGCCTGTGGCTTTAGACGCTGACATCAAACGCATTGTCGAAAACAGGCTCTGGCTAAATTGCGACCAGCAAGTGGCCAGTAAGTTTCTCTAATTGTACTTAATAATAATTGAGGACCTGCGTGCATTAACCTGATATGCTCAAATTTAAATAAAAGTTTCACAAAATGATGAGTGGACCGTAATAATATTGGGTGTTTCTTTTCAAACGAGTAGTCGGAATTCTTTAATCTACCACCTACACGAATAATTTTATGTTCATCTAGAAACACGTTTAAGCTTGTATTCAGGAAAAGACTCTTTTTGCGACTGAATAATAATAAAGTTTAGTAAATTTTGTAATTCTTGAGAGTTTAAATACGATGTATTTGGTGAACACTTTCTACATGCATTAATAAAACGAAAAACGTAACAAACAGTATGCTAAGTGCGAGTTTTTTACTAAAATTCAAGTAATGTGTCGACCACGTAAACCGAGTTTACGTTACCATTTACGTCGTCGGTAATGACAATAGAATGCCTCTATGAAAATGAGGTCCGTTTGGAGCACATCGCTAACGTTTGCATGCTATCGCGAGTGCAAGTTACAATTTTGACAGTTTTGACAGCTCGAATACGAAACGCGAGCGTGAAAAGTTTTCACTTAAAATTTTGTGGTGAGAGCATCATGAGAGTGGTGAAATAACAAAGTAATTTAATTTAATTTCGTATTGTGAATGAAACTTACCATGGAATCTCGTATTATTGCGTTTGGACAATGTTTGAGACCGCAAAAGCACAAGATAAGCGTAATATAACGCCACAAAAAAGTAAACACGGTTACGTAAACAAAGATAGAAACACCACCACAAACCACTCGGGCATTATAAGATCATTTGCTTAGATCTCCATGCCTAAAAAGTAACAAACTTAGTTTTACAAACTTCACAGATGGATCAAGGTCACTCATTACACACCAAAAGATATAAATTACACTAACTGCTCCATTTATGTCACCAGCATTTCAAATTGGGACGGGCTAGTCTTTATTTTTAACAATAATATTCAAAACTAACACAAACTTTCGTAAACACAAACAAAACTAATGACCATTGACCACAGATAAGTAATGTCGTCTAACTTCGTTCTATAACCACCACTAATTGAATAGGCAGTCGCTTAAATTATGAACACAAAATACGAATGTCAACTTATTTTGGCCGGTTATTAATGTACGCAACGCAAGTTACGGTGAATTAACGCGAAAACGAATGAATGTATTCTAGGATCTCACACTCGCAAGTTAACGATTGTCGATGCGGCACTCACACTACCTAGTTCTGACATATTACGCTAGATGGCGCTACCCCAGCGCCATACAAATTTGCCTAAACGTTAACGCGCTCGAATGTGGTGAACGAAAATAGCAAATCTCACACTAAGCACACAGAACGCTGTAATCTATTAAGATTGGAAAAACGATTAAATTCGATGAATGATTATAAATCTTCGTTAGCATGACGATCTTGAGCTAAATTAACTATAATACTAGATTTAATCTCTGGTAAATTTCCTGGATTTATAGCAGGGGGTGGCCATGTAGTACTGTCACACTTCAAGAACCATGGACCGAACCACCACAAATCCAGTGATTGCATAGCGGCAGGTTCCGCTCCGCGGGTTATTAAATCAGCTGGATTGTCGTGCGTCGACACATGTCTCCAAGTTGCTAGCACCGGATAATTCTAGTACTTCGGCAACACGGTTGCGAACAAAAGTATTTAATTTAATAGGCAACATTATTAACCAACCCAGCACTATCATGGAATCAGTCCAAAAAACTACACTAACTGGTGTAATGTGAAGGGAATTGGCAACCTTTTGATATAAACGTGCCCCAAGTACAGCAGCACAGAGCTCAAGTCTCGGTATTGTCAGTGGTTTAATAGGAGTTACGCGACTTTTAGCGATTAATAAACGCACGTCGACGTCTCCCTGCTCGTTGATGCTGCGAACATACAAACAAGCGCCGTAAGCTCGCTCCGAAGCGTCGGTGAAAATATGAAATTCCACCTAATTGTATGCGTCACAGACCACACGACGTGAAACTCGTAAATTATGAAGGCACGGTAAGGCTTTAATTATATTCGCCCATGTTGCTCCAACTTCAGGTGATAGCTGGTCATCCCACTTTATGCCGTCTAGCCAAAGTTTCTGAAGCAACATTTTCATGCTCACGACACACGGTGCTAACAACCCCAGAGGATCAAAAATTCGCGCGATTACTGCTAACATGCCACGCTTAGTATTTTCTATGCATTCAGGAACATTTATAGGAAAACACAGATCATCTGTGTCAGTTCGCCAACTAAGACCAAGTGTCTTATCTACGACATCACTTTCCTTGTGGAAATCTAAATAAGACTCGCCAGATGGTTCTGAAATCAAACTGGGTTCGTTAGATTTCCACTTCCTTAAAGGCATGCAACCCGAAGCCAGAGCATCCGTCACCTTATGACGCAACATTTGAGCCTCCTCAAACACGTCCGCACCAGTCAAAAGGTCATCCACGTAAAAATCATGAAGGATAACATCAGCGACCTTTTGATCCTGACATTCAAGACCGACCTGTTTGAGGCACCTAGTAGCGAGAAACGGTGCACTAGCCGGACCATAGGTAAATGTATGCAACTGATAAACCTTGAGAGTACTAGAAGCATCATCACGCCAAATAATTTGCTGCAGGTGCCTATCTGACGAATGTACAGACACCTGCCTGTACATTTTCTCCACGTCAGCAGAGAGGACGTACTTATGCATTCTAAACCTAAGAATAATTGTAGTCAGATCGTCCTGGACGGTAGGCCCCACCATCTGTATTGTATTTAAAGAAATACCAGAGGTAGTGGGTACACTAACATTAAATACTACCCGTAATTTAGTTGTACTACTGCTCTCGCGCAGTACACCGTGATGAGAAATAAAATATGACAGCTGATCTTCATGAATATTACACTCTGACATATGGCCTAAAGAAATGTACTCACTCATAAAATCCTTATACATTTTATCGAGTGAGGGTTGGCTGAGATTTCTGCGCTCCATTGACAGAAAACATCGTTTTGCACGATAATATGAATCGCCTAAACTATTCGGAGATTCCTTTAACGGTAAATTAACGCTAAAGCGGCCATCTGCTAAGCGCGTTGTGTTTTTTATAAAGTGTTCTTCACACATCTTCTCCTCAGCTAAATAAGTCGATGACTCATGACAAACTTCCTCGAGCTGCCAGAAACGCGTCAGTTGGTTTCGGATGTCATCTAACTCAATCAAACTGGAAGAACTTTCATACTGATTGGTACTACTACAACAGCCCATAACGTCCACTGCTGGACGTTAGCCTCTCCCATGATGGGAGGATTTGCCGTAATCTCCACGCTTGGCAGGCGGATTGGAGATCGCAGTGATGAAAGACTAACAGAAAACGCTGCTGCCCATTCTCTGGTCCACGGAGGCGCAAGGTGTTCTGCCTCAGACATTAGTCGCCTTATACGACACCTGTGAGTGTAATGGGTTGGTTCTATTCTACTCTGTTTGTAAAATTACATTTAATTGATGAAAATTGAGATGAAATTTTACTAAATTTTACTTTTTTATTTTTTTTTTAATTGGGCCGCAAACTAGCCGACCAAGTCTAGTTTGATAAAGTGTTGGTTTCCCATCACCTAGTAAAATCTTATTAGATCCTAATAAACTCCAAAATACGTCTGCTCCTATAATAATATCAATAGAAGCGGGTGTTTGGAAATACGGATCCGCTAAGTGAATATTTGAGGGTATATTCACATGTACCTGTCTAGCGGGAACGTTATCAGTTATTGTGGGCAAGACAAAACATATTAAATCATTAGCGTACGATTCATGCAACGATTTAATGTGCACACGAAACATTTTTTCCACAAGCGTTATGGACTTATTTATGCCTTGTATAGATTTATCTGTGTTGAAATGAGGCAGATTTAACTTGTTAAATAAATCCTCTGTTATTAAACACGACGAACTCCCGGAATCAAGAAGAGCTCGAACGATTTGTTCTTTATTATTGACATCGTAGCACCTAACTAACGCAGTCGACAACAGGATGTCGCCTGTGCCGCTCGAATGCGCTTGCGCAGAGATATTAGCCGAGAGCGCAACGTGACTATTGTTTGCGTCTGCAGTGGAGGATGACTCAACCTTAGCCTTATCGGTCGTACCATCAGCTGATTTGCTTGAAACAGGTTTTGGTTTGAAATCTGTGTTATGAATAAGCGTGTGGTGCTTGCGTTTACATATTTTACACCCTGATTTCTTGCAATTATTGGGATAGTGACCGTGACGTAAACAATTATAACATACCTTATAGCTCGGCAGTAACGACATTCTATCGATAGAAACTGTGGACATGAATTGAGGTTGTGATCACCTTTACATTTTGGACAACTATGTGATGAAGAACTACTAGTGTTTTCTGTCGTAACAAAGGCTTTTATTTTAGTGTTTTGTTTTACATTAGTTGTTGAATGACGTGACTTTTCCAGTGTTTCTATTAAGTCGGCGCGATTGCGCATAAATTCAATCTGCTGATCAAAAGTGATTCGTCTAGATTTATCGATACGCCCTTTGAATTCCTCCCATTCTCGAAACGTTTTAGAATCAAATTTTTGTCGAATTATATAGATAAGTAATGTGTCCCAACTAGGGCTTGCAATACGGATATCCGGATATCCGCCGATTTTCAAATCCGGATTTTACTTGCATTGTTATCCGGATTTTTCGGATAATACTGATAGTTGTATTTCTATTTTAAAAATTAAATAAAAAGCTTTCATCTGCAAAGTACATAACTGTTATTACGTTATTTATTATTTATCAACACACTTGCTCATAAAATGGCTCTAATTTCACTGCAATTAGGTACATAATGACACCTATAATCAAACTATGACTTTTCCATTCCTATTATTCACAAGTGTGTTATACGGTTTTGTTTTATAGGCTGAGGTGTTTGTTGCTTTGTTCTCAAAAAAGTTTCGATACAAAAAATCATGTTCAATAGTACAAATAAATTAATGTACCTATTGCTTGCTCATTTTATGCAACTTCGTATTTAAAATTTTAAATAGATAATTTAAACTTGTACGTTTTTAATAAATAAAACTTTCACTCAAATATAACTTTTGTTTTCTAACTTTGAATTCCCCATTTTTTACGTGGCTGAAAAGCTATCCGCAAAAAGCCAAAAAAAAACCCTCATTATTTTAGTCTATGGCCGATCCCCATTGTCATATGCGCACGCATAGGAAAACTGATTAATTTTTCCTGCCATTGCGAAACATTTTTCACAACTCTTTTTCACTGTTGAAATTATAGATATTTATTAATTAAAATGTCTACAAGTACTAGTTATGAAGAAAATGATTTATGTTGTACACCGCCCGATATCAGATGTGAAGCCCTTAACGTTATGGAAAGTTTACTACCTGAAAACTCCAAGTTATCTACTTAATACAATTATTTTTTAGTATTATTTTCTTCACAAGTGTGTTGAAAAACGTCGTACGATACACGTGTGTATTGATGATTACCGTCCGCGGCTCTCTTAAGACCCTCGCCTGACGGCTCCGGTCTCAATAGCGCCTCAGCGGTAAACACCTACATTACACACTTGTACCATAATGTACTATTAATATAGAGCTAATCACTCTTGCAACTGTTTATTCACTTCACAAATCACAACACAATAAGTCAATTTAGTGACAGAGATCATAACAACATTGACCACTTGTTAAAGTTAAACTTACATCCATAGTGCACGTATTTTCAAGATTGTATTGTATTGTATCGCACGCACGGTCGCTTCTCACTTAAAACCAGTTCTTGTTCTAAAGTGATATTTTTATTTAATTATTATGTTTTAAATAGGTTGATTTGATTAGGATTTTGTGATAAATGTAAGATCTCATTTTAATTGGAATTGTTCTAAGTATGAGAAGAATAGATACAAATTATTTGTGCGGTATCGGGTTTTCTATTGTATAATTTTAGAGAGTGAACTAGTTTTCTTAGGTGATTGTTACTTGAAATATAGTTATAGTTTATTATTTCTTTGTCATTTTGCTTGAGAGACTGATTAAAACGTGTTACAAAAGTTTATTAGTATTTATTAGAATAAAAACTAAAAAATATCCGTATTATCCGCATTATCCGGATAGTAAAATATTGATATCCGTATTATACGGATAGTAAAAATGAACGGATATTGCAAGCCCTAGTCCCAACTATGAACAGGTTCGCCTAATGTTTTTAACGCTCTAATATTTTTGTTTACATTGTCTACAACACCTTTTAATGCACTTGAGGACTCCTTATTGATTGACACGATATTGAACAACGCTGTAACGTGATTTTCAATCAATAACCGTTCATTATCGAATCGTCCACAAAGAAGCTCCCATGCCACATTATAGTTTTGAGCAGAAAACTCAATTGACTGGATCACGATAGCAGCAGATCCTTCTAACGATGACCTCAGGTAATGAAATTTATTAATCTCGTCTATTTCGTCATTGCCATGTATGAGACTTGCGAAGGTATCGCGGAATTCGAGCCAATTATCATATAATCCTGTGAATTTGGGTAATTGGATTGTAGGTAACTTGACGAACTGACGCTTACTACTACTGCAATTCGATTTTACTTCACCTTGCTAAGATTTTGAAAAGTTTGTTAACATCATTTTAGCTTGAGCTAGCAACCCATCATATTGAGATTCAACTGTGGTTCTTTCGAGTGTCTCAATATCAATATCTTCACACATGCATTCTATTTTCAATTGAACCTCGTTAAATTCATTATAAAGATCCTCTAATTTAGTGACTCGCAATTGCAACTCCATTACCTGAAAGGGGGTTATATCTGCATCCTTTAAATTAGTTAAATAGGTGCCAAATACTGTTAATCTTCCTTTATAACTGCTTAGCTTCTTTTTTAGATCTTTAATATCAGTCATTTGAAAGGTGAGTGTCGTAGACCTGTAATTATACAATTAAACTTTTTATAAGGGTTTACAAAGCAAAAAATAATTTTAAAGGTTTAAATTAGAAAATAATATTAGTATATTGAAAACTAAATAGCTAACTAATGCAGGTTAACAATAACACTACTGTACTGTATTTTAAGTACGCGTTAACTATAATTATAATGCATAAACACTTCCTGTTTTATATCACTTATTGTCCAAATCACTCTTCTTCCAAGCACGTGTTTTCACCTCGTCACTCCAGCACTCTTTCAATATAAAATATCCAAAAATATTATCCAATTCAGCTTATTCCACTTCGCTGATATGTGAATAATATATTATTCGGTTCGGATGGACCATGTATAAAAACTGAAGGAACTTCTCAGGAATTTAGGGAATTAAAAAACTCAGTGTGTAGCACGCAGTGAGCCAACTTTGATTTATTTGATTTGACATTGAATATGCAAGCAAGGACAGTGAAATAAACGCCTGATAAAATACTTATAGCTAAAATCTTATTATCTACGAGTTGCGCCGAATTAACTGGAGCCAACGGTGGGACTGATGCTTAACAGTCTGTATAAAAATGTTATTATAACATATTACTTTACTAACTAACTACATTAGGTTAAGCGATAGATATCCGTAGTAAGTCTTCAGTTTCGTGATAAGTTAATGTCAAGAGCCACTTCGTGACCTTGGTTTTGCATCCGTTTAGACACATGGGAGCAATGGAGCAGAGTTTATTTATTATATTATACTACTAGTATTGGCGTGGGTGCGCGAGCTGCGCGCAGCTCGCGTGTTTTCGTGTTCTTGAGAAGTATTCCTTACCATCATACAATTTTGAGAATCCATAGGAATCCTTAAAATAATTGGAAAATCCGTTACAACTACCCCTAAGTCAGTATGTAAACCCTTAAGAACCCCTAAAACATTCTAAAAACCAATTTTAAAAAATATTACTTATAAAAACCAAATAAAATTAAAGTAAAAAACCTTATTTAAAAACTCAGACCCATTAAAAAAACACTACCCTAAAGTTTGCTTGTCGTTGCCCTGAGTTACGCTTCACTCACTCAACCTTCGCTCCACTCGGTCTCGCAGGTTCACTCCACTCAGAATCTACCTACCACCAGACAGGTTTCGACGCCTACTATAATATTTGTTTAAACACATAATGGCTATCTGTGACCGTTACGAAGTTATAGCCCTTTTATTTTTAGGGGAGGTTGGGGAGGGGAGGATACCCTCCGTATACAAATTTCAACGCCCCTCAATAGTTTTAGGTAAGAATCAAAAGATTTTTCAGTATCATTTCATTTCATTTCATTTATTCAATAACAATAATAATTGTGTCTGAATGCGTTACATAAATAGGTCAAACAAGCAGAAAAAAAAACACAACTCCACTAATAATAAATAGAAAAATATACCATCACTAAACCAAATTAAATGAATAAAAATCACAAGTATAAACAATTTCAACATAAAAAAGTAAAAACCATAAAAATATTCAAAAATGTCACCAAAAACTTAATCGATTGTCACAAATTAAAATCATAATTAATACATAAAATCCAAGACAACATGTCATAAAAAATAATAAATAGCCACAATGTTCAATAACAATTAATTATAAATAGAAAATCACAATTCAAATTCATTCTTTGTACATACAAATTCATTGAAATATTTTAACATGACCATAACAAAAAAAAAAAAATTATCATGTCAAAAATTAAAATAGTGAGTAAATAAAATCCATTAAAAATCAAGTGTCATAACATCAAATATTTTTTTCAATAAAATTAACAACAACAACAAATTAATAATGTCTGTGAGTCATGAATTCATCCACGGAATAGAAACATTTTTCCAGTAAGAAGTTTTTTAGTTTATTTTTAAATAAGGTGGTTTTAGATAGCAGTGATTTTATGTCCTTAGGCAAACAATTAAATAATTTTACCGCTTGATACTGTACACAATGTGTTACAATATTTAATTTAGGGTTCACTTTATGCTTCAAATATTGGTTCCTTGTGCTTTCCCTTTTAAGTCTTTCAGCCTGCGTTTCATAATCACTTATGTGTTTCGCTAGGCTGGTCAAGACTGTAAGTATGTAAAGGCTAGGTACTGTAAGTATAGCTAGATTTTGGAAATGTTTCTGACAGGACTCGATTTGGGGAATACGAACCATTGTTCTGATTGCCCTCTTTTGTAGCACAAATGCTGTATCAGAATTATACTTGTAGCTATTTCCCCATTGTTGAATACTGTATCTTAATCTTGACTCCACCAGTGCATAGAAAACTGATTTTAAAATATCTATGCTAAGTTCTTCTCGTAGGCTCCTGAGGGCATAGCATGCTGATGATATTGACCCGTCTATGGCTTCTAGTTCATTTTTCCAATTTAATAATGAATCAATATGAACTCCTAAAAATTTTACTGACTCGACATTATCTATTTTGTCTTCATCTAATTTAACAAAAAGTAGTAGTAGTAGTAGTAAAAAAAGGGGTGAAGAGGGGGTGAAGGGGGTGAGAGGGGTGAGTTTTGAAAAAATAAATTGACCAACTATGGGCCTCCCTGTATGAATCTGAAAAAAAAATGTTCCAAGTCTCTCAATTTCTGAGATCCGCCTAAAGGGGGTGAAAAGGGGGGCAAGGGGGGGCAACTTTGAAAACTGGTTATTACTTTCCCGAGCCTCCTCTATACGAATCCGTAAAAAGAAAAAAATACGGAACTCTTAGTTTCCAAGATACGATAGGGAGGGGGAGGAAGGGGGGCGAAAAGGGGAGGTTTGGCACTTTTCCCATACTCGCGGGAGTTATTTGTTTACGAATCTGTCAAAATATACCCACCTCCCCATCCACCATCTGGGAGAACAATTATGTCAGTCAGTCAGTGAGTCAGTGAGTGGTAATTGAGCTTTATATAGTATAACTAGTATTTTCGTGGGTGCGCGAGCTGCGCGCAGCTCGCGTGTTGTCGTGTTCTTGAGACGTATTCCTTACCATCATAAAATTTTGAGAATCCATAGGAATCCTTAAAATAATTGGAAAATCCGTTACAACTACCCCTAAATCAGTATGAAAACCCTTAAGAACCCCTAAAACATTCTAAAAACCAAATAAAATTAAAGTAAAAACCGTATTTAAAACCTCAGTCCCATAAAAAAACACTACCCTAAAGTTTGCTTGTCGTCGCCCCTGAGTTACGCTTCACCCACTCGACCTTCGTTACGCTACGGATGTCGCCGGCTCGCTTCGCTCGCCACCTCCCCCCTTCTCTCCACTCGGTCTCGCAGGTTCGCTCCACTCAGAACCTACCACCACTGGACAGGTTTCGACGCCTACTATAATATTTGTTCAAACACCCAATTGCTATCTCTAACCGTTACGAAGTTACAGCCCTTTCAATTTTAGGGGAGGTTGGGGAGGTGAGGATACCCTCCGTATACAAATTTAAACGCTCCTCAATAATAATTTAAAGTGAAAATCAAAAAGCCGCTACTTGTCCTAGTATCCGAGATACGATGGGGGGAGGGGTGAAGGGGGGGAGAGTGGGGAGTTTTGAAAACTGATCTTGACTAACGCGTTGCCCCTTTATATGAATCTGAAAAAAAAAATGTTCCAAGTCTTTCAATTTCCGAGATCCGCCTAAAGGGGGTGAAAAGGGGGGCAAGGGGGGCAATTTTGAAAACTGGTTTTTACTTTCCCGAGCCTCCTCTACACGAATCTGAAAAAAAGAATGTTCCAAGTCTCTCAACTTCCGAGATCCGCCTTAAGGTGGGAGAAGGGGGATAAGTGGATCAACTTTTGAAAACTGGTTTTTACTTTTCCGAGCCTCCTCTATACGAATCTGAAAAAAAAAATGTTCTAAGTCTCTTAAATTCCGAGATCCGCCTTAAGGGGGTGAAAAGGGGGGCAAGGGGGGCAATTTTGAAAACTGGTTTTTACTTTTCCGAGCTTTCTCTATACGAATCTGAAAAAAAAAAATGTTCCAAGTCTCTTAACTTCCGAGATCCGCCTTAAGGGGGTGAAAAGGGGGGCAAGGGGGGCAACTTTGAAAACTGGTTTTTACTTTCCCAAGCCTCCTCTATACGAACCTGAAAAAAAAAAATGTTCCAGTTCTTTCAATTTCCGAGATCCGCCTAAAGAGGGGAGAAGGGGGAAAAAGGGGTCAATTTTGAAAACTTGTTTTTTACTTCTCCAAGCCTTCTCTATACGAATCCGTAAAAAACAAAAAATACGGGTCTCTTTGTTTCCGAGATACGATAGGGACGGGGAGGAAAGGGGGCGAAAAGGGGAGGTTTGGCACTTTTCCCATACTCGCGGGAGTTAGTTGTTTACGAATCTGTCAAAATATACCCACCTCCCCATCCACCATCTGGGAGAACAATTATGTCAGTGAGTCAGTCAGTCAGTCAGTGAGTGGTAATCGAGCTTTATATAGTATAATAACTAGTATTTGCGTGGGTGCGCGAGCTGCGCGCAGCTCGCGTGTTGTCGTGTTCTTGAGAAGTATTCCTTACCATCATAAAATTTTGAGAATCCATAGGAATCCTTAAAATAATTGGAAAATCCGTTACAACTACCCCTAAATCAGTATGAAAACCCTTAAGTACCCCCCTAAAACATTCTAAAAACTAATTCAATAAAAAAAAAAGTAAAAAAAAAATGAGAATTCATTAAAATCGTTAAAAGCTGAGTTACGCACCTACCTACCACCAGACAGGTTTCGACGCCTACTACAATATTTGTTCAAACACCCAATGGCTATCTCTAACCGTTACGAAGTTATAGCCCTTTTATTTTTAGGGGAGGTTTGGGAGGGGAGGATACCCTCCGCTTACAAATTTAAACGCTCCTCATTAGTAATTTATAGTAAAAATCAAAAAGCCGCTACGTGTCCTAGTTTCCGAGATACGATGGGGGGAGGGGTGAAGGGGGGGAGAGTGGGGAGTTTTGAAAAATGATTTTAAATAACTCTAGGCCCCTTCTTACGAATCTGAAAAAAAAAATGTTCCAAGTCTCTCAACTTCTGAGATCCGCCTAAAGGGGGGAGAAGGGGGAAAAAAGGGTCAATTTTGAAAACTGGTTATTACTTTCCCGAGTCTCTTCTATACGAATCCATAAAAAGTAAAAAATACGGGTCTCTTAGTTTCCGAGATACGATAGGGAGGGGGAAGAAGGGGGGTGAAAAGGGGAGGTTTGGCACTTTTCCTATACTCGCAAGAGTTACTTGTTTACGAATCTGTCAAAATATACCCCCCTGCCCATCCACCATCTGGGAGAACAATTATGTCAATGAGTCAGTCAGTCAGTGAGTCAGTCAGTGGTAATCGAGCTTTATATAGTATAACTAGTATTTGCGTGGGTGCGCGAGCTGCGCGCAGCTCGCGTGTTGTCGTGTTCTTGAGAAGTATTCCTTACCATCATAAAATTTTGAGAATCCATAGATATCCTTAAAATAATTGGAAAAACCGTTACAACTACCCCTAAATCAGTATGAAAACCCTTAAGAACCCCTAAAACATTCTAAAACCTAATTGAATAAATAAAAAAAAGTTAAAAAAAAAGAATTCATTAGAAACGTTAAAAAATGAGTTACGCTTCACCCACTCAACCTTCGTTACTCCACTCGGTCTCGCAGTTTCGCTCCACTCAGGACCTACCTACCACCGGACATATTTGTTCAAACACCCAGTGGCTATCTCTAACCGTTACGAAGTTACAGCCCTTTCAATTTTAGGGGAGGTTGGGGAGGGGAGGAAATGGTATACAAATTTTTAATTTCAACGCCCTCAATAGTTTTAGGTAAGAATCAAAAGATTTTTCAGTAGAAATAAAAGGGGTGAAGGGGGGGGGGGGGGAGAGTGGGGAGTTTTGAAAAATAATTTCGACTAACGCATTGCCCCTTCTTACAAATTTGAAAAAAAAATGTTCCAAGTCTCTCAACTTCCGAGATCCGCCTAAAGGGGGGAGAAGGGGGAAAAAGGGGTCAATTTTGAAAACTGGTTTTTACTTTTCCGAGCCTCCTCTATACGAATCTGAAAAAAAAAATGTTTCAAGTCTCTTTGTTTCCGAGATACGATAGGGAGGGGGAGGAAGGGGGGCGAAAAGGGGAGGTTTGGCACTTTTCCCAAACTCGCGGGAGTTACTTGTTTACGAATCTGTCAAAATACACCCCCCTCCCCATCCACCATCTGGGAGAACAATTCTGTCAGTGAGTCAGTCAGTGGTAATCGAGCTTTATATAATATAACTAGTATTTGCGTGGGTGCGCGAGCTGCGCGCAGCTCGCGTGTTGTCGTGTTCTTGAGAAGTATTCCTCACCATCATAAAATTTTGAGAATCCATAGGAATCCTTAAAATAATTGGAAAATCCGTTACAACTACCCCTATTAAAGTAAAAAACCGTATTTAAAAACTCAGTCCCATAAAAAAAAACTACCCTAAAGTTTGCTTGTCGTCGCCCTGAGTTACGCTTCACCCACTCAACCTTCGTTACGCTGCGGAGCTACTCGGTCTCGCAGGTTCGCTCCACTCAGAATCTACCTACCACCAGACAGGTTTCGACGCCTACTATAATATTTGTTCAAACACATAATGGCTATCTCTGACCGTTACGAAGTTATAGCCCTTTTATTTTTAGGGGAGGTTGGGGACGGGAGGATACCCTCCGTATACAAATTTAAACACTCCGCAATAATAATTTATAGTAAAAATAAAAAAGGCGCTACGTGTCCTAGTTTCCAAGATACGATGGGGGGAGGGGTGAAGGGGGGGAGAGTGGGGAGTTTTGAAAAATGATTTTGACTAACTCTAGGCCCCATCTTACGAATCTGAAAAAAAAAATGTTCCAAGTCTCTCAACTTCTGAGATCCGCCTAAAGGGGGGAGAAGGGGGAAAAAGGGGTCAATTTAGAAAACTGGTTTTTACTTCCCCGAGCCTCCTCTATACGAATCTGTAAAAAACAAAAAATACGGGTCTCTTAGTTTCTGAGATACGATGGGGGGAGGGGTGAAGGGGGGGAGAGTGGGGAGTTTTAAAAAGTGATTTTGACTAACGCGTCACCCCTTTATATGAATCTGAAAAAAAAAATGTTCCAAGTCTCTCAACTTCTGAGATCCGCCTAAAGGGGGGAGAAGGGGGAAAAAGGGGTTAATTTTGAAAACTGGTTTTTACTTCTCCGAGCCTCCTCTATACGAATCCGTAAAAAACGAAAAATACGGGTCTCTTTGTTTCCGAGATACGATAGGGAGGGGGAGGAAGTGGGGCGAAAAGGGGAGGTTTGGCAATTTTCCCATACTCGCGGGAGTTACTTGTTTACGAATCTGTCAAAATATACCCACCTCCCCATCCACCATCTGGGAGAACAATTATGTCAGTGAGTCAGTCAGTCAGTCAGTGAGTGGTAATCGAGCTTTATATAGTATAACTAGTATTTGCGTGTTGCGCGAGGTGCAAGCACCTCGCGTGCTTGTGCTGGTACATTTTTCACTTTAAAAACCCCTAAATGTAGTAAAAATGTCAAACATAACCCTAAAAGAGTCTTTCACTTTTCAAACTCTAGTGAAATGCCAAATTTCCACTTGATTAAGCTCCTATTTATTCTAAATCTCAGCACCTCCAAATCACTCTAAAACGATACCCATATTCAAATTTTTGAATAAAATCAAGTTTCTCATTTTGAAAATCATTATGAGCGGCCCTTGCAGCAGTACAAATACCCTTAGGAACCCCTAAATCAGTATGAAGCAGTCTAAGAACCCTTAAGATCCGCTAAAACAATTTACCTACAACCTTCATTAAAAACTCAGACCTATAAGCTATCTTGACCTTATCCCTACCACCACCGGACAGGTTTTGACACTAACTATAATATTTGTTCAATTACTTAATGGCTATCTGTAACCGTTATGAAGTTACACCCTTTCTTTTTTTGAGAAAATATTTTTTTTTCGAATGTACAGTGTCGACCAAAAGTCGATAGGCAATCTCACAAAGCAATAGCTTGACGTTTAGTTTGACTTACGACCTTCTACTTTTAAAAAAATAGACATTGTCATCTACAAGTAAATGTAGTCCAAAATTTCAACATTGAAATATAAGTCAAGATGGCCTAGTGGTTAGGCGCGTCCACGTCTAAGAGTGAATCAGTAAGCCGTGAGTTAAAATCTCACGTTGTTACTTTTAGACTTTTTGTAAGTGTTTACTCGATTGGAAGTAATGGGACAGAAAAATATTCTCGCTTTGTTCACACATTTCATAAAGTTAGAAGAAGGTAGATCATAGAAAAATAAGTCAAGAATTTATATTTCTGTGAGGTAAACCTGAGTTTTATGAATATTTTACTTGATCGAAATGAACGTTGTCGTTTGGTTGTGTTAAATTTGGTTAGTGATGTGTGGTTTAAGATAGCGGTATTGTTGTTGGTATTTCTCAAAATGCAGGCAAATATTGATATTGAGGCGAGGGCGACTAATATTATCGTGCTGCATAAAATTGGTCTTAATAGAACACGAATATCTGAAGAAACCGGACTAATGTGAGTATTATATTTATGAATTATTGTAACAAAGTTTTATTAAAAATTAAAGCCTACTTTGTTATTGTTTATTTATTTGGTGACATAGGGATTAATAAATTGATTTTAAATCCATCATGAGGCATAAAAGATAAATAATTAGTGTTAATTATTGGATTTATAAATGCAGAGTGAATGATAACTTCAGTATTTTATTATAGCTGCATAACATAATTTTTTTGTTTTTTGTTTTAGAGGAATACTGTGAGTAGATCAAAAGGCCTTGCTAGTCGACAATGAAGTGGAAAGCCGTCGCTTATTATCGGCTATAGGTTGGCGAATAAGAAACAAATGGTTTCACACCTACGAGACACTTTGTGGAATTATTTGACACCTCATCGCAAACTGTTCGCCGTGCCCTCCACGCTGAAGGCTTGTATCACGAAGACCAGCTAAGAAGCCCTTCTTGACAGAAAGAGTTATAGAAGAACGATTACGTTTCGCACGGGATTATTTAGATTTTTACTGGAATACTACCATGAGAAGACTCAAAAAACTGACAAAATATTTAGTGAATATTAACTTATCCGTAATTATATTAATTATCTTAAATTGAGGTTTAGTTTTTAATCTTCTTTTCTTCGGGAAAATGAACACTTAAACTATAACCTCAATACGAGTTACATTTATTGTGACGTCACAAAAAAAAATATTCATAAAGTCTAAATGATTTATATTAGTTTTCAATAAATTCTGCTGATTACCGATACCTATATTATGTGGGTATCAACTATATGTTATATTTGTGTGATTAGAATATCCTTTCCTTGTTACATAAGTATGTTATTATGAATTGAAAGTAAGTGGGTATACCGTATACAATAAAAAATCTTATGATCGGTTACAAGAGAACTTTTTTACATCTAGGTAGGAATGTGACGTTACAATTATCATAAAAGTTTGTTAATTTTATAAATAAATAAAACGAATAAACATTTTTGTTATCATTCACCACGACTTTTTTATTTCCACCTTCCAACACCGAACAGCTAAAATAATAAATAAATAGTTGAATAATAATACTATGTTTTTTTTTACTAATATTTAACTTATTCTTATAAAAAATAAATAATGAACCAACAACTAATGTTACCAAGAAACAAAAACCCCACGTTGTTAACAGGATTCGAACTCGGATCTCTTTGATCGTGAATCCTACTGATTACCCCAACAGCTATCAACACATGGAAAATAGATGTGAATTTAAGCTATCCAATGGTAAGAACAGGTCGCTACACAAATAAGGTTTGCTGCGTGTATAATAAAAGAAACGGAAATATATTCTTATGCTTCGTGGAGTGTGACGCGCGACATGCGATTGGGCGAACTCTGTGGCTGTGGTGTGCGTACTGTATTGAGACCACTTACACATACAGACGCACGGACGCTCGACCGTGCGTTCACAGCAATACAATCCTTAGCGTGCCTCAGAACTTATCAACGCTTACTGTACATAGTCACCTCTGAGTTACGCTTCACCCACTCAACCTTGGTTACGCAACGGACGTCGCCGGCTTGCTTCGCTCGCCACCTCCCCCTTCGCTCCACTCGGTCTCGCAGGTTCGCTCCATTCAGGACCTACCTACCATCGGAAAGCTATCGTTACCGTACCACCACCGGAGACCGGACAAGTTTCGACGCCTACTATATAATTTGTTCAAACACCTAATTGCTAACCGTTATGAAGTTACAGCTCTTTCAATTTTAGAGGTTGGGGTGGGGAGGGCAAGGTATACAAATTTCAACGCCCCTCAATAGTTTTAATAAACAGTCAAAAATGTAATAACGTCAGTAGTTACCTATTTTTATTGTGATAAAAAGATTACTTATCAAACACTGTCATCATGTAAAAATAGAAATTACACTAAACAGATGGTCGGATCGGGCGGTCTAAAAAAAAAGCTGCCGCCCTATCTCCCGTCAGCCATGTCGTCGGAGCTCCGCCGGCCTTCGGCCTACGCTCCTCATGTCCCAAATTCGGACTTCTGGGACATAAAGTTGTAATACTACTTCGGACCAATCATGGTGGTCGACATACGCAGGGCAAGTATTAAAGAAAACAACTTCTAAACTTTAAAAATAAAAACCGATGATACTATCTCAATCACCGACTTATTACATAGACCACGGGCCATCGGGCATTATTAATAATGGCCGGTCAAAGTGATAAATTAATCACTTTGCCCATTGCTCTTGGGCTTTATTAATAATGGCCGGTCCTTATTAATAATGCCCAGTTAATCACGTCGCTTGTAACATATATATCATTCTATTCGGTTCGGTTTGGTTTTGTGTTATTGAGAAGTATTCCTTACCCTTATAAAATTTTGAGAATCCTTAAAAATCCTTAATGAATTGGAAAATCCATTAGAGCCCTTAGAAGATTTTGTAAAATACTTCTGAATATTTTTTAAACCTTTAAGAGAACCCTTACAGCAGTACGAAAACCCTAAGGAACCCCTAAATCAATATGAAAACCTTTAAGAGCCCCTCATTCTAAAAACTAACTCAGTAAAAAATAAAAATTGAAGTAAAAAAATGAGAATTTATTTTAAAGATTTAAACATTAATACAGTCTTAAACCTTATTTAAAAACTCAGACTTTTTCCCATAAAAAAAAACAATACCCAAAAGTTTGCTTGTCGTCGCCCCTATTTTTTTTTTTCGGTTGGGAGTTCATCAAAATGACTCCTCCCGCTCTGGGCGGAGCACGAGTAAGTATCACAGTTTTACTGACTAAAACCCATCCGTGTTCCTTCATCGCCCTTTGTGTTCCGGGGCCACGGTTGTTCTTTCGAACAGTCCCGCAACCCCGGCAGGCATCGGCCCTTGCGGACCCCTTCCTATTGCTGACTCTGCGTTTGTCGTCACCCCCTTGAGTTACGCTTCACCCACTCAACCATCGTTACGCTACGGACCTACCTACCATCGGAAAGCTATCGCCACCTTATCCCTACTCTACGGGGTTCGCCCTTCGCTTTACCGGTATCACCACCGGACAGGTTTCGACGTCTACTATAATATTTGTTCAAACCCATAATGGCTATCTCTAACAGTTATGAAGTTACAACCCTTTAAATTTTAGGGGAGGTTGGGGTGGGGATTGGCGAGGGTATACAAATTTCAACACCCCTCAATAGTTTAGGTTAGAATCAATACGAAAGCGTATGCGTGCGTAGTACTTACATAGTTACAGTTCCCGGCACGTAACTTGGCAAGAGTCGTTAGATGCGCAGAAGTCGTTTTTTAGGTCTCTTTGGTGGTCAAGCGGGACGCGGGGTATGACGTAGCGCCGATCAAAGCGCGCGATTGGTGCGTCAGTCGACCCTTGCCTCCCGCACCGCGTCCTACATTCCGTTCGCTCCCGATTACACTTGCATGCACGAAAGTTGTACCCTTTGTTTTTGTTGACTTTTAGGTACGAGTTCAGTTTTAGTTTTAAATTAAGTTTTTGTTACGAGTTATTGTTATTGTTTTAAATTTAGTTTTTGTTACGAGTTGTTGTTATTGTTTTAAATTAAGTTTTTTGTTATGTTTATTACATAATATGCTAGTTCAAGTGGTAGTTCTAATTTGATGCCAGGGGTAACAGTATTATTAACCGATAGTGACGACGAGAACCTATAATTTTTAATAATAATACCTTTTTTACATACATAATAAAAAAAATGCATATTATATTTTATTTATAACACCTAATAAATGTCACGAATTCCTTTGCTTTGTTTAACAACATCATCAAAAATAAATAATGGCAATAACCATAATGACAATCAATAAAAGTGACCAGTTTTTTGTTCCACTAAGTGCACGTTGCGCGAACTTGCCCCCACTACGCCAAAACCTTGCCAATTTACGTGCCGGGAACTGTAGTTGCGGAGCGTTTTGGCGTGGCGCGAAATTTAAAATTAGAATTCAAATATTTTTTCCGTATGTATATAGTCGCCTCTGAGTTACGCTTCACCCTTTCAACCTTCGTTACGCTATGGAAGTCACCGGCTCGCTTCGCTCGCCACCTCTCCCCTTCGCTTTACCGGTACCACCACCGGACAGGTTTCGACGCCTACTATAATATTTGTTCAAGCACCTAATGGCTATCTCTAACCGTTATGAAGTTACAGCCCTTCAAATTTTAGGGGAGTTTTAGGACGGGAGAGAAGAGTGTTAAAATTTCAACGCCCTTCAATAGTTCTAGGTAGGAATAAAAACAAAACCACTACATGTCCTAGTTTCCGAGATACGATGGATGGGAGGGGTGAAGGGGGGAGAGGGGGGTGTTGTGAAAAATGATTCTGACTAACGCATTGCTCCTTTATATGAATCTGAAAAAAAAGTTTCAATTCTCTGAACTTCCGAGATCCACCTAAAGAGGGGGAGAAGGGGGGCAAGGGGGGTAACATTGAAAAATGTTTTATACTTCCCCGAGCCTCCTCTATACAAATCAGTAAAAAAAAAACACGGGTCTCTTAGTTTCCGAGATACGATAGGGAGGGGTGGGAAGGGGGGCAAAAAGTGGTTTGGAACATTTTCCCTACTCGTGAGAGTAACTTGATTATGAATCTGTCAAAATATACCCCTCTCCCTCTCCACCGTCCGGGAGAACAATAATGTCAGTGAGTGGTATTCGAACAAGGTTTCAAAAACCGAAAATGGCACGGCCGCCATCTTGAATATTTAAAATGTCACAATTTTTCTAAAGTAACCAGGATACAAGCTACCTGTCTGTAAAAACACGGTGGCTGTCCGTTGACTTTGGTAGAACGAAAGAATTCGCCAAAGTCGGGTCTGACCCTGAAAATTCAAGCCCCAATGGCTCTCGGGGTTGCCAGTTGTAAGTGATGAAAATGGTCAAATAACATTTGGGGGACCCCAATGTTGCCGGCTGGTCAAAGTCTCCATTAAAAATATCATTATTTCTACTTTTCATATTTTTGGGGAGAATCTGAGAAAATACCCTAAAAATGGGGAAAAATTTTGCACCAGGCAACACTCCTCAACGAAATAAACAACCGGTTCATACAACACAATCCAGTCGGGGGATGCCACCTGTCTGATTTATTGTGTAAAAAATTGGGATTTTTCGTCATTTCTACAAGATGGCCGCCACACTGTCCGCCATCTTGTTTTTCTTAAAAGTCATAATTTTCCTGAAATCTCAAGGACATGGGCTACCGATCGGTGTACTTGGTGTTGCCAACTTTTGAGTTTAATAGAACAAAAAAACTCGCCAAAGTCGGGTCTGACCCAAAAATTCAAACCCCAATGGCTCTCGGGGTTGCCAGCTCAAAATAATAAAAATGGTCAAATGTCATTTGGGAGACCCAAATGTTGCCGGCTAGTCAAAGTCTCTATTTAAAATGTCGTCATTTCTACTTTTCATGTTTTTGGGGAAGATCTGGGAAAATTACCCCAAAAGTGGGGAGAATTTTTGCACCAGGCAACACTCCTCAGCAATACACACAACCGGTTCATACAACACAATCCAGTGGGGGGATGCCAGCTGTCCCATTTATCGTGTTGAAAATTGGGATTTTTTGTCATTTTTACAAGATGGCCGCCCCGCTGTCCGCCATCTTATTTTTCCGAAAAGTCATAATTTTCCTGAAATTTTAAGAATATAGGCTACCAAACGGTGTGCGTAGTATTGCCAACTTTTGAGTTTGATAGAACAAAAGAACTTGCCAAATTCGGGTCTGACCCAAAAATGCAAACCCCAATGGCTCTCGGGGTTGCCAGCTCAAAGTGATGAAAATGGTCAAATGTCATTTGGGACACTCCGATGTTGCCGGTTATTCAAAGTCTCTATTCAAAATATCGTTATTTCTACTTTTCATGTTTTCGGGGCAAATCTGGGAAAGTACCCTAGAAATGGGGAATTTTTTTGCACCAGGCAACACTCCTCCACGAAACACATAACCGCTCTGTACAAATCGAACCAGTGAGATGTTGCCAACTGCACGAAAAATAGATTTGAAAAAAGTCAAAATTTCAAGTTTTTACAAAATGGCCGCCACAGCGTCCGCCATCTTGTTTTTCTGAAAAGTCATAATTTTCCTGAAATCTCAAGTATAAAGGCCACCGACCAATTTATCTGGTGTTGCCAACTTTTGAGTTTGGTAGAACAAAAGAACTCGTCAAAGTCAAAAAGTCCAAAAAATTAAAATATTCAATATTTTTTGGGGTTGCCAACTAAAACGAACTAAAATGGTCAAATGTCATTTGGGGGACCCCAATGTTGCCAGCTAGTCAAAGTCTCTATTCAAAATGTCCTTATTTCTACTTTTCATGTTTTTGGGGTAAATCTGGCAAAATACCCTAAAAATGGGGAATTTTTTCGCACCAGGCAACACTCCTCTATAAACCACACAACCGCTCGCTAAAACTTAAACCCGTCAGATGTTGCCAACAACCCGAAAAATGGATTTGAAAAAAATCGAAAATTATAACTTTTTACAAGATGGCCGCCATACTCTTCGCCATTTTGTTTTTCTGAAAAGTCACAATTTTTCTAAAATCTCAAGGATATAAGCCATTGACAAGTGTTATTGGTGTTGTCAACTTTTGAAATCCGTAGAACAAAACAATTCGTCAAAGTTTAGTGCAAAAAGTCGAAGATTTCAAAACGTCCCAGCGCAGCAGCCACCTTGTTTTTTTTTTTTTTTTTTACTTTTTTTTTAAACCATTCTAGATTTTGAATAGGACCTATGAGTCGAAACTCGTCCAAGTCTTTTCCCCACCGAAACCGGAAATGGACTCGGCCGCCATCTTGGATTTGAATCTCCTCTATAATTTTCCTCTACTCACTCTATGGTATTCTACATTTTTCCCAAACATTCCCCTAACCCATCTCTCACCCACTCCGAGAAACGACATGTCAATGAGTCAGTGAGTGAGTGAGTGGTCTTGTAGTTTTATATAATATAAATAATATAACTAGTATTTGCGTGGGTGCGCGAGCTGCGCGCAGCTCGCGTGTTGTCGTGTTCTTGAGAAGTATTACCTTACCATCATAAAATTTTGAGAATCTATAGGAATCCTTAAAATAATTGGAAAATCCGTTACAACTACCCCTATATCAGTATGAAAACCCCTAAGAACCCCTAAAACATTCTAAAAACCAATTAAAATTAAAAACCGTATTTAAAAACTTAGTCCCATAAAAAAAACACTACCCTAAAGTTTGCTTCTCGTCGGCCTGAGTTACGCTTCACCCACTCAACCTTCGTTACGCTGCGGAGGTCGCCGGCTCGCTTCGCTCGCCACCTCCCCCTTCGCTCCACTCAGAACCTACCACCACCGGACAGGTTTTGACGCCTACTATAATATTTGTTCAAGCACCCAATGGCTATCTCTGACCGTTACGCATTATAGCCCTTTTATTTTTAGGGGAGGTTGGGGAGGGGAGGAAATGGTATACAAATTTTTAATTTCAACGCCCTCAATAGTTTTAGGTAAGAATCAAAAGATTTTTCAGTATTAAAAAAGGGGGTGAAGAGGGGGGGGGGGGGAGAGTGGGGATTTTTGAAAAATATTTTCGACTAACGCGTTGCCCCTTCATCATATCATCTTCCTGCCCTTATCCCATGTTACTTGGGGTCGGCGCAACACGTTTTCTTCTTCCATTCTCCTCTGTCAACCGTCACGCAATCATTTACACCTTTTTCCCTCATATCATTCCTCACACAATCCATCCATCTTTTCCTTGGCCTTCCTCTCGCTCTCCATCCATCCACGTTTATATTCATCACTCTTTTAGTCACATGCGATTCTTCCCTCCTCATCACATGCCTATACCAAGACAGTCGATTCCCTTTTAACTTTTCTGTAACTGGCGCAACTTTCAAACTTCCTCTAATATACTCATTCCTTATTTTATCCATTCTTGTCACACCACACATCCACCTCAACATTCTCATCTCCGCTACATGCAATCTTTTTTCATCCATCTTCTTCACAGCCCAACATTCCGATCCATACAGTACGACAGGTCTAATCACGGACTTGTATATTTTCCCCTTTAACTTGAGAGGCATCCGTGGGTCGCAAGTTGTTCCAGTGACCTGTCGCCATTTCATCCATCCTGAGTTGATCCGGTGCGTTACGTCACGGTCTACTTCACCATCGCCTTGGACAAGCGACCCGAGGTACCGGAAATCGGAACAGATCGGTATGGGTGTTCCGGCAAGAGTTATTGGCGTAGGACTGGAGAGACCGCCGAAATCACAGAATAGCTGGTATTCTGTTTTGGACCTACTTAATTTCAGGCCAACATTCTCCAATCTTTGCCACCACACCTCCAATCTGTTCTGGACCTCTAGGCCACTCTCGGCAACCAACACAATGTCGTCGGCAAACAGCATACACCAGGGAGCCTCTTCCTGAATGTCCGACGTAAGTGCGTCCATTATCAGCAGGAAGAGGTAGGGGCTTAGAGCCGACCCTTGGTGCGTTGCCCCTTCATATGGGTATGAAAAAAAAATGTTCCAAGTCTCTCAATTTCTGAGATCCGCCTAAAGGGGGTGAAAAGGGGGGCAAGGGGGGCCACTTTGAAAACTGGTTATTACTTTCCCGAGCCTCCTCTATACGAATGCGTAAAAAGAAAAAAATACGGGTCTCTTAGTTTCCGAGATACGATAGGGAGGGGGAGGAAGGGGGGGCGAAAAGGGGAGGTTTGGCACTTTTTCCATACTCGCGGGAGTTATTTGTTTATGAATCTGTCAAAATATACCTCCTTCCCCATCCACCATCTGGGAGAACAATTATGTCAATGAGTCAGTCAGTCAGTGAGTGGTCTTGTAGTTTTATATAATATAAAATAAAATAATATAAATAATAATAAATAATAATTTATTTTTATATTATATAAAACTACAAGACCACTCACTGACTGACTGATTGACATGTCGTTTCTCGGAATGGGTGAGAGATGGGTTAGAGGAATGTTTGGGAAAAATGTAGAGTACCATAAAGTAAGTAGAGGAAAATTATAGAGGAGATTCAAATCCAAGATGGCGGCCGAGTCCATTTCCGGTTTCGGTGGGGAAAAGACTTGGACGAGTTTCGACTCATAGGTCCTATTCAAAATCAAGAACGATAAAAAAAAAAAAGTAAAAAAAAAAAAAAAACAAGATGGCGGCTGCGCTGGGACGTTTTGAAATCTTCGACTTTTTGCACTAAACTTTGACGAATTGTTTTGTTCTACCGATTTCAAAAGTTGGCAACAACAATAACACCTGTCGGTGGCATATATCCTTGAGATTTCATAAAAATTGTGACTTTTCAGAAAAACAAAATGGCGAAGAGTATGGCGGCCATCTTGTAAAAAGTTATAATTTTCGATTTTTTTCAAATCCATGTTTCGGGTTGTTGGCAACATCCGACGGGTTCGAGTTGTACCAAGCGGTTGTATGGTTTATAGAGGAGTGTTGCATGGTGCAAAAAATTTCCCAATTTTTAGGGTAATTTGCCAGATTTTCCCCGAAAACATGAAAAGTAGAAATAAGGACATTTTGAATAGAGACTTTGACTAGCTGGCAACATTGGGGTCCTCCAAATGACATTTGACCATTTTGGTTCGTTTTAGTTGGCAACCCCAAAAAATATTGAATATTTTAAGTTTTGGGACTTTTTGACTTTGGCGAGTTCTTTTGTTCTACCAAACTCAAAAGTTGGCAACACCACGCACACCGGTCGGTAGCCTATATCCTTGGAATTTCAGGAAAATTATGACTTTTCAGAAAAACAAGATGGCGGACAGTGTGGCGGCCATTTTGTAAAAACTTGAAATTTCGACCTTTTTCAAATCTATTTTTCGTGCAGTTGGCAACATCTGAAGGGTTCGAGCTGTACTGATCGGTTATGTGTTATGTTTTGTAGTGTTGCCTGGTGCAAAAAAAATCCCCATTTTTAGGGTACTTTACCAGATTTTCCCCGAAAACGTGAAAAGTAGAAATAACGATATTTTGAATAGAGACTTTGACTAGCCGGCAACATTGGGGTGCCTCAAATGACATTTGACCATTTTCATCACTTTGAGCTGGCAACCCCGAGAGCCATTGGGCTTTGCATTTTCGGGTCAGACCCGAATTCGGCGAGTTCTTTTGTTCTATCAAACTCAAAAGTTGGCAACACCTAGCACACCCGTTGGTAGCCTATATTCTTGAAATTTCAGGAAAATTATGACTTTTCAGAAAAACAAGATGGCGGACAGTGGGGCGGCCATCTTGTAAAAATTACAAAAAATCCCAATTTTCGACACGATAAATGGGACAGCTGGCATCCCCCCACTGGATTGTGTCGTATGAACCGGTTGTGTGTATTGCCAAGGAGTGTTGCCTGGTGCAAAAATTCTCCCCACTTTTGGGGTAATTTTCCCAGATCTTCCCCAAAAACATGAAAAGTAGAAATGATGACATTTTAAATAGAGACTGACTAGCCGGCAACATTTAGGTCTCCCAAATGACGTTTGACCATTTTTATTATTTTGAGCTGGCAACCCCGAGAGCCATTGGGGTTTGAATTTTTGGGTCAGACCCGACTTTGGCGAGTTCTGTTGTTTTACCAAACTCAAAAGTTGGCAACACCAAGTACACCGATCGGTAGCCCATATCCTTGAAATTTTGGGAAAATTATGACTTTTCAGAAAAACAAGATGGCGGACAGTGTGGCGGCCATCTTGTAGAAATGACGAAAAATCCCAATTTTCGACACAATAGATGTTACAGTTGGCGTCCCCCGACTGGATTGTGTTGTATGAACTGGTTGTGTGTATTGCTGAGGAGTGTTGCCTGGCGCAAAACTTCTCCCCACTTTTGGGGTAATTTTGACCAAAAACATGAAAAGTAGAAATGACGTTATTTTAAATGGAAATTTTGCATAATCACCAAGAATGGGGTGCCCGAAATGACTTTTGACCATTTTCATCACTCTCAGCTGGCAACCCCGAGAGCCATTCGTGCTTGAATCTTCGGGTCGGACCCGACTTTGGCGAGTTCTTTTGTTCTACCAAAGTCAACGTACAGCCACCGTGTTTTTACTGACAGGTAGCTTATATCCTGGTTACTTTAGAAAAATTGTGACATTTTAGAAATTCAATATGGCGGCTGTGCCACTTCCGGTTTCCAAAACCTTGTCCGATTGGGGTCGTTCAAGCGGTTCATCCCACTGAGGGGTATTAGTTTGTAATGGTTTTTTGGATAAGTAAACAAGAAACTTCCACGTGTGGGGTAAAAGTGCCAAACCCCACCTTTTTGCCCCCCTTCTCCCCCCCTCCCTATCTCGTTAGTCGGAAACTAAGAGACCCATGTTCTGTTTTTTTACGGATTCGTATAGAGGAGGCTTGGAAAAGTAAAAAACAATTTTTTAAAGTTGTCCCCCTTGACCCCCTTTTCTATCCTTGTAGGCGTATCTCGAAAAATAAGGGGCCATGTTTTACCTTCCCCTCCCCACCCCAACCTCCCCTAAAATTGAAAGGGCTGTAACTTCATAACGGTTAGAGATAGCAATAAGGTGTTTAAACAAATTATATAGTAGGCGTCGAAACTTGTCCGGTCTCCGATGGTGGTACGGCAACGATAGCTTTCCGATGGTAGGTAGGTCCTGAATGGAGCAAACCTGCGAGATCGAGTGAAGCGAAGGGGTAGGTGGCGAGCGAAGCGAGCCGGCGACCTCCATTGCGTAAACAAAGGTTGAGTGGGTGAAGCGTAACTCAGAGGTGACTATGTACATTCTGAAAAAATATTTTCTCAAAAAAAGAAAGGGCTGTAACTTCATAACGGTTGGAGATAGCCATTAGGTGTTTGAACAAATATTATAGTAGGCGTCAAAACCTGTCCAGTGGTGGTACCGGTAAAGCGAAGGGAGGAGCGGGCGAGGGAAGCGAGCCGGTGACCTCCGTAGCGTAGGAATAAGGTCACGTTAGGTTTCCGGTGGTAGGTAGGTCCTAAGTGGAGTGAAGGGGGGAGGTGGCGAGTGAAACGGCGACCTCCGTAGCGTAATGAATTATATAAAACTACAAGACCACTCACTCACTGACTCATTGACATGTCGTTTCTCGGAATGGGTGAGAGATGGGTTAGGGGTATGTTTTACAATAATGTATAAAACCATAGATTGAGTAGAGGAAAATTATAAAGGAGATTCAAATCCAAGATGGCGGCCGAGTCCATTTCCGGTTTCGGTAGAGAAAAGACTTGGACAAGTTTCGACTCATAGGTCCCATACAAAATCTAAAATTATTTAAAACAAAGTAAAGAAAAAAAAAACAAACAATATGGTGGCTGCGCTTGGACGTTTTGAAATCTTCGATTTTTTGCACTAAACTTTGACGAATTATTTTGTTCTACTGATTTCAAAAGTTGGCAACTCCAAGTACACCATTCGGTGGCCTATGTCCTTGAGATTTCAGAAAAATTGTGACTTTTCAGAAAAACAAGATGGCGAACGCTGTGGCGGCCATTTTGTGAAGAAGTGGAATTTTCGACTTTTTTCAAATCCATTTTTCGGGTAGTTGGCAACATCTGTCGGGTTCGAGTTTTAACAAACGATTGTGTTTCGTTGAGAAAAGTTGCCTGGTTTGAATAAATTCCCCATTTTTAGGGTATTTTCCCAAATTTTCCCTAAAAACATGAAAAGTAGAAATAAGGACATGTTGAATGGAGACTTTGACTAGGTGGCAACATTGGGGTCCCCCGAATGACATTAGATCATTTTGGTTCGTTTAAGTTGGCAACCACAAAAAATATTGAATACATATTTTAATTTTTTGGACTTTTTCACTTTGGCGAGTTCTTTTGTTCTACTAAACTCAAAAGTTGGCAACACCACTTACACCGGTTGGTAGCCTATATCCTTGAGATTTCAGGAAAATTATGACTTTACAGAAAAACAAGATGGCAGACAGTGTGGCGGCCATCTTGTAGAAATGACGAAAAATCCCAATTTTTTACACAATAAATCAGACAGGTGGCATCCCCCGACTGGATTGTGTTGTATGAACCAGTTGTTTATTTCGTTGCGGAGTCTTGCCTGGTGCAAATTTTTTCCCCATTTTTAGGGTATTTTCTCAGATTCTCCCCAAAAATATGAAAAGTAGAAATAATGATATTTTTAATGGAGACTTTGACCAGCCGGCAACATTGGGGTCCCCCAAATGTTATTTGACCATTTTCATCACTTACAACTGGCAACCCCGAGAGCAATTGAGGCTTGAATTTTCAGGGTCAGACACGACTTTGGCGAATTCTTTCGTTCTACCAAAGTCAACGGACAGCCACCGTGTTTTCACAGACAGGTAGCTTGTTTCCTAAATACTTTAGAAAAATTGTGACATTTTAAAAATTCAAGATGGCGGCCGTGCCATTTCCGGTTTTCGAAACCTTGTTCGAATACCACTCACTGACATTATTGTTCTCCCAGACGGTGGAGAGGGAGAGGGGTATATTTTGACAAATTCATAATCAAGTTACTCTCACGAGTAGGGAAAATGTGCCAAACCACTTTTTGCCCCCCCTTCTCCCCCTCTTTAGACGGATCACGGAAGTTCAGAGAATTGAAACTTTTTTTTCAGATTCATAAAATGGAGCAATGCGATACTCGAGGAGCTCGTGGCTAAATAATAACAGCCGCTCGGGTCGATCGTTAGGTTAAGCCGTGCTTGCCTAGGTTGGTCTGTGGATGGGTGACCACCCATTACATACCGAGTTTCCTCCGTGCCTCGGAAAGCACGTTAAGCCGTTGGTCCCGGCTGTCATTTGTAGATCTTTGACAGTCGTTAGGTAGTCAGGGGCCCAAAAAGTCTGACAACCAGTCTTACCAAGGGGTATCGTATTACCCGGTACTAACTGGGTTGTGGAGGTCAGATAGGCAGTCGCTCCATGTAAAATACTGGTATTCAGCTGCATCCGGTTAGATTGGAAGCCGACCCCAACATAGTTGGGAAAAGGCTAGGCAGATGATGATGATGGAGCAATGCGATACTCAGAATCATTTTTCACAACACCCCCTTCTCCCCCCTTCACCCCTCCCACCCATCGTATCTCGGAAACTAGGACATGTAGTGATTTTGTTTTTATTCTTACTTAAAACTATTGAAGGGCGTTGAAATTTTTACACTGTCCCCTCCCGTCCCAAAACTCCCCTAAAATTTGAAGGGCTGTAACTTCATAACGGTTAGAGATAGCCATTAGGTTTTTGAACTAATATTATAGTAGGCGTGTAAACCTATCTGGTGGTGGTACCGGTAAAGCGATTGGAGCAGCGAGCCGGTGACCCCCGTAGCGTAGGGATAAGGTCACGATAGCTTTCCGGTGGTAGGTAGGTCCTGAGTGGAGCGAAGGGTCCGAGGTGGCGAGCGAAGCGAGCCGGCGATCTCCATAGTCGTTATGCTACGGAGGTCGCCGGCTCGCTTCCTTGGCCTTTGTTTAAGTGGGAGAAGCGTAACTAAGAGATGACTATGTACATACGGAAAAAATATTTTGAATTCTTATTTTAAATTTCGCGCCACGCCAAAACGCTCCGCAACTAACTATATAAGTACTACGGACGCTTACGCATTCGTATTGATTCTGACTTAAAACTATTGATGGGCATTGAAATTTTGATTACCCTACCCTCCCCTGCCCAACCTCCCCTAAAATTGAAAAGGCTGTAACTTTATTATGGTTAGACATAGACATTAGGTGTTGGATCAAATATAATAGCAGGCGTCGAAACCTGTCTGGTGGTGGCAGAGATAAGTTCACGATAGCTTTACGGTGGTAGGTTCAATAAGCAAACTTTAGGGTAATGTTTTTTTTAATGGGAAAATGTCTAAGTTTTTAAATAAGGTTTTAAATTGTTTAAGGGGATCCTAAGAGTTCTTAGACTGCTTCATAATAATTTAGGGGTTCCTTAGGGCTTAAGGTTTAGCGGTTTTGTTCAGCTGTAAAAGTAAAGGTTTTCAAAATGTTTAAAAAGTTCAATATTTTTTTTTAAAAGCTTCAAACGGAGTTAGGTAACGGACTTTCAAAATTTTATAAGGGTAAGGAATACTTCTCAATAACACGAAACCCAACCGAACCGAATAGAATGATATGTATGTTACGGGCAACGTGATTAACTGGGCATTATTAATAAGGACCGGCCATTATTAATAATGCCCAAGAACGATGGGCAAAGTGATTAATTTATCACTTTGACCGGCCATTATTAATAATGCCCGACGGCCCGTGGTCTATGTAATAAGTCAGTGTTTGAGATAGCATCATTGTTTTCTTTAATACTTGCCCTGCATAGGTCGACCACCATGATTGGTCCGAATTAGTATTACAACTTTATGTCCCAGAAGTCTGAATTTGGGACATGAGGAGCGTAGGCCGAAGGCCGGCGGAGCTCCGACGACATGGCTGACGGGAGATAGGGCGGCAGCTTTTTTTTTTAGACCACCCGATCCGACCATCTGTTTAGTGTAATTTCAATTTTTACATGATGACAGTGTTTAATAAGTAATATTTTTATCAAAATAAAAGTAGGTAACTACTGATGTTATTACATTTTTGACTGTTTATTAAAACTATTGAGGGGCGTTGAAATTTGTATACCTTCCTCTCCCCACCCCAACCTCTAAAATTGAAAGAGCTGTAACTTCATAACGGTTAGGGATAGCAATTAGGTATTTGAACAAATTATATAGTAGGCGTCGAAATTTGTCCGGTCTCCGGTGGTGGTACGGTAACGATAGCTTTCCGATGGTAGGTAGGTCCTGAATGGAGCGAACCTGCGAGACCGAGTGGAGCGAAGGGGGAGGTGGCGAGCGAAGCGAGCCGGCGACCTCCGTTGCGTAACCAAGGTTGAGTGGGTGAAGCGAAACTCAGAGGTGACTATGTACATTCGGAAAAAATATTTTCTCAAAAAAAAGAAAGGGCTGTAACTTCATAACGGTTACAGATAGCCATTAAGTAATTGAACAAATATTATAGTAAGTGTCAAAACCTGTCCGGTGGTGGTAGGGATAAGGTCAAGAGAGTTTATTGGTCTGAGTTTATAATGAAGGTTTTAGATTGTTTTAGCGGATCTTAAGGGTTCTTAGACTGCTTCATACGTATTTAAGGGTTTCTAAAGACTTGGATGAATTTCGACTCCTAAGTCCCATACAAACTTTTTGTACTAAAATTTGACGAATTATTTTGTTCTACCGATTTAAAACGTTAGCAACACCACTTACACCAGTCGTTGGCCTATCCTTGAAATTTGGTTGAGGAGTGTTGCCTGGTGCAAAAATTCTCTTCACTTTTGTGGTAATTTTACCAGATTTTCCTCGAAAACGTGAAAAGTAGAAATTACGACATTTTAAATGAAAATTTTGGGTAACCACCAAGAATTGGGTGCCCAAAATGACTCATGACCATTTTCATCAATCTCAGCTGACAACCCCGAGAGACAATGGGGCTTGAACATTTGGGTCAGACCCGAGTTTGGCGAGTTCTTTTGTTTTACCAAACTCAAAAGTTGGCAACATCAAGTACACCGGTCAGTAGCCCATATCCTTGAAATTTCAGGAAAATTATGACTTTTCAGAAAAACAAGATGGCGGACAGTGGGGCGACCATCTTGTAAAAAAGACGAAAAATCCAAATTTTCGATACGATAAATGGAACAGCTGGCATCTCCCGACTGGATCGTGTTGTATCAACCGGTGGTGTACTTGGTCAAGGAGTGTTGCCTGGTGCAAAATATCTCCCCACTTTTGGGGTAATTTCCCCCAAAAACATGAAAAGTAGAAATGACGACATTTTAAATGTAAATTTTACATAACCACCAAGAATGGGGTACCCGAAATGACTTTTGACCATTTTCATCACTCTCAGCTGGCAACCCCGAGAGCCATTAGGGCTTGAATTTTCGGGTCATACCAGACTTTGGTGAACTCTTTTGTTCTACTAAAGTCAACGTACAGCCACCGTGTTTTACTGACAGGTAGCTTCTGTCTTGGTTACTTTAGAAAAATTGTGACATTTCAGAAATTCAAGATGGCGGCAGTGCCATTTGCGGTTTCCGAAACCTTACTCGATTACCACTCACTGACATAATTGTTCTTCCACATGGTGGAGGGGGAGGAGCATATGTTTTGACAGATTCAGTAACTCTTACAAGTTGGGGAAATGTGCCATACCTCCCCTTTTTGCCCCCCTTCCCACCCTCAGTATCGTATCTCGGAAAGTAAGAGACCAGTATTTTGTTTTTTTTTACGGATTCGTATAGAGGACGGTTGGTAAAGTTAAAACCAGTTTTAAAAAATGGCCCTCTCCTCCCCCTTCTCCCCCTTTAGGCAAATCTCGGAAGTAAAGAGACCTGGATCATTTTTTTTTCAGATTTATATAAAAAGGCAATGCGTGAGTCAAAATCTTTTTTCCAAAAATCGCATTCTCCCTACCCTTCACCTCTTCCCCCATCGTATCTTGGAAACAAGGACACGTAGCAGCTTTTTGATTTTTACTGTATTTTATTATTAAGGGGAGTTAAAATTTGTATAACCACCCCCCCCTCCCCAACCTCCCCTAAAATTGAAAGTGCTGTAACTTCATAACGGTTAGGGATAGCCATTGGGTGTTTGAACAAATGTTATAGTAGGCGTCAAAACCTGTACGGTGGTAGGTAGATCCACGACAGGGGCGAAGACAAGCAAACTTTAGGGTAATGTTTTTTTTGTAATGGGAAAAGGTCAAAGTTTTTAAATTGTTCAGAGTTTTAAGATTTTGGCGAATTCTTTTGTTCTACCAAAGTCAACGGACAGCCACCGTGTTTTTACAGACAGGTATCCTGGTTACCTTAGAAAAATTGTGACATTTTAGTTCCTTGTTCGAATACCACTCACTGACATCATTGACATCATATTTTGACAGATTCATAATCAAGTAACCCTCACGAGTAGGGAAAATGTGCAAAACCACTTTTTGCCCCCCTTCCCGCCCCTCCCTATCGTATCTCGGAATTTAAGAGACCCGTGACTGATTTGTATAGAGGACGCTTGGGGAAGTATAAAACATTTTTCAATGTTACCACTCTTGCTCCCCTTCTACCCCCCTTCTATCCCCCTTTAGGTGGATCTCGGAATTTCAGAGAATTGAAACTTTTTTTTTCAGATACATATAAAGGAGCAATGCGTTAGAAAGAATCATTTTCCACAACACCCCCCTCTCTCCCCCTTCATCCCTCCCACCCATCGTATCTCAGAAACTAAGACATGTAGCGGTTTTGTTTTTATTCTTACCTAAAACTATTGAAGGGCGTTGAATTTTTTACAGTCCTCCCGTCCCCAACCTCCCCTAAAATTTGAAGGGCTGTAACTTCATAACGGTTAGAGATAGCCATTAGGTGCTTGACCAAATATTATAGTAGGCGTCGAAACCTGTCCAGTGGTGGTACCGGTAAAGCGAAGGGAGGAGCGAGCGAGTGTAGCGAGCCGGCGACTCCCGTAGCGTAGGAAATAGGTCACGATAGCTTTCCGGTGGTAGGTAGGTCCTGAGTGAAGCGATGGGGGGAGGTGGCGAGCGAAGCGAGCCGGTGACCTCCGTAGTCGTTATGCTACGGAGGTCGCCGGCTCGCTTCACTCGCCACCTGTATTTTTCACGAGGCCTTTGGTTAAGTAGGAGCAGCGTAACTCAGAGATGACTATGTACTATCGGGGTGTTTTCCGCCTGACCATTTTAAAATGTTTTCGCTTAAATCATGCGGAGGCGCCGAGCCACGCCCCCTCAAAGTTTGGGCCTATTAGGAAAGCGTCAACTTTGGTGCGCAAAATAACAATAACTCTCGTTTGGCGTGCGTCGTCAATGCGCTCGGCCGATTCGGTATCTTTTCATTCATTTTTTCTACACAAAGTCAACGGGGCGGGGCTAAAGAGCGTTTTTATGTTGCGAGTGCAAGCAAAAATGAGCTTAGTGCTGGTCAGGCGGAAGTGTCCTCGATAGTACATACGGAAAAAATATTATGAATTCTAATTTTAAAATTTGCGCCACGCTAAAACGCTCCGCAACTAACTATATAAGTACTACGCACGCATACGCATTCGTATTGATTCTGACCTAAAACTATTGATGGGCATTGAAATTTTTAATACCCTACCCTCCCCTCCCCAACCTCCCCTAAAATTGAAAGGGCTGTTACTTTATTATGGCTAGACATAGACATTAGTTGTTGGAACAAAAATAATAGCAGGTGTCGAAACCTGTCTGGTGGTGGCAGAGATAAGTTTACGATAGCTTTCCGGTGGTAGGTACAATAAGCAAACTTTAGGGTAATGTTTTTTTTAAATGGTAAAATGTCTAAGTTTTTAAATAAGGTTTTAGATTGTTTAAGGGGATCTTAAGAGTTCTTAGACTGCTTCATAATAATTTAGGGGTTCCTAATAATGCCCGACGGCCCGAGGTCTATATTATAAGTCAGCGTTTGAGATAGCATCATTGTTTTCTTTAATACTTGCCCTGCATAGGTCGACCACCAAGATTGGTTCGAATTAGTATTACAACTTTATGTCCCAGAAGTCCGAATTTGGGACATGAGGAGCGTAGGCCGAAAGCCGGCGGAGCTCCGACGACATGGCTGACGAGAGATAGGGCGGCAGCTTTTTTTTTTAGACCGCCCGATCCGACCATCTGTTTAGTTTAATTTATATTTTTACATGATGACATAGTGTTTGATAAGTAATATTTTTATCACCCCGAAAACTCGAAAAGTACAAATAAATAAATTTTAAATGGAAATTTTGCATTACCACCAAGAATGGGGTGCTCCAAATGATATTTGACCATTTTCATCACTTTCAGCTGGCAACCCCGAGAGCCATGGGGGCTTGAATTTTCGGGTCAGACCCGACTTTGGCGAATTCTTTTGATCTACCAAAGTCAACTGACAGCCACCGTTTCTTTAGGTACTGACAGGTAACTTGTATCCTGTTTATTTTAGGAAAATTATGACATTTCAGAAATTCAAGATGGCGGCCGTGCCATTTCCGGTTTATTACCACTCACTCACTGACGTAATTGTTCTCCCAGATGTTGGAGGGGGAGGGGGTTATATTTTGGCAGATTCGTAAACAAGTAACTCTCACGAGTAGGGAAAAAGTGTCAAACCTCCCCATTTTGTCCCTGTTCCCACCGCTCCCTATCGTATCTCGGAAACAAAGAGACTTGGAACATTTTCTTTTTCAGATTCATATAAGGGGCCCAGAGTTGGTCAAAATCATTTTTCATAACTCCCCCCTCTTCCCCACTTCACCCCTCCCCCGCATTGTATCTCGGAAACCAGGACACGTAGCGGTTTTTTTTTATTCTTACCTAAAACTAATGGGGGGCGTTGAAATATATGTATACCCTCCCCTCCCCAACCTCCCCTAAAATTTGAAGGGCTGTAACTTCATAACGGTTAGAGATAGCCATTAGGTGCTTGAACAAATATTATAGTAGGTGTCGAAACCTCTCCAGTGGTGGTAGTGGTACAGGTAAAGCGAAGGGAGGAGCGAGCGAGTGTAGCGAGCCGGTGACCCCCGAAGCGTAGGGATAAGGTCACGATAGCTTTCCGGTGGTAGGTAGGTCCTGAGTGGAGCGATGGGGGGAGGTGGCGAGCGAAGCGAGCCGGTGACCTCCGTAGTCGTTATGCTACGGAGGTCACCGGCTCGCTTCACTCGCCACCTGTGTTTTTCACGCGGCCTTTGGTTAAGTAGGAGAAGCGTAACTCAGGGATGACTATGTACATTCGGAAAAAATATTTTGAATCCTAATTTTAAATTTCGCGCCACGCCAAAACGCTCCGAAACTAACTATATAAGTACTACGCACGCATACGCATTCGTATTGATTCTGACCTAAAACTTTTGATGGGCATTAAAATTTTTAATACCCTACCCTCCCCTCTCCAACCTCCCCTAAAATTGAAAGGGCTGTAACTTTATTATGGTTAGACATAGACATTAGGTGTTGGAACAAATATAATAGCAGGCGTTGAAACCTGTATGGTGGTGGCAGAGATAAGTTTACAATAGCTTTCCGGTGGTAGGTACAATAAGCAAACTTTAGGGTAATGTTTTTTTTAATGGAAAAATATCTAAGTTTTTAAATAAGGTTTTAGGTTGTTTAAGGGGATCTTAAGAGTTCTTAGACTGCTTCATAATAATTTAGGGGTACCCTTAGGTTTCAGGTTTAGGGTTTTTGTACAGCTGTAAAGGTAAAGGTTTTCAAAATGTTTAAAAAGTTCAATATTTTTTTTTAAAAGCTTCAAACGGAGTTATCTAACGGATTTTCCAATTCATTTAAGGATTACTATCGATTCTCAAAATTTTATAAGGGTAAGGAATTCTTCTCAATAACACGAAACCGAACCGAACCGAATAGAATGATATGTATGTTACGGACAACGTGATTAACTGGGTATTATTATTATGGACCGGCCATTATTAATAATGCCCGACGGCCCGAGGTCTATGTTATAAGTCAGGGTTTGAGATAGCATCATTGTTTTCTTTAATACTTGCCCTGCATAGATATACCACCATGATTGATCCGAATTAGTATTACAACTTTATGTCCCAGAAGTCCGAATTTGGGACATGAGGAGCGTAGGCCGAAGGCCGGCGGAGCTCCGACGACATGGCTGACGGGAGATAGGGCGGCAGCTTTTTTTTTTAGACCGCCCGATCCGACCATCTGTTTAGTGTAATTTCTATTTTTACATGATGACAGTGTTTGATAATTAATATTTTTATCAAAATAAAAGTAGGTAAATACTGATGTTATTACATTTTTGACTATTTATTTTTTAACTACTATGTTCAATAGTTTATTTTTTGTTAACTTTTCATGAAAATTTTGTAAGTTTAAATTCATTTACTAAACAAAAATACTACAGTTCACCTATTTTATTACTTTGCCCAAGATAGGGTGGGCATTATTCATAATGGCCGGGAAAAGTGATTAATCATGCTGTTTTAATCACTTTGCCCAATTGTGTCGGGCATTATGAATACAAACTTTCCGACTTTTTGGCTTTCCGTAGAGTTTGAAAAGTGGAAGACTTTAAATGTTTCTTTTAGGGTTCTAATTGACATTTTTACTACATTTAGGGGTTTTTAAAGTGAAAAATGTACCAGCACAAGCACGCGAGGTGCTTGCACCTCGCGCAACACGCAAATACTAGTTTATATTATATAAAACTACAAGACCACTCACTCACTCACTGACTCATTGACATGTCGTTTCTCGGAGTGGGTGAGAGATGGGTTAGGGGAATGTTTGGGAAAAATGTAGAATACCATAGAGTGAGTAGAGGAAAATTATAGAGGAGATTCAAATCCAAGATGGCGGCCGAGTCCATTTCCGGTTTCGGTGGGGAAAAGACTTGGACGAGTTTCGACTCATAGGTCCTATTCAAAATCTAGAATGGTTTAAAAAAAAAGTAAAAAAAAAAAAAAAAACAAGGTGGCTGCTGCGCTGGGACGTTTTGAAATCTTCGACTTTTTGCACTAAACTTTGACGAATTGTTTTGTTCTACGGATTTCAAAAGTTGACAACACCAATAACACTTGTCAATGGCTTATATCCTTGAGATTTTAGAAAAATTGTGACTTTTCAGAAAAACAAAATGGCGAAGAGTATGGCGGCCATCTTGTAAAAAGTTATAATTTTCGATTTTTTTCAAATCCATTTTTCGGGTTGTTGGCAACATCTGACGGGTTTAAGTTTTAGCGAGCGGTTGTGTGGTTTATAGAGGAGTGTTGCCTGGTGCGAAAAAATTCCCCATTTTTAGGGTATTTTGCCAGATTTACCCCAAAAACATGAAAAGTAGAAATAAGGACATTTTGAATAGAGACTTTGACTAGCTGGCAACATTGGGGTCCCCCAAATGACATTTGACCATTTTAGTTCGTTTTAGTTGGCAACCCCAAAAAATATTGAATATTTTAATTTTTTGGACTTTTTGACTTTGACGAGTTCTTTTGTTCTACCAAACTCAAAAGTTGGCAACACCAGATAAATTGGTCGGTGGCCTTTATACTTGAGATTTCAGGAAAATTATGACTTTTCAGAAAAACAAGATGGCGGACGCTGTGGCGGCCATTTTGTAAAAACTTGAAATTTTGACTTTTTTCAAATCTATTTTTCGTGCAGTTGGCAACATCTCACTGGTTCGATTTGTACAGAGCGGTTATGTGTTTCGTGGAGGAGTGTTGCCTGGTGCAAAAAAATTCCCCATTTCTAGGGTACTTTCCCAGATTTGCCCCGAAAACATGAAAAGTAGAAATAACGATATTTTGAATAAAAACTTTGACTAGCCGGCAACATTAGGGTGCCTTTAATGACATTTGAGCATTTTCATCACTTTGAGCTGGCAACCCCGAGAGCCATTGGCGTTTGCATTTTCGGGTCAGGCCCGAATTTGGCGAGTTCTTTTGTTCTATCAAACTCAAAAGTTGGCAACACCAAGCACACCAGTTGGTAGCCTATATTCTTCAGATTTCAGGAAAATTATGACTTTTCAGAAAAACAAGATGGCGGACAGTGGGGCGACCATCTTGTAAAAATGACAAAAAATCCGATTTTTCGACACGATAAATGGGACAGCTGGCCTCCCCCCACTGGATTGTGTTGTATGAACCGGTTGTGTGTATTGCCAAAGAGTGTTGCCTGGTGCAAAAATCCTCCCCACTTTTGGGGTAATTCTTCCAGATCTTCCCCAAAAACATGAAAAGTAGAAATGACGACATTTTAAATAGAGACTTTGACTAGCCGGCAACATTGTGGTCTCCTAAATGACATTTGACCATTTTCATTACTTTGAGCTGGCAACCCCAAGAGCCATTAGGGTTTGAATATTCGGGTCAGACCCGACTTTGGCGAGTTCTTTTGTTCTACCAAACTCAAAAGTTGGCAACATCAAGTACACCGGTCAGTAGCCCATATCCTTGAGATTTCAGGAAAATTATGACTTTTCAGAAAACAAGATGGCGGACAGTGGGGCGACCATCTTGTAAAAATGACGAAAAATCCCAATTTTCGACACGATAAATGGGACTGCTGGCAATCCCCCGACTGGATCGTATTGTATCAACCGGTTGTGTATTTGGTCAAGGAGTGTTGCCTGGTGCAAAAATTCTCCCCACTTTTGGGGTAATTTTCCCCAAAAACATGAAAAGTAGAAATGACGACATTTTAAATGTAAATTTTGCATAACCACCAAGAATGGGGTGCCCGAAATGACTTTTGACCATTTTTATCACTCTCAGCTGGCAACCCTGAGAGCCATTGGCGCTTGAATCTTCGGGTCGGACCCGACTTTAGCGAGTTCTTTTGTTCTACCAAAGTCAACGTACAGCCACCGTGGTTTTACTGACAGGTAGATTATATCCTGGTTACTTTAGAAAAATTGTGACATTTCAGAAATTCAATATGGCGGCCATGTCACTTCCGTTTTCCAAAACCTTGTCCGATTGGGGTCGTTCAAGCGGTTCATCCCACTGAGGGGTATTAGTTTGTAACAGTTTTTTGGATTAGTAAACAAGAAACTTCCACGTGTGGGGTAAAAGTGCCAAACCCCACCTTTTTGCCCCCCTTCTCCCCCCTCCCTATCTCGTAACTCGGAAACTAAGAGACCCATGTTCTGTTTTTTTACGGATTCTTATAGAGGAGGCTTAGAAAAGTAAAAACCATTTTTCAAAGTTGTCCCCCTTGACCGTATCTCGAAAAATAAGGGGCCATGATTTTTTTTCTTTTCAGATTCATAAAAAGAGGCCCAGAGTTAGTAAAAATAATTTTTCAATACTCCCCCCACTCCCCCCTCCCTTGAGCCCCTCCTCTCTTCACCCCTTTTTATACAACTGAAAAAACTTTTAATTTTTACCTAAAACTATTGAGGGGCGTTGAAATTTGTATACCTTCCCCTCCCCACCCCAACCTCCCCTAAAATTGAAAGGGCTGTAACTTCATAACGGTTAGAGATAGCAATTATGTGTTTAAACAAATTATATAGTAGGCGTCGAAACTTGTCCAGTCTCCGATTGTGGTACGGCAACGATAGCTTTCCGATGGTAGGTAGGTCCTGAATGGAGCAAACCTGCGAGACCAAGTGAAGCGAAGGGGGAGGTGGCGAGCGAAGCGAGCCGGCGACCTACATTGCGTAACCAAGGTTGAGTGGGTGAAGCGTAACTCAGAGGTGACTATGTACATTCTGAAAATATATTTTCTCAAAAAAGAAAGGGCTGTAACTTCATAACGCTTAGAGATTAGCCATTAGGTGTTTGATCAAATATTATAGTAAGTGTCAAAATCTGTCCGGTGGTGGTAGGGATAAGGTCAAGAGAGTTTATTGGTCTGAGTTTATAATGAAGGTTTTAGATTGTTTTAGCGGATCTTAAGGGTTCTTAGACTGCTTCATACGTATTTAAGGGTTTCTAAAGACTTGGATGAATTTCGACTCCTAAGTCCCATACAAACTTTTTGTACTTACTAAAATTTGACGAATTATTTTGTTCTACCGATTTAAAACGTTAGCAACACCACTTACACCAGTCGTTGGCCTTTCCTTGAAATTTGGTTGAGGAGTGTTGCCTGGTGCAAAAATTCTCTTCACTTTTGTGGTAATTTTACCAGATTTTCCTTGAAAACGTGAAAAGTAGAAATTACGACATTTTAAATGAAAATTTTGGGTAACCACCAAGAATTGGGTGCCCAAAATGACTCATGACCATTTTCATCAATCTCAGCTGACAACCCCGAGAGACAATGGGGCTTGAACATTCGGGTCAGACCCGAGTTTGGCGAGTTCTTTTGTTTTACCAAACTCAAAAGTTGGCAACATCAAGTACACCGGTCAGTAGCCCATATCCTTGAAATTTCAGGAAAATTATGACTTTTCAGAAAAACAAGATGGCGGACAGTGGGGCGACCATCTTGTAAAAAAGACGAAAAATCCAAATTTTCGATACGATAAATGGAACAGCTGGCATCTCCCGACTGGATCGTGTTGTATCAACCGGTGGTGTACTTGGTCAAGGAGTGTTGCCTGGTGCAAAATATCTCCCCACTTTTGGGGTAATTTCCCCCAAAAACATGAAAAGTAGAAATGACGACATTTTAAATGGAAATTTTACATAACCACCAAGAATGGGGTGCCCGAAATGACTTTTGACCATTTTCATCACTCTCAGCTGGCAACCCCGAGAGCCATTAGGGCTTGAATTTTCGGGTCATACCGGACTTTGGTGAACTCTTTTGTTCTACTAAAGTCAACGTACAGCCACCGTGTTTTACTGACAGGTAGCTTCTGTCTTGGTTACTTTAGAAAAATTGTGACATTTCAGAAATTCAAGATGGCGGCAGTGCCATTTCCGGTTTCCGAAACCTTGCTCGATTACCACTCACTGACATAATTGTTCTCCCATATGGTGGAGGGGGAGGAGCATATGTTTTGACAGATTCAGTAACTCTTACAAGTTGGGGAAATGTGCCAAACCTCCCCTTTTTGCCCCCCTTCCCACCCTCAATATCGTATCTCGGAAAGTAAGAGACCAGTATTTTGTTTTTTTTTACGGATTCGTATTGAGGACGGTTGGTAAAGTTAAAAACAGTTTTAAAAAATGGCCCTCTCCTCCCCCTTCTCCCCCTTTAGGCAAATCTCGGAAGTAAAGAGACCTGGATCATTTTTTTTTCAGATTTATATAAAAAGGCAATGCGTGAGTCAAAATCTTTTTTCCAAAAATCGCATTCTCCCTACCGTAACACGTAGCAGCTTTTTGATTTTTACTGTATTTTATTGTTTTAATTCTTACCTAAAACTATTGAGGGGCGTTGAAATTAAAAATTTGTATAACCACCCCCCCCTCCCCAACCTCCCCTAAAATTGAAAGTGCTGTAACTTCATAACGGTTAGGGATAGCCATTGGGTGTTTGAACAAATATTATAGTAGGCGTCAAAACCTGTACGGTGGTAGGTAGATCCACGACAGGGGCGAAGACAAGCAAACTTTAGGGTAATGTTTTTTTTGTAATGGGAAAAGGTCAGAGTTTTTAAATTGTTCAGAGTTTTAAGATTTTGGCGAATTCTTTTGTTCTACCAAAGTCAACGGACAGCCACCGTGTTTTTACAGACAGGTATCCTGGTTACCTTAGAAAAATTGTGACATTTTAGTTCCTTGTTCGAATACCACTCACTGACATCATTGACATCATATTTCGACAGATTCATAATCAAGTAACCCTCACGAGTAGGGAAAATGTGCAAAACCACTTTTTGCCCCCCTTCCCACCCCTCCCCATCGTATCTCGGAATTTAAGAGACCCGTGACTGATTTGTATAGAAGACGCTCGGGGAAGTATAAAACATTTTTCAATGTTAAACCTCTTAAACCTTTAGGCGGATCTCGGAATTTCAGAGAATTGGAACTTTTTTTTTCAGATACATATAAAGGAGCAATGCGTTAGAAAGAATCATTTTTCACAACACCCCCCTCTCTCCCCCTTCATCCCTCCCACCCATCGTATCTCAGAAACTAAGACATGTAGTGGTTTTGTTTTTATTCTTACCTAAAACTATTGAAGGGCGTAGAAATTTTTACACTCCCCCCTCCCGTCCCCAACCTCCCCTAAAATTTGAAGAGCTGTAACTTCATAACGGTTAGAGATAGCCATTAGGTGCTTGACCAAATATAGTAGGCGTCGAAACCTGTCCGGTGGTGGTACCGGTAAAGCGAAGGGAGGAGCGAGCGAGTGTAGCGAGCCGGCGACTCCCGTAGCGTAGGTATTAGGTCACGATAGCTTTCCGGTGGTAGGTAGGTCCTGAGTGGAGCGATGGGGGGAGGTAGCGAGCGAAGCGAGCCGGTGACCTCCGTAGTCGTTATGCTACGGAGGTCGCCGGCTCGCTTCAATCGCCACCTGTACTTTTCACGCGGCCTTTGGTTAAGTAGGAGCAGCGTAACTCAGAGATGACTATGTACTATCGGGGTCTTTTCCGCCTGACCATTTTAAAATGTTTTCGCTTAAATCATGCGGCGGCGCCGAGCCACGCCCCCTTAAAGTTTGGGCCTATTAGGAAAGCGTCAACTTTGTCGCGCAAAATAACAATAACTCTTGTTTGGCGTGCGTCGTCAATGTGCTCGGCCGATTCGGTATCTTTTCATTCATTTTTTCTACACAAAGTCAACGGGGCGGGGTTAAAGAGCGTTTTTATGTTGCGAGTGCAAGCAAAAATGAGCTTAGTGGTGGTCAGGCGGAAGTGTCCTCGATAGTACATACGGAAAAAATATTATGAATTCTAATTTAAAATTTTGCGCCACGCCAAAACGCTCCGCAACTAACTATATAAGTACTACGCACGCATACGCATTCGTATTGATTCTGACCTAAAACTATTGATGGGCATTGAAATTTTTAATACCCTACCCTCCCCTCCCCAACTTCCCCTAAAATTGAAAGGGCTGTTACTTTATTATGGCTAGACATAGACATTAGGTGTTGGAACAAATATAATAGCAGGCGTCGAAACCTGTCTGGTGGTGGCAGAGATAAGTTTACAATAGCTTTCCGGTGGTAGGTACAATAAGCAAACTTTAGGGTAATGTTTTTTTAAATGGTAAAATGTCTAAGTATTTAAATAAGGTTTTAGATTGTTTAAGGGGATCTTAAGAGTTCTTAGACTGCTTCATAATAATTTAGGGGTTCCTAATAATGCCCGACGGCCCGAGGTCTATATTATAAGTCAGCGTTTGAGATAGCATCATTGTTTTCTTTAATACTTGCCCTGCATAGGTCGACCACCAAGATTGGTTCGAATTAGTATTACAACTTTATGTCCCAAAAGTCCGAATTTGGGACATGAGGAGCGTAGGCCGAAGGCCGGCGGAGCTCCGACGACATGGCTGACGAGAGATAGGGCGGCAGCTTTTTTTTTTAGACCGCCTGATCCGACCATCTGTTTAGTGTAATTTCTATTTTTACATGATGACAGTGTTTGAAAAGTAATATTTTTATCAAAATAAAAGTAGGTAACTACTGATGTTATTACATTTTTGATTGTTTATTAAAACTATTGAGGGGCGAATAAATAAATTATAGTAGGCGTCGAAACCTGTCTGGTGGTAAGTAGGTTCTGAGTGGAGCGAACCTGCGAGACCGAGTGGAGCGAAGGAGGGAGGTGGCGAGCGAAGCGAGCCGGCGACCTCCGCAGCGTAACGAAGGTTGAGTGGGTGAAGTGTTACTCGGGGCGACGACAAGCAAACTTGAGGGTAATGTTTTTTTTAATGGGAAAAGGTCTGAGTTTTTAAATAAGGTTTTAAATTGTATAACATTGTATTTTGTTTTACTTTAATTTCTTTATTTTATTGAATTAGTTTTTAGTAAAGCGAAGGGCGAACCCCGTAGCGTAGGGATAAGGTAACGATAGCTTTCCGGTGGTAGGTAGGTCCTGAGTGGAGCGATGGGGGGAGGTGGCGAGCGAAGCGAGCCGGTGACCTCCGTAGTCGTTATGCTACGGAGGGCGCCGACTCGCTTCACTCGCCACCTGTGTTTTTCACGCGGCCTTTGGTTAAGTAGGAGAAGCGTAACTCAGAGATGACTAAGTACATACGGAAAAAATATTTTGAATTCTAATTTTAAATTTCGCGCCACGCCAAAACGCTCCGCAACTAACTATATAAGTACTACGCACGCATACGCATTCGTATTGATTCTGACCTAAACCTATTGATGGGCATTAAAAATTTTAATAGCCTACCCTCCCCTCTCCAACCTCCCATAAAATTGAAAGGGCTGTAACTTTATTATGGTTAGACATAAACATTAGGTGTCGGAACAAATATAATAGCAGGCGTCGAAACCTGTCTGGTGGTGGCAGAGATAAGTTAACGATAGCTTTCCGGTGGTAGGTACAATAAGCAAACTTTAGGGTAATGTTTTTTTTAATGGGAAAATGTCTAAGTTTTTAAATAAGGTTTTAGATTGTTTAAGGGGATCTTAAGAGTTCTTAGACTGCTTCATAATAATTTAGGGGTACCTTAGGGCTTCAGGTTTAGGGTTTTTGTACAGCTGTAAAGGTAAAGGTTTTCAAAATGTTTAAAAAGTTCAATATTTTTTTTTAAAAGCTTCAAACGGAGTTAGCTAACGGATTTTCCAATTCATTTAAGTATTACTATCGATTCTCAAAATTTTATAAGGGTAAGGAATTCTTCTCAATAACACGAAACCGAACCGAACCGAATAGAATGATATGTATGTTACGGGCAACGTGATTAACTGGGTATTATTATTATGGACCGGCCATTATTAATAATGCCCGACGGCCCGAGGTCTATGTTATAAGTCAGGGTTTGAGATAGCATCATTGTTTTCTTTAATACTTGCCCTGCATAGGTCGACCACCATGATTGATCCGAATTAGTATTACAACTTTATGTCCCAGAAGTCCGAATTTGGGACATGAGGAGCGTAGGCCGAAGGCCGGCGGAGCTCCGACGACATGGCTGACGGGAGATAGGGCGGCAGCTTTTTTTTTTAGACCGCCCGATCCGACCATCTGTTTAGTGTAATTTCTATTTTTACATGATGACAGTGTTTGATAAGTAATATTTTTATCAAAATAAAAGTAGGTAACTACTGATGTTATTACATTTTTAACTGTTTATTTTTTAGCTACTATGTTCAATAGATTATTTTTTGTTAACTTTTCATGAAAATTTTGTAAGTTTAATTTAATTTAATAAACAAAAAGACTACATAGCAGTTCACCTATTTTATTACTTTGCCCAAGATAGGGTGGGCATTATTCATAATGGCCGGGAAAAGTGATTAATCATGCTGTTTTAATCACATTGCCCAATTGAGTCGGGCATTATGAATACAAACTTTCCGACTTTTTGGCTTTCCGTAGAGTTTGAAAAGTGGAAGACTTTAAATGTTTCTTTTAGGGTTCTAATTGACATTTTTACTACATTTAGGGGTTTTTAAAGTGAAAAATGTACCAGCACAAGCACGCGAGGTGCTTGCACCTCGCGCAACACGCAAATACTAGTTTATATTATATAAAACTACAAGACCACTCACTCACTCACTGACTCATTGACATGTCGTTTCTCGGAGTGGGTGAGAGATGGGTTAGGGGAATGTTTGGGAAAAATGTAGAATACCATAGAGTGAGTAGAGGAAAATTATAGAGGAGATTCAAATCCAAGATGGCGGCCGAGTCCATTTCCGGTTTCGGTGGGGAAAAGACTTGGACGAGTTTCGACTCATAGGTCCTATTCAAAATCTAGAATGGTTTAAAAAAAAAGTAAAAAAAAAAAAAAAAACAAGATGGCTGCTGCGCTGGGACGTTTTGAAATCTTCGACTTTTTGCACTAAACTTTGACGAATTGTTTTGTTCTACCGATTTAAAACGTTAGCAACACCAATTACACCAGTCGGTGGCCTATAACCTTGAAATTTCAGGAAAATTGTGACATTTCAAAAAAACAAAATGGCGAACAGTGTGGCGGCCATCTTGTAAAAAGTTGGAATTTTAGACTTTTTTCAAATCAATTTTTCGGGTAGTTGGCAACATCCGACGGGTTCAAGTTGTACCAAGCGGTTATGTGTTTTATTAAGGAGTGTTGCCCGGTGCAAAAATTTTCCCCATTTTTAGGGTATTTTGCCAGATTTTCCCCAAAAACATGAAAAGTAGAAATAAGGACATTTTGAATGGAGACTTTGACTAGCTGGCAACATTGGCGTCCCCCAAATGACATTTGACCATTTTGGTTCGTTTTAGTTGGCAACCCCAAAAAATATTGAATATTTTGATTTTTTGGACTTTTCGACTTTGACGAATTCTTTTGTTCTACCAAACTCAAAAGTTGGCAACACCAGATAAATTGGTCGGTGGCCTATATACTTGAGATTTCAGGAAAATTATGACTTTTCAGAAAAACAAGATGGCGGACAGTGTGGCGGCCATTTTGTAAAAACTTGAAATTTCGACAGTTTTCAAATCGATTTTTCGTGCAGTTGGCAACATCTGAAGAGTTCGAGTTGTACTGATCGGTTATGTGTTTTGTTAAGGAGTGTTGCCCGGTGCAAAAAATTTCCCCATTTCTAGGGTACTTTACCAGATTTTCCCCGAAAACGTGAAAAGTAGAAATAACGATATTTTGAATAGAGACTTTGACTAACCGGCAACATCGGAGTGTCCCAAATGACATTTGACCATTTTCATCACTTTGAGCTGGCAACCCCGAGAGCCATTGGGGTTTGCATTTTTGGGTCAGACCCGAATTTGGCGAGTTCTTTTGTTCTATCAAACTCAAAAGTTGGCAATACTACGCACACCGGTTGGTAGCCTATATTCTTAAAATTTCAGGAAAATTATGACTTTTCGGAAAAATAAGATGGCGGACAGCGGGGCGGCCATCTTGTAAAAATGACAAAAAATCCCAATTTTCAACACGATAAATGGGACAGCTGGCATCCCCCCACTGGATTGTGTTGTATGAACCGGTTGTGTGTATTGCTGAGGAGTGTTGCCTGGTGCAAAAATTCTCCCCACTTTTGGGGTAATTTTCCCAGATCTTCCCCAAAAACATGAAAAGTAGAAATGACGACATTTTAAATAGAGACTTTGACTAGCCGGCAACATTGGGGTCTCCCAAATGACATTTGACCATTTTTATTATTTTGAGCTGGCAACCCCGAGAGCCATTGGGGTTTGAATTTTCGGGTCAGACCAAACTTTGGCGAGTTCTTTTGTTCTACCAAACTCAAAAGTTGGCAACACCAAGTACACTGATCGGTAGCCTATATCCTTGAGATTTTTGGAAAATTATGACATTTCAGAAAAACAAGATGGCAGACAAGGTGGTGGCCATCTTGTAGAAATGACGAAAAATCCCAATTTTCGACACAATAAATGTTACAGTTCGCATCTCCCGACTGGATTGTGTTGTATGAACTGGTTATGTGTATTGCCGAGGAGTGTTGCCTGGTGCAAAACTTCTCCCCACTTTTGGGGTAATTTTGACCAAAAACATGAAAAGTAGAAATGACGTTATTTTAAATAGAAATTTTGCATAACCACCAAGAATGGGGTGCCCGAAATGACTATTGACTATTTTCATCACTCTCAGCTGGCAACCCCGAGAGCCATTCGCGCTTGAATCTTCGGGTCGGACCCGACTTTGGCGAGTTCTTTTGTTCTACCAAAGTCAACGTACAGCCACCGTGTTTTTACTGACAGGTAGCTTATATCCTGTTTACTTTAGAAAAATTGTGACATTTTAGAAATTCAATATGGCGGCTGTGCCACTTCCGGTTTCCAAAACCTTGTCCGATTGGGGTCGTTCAAGCGGTTCATCCCACTGAGGGGTATTAGTTTGTAATGGTTTTTTGGATTAGTAAACAAGAAACTTCCACGTGTGGGGTAAAAGTGCCAAACCCCACCTCTTTGCCCCCCTTGTCCCCCCCTCCCTATCTCGTTACTCGGAAACTAAGAGACCCATGTTCTGTTTTTCTACGGATTCGTATAGAGGAAGCTTGGAAAAGTATAAACTATTTTATAAAGTTGTCCCCCTTGACCCCCTTCTCTACCCCTGTAGGCGTATTCTCGAAAAATAAGGGGCCATGTTTTTTTTTTTTTTTTCAGATTTATAAAAAGAGGCCCAGAGTTAGTAAAACAAATTTTTCAATACCCTCTCTCCCCCCCTTGAGCCCCTCTCTCCACCCCTTTTTATACAACTGAAAAATCTTTTGATTTTTACCTAAAACTATTGAGGGGCGTTGAAATTTGTATACCTTCCCCTCCCCACCCCAACCTCCCCTAAAATTGAAAGGGCTGTAACTTCATAACGGTTAGAGATAGCAATTAGGTGTTTTAACAAATTATATAGTAGGCGTCGAAACTTGTCCGGTCTCCGATGGTGGTACGGCAACGATAGCTTTCCGATGGTAGGTAGGTCCTGAATGGAGCAAACCTGCGAGATCGAGTGAAGCGAAGGGGGAGGTGGCGAGCGAAGCGAGCCGGCGACCTCCATTGCGTAACCAAGGTTGAGTGGGTGAAGCGTAACTCAGAGGTGACTATGTACATTCTGAAAAAATATTTTCTCAAAAAAAGAAAGGGCTGTAACTTCATAACGCTTAGAGATAGCCATTAGGTGTTTGAACAAATATTATAGTAAGTGTCAAAATCTGTCCAGTGGTGGTAGGGATAAGGTCAAGATAGTTTATTGGTCTGAATTTATTGGTTTAAAATGAAGGTTTTAGATTGTTTTAGAGGATCTTAATTAAGGGTTCTTAGACTGCTTCATACTGATTTAGGGGTTCCTAAAGTCTTGGATGAATTTCGACTCATAGGTCCCATACAAACTTTTTGTACTAAACTTTGACGAATTATTTTGTTCTACCGATTTAAAACGTTAGGAACACCACTTACACCAGTCGTTGGCCTATAACCTTGAAATTTGGTTGAGGAGTGTTGCCTGGTGCAAAAATTCTCTTCACTTTTGGGGTAATTTTACCAGATTTTCCTCGAAAATGTGAAAAGTAGAAATTACGACATTTTAAATGGAAATTTTGGGTAACCACCAAGATTCGGGTGCCCAAAATGACTCATGACCATTTTCATCACTCACAGCTGGCAACCCCGAGAGCCATTGGGGCTTGAATTTTCGGGTCAGACCCGACTTTGGCGAGATCTTTTGTTCTACCAAACACAAAAGTTGGCAACATCAAGTACAACAGTCGGTAGCCTATATCCTTGAGATTTCAGAAAAATTATGACATTTCAGAAAAACAAGATGGCGGACAGTGTGGCGGCCATCTTGTAGAAATGTCAAAAAAGCCCAATTTTCGACACGAGTAATGGGACAGCTGGCATCCCCCACTGGATTGTGTTGTATAAACCCGTTATGTGTATTGTTGAAACTCTCCCCAAAAATATGAAAAGTAGAAATAATGATATTTTGAATGGAGACTGACCAGCCGGCAACATTAGGGTCCCCCAAATGTTATTTGTCCATTTTCATCACTTTCAACTGGCAACCCCGAGAGCCATTGGGGCTTGAATTTTCAAGGTCAGACCCGACTTTGGCGAATTCTTTCGTTCTACCAAAGTCAACGGACAGCCACCATGTTTTTACAGACAGGTAGCTTGTATCCTGGTTACTTTATAAAAATTGTGACATTTTAAAAATTCAAGATGGCGGTCGTGTCATTGCCGGTTTCGAAACCTTGTTCGAATGGGTGGTATTCTGGTGGTACTGACATAATTGTTCTCCCGGACGGTGGAGAGGGAGAGGGGTATATTTTGACAGATTCATAATCAAGTTACTCTCACGAGTAGGGAAAATGTGCCAAACCACTTTTTCCCCTCTTCCCACCCCTCCCTATCGTATCTCGGAAACGTGTTTTGTTTTTTTACTGATTTGTATAGAGGAGGCTCGGGGAAGTATAAAAATTTTTTCCATGTTACCCCCTTTGCTCCCTTCTACCCCCCTTTAGGCGGATCTTGGAAGTTCAGAGAATTTAAACATTTTTTTCAGATTCATATAAAGGAGCAATGCGTTAGTCAGAATTATTTTTCACAACACCCCCCTCTCCCCCCCTTCACCCCTCCCACCCACCGTATCTCGGAAACTAGGACATGTAGCGGTTTTGTTTTTATTCTTACCTAAAACTATTGAAGGGCGTTGAAATTTTTACACTCCCCCCTCCCGTCCCCAACCTCCCCTAAAATTTGAAGGGCTGTAACTTCATAACGGTTAGAGATAGCCATTAGGTGCTTGACCAAATATTATAGTAGGCGTCGAAACCTGTCCGGTGGTGGTACCGGTAAAGTGAAGGGAGGAGCGAGCGAGTGTAGCGAGCCGGCGACTCCCGTAGCGTAGGTATAAGGTCACGATAGCTTTCCGGTGGTAGGTAGGTCCTGAGTGGAGCGATGGGGGGAGGTGGCGAGCGAAGCGAGCCGGTGACCTCCGTAGTCGTTATGCTACGGAGGTCGCCGGCTCGCTTCACTCGCCACCTGTATTTTTCACGCGGCCTTTGGTTAAGTAGGAGCAGCGTAACTCAGAGATGACTATGTACTATCGGGGTCTTTTCCGCCTGACCATTTTAAAATGTTTTCGCTTAAATCATGCGGAGGCGCCGAGCCACGCCCCCTTAAAGTTTGGGCCTATTAGGAAAGCGTCAACTTTGGCGCGCAAAATAACAATAACTCTCGTTTGGCGTGCGTCGTCAATGCGCTTGGCCGATTCGGTATCTTTTCATTCATTTTTTCTACACAAAGTCAATGGGGCGGGGCTAAAGAGCGTTTTAATGTTGCGAGTGCAAGCAAAAATGAGCTTAGTGGTGGTCAGGCGGGAGTGTCCTCGATAGTACATACGGAAAAAATATTATGAATTCTAATTTTAAATTTTGCGCCACGCCAGCCCAAAACGCTCCGCAACTAACTATATAAGTACTACGCACTCATACGCATTCGTATTGATTCTGACCTAAAACTATTGATGGGCATTGAAATTTTTAATACCCTACCCTCCCCTCCCCAACCTCCCCTAAAATTGAAAGGGCTGTTACTTTATTATGGCTAGACATAGACATTAGGTGTTGGAACAGATATAATAGCAGGCGTCGAAACCTGTCTGGTGGTGGCAGAGATAAGTTTACGATAGCTTTCCGGTGGTAGGTACAATAAGCAAACTTTAGGGTAATGTTTTTTTTAAATGATAAAATGACTAAGTTTTTAAATAAGGTTTTAGATTGTTTAAGGGGATCTTAAGAGTTCTTAGACTGCTTCATAATAATTTAGGGGTTCCTAATAATGCCCGACGGCCCGAGGTCTATGTTATAAGTCAGCGTTTGAGATAGCATCATTGTTTTCTTTAATCCTTGCCCTGCATAGGTCGACCACCAAGATTGGTTCGAATTAGTATTACAACTTTATGTCCCAGAAGTCCGGATTTGGGACATGAGGAGCGTAGGCCGAAGGCCGGCGGAGCTCCGACGACATGGCTGACGAGAGATAGGGCGGCAGCTTTTTTTTTTAGACTGCCCGATCCGACCATCGCTTTAGTGTAATTTCTATTTTTACATGATGACAGTGTTTGATAAGTAATATATTTATCAAAATAAAAGTAGGTAACTACTGATGTTATTACATTTTTGATTGTTTATTAAAACTTTTAAGGGGCGTCGAAATTTGTATACCTTCCCCTCCCCACCCCAACCTCCCCTAAAATTGAAAGAGCTGTAACTTCGTAACGGTCAGAGATAGCCATTATGTGTTTGAACAAATATTATAGTAGGCGTCGAAACCTGTCTGGTGGTAGGTAGGTTCTGAGTGGAGTGAACCTGCGAGACCGAGTGGAGCGAAGGGGGAGGTGGCGAGCGAAGCGAGCCGGCGACCTCCTTAGCGTAACGAAGGTTGAGTGGGTGAAGTGTTACTCGGGGCGACGACAAGCAAACTTTAGGGTAAAAATCTGACACTCCCTCCTGCTCCGCCCAGAGCGGGAGGAGTCATTTGATGATTTCCTATCAAAAAAAAAAGGGGGCGACGACACGCAAACTTTTGGGTAATGTTTTTTTAATGGGAAAAAGTCCTGAGTTTTTAAATAAGGTTTTAGACTGTATTAATGTTTTTCAAAATCTTTAAAATAAATTCTCATTTTTAGGGTTCCGTACCCGAAGGGTAAAAACGGAACCCTATTACTAAGACTTCGTTGTCTGTCCGTCTGTCTGTCCGTCTGTCCGTCTGTCCATCTGTCCGTCTGTCCGTCTCTCCGTCTGTCCGTCTGTCCGTCTGTCTGTCACCAGGCTGTATCTCATGAACCGTGACAGCTAGACAGTTGAAATTTTCACAGATGATGTATTTCTGTTGCCGCTATAACAACAAATACTAAAAACAGAATAAAATTAATATTTAAGAGGGGCTCCCATACAACAAACGTGATTTTTTTTATAATAATTGGTACGGAACCCTTCGTGCGCGAGTCCGACTCGCACTTGGCCGGTTTTTTTTTCTTTAATTTCTTTTTTTTTTAAATTAGTTTTTAGAATGAGGGGTTCTTAAAGGTTTTCATATTGATTTAGAGGTTCCTTAGGGTTTTCGTACTGCTGTAAGGGTGCTGATAAAGGTTTAAAAAATATTCAAAAGTATTTTACAAAATTTTCTAAGGGCTCTAATAGATTTTCCAATTCATTGAGGATTCTTAAGGATTCTCAAAATTTTATAAGGGTAAGGAATACTTCTCAATAACACGAAACCGAACCGAATAGAATGATGTATGTTTATGTTACGGGCAACGTGATTAACTGGGCATTATTAATAAGAACTGGCCATTATTAATAATGCCCGACGGCCCGCGGTCTACGTAATAAGTCAGTGTTTGAGATAGCATCATCGGTCTAAATTTTAAAGTTTAAAAGTTGTTTGCTTTAATACTTGTCTTTCATAGGTCGACCACCATGATTGGTCCGAATTAGTATTACAACTTTATGTCCCAGAAGTCCGAATTTGGGACATGAGGAGCGTAGGCCGAAGGCCGGCGGAGCTCCGACGACATGGCTGACGGGAGATAGGGCGGCAGCTTTTTTTTTTAGACCGCCCGATCCGACCATCTGTTTAGTGTAATTTCTATTTTTACATGATGACATAGTGTTTGATAAGTAATATTTTTATCACCCCGAATATCCCCCCTTTCGTATCAAACTCGAAAAGTACAAATAAATAAATTTTAAATGGAAATTTTGCATTACCACCAAATGATATTTGACCATTTTCATCACTTTCAGCTGGCAACCCCGAGAACCATGGGGGCATGAATTTTCGGGTCAGACCCGACTTTGGCGAATTCTTTTGATCTACCAAAGTCAACGGACAGGCACCTTTTCTTTAGGTACTGACAGGTAACTTGTATCCTGTTTATTTTAGGAAAATTATGACATTTCAGAAATTCAAGATGGCGGCCGTGCATTTCCGGTTTATTACCACTCATTCACTGACGTAATTGTTCTCCCAGATGGTGGAGGGGGAGGGGGTTATATTTTGGCAGATTCGTAAACAAGTAACTCTCACGAGTAGGGAAAAAGTGTCAAACCTCCCCTTCTTGTCCCTGTTCCCACCGCTCCCTATCGTATCTCGGAAACAAAGAGACTTGGAACATTTTCTTTTTCATATTCATATAAGGGGCCCAGAGTTGGTCAAACACATTTTTCGTAACTCCCCCCTCTCCCCCACTTCACCCCTCCTCCGCATCGTATCTCGGAAACCAGGACACGTAGCGGTTTTTTTTTATTCTTACCTAAAACTAATGGGGGGCGTTGAAATATATGTATACCCTCCCCTCCCCAACCTCCCCTACAATTTGAAGGGCTGTAACTTCATAACGGTTAGAGATAGCCATTAGGTGCTTGAACAAATATTATAGTAGGTGTCGAAACCTCTCCGGTGGTGGTAGTGCTACCGGTAAAGCGAAGGGAGGAGCGAGCGAGTGTAGCGAGCCGGCGACCCCCGAAGCGTAGGGATAAGGTCACGATAGCTTTCCGGTGGTAGGTAGGTCCTAAGTGGAGCGATGGGGGGAGGTGGCGAGCGAAGCGAGCCGGTGACCTCCGTAGTCGTTATGCTACGGAGGTCGCCGGCCCGCTTCACTCGCCACCTGTGTTTTTCACGCGGCCTTTGGTTAAGTAGGAAAAGCGTAACTCAGGGATGACTATGTACATACGGAAAAAATATTTTAAATTCTAATTTTAAATTTCGCGCCACGCCAAAACGCTCCGCAACTAACTATATAAGTACTACGCACGCATACGCATTCGTATTGATTCTGACCTAAACCTATTGATGGGCATTAAAATTTTTAATACCCTACCCTCCCCTCTCCAACCTCCCCTAAAATTGAAAGGGCTGTAATTTTATTATGGTTAGACATAAACATTAGGTGTTGGAACAAATATAATAGCAGGCGTCGAAACCTGTCTCGTGGTGGCAGAGATAAGTTAACGATAGCTTTCCGGTGGTAGGTACAATAAGCAAACTTTAGGGTAATGTTTTTTTTAATGGGAAAATGTCTAAGTTTTTAAATAAGGTTTTAGATTGTTTAAGGGGATCTTAAGAGTTCTTAGACTGCTTCATAATAATTTAGGGGTACCTTACGGCTTCAGGTTTAGGGTTTTTGTACAGCTGTAAAGGTAAAGATTTTCAAAATGTTTAAAAAGTTCAATAACTTTTTTTAAAAGCTTCAATAGGAGTTAGCTAACGGATTTTCCAATTCATTTAAGGATTACTATCGATTCTCAAAATTTTATAAGGGTAAGGAATTCTTCTCAATAACACGAAACCGAACCGAACCGAATAGAATGATATGTATGTTACGGGCAACGATTAACTGGGTATTATTAATAAGGACCGGCCATTATTAATAATGCCCGACGGCCCGAGGTCTATGTTATAAGTCAGGGTTTGAGATAGCATCATTGTTTTCTTTTATACTTGCCCTGCATAGGTCGACCACCATGATTGGTCCGAATTAGTATTACAACTTTATGTCCCAGAAGTCCGAATTTGGGACATGAGGAGCGTAGGCCGAAGGCCGGCGGAGCTCCGACGACATGGCTGACGGGAGATAGGGCGGCAGCTTTTTTTTTAGACCGCCCGATCCGACCATCTGTTTAGTGTAATTTCTATTTTTACATGATGACATAGTGTTATTTTATAAGTAATATTTTTATCAAAATAAAAGGAGATAACTACTGATGTTATTACATTTTTAACTGTTTAATTTTTAACTACTATGTTCAATAGTTTATTTTTTGTCAACTTTTCATGAAAATTTTGTAAGTTTAATTTCATTTAATAAATAAACAAAAACACAATAGTTCACCTATTTTATTACTTTGCCCAAGATAGGATAGGAATTATTCATAATGGCCGGGAAAAGTGATTAATCATGCTGTTTTAATCACATTGCCCAATTGAGTTGGGCATTATGAATACAGACCGGCAATTATTAATAGTGCCCGGACTTATCAAATTGAACGTGACATATATACAGATTAATCAAGTGGAAACCTTTCGGGTCCTTTTGAGCTTTATTTGGCATTTCACTAGAGTTTGATAAGTGGAAGACTATAACATTTAGGGGTTTTCAACCGACTTCCAAAAAGAGGAGGTTCTAAATTCGACTTTGTTACCTCAGAACTTTCGACTGGGTGAACCGATTTTGACAATTCTTTTTTTATTTGAAAGCTGGTGCTTCTCGCGTGGTCCCATATAAATTTTGTGAACATCTGGTGCTGATCTTCGGAGATATACTATGGAACTCTTAAAAAATAGACGGCAAATGTGCCGTGAATGTTGCAATCGTTTGGATGTTTATTGTTTATACAACATCATGACGTAACATCACGCCTGTATGCTCTGAAGGGGTATGCAGATGTGTACAATACACCCAGATTTCGACAGTTTGGTATGCTCAGTTGGCGCGATCATGTTCCGCGCGAGCCTCAAATGACGTAACATCACGCATGTATGCTCTGAGGGGGTACGCAGATGTGTACAATACACCCAGATTTCGACAGTTCGTTCGTGTTCCGCGCACGCCTCAAAGAGATGCCAGCAAACGGGACTGTTCTAAAGAAATACTGCTGCCCTGAAACAAAGGGCTAGGAAGGAACATGGATGGGTTTTAGTCAGTAAAAGTCTGACATTCCCTTCCGCTCCGCCCAGAGCAGGAGGGGTAATTTGATGATTTCCCATCCGAAAAAAATAGGTATGTTAAGTTCCATATATTGAGGATACGCCTATTACCATGACATGTATTGCTAACAATGCAAAATAAATTCATGGCAAATATTTGTTTGGACACAACTAAAAATGGAAAAATAAAAAACTTTTTTGCAAAAAATAAAACCGACTTCAAAAACACAAAAAAGTGAAAAAAAATTTGCAACAAAGTTTTTTTAAAGTGAAAAATGTACCAGCACAAGCACGCGAGGTGCTTGCACCTCGCGCAACACGCAAATACTAGTTTATATTATATAAAACTACAAGACCACTCACTCACTCACTGACTCATTGACATGTCGTTTCTCGGAGTGGGTGAGAGATGGGTTAGGGGAATGTTTGGGAAAAATGTAGAATACCATAGAGTGAGTAGAGGAAAATTATAGAGGAGATTCAAATCCAAGATGGCGGCCGAGTCCATTTCCGGTTTCGGTGGGGAAAAGACTTGGACGAGTTTCGACTCATAGGTCCTATTCAAAATCTAGAATGGTTTAAAAAAAAAGTAAAAAAAAAAAAAAAAACAAGGTGGCTGCTGCGCTGGGACGTTTTGAAATCTTCGACTTTTTGCACTAAACTTTGACGAATTGTTTTGTTCTACGGATTTCAAAAGTTGACAACACCAATAACACTTGTCAATGGCTTATATCCTTGAGATTTTAGAAAAATTGTGACTTTTCAGAAAAACAAAATGGCGAAGAGTATGGCGGCCATCTTGTAAAAAGTTATAATTTTCGATTTTTTTCAAATCCATTTTTCGGGTTGTTGGCAACATCTGACGGGTTTAAGTTTTAGCGAGCGGTTGTGTGGTTTATAGAGGAGTGTTGCCTGGTGCGAAAAAATTCCCCATTTTTAGGGTATTTTGCCAGATTTACCCCAAAAACATGAAAAGTAGAAATAAGGACATTTTGAATAGAGACTTTGACTAGCTGGCAACATTGGGGTCCCCCAAATGACATTTGACCATTTTAGTTCGTTTTAGTTGGCAACCCCAAAAAATATTGAATATTTTAATTTTTTGGACTTTTTGACTTTGACGAGTTCTTTTGTTCTACCAAACTCAAAAGTTGGCAACACCAGATAAATTGGTCGGTGGCCTTTATACTTGAGATTTCAGGAAAATTATGACTTTTCAGAAAAACAAGATGGCGGACGCTGTGGCGGCCATTTTGTAAAAACTTGAAATTTTGACTTTTTTCAAATCTATTTTTCGTGCAGTTGGCAACATCTCACTGGTTCGATTTGTACAGAGCGGTTATGTGTTTCGTGGAGGAGTGTTGCCTGGTGCAAAAAAATTCCCCATTTCTAGGGTACTTTCCCAGATTTGCCCCGAAAACATGAAAAGTAGAAATAACGATATTTTGAATAAAAACTTTGACTAGCCGGCAACATTAGGGTGCCTTTAATGACATTTGAGCATTTTCATCACTTTGAGCTGGCAACCCCGAGAGCCATTGGCGTTTGCATTTTCGGGTCAGGCCCGAATTTGGCGAGTTCTTTTGTTCTATCAAACTCAAAAGTTGGCAACACCAAGCACACCAGTTGGTAGCCTATATTCTTCAGATTTCAGGAAAATTATGACTTTTCAGAAAAACAAGATGGCGGACAGTGGGGCGACCATCTTGTAAAAATGACAAAAAATCCGATTTTTCGACACGATAAATGGGACAGCTGGCCTCCCCCCACTGGATTGTGTTGTATGAACCGGTTGTGTGTATTGCCAAAGAGTGTTGCCTGGTGCAAAAATCCTCCCCACTTTTGGGGTAATTCTTCCAGATCTTCCCCAAAAACATGAAAAGTAGAAATGACGACATTTTAAATAGAGACTTTGACTAGCCGGCAACATTGTGGTCTCCTAAATGACATTTGACCATTTTCATTACTTTGAGCTGGCAACCCCAAGAGCCATTAGGGTTTGAATATTCGGGTCAGACCCGACTTTGGCGAGTTCTTTTGTTCTACCAAACTCAAAATTTGGCAACATCAAGTACACCGGTCAGTAGCCCATATCCTTGAGATTTCAGGAAAATTATGACTTTTCAGAAAACAAGATGGCGGACAGTGGGGCGACCATCTTGTAAAAATGACGAAAAATCCCAATTTTCGACACGATAAATGGGACTGCTGGCAATCCCCCGACTGGATCGTATTGTATCAACCGGTTGTGTATTTGGTCAAGGAGTGTTGCCTGGTGCAAAAATTCTCCCCACTTTTGGGGTAATTTTCCCCAAAAACATGAAAAGTAGAAATGACGACATTTTAAATGTAAATTTTGCATAACCACCAAGAATGGGGTGCCCGAAATGACTTTTGACCATTTTTATCACTCTCAGCTGGCAACCCTGAGAGCCATTGGCGCTTGAATCTTCGGGTCGGACCCGACTTTAGCGAGTTCTTTTGTTCTACCAAAGTCAACGTACAGCCACCGTGGTTTTACTGACAGGTAGATTATATCCTGGTTACTTTAGAAAAATTGTGACATTTCAGAAATTCAATATGGCGGCCATGTCACTTCCGTTTTCCAAAACCTTGTCCGATTGGGGTCGTTCAAGCGGTTCATCCCACTGAGGGGTATTAGTTTGTAACAGTTTTTTGGATTAGTAAACAAGAAACTTCCACGTGTGGGGTAAAAGTGCCAAACCCCACCTTTTTGCCCCCCTTCTCCCCCCTCCCTATCTCGTAACTCGGAAACTAAGAGACCCATGTTCTGTTTTTTTACGGATTCTTATAGAGGAGGCTTAGAAAAGTAAAAACCATTTTTCAAAGTTGTCCCCCTTGACCGTATCTCGAAAAATAAGGGGCCATGATTTTTTTTCTTTTCAGATTCATAAAAAGAGGCCCAGAGTTAGTAAAAATAATTTTTCAATACTCCCCCCACTCCCCCCTCCCTTGAGCCCCTCCTCTCTTCACCCCTTTTTATACAACTGAAAAAACTTTTAATTTTTACCTAAAACTATTGAGGGGCGTTGAAATTTGTATACCTTCCCCTCCCCACCCCAACCTCCCCTAAAATTGAAAGGGCTGTAACTTCATAACGGTTAGAGATAGCAATTATGTGTTTAAACAAATTATATAGTAGGCGTCGAAACTTGTCCAGTCTCCGATTGTGGTACGGCAACGATAGCTTTCCGATGGTAGGTAGGTCCTGAATGGAGCAAACCTGCGAGACCAAGTGAAGCGAAGGGGGAGGTGGCGAGCGAAGCGAGCCGGCGACCTACATTGCGTAACCAAGGTTGAGTGGGTGAAGCGTAACTCAGAGGTGACTATGTACATTCTGAAAATATATTTTCTCAAAAAAGAAAGGGCTGTAACTTCATAACGCTTAGAGATTAGCCATTAGGTGTTTGATCAAATATTATAGTAAGTGTCAAAATCTGTCCGGTGGTGGTAGGGATAAGGTCAAGAGAGTTTATTGGTCTGAGTTTATAATGAAGGTTTTAGATTGTTTTAGCGGATCTTAAGGGTTCTTAGACTGCTTCATACGTATTTAAGGGTTTCTAAAGACTTGGATGAATTTCGACTCCTAAGTCCCATACAAACTTTTTGTACTTACTAAAATTTGACGAATTATTTTGTTCTACCGATTTAAAACGTTAGCAACACCACTTACACCAGTCGTTGGCCTTTCCTTGAAATTTGGTTGAGGAGTGTTGCCTGGTGCAAAAATTCTCTTCACTTTTGTGGTAATTTTACCAGATTTTCCTTGAAAACGTGAAAAGTAGAAATTACGACATTTTAAATGAAAATTTTGGGTAACCACCAAGAATTGGGTGCCCAAAATGACTCATGACCATTTTCATCAATCTCAGCTGACAACCCCGAGAGACAATGGGGCTTGAACATTCGGGTCAGACCCGAGTTTGGCGAGTTCTTTTGTTTTACCAAACTCAAAAGTTGGCAACATCAAGTACACCGGTCAGTAGCCCATATCCTTGAAATTTCAGGAAAATTATGACTTTTCAGAAAAACAAGATGGCGGACAGTGGGGCGACCATCTTGTAAAAAAGACGAAAAATCCAAATTTTCGATACGATAAATGGAACAGCTGGCATCTCCCGACTGGATCGTGTTGTATCAACCGGTGGTGTACTTGGTCAAGGAGTGTTGCCTGGTGCAAAATATCTCCCCACTTTTGGGGTAATTTCCCCCAAAAACATGAAAAGTAGAAATGACGACATTTTAAATGGAAATTTTACATAACCACCAAGAATGGGGTGCCCGAAATGACTTTTGACCATTTTCATCACTCTCAGCTGGCAACCCCGAGAGCCATTAGGGCTTGAATTTTCGGGTCATACCGGACTTTGGTGAACTCTTTTGTTCTACTAAAGTCAACGTACAGCCACCGTGTTTTACTGACAGGTAGCTTCTGTCTTGGTTACTTTAGAAAAATTGTGACATTTCAGAAATTCAAGATGGCGGCAGTGCCATTTCCGGTTTCCGAAACCTTGCTCGATTACCACTCACTGACATAATTGTTCTCCCATATGGTGGAGGGGGAGGAGCATATGTTTTGACAGATTCAGTAACTCTTACAAGTTGGGGAAATGTGCCAAACCTCCCCTTTTTGCCCCCCTTCCCACCCTCAATATCGTATCTCGGAAATTAAGAGACCAGTATTTTGTTTTTTTTTACGGATTCGTATTGAGGACGGTTGGTAAAGTTAAAAACAGTTTTAAAAAATGGCCCTCTCCTCCCCCTTCTCCCCCTTTAGGCAAATCTCGGAAGTAAAGAGACCTGGATCATTTTTTTTTCAGATTTATATAAAAAGGCAATGCGTGAGTCAAAATCTTTTTTCCAAAAATCGCATTCTCCCTACCGTAACACGTAGCAGCTTTTTGATTTTTACTGTATTTTATTGTTTTAATTCTTACCTAAAACTATTGAGGGGCGTTGAAATTAAAAATTTGTATAACCACCCCCCCCTCCCCAACCTCCCCTAAAATTGAAAGTGCTGTAACTTCATAACGGTTAGGGATAGCCATTGGGTGTTTGAACAAATATTATAGTAGGCGTCAAAACCTGTACGGTGGTAGGTAGATCCACGACAGGGGCGAAGACAAGCAAACTTTAGGGTAATGTTTTTTTTGTAATGGGAAAAGGTCAGAGTTTTTAAATTGTTCAGAGTTTTAAGATTTTGGCGAATTCTTTTGTTCTACCAAAGTCAACGGACAGCCACCGTGTTTTTACAGACAGGTATCCTGGTTACCTTAGAAAAATTGTGACATTTTAGTTCCTTGTTCGAATACCACTCACTGACATCATTGACATCATATTTCGACAGATTCATAATCAAGTAACCCTCACGAGTAGGGAAAATGTGCAAAACCACTTTTTGCCCCCCTTCCCACCCCTCCCCATCGTATCTCGGAATTTAAGAGACCCGTGACTGATTTGTATAGAAGACGCTCGGGGAAGTATAAAACATTTTTCAATGTTAAACCTCTTAAACCTTTAGGCGGATCTCGGAATTTCAGAGAATTGGAACTTTTTTTTTCAGATACATATAAAGGAGCAATGCGTTAGAAAGAATCATTTTTCACAACACCCCCCTCTCTCCCCCTTCATCCCTCCCACCCATCGTATCTCAGAAACTAAGACATGTAGTGGTTTTGTTTTTATTCTTACCTAAAACTATTGAAGGGCGTAGAAATTTTTACACTCCCCCCTCCCGTCCCCAACCTCCCCTAAAATTTGAAGAGCTGTAACTTCATAACGGTTAGAGATAGCCATTAGGTGCTTGACCAAATATAGTAGGCGTCGAAACCTGTCCGGTGGTGGTACCGGTAAAGCGAAGGGAGGAGCGAGCGAGTGTAGCGAGCCGGCGACTCCCGTAGCGTAGGTATTAGGTCACGATAGCTTTCCGGTGGTAGGTAGGTCCTGAGTGGAGCGATGGGGGGAGGTAGCGAGCGAAGCGAGCCGGTGACCTCCGTAGTCGTTATGCTACGGAGGTCGCCGGCTCGCTTCAATCGCCACCTGTACTTTTCACGCGGCCTTTGGTTAAGTAGGAGCAGCGTAACTCAGAGATGACTATGTACTATCGGGGTCTTTTCCGCCTGACCATTTTAAAATGTTTTCGCTTAAATCATGCGGCGGCGCCGAGCCACGCCCCCTTAAAGTTTGGGCCTATTAGGAAAGCGTCAACTTTGTCGCGCAAAATAACAATAACTCTTGTTTGGCGTGCGTCGTCAATGTGCTCGGCCGATTCGGTATCTTTTCATTCATTTTTTCTACACAAAGTCAACGGGGCGGGGTTAAAGAGCGTTTTTATGTTGCGAGTGCAAGCAAAAATGAGCTTAGTGGTGGTCAGGCGGAAGTGTCCTCGATAGTACATACGGAAAAAATATTATGAATTCTAATTTAAAATTTTGCGCCACGCCAAAACGCTCCGCAACTAACTATATAAGTACTACGCACGCATACGCATTCGTATTGATTCTGACCTAAAACTATTGATGGGCATTGAAATTTTTAATACCCTACCCTCCCCTCCCCAACTTCCCCTAAAATTGAAAGGGCTGTTACTTTATTATGGCTAGACATAGACATTAGGTGTTGGAACAAATATAATAGCAGGCGTCGAAACCTGTCTGGTGGTGGCAGAGATAAGTTTACAATAGCTTTCCGGTGGTAGGTACAATAAGCAAACTTTAGGGTAATGTTTTTTTAAATGGTAAAATGTCTAAGTATTTAAATAAGGTTTTAGATTGTTTAAGGGGATCTTAAGAGTTCTTAGACTGCTTCATAATAATTTAGGGGTTCCTAATAATGCCCGACGGCCCGAGGTCTATATTATAAGTCAGCGTTTGAGATAGCATCATTGTTTTCTTTAATACTTGCCCTGCATAGGTCGACCACCAAGATTGGTTCGAATTAGTATTACAACTTTATGTCCCAAAAGTCCGAATTTGGGACATGAGGAGCGTAGGCCGAAGGCCGGCGGAGCTCCGACGACATGGCTGACGAGAGATAGGGCGGCAGCTTTTTTTTTTAGACCGCCTGATCCGACCATCTGTTTAGTGTAATTTCTATTTTTACATGATGACAGTGTTTGAAAAGTAATATTTTTATCAAAATAAAAGTAGGTAACTACTGATGTTATTACATTTTTGATTGTTTATTAAAACTATTGAGGGGCGAATAAATAAATTATAGTAGGCGTCGAAACCTGTCTGGTGGTAAGTAGGTTCTGAGTGGAGCGAACCTGCGAGACCGAGTGGAGCGAAGGAGGGAGGTGGCGAGCGAAGCGAGCCGGCGACCTCCGCAGCGTAACGAAGGTTGAGTGGGTGAAGTGTTACTCGGGGCGACGACAAGCAAACTTGAGGGTAATGTTTTTTTTAATGGGAAAAGGTCTGAGTTTTTAAATAAGGTTTTAAATTGTATAACATTGTATTTTGTTTTACTTTAATTTCTTTATTTTATTGAATTAGTTTTTAGTAAAGCGAAGGGCGAACCCCGTAGCGTAGGGATAAGGTAACGATAGCTTTCCGGTGGTAGGTAGGTCCTGAGTGGAGCGATGGGGGGAGGTGGCGAGCGAAGCGAGCCGGTGACCTCCGTAGTCGTTATGCTACGGAGGGCGCCGACTCGCTTCACTCGCCACCTGTGTTTTTCACGCGGCCTTTGGTTAAGTAGGAGAAGCGTAACTCAGAGATGACTAAGTACATACGGAAAAAATATTTTGAATTCTAATTTTAAATTTCGCGCCACGCCAAAACGCTCCGCAACTAACTATATAAGTACTACGCACGCATACGCATTCGTATTGATTCTGACCTAAACCTATTGATGGGCATTAAAAATTTTAATAGCCTACCCTCCCCTCTCCAACCTCCCATAAAATTGAAAGGGCTGTAACTTTATTATGGTTAGACATAAACATTAGGTGTCGGAACAAATATAATAGCAGGCGTCGAAACCTGTCTGGTGGTGGCAGAGATAAGTTAACGATAGCTTTCCGGTGGTAGGTACAATAAGCAAACTTTAGGGTAATGTTTTTTTTAATGGGAAAATGTCTAAGTTTTTAAATAAGGTTTTAGATTGTTTAAGGGGATCTTAAGAGTTCTTAGACTGCTTCATAATAATTTAGGGGTACCTTAGGGCTTCAGGTTTAGGGTTTTTGTACAGCTGTAAAGGTAAAGGTTTTCAAAATGTTTAAAAAGTTCAATATTTTTTTTTAAAAGCTTCAAACGGAGTTAGCTAACGGATTTTCCAATTCATTTAAGTATTACTATCGATTCTCAAAATTTTATAAGGGTAAGGAATTCTTCTCAATAACACGAAACCGAACCGAACCGAATAGAATGATATGTATGTTACGGGCAACGTGATTAACTGGGTATTATTATTATGGACCGGCCATTATTAATAATGCCCGACGGCCCGAGGTCTATGTTATAAGTCAGGGTTTGAGATAGCATCATTGTTTTCTTTAATACTTGCCCTGCATAGGTCGACCACCATGATTGATCCGAATTAGTATTACAACTTTATGTCCCAGAAGTCCGAATTTGGGACATGAGGAGCGTAGGCCGAAGGCCGGCGGAGCTCCGACGACATGGCTGACGGGAGATAGGGCGGCAGCTTTTTTTTTTAGACCGCCCGATCCGACCATCTGTTTAGTGTAATTTCTATTTTTACATGATGACAGTGTTTGATAAGTAATATTTTTATCAAAATAAAAGTAGGTAACTACTGATGTTATTACATTTTTAACTGTTTATTTTTTAGCTACTATGTTCAATAGATTATTTTTTGTTAACTTTTCATGAAAATTTTGTAAGTTTAATTTAATTTAATAAACAAAAAGACTACATAGCAGTTCACCTATTTTATTACTTTGCCCAAGATAGGGTGGGCATTATTCATAATGGCCGGGAAAAGTGATTAATCATGCTGTTTTAATCACATTGCCCAATTGAGTCGGGCATTATGAATACAAACTTTCCGACTTTTTGGCTTTCCGTAGAGTTTGAAAAGTGGAAGACTTTAAATGTTTCTTTTAGGGTTCTAATTGACATTTTTACTACATTTAGGGGTTTTTAAAGTGAAAAATGTACCAGCACAAGCACGCGAGGTGCTTGCACCTCGCGCAACACGCAAATACTAGTTTATATTATATAAAACTACAAGACCACTCACTCACTCACTGACTCATTGACATGTCGTTTCTCGGAGTGGGTGAGAGATGGGTTAGGGGAATGTTTGGGAAAAATGTAGAATACCATAGAGTGAGTAGAGGAAAATTATAGAGGAGATTCAAATCCAAGATGGCGGCCGAGTCCATTTCCGGTTTCGGTGGGGAAAAGACTTGGACGAGTTTCGACTCATAGGTCCTATTCAAAATCTAGAATGGTTTAAAAAAAAAGTAAAAAAAAAAAAAAAAACAAGGTGGCTGCTGCGCTGGGACGTTTTGAAATCTTCGACTTTTTGCACTAAACTTTGACGAATTGTTTTGTTCTACGGATTTCAAAAGTTGACAACACCAATAACACTTGTCAATGGCTTATATCCTTGAGATTTTAGAAAAATTGTGACTTTTCAGAAAAACAAAATGGCGAAGAGTATGGCGGCCATCTTGTAAAAAGTTATAATTTTCGATTTTTTTCAAATCCATTTTTCGGGTTGTTGGCAACATCTGACGGGTTTAAGTTTTAGCGAGCGGTTGTGTGGTTTATAGAGGAGTGTTGCCTGGTGCGAAAAAATTCCCCATTTTTAGGGTATTTTGCCAGATTTACCCCAAAAACATGAAAAGTAGAAATAAGGACATTTTGAATAGAGACTTTGACTAGCTGGCAACATTGGGGTCCCCCAAATGACATTTGACCATTTTAGTTCGTTTTTGTTGGCAACCCCAAAAAATATTGAATATTTTAATTTTTTGGACTTTTTGACTTTGACGAGTTCTTTTGTTCTACCAAACTCAAAAGTTGGCAACACCAGATAAATTGGTCGGTGGCCTTTATACTTGAGATTTCAGGAAAATTATGACTTTTCAGAAAAACAAGATGGCGGACGCTGTGGCGGCCATTTTGTAAAAACTTGAAATTTTGACTTTTTTCAAATCTATTTTTCGTGCAGTTGGCAACATCTCACTGGTTCGATTTGTACAGAGCGGTTATGTGTTTCGTGGAGGAGTGTTGCCTGGTGCAAAAAAATTCCCCATTTCTAGGGTACTTTCCCAGATTTGCCCCGAAAACATGAAAAGTAGAAATAACGATATTTTGAATAGAGACTTTGAATAACCGGCAACATCGGAGTGTCCCAAATGACATTTGACCATTTTCATCACTTTGAGCTGGCAACCCCGAGAGCCATTGGGGTTTGCATTTTTGGGTCAGACCCGAATTTGGCAAGTTCTTTTGTTCTATCAAACTCAAAAGTTGGCAATACTACGCACACCGTTTGGTAGCCTATATTCTTAAAATTTCAGGAAAATTATGACTTTTCGGAAAAATAAGATGGCGGACAGCGGGGCGGCCATCTTGTAAAAATGACAAAAAATCCCAATTTTCAACACGATAAATGGGACAGCTGGCATCCCCCCACTGGATTGTGTTGTATGAACCGGTTGTGTGTATTGCTGAGGAGTGTTGCCTGGTGCAAAAATTCTCCCCACTTTTGGGGTAATTTTCCCAGATCTTCCCCAAAAACATGAAAAGTAGAAATGACGACATTTTAAATAGAGACTTTGACTAGCCGGCAACATTTGGGTCTCCCAAATGACATTTGACCATTTTTATTATTTTGAGCTGGCAACCCCGAGAGCCATTGGGGTTTGAATTTTTGGGTCAGACCCGACTTTGGCGAGTTTTTTTGTTCTATTAAACTCAAAAGTTGGCAACACCAAGTACACCGATCGGTAGCCCATGTCCTTGAGATTTCAGGAAAATTATGACTTTTAAGAAAAACAAGATGGCGGACAGTGTGGCGGCCATCTTGTAGAAATGACGAAAAATCCCAATTTTTTACACAATAAATCAGACAGGTGGCATCCCCCGACTGGATTGTGTTGTATGAACCGGTTGTTTATTTCGTTGAGGAGTGTTGCCTGGTGCAAAATTTTTCCCCATTTTTAGGGTATTTTCTCAGATTCTCCCCAAAAATATGAAAAGTAGAAATAATGATATTTTTAATGGAGACTTTGACCAGCCGGCAACATTGGGGTCCCCCAAATGTTATTTGACCATTTTCATCACTTACAACTGGCAACCCCGAGAGCCATTGGGGCTTGAATTTTCAGGGTCAGACCCGACTTTGGCGAATTCTTTCGTTCTACCAAAGTCAACGGACAGCCACCGTGTTTTTACAGACAGGTAGCTTGTATCCTGGTTACTTTAGAAAAATTGTGACATTTTAAATATTCAAGATGGCGGCCGTGCCATTTTCGGTTTTTGAAACCTTGTTCGAATACCACTCACTGACATTATTGTTCTCCCGGACGGTGGAGAGGGAGAGGGGTATATTTTGACAGATTCATAATCAAGTTACTCTCACGAGTAGGGAAAATGTTCCAAACCACTTTTTGCCCCCCTTCCCACCCCTCCCTATCGTATCTCGGAAACTAAGAGACCCGTGTTTTTTTTTTACTGATTTGTATAGAGGAGGCTCGGGGAAGTATAAAACATTTTTCAATGTTACCCCCCTTGCCCCCCTTCTCCCCCTCTTTAGGTGGATCTCGGAAGTTCAGAGAATTGAAACTTTTTTTTCAGATTCATATAAAGGAGCAATGCGTTAGTCAGAATCATTTTTCACAACACCCCCCTCTCCCCCCTTCACCCCTCCCATCCATCGTATCTCGGAAACTAGGACATGTAGTGGTTTTGTTTTTATTCCTACCTAGAACTATTGAAGGGCGTTGAAATTTTAACACTCTTCTCTCCCGTCCTAAAACTCCCCTAAAATTTGAAGGGCTGTAACTTCATAACGGTTAGAGATAGCCATTAGGTGCTTGAACAAATATTATAGTAGGCGTCGAAACCTGTCCGGTGGTGGTACCGGTAAAGCGAAGGGGAGAGGTGGCGAGCGAAGCGAGCCGGTGACTTCCATAGCGTAACGAAGGTTGAAAGGGTGAAGCGTAACTCAGAGGCGACTATATACATACGGAAAAAATATTTGAATTCTAATTTTAAATTTCGCGCCACGCCAAAACGCTCCGCAACTACAGTTCCCGGCACGTAAATTGGCAAGGTTTTGGCGTAGTGGGGGCAAGTTCGCGCAACGTGCACTTAGTGGAACAAAAAACTGGTCACTTTTATTGATTGTCATTATGGTTATTGCCATTATTTATTTTTGATGATGTTGTTAAACAAAGCAAAGGAATTCGTGACATTTATTAGGTGTTATAAATAAAATATAATATGCATTTTTTTTATTATGTATGTAAAAAAGGTATTATTATTAAAAATTATAGGTTCTCGTCGTCACTATCGGTTAATAATACTGTTACCCCTGGCATCAAATTAGAACTACCACTTGAACTAGCATATTATGTAATAAACATAACAAAAAACTTAATTTAAAACAATAACAACAACTCGTAACAAAAACTAAATTTAAAACAATAACAATAACTCGTAACAAAAACTTAATTTAAAACTAAAACTGAACTCGTACCTAAAAGTCAACAAAAACAAAGGGTACAACTTTCGTGCATGCAAGTGTAATCGGGAGCGAACGGAATGTAGGACGCGGTGCGGGAGGCAAGGGTCGACTGACGCACCAATCGCGCGCTTTGATCGGCGCTACGTCATACCCCGCGTCCCGCTTGACCACCAAAGAGACCTAAAAAACGACTTCTGCGCATCTAACGACTCTTGCCAAGTTACGTGCCGGGAACTGTAACTATGTAAGTACTACGCACGCATACGCTTTCGTATTGATTCTAACCTAAACTATTGAGGGGTGTTGAAATTTGTATACCCTCGCCAATCCCCACCCCAACCTCCCCTAAAATTTAAAGGGTTGTAACTTCATAACTGTTAGAGATAGCCATTATGGGTTTGAACAAATATTATAGTAGACGTCGAAACCTGTCCGGTGGTGATACCGGTAAAGCGAAGGGCGAACCCCGTAGCGTAGGGATAAGGTGGCGATAGCTTTCCGATGGTAGGTAGGTCCGTAGCGTAACGATGGTTGAGTGGGTGAAGCGTAACTCAAGGGGGTGACGACAAACGCAGAGTCAGCAATAGGAAGGGGTCCGCAAGGGCCGATGCCTGCCGGGGTTGCGGGACTGTTCGAAAGAACAACCGTGGCCCCGGAACACAAAGGGCGATGAAGGAACACGGATGGGTTTTAGTCAGTAAAACTGTGATACTTACTCGTGCTCCGCCCAGAGCGGGAGGAGTCATTTTGATGAACTCCCAACCGAAAAAAAAAAATAGGGGCGACGACAAGCAAACTTTTGGGTATTGTTTTTTTTTATGGGAAAAAGTCTGAGTTTTTAAATAAGGTTTAAGACTGTATTAATGTTTAAATCTTTAAAATAAATTCTCATTTTTTTACTTCAATTTTTATTTTTTACTGAGTTAGTTTTTAGAATGAGGGGCTCTTAAAGGTTTTCATATTGATTTAGGGGTTCCTTAGGGTTTTCGTACTGCTGTAAGGGTTCTCTTAAAGGTTTAAAAAATATTCAGAAGTATTTTACAAAATCTTCTAAGGGCTCTAATGGATTTTCCAATTCATTAAGGATTTTTAAGGATTCTCAAAATTTTATAAGGGTAAGGAATACTTCTCAATAACACAAAACCAAACCGAACCGAATAGAATGATATATATGTTACAAGCGACGTGATTAACTGGGCATTATTAATAAGGACCGGCCATTATTAATAAAGCCCAAGAGCAATGGGCAAAGTGATTAATTTATCACTTTGACCGGCCATTATTAATAATGCCCGATGGCCCGTGGTCTATGTAATAAGTCGGTGATTGAGATAGTATCATCGGTTTTTATTTTTAAAGTTTAGAAGTTGTTTTCTTTAATACTTGCCCTGCGTATGTCGACCACCATGATTGGTCCGAAGTAGTATTACAACTTTATGTCCCAGAAGTCCGAATTTGGGACATGAGGAGCGTAGGCCGAAGGCCGGCGGAGCTCCGACGACATGGCTGACGGGAGATAGGGCGGCAGCTTTTTTTTTAGACCGCCCGATCCGACCATCTGTTTAGTGTAATTTCTATTTTTACATGATGACAGTGTTTGATAAGTAATCTTTTTATCACAATAAAAATAGGTAACTACTGACGTTATTACATTTTTGACTGTTTATTAAAACTATTGAGGGGCGTTGAAATTTGTATACCTTGCCCTCCCCACCCCAACCTCTAAAATTGAAAGAGCTGTAACTTCATAACGGTTAGCAATTAGGTGTTTGAACAAATTATATAGTAGGCGTCGAAACTTGTCCGGTCTCCGGTGGTGGTACGGTAACGATAGCTTTCCGATGGTAGGTAGGTCCTGAATGGAGCGAACCTGCGAGACCGAGTGGAGCGAAGGGGGAGGTGGCGAGCGAAGCAAGCCGGCGACGTCCGTTGCGTAACCAAGGTTGAGTGGGTGAAGCGTAACTCAGAGGTGACTATGTACAGTAAGCGTTGATAAGTTCTGAGGCACGCTAAGGATTGTATTGCTGTGAACGCACGGTCGAGCGTCCGTGCGTCTGTATGTGTAAGTGGTCTCAATACAGTACGCACACCACAGCCACAGAGTTCGCCCAATCGCATGTCGCGCGTCACACTCCACGAAGCATAAGAATATATTTCCGTTTCTTTTATTATACACGCAGCAAACCTTATTTGTGTAGCGACCTGTTCTTACCATTGGATAGCTTAAATTCACATCTATTTTCCATGTGTTGATAGCTGTTGGGGTAATCAGTAGGATTCACGATCAAAGAGATCCGAGTTCGAATCCTGTTAACAACGTGGGGTTTTTGTTTCTTGGTAACATTAGTTGTTGGTTCATTATTTATTTTTTATAAGAATAAGTTAAATATTAGTAAAAAAAAACATAGTATTATTATTCAACTATTTATTTATTATTTTAGCTGTTCGGTGTTGGAAGGTGGAAATAAAAAAGTCGTGGTGAATGATAACAAAAATGTTTATTCGTTTTATTTATTTATAAAATTAACAAACTTTTATGATAATTGTAACGTCACATTCCTACCTAGATGTAAAAAAGTTCTCTTGTAACCGATCATAAGATTTTTTATTGTATACGGTATACCCACTTACTTTCAATTCATAATAACATACTTATGTAACAAGGAAAGGATATTCTAATCACACAAATATAACATATAGTTGATACCCACATAATATAGGTATCGGTAATCAGCAGAATTTATTGAAAACTAATATAAATCATTTAGACTTTATGAATATTTTTTTTTGTGACGTCACAATAAATGTAACTCGTATTGAGGTTATAGTTTAAGTGTTCATTTTCCCGAAGAAAAGAAGATTAAAAACTAAACCTCAATTTAAGATAATTAATATAATTACGGATAAGTTAATATTCACTAAATATTTTGTCAGTTTTTTGAGTCTTCTCATGGTAGTATTCCAGTAAAAATCTAAATAATCCCGTGCGAAACGTAATCGTTCTTCTATAACTCTTTCTGTCAAGAAGGGCTTCTTAGCTGGTCTTCGTGATACAAGCCTTCAGCGTGGAGGGCACGGCGAACAGTTTGCGATGAGGTGTCAAATAATTCCACAAAGTGTCTCGTAGGTGTGAAACCATTTGTTTCTTATTCGCCAACCTATAGCCGATAATAAGCGACGGCTTTCCACTTCATTGTCGACTAGCAAGGCCTTTTGATCTACTCACAGTATTCCTCTAAAACAAAAAACAAAAAAATTATGTTATGCAGCTATAATAAAATACTGAAGTTATCATTCACTCTGCATTTATAAATCCAATAATTAACACTAATTATTTATCTTTTATGCCTCATGATGGATTTAAAATCAATTTATTAATCCCTATGTCACCAAATAAATAAACAATAACAAAGTAGGCTTTAATTTTTAATAAAACTTTGTTACAATAATTCATAAATATAATACTCACATTAGTCCGGTTTCTTCAGATATTCGTGTTCTATTAAGACCAATTTTATGCAGCACGATAATATTAGTCGCCCTCGCCTCAATATCAATATTTGCCTGCATTTTGAGAAATACCAACAACAATACCGCTATCTTAAACCACACATCACTAACCAAATTTAACACAACCAAACGACAACGTTCATTTCGATCAAGTAAAATATTCATAAAACTCAGGTTTACCTCACAGAAATATAAATTCTTGACTTATTTTTCTATGATCTACCTTCTTCTAACTTTATGAAATGTGTGAACAAAGCGAGAATATTTTTCTGTCCCATTACTTCCAATCGAGTAAACACTTACAAAAAGTCTAAAAGTAACAACGTGAGATTTTAACTCACGGCTTACTGATTCACTCTTAGACGTGGACGCGCCTAACCACTAGGCCATCTTGACTTATATTTCAATGTTGAAATTTTGGACTACATTTACTTGTAGATGACAATGTCTATTTTTTTAAAAGTAGAAGGTCGTAAGTCAAACTAAACGTCAAGCTATTGCTTTGTGAGATTGCCTATCGACTTTTGGTCGACACTGTACATTCGAAAAAAAAATATTTTCTCAAAAAAAGAAAGGGTGTAACTTCATAACGGTTACAGATAGCCATTAAGTAATTGAACAAATATTATAGTTAGTGTCAAAACCTGTCCGGTGGTGGTAGGGATAAGGTCAAGATAGCTTATAGGTCTGAGTTTTTAATGAAGGTTGTAGGTAAATTGTTTTAGCGGATCTTAAGGGTTCTTAGACTGCTTCATACTGATTTAGGGGTTCCTAAGGGTATTTGTACTGCTGCAAGGGCCGCTCATAATGATTTTCAAAATGAGAAACTTGATTTTATTCAAAAATTTGAATATGGGTATCGTTTTAGAGTGATTTGGAGGTGCTGAGATTTAGAATAAATAGGAGCTTAATCAAGTGGAAATTTGGCATTTCACTAGAGTTTGAAAAGTGAAAGACTCTTTTAGGGTTATGTTTGACATTTTTACTACATTTAGGGGTTTTTAAAGTGAAAAATGTACCAGCACAAGCACGCGAGGTGCTTGCACCTCGCGCAACACGCAAATACTAGTTTATATTATATAAAACTACAAGACCACTCACTCACTCACTGACTCATTGACATGTCGTTTCTCGGAGTGGGTGAGAGATGGGTTAGGGGAATGTTTGGGAAAAATGTAGAATACCATAGAGTGAGTAGAGGAAAATTATAGAGGAGATTCAAATCCAAGATGGCGGCCGAGTCCATTTCCGGTTTCGGTGGGGAAAAGACTTGGACGAGTTTCGACTCATAGGTCCTATTCAAAATCTAGAATGGTTTAAAAAAAAAGTAAAAAAAAAAAAAAAAACAAGATGGCTGCTGCGCTGGGACGTTTTGAAATCTTCGACTTTTTGCACTAAACTTTGACGAATTGTTTTGTTCTACCGATTTAAAACGTTAGCAACACCAATTACACCAGTCGGTGGCCTATAACCTTGAAATTTCAGGAAAATTGTGACATTTCAAAAAAACAAAATGGCGAACAGTGTGGCGGCCATCTTGTAAAAAGTTGGAATTTTAGACTTTTTTCAAATCAATTTTTCGGGTAGTTGGCAACATCCGACGGGTTCAAGTTGTACCAAGCGGTTATGTGTTTTATTAAGGAGTGTTGCCCGGTGCAAAAATTTTCCCCATTTTTAGGGTATTTTGCCAGATTTTCCCCAAAAACATGAAAAGTAGAAATAAGGACATTTTGAATGGAGACTTTGACTAGCTGGCAACATTGGCGTCCCCCAAATGACATTTGACCATTTTGGTTCGTTTTAGTTGGCAACCCCAAAAAATATTGAATATTTTGATTTTTTGGACTTTTCGACTTTGACGAATTCTTTTGTTCTACCAAACTCAAAAGTTGGCAACACCAGATAAATTGGTCGGTGGCCTATATACTTGAGATTTCAGGAAAATTATGACTTTTCAGAAAAACAAGATGGCGGACAGTGTGGCGGCCATTTTGTAAAAACTTGAAATTTCGACAGTTTTCAAATCGATTTTTCGTGCAGTTGGCAACATCTGAAGAGTTCGAGTTGTACTGATCGGTTATGTGTTTTGTTAAGGAGTGTTGCCCGGTGCAAAAAATTTCCCCATTTCTAGGGTACTTTACCAGATTTTCCCCGAAAACGTGAAAAGTAGAAATAACGATATTTTGAATAGAGACTTTGACTAACCGGCAACATCGGAGTGTCCCAAATGACATTTGACCATTTTCATCACTTTGAGCTGGCAACCCCGAGAGCCATTGGGGTTTGCATTTTTGGGTCAGACCCGAATTTGGCGAGTTCTTTTGTTCTATCAAACTCAAAAGTTGGCAATACTACGCACACCGGTTGGTAGCCTATATTCTTAAAATTTCAGGAAAATTATGACTTTTCGGAAAAATAAGATGGCGGACAGCGGGGCGGCCATCTTGTAAAAATGACAAAAAATCCCAATTTTCAACACGATAAATGGGACAGCTGGCATCCCCCCACTGGATTGTGTTGTATGAACCGGTTGTGTGTATTGCTGAGGAGTGTTGCCTGGTGCAAAAATTCTCCCCACTTTTGGGGTAATTTTCCCAGATCTTCCCCAAAAACATGAAAAGTAGAAATGACGACATTTTAAATAGAGACTTTGACTAGCCGGCAACATTGGGGTCTCCCAAATGACATTTGACCATTTTTATTATTTTGAGCTGGCAACCCCGAGAGCCATTGGGGTTTGAATTTTCGGGTCAGACCAAACTTTGGCGAGTTCTTTTGTTCTACCAAACTCAAAAGTTGGCAACACCAAGTACACTGATCGGTAGCCTATATCCTTGAGATTTTTGGAAAATTATGACATTTCAGAAAAACAAGATGGCAGACAAGGTGGTGGCCATCTTGTAGAAATGACGAAAAATCCCAATTTTCGACACAATAAATGTTACAGTTCGCATCTCCCGACTGGATTGTGTTGTATGAACTGGTTATGTGTATTGCCGAGGAGTGTTGCCTGGTGCAAAACTTCTCCCCACTTTTGGGGTAATTTTGACCAAAAACATGAAAAGTAGAAATGACGTTATTTTAAATAGAAATTTTGCATAACCACCAAGAATGGGGTGCCCGAAATGACTATTGACTATTTTCATCACTCTCAGCTGGCAACCCCGAGAGCCATTCGCGCTTGAATCTTCGGGTCGGACCCGACTTTGGCGAGTTCTTTTGTTCTACCAAAGTCAACGTACAGCCACCGTGTTTTTACTGACAGGTAGCTTATATCCTGTTTACTTTAGAAAAATTGTGACATTTTAGAAATTCAATATGGCGGCTGTGCCACTTCCGGTTTCCAAAACCTTGTCCGATTGGGGTCGTTCAAGCGGTTCATCCCACTGAGGGGTATTAGTTTGTAATGGTTTTTTGGATTAGTAAACAAGAAACTTCCACGTGTGGGGTAAAAGTGCCAAACCCCACCTCTTTGCCCCCCTTGTCCCCCCCTCCCTATCTCGTTACTCGGAAACTAAGAGACCCATGTTCTGTTTTTCTACGGATTCGTATAGAGGAAGCTTGGAAAAGTATAAACTATTTTATAAAGTTGTCCCCCTTGACCCCCTTCTCTACCCCTGTAGGCGTATTCTCGAAAAATAAGGGGCCATGTTTTTTTTTTTTTTTTCAGATTTATAAAAAGAGGCCCAGAGTTAGTAAAACAAATTTTTCAATACCCTCTCTCCCCCCCTTGAGCCCCTCTCTCCACCCCTTTTTATACAACTGAAAAATCTTTTGATTTTTACCTAAAACTATTGAGGGGCGTTGAAATTTGTATACCTTCCCCTCCCCACCCCAACCTCCCCTAAAATTGAAAGGGCTGTAACTTCATAACGGTTAGAGATAGCAATTAGGTGTTTTAACAAATTATATAGTAGGCGTCGAAACTTGTCCGGTCTCCGATGGTGGTACGGCAACGATAGCTTTCCGATGGTAGGTAGGTCCTGAATGGAGCAAACCTGCGAGATCGAGTGAAGCGAAGGGGGAGGTGGCGAGCGAAGCGAGCCGGCGACCTCCATTGCGTAACCAAGGTTGAGTGGGTGAAGCGTAACTCAGAGGTGACTATGTACATTCTGAAAAAATATTTTCTCAAAAAAAGAAAGGGCTGTAACTTCATAACGCTTAGAGATAGCCATTAGGTGTTTGAACAAATATTATAGTAAGTGTCAAAATCTGTCCAGTGGTGGTAGGGATAAGGTCAAGATAGTTTATTGGTCTGAATTTATTGGTTTAAAATGAAGGTTTTAGATTGTTTTAGAGGATCTTAATTAAGGGTTCTTAGACTGCTTCATACTGATTTAGGGGTTCCTAAAGTCTTGGATGAATTTCGACTCATAGGTCCCATACAAACTTTTTGTACTAAACTTTGACGAATTATTTTGTTCTACCGATTTAAAACGTTAGGAACACCACTTACACCAGTCGTTGGCCTATAACCTTGAAATTTGGTTGAGGAGTGTTGCCTGGTGCAAAAATTCTCTTCACTTTTGGGGTAATTTTACCAGATTTTCCTCGAAAATGTGAAAAGTAGAAATTACGACATTTTAAATGGAAATTTTGGGTAACCACCAAGATTCGGGTGCCCAAAATGACTCATGACCATTTTCATCACTCACAGCTGGCAACCCCGAGAGCCATTGGGGCTTGAATTTTCGGGTCAGACCCGACTTTGGCGAGATCTTTTGTTCTACCAAACACAAAAGTTGGCAACATCAAGTACAACAGTCGGTAGCCTATATCCTTGAGATTTCAGAAAAATTATGACATTTCAGAAAAACAAGATGGCGGACAGTGTGGCGGCCATCTTGTAGAAATGTCAAAAAAGCCCAATTTTCGACACGAGTAATGGGACAGCTGGCATCCCCCACTGGATTGTGTTGTATAAACCCGTTATGTGTATTGTTGAAACTCTCCCCAAAAATATGAAAAGTAGAAATAATGATATTTTGAATGGAGACTGACCAGCCGGCAACATTAGGGTCCCCCAAATGTTATTTGTCCATTTTCATCACTTTCAACTGGCAACCCCGAGAGCCATTGGGGCTTGAATTTTCAAGGTCAGACCCGACTTTGGCGAATTCTTTCGTTCTACCAAAGTCAACGGACAGCCACCATGTTTTTACAGACAGGTAGCTTGTATCCTGGTTACTTTATAAAAATTGTGACATTTTAAAAATTCAAGATGGCGGTCGTGTCATTGCCGGTTTCGAAACCTTGTTCGAATGGGTGGTATTCTGGTGGTACTGACATAATTGTTCTCCCGGACGGTGGAGAGGGAGAGGGGTATATTTTGACAGATTCATAATCAAGTTACTCTCACGAGTAGGGAAAATGTGCCAAACCACTTTTTCCCCTCTTCCCACCCCTCCCTATCGTATCTCGGAAACGTGTTTTGTTTTTTTACTGATTTGTATAGAGGAGGCTCGGGGAAGTATAAAAATTTTTTCCATGTTACCCCCTTTGCTCCCTTCTACCCCCCTTTAGGCGGATCTTGGAAGTTCAGAGAATTTAAACATTTTTTTCAGATTCATATAAAGGAGCAATGCGTTAGTCAGAATTATTTTTCACAACACCCCCCTCTCCCCCCCTTCACCCCTCCCACCCACCGTATCTCGGAAACTAGGACATGTAGCGGTTTTGTTTTTATTCTTACCTAAAACTATTGAAGGGCGTTGAAATTTTTACACTCCCCCCTCCCGTCCCCAACCTCCCCTAAAATTTGAAGGGCTGTAACTTCATAACGGTTAGAGATAGCCATTAGGTGCTTGACCAAATATTATAGTAGGCGTCGAAACCTGTCCGGTGGTGGTACCGGTAAAGTGAAGGGAGGAGCGAGCGAGTGTAGCGAGCCGGCGACTCCCGTAGCGTAGGTATAAGGTCACGATAGCTTTCCGGTGGTAGGTAGGTCCTGAGTGGAGCGATGGGGGGAGGTGGCGAGCGAAGCGAGCCGGTGACCTCCGTAGTCGTTATGCTACGGAGGTCGCCGGCTCGCTTCACTCGCCACCTGTATTTTTCACGCGGCCTTTGGTTAAGTAGGAGCAGCGTAACTCAGAGATGACTATGTACTATCGGGGTCTTTTCCGCCTGACCATTTTAAAATGTTTTCGCTTAAATCATGCGGAGGCGCCGAGCCACGCCCCCTTAAAGTTTGGGCCTATTAGGAAAGCGTCAACTTTGGCGCGCAAAATAACAATAACTCTCGTTTGGCGTGCGTCGTCAATGCGCTTGGCCGATTCGGTATCTTTTCATTCATTTTTTCTACACAAAGTCAATGGGGCGGGGCTAAAGAGCGTTTTAATGTTGCGAGTGCAAGCAAAAATGAGCTTAGTGGTGGTCAGGCGGGAGTGTCCTCGATAGTACATACGGAAAAAATATTATGAATTCTAATTTTAAATTTTGCGCCACGCCAGCCCAAAACGCTCCGCAACTAACTATATAAGTACTACGCACTCATACGCATTCGTATTGATTCTGACCTAAAACTATTGATGGGCATTGAAATTTTTAATACCCTACCCTCCCCTCCCCAACCTCCCCTAAAATTGAAAGGGCTGTTACTTTATTATGGCTAGACATAGACATTAGGTGTTGGAACAGATATAATAGCAGGCGTCGAAACCTGTCTGGTGGTGGCAGAGATAAGTTTACGATAGCTTTCCGGTGGTAGGTACAATAAGCAAACTTTAGGGTAATGTTTTTTTTAAATGATAAAATGACTAAGTTTTTAAATAAGGTTTTAGATTGTTTAAGGGGATCTTAAGAGTTCTTAGACTGCTTCATAATAATTTAGGGGTTCCTAATAATGCCCGACGGCCCGAGGTCTATGTTATAAGTCAGCGTTTGAGATAGCATCATTGTTTTCTTTAATCCTTGCCCTGCATAGGTCGACCACCAAGATTGGTTCGAATTAGTATTACAACTTTATGTCCCAGAAGTCCGGATTTGGGACATGAGGAGCGTAGGCCGAAGGCCGGCGGAGCTCCGACGACATGGCTGACGAGAGATAGGGCGGCAGCTTTTTTTTTTAGACTGCCCGATCCGACCATCGCTTTAGTGTAATTTCTATTTTTACATGATGACAGTGTTTGATAAGTAATATATTTATCAAAATAAAAGTAGGTAACTACTGATGTTATTACATTTTTGATTGTTTATTAAAACTTTTAAGGGGCGTCGAAATTTGTATACCTTCCCCTCCCCACCCCAACCTCCCCTAAAATTGAAAGAGCTGTAACTTCGTAACGGTCAGAGATAGCCATTATGTGTTTGAACAAATATTATAGTAGGCGTCGAAACCTGTCTGGTGGTAGGTAGGTTCTGAGTGGAGTGAACCTGCGAGACCGAGTGGAGCGAAGGGGGAGGTGGCGAGCGAAGCGAGCCGGCGACCTCCTTAGCGTAACGAAGGTTGAGTGGGTGAAGTGTTACTCGGGGCGACGACAAGCAAACTTTAGGGTAAAAATCTGACACTCCCTCCTGCTCCGCCCAGAGCGGGAGGAGTCATTTGATGATTTCCTATCAAAAAAAAAAGGGGGCGACGACACGCAAACTTTTGGGTAATGTTTTTTTAATGGGAAAAAGTCCTGAGTTTTTAAATAAGGTTTTAGACTGTATTAATGTTTTTCAAAATCTTTAAAATAAATTCTCATTTTTAGGGTTCCGTACCCGAAGGGTAAAAACGGAACCCTATTACTAAGACTTCGTTGTCTGTCCGTCTGTCTGTCCGTCTGTCCGTCTGTCCATCTGTCCGTCTGTCCGTCTCTCCGTCTGTCCGTCTGTCCGTCTGTCTGTCACCAGGCTGTATCTCATGAACCGTGACAGCTAGACAGTTGAAATTTTCACAGATGATGTATTTCTGTTGCCGCTATAACAACAAATACTAAAAACAGAATAAAATTAATATTTAAGAGGGGCTCCCATACAACAAACGTGATTTTTTTTATAATAATTGGTACGGAACCCTTCGTGCGCGAGTCCGACTCGCACTTGGCCGGTTTTTTTTTCTTTAATTTCTTTTTTTTTTAAATTAGTTTTTAGAATGAGGGGTTCTTAAAGGTTTTCATATTGATTTAGAGGTTCCTTAGGGTTTTCGTACTGCTGTAAGGGTGCTGATAAAGGTTTAAAAAATATTCAAAAGTATTTTACAAAATTTTCTAAGGGCTCTAATAGATTTTCCAATTCATTGAGGATTCTTAAGGATTCTCAAAATTTTATAAGGGTAAGGAATACTTCTCAATAACACGAAACCGAACCGAATAGAATGATGTATGTTTATGTTACGGGCAACGTGATTAACTGGGCATTATTAATAAGAACTGGCCATTATTAATAATGCCCGACGGCCCGCGGTCTACGTAATAAGTCAGTGTTTGAGATAGCATCATCGGTCTAAATTTTAAAGTTTAAAAGTTGTTTGCTTTAATACTTGTCTTTCATAGGTCGACCACCATGATTGGTCCGAATTAGTATTACAACTTTATGTCCCAGAAGTCCGAATTTGGGACATGAGGAGCGTAGGCCGAAGGCCGGCGGAGCTCCGACGACATGGCTGACGGGAGATAGGGCGGCAGCTTTTTTTTTTAGACCGCCCGATCCGACCATCTGTTTAGTGTAATTTCTATTTTTACATGATGACATAGTGTTTGATAAGTAATATTTTTATCACCCCGAATATCCCCCCTTTCGTATCAAACTCGAAAAGTACAAATAAATAAATTTTAAATGGAAATTTTGCATTACCACCAAATGATATTTGACCATTTTCATCACTTTCAGCTGGCAACCCCGAGAACCATGGGGGCATGAATTTTCGGGTCAGACCCGACTTTGGCGAATTCTTTTGATCTACCAAAGTCAACGGACAGGCACCTTTTCTTTAGGTACTGACAGGTAACTTGTATCCTGTTTATTTTAGGAAAATTATGACATTTCAGAAATTCAAGATGGCGGCCGTGCATTTCCGGTTTATTACCACTCATTCACTGACGTAATTGTTCTCCCAGATGGTGGAGGGGGAGGGGGTTATATTTTGGCAGATTCGTAAACAAGTAACTCTCACGAGTAGGGAAAAAGTGTCAAACCTCCCCTTCTTGTCCCTGTTCCCACCGCTCCCTATCGTATCTCGGAAACAAAGAGACTTGGAACATTTTCTTTTTCATATTCATATAAGGGGCCCAGAGTTGGTCAAACACATTTTTCGTAACTCCCCCCTCTCCCCCACTTCACCCCTCCTCCGCATCGTATCTCGGAAACCAGGACACGTAGCGGTTTTTTTTTATTCTTACCTAAAACTAATGGGGGGCGTTGAAATATATGTATACCCTCCCCTCCCCAACCTCCCCTACAATTTGAAGGGCTGTAACTTCATAACGGTTAGAGATAGCCATTAGGTGCTTGAACAAATATTATAGTAGGTGTCGAAACCTCTCCGGTGGTGGTAGTGCTACCGGTAAAGCGAAGGGAGGAGCGAGCGAGTGTAGCGAGCCGGCGACCCCCGAAGCGTAGGGATAAGGTCACGATAGCTTTCCGGTGGTAGGTAGGTCCTAAGTGGAGCGATGGGGGGAGGTGGCGAGCGAAGCGAGCCGGTGACCTCCGTAGTCGTTATGCTACGGAGGTCGCCGGCCCGCTTCACTCGCCACCTGTGTTTTTCACGCGGCCTTTGGTTAAGTAGGAAAAGCGTAACTCAGGGATGACTATGTACATACGGAAAAAATATTTTAAATTCTAATTTTAAATTTCGCGCCACGCCAAAACGCTCCGCAACTAACTATATAAGTACTACGCACGCATACGCATTCGTATTGATTCTGACCTAAACCTATTGATGGGCATTAAAATTTTTAATACCCTACCCTCCCCTCTCCAACCTCCCCTAAAATTGAAAGGGCTGTAATTTTATTATGGTTAGACATAAACATTAGGTGTTGGAACAAATATAATAGCAGGCGTCGAAACCTGTCTCGTGGTGGCAGAGATAAGTTAACGATAGCTTTCCGGTGGTAGGTACAATAAGCAAACTTTAGGGTAATGTTTTTTTTAATGGGAAAATGTCTAAGTTTTTAAATAAGGTTTTAGATTGTTTAAGGGGATCTTAAGAGTTCTTAGACTGCTTCATAATAATTTAGGGGTACCTTACGGCTTCAGGTTTAGGGTTTTTGTACAGCTGTAAAGGTAAAGATTTTCAAAATGTTTAAAAAGTTCAATAACTTTTTTTAAAAGCTTCAATAGGAGTTAGCTAACGGATTTTCCAATTCATTTAAGGATTACTATCGATTCTCAAAATTTTATAAGGGTAAGGAATTCTTCTCAATAACACGAAACCGAACCGAACCGAATAGAATGATATGTATGTTACGGGCAACGATTAACTGGGTATTATTAATAAGGACCGGCCATTATTAATAATGCCCGACGGCCCGAGGTCTATGTTATAAGTCAGGGTTTGAGATAGCATCATTGTTTTCTTTTATACTTGCCCTGCATAGGTCGACCACCATGATTGGTCCGAATTAGTATTACAACTTTATGTCCCAGAAGTCCGAATTTGGGACATGAGGAGCGTAGGCCGAAGGCCGGCGGAGCTCCGACGACATGGCTGACGGGAGATAGGGCGGCAGCTTTTTTTTTAGACCGCCCGATCCGACCATCTGTTTAGTGTAATTTCTATTTTTACATGATGACATAGTGTTATTTTATAAGTAATATTTTTATCAAAATAAAAGGAGATAACTACTGATGTTATTACATTTTTAACTGTTTAATTTTTAACTACTATGTTCAATAGTTTATTTTTTGTCAACTTTTCATGAAAATTTTGTAAGTTTAATTTCATTTAATAAATAAACAAAAACACAATAGTTCACCTATTTTATTACTTTGCCCAAGATAGGATAGGAATTATTCATAATGGCCGGGAAAAGTGATTAATCATGCTGTTTTAATCACATTGCCCAATTGAGTTGGGCATTATGAATACAGACCGGCAATTATTAATAGTGCCCGGACTTATCAAATTGAACGTGACATATATACAGATTAATCAAGTGGAAACCTTTCGGGTCCTTTTGAGCTTTATTTGGCATTTCACTAGAGTTTGATAAGTGGAAGACTATAACATTTAGGGGTTTTCAACCGACTTCCAAAAAGAGGAGGTTCTAAATTCGACTTTGTTACCTCAGAACTTTCGACTGGGTGAACCGATTTTGACAATTCTTTTTTTATTTGAAAGCTGGTGCTTCTCGCGTGGTCCCATATAAATTTTGTGAACATCTGGTGCTGATCTTCGGAGATATACTATGGAACTCTTAAAAAATAGACGGCAAATGTGCCGTGAATGTTGCAATCGTTTGGATGTTTATTGTTTATACAACATCATGACGTAACATCACGCCTGTATGCTCTGAAGGGGTATGCAGATGTGTACAATACACCCAGATTTCGACAGTTTGGTATGCTCAGTTGGCGCGATCATGTTCCGCGCGAGCCTCAAATGACGTAACATCACGCATGTATGCTCTGAGGGGGTACGCAGATGTGTACAATACACCCAGATTTCGACAGTTCGTTCGTGTTCCGCGCACGCCTCAAAGAGATGCCAGCAAACGGGACTGTTCTAAAGAAATACTGCTGCCCTGAAACAAAGGGCTAGGAAGGAACATGGATGGGTTTTAGTCAGTAAAAGTCTGACATTCCCTTCCGCTCCGCCCAGAGCAGGAGGGGTAATTTGATGATTTCCCATCCGAAAAAAATAGGTATGTTAAGTTCCATATATTGAGGATACGCCTATTACCATGACATGTATTGCTAACAATGCAAAATAAATTCATGGCAAATATTTGTTTGGACACAACTAAAAATGGAAAAATAAAAAACTTTTTTGCAAAAAATAAAACCGACTTCAAAAACACAAAAAAGTGAAAAAAAATTTGCAACAAAGTTTTTTTAAAGTGAAAAATGTACCAGCACAAGCACGCGAGGTGCTTGCACCTCGCGCAACACGCAAATACTAGTTTATATTATATAAAACTACAAGACCACTCACTCACTCACTGACTCATTGACATGTCGTTTCTCGGAGTGGGTGAGAGATGGGTTAGGGGAATGTTTGGGAAAAATGTAGAATACCATAGAGTGAGTAGAGGAAAATTATAGAGGAGATTCAAATCCAAGATGGCGGCCGAGTCCATTTCCGGTTTCGGTGGGGAAAAGACTTGGACGAGTTTCGACTCATAGGTCCTATTCAAAATCTAGAATGGTTTAAAAAAAAAGTAAAAAAAAAAAAAAAAACAAGGTGGCTGCTGCGCTGGGACGTTTTGAAATCTTCGACTTTTTGCACTAAACTTTGACGAATTGTTTTGTTCTACGGATTTCAAAAGTTGACAACACCAATAACACTTGTCAATGGCTTATATCCTTGAGATTTTAGAAAAATTGTGACTTTTCAGAAAAACAAAATGGCGAAGAGTATGGCGGCCATCTTGTAAAAAGTTATAATTTTCGATTTTTTTCAAATCCATTTTTCGGGTTGTTGGCAACATCTGACGGGTTTAAGTTTTAGCGAGCGGTTGTGTGGTTTATAGAGGAGTGTTGCCTGGTGCGAAAAAATTCCCCATTTTTAGGGTATTTTGCCAGATTTACCCCAAAAACATGAAAAGTAGAAATAAGGACATTTTGAATAGAGACTTTGACTAGCTGGCAACATTGGGGTCCCCCAAATGACATTTGACCATTTTAGTTCGTTTTAGTTGGCAACCCCAAAAAATATTGAATATTTTAATTTTTTGGACTTTTTGACTTTGACGAGTTCTTTTGTTCTACCAAACTCAAAAGTTGGCAACACCAGATAAATTGGTCGGTGGCCTTTATACTTGAGATTTCAGGAAAATTATGACTTTTCAGAAAAACAAGATGGCGGACGCTGTGGCGGCCATTTTGTAAAAACTTGAAATTTTGACTTTTTTCAAATCTATTTTTCGTGCAGTTGGCAACATCTCACTGGTTCGATTTGTACAGAGCGGTTATGTGTTTCGTGGAGGAGTGTTGCCTGGTGCAAAAAAATTCCCCATTTCTAGGGTACTTTCCCAGATTTGCCCCGAAAACATGAAAAGTAGAAATAACGATATTTTGAATAAAAACTTTGACTAGCCGGCAACATTAGGGTGCCTTTAATGACATTTGAGCATTTTCATCACTTTGAGCTGGCAACCCCGAGAGCCATTGGCGTTTGCATTTTCGGGTCAGGCCCGAATTTGGCGAGTTCTTTTGTTCTATCAAACTCAAAAGTTGGCAACACCAAGCACACCAGTTGGTAGCCTATATTCTTCAGATTTCAGGAAAATTATGACTTTTCAGAAAAACAAGATGGCGGACAGTGGGGCGACCATCTTGTAAAAATGACAAAAAATCCGATTTTTCGACACGATAAATGGGACAGCTGGCCTCCCCCCACTGGATTGTGTTGTATGAACCGGTTGTGTGTATTGCCAAAGAGTGTTGCCTGGTGCAAAAATCCTCCCCACTTTTGGGGTAATTCTTCCAGATCTTCCCCAAAAACATGAAAAGTAGAAATGACGACATTTTAAATAGAGACTTTGACTAGCCGGCAACATTGTGGTCTCCTAAATGACATTTGACCATTTTCATTACTTTGAGCTGGCAACCCCAAGAGCCATTAGGGTTTGAATATTCGGGTCAGACCCGACTTTGGCGAGTTCTTTTGTTCTACCAAACTCAAAATTTGGCAACATCAAGTACACCGGTCAGTAGCCCATATCCTTGAGATTTCAGGAAAATTATGACTTTTCAGAAAACAAGATGGCGGACAGTGGGGCGACCATCTTGTAAAAATGACGAAAAATCCCAATTTTCGACACGATAAATGGGACTGCTGGCAATCCCCCGACTGGATCGTATTGTATCAACCGGTTGTGTATTTGGTCAAGGAGTGTTGCCTGGTGCAAAAATTCTCCCCACTTTTGGGGTAATTTTCCCCAAAAACATGAAAAGTAGAAATGACGACATTTTAAATGTAAATTTTGCATAACCACCAAGAATGGGGTGCCCGAAATGACTTTTGACCATTTTTATCACTCTCAGCTGGCAACCCTGAGAGCCATTGGCGCTTGAATCTTCGGGTCGGACCCGACTTTAGCGAGTTCTTTTGTTCTACCAAAGTCAACGTACAGCCACCGTGGTTTTACTGACAGGTAGATTATATCCTGGTTACTTTAGAAAAATTGTGACATTTCAGAAATTCAATATGGCGGCCATGTCACTTCCGTTTTCCAAAACCTTGTCCGATTGGGGTCGTTCAAGCGGTTCATCCCACTGAGGGGTATTAGTTTGTAACAGTTTTTTGGATTAGTAAACAAGAAACTTCCACGTGTGGGGTAAAAGTGCCAAACCCCACCTTTTTGCCCCCCTTCTCCCCCCTCCCTATCTCGTAACTCGGAAACTAAGAGACCCATGTTCTGTTTTTTTACGGATTCTTATAGAGGAGGCTTAGAAAAGTAAAAACCATTTTTCAAAGTTGTCCCCCTTGACCGTATCTCGAAAAATAAGGGGCCATGATTTTTTTTCTTTTCAGATTCATAAAAAGAGGCCCAGAGTTAGTAAAAATAATTTTTCAATACTCCCCCCACTCCCCCCTCCCTTGAGCCCCTCCTCTCTTCACCCCTTTTTATACAACTGAAAAAACTTTTAATTTTTACCTAAAACTATTGAGGGGCGTTGAAATTTGTATACCTTCCCCTCCCCACCCCAACCTCCCCTAAAATTGAAAGGGCTGTAACTTCATAACGGTTAGAGATAGCAATTATGTGTTTAAACAAATTATATAGTAGGCGTCGAAACTTGTCCAGTCTCCGATTGTGGTACGGCAACGATAGCTTTCCGATGGTAGGTAGGTCCTGAATGGAGCAAACCTGCGAGACCAAGTGAAGCGAAGGGGGAGGTGGCGAGCGAAGCGAGCCGGCGACCTACATTGCGTAACCAAGGTTGAGTGGGTGAAGCGTAACTCAGAGGTGACTATGTACATTCTGAAAATATATTTTCTCAAAAAAGAAAGGGCTGTAACTTCATAACGCTTAGAGATTAGCCATTAGGTGTTTGATCAAATATTATAGTAAGTGTCAAAATCTGTCCGGTGGTGGTAGGGATAAGGTCAAGAGAGTTTATTGGTCTGAGTTTATAATGAAGGTTTTAGATTGTTTTAGCGGATCTTAAGGGTTCTTAGACTGCTTCATACGTATTTAAGGGTTTCTAAAGACTTGGATGAATTTCGACTCCTAAGTCCCATACAAACTTTTTGTACTTACTAAAATTTGACGAATTATTTTGTTCTACCGATTTAAAACGTTAGCAACACCACTTACACCAGTCGTTGGCCTTTCCTTGAAATTTGGTTGAGGAGTGTTGCCTGGTGCAAAAATTCTCTTCACTTTTGTGGTAATTTTACCAGATTTTCCTTGAAAACGTGAAAAGTAGAAATTACGACATTTTAAATGAAAATTTTGGGTAACCACCAAGAATTGGGTGCCCAAAATGACTCATGACCATTTTCATCAATCTCAGCTGACAACCCCGAGAGACAATGGGGCTTGAACATTCGGGTCAGACCCGAGTTTGGCGAGTTCTTTTGTTTTACCAAACTCAAAAGTTGGCAACATCAAGTACACCGGTCAGTAGCCCATATCCTTGAAATTTCAGGAAAATTATGACTTTTCAGAAAAACAAGATGGCGGACAGTGGGGCGACCATCTTGTAAAAAAGACGAAAAATCCAAATTTTCGATACGATAAATGGAACAGCTGGCATCTCCCGACTGGATCGTGTTGTATCAACCGGTGGTGTACTTGGTCAAGGAGTGTTGCCTGGTGCAAAATATCTCCCCACTTTTGGGGTAATTTCCCCCAAAAACATGAAAAGTAGAAATGACGACATTTTAAATGGAAATTTTACATAACCACCAAGAATGGGGTGCCCGAAATGACTTTTGACCATTTTCATCACTCTCAGCTGGCAACCCCGAGAGCCATTAGGGCTTGAATTTTCGGGTCATACCGGACTTTGGTGAACTCTTTTGTTCTACTAAAGTCAACGTACAGCCACCGTGTTTTACTGACAGGTAGCTTCTGTCTTGGTTACTTTAGAAAAATTGTGACATTTCAGAAATTCAAGATGGCGGCAGTGCCATTTCCGGTTTCCGAAACCTTGCTCGATTACCACTCACTGACATAATTGTTCTCCCATATGGTGGAGGGGGAGGAGCATATGTTTTGACAGATTCAGTAACTCTTACAAGTTGGGGAAATGTGCCAAACCTCCCCTTTTTGCCCCCCTTCCCACCCTCAATATCGTATCTCGGAAAGTAAGAGACCAGTATTTTGTTTTTTTTTACGGATTCGTATTGAGGACGGTTGGTAAAGTTAAAAACAGTTTTAAAAAATGGCCCTCTCCTCCCCCTTCTCCCCCTTTAGGCAAATCTCGGAAGTAAAGAGACCTGGATCATTTTTTTTTCAGATTTATATAAAAAGGCAATGCGTGAGTCAAAATCTTTTTTCCAAAAATCGCATTCTCCCTACCGTAACACGTAGCAGCTTTTTGATTTTTACTGTATTTTATTGTTTTAATTCTTACCTAAAACTATTGAGGGGCGTTGAAATTAAAAATTTGTATAACCACCCCCCCCTCCCCAACCTCCCCTAAAATTGAAAGTGCTGTAACTTCATAACGGTTAGGGATAGCCATTGGGTGTTTGAACAAATATTATAGTAGGCGTCAAAACCTGTACGGTGGTAGGTAGATCCACGACAGGGGCGAAGACAAGCAAACTTTAGGGTAATGTTTTTTTTGTAATGGGAAAAGGTCAGAGTTTTTAAATTGTTCAGAGTTTTAAGATTTTGGCGAATTCTTTTGTTCTACCAAAGTCAACGGACAGCCACCGTGTTTTTACAGACAGGTATCCTGGTTACCTTAGAAAAATTGTGACATTTTAGTTCCTTGTTCGAATACCACTCACTGACATCATTGACATCATATTTCGACAGATTCATAATCAAGTAACCCTCACGAGTAGGGAAAATGTGCAAAACCACTTTTTGCCCCCCTTCCCACCCCTCCCCATCGTATCTCGGAATTTAAGAGACCCGTGACTGATTTGTATAGAAGACGCTCGGGGAAGTATAAAACATTTTTCAATGTTAAACCTCTTAAACCTTTAGGCGGATCTCGGAATTTCAGAGAATTGGAACTTTTTTTTTCAGATACATATAAAGGAGCAATGCGTTAGAAAGAATCATTTTTCACAACACCCCCCTCTCTCCCCCTTCATCCCTCCCACCCATCGTATCTCAGAAACTAAGACATGTAGTGGTTTTGTTTTTATTCTTACCTAAAACTATTGAAGGGCGTAGAAATTTTTACACTCCCCCCTCCCGTCCCCAACCTCCCCTAAAATTTGAAGAGCTGTAACTTCATAACGGTTAGAGATAGCCATTAGGTGCTTGACCAAATATAGTAGGCGTCGAAACCTGTCCGGTGGTGGTACCGGTAAAGCGAAGGGAGGAGCGAGCGAGTGTAGCGAGCCGGCGACTCCCGTAGCGTAGGTATTAGGTCACGATAGCTTTCCGGTGGTAGGTAGGTCCTGAGTGGAGCGATGGGGGGAGGTAGCGAGCGAAGCGAGCCGGTGACCTCCGTAGTCGTTATGCTACGGAGGTCGCCGGCTCGCTTCAATCGCCACCTGTACTTTTCACGCGGCCTTTGGTTAAGTAGGAGCAGCGTAACTCAGAGATGACTATGTACTATCGGGGTCTTTTCCGCCTGACCATTTTAAAATGTTTTCGCTTAAATCATGCGGCGGCGCCGAGCCACGCCCCCTTAAAGTTTGGGCCTATTAGGAAAGCGTCAACTTTGTCGCGCAAAATAACAATAACTCTTGTTTGGCGTGCGTCGTCAATGTGCTCGGCCGATTCGGTATCTTTTCATTCATTTTTTCTACACAAAGTCAACGGGGCGGGGTTAAAGAGCGTTTTTATGTTGCGAGTGCAAGCAAAAATGAGCTTAGTGGTGGTCAGGCGGAAGTGTCCTCGATAGTACATACGGAAAAAATATTATGAATTCTAATTTAAAATTTTGCGCCACGCCAAAACGCTCCGCAACTAACTATATAAGTACTACGCACGCATACGCATTCGTATTGATTCTGACCTAAAACTATTGATGGGCATTGAAATTTTTAATACCCTACCCTCCCCTCCCCAACTTCCCCTAAAATTGAAAGGGCTGTTACTTTATTATGGCTAGACATAGACATTAGGTGTTGGAACAAATATAATAGCAGGCGTCGAAACCTGTCTGGTGGTGGCAGAGATAAGTTTACAATAGCTTTCCGGTGGTAGGTACAATAAGCAAACTTTAGGGTAATGTTTTTTTAAATGGTAAAATGTCTAAGTATTTAAATAAGGTTTTAGATTGTTTAAGGGGATCTTAAGAGTTCTTAGACTGCTTCATAATAATTTAGGGGTTCCTAATAATGCCCGACGGCCCGAGGTCTATATTATAAGTCAGCGTTTGAGATAGCATCATTGTTTTCTTTAATACTTGCCCTGCATAGGTCGACCACCAAGATTGGTTCGAATTAGTATTACAACTTTATGTCCCAAAAGTCCGAATTTGGGACATGAGGAGCGTAGGCCGAAGGCCGGCGGAGCTCCGACGACATGGCTGACGAGAGATAGGGCGGCAGCTTTTTTTTTTAGACCGCCTGATCCGACCATCTGTTTAGTGTAATTTCTATTTTTACATGATGACAGTGTTTGAAAAGTAATATTTTTATCAAAATAAAAGTAGGTAACTACTGATGTTATTACATTTTTGATTGTTTATTAAAACTATTGAGGGGCGAATAAATAAATTATAGTAGGCGTCGAAACCTGTCTGGTGGTAAGTAGGTTCTGAGTGGAGCGAACCTGCGAGACCGAGTGGAGCGAAGGAGGGAGGTGGCGAGCGAAGCGAGCCGGCGACCTCCGCAGCGTAACGAAGGTTGAGTGGGTGAAGTGTTACTCGGGGCGACGACAAGCAAACTTGAGGGTAATGTTTTTTTTAATGGGAAAAGGTCTGAGTTTTTAAATAAGGTTTTAAATTGTATAACATTGTATTTTGTTTTACTTTAATTTCTTTATTTTATTGAATTAGTTTTTAGTAAAGCGAAGGGCGAACCCCGTAGCGTAGGGATAAGGTAACGATAGCTTTCCGGTGGTAGGTAGGTCCTGAGTGGAGCGATGGGGGGAGGTGGCGAGCGAAGCGAGCCGGTGACCTCCGTAGTCGTTATGCTACGGAGGGCGCCGACTCGCTTCACTCGCCACCTGTGTTTTTCACGCGGCCTTTGGTTAAGTAGGAGAAGCGTAACTCAGAGATGACTAAGTACATACGGAAAAAATATTTTGAATTCTAATTTTAAATTTCGCGCCACGCCAAAACGCTCCGCAACTAACTATATAAGTACTACGCACGCATACGCATTCGTATTGATTCTGACCTAAACCTATTGATGGGCATTAAAAATTTTAATAGCCTACCCTCCCCTCTCCAACCTCCCATAAAATTGAAAGGGCTGTAACTTTATTATGGTTAGACATAAACATTAGGTGTCGGAACAAATATAATAGCAGGCGTCGAAACCTGTCTGGTGGTGGCAGAGATAAGTTAACGATAGCTTTCCGGTGGTAGGTACAATAAGCAAACTTTAGGGTAATGTTTTTTTTAATGGGAAAATGTCTAAGTTTTTAAATAAGGTTTTAGATTGTTTAAGGGGATCTTAAGAGTTCTTAGACTGCTTCATAATAATTTAGGGGTACCTTAGGGCTTCAGGTTTAGGGTTTTTGTACAGCTGTAAAGGTAAAGGTTTTCAAAATGTTTAAAAAGTTCAATATTTTTTTTTAAAAGCTTCAAACGGAGTTAGCTAACGGATTTTCCAATTCATTTAAGTATTACTATCGATTCTCAAAATTTTATAAGGGTAAGGAATTCTTCTCAATAACACGAAACCGAACCGAACCGAATAGAATGATATGTATGTTACGGGCAACGTGATTAACTGGGTATTATTATTATGGACCGGCCATTATTAATAATGCCCGACGGCCCGAGGTCTATGTTATAAGTCAGGGTTTGAGATAGCATCATTGTTTTCTTTAATACTTGCCCTGCATAGGTCGACCACCATGATTGATCCGAATTAGTATTACAACTTTATGTCCCAGAAGTCCGAATTTGGGACATGAGGAGCGTAGGCCGAAGGCCGGCGGAGCTCCGACGACATGGCTGACGGGAGATAGGGCGGCAGCTTTTTTTTTTAGACCGCCCGATCCGACCATCTGTTTAGTGTAATTTCTATTTTTACATGATGACAGTGTTTGATAAGTAATATTTTTATCAAAATAAAAGTAGGTAACTACTGATGTTATTACATTTTTAACTGTTTATTTTTTAGCTACTATGTTCAATAGATTATTTTTTGTTAACTTTTCATGAAAATTTTGTAAGTTTAATTTAATTTAATAAACAAAAAGACTACATAGCAGTTCACCTATTTTATTACTTTGCCCAAGATAGGGTGGGCATTATTCATAATGGCCGGGAAAAGTGATTAATCATGCTGTTTTAATCACATTGCCCAATTGAGTCGGGCATTATGAATACAAACTTTCCGACTTTTTGGCTTTCCGTAGAGTTTGAAAAGTGGAAGACTTTAAATGTTTCTTTTAGGGTTCTAATTGACATTTTTACTACATTTAGGGGTTTTTAAAGTGAAAAATGTACCAGCACAAGCACGCGAGGTGCTTGCACCTCGCGCAACACGCAAATACTAGTTTATATTATATAAAACTACAAAGCCACTCACTCATTGACATGCCGTTTCTCGGAACGGGTGAGAGATGGGTTAGGAGAATGTTTGGAAAAAATGTAGAATACCATAGATTGAGTAGAGGAAAATTATAGAAGAGATTCAAATCCAAGATGGCGGCCGAGTCCATTTCCGGTTTCGGTGGGGAAAAGACTTGGACGAGTTTCGACTCATAGGTCCCATTTGAAATCTAGAATGATTTAAAAAAAAAGTAAAAAAAAAAAAAAAACAAGATGGCGGCTGCGCTGGGACGTTTTGAAATCTTCGACTTTTTGCACTAAACTTTGATGAATTGTTTTGTTCAACCGATTTCACCAGTTGGCAACACCAATAACACTTGTCGGTGGCTTATATCCTTGAGATGTCAGAAAAATTGTGACTTTTCAGAAAAACAAAATGGCGAGCAGTGTGACGGCCATCTTGTAAATAGTTGGAATTTTCGACTTTTTTCAAATCCATTTTTAGGGTAGTTGGCAACATCCGACGGGTTCGAGTTGTACCGAGCGGTTGTGTGTTTTGTTGAGCAGTGTTGCCTGATATGAAATTTTTCCCTATTTTTTGGGTAGTTTCCCAGTTTTTCCCCAAAAACATGAAAAGTAGAAATAAGGACATTTTGAATAGAGACTTTGACTAGCTGGCAACATTGGGGTCCCCCAAATGACATTTGTTCATTTTGGTTTGTTTTAGTTGGCAACCCCAAAAAATATTGAATATTTTAATTTTTGGGACTTTTTGACTTTGACGAGTTCTTTTGTTCTACCAAACTCAAAAGTTGGCAACACCAGATAAATTGGTCGGTGGCCTATATACTTGAGATTTCAGGAAAATTATGACTTTTCAGAAAAACAAGATGGCGGACGCTGTGGCGGCCATTTTGTAAAAACTTGAAATTTCGACTTTTTTCAAATCTATTTTTCGTGCAGTTGGCAACATCTGAAGGGTTCGAGCTGTACTGATCGGTTATGTGTTTTGTTGAGGAGTGTTGCCTGGTGCAAAAAATTTCCCCATTTCTAGGGTACTTTACCAGATTTTCCCCGAAAACGTGAAAAGTAGAAATAACGATATTTTGAATGGAGACTTTGACTAGCTGGCAACATTTGGGTGCCCCGAATGACATTTGACCATTTTCATCACTTTGAGCTGGCAACCCCGAGAGCCATTGGGGTTTGCATTTTCGGGTCAGACCCGAATTTGGCGAGTTCTTTTGTTCTATCAAACTCAAAAGTTGGCAACACCACGTTCACCGGTTTGTAGCCTATATTCTTGAGATTTCAGGAAAATTATGACTTTTCAGAAAAACAAGATGGCGGACAGTGGGGCGGCCATCTTGTAAAAATGACAAAAGATCCCAATTTTCGACACGATAAATGGGACAGCTGGCATCCCCCCACTGGATTGTGTTGTATGAACAGGTTGTGTGTATTGCCAAGGAGTGTTGCCTGGTGTAACATTTTTGCCCACTTTTTGGAAACTTTTCCAGATTTTCCCCAAAAACATGAAAAGTAGAAATAACGACATTTTGAATAGAGACTTTGACTAGCTGGCAACACAATGGTCCCTGAAATGACATTTGACCATTTTCATCACTTTCAGCTGGCAACCCTGAGAGCCATTGGAGCTTGAATTTTCAGGTCAGACCCGAGTTTGGCGAGTTCTTTTGTTCTACCAAACTCAAAAGTTGGCAAAACCAAGTACACCAATCAGTGGCATGTATCCTTGAGATTTCAGAAAAATTATGACTATTCAGAAAAACAAGATGGCGGACGCTGTGGCAGCCATTTTGTAAAAAAGACGAAAAATCCAAATTTTCGATACGATAAATGGAACAGCTGGCATCCCCCGACTGGATCGTGTTGTATCAACCGGTTGTGTATTTGGTCAAGGAGTGTTGCCTGGTGCAAAACTTCTCCCCACTTTTGGGGTAATTTTGACCAAAAACATGAAAAGTAGAAATGACGTTATTTTAAATGGAAATTTTACATAACCACCAAGAATGGGGTGCCCAAAATGACTTTTGACCATTTTCATCAGTCTCAGCTGGCAACCCCGAGAGCCATTGGGGCTTGAATTTTCGGGTCAGACCCGACTTTGGCGAGTTCTTTTGTTCTACAAAAGTCAACGTACAGCAACCGTGTTTTTACTGACAGGTAGATGGCATCCTGGTTGTTATAGAAAAATTTTGACATTTCAGCAATTCAAGATGGCGGCCGTGCCATTTGCGGTTTCCGAAACCTTACACACTGACATATTTTTCTCCTAGGTGGTGAATGGTGGGGGGGTATATTTTGAAAGATTCGTAAGCAAGTAACTCTCATGAATATGGGAAAAGTGTCAAACCTCCCCTTTTCACCCCTCTTCCTTCCCCTCCCTATCGTATCTCGGAAACTAACAGACCTGTATTTTGTTTTTTTTTTACGGATTCATATAGAGGAGGCGTGAAAAAGTAAAAACCAGTTTTCGAAATCTTCCACTTTTTACACCAAACTTTGACGAATTATTTTGTTCTACTGATTTCAAAAGTTGGCAACACCAAGTACACCAGTCGGTGGCCTATGTCCTTGAAATTTCAGAAAAATTGTGACTTTTTAGAAAAAAGAGATAACGAACGCTGTGTCGGCCATTTTGTGAAGAGTTGGAATTTTTGACTTTTTTCAAATCCATTTTTCGGGTAGTTGGCAACATCTGTCGGGTTCGAGTTGTACCAAACGGTTGTGTGTTTTGTCGAGAAGTGTTGTCTGGTTTGAAAAAATTCCCCATTTTTAGGGTATTTTCCCAAATTTTCCCTAAAAACATGAAAGTAGAAATAAGGACATTTTGAATGGAGACTTTGACTAGGTGGCAACATTGGGGTCCCCCGAATGACATTAGACCATTTTGGTTTGTTTAAGTTGGCAACCCCAAAAAATATTCAATATTTTTTGGGGTTGCCAACTTAAACAAAGAGATAACGAACGCTGTGTCGGCCATTTTGTGAAGAGTTGGAATTTTCGACTTTTTGCAAATCCATTTTTCGGGTAGTTGGCAACATCTGTCGGGTTCGAGTTGTACCAAACGGTTTTTCGAGACTTTGACTAGGTGGCAACATTGGGGTCCCACGAATGACATTAGACCATTTTGGTTTGTTTAAGTTGGCAACCCCAAAAAATATTGAATATTTTAATTTTTGGGACATTTCGAGTTTGGTGAGTTCTTTTGTTCTACCAAACTCAAAAGTTGGCAACACCAAGTACATCAGTCTGTGGCCTATATCCTTGAAATTTAAGAAAAATTGTGATTTTTCAAAAAGACAAGATGGCGGACAGTGTGGCGGCCATCTTGTAAAAATGATGACAACGCCCATTATCGACACGATGCATGGCACAGCTGGCATCACCCGACTGGATTGTATTGTATGAACCGGTTGTGTACTTTGTCAAGTAGTGTTGCCTGATGCAAAAAAAATTCCCATTATTATGGTATTTTCTCAGATTTTCCCCAAAAAATATGAAAACAAGAAATAACGATATTTTCAATGGAAACTTTGACTAGCCGGCAACATTGGTGTCCCCCAAATGACATTTAACCATTTTCATCACTTTCAGCTGGCAACCCCGAGAGCCAGTGGGACTTGAATTTTCGGGTCAGACCTGACTTTGGCGAGTTCTTTTGTTCTACCAAAGTCAACGGACAGCCTCCGTGTTTTTACAGACAGGTAGCTTGTATCCTGGTTACTTTAGAAAAATTGAGACAGTTTAGAAATTCAAGATGGCGGCCGTGCCATTTCCGGTTTTCGAAACCTTGTTCGAATACCACTCACTGACATCATTGTTCTTCCGGACGGTGGAGGGGGAGGAGTGTATATTTTGACAGATTCGTAACTCTCACGAGTAGGGAAAATATGTCAAATCACTTTTTGCCCCCTTCCCACCCCTCCCTATTGTATCTCGAAAACTAAGAGACCCGTATCTGATTTGTATAGAGGAGGCTCGGGGAAGTATAAAACATTTTTCAATGTTACCCCTCTTGCCCCTTCTAATCTTCTCCCATCCACCTAAAGGGGGGGGGCCTTTAGGTGGATCTCGGAAGTTCAGAGAATTGGAACATTTTTTTTTTTCAGATTCATATAAAGGAGCAATGCGTTAGAAAGAATCATTTTTCACAACACTCCCCTCTCTCCCCTTCATCCCTCTCATCCATCGTATCTCAGAAACTAGGACATGTAGCGGTTTTGTTTTTATTATTACCTAAAACTATTGAAGGGCGTTGAAATTTTTACACTCTCCCCTCCCGTCCCCAACCTCCCTTAAAATTTGAAGGGCTGTAACTTCATAATGGGTAGAAATAGCCATTAGGTGCTTGAAAAAATATTATAGGAGGCGTCCAAACCTGTCCGGTGGTGGTACCGGTAAAGCGAAGGAAGGAGCGAGCCGGCGACCCCCGTAGCGTAGGGATAAGGTCACGATAGCTTTCCGGTGGTAGGTAGGTCCTGAGTGGAGCAAAGGGGGGAGGTGGCGAGCAAAACGAGTCGGCGACCTCCGTAGTCGTTATGCTAAGGAGGTCGCCGGCACGCTTCACTCGCCACCTGTTTTTTTCACGCGGCCTTTGGTTAAGTAAGAGAAACGTAACTCAGAGATGACTATGTACATTCTGAAAAAATATTTTCTCAAAAAAAGAAAGGGCTGTAACTTCATAACGCTAACTTGTAACTTCATACGTAAGTGTCAAAATCTGTCCGGTGGTGGTAGGGATAAGGTCAAGATAGTTTATTGGTCTGAGTTTATAATGAAGGTTTTAGATTGTTTTAGCGGATCTTAAGGGTTCTTAGACTGCTTCATACGTATTTAAGGGTTCCTAAAGACTTGGATGAATTTCGACTCATAGGTCCCATAAAAACTTTTTGTACTAAACTATGATGAATTATTTTGTTCTACCGATTTAAAACGTTAGCAACACCACTTACACCAGTCGTTGGCCTATAACCTTGAAATTTGGTTGAGGAGTGTTGCCTGGTGCAAAAATTCTCTTCACTTTTGGGGTAATTTTACCAGATTTTCCTCGAAAACGTGAAAAGTAGAAATTACGATATTTTAAATGGAAATTTTGGGTAACCACCAAGAATCGGGTGCCCAAAATGACTCATGACCATTTTCATCAATCTCAGCTGACAACCCCGAGAGACATTGGGGCTTGAATATTCGGGTCAGACCCGAGTTTGGCGAGTTCTTTTGTTCTACCAAACTCAAAAGTTGGCAACATCAAGTACACCGGTCAGTAGCCCATATCCTTGAAATTTCAGGAAAATTATGACTTTTCAGAAAAACAAGATGGCGGACAGTGGGGCGACCATCTTGTAAAAAAGACGAAAAATCCAAATTTTCAATACGATAAATGGAACAGCTGGCATCTCCCGACTCGATCGTGTTGTATCAACCGGTTGTGTACTTGGTCAAGGAGTGTTGCCTGGTGCAAAATATCTCCCCACTTTTGGGGTAATTTTCCCCAAAAACATGAAAAGTAGAAATGACGACATTTTAAATGTAAATTTTACATAACCACCAAGAATGGGGTGCCCGAAATGACTTTTGACCATTTTCATCACTCTCAGCTGGCAACCCCGAGAGCCATTGGGGCTTGAATTTTCGGGTCATACCGGACTTTGGTGAATTCTTTTGTTCTACTAAAGTCAACGTACAGCCACCGTGTTTTACTGACAGGTAGCTTGTATCTTGGTTACTTTAGAAAAATTGTGACATTTCAGAAATTCAAGATGGCGGCAGTGCCATTTCCGGTTTCCGAAACCTTGCTCGATTACCACTCACTGACATAATTGTTCTCCCATATGGTGGAGGGGGAGGAGCATATATTTTGACAGATTCGTAAACAAGTAACTCTTACAAGTTGGGGAAATGTGCCAAACCTCCCCTTTTTGCCCCCCTTCCCACCCTCAATATCGTATCTCGGAAAGTAAGAGACCAGTATTTTGTTTTTTTTACGGATTCGTATAGAGGGATGTTGGTAAAGTTAAAACTTATAGTTATATAAAAGGGCAATGCGTGAGTCAAAATCATTTTTCCAAACATCCCATTCTCCCTACCCTTCACCTCTTCCCCCATCGTATCTTGGAAACAAGGACACGTAGCAGCTTTTTGATTTTTACTGTATTTTATTATTGAGGGGAGTTGAAATTTGTATAACCACCCCCCCCTCCCCAACCTCCCCTAAAATTGAAAGTGCTGTAACTTCATAACGGTTATGGATAGCCATTAGGTGTTTGAACAAATATTATAGTAGGCGTCAAAACCTGTACGGTGGTAGGTAGATCCACGACAGGGGCGAAGACAAGCAAACTTTAGGGTAATGTTTTTTTTGTAATGGGAAAAGGTCAGAGTTTTTAAATTGTTCAGAGTTTTAAGATTTTGGCGAATTCTTTTGTTCTACCAAAGTCAACGGACAGCCACCGTGTTTTACAGACAGGTATCCTGTTTACTTTAGAAAAATTGTGACATTTTAGTTCCTTGTTCGAATACCACTCACTGACATCATTGAAATCATATTTTGACAGATTCATAATCAAGTAACTCTCACGAGTAGGGAAACTGTGCAAAACCACTTTTTGCCCCCCTTCCCTCCCCTCCCTATCGTATCTCGGAATTTAAGAGACCCGTGACTGATTTGTATAGAGGAGGCTCGGGGAAGTATAAAACATTTTTCAATGTTACCCCTCTTGCCCCCTTTCTACCCCCCTTTAGGCGGATCTCGGAATTTCAGAGAATTGGAACTTTTTTTTTCAGATACATTTAGGAGCAATGCGTTAGAAAGAATCATTTTTCACAACTCCCCTCTCTCCCCTTCATCCCTCTCATCCATCGTATCTCAGAAACTAGGACATGTAGCGGTTTTGTTTTTATTATTACCTAAAACTATTGAAGGGCGTTGAAATTTTTACACTCCCCCCTCCCGTCCCCAACCTCCCCTAAAATTTGAAGGGCTGTAACTTCATAACGGTTAGAGATAGCCATTAGGTGCTTGACCAAATATTATAGTAGGCGTCGAAACCTGTCCGGTGGTGGTACCGGTAAAGCGAAGGGAGGAGCGAGCGAGTGTAGCGAGCCGGCGACTCCCGTAGCGTAGGGATAAGGTCACGATAGCTTTCTGGTGGTAGGTAGGTCCTGAGTGGAGCGATGGGGGGAGGTGGCGAGCGAAGCGAGCCGGTGACCTCCGTAGTCGTTATGCTACGGAGGTCGCCGGCTCGCTTCACTCGCCACCTGTATTTTTCACGCGGCCTTTGGTTAAGTAGGAGCAGCGTAACTCAGAGATGACTATGAACTATCGGGGTCTTTTCCGCCTGACCATTTTAAAATGTTTTCGTTAAAGTTTGGGCCTATTAGGAAAGCGTCAACTTTGGTGCGCAAAATTACAATAACTGTCGTTTGGCGTGCGTCGTCAATGCGCTCGGCCGATTCGGTATCTTTTCATTATTTTTTTCTACACAAAGTCAACGGGGCGGGGCTAAAGAGCGTTTTTATGTTGCGAGTGCAAGCAAAAATGAGCTTAGTGGTGGTCAGGCGGGAGTGTCCTCGATAGTACATACGGAAAAAATATTATGAATTCTAATTTTAAATTTTGCGCCACGCCAAAACGCTCCGCAACTAACTATATAAGTACTACGCACGCATACGCATTCGTATTGATTCTGACCTAAAACTATTGATGGGCATTGAAATTTTTAATACCCTACCCTCCCTTCCCCAACTTCCCCTAACCTTCCCCTTGAAAGGGCTGTTAATTTATTATGGCTAGACATAGACATTAGGTGTTGGAATAAATATAATGGCAGGCGTCGAAACCTGTCTGGTGGTGGCAGAGATATGTTCACGATAGCTGCTGCTGTCCGGTGGTAGGTACAACAAGCAAACTTTAGGGTAATGTTTTTCATAATGGGAAAATGTCTAAGTTTTTAAATAAGGTTTTAGAATGTTTAAGGGGATCTTAAGGGTTCTTAGACTGCTTCATAATAATTAAGGGGTTCCTTAGGGCTTTTGGTTTAGGGTTTTTGTACAGCTGTAAAGGTAAAGGTATTCAAAATGTTTAAAAAGTTCAATATTTTTTTTTAAAGCTTCAAACGGAGTTAGCTAACGGATTTTCCAATTCTTTTAAGGATTACTATGGATACTCAAAATTTTATAAGGGTAAGGAATACTTCTCAATAACACGAAACCGAACCGAACCGATTAGAATGATATAGGTATAATATAATGTTACGGGCAACGTGATTAACTGGGCATTATTAATAAGGACCGGCCATTAATAATAATGCCCAAGACCGATGGGCAAAGTGATTAATTTATCACTTTGACCGGCCATTATTGCCCGACGGCCCGTGGTCTATGTAATAAGTCAGTGTTTGAGATAGCATCATTGTTTTATTTAATACTTGCCCTGCATAGGTCAACCACCATGATTGGTCCGAATTAGTATTACAACTTTATGTCCCAGCAGTCCGAATTTGGGACATGAGGAGCGTAGGCCGAAGGCCGGCGGAGCTCCGACGACACGGCTGACGGGAGATAGGGCGGCAGCTTTTTTTTTTAGACCGCCCGTTCCAACCATATGTTTAATGAAATTTCTATTTTTACATGATAACAGTGTTTGATAAATAATATTTTTATCAAAATAAAAGTAGGTAACTACTGATAATATTACATTTTTAACTGTTTATTTTTTAACTACTATGTTCAATAGTTTATTTTTTGTTAACTTTTCATGAAAATTTTGTAACGTTAATTTCGTTTAATAAACAAAAACACTACAGTTCACCTATTTTATTACTTTGCCCAAGATAAGGTGGGCATTATTCATAATGGCCGGGAAAAGTGATTAATCATGCTGTTTTAATCACATTACCCAATTGAGTCGGGCATTATGAATACAGACTGGCCATTATTAATAGTGCCCGGACTTATCAAATTGCCCGTAACATATATACAGCTTCATCAAGTGGAAACCTTTCCGGTCCTTTTGGGCTATAGTTGGCTTTCAATATAGTTTGAAAAGTGGAAGACTTTATATGGTTCTTTTAGGGTTCTTGTCATTTATACTAAATTTAAGGGGTTTTAAAAGTGAAAAATCTACCAGCACAAGCACGCGAGGTGCTTGCACCTCGCGCAACACGCAAATACTTTATTTATACTATATAAAGCTGAATTACCACTGACTCACTGACAGAATTGTTCTCCCAGATGGTGGATGGGGAGGTGGGTATATTTTGACAGATTCGTAAACAAGTGACTCTCACGAGTATGGGAAAAGTCCCAAACCTCCCCTTTTCGCCCCCCTTCTCACCCCTCCCTATTGTATCTCGGTAATCAACAGACCTAGAACATTTTTTTTTTTCAGATTCGTATAGAGGAGGCTCGGGAAAGTAATAACCAGTTTTCAAAGTTGCCCCCCTTGCCCCTCTTTTCACCCCCTTTAGGCGGATCTCAGAAATTGAGAGACTTGGAACATTTTTTTTTTCAGATTCGTATAGAGGAGGCTTGGAAAAGTAAAAACCAGTTTTCAAAGTTGCCCCCCTTGCCCCCCTTTTCACCCCCTTAAGGCGGATCTCGGAAGTTAAGAGATTTGGAACATTTTTTTTTCCAGATTCGTATAGAGGAGGGTCGGAAAAGTATAAACCAGTTTTCAAAATTGACCCCTTTTTCCCCCTTCTCCCCCCTTTAGGCGGATCTCGGAAGTTGAGAGACTTGGAAAATTTTTTTTTTCAGATTCGTAAGAAGGGGCCTAGAGTTAGTCAAAACCATTTATCAAAACTCCCCACTCTCCCCTCCTTCACCCCTCCCCCCATCGTATCTCGGAAACTAGGACACGTAGCGGCTTTTTGATTTTTACTCTAAATTATTATTGAGGAGCGTTTAAATTTGTATACGGAGGGTATCCTCACCTCCCCAACCTCCCCTAAAAATAAAAGGGCTATAACTTCGTAACGGTCAGAGATAGCCATTATGTGTTTGAACAAATATTATAGTTGGCGTCGAAACCTGTCCGGTGGTGGTAAGTCCCGAGTGGAGCGAACCTGCGAGACCGAGTGGAGAGAAGGGGAGAGGTGGCGAGCAAAGCGAGCCGGCGACCTCCGTAGCGTAACGAAGGTCGAGTGGGTGAAGCGTAACTCAGGGGCGACGACAAGCAAACTTTAGGGTAGTGTTTTTTTTAATGGGTCTGAATTTTTTAAATAAGGTTTTTTTTATGGGTAATATTTTTTTTAATTGGTTTTTAGAATGTTTTAGGGGTTCTAAGGGTTTTCATACTGATATAGGGGTAGTTGTAACGGATTTTCCAATTATTTTAAGGATTCCTATGGATTCTCAAAATTTTATGATGGTAAGGAATACTTCTCAAGAACACGACAACACGCGAGCTGCGCGCAGCTCGCGCACCCACGCAAATACTAGTTATATTATACTATATAAAGCTCGATTACCACTCACTCACTGACTCACTGACAGAATTGTTCTCCCTGATGGTGGATGGGGAGGTGGGTATATTTTGACAGATTCGTAAACAACTAACTCCCGCGAGTATGGGAAAAGTGCCAAACCTCCCCTTTTCACCCCCCTTCCTCCCCCTCCCTATCGTATCTCGGAAACAAAGAGACCCGTATTTTTTATTTTTTACGGATTCGTATAGAAGAGGCTCGGAGAAATAAAAACCAGTTTTCAAAATTGACCCCTTTTTCCCCCTTCTCCCCCCTTTAGGCGGATCTCGGAAGTTGAGAGACTTGGAACACTTTTTTTTTCAGATTCGTAAGAAGCGGCAACGCGTTAGTCAAAATTATTTTTCAAAACTCCCCACTCTCCCCCCCTTCACCCCACCCCCCATCGTATCTCGGAAACTAGGACACGTAGCGGCTTTTTGATTTTTACTGTAAATTATTATTGAGGAGTGTTTAAATTTGTATACAGAGGGTATCCCCCCTCCCCAACCTCCCCTAAAAATAAAAGGGCTATAACTTCGTAACGGTCAGAGATAGCCATCGGGTGTTTGAACAAATATTATAGTAGGCGCCGAAACCTGTCTGGTGGTAGGTAGGGTCTGAGTGGAGCGAACCTGCGAGACCGAGTGGAGCGAAGGGGGGAGGTGGCGAGCGAAGCGAGCCGGCGACCTCCTTAGCGTAACGAAGGTTGAGTGGGTGAAGCGTAACTCAGCTTTTAACGTTTCTAATGAATTCTTTTTTTTTTACTTTTTTTTTATTGAATTTGGTTTTAGAATGTTTTAGGGGTTCTTAAGGGTTTTCATACTGATATAGGGGTAGTTGTAACGGATTTTCCAATTATTTTAAGGATTCCTATGGATTCTCAAAATTGTATGATGGTAAGGAATACTTCTCAAGAACACGACAACACGCGAGCTGCGCGCAGCTCGCGCACTCACGCAAATACTAATAATAATATAAAGCTCGATTACCACTCACTGACTCACTGACTGACAGAATTGTTCTCCCAGATGGTGGATGGGGAGGGGGGTATATTTTGACAGATTCGTAAACAAGTAACTTCCGTGAGTATGGGAAAAGTCCCAAACCTCCCCTTTTCGCCCCCCTTTCTCCCCTTTCCTATCGTATCTCGGAAACCAAGAGACTTGGAACATTTTTTTTTTCAGATTCGTATAGAGGAGGCTCGGAAAAGTAAAAACCAGTTTTCAAAATTGACCCTTTTTTCCCCCTTCTCCCCCCTTTAGGCGGATCTCAGAAGTTGAGAGACTTGGAACATTTTTTTTTTCAGATTCGTAAGAAGGGGCCTAGAGTTATTTAAAATCATTTTTCAAAACTCCCCACTCTCCCCCCCTTCACCCCTCTCCCCATCGTATCTCGGAAACTAGGACACGTAGCGGCTTTTTGATTTTTACTATAAATTATTAATGAGGAGCGTTTAAATTTGTATACGGAGGGTATCCTCCTCTCCCCAACCTCCCCTAAAATTGAAAGGGCTGTAACTTCGTAACGGTTAGAGATAGCCATTGGCTGTTTGAACAAATATTATAGTAGGCGTCGAAACCTGGTCGGTAGTGGTAGGTTCTAGGTTGTAGGTAGGTGGTAGGTTAGCGTAACGAAGGTTGAGTGGGTGAAGGTGAAGCGTAACTCAACTTTTAACGATTCTAATGAATTCTTTTTTTTTACTTTTTTTTATTGAATTAGGTTTTAGAATGTTTTAGGGGTTCTTAAGGGTTTTCATACTGATTTAGGGGTAGTTGTAACGGATTTTCCAATTATTTTAAGGAGTCCTATGGATTCTCCAAATTTTATGATGGTAAGAAATACTTCTCAAGAACACGACAACACGCGAGCTGCGCGCAGCTCGCGCACCCACGCAAATACTAGTTTTATTATATAGATGGTTTGACAGTATACCAAAATGACGCTGAGAAAGGGCCGTTCTACATCCGTGGGTTGAGCATACTTCGAAATGTCTGCGCTTTTTGGTAGCATTTGGATAGTATACCACAGAAGAATGCTTGCGCAGAATAGTACTAAGGACAAAGAGCTGTCTCACAGTGAGAACCTGACATTCAGTGTAGAGAGCCGTAGTGGGGTACCTACCTAAAAGGTTTCGAGGTCATAACCTTGAGAACAGCCCTCTGCGCTCGTTCCAGAGGCAGGCAGGAGTATTGTCTTGGGAGTCCCACCCCAAACTGTGATGCAGTAGTGCTTTGACACAGGGCATAATAAACAGTTTTAATCGTAAGGGGATCCGCGGAGTGCCTTAGCTTTTTAAAAATAAATATACACTTGCGGACTCGCGATATGAGATTACTAAAGTGAGGTTTCCAGCTCAGAGAACTATCTACATATACACCGAGATACTTGACAGACTCACACCTTTTGATTTGGGGGCAGCCACATTGTGGGGAGGAAAGATCGATTGAGCAAGTATGAGCTCTGAGCACCATTGAATCCGGAGGAGGGAGGTTGGTAGATAATAAGGAGAAAGGTAAGTATACCGTTTTATTTAAATTTAAGGTAAGGATATTATTTGACAGCCATTTCATCACTGAGTTCAGAGCAAGTTTCGCATATTTTACTGTTTCAGGCCAGTCACTACCATGAATTAACATAGCCGTATCATCTGCGTAAGTGAAGATTGAACAATTCATTAAAGACATTTTGCATAAGTTGTTAATATAGATAAGAAAAAGGGTAGGACCCAGAATTGATCCCTGAGGAACGCCAAAACTCAATGAAATGGTAATCCTGGAAAATCTTTAAGGTATGTCCGCGAATGCCCGTAGCTTCCAGCTTAGATAATAGGTGAGGAACGGACACAGTGTCGAAAGCCTTAGAAAGATCCAAGAAGATAGCCAAGCATTTCATTTTGCCATCTAATTTAGATACTACATAAATAAAACGAAAATGCTGTTGCTGCCTTGGTAGATACCAAGGCAGCAACAGCATTTTCAGTGGATCTGCCACCCCTAAAACCATACTGATTGTCACCTAGTAATTTGTATGACTCAAGATAGTCTACCAATCGATTATTAAGGATCTTTTCTAGTATTTTAGAGATGGCAGGCAAGACTGAGATCGGTCTATAATTATCTACGCTGTGTCTGTCCCCATGTTTGAAGATTGGATGCACAACCGCCCTTTTGAAAACCTTGGGAAAACAGCCTGTGGAAATAGAGCGATTGCAGATGTGAGTAATGGCTGGGACAATCGCGGGCAGACAGGATTTTAAGATTCTCGATGAAATGCCATCCCAGCCAACCGCAGCATCAGTTCGTAACCCAATAATGAGATTCGAGACCTCGACTTCATCTGTACGAAGAAGTACTAGCGAGTTAGGGGGTAACGCATCGAGAGAATATTCCGAGGTATACGAGGTGGACAAGAATTTGCCAGCCAAGTTCTTGCCAACATTGGCAAAGAACTCGTTGACTTTATTTACCGAAGACTTTTCATCATAAGATATTTTTAGTAACTCGTTGGGGGATTTGGTATTTTGACTAGTTCCAGTAACCTTTTTAACAGCCTTCCAAGTGGCTTTAGGGTTGTTCTTCGCCATTTGGAACTCTTTGCTTTCATATGCGTGTTTTAGATTTTTGAGAAGCTTGTTACAGAAATTATGGTATCGCTTATATGTAGCCATGAGAATGAAGTTTTCAGGATCTGTCTTTAACTTTCGAGCCATGCTATCTCTATTTCGGATACAGCGGAGCAGTCTGTAATCCAAGGTTTCAGAATTCGCTGTTTCGAAGACATGTACACCAATTTGGAATGATTGGCGATAACAGAGCTAATGATGGAAACCAGAGACTCGGCGGCATTGTTTGGGTCTTGAATAGTCAATATTTCACTAAAGTCCATTGATAAGATGTCAGTGGTTGCAGCTGTATAATCAACAACAATGCGATTATGGAAATTACGGTTTTTTCCTACTCCTCCGCTTTACTTTTCTGATTAATTTCATTGCGGGATCCAAGACAGTTAAATTCATTCTCTGGGACTTCGTCGAGCTTCATTGTCTCGGCGCTTTTCTGGTGGTCGCCACTGTTGATTCTGGCTTTCAGGAGTTACAGTGGTTTGGGAATAGTGTGGCGGGCTTGTCCCATATTAAAAAAAAAATGCGATTATGTTTAGAGGCAGGGATTGACGTTACACGTTGGATGCTAATAATCGTGGGCCTATGATCAGTAATATAAGAATCAAGAACCAAAGTCGTATTTTTGTGATCAGATCTTAACATTACGTGATCATAAAGTTCAGGTACTGATTTGCTTGCTGGGAGATAGCATTCGGTGTGATGTCAATATTGATGTTACCCATGATCACAACATTTTTTTGGGCTCTGGTCTGAGTAAGTATAGTGTCTAAGCTATCGATAAACTTGTCAAGATTTCGTGTGGAGGGAGAGCGATATAACGCTAGAAGTAAGATATTGTGGGATTTTACGTTACAGATCAGACAACTAGCAACAGATACAGAAGGTTCGGTGACAATGTGAGGTAATTCTGATTTTACATATATTATAACACCATCATTCTAATTAGTAAGTTTGCTTGTGTGATAAGAAACATACCCTTCCAGAGGTGGAACTGTCGCCACCCTCAGCCAACACTCCGATAGAATCAAAACATGACATGAAATTTTTATCCTAGCCAGGAGCACAAGAAAGCTGTCAAAGTTACAATTTACACTGCGTATATTTAGGTGTATTATATTAAGCGACTTGTTAGTGTCATTAATGAAATGACTGCATGACTCAGGTACACAAATATGTGAATCACTCATACCATAGGAGCAATTTCATTTAAAGTGTCAGAATCGAAAGTTGATGTTTAATGTTATGTGCATTTTGATTTCAACCTTAAATATGTGGAATATGTGTATTTTGGTTTTGTGGACATTTAGTAATTCTGTTTTGGAAGTTACAGGTAAATTATGTAGGAATAAAATAGTTAATAGCATGTACATGAACACAGGAATGACATATGTTGTGACTGTGTAAAAACAAGTTTTCAAACATTTATAATTTTTGTACGGTCTAAACAGGTCCGTTATATAATACAGAGACTGGTATATACAAGATACACTATACAGAGACAATCTTAGTGATATTATTTTAAGGTAAGTTAAATTGCAAAAAATATAAAAAACTGATTTCTTAGAAGGTTTTTTAAGTAAACGAAAAAGTAAGCTTGCAGTAAGTAATTCTAAAAGCATGCAATATGAATAGAAAGGATATTGCGTTTGATTGCCTTGCGTTTATTTTGCAGTGGTAAGCAGCTTGAGTTGATAACAACGGAGTCCATTCCTTCACGTTCCCGAAGAAAAATTTTTCCATTTTGCGACCAACAAAATTTATATTTGTTCGTTTTAGCAAATGAACGGACCTCGAAGAATAGTTGTCGCTGGGTGTGAGGCAGGTGGTCGGCGATATAGACTGGTTTGACTTCACCGGGAACACCAATGTGTCCCGTGTTTAGTTTTTCAGTTGATGGCAGACCCTTATTGAACGTTCGGCAGGCATCTGGATGCCTGCCGAACGTGCCTGCAGTACTGGTACTAGATTCTTCGAGGTGACAGTCAGGAACTCTGTGACTATTGGTCTGTTTGAGCCTTTCTTCCCGGGCAGACGATATACGTCACGTAGTTGTGGTGGGTTATTCGAGGGCTTGATGGTCTCACAGGTTTTTAAAACAATCGAAGTTAAGTCTCTAGCTGTTTCCTTCTCAATTTCTTGGACATTTCTTATCTCAATACATGATGATCGCGAGCTCAACTGTAGATCTTCGACTTTTTTTTCCAGATGCAGTATATAATTGCGTTGTTCATTGTTTTCTCTTTCTAATTTCTGCAGTGATTTTTTAATACAGTCGTAATCTTGACTCAGGAATTCTACAGTTTTTAAGGTTTCAGCGTTCGTTTTTTGAATCTCCGCATTTTGTACTTTAATTTCCGTCAACTCCGATGTTAATTTCCCAAGCAGGGCCTGTTGGTCAGTTTTCCAAGAAGTAAAAACCTTCAATATTTTATCCTCGAAGCTTTTCGATTCACACTCCGGAGAGAAGTCTGGTCGAAGTCGCTTAGGCTGCGAGGTAATATTAGTGGTTACGAGCTCATTTGGATTGTTAAAAATGTCTGGAGTTGAGAAAATGGGTGGATTATCCGTCTCTCGGGCAGGAGTAGCAGGGGGGGGCGAGCGCACAGTCCTCGGCATATTATATGCACTTGTTACTTACGACGATAGGTAGTAACAGTGTTAGAAACACAGATTAGCAGGCTAGTTTTCTTTTTTTTCTTTTTTTTTTGCAGTCGTCCTCTTAGAGGCAATGCAATGATGGCACAAAAACTTTGCGCGATCAGTGTCGCTTACTCTTTGGTGCGGGCCGTCGTATGCGTCACCGTACGTCGGTGCAAGCGGTAATGTGACTTCTGCGCGCTACCGAACCGTGAGAACTCTGTGCACTGCGCGCAAAGTGTCCTGTCACTCGCTCACCGGCTGACCAGTTGTCATTTAAAATGTTTAACAGGTTATCACTTTTAATGTTAAGTATAGGCAGTTTATCACGATTATTTCTTAAGAAATCCACTTCACTGATGTTCTATTATCACTGAGACGTAGTTTATTTTTAATTATATTCGAATTTAGTAGTAATTAGAGATATTTGAACACAGAGCAAATTAACACGTATGTTGATCGTAGGAATGCCGCCGGGGCAAAGATGATGATGATGATGAGCATTGTGCGCCACGTGTCTAACAACTGGAAAAGATTCCAACCTTTCACCCAGTATCGGTCAGGAGCTGTTTATGGTTCAAAGCGTAAATACGTCGCTGAAATGTCTTGTAATGGCACCTACGGGACCACCTGTGAACTCATGGCAGCGGGAGAATTATTCCCATTTGAGTTCCAGGTGTTTCAAGATGGTAATTTTATTGCTTGGTTTTGGGGACAGGGAGTAAAAATAATCTGATTCTCAGGAAACTTCAATGAAGGGCATTTTGATGTTTTAATTCCGTTTATTAAAGATTTAATAATATTATTACACAGAGGTTAAACAGCTCCTTCTGAAGAAAATGGCTGAAAAAGATGATGTGCAGGATCACTTAAACAATTTTATGGATGTAGTAGATAAACTAGCAGCAATGGGTGTGGAAAACCATCCAGAACTATTAAGCATTATGATGCTGTATAGCCTGCCACAAAGTTTCGAAAATTTCAGGATTGCCATCGAAACTAGAGACTGTGTACCAAGTCTAGATAATTTAAAGATTAAAATTATAGAAGAAAGTGAAGCTAGAAAGAACAGCAGCAATGGAAAAAATGCTGAAGATGCGTTTTATAGCAAAAATACAAGGAGCAAATGGAGTAAAAGACAAGGAAGTAACAATAACAGCGGAAATTTCAAGTTCAGATGCAATAAATGCAAAAGAAAGGGACATAAGACTTCTGAATGCCATGAGAGAGCTGGACATAGCGAAAATAATTCATATCATGAAAGTTTTAGTGTTCACCCACTTTGCCTAACGACTGCAAACCATTTGAAGAAAAATATTTGGTGCCTCGACAGCGGATGTACATCTTACATGTGTGGCGATGGAGAAAAGTTTGACATTATAAATAATGAATCTGGGACATTGAAACTAGCCTCAGATCAGCATGTCGCTCAAATAAAAGGTAAAGGAAAAATCACAATTAGAGTGAAGGATGGACACTACGATATAAATAATGCACTGTATGTACCTGAATTGTCCATGAACCTGTTTTCCGTCGGAAAAATCACTGATAAGGGATACACTGTAGTATTCCAGAAAGATCAGGCATTAATAAAGAACAGTAACGGCAAGATTGTACTCAAGGCAAATAGAGAGAATGATTTGTACTACATGAGCTTTGACGAAATAGAAAAGGCCAACGCAGTAGAAGAAGATACAAAAATTATGAAGTGGCACAAGAGACTCGGACATTTAAATGAATTTGACCTGAAAGCAGCATCCAAAAAATAACTAATTAAAGGATTAGAAATTAAAGAAAAAGAAAAGTTAGGAGTCTGTGAAACATGTCTGAAAGGAAAGATGACGAATTTACCATTTAATACCTCAGAAGGTATAAAGACAAGAGAGCCACTGGAAATAATACATACTGACGTGTGTGGACCTATGCAAGTTGAAATCCATGCTGGATCAAAATACTTCGTGCCTTTTATTGATGATTTTACTAGATATTGCTGCGTATATTTCATGAAAAATAAAAGCGAGGTATTACAGATATTTACAGAATATAAAAACATGGCTGAAAATGCATTAAAGCATAAAATAAAATGTTTGCAATCGGATAATGGTACCGAGTACATAAACAAAAATGTTAATGATTATTTAAAGCAACATGGAATACAACGTAGACTAACGTCACCCTACACACCTCAAAGTAACGGGCTTGCAGAGCGTAAAAATCGAACATTAGTGGAGAAGGCGAGATGCCTAATGCTGGAATCAAGTGTTCAAAAGGAACTGTGGGCAAATGCCATTCATACAGCAAACTATGTAGTGAATAGGTGCCCAACTAAAGCCCTGAATAGACAGACGCCTTTCCAAAAATGGATGGGTCGTGAACCATCTGCAAGACACCTACATATATTCGGTCAGAAAGCATTTGTCTTAAGAAAAGGACCTAAACGAGGATGGAAATTCGCTCCTCGAGCTACCGAAGACGTATTTGTTGGATACGCAAAATGTGCCAGAGGGTACCGTATTTTCGTTCCTGATTCAAAAGAATTCATAATAAGCAGAGATGCGAAATTTGTAAATACCATGTTTTACAGCAAGAACTGTGAAAATTTTGAAGAAAAACGGGAAAGTAGTATAAGAAATATAAATAAAAGAAATACTGACCAGAGAGTAAAACCTAAAAGGCAAGAAGAAAAAGAGACAACTGAGAATCTAAAGATCGATATAAAAATGAAACATAAATCGCCAAAATCTGACGCTTGATACTCCACCACACGATGTTTTTGGAGATGCACTTGATGAGTTTAACGAAAATGGTGATGAAGCAGTAGTCGAACATCATGAAGGACATGAAGCAAGTGAAGACGAAAATGTTCATGATGATGCCAATAACAAAAGACGATCTTAAAGACAAAGACAATTGCCAGTATGGGCTCAGGATTACGAGATGGGAGGCAGAAACGATGAGGAAGTGACTGCTAACAAAATGTATCTATGTGAAGAAGAAGAAGAAGAGGGAGATGAAAGGTACTGGCATGATGCCATAAAAGCAGAAATTAGAGCACACGTAAAGAACAGCACGTGGAAAATCGCAAAACGAGAAAAAGAAATTAATGTTGTAGACTTCAAAATGATTTTAAAAAGAAAAATACGTCCGAAAAACACAGAGGTAAAGAAAGCGAGACTAGTTGCAAGAGGATTCAGACAAAGACCAGGAGTTGATTACAATGAGACATATTCTCCCGTTGCAAAACTAAGTTCAATTAGAAGCATCATCGCTATTTCTGTGGAAGAGGAATTGAAACTTAACCAAATGGATGTCACAACAGCTTATCTAAATGGCGTGTTAGATAAGAAAATACAAATGGTGATGCCAGATTACTTGGAAGAATATTTAGCTGAAATAATGGTGGAAGAAAGTGCTAACAATGACTTAACACTGTTCCATAAAGCTAAGAAAATGTTAGAGGACTTAAGAAACATAACAGGAGAGAAAGCACGCCATCTCGAAAAAGCACTCTACGGCTTAAATGATAAATGATAAATGATGTTTATTTTGCAAGTAAGTTTTTACAAACACTTTTACACGTCATTTTTTAAAACTAGATGGGGCCGGTGTTTCGAACCTGACTACTCTGAGAAGAAACAGCCGAAACAAACTCAGAGGTCATAGTATCTTTTAAAGTCCATACAATCTTGCTCAATTCACATGAGGACTATGCAGATTAGTGTCTGATATGGTCTTTTGAAGAAAGAATCATACAGTTTTGAGTGTACCTGTCCAGTCAGTGCAAGCATTTGTCAGTTAACGTGTAGCTTGACTTATAACTCAAGGAGCTCAACGAAACGACGAACAATACCAAACAAAGGACATTTGGGTAGGTCGCTTAGAGTACTCAAACTGTCAGACAGTTGTGGGAAAAATAAACAAAAAATATAAATGTGACCCACATTCACAATAATCATATAAAATTCATAACAAGTTCTATTCAAAAAGAATGTAAATAAAAATCACAAAAATCATTAAAAGGCACAATGATGATAAAAAAAAAGTAAAATACTTAACAAAATAAGTATTCATGTCAAATCAGTAAATGTCAAATAAAATAATAAAAAAATAAAAAGTAAAAAATAATAAAATACATGTCAAAACATTAAATGTCAGAGTGTATAAAAATAATAAAATACTTCTCAAAACAAAAAAGGAAAAGAAAAAATAAAAAAAGGAAAAGAAAGGAATAAATAATAAACAAGCGAAGTCCGAAGCTTCGACATTCCCAGAGCAAATTTCATTGGAGCAGCTTAATCCCAAGCCTTTTTATCTTCGAGATAGTGATTAACATGATAGTAGGCTTTCAGGCACAGCTTCCGTTTTATAAACGATTTGAATTTATTTAGGCTTAGTGGTTGAATTTGGCTCGGAAGTTTATTGTAAAAACGTATACATTGGCATCTGAACGTACCCCCTATTTTTTTGAGCCTCGTTGCAGGAACAACAAATTTGTGTTTGTTCCTCGTATTTATGTTGTGGATATCACTGTATTTTATATTATTGCTTAAAGCAGTCAGGTCGACAATGGTACCTGAAACTGAGTAGCGAACTAGAAAAAATGGGTTTTGTCCCATCAGAAGCTGATCCTTGCGTACACATATTGAAGAAAGGAGGAGCTGCCATTAATGCTAATAGCAATTTATGTTGATGATTTGTTAATAGCTTACTCCTGCAGCACAAAATTAAAAGAAATAAAAAATATGCTTAATGAAAAATTCGAAATGAAGGATCTAGGAGAGCCTGAACAACTTGTAGGAATTCAGATTAAAAGGCAAGGAGGAGACAAAATTCAATTAAATAAAAAAAAAATATTGAAAAAGTGTTGAAAAAATTTAACATGGAAGACTGTAAGCCCACAGTTACACCAATGGAATTTAATCTCAAATTACAGAAAAATGAAAATTGATTGGCTCACTGATGTATTTAGTCGTGGCACTCGTGGCCACCAGGCCTGATATAATGTTCAGTGAGAGCTATTTGTCACAAGTTAACAGTTGTTTTGGAGAGGAACATTTTAAGAACGCGAAGCGTGTGCTACGCTATATAAAAGGGACCAAAGACAAGAAGACAGAAAAAGAGTTGTATGGCCAAGCTGATGCAGATTTTGCATCATGTACACTAGATCGTAGATCGTACAGTGGCTACTGTTTTAAACTCGTCGGTGCTCCCGTTAGCTGGGAAAGCCGAAAACAAAAGAGCCTTATCAACGGCCGAAGCAGAATACACATGTGTGGCTGAAGCTGCTAAACAAGCAATCCATTTAAAACGTTTGTTAAATGACATCGGAATGGAGGCAAGCAATCGTCAAAATTTATAACGATAATCAGGCAGCCATACAATTAACGAAAAATCCCATGATTGGCTCCAAGACAAAACATATTGATACAAAACTTCATTTCATTCGACAGTTGAAGGAAATTGAAATAGAATACTTAAAGCATCGATGGAATAAAACATCGTACAACTGAATTATTGACACACCGTGTTCGATATAATAAAAATCGAATCAACAACTTTCGACTTCAAATAGGGAACCCATAATAACAGTCATTATAGTGGGTCCACACCAGCGTTGCCAGACGTCCCGCTTTTTCAATAAAAATTAAATGTCCCGCGCGGGACAGGCTCAGTCCCGCTTTTCAGGGATAAATCCAATCCAAGTCCGTGTGAGGCAGCATGACTGACACTCGCCGCCTGACCGCCGCCGCGTACGGACGTGCCGCTACCTGCGTTGTGTCCTGCCCGCTGCTACCTGCTGTCACCGGTTCGTCACGACTTCGTGACGTCATCAGTAGTCCCAGACTACACCCAGTCGTAGCACTTCTACTGTTTGCGCCTCGCGCACAAACTTAGTGGTGCTGCGCCGTAACGAATCTTCTACATTGTAGTTGGTTCGGTACGCCAAGCAAAACTGTCTTTTTCAAGACATTTATTTCCATAACGGTTCCATCGTCTCCGCGTGTTTTTTGCCCTTCAGGGAAAATCCACTGTTTCGTGGTTCTTGGTGGAAACCTTACGGTGCCAAAGAAGCCAAGAGGGTGGTGACCCAATCCTACCCGCCAAACACCTTTAGGGCGAGGCATTCCATTGGAGTCGAGAGCTAGGACCTTGGCCTTGGGGGCTTCCCTCGTCAAACCTAGTCTCTGGTTCCGTTCACAGCAACTCACCTAGTGTCGGTTGGGAGTGTCTACCCCTTCACACTAGAGCCCCTTGTGGGCCTAGGGCCCTGTGGCACAATAAGACTGGCGACAGGTTTACAAACTTAGGGAACACCTTAGGTACTCACCTCACTGTTCGTACAAGTTCAAGGAGGCCACACACCCCCGGGCCCACCCACCCGGGGAGTTAGGTTGTTAGGTGGTTGATAGGTTGAGCTTCACTCATGTCAGCTAACTTGTAGCTGTTTTAGACCCGTTTTTTGCAACATGGCTGACAAACTTCTTTATAAGTTTGTCAGATAGGTACTGTTTAAGGTTCAAACAGAAATATGGCGCGATGTTCGACGAACTCGAACGCGTAACATTCAATTCGTATTGATGGATTGTTCACGGGAAGTCCCAGCCTTGAGCGATCAGCGCTGGAAACTACCCGATGACGTTCGTGATCTGATAAACGAGAAGAACGCGGCTATCCGTGCCTACAGCTCTTTTCCCTGTGACTCTAACAAGACTCACATGCGCTATTTACAGCGTGCTGTAAAGAAGCGCACCAGTGAGTTTCGCTCGAATCAATGGAACAAGATGCTTAGCGAACTCGAGCCCATTCACCTAGCTTTCTGGCAACTACAACGGAAGTTATGTGCCACCGAAGAGGCTTCGATGCCTCCTCTCACTCGTCCGGACAAGAGCCTCGCGTTTGAAGACTCTGAAAAGGCCGAATGCCTAGCTGACAGTTTAGAATCTGAGTGCACTCCCAGCACGCAACCGGTAGATAGTCAACACCTTGACATGGTAAACGCGGAAGTCGAACGTAGGGCCTCTCTTCCCCCCTTTGAAGACCCCTATGATCCTATACCTGTAGTCACCCCAGACGAAGTGTACGACATCATTAAAGGGCTTAAACCGCGTAAAGCACCTGGCTCTGAAGGAATCACTAACAAGGTGCTCAAACTTCTCCCCGGTCAGTTAATAGTCTTATTGGCAGCAATCTTCAATGGCGCCCTAAGTAACAACTTCTTCTCCCAAGTATGGAAAGAGGCCACTGTTATCGGAATTCCCAAACCCGGTAAACCCAAGATGGACTCCGCGAGCTACCGTCATATCAGCCTCCTGAAAGCACTCGGAAAAATCTATGAGAGACTTATTTACAAGCACCTCAAAGATTTCGCCGAAGCTAAGAGCCTCATTCCCAACGAACAGTTCGGCTTCTGGACCGAACACTCTTGTATTCAACAAACCCATCGCATCGTCGAACACCTGAGCGCTGGCTTCCAGCGTTCGTCGATGACGGGTGCGTTGTTCTTCGAGATAGTGAAAGCTTTCGACAAAGTCTGGCACAACAGCTTATTATATAAGCTGTTGTGCCAGACTGTCCCAGTATCAACTGGGAGTGCCGGACCGTCTCGTGTTCATCTTGCGAGAGTTTTGGTCGAATCGCACGTTCCGATACCGCATAGGAAAATCGCTATCTGCTCCTCACCCTATTCGCGCCGGAGTCCCACAGGGTTCCGTCATCTCTCCGCTCGCATTCACGTTGTTCACTAGTGACATTCCCAAGAGCAAAAAAGCTCAGTTAGCCCTGTTCGCGGACGACACGGCCATCTACTACACCGGTCGCTGTAAAAATGCAATCGCCAAAACCCTCCAAACCTCAGCCAACGTCTTAGGCGCTTGGTTTAGAAAATGGTGAATCGAGGTTAACCCCGATAAGAGTCAGGCCGTTCTTTTTTCGAGATCGCGTACTAATGTCACTTCCCCCAATCCAATCACTATGTACGGCAAGCCTTATCCCCTGGGAGAAGCAAGCCAAATACTTAGGAGTCATTCTCGACAACCATCTAACCTTCAGGCCACATATCAAAGCAGCTCGCGACCGAGCTGCTTTCGCGATGGGTGGACTCCATTACTTACTTACGGAAAAGAGCAAATTGTCTCTCAGGTGCAAATTGCGTCTCTATACCGCCGTGATCCATCCCATCATGACTTACGCTTGTGTCGAGTACGCCCACGCCAAGCCTAGATATCTTCATAGGATGCAGGTCCTTCAGAACCGATTCTTACGTAAAGTCACGGGAGCCCCCTATTACGTTCGTAATGACCGTTTACATTTAGATCTTAAAAGTTAAAATTCCCACGTTAGCTCAGTTCATGAAGCATTCTGCTATTGAACACCGTAACCCCCTGATTGCAGTGGCCGCCCGTTACGAACCCTCCCGAATTAGTCAGATCCGCCGCCCAAGGCATACTTTAGTCGATCCCGATGACGCTATTACCCTCGTCCAGGAGAACAGGAAGGAAACTAGCATGCTTAGAAAGCACAGACGCAAACAGCCGTCATTCCATCCGCGCCGTCGAAGCCCATCGCCACGCCCCTATACGAACCCTCCCAGTCCCTTGCTTGTGCCAGCCCGCGTTACTACGCCTGTAGTTCAAAATCAGTCCCTTATTAATGACACCACTCAGATCCAGCCTGTCCCCTTGCTGTCGTCTCCCAGCGACGCCCTAAGCCGAGAACCGTACCCCGCAGGGGGTGCCCTTAGCGTGTAGTCGTTTAGTTTGTAAGTTTTATGCCCTGGCTGGAGGCCTTACACTTAAGGTACCCACAGGATCGTCCGGTTAAGCAGACGACAACCTCTCTAGGTTGAACTGCGAGATGCCATTTCGAAAAAAAAAAAAAAAAAAATGTAAGGCAGCATACGCCTGATAGACCCGAAGCATTTCATTTATCGCTCCTGCCGTTGGCGCCAGCAGCGCCATGTCATCAGCGTAGCTGATACTGTTTATTTTTACACCATGAACGCTGCATCCCACCCGCATATTGCTGAGGTTCACGATTAGGCCATCTATAGATGTGCTAAAAAGCCTTGGAGATTTCAGACCACCCTGCCTCACACCGCATTCCAACCTGTATGTATCAGACAGTGCATTGGACCACCTTACAACATTTTCTTAATTCCCATACCAATACTGTAGGATCCTGAGCACTCCTGCGGGTACACCCCTATCCACAAGCTCTCTCCAGAGTACATCACAATTTACCAAATCGAAGGCTCTGGAGAGATCCAGAAAACAGGCGTATACCGGCGTTTTCCGATCAGTGTAATACTGGACGGTATGTTTGAGACTTACTATGGCGCTTTCCGTTGACAGTCCAGGTTGACAGTCCAGTTTGAAACCCGAACTGTGAGTCATGCACGGATAAAGATTCCTTCAAAGTGGAATCAATCATACCGTCCAGCACTTTTGCCAATGTGGTTGCGAGAGATATAGGTCGATAGTTTGACTTATCTGATATGTCACCCGTCCTATTTTTAATTATGGGAACCACCAGTGTTTTCATGAGTCCCGCCAGCAAGTAAGAGTGACTAAAGCACATGGTATAAAACACCGACAAAACCCTTAGCAGATGCACCCCAGCAAACTTGAAATGCTCAATACTGAGCCCGTCATGACCGGGAGACTTACCTCTGGTCATATTTTTAATTACTTTTGCAACGTGTCTGGCCGAGAAGAACATTAATGACTTATCTCCCTGAAATACAGGCCCAGCATTGATCACATCTACTGAGGGACCCAGAGGAGATTGAACTGTAAAACGTTCCTTGAACATAGGTATTCGCAATCTCCCCCAATCACTTTTCCCGCCGACATTCACCGATAGGCCAGGCTTATTATCAAACTTACTCGTGGACTTCTAAAACTTAGCGAAATTATTTGTTGCTCTTGCTTTTGCTATCATATCCATCTTGATCTGCTCCTGGTTTTTTTGACATAATTTTACCCGAGCCGTGAAGGTGTTACGGGCCACTCGCATTTGTTCAAAAATAACTCCAGAAGTTGGCCGATTGTGTAAAACCCACATTTCAAATTTATGCCTGGCCTCACGGCGTGCACCTCTTACATGGAAATTCCACCCGCACAATGTCCTGTGGTTCCTACCTCTACCTCCAGTCCCTACCTTTTCATATGTTTGCTCGGCAGCATCACATAATGCATATGATATTTTTTATACAACTTATCTAAAATAGCTTTGTGCTCACTTAAATTACAAAAACTATGGCTACACTCTTGAAACTCTGGAGGGAAGTCAATGTCACGCAGTTTACTATTACACAACTCACGGTATCTGTCAATTTGCGATTCATTTCGTTCCCCCAAATTACTTTATTGCAAGGAGTAGGAATTGTTGCCACCCTAGGTCTTACTATATTTAAGTCGCACTCAAAACAAAGTGGTAAATGATCTGGTGTATATACGTCCTCTTTTATAGTAATCTTGTTCACTGCAGCCCAAGCTGACAGAGAGACTAAACAGTGATCAAGCCACCTCCTACATCCATGTGACTCACTCATAAAAGTATAACTACTAGAATTTATCCCCAATTTTTCAATATTTATTTATTTAACACTTCAAGCACAAAATACAGAGGCGGACTTAATGCCATAGGCATTTTCTACCAGTCAACCTTTAGGTGGTGCAGAGACAAGCAGTGGTAGGTGTGCAAAATGAAAAAAAAAAATGAGTATGAAATGAAAATGAGATAATCATTTTATTTAATACTACGATATACTACAAGGATATATAAATACTGTACAGTAAGCGTTTATAAGTGCTGAGGTACGCTAAGGATTGTATTGCTGTGAACGCACGGTCGAGCGTCCGTGCGTCTATATGTGTAAGTGGTCTCAATACAGTACGCATACCACAGCCACAGAGTTCGCCCAATCGCATGTCGCGCGTCACACTCCACGAAACATAAGAATATATTTCCGTTTCTTTTATTATACACGCAGCAAACCTTATTTGTGTAGCGACCTGTTCTTACCATTGGATAGTTAAAATTCACATCTATTGACCATGTGTTGATAGCTGTTGGGGTAATCAGTAGGATTCACGATCAAAGAGATCCGAGTTCGAATCCTGTTAACAACGTGTGGGGTTTTTGTTTCTTGGTAACATTAGTTATTGGTTCATTATTTATTTTTTATAAGAATAAGTTAAATATTAGTAAAAAAAAAACATAGTATTATTATTCAACTATTTATTTATTATTTTAGCTGTTCGGTGTTGGAAGGTGGAAATAAAAAAGTCGTGGTGAACGATAACAAAAATGTTTATTCGTTTTATTTATTTATAAAATTAACAAACTTTCATGATAATTGTAACGTCACATTCCTACCTAGATGTAAAAAAGTTCTCTTGTAACCGATCATAAGATTTTTTATTGTATACGGTATACCCACTTACTTTCAATTCATAATAACATACTTAAGTAACAAGGAAAGGATATTCTAATCACACAAATATAACATATAGTTGATACCCACTTATTATAGGTATCGGTAATCAGCAGAGTTTATTGAAAACTAATATAAATAATTTAGACTATATGGATATATTTTTGTTTGTGGCGTCACAATAAATGTAACTAGTATTGAGGTTATAGTTTAACTGTTCATTTTCCCGAAGAAAAGAAGATTGAAACTAAACCTCAATTTAAGATCATTAATATAATTACGAATAAGTTAATATTCACTAAATATTTTGTTACACATCTTGTTATTCTTGCGCCATAAATGAAGCCTACCCTTTTGACTTTATTTAAAAAGTCAGTTTTTTGAGTCTTCTCATGGTTGTATTCTAGTAAAAATCTAAATAATCCCGTGCGAAACGTAATCGTTCCTTTATAACTCTTTCTGTCAAGAAGGGCTTCTTAGCTGGTCTTCGTGATACAAGCCTTCAGCGTGGAGGGCATGGCGAACAGTTTGCGATGAGGTGTCAAATAATTCCACAAAGTGTCTCGTTATCTCGTAGCGTAGGTGTGAAACCATTTGTTTCTTATTCGCCAACCATATATTATGTCGTCGCTGCGCATCGATAATAAGTGACGGCTTTCCACTTCACAGTATTCCTCTAAAACAAAAAACAAAAAAATTATGTTAGGCAGCTATAATAAAATACTGAAGTTATCATTCACTCTGCGTTTATAAATCCAATAATTAACACTAATTATTTATCTTTTATGCCTCATGATGGATTTAAAATCAATTTATTAATCCCTAAGTCACCAAATAAATAAACAATAACAAAGTAGGCTTTAATTTTTAATAAAACTTTGTTACAATAATTCATAAATATAATACTCACATTAGTCCGGTTTCTTCAGATATTTGTGTTCTATTAAGACCACTTTTATGCAGCACGATAATATTAGTCGCCCACGCCTCAATATCAATATTTGCCTGCATTTTGAGAAATACCAACAACAATACCGCTATCTATTAAACCACACGTCACTAACCAAATTTAACATAACCAAACGACAACGTTCATTTCGATCAAGTAAAATATTCATAAAACTCAGGTTTACCTCACAGAAATATAAATTCTTGACTTACATATTTTTCTATGATCTACCTTCTTCTAACTTTATGAAATGTGTGAACAAAGCGAGAATATTTTTCTGTCCCATTACTTCCAATCGAGTAAACACAAGTATTTGTTTTGAAAACTTAAGAAAGAAATTTGTTTCTATTAATTTATACTAAAAAAAAAAATTATAATAAAAACATTTTAAAACCTAAAAAAAAAAAAAAAAAATTTTAAAGAAACCGGTAAATATCTTTTTCAAGCTAAATATATTAATTACATCTACAAAATGAAAAGTCTAAAAGTAACATCGTGAGATTTGAACTCACGACTTACTGATTCACTCTTAGATGTGGACGCGCCTAACCACTAGGCCATCTTGACTTATATTTCCATGTTGAAATTTTGGACTACATTTACTTGTAGATGACAATGTCTATTTTCTTGAAAGTAGAAGGTCGTAAGTCAAACTAAACGTCAAGCTATTGCTTTGTGAGATTGCCTATCGACTTTTGGTCGACACTGTACATATATATCAAATACAATATCAATATCAGCACAAATAAATGATTGATCTGCGCAGAAACTAACAAGTCCTCTAAAAAATAATTCGTTTGGATGTGCATTAAAATCACCCAGTATAAACAAACTCTCGACCCCACCGCCCGCACCCACTGCACTGATCTCACCTAACACTTCCGTAAACATAGGCAGGTTATCGGGCCAATTAGTCGGCATATACACACACCACACGCCAATGCGTTAATTTAATAAGGAACTGTCCATTTATTTTTGAAAAATCTCTAATTTAAGTCAGTACCCTTTATTTATTATTTTTTTCGGATGGGAAATCATCAAATGACTCCTCCCGCTCTAGGCAGAGCAGGAGGGAGTGTCAGACTTTTACTGACTAAAACTCACCCATATTCCTTCATCGCCCTTTGTGTTCCGGGGCCACGTTAAGTCTTTCGAATAGTCCCGCAACCCCGGTAGGAGTCAGTACCCTTAGATATTTCAGTGGGACTCTGAATCTACTTTATACATATGAATCAATAACGTAGCGTTTTTTAGCGTGTAAGTACCTACCTATCTAGATGTAAAACGCGATTTTGTTGTATTAAGAGTGTGTTTTGTGCAGTTGTGGAATACATACATCAACTAAAGCCTTTCCAGGCAGTAGAACGCCCCCTGGTACCAACCAACGTACAATCCGTACCATACACCTTTTGCTTCTTCTACATACCTATGACGCAGATGTAAATCAGACCTTAATAATTTAATTAGTATGTCTGAATGGCACATTATCGGGTTTACTTTAACAGACAAATAAAAATAATGATAATTAATACTTGCGAATTTGCGATAGCCAAATGAATACATAGCGTCGTCGTTGATAGTCCAATACCGCGTAACTATCATTGTTAAAAACCGCGGATGTACACTGTCGACCAAAAGTCCAGTGGTAATCTCACAAAGCAATAGCTTGACGTTTAGTTTGACTTACGACCTTCTACTTTCAAGAAAATAGACATTGTCGTCTACAAGTAATTGTAGTTCAAAATTTCAACATGGTAACATAAGTCAAGTTAGCCTAGCGGTTAGGCGCGTGCAGATCTATGAATGAATCAGTAAGCCGTGTGTTTAAATCTCACATTGTTACTTTTAGACTTTTTGTAAGTTTTTTACTCAATTGAAAGTAATGGAACAGAAATATTATATTATTTATTTTGTTCGCTTTGTTCACACATTCCGTGAAGTTGAAAGGTAGATCATAGAAAAATAAGTAAGGAGTTTAGATTTATGTGAGGTAGACATGAGATTTATGAATATTTAACTTGACCGGAATGAATGTTTTCGTTTGGTTGAAGTTGTTGGTTAGTGACGTGTGGTTTAATAGATAGCGGTATTTTTGTTGCAAAATGCAGGCAAATATTAATATTGAGGCTAGGGGGACTATTATCGCGCTGCATAAAAGTGGTCTTAATAGAACACAAATATCTGAAGAAACCGGACTTTGTGAGTACTTTATATAAGAATAATTGTAACTTAAACTTTTATTAGAAATTAAAATCTAATATTATTGTTAATTTATTTGGTGACATAAGGGCTAATTAATTGTTTTTTATTGTTACTTAAACTTTTATTAGAAATTCAAACCTAATGTTATTGTTAATTTCTCTGGTGACCTAAGGATTAATTAATTGTTTTTTAAATCCATCATGAGGCATAAAAGATAAATAATTAGTGTTTATTATTGGATTTATAAATGCAGAGTGAATTATCACTTTAGTATTTTATTCTACAGGTGCCTAACATTACTTTTTTTTTGTTCTAGAGGAATATTGTAAGTCGTTGGATAAAAAGGTATGAGGAAGAGGGGAGCCTTGCTAGCGACAGCGAAGTGGAAGGCCGTCGCTTATTAGCGAAGCGCAGTGACGCCATAGTAATATGGTAGGCCAGTATGAAACAAATGGTTTCACGCCTATGAGACACTTTGCGGAATTATTTGAATTGTTAACAACATATTGCATGGAGGTGTGGGAAATTTAAGAGGAAGGAACCGGAAAATGTCAAAATATTGTGGGGTCCAGGCGCAAACGTTTACTTGACTGCATCGAAAATAATGGGAGTTATACAAAATATCAATCCTAGCGTTTTAATTTGAATTAGACGTGTCAGAAAATATTATTTATAATTTGGGTGACAATACATGGTTAGTTAAGTGACGTCATTCTAAATTCGTCATTTCAAATGAAAGGGTTTGCTAACAAGAATACAAGAAATAAAATAAAGTCACTCCAAAGCATATTTTTTTAATTATGTTATCTTCACTGAGATTGTGTGGCTGTACAGCATCAAACTCCGTGCCGGCCGCATAACGAAAGTTCTTTAACGATGTTTTTGAAGAGGAGGATATAGGGCTATACCAGCCAAAGAAAAACGCTTGTAATTTCCGTTCCTCCTACAAGGCAGGCTATTTACGTAGAAGACGCCTGAAGAAAAGAAAAGAGAAGGCAAAACTAAAAAACCGGCCAAGTGCGAGTTGGACTCGCGCACGAAGGGTTCCGTACCATTATATATAACATTAGACTGCAAGAAAAAAAAGGGCAAAAAAATCACGTTTGTTGTATGGGAGCCCCCCTTAAACATTAATTTTATTCTGTTTTTAGTATTTGTTGTTATAGCGGCAACAGAAATACATCATCTGTGAAAACTTCAACTGTCTAGCTGTCACGGTTCATGAGATACAGCCTGGTGACAGACAGACGGACAGACAGCGAAGTCTTAGTAATAGGCTTCTGTTTTTACCCTTTGGGTACGCAACCATTAGGCGCGAATTATACAGAAACGGCATACGGTGAAGACGCGGCGCAGGCACAGAGCAGGCGTGGAACAGATAAGGCACGGACGCGATTTTAAATTATATCAAAGAGGCGAAGAGACGCCGCAACTAGTCATTATACAGGCTGACTTTATCGTGATAGAATGTCTTCCTCTTCAGACAACGAAGATGCGCTTGCTTTGCTGCAACTCAGTAACGTGCAGAGACACCGAAGATATTGGGTGCACCCTGTGTGGAAAATGTCACAAGAGCATAGATATTTTAAAAAACTTAATGGAAAAATTATGCGAATATCCTGATTGTTTTTTGTTTCGTTTACAGTGTATAAAATGTCACTAAAATGTTTCCACATTCTATTGTCGAAAGTAGAACACGGTCTTCATTTTTCTGCACCTGCTGTATAAACATAAGTCGTGCTGCTTGCGCGCCTCTCCAGTCGCGACTGCTAGCGACGCGGAACAGGCGACGGAACGACGTGCCTGTGCCACGCCGCTTGAGTATAATTCACATCGTGTCGCCTACCTACATTTTGTATTGAAACGTTTTGAAGCGGCAAGATGCCTGTGCCGCGTCTTCACCTTACGCCGTTTCTGTATAATTCGCGCCTAAAAAAACTACGCTCTTACTGCTGACGTACTATCGAGGACACTCCCGCCTGACCACCACTATTTTTGCTTGCACTCGCAACATATAAACGCTCTCTAGCCCCGCCCCGTTGACTTTGTGTAGAAAAATGAATGAAAAGATACCGAATCGGCCGAGCGCATTGACGACGCACGCCGAACGAGAGTTATTGTTATTTTGCGCACCAAAGTTGACGCTTTCCTAATAGGCCCAAACTTTAAAAGGCTGAGGCTACAGTAGGGAGCGATTTGCGATGCGACTGGAAGAGCGAAACGAGAAAAACATGGTATGGCTACATTACAAGTGAAATTCCGGCGTATATTCGGCGATGACATGGCTACAGTACACATGCTCAACAACGAATTAGCAAGAGCGATTCATGCGGCTACACTATAAAAAGAGAAAAACAGCGATTTCGCTGAGAATTCGCTAGTTCATCGCATTTTAATGATCTTAAAACATTCGCGGCGACTCCGTGTCAAGATGGCTACATAGAGGGAGCACGCACAGGCGACACATGAGACGCGCGCGGGACGCGAGGGGAGGTTGTTTAGTTCGCGGCATTCACACAGTCGAAAGGTTGCTGTAGCTTTGTGTAAACGTAACGTGTATTATTTTCAATGGCTTTGTCAAAACCAAACCTTGTATTTTTGCTTGAAAGCTCTTACCTCAAGTACGAACTATTTTTGAAAAAGAGATTATGTTGGATTCACGAAATAAATAAAGAGCGCAGTAAATATGGAGAATTTCATCATTTTCACCATTGCAGGACGTGCTTGAATTTCGGATACAAACAACTTAACGTCCATCGTAGATTCATAGACAAACCTCTTTAGATGAGCGATCAAAACAAACTGGTTTGAACGTGTCGCACTGTCATGAGCGAGCGCCGAGTCATGTCATGTCCGTAGCGTGAATATGTAGCCACTTGACAGCAGACCCACTAAAACAGTAACTTTGAACTTCTCGCAAAATTAATCGCTCATTCATTTAAATTCGCTCAAATAATGTAGCCATTTAATATAACTGACGAGCATTTGTTTTTTACGCTCTGAAGTACAGTTCTAATGTAGCCGCTATCATAACAATGACTCATTTGAATCGGTCGTTTTCTTAGAATGCGATCAAATCATCCATCGCGGTTTACTATACGCATAATGTAGCCACACGCATATTTAGCAGCACTATTGAACTAGTCGTGCAAGTGAGAAATTTTCTAATAAATTCGCTTCAATTTCGCTCATATGTTGATGTAGCCGATGCCGTGATTTCAGTAATGTTGTTCTTATCGCATAAAGAAATCAAAGATCGGTAGTAATATTTGATGTACGGTGTAGCCATATACGTGAGCATTCATTTACTTGTTTTAATCGCTCATGTGTCGCAGGTCGCGTCGCGGCCTAATGTAGCCTCAGCCTAAGAGGGCGTGGCTCGGCGCCTCCGCATGATTTAAGCGAGAAAATTTTTAAATGGTCGGGCGGAAAAGACCTCGATAGTACCTAAACTATTAGCAATATTGACTTTTAAAATAGTACATTAGATTAAGGAGAACGAAACGGTCCTATACTCAAGTTCGTTCAAAATTCGGCCGATTAGTTTTTTAGAAAATCAGTTTTTTGTCCCTCCTGTAAAATTTACGAAAGTGTACTACGCGGTATTTAACAATGTTAGTTACGCGGAATTGGACTATTAACGACGATAGCTAGTTTCAAATTTCGAATTTTATACAACGAGTACCTAATATGAAAGGGTGGGCCATCAAACTGAACAAATTTCTCCACGAGACCAACATCGTATCAAAATCTGTACTAGGTACTAAACCAACTCGACCGAAATGTATTATAGGCCAAGGGACAACAGACAAGGGAAAAAATGTTGAATGAATGAATGAAAGTTGTTCAGTTTGATGGTTTGAGGCACACATTTTGCTGTAACACGCTGTAAAACTGTACGTACAGTAAGCGTTGATAAGTGCAGAGGCACGCTAAGGATTGTATTGCTGTGAACGCACGGTCGAGCGTCCGTACGTCTGTATGTGTAAGTGGTCTCAATACAGTACGCACACCACAGCCACAGAGTTCGCCCAATCGCATGTCGCGCGTCACACTCCACGAAACATAAGAATATATTTCCGTTTCTTTTATTATACACGCAGAAAACCTTATTTGTGTAGCGACCTGGTCTTACCATTGGATAGCTAAAATTCACATCTATTTACCATGTGTTGATAGCTGTTGGGGTAATCAGTAGGATTCACGATCAAAGAGATCCGAGTTCGAATCCTGTTAACAACGTGGGGTTTTTGTTTCTTGGTAACATTAGTTATTGGTTCATTATTTATTTTTTATAAGAATAAGTTAAATATTAGTAAAAAAAAACATAGTATTATTATTCAACTATTTATTTATTATTTTAGCTGTTCGGTGTTGGAAGGTGGAAATAAAAAAGTCGTGGTGAATGAAAACAGAAATGTTTATTCGTTTTATTTATTTATAAAATTAACAAACTTTCATGATAATTGTAACGTCACATTCCTACCTAGATGTAAAAAAGTTCTCTTGTAACCGATCATAAGATTTTTTATTGTATACGGTATACCCACTTACTTTCAATTCATAATAACATACTTAAGTAACAAGGAAAGGATATTCTAATCACACAAATATAACATATAGTTGATACCCACTTATTATAGGTATCGGTAATCAGCAGAGTTTATTGAAAACTAATATAAATAATTTAGACTTTATGAATATATTTTTTTTGTGACGTCACAATAAATGTAACTAGTATTGAGGTTATAGTTTAAGTGTTCATTTTCCCAAAGAAAAGAAGATTGAAAGTAAACCTCAATTTAAGATTAATAATATAATTACGGATAAGTTAATATTCACTAAATATTTTGTTACACATCTAATTAAAACTAAAGCATCTAGGGATTAATTTTGTAGCATGACATCTTCTAATACTTCTACATAATTAAGTAGAACTGTTGGCGCGTGGAGGAATAAAAGCCAGTTCTCCTGGCCCTGCTGCACTTATCCATCCCCACATGATCCCCACATATTAACCATAATTCGACATGAGTCTGTATTAGAGATTATGTTTTTGTCAGACCAGCAGAGTGTTATTCTTGCGCCATAAATGAAGCCTACCCTTTTGACTTTATTTAAAAAGTCAGTTTTTTGAGTCTTCTCATGGTAGTATTCCAGTAAAAATCTAAATAATCCCGTGCGAAACGTAATCGTTCTTCTATAACTCTTTCTGTCAAGAAGGGCTTCTTAGCTGGTCTTCGTGATACAAGCCTTCAGCGTGGAGGGCATGGCGAACAGTTTGCGATGAGGTGTCAAATAATTCCACAAAGTGTCTCGTAGGTGTGAAACCATTTGTTTCTTATTCGCCAACCATATATTATGTCGTCGCTGCGCATCGATAATAAGCGACGGCTTTCCACTTCATTGTCGACTAGCAAGGCCTTTTGATCTGACTCACAGTATTCCTCTAAAACAAAAAACAAAAAAATGATGTTAGGCAGCTATAATAAAATACTGAAGTTATCATTCACTCTGCATTTATAAATCCAATAATTAACACTAATTATTTATCTTTTATGCCTCATGATGGATTTAAAATCAATTTATTAATCCCTAAGTCACCAAATAAATAAACAATAACAAAGTAGGCTTTAATTTTTAATAAAAAATTGTTACAATAATTCATAAATATAATACTCACATTAGTCCGGTTTCTTCAGATATTTGTGTTCTATTAAGACCACTTTTATGCAGCACGATAATATTAGTCACCCTCGCCTCAATATCAAAATTTGCCTGTATTTTGAGAAATACCAACAACAATACCGCTATCTATTAAACCACACGTCACTAACCAAATTTAACATAACCAAACGACAACGTTCATTTCGATCAAGTAAAATATTCATAAAACTCAGGTTTACCTCACAGAAATATAAATTCTTGACTTATTTTTCTATGATCTACCTTCTTCTAACTTTATGAAATGTGTGAACAAAGCGAGAATATTTTTCTGTCCCATTACTTCCAATCGAGTAAACACAAGCATTTGTTTTGAAAACTTAAGAAAGAAATTTGTTTCTATTAATTTATACTAAAAAAAAAATTATAATAAAAACATTTTTAAACCTAAAAAAAATAATAAAAATTTTAAAGAAACCGGTAAATATCTTTTTCAAGCTAAATATATTAATTACATCTACAAAATGAAAAGTCTAAAAGTAACAACGTGAGATTTGAACTCACGGCTTACTGATTCACTCTTAGATGTGGACGCGCCTAACCACTAGGCCATCTGGACTTATATTTATTAATTTATATTAAAAAAAAAAATTATAATAAAAACATTTTTAAACCTAAAAAAAATAATGAAAATTTTAAAGAAACCGGTAAATATCTTTTTCAAGCTAAATATATTAATTACATCTACAAAATGAAAAGTCTAAAAGTAACAACGTGAGATTTGAACTCACGGCTTACTGATTCACTCTTAGATGTGGACGCGCCTAACCACTAGGCCATCTGGACTTATAATATATTTCAATGTTGAAATTTTGGACTACATTTACTTGTAGATGACAATGTCTATTTTCTTGAAAGTAGAAGGTCGTAAGTCAAACTAAACGTCAAGCTATTGCTTTGTGAGATTGCCTATCGACTTTTGGTCGACACTGTACAGTAGACCGTAGCAATAACAAAGAAAGGACCTGAAATGGGAAATTTGGTTCCTACTTGCACAGGAAAAATGAAACTTTTCACTAAATTAAAATCATTTTATTGAGAATCCATACATACAAAAGATTTTAAAGCATCTCTTGCAAAAGTTACCTGCTTAGATAATTATACTACTTTTATACATAATTAATGTAGTGGTCATCGGGTTTTTACTCTTATACCCAATGATATTCTAATAAATAGAAATGTTATACACCTACAAAACCACCGAGAAAAGTGTGCCGCGGGGCAGAGCCATCTCACATACACGCAGTGACGCAGAATAAAGGAAAAACAGGCCAATTGGCCTGTTCTCGAGTCTTCACGATTGCGCGCTCACAACAGATCTGTTTAATAGAATATCATTGCTTATACCCGTTTTCACCAACACAAACGATCCCTATTTGGTAAAATGACTCATTTTCAGCGCTCGCCGTAGCGTCGAGATTTGAAATATGCTCAGGAAGGGATAACTATCTAAAAGTAAGAGGTATAATCCGTATAATTCGGAGGCATTATTACAATGTCTACACAAATCAGTCGGCTGGTTTGGGTCTTTTATGATGTATTTTCTGTAATTACGGGTAGAATAAAACGTTATTGTTAAATCAACCACAACATTTTATTACTAAAAAAGGCACATGATTATGATGACAGAGAAGAGAAGTCTTACATATACACTTGCCGCGTGAAAAGTTTTTTACGATTTTCATGCAGTGTGACCTAGCGAGATTATAAGTATTCTAATGTCAACGAAAGTGAAACTTTGCTGTAGGATATATATAACATTTTAAATATTTAATGCCAACATCAAAACACTAGTTAGAACGAACACAGAGCTCGCTGTAGATAGTCGACCGCTGTTAGCGTAGTGGAGGACGCGGGGCCGGGCGCGGGCGCGGTGCCCAAGTTGTTCGTACAGAATGGGCACATAGTCGTCCCACTGCGCATAGTAGAAGTTACCCGCGATCGGGTTGCCCAACTTGTACTTCCGCGCGAATTTATTAACCGAAAATTGTGTGCGGTTGGCCATCGACCTGGGAAGAAAAGTAAATTATATGTTAGATTCAAAAAGGCATCCTGAAAATAAAAGATAAAACAAAAGGGGAAAGGAAAACTGAAAAACTTGTTCCGCGTATATGTTTGCTATCTACGTGCTTTCATTCAACTGTCATAGCGTAGCGTTCCTTGCCGAATACTCTTCGGCGAGATGGCGCTAAGTATATTGTGTTGTCGCCATTTGGTCGCATTTCATCTACGAAATTTTGACAAGTAAACAACAGTGCCCTCTCGCAGCGGATCTTTCAGGAAACAACTCCAAAAGCCAAACAGCTGGTCGTGTTTTGCTCCAACAGATATCTTCATTTCCAATCCAGTCAAATAGGTTTAAATAACAGGAAAACTTAGTGAATAGCTCTTATTACTCTACATGTTACCTTAATTCAGAATAAACTACTGACCTGTTCGTAAGTCTAGGTTCATCAAACACAATTCTGTCAGGATCAGGCTGCTCGTAGACTAGGAACACATATCTGTGAGGGCCGGTATCCTCGGCGGGGCCCGCACCAACGTACTCGGCGATAGTGTCCCCTGCACCGACATTGTCGCCGGGCACGTTCACAACCAGCCAGTGTAGCCACTGGCGTAACTTCGGCTTTTCGTGGGAAGTCGCATCGGGATCTGGATTTAAAAAAAATCATACAAAATTACATATAATATTTAGAACACGCTCCAGTTGCCCGGTAGTCGGTTCCGGGAATTTGTAAGGTTTTCCATTCAGGCACGTCAGTGGCAACACTTTGACCTTGAGCTCTCCTTGCGTAGTTTGGTGCTTCAACAGAATAATTAAGACGCTGGCTCATACTGGTTTTGTAACGACAGACATGAGGTCTACTGTAAGTGCCTCGATATAGGACGTAGCGGAAGTACCACCGCGCATGTACTTAGTCACGTTACTTAGCTCGTTGCGTTAGCAGATAGAGATATTCCCGACTCTACCTTGCACTTGTAGTTTGATAATTGTATGACAGTGACAGTATTATCGCTCAGCCGAAGTATGTGCTATAAGCAACTGTTACAAATCTCGACTTAAGAACCTTGAGAAGTGGGTAATATGGGGCCAGGGTAGATGCTTGCCTGCGCATGCACAGTGGGTTAGGCATTGACACGCAGTCTTTTATATACTCGCTATATTAAATAACGACCTGAACTGACGACCCGTATGGCGCAGCGGTAGTTAGGCTGCCTTACGTTCTCAGGGTCCCGGGTTCCAATCCCGGTAGGAGCAAATGTTTGTGTGATGATCATGGACATTTTGTTTCTGAGTCAATAATAAGTATGTATTTACAGGCAAAAAGTATCTATGTAGTATATTATCAACTATATGGTGTCCACGACACTCACGTCACGACACGTCCTCGTTGCTTAGTGTGGCACTAGATGGCGCTTTGTGTAATATCCAGTGATATTTATTATTTATATTTAAATTAGGCGACCTCTCAACTGCTTAACAATTTTGAACCAAATCTCACTGTAAATTGAAAATTCTATTGATTGTTGATTGTCCATTAGTCTTAAAGTAAAATAGACCGTTTAGTCTACATTTGACAGATTCTACTTATGATGACATCATATTCTACATTTGACAGATTCTATATTTGACAGATTCTACAATCGACAGATTACCTTGAAGTTATATGACGTGCAAGGAGCACAATTGGCATTCAATCTAAGGGTGGTAGGTAAAGCAGTTATGAGATCGACTGTAAGCAGGTCCCTAAACCTGCACATGTCACATGCACCAATAGAGTAAGTGAAGGGTAAGAACTCCTCAGAATACTAACCAGTCATCACGAAGGTGTAAAACTTGCGAGGGATGACATCCCATGTCACCTTGGGGGGGTTTTTAGCTTGGGTTGGAGTCAAAACGTCGCCTACACTCAATGCTGTACTGTTGGGGTAAATCACCTGAAATAAAATTGAAAAAAATATATATATCCAAACTGTTAAATATTAAGCAAATACTCAGTAAATTAAAACAGAAGAATAAGTAAAATTCTTGTATCCCATTGCAATATGCTCACCTCTGACCTTTGAATCCATACCACCCATACCTATAAATATAGGACCAGTGCAGATATCTCGAAAATGGCAAAAAAAAAAACTAAAAAAATCATAGTAGGATGAAACCCATTGGAAAAGGAAGAGAATATAACAAATATGAAAGGAAAAATCATTTACGGACGATCTGAGGTCGGGAAGTGGGAGTTTTTTTAAGTTTTAAAAAAAAGCAGATATTTTGTCGTGAGAATTTTCGATTGAAAATTAGGGTGCTTTTTCAATATCAAGTCAAAATGAGCAAAATGAGATGAAAAAAATAAATATTTTAATTCAAAAAAATTACAGTGTGTCTGGAACATAAAAAGATAAGTTTTCACCAAATTTTGTGGAAGAAAATTTTTTTGTAAAAGATAAAATAAAAAAGCAAAAACTTGGTTATTTGAATTTTTCACACCAATTTTGAGGTCTGAAGATCTTTTCAATTCCGATCGATTTCCGGGAAAACTACAAGTCCTATGGAAAAAAGTAGAATGGCAAAGTTGTAGGTAATGAAAATATATTCAACTACTAGCTGACCCGCGCAACTTCGTCTGCGTCACATGAGAGAGAGAGGGTTAGAGAGAGTGGAGTCAACCTTGAAAGATAGACATAATGCTATCGCGGTTTTTTTTAGAACGCTTTAAAACGAACAATTCCCTAATACATGATTGTTGCGCAACTTTAACCGTTTATGCAGCGCCCGCAAAGGAAGCTCTCGAAAGAAATAAATTTTCCTTGTTTTTGCAACATTTATCATTGATGCTCCGCTCCTTTTAATTATAGCGTGATGTTAGATAACCCATAGCCATCCTCGATAACTATTCAACACTAAAAGTTTTCCTGTAATTAGCGCGTTCAACCAACCAAAATCTCTTTAGCTTTATAATATTAGTAGATATATACCTACGTAGATCCAAGTGGGTAACAATTTAATTTCTTCGATATATTTGCATTAATCACTAAAATAATCTAGTTATGTTTTTCCAAAAAAGGGCTTACCTCGACAGCCTTTTTTTTTCGGATGGGAAATCATCAAATGACTCCTCCCGCTCTGGGCAAACCAGGAGGCAGTGTCATACTTTTACTGACTAAACCCATCCATGTTCCTTCATCGCCCTTTGTGTTCCGGGGCCACGGTATCTCTTTAGAACAGTCCCGCAACCCCGGCAGGCATCGGCCCTTGCGAACCCCTTCCTATTGCTGACTCTCTTTGAGGCGCGCGTCGAACACAAACGTGCCATCGACACGGCCTGTCATCATGAGACAGACGGACGGCGAGCTAGCCCATAGCCCACCGTCCACAGGCCCGCGCGTACGGTGGCCGGGGGCCACGTGGTGGCGTCTCCCGCGGCGGCCGGGACGTTTAGAGGTTCTCTCCCTCTCACGTTCCGCCACCTCCTTCATCCTTAGACACTCGATGACAGTCATACTCCAGCTAGGTCGAAAGTTATCATCAAAGGTGCAAGAAATTAGCCCAAACACGATTTTTCAATTATAAATGGGACCAACTTTGAGATGTACCTACGCTTTTTACAAACAAAAGGACTATGTACGGACTTCTCTGTAAAAGTTATCCGTGGTCATATATAAAAAAAATACGCGTCGAATTGAGAACTGCCTTTTTTTGCCATTGAGGCAACTTGCACGTTTGCGGCGGCGACCTCTCGCGTCCGGCCCTGGTGCAAGCCATGGTCCGGAGCGAGACGGAATGGGACGCCGTCACCTCCTTCTGCGAAGCAGTAATGCTAGAGAAGGAGGTGGCGGAACGTAAGAGGGAGAGAACCTCTCAACGTCCCGGCCGCCGCGGCAGACGCCCCGGGCTTCCGAGGCAACCACGTGGCCCCCGGCCACCGTAGGCACGACAGGCCGTGTCGACGGCGTGTTCGTGTTCCACGCGCGCCTAAAAGAGAGTCAGCAAAAAGGAAGGGCCGATCCGCAAGGACCGATGTCTGCCGGGGTTGCGGGACTGTTCGAAAGAGATACCGTGGTCCCGGAACAAAAGGGCGATGAAGGAACATGGCTGGGTTTTAGTCAGTAAAAGTCTGACACTCCCTCCTGCTCTGCCCAGAGCAGGAGGAGTAATTTGATGATTTCCCATCCGAAAAAAAAAAAACAAAAAATAGGCAACTGACACGGGCGAGGGTCATTCAATTCAGAAAATGGAGTGAAATAAACAACGCCGTCTATCGACAAATATGTTAAACTGCTAAAGTATATTACCTATGCTATAATTTTTTTTTAAAAAGCTGGTCAGTCGATTTAAAAGTTATAACTGTGGTGAGCACATTTTTAGTCATTGGTATCATTTTAGTTCAACAGATGTCGCTTCATGTATGTATCTTACATTTGATGATTAGTTCTTCTTGAAAACTTTAAGTTCATATATCTTTTGATAGAATTAACCGATTTCAATGAAACAAACACTAAATCATACCGCAAGTTACACACAATTTTTACGTATAAACATTGTCAGCATTGAATTCGTAGATTTTACGTGATGTGCGCACAAACAAACAGACAAACAGACAAAAATTTAAAAAATGATGGAAATGGGTTCTGTTACTTATCTTTTCACACGCTGGCTATTTTTTGTTTCAATTTCTTCAATGTACAAAAATGACTTTTCTACAGATTTATTATATGTATAGATTAAAAATAATAATAAATATCTTCAAAATTTGTGTGAAAAATTCAAATAACCAAGTTTTTGCTTTTTTATTTTTATCTTTTACAAAACAATTTTCCTCTCTCTCTTCCTTTTCCAATGGGTTTCATCCAACTATATTTTTTTCGTTTTCAAAAACTGTCTGCACTAGGCTAATAAGTTTAGAACATACCTACACCTGTGCGTTTATTATCGTAATTGGACGTAGTTCTGCCATAATGAGTTAACACAAAATCTCTTATTAATTCAGTTAAATACGTTGAACTAAACCAACTTTCTAAATGCCAACATCACGCCTGTAAACCCCGAACGGTTAAGCAGAGGTGTAAGTACCTAATAGTACACCCAAACGCTAGTTATGTTAAAGTCCCATGTAATAGAGGACAAGCCTATTGCTATCAACCGGGAACAGATCCAGATCCCATGGTTGCTACTGAGAAATTCCTGATGGAAAAACCCAACAACGCTTTGCCCGACCCCGGAGTTGAACCCACGACCTCAGGCTCAGCAGTCGAGTTTGCGACCACTGGACCAACGAGGCAGTAAATTTAACTTTTCGGTTAAATCAATATTATTTCCATCCAAAACATATTATGCTTTTAACAGACATAAAATCAATCAGCGTCATTATCTGCCTAGCCTTTTCCCAACTATGTTGGGGTCGGCTTCCAGTTTTACTGGATGCAGCTGAATACCAGTATTTTGCATGGAGCGACTGCCTATTTGACCTCCATAACCCAGTTAGTACCGGGTAATACGATACCCCTTTGTAAGACTGGTTGTCAGACTTTTTTGGACCTCTGACTACCTGTCTACCTGACTGTCAAAGATCTACAAATGACAGCCGGGACCAACTGCTTAACGTGCTTTCCGAAGCACGGAGGAAACTCGGTATGTAATGGGTGGTCACCCATCCACAGACCAACCTAGGCAAGCACGGCTTAACCTAAAGATCGACCCGAGGGGCTGTTATTATTTAGCCACGAGCTCCTCATAAAATTGATCAGCGTATACTACCCAAAATCATTACAATGACTTCGGGAAATGTCAGAAAATTTATGTGGGTTGGTACATTTCGACAGAACTACGTTCAATTCAAAGTTTTTGGGTTCTCAAATGAACCACCGACATCGTAACAATGTATAGCTGCATAAAGATAATTGTAACAAAGAGGTCGAGAGGTTATCTATCTCTTGGATATTTACATGTTTTTATGCCCCTTAGTGTGCACTTTGTTATCGGTGTGGCCAAATATTAAAAAATACTTTTAAGTTCTGCTTAAATATAGACCTACATAAATGCTGGCTGTCTAATGGGAAGACACAGGCAAAGATAATCTAAGATGGCGCCACCATAGTTGCTCTCAACCTGACCAATGAGGTTATGCTATTTTGAAATATAAAATGACATTACTACATTTTCAACCAATCACGATGTTGGGAACCAGCTATGCTAGCGCCATTAGTTCCACAGTGTGTCTCCCCATTGCACGGCATCAAAATAAAACATAGTGTATGTTAGAGATAAAGATTGAAGACGCTTATTGACTGAAATAAATAGTTTGGGTACAACTATTGTACACAACCAATGATATTCTAACAAACAAATATGTTATACACCTACAAAACCACCGAAAAAAGTGTGCCGCGGGGGAGAGCCAGCTCACTTACACGCAGTGACGCAGAATAAAGAAAAAACAGGCCAATTGACACGTTTTCGAGTCTTCACGATTGCGCGCTCATGACATATCTGTTTAATTAAATATCATTGTACACAACTATATATATATATATACTATACAGTTATCATATGGGACGATGATAACTTCAATCCTGGTATTTGAAGGGCCTTCTCATTCTCGCTGGATTCAGGTATTTTCGGGATCCCGCTCTTAAATATTAATCTTATAGACATAATCTCAGTATTCATCCGCAATCTAACCAATTCACCCATCGTTTCGTTCATCGTTTTTTGATAAATAAAAACTACTCTCTTTTCTCTTTATAAAAAAATTGTAAATTTTGCTACAAGTGCAGAAAGTTAACTGCAATAACAAATATCCACGTGTATTAAACGACGTTTTTCATTACACTTTTGAAGAAATTAAATAAAAGAACGAAAAATATTTTTGTCATGAATTATTATGAAAGAGTTTGATTTTCTTTTTTCCGCGCTTTGCTTTCGCCAGGTTGAAGGAGAAGCAAAGGTGAAGGAAGTTTCTATACAGCCTAATATAAAAAAAAAAGACTTTTTTTTATTAATCGAATTCAGAACACAAATATATGTTAATTATACTATATAAAGCTCGGTTGTGAATAAAAGTAACTATTAGTTTTTAATAATCATGTTTATCTATGATATTCTATTTATAAACACAATTTGAATATTGCCTATAGTCTGAGGTGAATGTTTTTTTTTTTAATTTCGGCAAAGCAATAATGCGTCTGTATGCGTAAATATTTTTTGAATATTATTGTGTTTTTACAAATAGAATATCATAGATAAACATGATTATTTAAAACTAATTTTTACTTTTATAAACAAATTAACATTTATTTGTGTTCTAAATTCAAAAAAATAAAAAAGTCTATTTTATATATAAGGCTGTATAGAAACTTCATACCTTTGTTTCTCCGTCAACCTGACGACAGCAAAGCACGGAAAAAAGAAAATTAAACTCTTTCATAATAATTCATGACAAAAATATTTTTCATTCTTTTATTTAATTTCTTCAAAAGCGTATTGAAAAACGTCGTTTGATACACGTGGACATTTGTTATTGCAGTTCTCGGCTCAAAAACACGCTCGCCTACGGCTCGGGAGTTAATTCCTCCTTGAATGCAATAACAAACTTTCTCCACTTGTATCAAATTGTACTATTTCAATACACTTCCTAGAAAACTAGTTCTTATCGCACTACGATTAGGTTCAACATGCAATGTATTTCACACACGTGCGATTTTTTTTCATTTGGAAAATCCACACGCGTGCGGGAACGAAAATTGCCACAGAATAGTACATTTTGATACAAGTGGAGAAAGTTTGTTATTGCAATCGAGGCGGAATTATAACTCCCGAGCCGTAGGCGAGGGTGTTTTTGAGCCGAGAATTGCAATAACAAATGTCCACGTGTATCAAACGACGTTTTTCAATACACTTTTGAAGAAATAAAATAAAATAACGAATTTTTTTTTTGTCACGAACTATGAAACTATGATTTATTTTTTCTTTTTTTTTCGCACTTTGGTCTCGCCAGGTTGAAAGAGAGGCAATGGTATGAAGCCGCCACACAGCCTAATATAAAAAATAGATTTATTTTCTATTTTTGAATTCAGAACACAAATAAATGTTAATTTGTGTATAAAAGTAACTATTCGTTTTTAATAATCATGTTTATCTATGATATTTTATTTATAAACACAATTTGAATATTCAAAAAATATTTATGCCGTAAAGACGCGTAGTGCTTTGCAAAAATTAAAAAAAAAAACATTCACCTCAGACTATAGGCATTGAACCAATTTGGACTAAGTATGACATGAATTAGCAAAAGAAAAAAATAGTAAAGTTAAGGTTTTCTACAACTGCTTTAGCCTCTTCTCTTATGAAATCAGGCGTTAAATCCATATCTGAATCAGATGAACTCATTGTGTTAATACAAATCTCTGCCATACGGAAGTCTAAACAAAACTCTACAACTCGAAAAAACAAATTAATGAAGGTCGGATTGTCGCTTTCTCGCCTATTTTTTTACTAGTTTATAACTGTATCACGAGAAAGAGACAGACACGAGACTACGACCAGAGCCGATGATTTGAATTTGATTTTTTTCCAAGTTTCGCTTTCGCCAGGTTGAAGGAGAAGCAAAGGTAGCCGTAAAACAGCCTAATATAAAAAATAGTTTTTATTTTTTATTTTGGACACAAATAAATTTTAATTTGTTAATAAAAGTAAATATTAGTTATAAATAATCATGATATTCTTTTTATAAACACAATTTGAATAAGTATTCAAAAAAATATTTACGCCGTAAAGCCGTACATTGCTTTGCCAAAAAAAAAATTGCCTCCGAGTATAGGCATTGAACCGATTTGAACTTCGTTTAAATATACCAACGTTACCTGTAGATTTTTTTCCCGCTCACGTGCGGAAAAATGAAGAAAATGCACACGTGTGAAATACATTGCATGTTGAACCTAATCGTAGTGCGGAACCCGTTTTCGAGGAAGTGTATTCAAAATACAATAAAAAAATGATAACTTACAGTCATAAGCCCAACCGGCACGACGTCTAACACATCAGGAACAATATTACTGGATTGAAAAGCCATCTTTTCATGTTCCCCATAGTTCTGAGCTGTTGCAAAACTATTCACGAAAACAACAGCGACTAAGAAACACAACCGACTCATCTTGATAGCCAGATATTAATGAAAAAACTAGGCTGCCTGAATCTTAAAATTATCTGTTTGTTTTTAAACCTACTTACTTAATTACATGTTTTACAAGTGTTTTTTTTTGTGATAAATGGTACCTAATTATGATTTTATGACATAAGCATAATACCTAATTTGTGTTATTTATTTCATCACCTTTTTTTTTCGGATGGGAAATCATCAAATGACTCCTCTCGCTCTGGGTGGAGCGGCAGGCAGTGTCACACTTTTACTGGCTAAAATCCATCTGTTCCTTCTTCGCCCTGTGTGTTCCGGTGCCACGGTATCTCTTTAGAACAGTCCAGCAGCCCCGGAACATTCCAGCAGCCCCGGGAAACAATTTTTTTCATCACCTCTGCTTCCAAAATAGTGCGAAGAAAACATCGCGAGTAAACCGGCATGTCCTAGCACCAAAGCTTCGAAGACATTTGACATCTGCTAACCCGCACTTACCTACACGTGTCACAAAGATAAATCGAAAAGGAAATTAAACGCTCAAATAACATAAGCCTGAAGGCATATTTATTCAATAAAATAATCAGTAGAGTGAAATTTTCAATGATATACCATCGTCATCGAAAATAAGTCCTAAACTGTTACCGACTTCACCGCGTGGAGGTACAGCTTATGTTATTTTATAATTATACATTGAAATTAGTGATAGCTTTGATTTCCACATCAGATGTTTCTGATCTTCGATTGTTATAAGTCAACAGGAAATGCCCATCAGACCGAACAACTTTTGCTAAGACGTCATTCATAAATGTGTTATGGTGTAGCTGGGCTATGTCTCGAATTGGACATAAATGAAACCCTCGGATACGTTTTATCTTGTATTTCAATATTAATTTTGGTTTTTTACAATATTTCACGGAGCGATTGATGATTGCAAAATGAATATAATAAAAAGTGATATGGGGTACTTTAGAAAACCGAAGAAAAAAAATAAAACTCTTAGACGTTTGATCTTCTTATGATAGTGCAACATTTGTTGCTATGCGTGTTATTGTAGGCGCCAACATCCTCCCGCCGTTGAAATCATCAGGTTTCAAGCTTGTAGTTCATCTGAAGTAGGCAAAAGGCAAAGCCGAACTAGAGGACATCGTACTGTACCACGTTGGGTCTTCACGTCAGCAACTCTGGAAATTCCATCTGAGCCAGGAAATAATTTCAAAACTCGTCCAAGTCTCCAGTATAGAGGAGGTGCGTTGTCTTCTTTCAGAAGAACCAAATCACCGACGCTAAGGCTTGACTTATTAGTTTTCCATTTGCAGCGTTGCTGTAGTTCAGCGATAAATTCTCGCTGCCATCGACGCCAAAAATGTTGATGAATTTGTTGTAGTCGCTGGTAACGGTTTAGATTGTTAGAGTTGCGGTCCTCCTGAGCAGCTGATGGAAGAGCAGTAAGAGCCCGGCCGATAAGAAAGTTACTAGGGGTGAGGCAAAGTAGGTCATCAGGTGAAGAGGACAAAGGACAAAGAGGACGACTATTGAGAATAGATTCTACGTGTGCGAACAGAGTAGACAACTCTTCAAATGTTAAAATGAGAATTGCCCATTACACGTTTAATATGGTATTTTGCCGATTTCACACCGGCCTCCCAAATTCCACCAAAATGAGGGGCGTAAGAAGGTGAGAAAATAAAATTGATCCCTTCCCCGCTTGCAAAATCAGAAAGAGTATCCGCGTTAACCTTCAAAAAATAAAAAACCGGCCAAATGCGAGTTGGACTTGCACACGAAGGGTTCCGTACCATTGACTATATTTAGTATTTGTTGTTATAGCGCCAACAGAAATACATCATCTGTGAAAATTTCAACTGTCTAGCTGTCACGGTTCATGAGATACAGCCTGGTGACAGACAGACGGACAGACAGCGAAGTCTTAGTAATAGGGTTCCGTTTTTACCCTTTGGGTACGGAACCCTAAAAATAATTATTAAGTTCCTTAGCACCTGATACAAAGTTGCGACCACTGTCGCAGAATACCTCCGTTGGCTTTCCACGTCGTGACACAAATCGTCGGAATGTCAGAATGAAAGCGTCTTTTGACAAATCACTTACAGCCTCTAGGTGTAAGCATTTATAAGTTAAACAAATAAAAAGGCAAAGATAACCTTTAATTAATTTCGAACGGCGTCCTTTCCTATTTAATATTAGAAATGGACTGGCGAAGTCTATGCCTAGTCTATGCCTACAGCAGTAAATGGGAAATTTGGCGTAACTCGTTGGGAAGGTAAACCCATCATAGGTTCCAAAGATTTGGCTTGAAATCGCCTACACTTAAAACAATGACGGACAGTTTGTCGAGCGAGACGCCTGCCATTGATGAGCCAAATGTAGTCTCTGATTGCACTCAGCAATAACTGTGGCCCAGCATGTAAATGACGAAGATGTTCATATTTAAAGATCAACTTGGTGAGATGATGAGATGCATCGAGTAACACAGGGTGTTTCTTGTCATAGGGATACTTTGAAGAATCAATACGACCTTCCCACTCGAATTAATTTATCATTGGGGCAATAAAATGGAGACAATGACAAAAGTTTAGACTTAGATTTTAATGGATTGCATTTGGCGAGTGTTCTATATTCGTGTGGGAATGTTTGTTGCTGTGCTAAACGGCACAAGTTAACGAATAAATTATGTAATTCACTTGTTTTTAAAGTTCCTGACATTATAGATTGTTTACGTGATTTTAATTTCAAATTATTAATGTATCGCATCGTGTACGCGAGTATTCGTTTTAAGTTAATGTAACTTTGATAGTTTTGAAAGTTGATAACAGGTTCTGTTGTTGTTTCTAAATTAACAACAGCAGTTTGCTTTGTTTCTAGTAAATTGTCTACATTAATTTCATTATTATTTAAAACTGGCCAAGAATCTTCAGATTGCAATAAATATTGTGGACCTGACCACCATAACATGTTATCCCTAATATGATTTGGGCTGACACCTCTGGATATGAGGTCAGCTGGGTGACGTGACGCCACGAATGCACGTTTGTCAATTCACAAATTTCTGAAACCCTATTCGCGACAAAGGTTTTAAGATTCTTAAGATATACATATCATACCAGTACAATGCTGGAATCGCTCCAATGAACCTCACCATAGATATTCGTATTTCGCAGAGAGTCTCTGACTGCCTTACACAATCTAGCAGCCAAGAGTGCAGCACAAAGTTCTAAGCGTGGGATTATTGTAGGCTTGGTAGGTGCAATCTTAGATTTAGCTCATAACAACTTTACAGTGACATCGTTGGCAGAGTTTACTAATCGTGCATAAATGCACGCTCCATAAGCACTTTGTGAAGCGTCACAGAATGAGTGAAGTTCTATAGATATTGGCTGATCACAAATCACATGTCTTGGTATGTTTATGCCACTAACACCCACACACAGCCACACTCAGAGTCAGTTTGGTTACTTAAACGGTTCCTTAGTAAAAATTAAAAAAAGTTCACCCTCAGAGTCAGATAACGGTTCATTAGCGTCCCCTAATGACAATTAAAGTTAAGTAAAGCAAAGCCTTTACTTAAATATTTAATGGCTGATTTTGACATCTACGTTTGGGGTTATATTTTTACCCGCGAGTTCGATTTCATTTTTTTTTTTTTAATAGCCTACATAGTGTCCCACTGCTGGGCAAAGGCCTCCCCTTTCTCCTTCCATACCACTCTATCTTGTGCGATCTCCGGCCATGTTAGCCCCGCAGACATGATCAGATCGTCACGCCACCTTCGCCGAGGTCGTCCTCGACGACGCTGTCCTTCCTCAGGCGGCCAGTGTGTGACGATCTTTGCCCATCTCTCCGGGTGCATCCGTGCCACGTGGCCTGCCCACTCCCATTTCAGCCTAGCTGTTTTTTCTCCAACATCAGCCACTTGAGTTATGGAGCGCAGGGTGGTGTTTCTAACGCGATCTGTTCGCTTGACACCTATTATGCTGCGCTCCATTGCCCGCTGGCAAATCTTGAGTTTGGACTTCTGTTGTTCAGTAAGTGACCAACTTTGTGCACCGTAGGTTAGGACGGGCAGGATGCACATGTCGACGAGTTTTCTTTTCAATGTTAATGGAAGGCTTCCCTTCATATGTTCCTTAAGGGCCCAGAAGGTCTTCCAAGCATTTTGGACTCGTCTTTCGACTTCTTTGTCTTGCCTGCTTTTGAACGACACTATCTGGCCCAAATAGGTATACTCGTCGACATATTGCAACGTATGCCCGTCTACCGTGACCCTACGTTTCGTGCTGTTGGTCATAATTTGGGTCTTGGATCTATTCATTGAAAGTCCAACCTCAAGACTTGCTGTGCTCAGATCTTGGAGCATTTCTTCGAGTTCTGGGGCTGATGTGGAGAATAGCACGATGTCATCGGCGAAACGGAGGTTTGTTAGGTGTTGGCCGCTAACATTTATGCCTCGTGACTGCCAAGAGTTGGGCAGCTTCTTAAAAACCTCCTGCAGTGCGCTTGTGAATAGCTTGGGTGAGAGTGGATCACCCTGTTTAACACCTTTTTCAATACTGAATTTTGGACCAGAAATGTGCAACTTGATGTTCGCAGAGCTACTTTGATATATTGTATCAATGAGATCAATGTAGGTGTGTGGTACATTTTGAGATTCCAAGGCATTAATGACTGATTGATGGTGTATACTGTCGAATGCCTTGGCATAATCCACAAAGGCCAAGTAAAGCGGTTTGTTAAATTCATTGTATTTTTCGATTACTTGGTTGACAGTATGGAGATGGTCTGTTGTGGAGAAATGGGGACGGAATCCTGCTTGCTCGGGGGGTTGGTGAAGGTCAAGTGTCGGAGCGATTCGGTTTTCTATTACTTTGATGAAAAGTTTATATAAGTGTGAAATGAGGCTAATGGGTCGATAGTTAGAGATGTCTGCTTTGTCTCCTTTCTTGTGAAGTAGGATTATAATTGAGTGGCACATTTCAGGGGGGATTTGGCCAGTGTATAATATGGTGTTGAAGAAAGATGTGATGTGTGGTATAAGAACATTTCGTCCTAACTTTAAAACTTCTGTTGTTATTCCGTCTATTCCAGGGCTTTTGTTGAATTTCATCTCGCGAAGAGCAAGTTGAACCTCGTAGGGACTGATGGGATGAACAGAGTCAGGGCAATAATAAATGAAGTTTCGGGGCTGTTTCTGTGGATCCTGATAAAGATTTGTATAGAACTTTGTTGCTATTTCAATGATTTTGCTTGAGCTGCTTTGTTTTGTCCCATTGTCGTCTTTTAGATTTGAAATCCAGGTTTTTCCCTTCGCAATTCCCTGTTTGGCAGATCTTAAAGAAGTGCTGCTTAGTAAAGCTGATTTAATCATCCGGGTATTGCAATCTCTAACGTCTTTTCTTATGCTTCGTTTAACTAGTTTGTCAATTTTATTGTATTCTTCTCGATTATTCTTTAACATTTCTCTGTTCTCTATTAATGAAATGGTCTGATTACTAAATTTGTTATTATTACTTCTTGCACATTTGATTTTCTTGGTTGCTGTTGAAATGTTTTCTATGATGCTGTTGTACTGGCTCTGAGGGTTTTGGTTTGGGTCTATTGGTAAAAAATCAAATGATTTTTTAAATTCTAAACTAAATTTCTCCATATTACTTATTAAAACATCTTTGTTAAGTTTCTTTATTCGGCTTTTAAAAACTGCTTTACGGTGTGATTTTACATTGAGGGCAATCTTTGCACGTACTGGTCTATGGTCTGAACTAAATTTAAATATATTTATAATGCTTACATATTTTATTATATTATTATGGCCGCAAGAGAGTATAAAGTCAATTTCATTCTTTGTTCTACCATCTGGTGAGATCCAGGTCCATCGGCGCTGTGACTTTTTCGGGAAAAAGCTGTTCATTATCTTGAACCCTTGTCCAAATGCAAACTGGATAAGTGCATTTCCTCGGTCATTTCTGGTTCCTAAGCCATGAGGACCGAGAATTTCTGGGTTATCTAGGTCTTGTCTAACCCCAATTTTTGCATTAAAGTCACCAGTAATGACATTCCATGTACTACGATTTTCTTCGCACGCTTTGTTAAGTATATCATAAAATTCTTCCAGTTCGTCATCGCTGTGTGACGATGTAGGTGCGTAAGCTTAGACAATGGTCAAACTATGTTGGTCTATTATGCTTAATTTGAGAACTGCTACCCTCTCCGAGTATCCGAGAAATTCTATGATATGGTTCTTCCACTTTTTAGCCACCAAAAAACCTACTCCATATAGGCCTTTGGTAGCTCCAAAGTGATAGAATATAGAGTTTTCTCTTTCCTCTGTGTCCTCTCCCATTCTCCTCACTTCTGATAACCCCATGACATCCCAACTTATTTCTTTTAAGGCATTTTCTAACTCAAGTAATCGTTCATCTTGCATTAGTGTGCGTACATTGTACGTTAGGATATTTAAGTTAGTATCGGAGTCCGTTTTCGTAGATGCTTGGTTTTGTTGACGGAGGATCGATCTCGCCCGGGGATTCTTAGCACCCCGAGCTCCGGGAACCTGTTGACGACCGTCATTGTCGCGAGGTGCTCCAGAGCTGCCGGGCACATGGGGCCTGAGGTTATATTGTTCTGTCATGGTTTGAAAGTTTTCAAGGGGGATTTGGACTATTTATAGTCCACCACGCTAGTCCAATGCGGGTTGGTGGACGTTGCGCCAGAGCCTCGTTCGTTGAACAGCAGGGTGCACCACGGGCAGGTGAGGTTGGCTTGAGTCTTTTAAGATGTTAATAGGACCCCTTACACCCCGATTTCATTAAAAACGTTTATTAATTTAAAAGTAATAATGTCTGATTTGGCAGACTTCATTGAGTTTGTAGATTATGCCAGAAGATATAGAGAAGTGGGACCGAGGCGGTATTTACGAGATTATTCTGATCCCTTTACAAAATATTGTATTCAAGAATTTCACGCACGGTATAGATTTACACCTGAATCTGTAAAAAAGTGCATTGGCATTACAGTTGAACTCTTGTGTAATTGCATCCCATGCTGCTTGTTTCTTGGCGACCGACTTTCCATTTGTTATTTTAGATTCCACCGTTGGTCTCTTTTTAATTAGCTGAGCCAATATCGCTTTTTCATCAGTGGTGAAATTGGCCACTCTTTTGCGTGGTATCTTTGTTTGTAGATCCTCCTTTGAAACAGAAATTATATGAATGGAAGTTCTTCGATTACACAAGGTGTGTGTCGTTGAATTTTATTGTTATCACATTTTCACTGAGAGTACTTATATATTTACCATAACTTAGATTAATTCAGATTAATTGAAATTAATACTTTCAGTATTAATTTACAACAATCACAAGCACAGAACACTATTTACTCCTAGCATCACCAGTCACAACACAAAACTTTCCCGCCCGGTAAATACTACTTGACATTGACAGTTGCCAGCAGTGATGCCATAGAAAAAAGATCGCAATCGCAATTTTATTTCAATGAAAATGGTTAAAGTTTTGCAGCGTGCTGCCCCGATAGGGCTCCAGGGACCGGGGGGGGGAGGGGAAGGGCTTCCCCGCCCCCCCCTACCGCTAACCGGAAATGTATAGTTTCTTTTTAGATGCAATAATTTTGTCATAGCAAATGTACATTTTGGGGGTTCAGGGGAGAGAAAGAATAGGAGAAGGGAAGGGGGACCTCGCACCCCCCCTTTCCGCTTGCCAGAAATGTATATTTTTGTGTTTTTGACCTAACCTAATCCGGTCAAGTTGGTCTGAGTCGGATTCCGGACGCGCTCCCGCCAGACACTCTCGCTCACCCCTGAGTGTCGCTAAGCCACACTCCACCTTCCTTCTTGGAGCTCCCTCGAGCATCTGGCTCCCGCAATTATAAAAAACACTCTAGGGGTAGGGACCACAAGACCACGTGGGGTCGGGGTGCCCTGTGTCGGTTCTGAGGCCAAGTCCTGTCTGTGTATTTAATTAAAAATAAAAATTGCGTTTAGTTTCACGTAATTGTGTAATTTCAACTGTCAAAGTGACAAAATTGCGTTTAGTTTGACGTAATTATGTTTATTTTTGGCCTAAATATGTTCGTTCCTAACCTAAAAAATAAATAAAGAAAAACTAAATTTTAGGTTTTAAAACCCAACCCATAATAATTTTCAACGTTTATAAATAAACTTCAATGTGATTTAAAATCAACACTTTTTAAATGTGGCTACACCAAGGCTTTATCGATATGCAATCGATAAGATGATTAGAAGATGCTTCGCCCTACGTATACTTAAATCTGTCATTAGTTAATGAACCTTATAATTATGTCTCTGAGATGTAGCGTTGATTAACGGAGTTAATGATAATTAGTTAAGTATTCATTAGGACTAATTTAATGAACGACTCTGACAGCCACACTCAGAGCTAGAGAGCTATTTTCATTGAAATAAAATAAAGAGATTGCGATCTTTTTTCTATGGCATCACTGCTGTCAACTGTCAATGTTAAGTAGTATTTACCGGGCGGGAAAGTTTGTGTTGTGAATTATAATTTCATCTGTATTAATTTACGGTTATGTTATGTATTTAAGTACTTTCAGAAAAAATGTGATATCAATAAAATCAACGACACACACCTTGTGTACTCGAAGAACTTCCATTCATATTTCTGTTTCAATTAATTCTATGGTAGGTAATTATCTGCTAATCCTGCCTCCCTGTGGCGAAGTACCGTAATTTTATTAGTAACATTATTTCCGGTGCAAATGGTAATCCTCTTTTCGTTGAAACCAACGATTTTAATTTCATCTGTATTAATTTACGTTATGGTAAGTAGTACTTTCAGGGAAAATTTGATAATTAATTCTATGCTCTGTACTCGTAAGTATCTGCTAACCCTGCCTCCCTGTAGCGAAGTACCGTAATTTTATTAGTAACATTATTTCCGCTGCAAATGATGATCCTCTTTTCTTTGGTTTCCTGAGGTCGGATGCCACCACGGCAATATAACACTTTTTACAGATTCAGCGGTAAATCTATAACTTGCGCGAAATTCCTGAATATAATATTTTGTAAAGGGATCAGAATAATCTCGTAAATTCCGCCTCGGTCCCACTTCTCTATATCTTCTGGCATAATCTAAAAACTTAATGAAGCCTGCCAAATCAGACTTAGGTACTCCTTTTTAATTAATAAACGTTTAATAAGAAATCGAATTCGCGGGTAAAAATATAACCCAAAACGTATATGTCAAAATCAGCCATTAAATATTTAAGTAAAGGTTTTGCTTTACTTAACTTTAATTGTCATTAAGGGACGATAATGAACCGTTAACTGACTCTGAGGGTGAACTTTTTTTAATTTTTACTAAGGAATTTCCTGGAACAAGTTTTATAAATTTTTGAATAACATTTTTCGTTCAATGTCCTCGCGTTAGGCAGTATGAGGTACGCGGGAGGCAAGTAGTGCGAGTTCGGGGCTAGGTAAGACACGGGAGTTGAAAGAATACCACCGCTGTGGCTCTGGATGAAACAACAAGCTTTTCGACCATGCTCGCGTTGACGAAAGGCGGGCCGGGAAGGGCCCTCTTAAGTTTTTATATTATGCCAGAAGATATAGAGAAGTGGGACCGAGGCGGAATTTACGAAATTATTCTGATCCCTTTACAAAATATTCTATTCAGGAATTTCACGCAAGTTATAGATTTACACCTGAATCTGTAAAAAGTGTCATATTGCCGTTGGTTGCATCCGACCTCAGGAAACCAACGAAAAGAGGATTACCATTTGCACCGGAAATAATGATACCAATAAAATTACGGTACTTCGCTACAAAACCCTGCCTGGGTTAGCAGATACTTACCAATCATAGAATTAATTGAAACAGAAATATGAACGGAAGTTCTTCGAGTACACAAGGTGGGTCGATGAATTTTATTGATATCACATTTTCACTGAAAATGCTTATAGACTTACCATAACGTAAATTAATACAGATGAAATTAAAATTCATAACACAAACTTTCCCGCTCGGTAAATACTACTTGACATTGACAGTTGACAGCAGTGATGCCATAGAAAAAAGATCGCAATTGCTTTATTTTATTTCAATGAAAATAGCTGTTCCCCTTTGCAATTTAGTAAAAACTTACAGTTAAAGAACTGATTATCCATTATATTACTATGAATAATAATTTTCAACGTTTATAAATAAACTTAAATGTGATTTAATATCAACACTTTTTAAATGTGGCTACACCAAGGCTTTATCGATATGCAATCGATAAGATAATTCTAGGATACTTCGCCCTACGTATACTTAAATCTGTCATTAGCTAATGGACCCTTAAATGATGTCTCTGGGATGTAGCATTGATTAACGGATTTAATGATAATTAGTTAAGTATTCATTAGGACAAATTTAGTGAACGACTCTGAGTGTGGCTGTAATAAAAGAGTGGATAGAGAATCAGAAAACTTAGCCCAGGCCTTAGAAATATCTTCAGGGATAAGATCATCCCAGCCTAATTTCTGCAGCCAAAGCTGTTGTAATATGACCTTTGTTTGCATAACACACGGACTCAGCAAACCCAATGGGTCGAAAATTTTAAATAAATTTCACAATATTGAACGTTTAGTTGGGTGATGGTTATCCAATAAGAGTGAAGGGTGTATTGGAAAATGTAGTGTATCTGTCAATGGAGCCCATCCCAGACCCAGAGTACTAGAAGACTCACTGAGTGTCAATTTCTCATTGATATTTAAAGAAGACGAGTCAAAAATGGTAGTTAAATTAGTTTTAAGTTTTCTTAGATTAAAAAACCTAACTTGAGTGCCGCGGTAATTCCTTCAAGAATATGTTTTAGTTCATGTTCATTATCACTCGATGTTATCATGTCATCTACGTAAAAGTCGTGTTGAATTACATTTTTAATTGTTTCATCTGGATTTTCTTCGCCAAGTTGCCACAGACAGCGTGTGCTTAAATAACTGGAACTTGCCATGCCGTAAGTAACAGTAGGTATTCAATCTTAGCATTTTGATAGGAAGGGACTCATCTTCTCTCCACAATATGAGCTGGAGATTTCTATCTTCCTCATTAACTTCCACCTGGCGATACATTTTTTCTAAGTCGCCAGTCAAAAGATACTTGTACTGCCTAGCCCTTACTAAAATGGAAAACAAAGATTCCTGCATATTTTTGTTAAAATATATTGTTATGTATGTATGCCTCAAAAGGTATATGTATAGTGTAGGTGTAGGTATAGTGGTGATGAACGTCACTGTCTATGTCATCTTGAAAGATTATAATTTAACTTATCTGTGCTCTGCGCTCTGTCTCTTCCGCTTTGACTGTCTTGTGAGCTCCATGTTATTTTTAACTATTGATAAGAATATTTTCATCTTATTATACCAATGTGATCGACATGAACAATTGTGTTATTTATATTCTGAGATAATATAAAATACAATACGTTCCAAAGGACATCAAAGTTTTTCTTTATTCCCGACACACGACATTACGATCCTGGGAGCTTTTTCACACAAAACAACAATTTTGACCTACCATGAGAATATCATTGATTGACAATCCAGATGAAGTAGGAGCTGATCCATCAAATACAACTCGAACTTTCGTGGATTCGCTGCTTTCCTTAAACACAGCATAGTGACATAAAAATGACCCAACTGTTCATATTCTCTAATAAAATTGATATATTCTGATCTAAGTTGTGGACTCTTTCGAAATCTTTTTTCTAAATTGTAAAATCGTTTTTTTGCTAAAGTGTAAGATTCTCTCAAGCAATTGGGTGAATCTTTAAGGGGTAACCGAACAGAAAATATACCGGTATTTAATCGTTCAAAGTAAGTTATTCATGTTTTTCACATAGCCTTTCCTCATGACTTAATAATGATTTTAATGGTACTTCCTCAAGCTCCCAGAACTTGCACATTTGCTGCTTAAAATCGCTTTCTTCTTTAGCTGACGTCAAAGAATGATGACATTGTATGTTAGCTATGTTATTTAAATCATTTATCTTTATTGGGCCTGAAACGAGCCACCCAAATTCAGTATTTCTTAAAATAGGATTATTAGGGCCTAGAGAACGCTGCTCGCAACCAAGAATATCCCAAAACAAATCTGCTCCGATGAGTAGATCAACAGCGGAGGATTTATTGAAACTAGGGTCAGCAAGGTGTACCTCAGTAGGTATTTGCAGTTGCTGAGTATTTATTGTGTATCTGGGAATGTTACTTGTCAATTCCGGTAATATAAAAAAGTTGTTGTGAGGTGAAACGGTTTAATTAAAGAATTTAATTGCGCCACACAACTCTCTGTGACTTTATATACTATTGACGTGATTGCCAATCCCGACAATATTTATATATACTTAATTATTAAATAATGATTTGCTTGTTAAACATAATTTGTCTCTAAGTGATTGCGTCATGAATGACGATTGACTTCCACAATCTAATAAGGCACGTACCTTTTCCCTTTTATTCGTGGTGGGGTTAGAAACCTCAACTAAGGCGGTAGATAGTAGAATATGTTTTGAACCCTGTGTAGTATAGTTAGCTATCGTTCCGCATGATGTCGTGGTAGCTTCTGCAGGAGAACGCTTGCAGAATCCTGTTACTATCGGCACGTGTAAAAGTGCATTGTGCTTCTTCTTACACTCACGACAAGGTCTAAGGTAGCAGTTTCGTGTAGTGTGTCCCGACCTTAAACAATTAGCACACAGATTTAATTTATTCACTTCAGCTATACGTTCTTCCACACTCTTGGCCTTAAAAAGAGGACAATCGTAAATTCTAAAGAGGACAATCGTAAAGATGACGCTCTTTAGAGCATTCTGTACCACCTTCTACACTTGCAGCTTGTGGGAGAATTATTCGCTAGCGTCGTATGGAGCCCTTCGTGTTCAATTCAATAATGCGTTCCGGAAACTGATGGGGTTGCCATGGCGTTGCAGTGCGTCGGGGATGTTTGCGGCGCGGCGCGTGTAGATTGTTTTACGCAATAATGCGGAAGCGCGCAGCATCAATGGTGGCTCGCGTCATGGCCAGCCCTAACAGGGTTCTGAAAATGATTGCTGGCAGAGTGGACTGTCCTTATGTGGTTCGCTGCTGTCAGTTACATGTGCCACCGTATCGTGTTGTTTTCTAACATTAAGTTTTTAAGGAATATGTTACTAACCCTATATGAGCCTCCGCTCGAATTAAAGTTGTTGAATTTGAATAAATACGTGATAAAAAGGCACGCAACGCGCGAACACTGTATGACATTGATTTTTCGGAAGACCATAATCTACACGAACGCCTCTAGCTAGCGGCGAATTCATGCGCGATAGCCCCCATTATGTTCTAGCTAAGTTGCGTCTGTAAACCATTGACATGACTGTCATTTCAATTGAATTTGATGCTGATGATCCAAATCGTTGTAGGTATTCATGGTAAAGGACTAAGAAACAAGAGTACGTAGTAGGTAGGTAACTAGGTACGGAGTTTCAAGAAGCCAGCCTGTACTGGTTTTGTTACTATTGGTTTAGTCGCGCATATAGCTGATCATGGCTGAAATTTGACAGCCAGTCTTACCAAGGGGTATAGTATTACCCAGTACTAACTGGGTTGTGGAGGTCAGAGAGGCAGTCGCTCCATGTAAAATACTGGTATTCAGCTGCGTCCGGTTAGACGGGAAGCCGACCCCAATATAGTTGGGAAAAGGCTAGGCAGATGATGATGAACATGGCTGAAGTTTCTTGAGTATGTATAAGGTTGCAAGTTTTTACTCTGTTTAACCATTCGTTTAGAGTGCCTATCTAAACAAGCACATGTCGGTCACATGCATCGTAAGAAGCCGTTAAGGTGGCAAGGAGAGAGAGTGCGTCGACGATATTATACAAGATTTGTAAAAAAAATAATATTGATTTTGAGAGAACTTAGTGTATTCAACATTTGAAATGGGTAATTTGAAGCAGTTTTACTATCATCACCCGTCATGGGTTGTTTTTCAAATATTCTTATAAAATCAGTTGAGCAGTCTTCGCCTAAATGCCAAGTTGCTCGTACAGGATGGGCACGTATTCGTCCCACTCGGCTTGGTAGAAGTTACCGGCGATCGGGTCGCCCAAGTTGTACTTTTCAGCGAAATTGGTAATCGAGAAAAGTTCACGGTTTTCAGCTGACCTGAAAAGAGTTCATTATCTGCATTGAATGTGTGACGTCTAATTATTGTTTATTTGACGTAGGTATTCAGATAAAGTAAAATTGGAACACTAATGGGAATAAGGGGATAGCAGAAGATATGAAGATTTAAATACAACTAAGGGTTCAACTTAGACAGGCCACTTAATACACTGACCTGTTAGTTAGTCTAGGTTCATCAAACTCTAGTTTGGAAGGTTGCTGGTACACTAGAAACACATATCTGTGCAGGTCGCTGTATCTAGAGGGTCCGGCGCCGACGTACTCAGCGATAGTCTCCCCCGAATCGACGTCTGTGCCAGGAATGTTGCAAACTATCCAGTGTAACCATTTGCGTGATGTCGGCGACTCGCGATTAGGCGCATCGGGGTCTGGAATTTTAATTTCACATTCAGCTTGCTTGGAAAACATATTCAAAATTTTAATTGACTTATTGGTCAAAGGAGATAAGGAATCTTTTAGATCTAGGAGTGAGAAGGACTAACTAAACACGTTGCAATAAGGGTAATTCTAGGGTAAACACTCGACACAAAACTGATCAACCATGCTACAGTGTATGTACAGCTTGTCAGAGCAGGCTCAGGTACTACCATCGCACGCAATGGCAGGTATATGATGGTATGTTCACCTCTGTTGGACTGAGAACGTTGCCTTCACCACTTCTCTGGAGGGTAAGCAAAGGGTAAATACTCGACGCAATACTAACCAGCCATCGCCACTGTGTAAAACTGGTCAGGGGAGGCATCCCACGAGACGGAAGGGATGTCTTACACCTCTGTTGGAGTCAGCACATTTCCTTCCAGAACTACCGCGCCGCTGGGATGCACGACCTGCATAATTGGTTGATTATGATATAAAGGAATAGAACCGAAGTCGTGTAGTCAGAATCGCCCCGTCGCAATTTTGAATAGGCTAGTGTTGAGAGTTGAGACCGCTGCTCTCAACATCGCCGCACACCAGCGGCAGTGAACGAGGGTAGCGGCTGTGGTAGCGGGGACAGCGGGCAGCTAGCCGGCCGACGCGACGGCCGAGCGCGGGCCCCCGCACCACACCAGTCAGCTGTTGCACGCCTCCACGCACGGCTGCGCTTAGCGACAAATTCTTATTGTTAATCCCAACCGAACGTTGTAATTTAATTCCTTACATCAATACATATCTTGCTATACAGTCCACTACACGTTTTAACACTATTCAGCCTATCATGGGTAAGCTTCCAGAGCAGCGTCTACATTTAGAGTTTCCATTTTTAGACACAGGGGTGGACTATGCCGGTCCCATCATGATAGCTGACCGGAAAGGTAGAGTATGTAGGCTTATCAAGTGTTTCATTTGTGTGTTTGTGTGTTTAGCTACAGGAGCCATCCACCTCGAGCTTGTGTCGGACCTTACAAAGGAGGCCTTCTTAGCTGCACTTAACCGCTTTATTGCTCGAAGGGGAAAACCCCATCATCTTTTCCGACAGCGGCACTACCTTTGTTGGTGCTTTCAATGACTTGGCCAGGCTGCTTTCGCAAGACTTAAATTTCAACAACATCGATCCTGGCATAAACTTTTCTTTTATACCTGCATATACCCCACACTTCGGAGGCCTATGGGAGTCTGCAGTTAAATCCACCAAGCATCATCTACGGCGCACCTTGGGTTTAACAAATCTAACTTTTGAAGAGATGGCTACTTGTTTATTTCAAGTCGAGGCTATATTAAATTCAAGGCCCTTAACTCCTCTGTCCAACGACCCCTCTGACCTTGCTCCTTTAACCCCGGCTCACTTCCTTATTGGTCGTTCTTTAATTATGCTGCCTCATCCACAGATCCAGAACGCCAGAGTCAACAGCTTACAACGATTTCGCCGCATTGAATTTTTGAAGCAACACTTCTGGGCTCGTTTCTCCCACGAATATGTTTTGTGGTTGCAAGAAAGAACCAAATGGTGCTGGTCGTCACACACATCACATGTTCTCCCAGGCAGAGATGGCTTCGCGAGGGTCGCCGACATCCTCACAAGAAAGGGAGTCATCCAGCGCGCCTTCAACACCATCTGCCCGCTGCCGGTCTCTACTGTTGAAATCCCTTCAACGGGGGGAGCATGTTGAGACCGCTGCTCTCAACATCGCCGCACACCAGCGGCAGTGAACGAGGGGTGCGGGGACAGCGGGGAGCTAGCCGGCCGACGGCCGAGCGCGGGCCCCCCCGCCACACTAGTCAGCTGTTGCACGCCTCCACGCACGGCTGCGCTTACGCGTTTCTTAGCGACAAATTCTTATTGTTAGTCCCAACCGAACGTTGTAATTTAATTCCTTACATCAATACATATCTTGCTATACAGTCCACTACACGTTTCATTTTGCTCCACCACGGCCTATCGTCGCAATCAGCTAGTTTCCACCATCAATAAATTGCAGATCTATTTAGTCCGTCAGTTAATTGGAAAATAATGGACATGACATGCATTTTTTTGTTTTTGTAAATCAATGAATATTGACAAAGATAAAACGCATCAAAACTCGGGAGTGGGGGCTCGTGACGTCACAACGCACTAATAATTATAGCACGGCGCGCGGCGTGACGTAGGTATTGAGAATTTTAAAAGCATCGTATCTTCGTCTATTTTGGTTTACGTAGCAAAAGAAAAAATACGTGTTATATATTTTTTGCTTTTAACTGACGGACTAGTTGGATTTTTTCGGGACACAAGCCTATTTTCTTCAAAGTAGCGCATAACGAAGCTGGCCTATATGGGTAGACGCGGCACTGTATTTAGCTAATAATGTTAATTTAATTTAAGTAGTCTAACTGCATACAGTAAGCGTTGATAAGTGCAGAGGCACGCTAAGGATTGTATTGTGTGTGTTGTTGTATTGTTGTGTTGTTGTGTGTGTGTGTGTGTGTGTCTGTATGTGTAAGTGGTCTCAATACAGTACGCACACCAGAATTCGCCCACTGTCGCAGGTCGTCACGTCGCACTCCACATAACAAAAAAATATATTTCCATCTCTTTTGGTTATACACGCAGCAAACGCTCTTATTTGTGTGGTGACCTGCGGGTCTAAAATGGCCGCTATAGCAGATCCTACGCAGAATCTTAGCATGAATCACGTTAAAAAATTTAAATTCTTAAAATGGACTTTATGCGAATAACAATAAAGTCCATTTTAACAATTTTAAATTTTTAACGTGATTCACAAAACGATTCTGCTAAAGCGGCCATTTTAGACCCCCTGTTCTTACCATAGAATAGCTAAAATTCACACATAATTAATAAGTGTTGATAACTGTTTGGGTAAAGCAGTGGCTTAACGATTAACGAGGTCCGAGTTCGAATCCCGTTACCAATGTGTGGGTCTTTTGTTTCTTTGTAACCATATTTATATTTGTATTTTTATGCAAAAAATTGTTAGGTTTTTTTTTTTTTTTTTAAGAATTAAATATTAATTAAAAACCCATCGTTTTATTATTTAACCATTTAAGTGATTGTTTATTATCTTTTCGGTGTTGGAAGGTGCAAACAAAAAAGTCGTGTTAAATGATAACAAAAATGTTTATTCGTTTTATTTATTTATAAAATTATAAAAAAAAACTTTAATGAGAATTTTAACGTCACATTCCTACCTAGTTACAAGAAGTTCTCTTGTAATCGTTCGATTTTTTATTGTATACCCACTTACTCTTCACAATAACATAACAAGGAAGGGATGTTCTAATCTCATAAATAAAATTGTTGATACCCATTTATTAATAGGTATCGGTATTTAGCAGAGTTTATTGAAAACTAATTTATGTATGATTTAGACTTTATGAACATATTTTTTTTATGGTCACATAAAAAAAATATGTTCATAAAGTCTAAGTCACAATAAATGTAACTCGCATTGAGGTTATAGTTTAAGTGTTCATTTTCTTGAAGAAAAGAAGATTGAAACTAAACCTCAATTTAAGATCATTACTACGGATAAGTAAACAACTCAACATTAACGACTAAATAATATTTTGTTACACGTCTTATTCAAATTAAAACACTAGGATTGAAATTTTGTATAACTCCCATTATTTTCGATGCAGTCAAGTAGACGTTTGCGCCTGGACCCCACAATATTTTGATATATTCCGGTTCCTTCCTCTTAAATTTTCCCACACCGCCATGCAATGTGTTGTTAACAATTCAAATAATTCCGCAAAGTGTCTCGTAGGCGTGAAACCATTTGTTTCATACTGGCCTACCATATTATTATGGCGTCGCTGCGCTTCGCTAACAAGCGACGGCCTTCCACTTCGCTGTCAACTAGCAAGGCTCCCTACCTCCTCATACTTTTTTATCCAACGACTTACAATATTCCTCTAGAACAATAAAAAAGTATTGTTAGGCACCTGTAGAACAAAATACTAAAGTGATAATTCACTCTGCATTTATAAATAAAAACTAATTATTTATCTTTTAGGCCTCATGATGGATTTAAAAAACAATTAATTAATCCTTATGTCACCAAAGAAATTAACAATAACATTAGGTTTGAAGTTTAAGTTACAATAAAAAACAATTAATTAGTCCTGTCACTAAATAAATTAACAATAATATTAAATTTTAATTTCTAATAAAAGTTTAAGTTACAATTATTCATAAATAAAGTACTCACAAAGTCCGGTTTCTTCAGATATTTGTGTTCTATAAAGACCACATATAAGCAGCGCGATAAATAGTCACCCTCGCCTCAATATTAATATTTGCCTGCATTTTGCAACAACAATACCGCTATCTATTAAACCACACGTCACTAACCAACAACTTCAACCAAACGAAAACATTCATTCCGGTCAAGTTAAATATTCATAAATCTCATGTCTACCTCACATAAATCTAAACTCCTTACTTATTTTTCTATGATCTACCTTTCAACTTCACGGAATGTGTGAACAAAGCGAACAAGATAGAAGAATATAATATTTCTGTTCCATTACTTCCAATTGAGTATAAAAACTGGTAAAAACTTACAAAAAGTCTAAAAGTAACAATGTGAAATTTGAACACACGGCTTACTGATTCGTTCATAGATCTGCACGCACCTAACCGCTAGGCTATCTTGACTTATGTTTGCATGTTGAAATTGTGAACTACAATTACTTGTAGACGACAATGTCTATTTTCTTGAAAGTAGAAGGTCGTAAGTCAAACTTAACATCAAGCTATTGCTTTGTGAGATTGCCACTGGACTTTTGGTCGACACTGTACATAAATACACAACTTTTTCCCATGGGGTGTAGGCAGAAACCACAAAACGCTATCTGCTACGATTCTTAGTTCCTTACATGCACTTTTTGCCTCGTCCATGTTCATACTTCATAGGTACTTATAAGATAAATAGGTAAAGGATATAGGTAGACATGATTTTACTTGTATTATTTATTTTACTTACAGTCAAATAACCCGCGGGTACAACGGACAAGACATCTGGAATTATTTCATGTTCTAAATAGGCCGAACTGGACACTCCTTGACCAGCCACATAACTATTTACACAGGCAATTAGAACTACTAAGAGACACAACCGGCTCATCTTGATACTCAAATGTATATCTCTACAAAACTAAAGCTGTTGGTTCACCTGCAGATATTTGTATTTTTTATACTAAATTATCTTTTTTGATGATAAAGAAATGACAAACTGATACTGATATTGATATGGTGTCGTGGGAATACCTAATGCAAAAGTATTAAGTATTGCTGTCTATCTGTCAGTTTACTGATGAACCAATAATGATGATGATAAATCTATAATTTGAATTTAGAGTGGACATCATCATCATCTTCCGTCCCTTGTCCATTCTACTTGGGGTAGGTGCAACACTTTTTCTTCCCCATTGTTCCCTGTCAGAAATCACGAATTTGTATACTTACCGGTAGGTACCTACCTTAGTGCGAAAAGTCACGGGCAAAGCGAAGTCTAGATAAGTCGCTCCCGTGATCGACATACATCATTACATCATATTTTGTAAGCTTAAGATAGGTCGAAAATTCGGGTGCAAATTCAGTTTCACAATTTTAGAGATAATTGCATCCAAATCTGCAATCACTCTCAATTGTCACTATCACGTGTCTGTACCTAAATGATAAAATGAAATGGAAAAATCTGTTAAGTACCTAATAAAATGAAAGGCAACGTATTTAGTTTTAATTCTTCAAACATATCCAGGATGTAGGAAACATCGTCCTGTTGCGTCCGCTTATGCAACAAGTGCAGAAACTAGCATACAACATGCACCAATATATATATTATGTCGCAGCCAACACGTTTAACACGCCGTTTTACATAATAGCGCGCCGGATTGAAAAACGCCGCCGTTATGTAATACCTACACGGCGTCAGAGCTATTGCACTCCGTGTGTAGGCATGAGATAATTACCTACCGCTTCGCGCATATTGAATATGCAAGCTCTCTAGGGCTGTCGCGCTCCAGCCGTGCGTAACTGCGTATACGTATGCCGCGTTAATTTTTCGCGCTCTTTTGACTTTGCGTCGCGTATATACCTACCTACTCGTACTTCGTGTTTGTTAACTGACTGATTTATTGATTGCATTAATCATTATTAGTGAAAATGTCAAGCCGGATAAACTGTTGCTGATAGTAAACGTATACGAAGAAAAAAAATGTATTTTTTATATAAATTTTACTGCTCCATGTATGGACATGGAGCTTGGCTTCCCATCAGAGTTTATTTTAAAATTACCTATTTGTTAGATTTCGCATTTATGCTGCTATTCAATTTAATAATCGTAATTTTAGAGAAGGCAAGATATATAATATATGAGACATTTTAGTAGAGTAAAACAATTGTAATTATAAGTTTTAATTAACATTTAAATAATAATACATTGAAATACAAAAATGTTGGTAGTATTTTATTTTGAGTACTTGAGGCAACCTTACCGACTGACCACTAAGCAGTGAGACGCCGAATAAAATACGCTACCGCGTGGCGTCAAGGCACAATTTAGATCGAGCGGGCCCAGTTTAGGTATTTATAATGTCGGCTTTCTTCAAGATCAAAGGAGTGCAACTTCTGTACGCTAGTACTATTATCTATTCTGTGACGGCGTCCTCACGTTCAGCCGGATTACAATTCGGCTGAAATAAAGTAAGATCGATACCCGTGCCGCTTTGAAAATTTTAGTTCCATTTATCGCTGCAAGTGGCGCTGCATGATGATAACAAGAAACATGGCGTCCGCGTCGCAATCGACAACGGTATCACAATCAAATGGCCGAGTTTCTGTTTTATTTATTTTTTTCATTTACCTACCTACATGTTGAGAATTACGTGGCGGGGGGTCATTAAAGGGGCAAATTTTTCATTATTTTTGCGGTAGGACGCGACGTTTTCGAGATATAACCGAATTTAGAACCTGCTACGACTCCATGACGCGCGCTCGCTAAGCTCGCATTTTACATTACCTACATACCTAATTTCTGTCACAAATGTTGTCGTCGCTCCGCCGGCCTTCAGCCTACGCCAGCCAGCAAGACTTTTAAAATTAGGACAATTTTAGTAGGTTATTTGAAGTATCGGAATTGCTGACAATACGGCTAAACGTTGGACGCCGCTTTGTCGAAGGTTTCGTCACCACAATCCGGCTGAACGTGAGGACGCCGTAATACATAACGGCGGCGTTTATCAATCCGGCGCGCGCGGCGCCACTATGTAAAACGGCGTGTTATACGAATTGGCTGCCACATAGGTAGGTATACCGGTACCTACTCGACATGAACCTACTTCGTGAATTCGTTTTTTTTGTGAATGGCATCTCGCAGGTCAACCTAGAAGGTTGTCATCTGCTTAAACGGACTATCCTGTGGGTGCTTTTTTTGTAAGGCCTCCAGCCAGGGTAAAAAATACTTATAAACTAAGCGACTACACACTAAGGACACCCCTGTGAGGTACGAGCCTCGGCTTAGTGCGTCGCTTGGGGAGGTCAGCTAACGGACAGGCTGGATCGGAACCGAGGTAATTATTTAGGGACGTCATGTTTAAAACTACAGCATCGAGGGCTGGCTCGAGCAAAGGTCGCGGAGGGTTAGGACGGTACGTCGCAACGGGCCTCGACGGCGGGGACCAATACCGGCAGTATGCGTCTGTAATTTTCGTGAGTGCTAGTTTCCCTGGTGTAGGGTGATAGCGTCATCGGGGGTAATGAGGGTTGAAGATATGCCTTGGTCGGCGAATTTTACTAATGCGCCCGCGTTGTGATTCACGGTTTAAAGCGAGCGCACACCAGGAACTGCAGGACAGGAGATTTTGTCACCGGCCAGCGCGCACACTGATAATACTGATAGTGAAGGGTTGCGGCAGGCCACGAAAGAGATAGCGGAATGAACTGGATAGGCTCCGTCAGAACTGGAAGGAAGACGGGCGAGTACGCGAGAAATGAAAGGAGTGGAGGGAGGCCTTTTCCCAGGACCACTCCTGGGAAAAGGCCACCAGAGATAAAAATCTTTTTTTAGTTCTTGTTAGTTTACTTAGTGATTTTTCAGGGCAGAGTCACACCGTAATGTCAGCGGCCGGCGGCAACGCCAACGGCCCCCGGTGTTGCCGCTGGCGGCCTCACGCCACCTCCAGGCCTCACGCGCCTAGTCTCCTCTTGACTAGTTCAGCCAATAATAGTTCTTCTTCTTCGTGTCGATAATTCGTTATCGGTGGTAAACAGACGTGGAAATCGTGTGCACGGGATTTTGTTTCTATATTCGGCCGGGTCGCCGCTGGCAGCCGCGGGTAGGACCACCGACAAGACACGCGTGGGCGGCCTCGCGGCCTTTTCAAGCGATACTGGGGCCCTACTCTAACGTTTCGTCCGTGTATATTCGGATCTATCAGTCTCTCTCGCGCACATCTGCAGATGAGTGCGAGAGATGGGTAGATCCGAATATATGGACGAAACGTTAGAGGCCTCCGGTCTTTTAAGTATATGTAGAGAAGTTTAAAATTATTTCACACTGAGAATGCTCTCGCCGCGTCGCTGCCATTCCGATGTGACTCGGCCCCTAGGGTTGCTCTACATTTTAGCGCACAATCGCACTTTTTATCGCACGTGACACCCTCAACGATGCAGTCGGCAGCCAGGACGCTCTGATAAATGTGGCGTTACCCAAAAACAGGTTATGACGATAAATTTATGCTGTGGCGTTCCAAAAGCCGATTACTCTCATTCGAGTGGGTGATCAGAAATGAAGGATGTCTTCATTTCTGATCACCCACTCGAATGAGAGTAATCGGCAAGAGAACCAGGTTACCGACGTAGCCCGAAGAATTGCCAAACTTAAGTGGCAGTGGGCAGGGCACATTGCTCGCAGAACGGATGGCCGATGGGGCCGAAAAGTTCTGGAGTGGCGACCACGAACCGGAGGAAGACGTTGCGTTGGAAGGCGGAGCTCCCACTAGGTGGACCGATGACCTGGTGAAGGTTGCGGGAATCCGCTGGATGCGAGTCGCACGGGACCGGTCAATGTGGCGACACTTGCGGGAGGCCTATGTCCTCAGTGGACGTCTTTCGGCTGAAATGATGATGATGATGATGAGTGGGTGATCGAATAATAAAACAACAGATACAGTGTATACCACTTTAATAACCCCTAGAAGATAATTTAGAATCATCTACACACTTTCTCTTACATACCTACTCATTATTAATGCTCCAGTCGTATCGCATGATATGATGATATTTACCCGACCAAGGTAATAAGATATAATGGTGTCGATTCTGCTGTGCACAAACTAAACTTAATTTAAGTATTATTTATTTCTATTGCTATCTTTTACTAAAAGGCAGTGCGAGAAAAGGACGGCTATAGCTATGAACTAAGTTAGAGAAGTCAAACTAGTGTATGCCTTGTGCTTCACCGTGTTTTTAGTCGACATGGTTTACGTGCACCTTTAATTTGTATGGAAATATTAGTTCCAACTAAATTTGACAGCTCTAAATTACGTCCGTCTCCTCGTTTTATTAGAGAGAAAAAGATAGCAATAGCCTAAATTAAGTTTAGTTTGTGCACAACAGAATCAACACCAATGTCCCTAAAGACAATCGTGAGGGCCGGAATCTTTTTGCCTTGCTCGAATATTACATAAATACATACATTATTAGTAAAAAAAACACAAAACTGAGATAAAAATATTAGACCATTTTAAAATATTTACGCAAACCGTGCCTTTTTTTCGTGCCTCAACACCCTTTTATTCACAAATATTGCAATTATAAGTTTTCTTTAGGCAGGCGCAAATGCTTTAATGGTTAAATTAAATTTAACTTTTGATAGAAATAAGTCCCATTTTATAATTGAGAACAGTCCGCGATTTTATAATGATAAAACGAGGAATTACGAGTAGAATATTACAAGGTTGGAATAGAACTATAAATGTATAAAATTTCATTAGTATAACTTTGGAATTATAAAACAGACTCTAGATACACGTAGTTTTCTTAAGTCGGTAAAACAATCTCTAAAATTGATTTTCGGTGCAAAAGGTGTTATAAAAGGGTTAAAATAATACATATTTAAAAAGAATAAATGCTTACCTATACAATCCAAATACGACTCTTACACTAATAAAGGCAAACTCTTAGACTGTATTTTCTTATAACACTATATAATTCCCAAATCAAGGTATATTATTATTACCGGAGTTAGTCATAAGTACACGGAGAAGGAAACAAATGGAGTAACCGAGATGACAATCATCAAAACTCAAAAGCAGTCTTCAAAAATAAGCAGATCAACAAAGTCCCGAGGACTAAAACAACCGACAATCGCTTTCAAAGTGTTTTGTATTTCTGAAACGACTTTCAATAGGATTTACAGTATGACCACTTCAAGTGAAAAAAAGGCATTGATATATCACACTTGGTACATTTATTTTTTTCATCATCATCATCACCGTCATCATCAGCCTATTAATGTTCCCACTGCTGGGGCACCAGCCTCCTCTCTATGAGAGGGAATCTATACTAATATTATAAAGAGGTAACATTTGTTTACAAGTTTGTATGTAGGGGGGTAATCTCCGGAAGTAATAAACCAATTTTAAAAATTGTTTCACTGGTAGAAAGCTACATTATTCGTGAGTGCTTTGAACGGGAACTACGCGGGTGAAACCGCGGGACGTCAGCTAGTGGGCTATAATCCACCACGTGGACCCAGTGCGGATTGGTACATGTCACATGTCTTCGAATTGCCAAGACACATACAAAACGGAGACATTACATTTATTTTAGTTCTGTGTTTTCTCGTCTGCACAGATAAGTTGCTTGTGTACTTATCTCAACCCAACCCACTTTTCTATAATCGTGGTCACTGAAAGAATATCTTTGTCTAAGACGACTCTGGATTAGCACTCAGATAAGCAGCAATAGCCCAATGAAATGGCCTTACTGATTTATTACATCTTGTTTACATACTCTTATCATTAAACTGTTTGTTTAATCCAAAGCAGTTTCATTTTTACGGTTTTATTTTAGCTGACCATAGTTGTAACACGTTTTAATTGTAATGTTCAGCGACTGCCTTTTATTAACGCTGCTTGTGGTTATGACATGATGACATTTTTTATGTTAAAACGTCTCTTAACTTGAATTAGTGTTTAAGAATAAACCCCTCAGTGTTTTTCAACCTTTTTCATGATACGACCCCCATAGTATGAAAAAATATTTAGCGACACCCCTTTTTTTTTTCGGATGGGAAATCATCAAATAACTCCTCCCGCTCTGGGCGGAGCAGGAGGGAGTGTCAGACTTTTACTGACTAAAACCCATCCATGTTCCTTCATCGCCCTTTGTGTTCCGGGGCCACGGTATCTCTTTCGAACAGCCCCGCAACCCCGGCAGGCATCGGTCCTTGCGGACCCCTCCCTTTTGCTGACTCTCTTTGAGGCGCGCGTGGAACACCAACGCGCCGTCGACACGGCCTGTCGTCATGAGACGGACGGACGGCGAGATAGCCCATAGCCCACCGTCCACAGGCCCGCTTTAGCGACACCCTTCGCTTTTTTTTCATGTATTTTATTATGTTACAAATATTTTCAAAATTTTATGTACATAAATGTTTTTAACTAATTTTTTGATGGATGAGTAGAAGTTTGGTTTGTTAGGTTATTATTTTGTTCATTTTTATGAACATACAAATGTTTATATCCTTTATTATTAAATCTATTTTACTAGGCTTTATTGTTTTGTTTATTTTCGCGACCTCTTGCAACCCCCCTATAGAGGCTTCGCGACCCCCAGGTTGAAAAACACTGCACTATATGATTACTCCATTTGTTCTTTCCTCTGTGGTTGTTAGTCCTATATCCTATATGAGCACGATGGAGATCGCTTAAGCGCCGAGTTGTTTGTACAGGATGGGCACATAGTCGTCCCACTCAGCTTGGTAGAAGTTGCCCGCGATCGGGTCGCCCAAGTTGTACTTCTTGGCGAACTTGGCAATAGAGAACCCTCCACGATTATCGCCAGACCTGGAAAATAACAGATTTTTGTGAAAGTTAGATGGATGGTCTCGGTAATTCAGTATGTATGATCTCTTCGTATCATTGCATTGGCGTCATAGTGTTATGTACAGTGATAGGAATAGGTAGTGCTTATTAGCCTAAACTTCGAGGAAGAACAGAGAAAAGAATCGGAGACTTCCTTAGACTATATTTTATTATGCGACCACGGCGAGTTTTTTTTTGTAAATTCTAAGAGTGCGTACCTAAGAGAGTGTATCATAGTTTTATGATGAAGAAGTCGTTTCCAAAATGTTCTTAAAAAGAAAACTTTCAGAAATTTTGATGGTTGTAACGACTGTGTTATGTTATGTCTAGTCGCAAACTTTAGGTAAACATAGACCAATTACTTATTCCAAATAACATTAATTTTTGATGTACTTACGTGATGTCCCGGAAAAAAATATAGTCTAAGGAAGTCTCCGATTCTTGTCTCTGTTCTTCGAAGTTTAGGCTAATAAGCACTACCTATTCATATCACTGTATGTACTATCAAAGACACTCCCGCCTGACCGCCACTAAGCTTATTTTTGCTTGCACTCGCAACATAGAAACGCTCTCTAGCCCCGCTCCGTTGACTTTGTATAGAAATAATGAATGAAAGATACCGAATCGGCCGAGCGCACTGACGACGCACGCCAAACCGAGAGTTATTGTTATTTTGCGCGCCAAAGTTGAGGCTTTCCTAATAGGCCCAAACTTTAAGAGGGGCCCTCCTCCTTTTTGAAGTTGGTTCAAACCCAAGTGCACTTTTCCGACCGGGGGATTGAACAGGTCGGGTTCAATTCAAATAATCGCATTGTAATCTTCAATATCGAATATTTTGACTGACAAGGATGAATCCATCCTTGGTTGGTTCTGAAAGCCGACCCCGACATAGTTGGTTGGTACAAGGTCAGATTGGTTACAATTTTATTGATAATAATGGAAAAAACCGGCCAAGTGCGAGTCGGACTCGCGCACGAAGGGTTCCGTACCATTGACTATATTTATTTATATTTGTTGTTATAGCGGCAACAGAAATACATCATCTGTGAAAATTTCAACCGTCTAGCTGTCACGGTTCATGAGATACAGCCTGGTGACAGACAGACGGACAGACAGCAAAGTCTTAGTAATAAGGTTCCGTTTTTACCCTTTGGGTACGGAACCCTAAAAAGGGACTAGCAAAAATAAATACGAAAATATGGTCGGAAATTATACTACGAGATTGTACTAGTGGGATAAAAAGGTATCCTATGTCATAAACCCACGTCATGGTCACCTGTAATGCTAACAGCCGTTAAAGCTTGCAAAGGTCTCTCCCAACTATAATAAATAAATATCGCTGGACATTACACACAGCGCCATCTAGTGCCAAACTAAGCAACGGGGCTTGTGTCGTGGACACCTGATAGTTGATATACTACATAGATACTTTTTGTTTGTAAATACATACTTATTATACATATAAACATCCATGACTCGGAAACAAATGTCCATGCTCATCACACAAACTTATGCTCCTACCGGGATTCCAACCCGGGACCCCAAGAACGTAAGGCAGCCTCACTACCGCTGCGCCATTCGGGATAATAACGTATTTGTATTGTAGTATGGATACTAACTTGTTAGTAAGCCTAGGTTCATCAAACTCCAGCTTGCAGGGCTGCTTGTAGACGATGAACACGTATCTGTGCAGCCCAGTGCCCTGCGGGGGACCGGAGCCGACGTACTGCGACAGGGTCTCGCCGGACGCGATGTTGTTGCCGGGAACGTTTCCGACCAGCCAGTGGTGCCATTCGCGGAACTTCGGCTCTTGTCGGGAAGGTGCGTCGGGGTCTGGAATGTAGATGTGTGGTTAGTTTTATAATTTGTATTATTGCTTTAGAAGGCTCTAGGTCTGATTAAAGCCCTTCTAACCCTAAAATTAGCAACTTTATTTGTGGTGGTTCAAACTTCGTTTGAAATACTGTTAGAATAAAGTTCTAATCAGCTTGCACTACAAAGCGGTTGTTACGTCAGTCACTGCGGCCGAATAGTGCGAAATGAGTAGTTTTTTGCGCTTTACAAAAAATCTATTGATTGGACTAAAAAAATAAAATACAGAAGACCTGCTTTATAGCTAGTTCAGTTAGTATGCAAAGTTTCATAATCTAATTTGAAGGACTTTTTGAATACCAGCGGTGTATTGTTCGATTTGGAGGTAACTTTGGAATTCTTTTCTATCGATAAATGGTTATGGAATCGTGTTTTCGTCACACATAGGACTTAGCATTAATCCTCAACTTTACCATATATTTATTTCAAAATTAATGCTGCAGTATTTTAGGCGTAACGGAGGATCATGCTAAGCCATTTGACGGATATGTAGCCCTTAAGGGATTACGTCAACGTCAAGACGAGAGTGTTGTTAGGTTAGATTAGCGAGTGAGTACTCTAGATCACGTTTCGCTTGATTTATTACATTTAGTTCGGCGCAGTGTCGAGTCACTTTGTCCGAAACCAAAACGAAGCGAAAGACTTCCATTTTCGTTTTCATTGCATGAACATAAAGCTCTTTCGACACATAGTGTGTGTGACACGCCCTTATCTACAGGTCATCAATAGTTACAGACAATATGCCTGTGATGGTTTAGTAGTGGCACTTTCTCCTATGACCATAATACGGTCGAATTGAGAAACCTCCTTTTTTAGAAGTTGGTTAAAAACAACTGGAAGTTCCATGTTAGCAAGTGGACCATTAGCTGAAATGTTTATAAGTAATGTAGAACTGGATCACATGAGCGCTTTTACTAAAATTTAAATTGAAGTAAGTAGGTAAAACATGTAGCAGTTTTTAACAGACTTCCAAAAGGAGGAGGTTCTCAATTCGATAGGTATTTTTTTGTAAATCAAAACAAATACCAATATTTGATGCAGATTATAATAATTACGCCTCAATCTTTCTGTGAGAGAGGTGGCCTGTGTCCCAGCAGTGGGAAAGTCGTAGGATGATTACGACATGTCGTCATCAGTAGCTCGAAGAGTCAATTAGTTAATTCAGGACATTCCTAACCAAACAATTTATGAGTTTACAACCTAAAACGGAACACTTAATGAAATCCGAGACACTTTACCTTGAAACTACCTAAGTACTATCGAGGACACTCCCGTCTGACCACCACTTACAACATAGAAACAATCTCTAGCCCCGCCCCGTTGACTTTGTATAGAAATAATGAATGAAAACCTACCGATACCGATCGGCCGAGCGCACTGACGACGCACACCAAACGAGAGTTATTGTTATTTTGCGCGCCAAAGTTGAGGCTTTCCTAAAAGGCCTAAACTTTAAGAGGGCGTGGTTCGGCGCCTCCACATGATTTAAGCGAAAAAAAAAAATCGGATCAGGCGGAATAGACCACGACTGTACCTAGTAATTTCTTAGAAGCAGAAACAATCCCCTGCGAAAGGAATGACTCAACGTGATTGTCCTGCAGTCCTGCTAGTGTCAATGTCTAACAATAGAAAACGTTACATTAGGCAGACTGTTTACTTTGTCATATGAAATATTTTCATGAACAGAAGGCGCTTCATGTAAATTAGAATCCCATCAAAAACATAAATGTGAAATGAGAGCCAAGTTCAATATTATGATATATGCCTTGGTTGTTGACTTCAACGACAAAAGAAGTGAAATATAAATGGGTGCCAAGTTCAATGGTCAGTCCTGAAATTTATCTATAACAACATAAAATATCATTTTTTCTTACAACTTAGGAGAATATATTGTAGCCTAAGGTCTGACTTGGCTAGTTCTCATATACGAATTATTATGTTCGGTGGTTAGTTTTTAGCAGCAAGCCAAATTTTCGGAATAATAAAATAAGAACCGACAGTAAGTAGAAGTAACAGGTTGAACTTGCGAAGGCTATAATATAATTCGTATTTGAAAACTAGCCAAGTCAGACCTTAGTCTACAATATATTCTCCTAAGTTGTAAGAAAAAATGATATTTTATGTTGTTATAGATAAATTTCAGGACTGACCATTGAACTTGGCACCCATTTATATTTCACTTCTTTTGTCGTTGAAGTCAACAACCAAGGCATATATCATAATATTGAACTTGGCTCTCATTTCACATTTATGTTTTTGATGGGATATCATTACTTTTTGTACATACGCCATCTAGTGTCACTTTTAAATAAATCAATGGAGGCGGCATGGTGTAGTGAGTGAGTTTCTGAGAATGATAATAGGTGGCGCTAGTGGTTGTATAATACGGTTAGTTACGCGTAATAAATACGAAAATCTACTATATTCTTATTTATAAGTACAAAAACGGAAATATTTGGATTAAAGAAAATTAAGGGTGGTATTCAACTCGTTATATATTCACGTAAAGATCATAAAATCCACATATAGAGATTTACAGGCACTAATTAATAAGTTAAATGAAAATTATAATAAAATGATAAAAAATTACCAGTTTCTGATTTTTTCCTTTGTATTCACCTAATTACCTATCTGCATGCCAAATTTGAACTTTCTAGGTCATCTGGAACTGGGTTTTAGTTTTGATCTATAGATCAGTCATAAAAATGACGATTTTTGGACGTTAATATCTAAATAACCGTTAGAGATATGTTTATAAAATTTGGAACACATATACATCTCGCTAGTCTCAATATATGAGCCAAATTTGACAAGTTTAGGTGAAATAGTTTTTGAGTTATTTTTGAGTTATGAGGGGCTCAAAAGCGGCTCCAAATGGTTCGTGTAATATTACACACTGTGAGCTGCGCGCCAGAACTTGGCTTGACACGCTCCCGCGTGTCTAGATTGTTCATCTTGTTTTTAATATTTTATTTATTTTAACTAAGTGTTACTTAATGCATAAGTAAAATCTATATAAAAAAGGACGCAATATTATCTGTTTATTTAAATTTAATTTGCTATGCCTAATTAATCATTTTGATTACGCTTATTATATCAAATTAAATTGAAACAATATAGGTAGGTATGTTTGAATAAAATTAATTAAGTACTTATTTTAATAACACAATTCAATAGTATTACTTTGCGTTTCATTTCAATTAAAATATCCAATAAAGCAATCAATCAGCAAGCAGCTTATTATTAATAATAATATCTAAACTTTCTACAACCGTAAAGCTTGACAAAAGGTATTTTCATAACATTCGTTCTGTTCTCAAAATAGGTGTATTTTAAAAATGTTGATCTAGAATATTTTACGGGTAAAACCGCAGCTAATATGTTTTCATTATATTTTCTACCGTAAAAAGAAACACGTTTTTAAACAAAATATTCCTTGCTCATAATTTCATACTGATTCTTTTGTTGACACACAGAAACAACGGGATGTTTCAAAGCATAAATCAAGGGTAAGTACCCGACACAAATAACCAGTCATCCAGACATTGTATCATAGAATTGTTCAGTCACAATTGCATGAGCAAAATTCAGCATGTCCCCGTCATAGGGTAAGTAAACGAAACTTACCCCATGACGGCAATAAAGGGTAAGAACTCGACATAATACTAACCAGTCATGGCGACGGTGTACAGCTGGTCAGGAGAGGCATCCCACGAGATTGAAGGAATGTCTTTCACCAGGGTGGGAGTCAGCACATTGCCTTCATTCACTTCCGCACCGCTGGGATATTTGACCTGTAACGAAATGGAAATAATTAAATATACATATTTTTTTTATTGATTACAGGTTTGGAAAGCCATGGGGGAGGCCTTTGCCCAGCAGTGGGACAGAACAGGCTGACCTAAAAAAAAAAACATCAAATCATTAAATAAACCTACTTATGAGGTCTTTTTAATCATTGAATGTGCAATCAAATAAAGAAAACATTGCCTCAATTTGGGTAAGTTAGAGGTCCAGGGCGTGCTTGTCTAGGTTGGTCTGTGGATGGGTGACCACCCATTACATACCGAGTTTCCTTCGTGCCTTGGAAAGGAAACCACGTTAAGCCGTTTGTCCCGGCTGTCATTTGTAGATCTTTGAGAGTCGTTAGGTAATCAGAGGCCCAAACAATCTAACAACCAGTCTTACCAAGAGGTACCGTATTACCCGGTACTAACTCGGTTGTGCAGTCGCTCCATGTAAAATACTGGTATACAGCTGCATCCGGTAAAACTGGAAGCCGACCCCAACATAGTTGGGAAAAGGCTAGGCAGATGATGAGAGGTCCAGGGTCAGCTTCCAAATTAAAATCAAATTAATAAGATATCGCTTAATTGTTATGATGTCATCGTTATGAAGTCTTTATTTATTGTATTGTGTCAGTCACCTGAATGAATGAACAATTGGAAATAACATTCCTGTTTTTCTTTTTTTAGACATTTTTATAACTAGAATTATTTTACGGTAGATGTAGACGAAAACGGAGATAATGTACTTAGGATTCCGATGAATCCTAAGTACAATATCTCCGTTTTCGAGTAAACTTTCTGATATACCGTATTGTTTATTCGATAAACTCTGGACATTATTAGTATTTTTTAGTACCTAACTCTAGTTCAGATCAAATAATTTATTCGCGTAATGTGGGTAGATACACTTACACTTTGCGCCGACCCCAAATAGAATGGAACAAGCGCAGGAAGATGTTAATGATGATGAATATGGGTAGATATAATAGGATCCACACGAGAGAAGCTCGTGGCTAAATAATAACAGCCGCTCGGGTCGATCGTTAGGTTCTCAAATCTCAATTCTTTATTGCATTCCATATATTATTATGTAATACATAGATGGTGTAATCAAATAATACAAAATCAATATGGACCCTGTCGGGCACAGCAACATTAGGAGAGAGGAAGAGGACTTAGTAGCAATTTAATAATATTATTTTAAGTTAATTATTATATGTGTATTATTGTTATCTATTTATGAATTTATAAATTATTAGATTAGATTAGATCTGTGTATTAGGTATAATATATTATATTAATATTTTTTTATTTATGTATTGTATTGTATTGTAATAAATGGGTCTTTTGTTACCTGAATTAAATGATATAATATATGTATATATTATTGTTATTATTAGAATAATCTAGATAATTATTATTATTACATTTCGTATTATAATGAGAGCGGATAATTTTATTTTGAAATCGATTTGTCATCCATAAACTCCTTTACTGAGTAGTATGCCTTGGATTCCAGAAACTGTTTCAATTTATTAATAAATTCATTTGTTTTGTCTACTTCTCGAATGTCATTTGGCAATTTATTATACATTTTTGTGGACATAACTAAAGGGCCTGTTGGGTGCATTTTAATTCGGGATTGAGGTATGTTTATTTTGTTTTTGTTGTGTCGGAAAGTGTATCTAGTTTGTGTTTCTTCACAAGTGGTGTAAAAATCAGGGTATTTTCTGACAAATTTACATAATTGAAAAATATATAAACAGGGAAGTGTGAGTATTTTATGTTTTTGGAAGTGTGGTTTGCAGCTATCTGTTTTTTCAATGTTTGTAAAATGAATATGGTTTGCGAATCTGTACCGTTTCCCCGTGAGGTTAAGCCGTGCTTGCCTAGGTTGGTCTGTGGATGGGTGACAACCAGTCTTACCAAGGGGTATCGTATTACCCGGTACTAACTGGGTTGTAGAGGTCAGATAGGCAGTCGCTTCATGTTAATACTGGTATTCAGCTGTATCCGGTAAAACTGGATGCCGACCCCAACATAGTTGGGAAAAGGCTAGGCAGTTGATGACAATTCGATCCACATATTCACCATTTCTGATACTTGAAATAGTAATGAAACGAAATTGGTAAATATCAATACAGACCGCACTCTTTTATCATCTAATTGTTACACCTATTACATGATTATGCTTTTTCATCATATAATTATGTAGTATGTGTATGAGTGAACAAATGGGATAATGAAGTTAATTCTACATCTAGCCTTTGTAAACACATGTTCAACACTAATGTGGTGGATACGAGATAATTCAGTACATCACATTATATACTTGTCACATCATCATCATAATAGCTAACAAGGTTGTTATCTTTGTGATACTTTTATCCCAGATTAATAAATCTGCACTTTTTGTTATCAGATTATCATTTGCGAATCCAAATAAGTAACGAGTTATTCTTTTTTTGAGATTATGATACATTCTGTTCTGAATGAAATTGTTGTAGTTGATCAAGTGCATGAAATCAATGTTTTGTATTGAGGTCCTTTTGGGTAGTTATTTTGGTTGGTTTTAAATACTTAAAGAACCCGTCCAGAAACTATCAAATGCCTTTGTGAATTTAAAAAAATGTGAGTACCTACACTACAAGAAATTTTCGCTGCACTGCTGGATGCTGCAGATTACACTTGTATTCTGCGGTTCTGCCATCAAGAATTGTAATTATGACAATATGAGACAGACCTCAAAAAGAAACAGGGTCCTACACATTTGGCAATTTAGGACACTGCGGTCTGCGGTCCTGAGATACAGGTTTATTCCTAGTTCAGGTAGAATCCAATTATTTGTATAAGTTCCTATAGTTTTTAAGGCCATATTTGTAATATTTTTGTATTTCAATTATTTCAATAAACAATTTCAATTTTTTTACTGGTATTATAATTTTTTTACTGGGCAAATCGGGCAAATGCCCAATGGCCCGGATGCTCGGTGGGCCGGTGTGGCCGATTGGCGGACGACTTTCTTTAGCTATTAAAAAAAAACATCGCAATTCATCGATTAAAATAACGACCTCTACCGTCAAGTCGAGGACCTAATTCAATTTAATTTACTCTTGGACTTTAGCTGCAGTAATGGTACCACATAGAGGCTCAGGATTTTTTAAAGTTTTTAATTTTTTTTGCATGATGTCACAGAATTAGTAAGTAGGGAAAGTACGTAATAAATTGTAGCGAACAATAGAATCACTCTCAAACTAATACTACCGCTAGAAACTTAAACATTTTCTTTAAACCAACGCGCGCGGTTCGTACTTTAAACCCTGCGAAAAATCTTTTAACACTTGTTTTTTTCTACCTCTGGATCGACATTCCTATTAGATTTTCGCATAATCGACCGGTATAGACAGAGGTTGAAAATTAGGAGCCCTTTGCCCCGAGGCATAGACAATTTTGGCATGCACACAACTACACAAGGTTGCAAAAAGTAGAGCATGTGAAATGTGTAAACTAAACCCTTACTGTAAATCTGTTTTTACTCGCACCTTTCTGCGAATCTTTCTGAAATATTTCTCATAAACTGGCGATGCCCTTGTTTGACACCGTCGCTGTTCTTTTAGTTTCGAATCTCTTCTTTGTCAAAGTCGCAGCCTAGTATTTCAGTCCAACATTCTATTTTAATGTTTTCTTCGGTTGATTCAAAATTTACATTAGTATTCCTTTCTCTTGAGAGTGGAGGGCCGACATCGACAGTCTCTAAAATGCCCGGGTCTATTTTGGGCCCCAGTCCGGGCCTGTATAAGTATATTATTTTTATCCAGAGACGGGCAGAAAATTCTGGAAGCATTAAACTTGAAAATATTGATTAAATAAACAGATAGTGAGATAGGTACCAAGTACTTGCACTTGCTCATTAGATCTTAGTACCTGTCAAGTGCGTCATATCCGGCGAACGCTAATGACTTAGGATGTTTCCCTAATAGGTAGATAATAGAGGTAGACCTGTGTAAACAACGTGTCCAATTTATCAGGTTATGTCGAGATAATGATGCGTTATATATTATGTCCAACTATAATGTTATTACTATCTTTACTAATAAGGTTGATAGGCTAAAAATAGGTAGTATCTATAGTACCTATCTATACTTACCTATTTTAATGTATGGTCAGCAGTTTTTTGTTTGAATGCGCGAGCAGCCTTTAATGAAAACTGTTTTTACAGGAATTCTATCCATTGTCAATATTGATCGTTTCCACTGAAGTTACGATTCTTAGATACTTAAGTACTTAAAACAGTTCTTATCTAAGAGACATATCGTTGATATAATGAAGTCTTCGCTTTTGCTCAAGACTCGAGATGGGCTTGGAAAGTTGGAAACCTTGGATGTAAGCATTTGGGATGAGGAATCATTTTTAACTTTACGAAACAATAGGTCCTACTTAGTTTACGTGCAAACTAGTTAACAGTCTTTAAACTACCATTTAAATTACCTACTCATTCTTCATCCCAGGACCCTGGGAATTAAGGGTACTTAATGATGATAATATTTCCAAAGATAGCAGCAAGGGAAACGGTAGTGTTAATTTACTCAAACCGTCTCAATAGGTAACTTCGTAATTAATTATTATTCAGAACAGTTGTAAGATGTCAAGCCTTGGAGGCGTTGAGGCCCAGTGACACAGCATGAGCCTAATTATGTAGGTATAGGTAGGTATCACCCTTAGCAAGTTTTTCAAGTAAGTAACATAACGAGATTAGTTTTTATATTTAAAGAATTAACGCTGTGAATACAATTTGGCAAGGTCAAGAGCCCAATAAGAAGGCAAGAAAGACGTTCGAGTAGAATTTTCTAATACCTACGAATGATTAAAGTTCTTATTGAATCCAATGATATATAAACTATAGATACGTTGTCCGCACTCTAAAATGACAACATGAAATGAAGCCAATTGGCCACATCGCGCTTAGTTACGCACTAACCTGTCGCGCGACGCTACGTTTGTTTATAATTTAATAAATCCTGTGACGTGACTAAGATGTATATTTATCTCCCTCTCGCAACAGGCATCCCGCCGTTCGGTGTCATATTTTCTTTCTCTTTCTTCACGCTTATAAGTAGTTCTAGTATTTTCGCCGTTTTTAAGCGCCGCGATGTTGGTTCATGACGTGTCTATATATAATACGTCATTGATTGAATCCTAAATTCTTTCCTTCAACGTTTATACCGGATGACTTTTTTATCACTTTCCAAAAAAAAATGGGTATACTAGGTGAGTTAGCTGCGGCTCGTCAATCGAATCCAGTTATAGCTAGTGTCTTTCCAAACGGATACAGCTAGTGTCTTTCCAAACGGATACAGCTAGTGTCTTTCCAAACGGATACAGCTAGTGTCTTTCCAAACGGATACAGCTAGTGTCTTTCCAAACGGATACAGCTAGTGTCTTTTCAAACAGATACAGCTAGTGTCTTTTCAAACAGATACAGCTAGTGTCTTTTCAAACGGATACAGCTAGTGTCTTTTCAAACGGATACAGCTAGTGTCTTTCCAAACGGATACAGCTAGTGTCTTTCCAAACGGATACAGCTAGTGTCTTTCCAAACGGATACAGCTAGTGTCTGTCTTTTCAAACGGATACAGCTAGTGTCTTTTCAAACGGATACAGCTAGTGTCTTTTCAAATGGATACAGCTAGTGTCTTTTCATACGGATACATCTCTAGTCTTTTGGTCGTGGACTTACTTGTTTTCTTGTTTTTTTTTTTTACTGACTAAAGTTACAATATATATATAGTATATACAATAATATATACAATATGTATATATAGGGTGCCTCAATCTAATTTGGATAAATTTTTCGACAATTTAAATAATATTTTGCATTTGCTGTGTTTAAAATTGAATAACAAAAAGATTGTTTTATGTGGGGACTTTAATATCAAGTTATTGAAAAGAAATAAACAAACATTAGATTTCGAATATACATTGTTAAATTATAATTTAAAATTACAATTTTGTCAACCCACTAGATTAAGCAGTGGGACCTGCTTGGACAATATAGCACATAATGTTAGAGGCTGTAAAGGAGAAATTATAGAATTAGGCCTGTCAGATCATACAGCGCAACTTTTGAAATGTCCTGTTAAGAAGACATGCGTCTTAAAGCGTTGGAAAATAAAAAGACGGAATTATTGTCAAGATAATATAGATAAATTTAAAAATTGCATTAAAAGTCTCACTTTTTCGGACATATATACAACTAATGACGTCAATGAGGCCTATGGCCATTTTCTTGACCTATTCAAATGTTTTTACGATCTTTGTTTTCCCAACGAAATAATAACAAAATCAATTACAAAGAAAACAAAATGGATCACGAACGGGATAAAGAAATGTAGTAAAAAGAAACGGCACTTGCTATGGCAATATAGAACAAACCCTTCCCTAAAGAATAAACAATCGTTTAAGACCTATTCTGCAAGGTTTAAAAGAGTTATAACGTTAACACAAGCATCACGAAATAACTACTTCATTAAAACGTCTAAAAATAAATCTAAAGCAGCATGGACCATAATTAATAATTGTAAAACCTGCTTCCCTAAAGAACCAATAACACAAATTCAAACAGAGACACAGAAAATCACGAACCCTTTAAATATAGCTCAGGCTTTTAACAATTTTTATATTAATCAAGTTATCGAACCAAAAAATAAAACTATACCAGAAATTAACTTACGCTTAAATACTTCAAACTCTTTGTTTATGGAGCCGACCATACCTCAAGACATAATTAATCATATCACCTCACTTCGAAATACAAAAAGTGTTGGTTATGACGGAGTATGCACTAAAGTTATCAAAGAAGTGTCCCATTACATAGCTCCACACCTCAGTCACTTAATTAATATGAGTATTTCTAGCGGAATCTTCCCTGAGAAATTAAAAACGTCAATAATTGTACCATTGCACAAAAAAATCGATAGACAAACTATGTCAAATTATAGGCCTGTTGCATTAATACCCGTATTTTCTAAAATATTTGAGAAAGTCATTTATAAGTCCTTGTACAGCTACCTTGAGAAATCTAACATATTGGTTAACGAACAAAAGGGATTTCGTAAGCAGAAGACGATCAATATGGCTATACATGACTTGCTTCTCCCTATTATGTCAAATATAGATAACAGAAATCCTGTATGTGCGATATATATGGATCTAACTAAAGCTTTTGATTATGTGGATTATCCTATACTATAACATAAACTTGAAAAATATGGTATCAGGGGAAATATACTTGACCTCATTCGATCTTACTTAACAGACAGAAAGCAATTTGTAGAAATCACACAAATATCCTTAAATAGTAGTTACGAGAAAAAATATCGTTCCGAAAGCGAGAAAATTAAATACGGCGTTCCTCAAGGTAGCGTGCTCCCTATGGTACTATTCGCCGATGATAGCACCGTAATCATAAAATGTGATGATCCCAATACTTATGAAAATGAAATAAACATGACATTGAATAGAATTATAACATGGTTTGACAACAATAATCTAATTATAAACTTAGAAAAGACTAAAATTATGCATTTTTATCAGAGAATACCAAATACAATCCATGACATTAGCTATTTAGGCACAAAAATAGAATCAACTACTGCTACTAAATTTCTTGGAATTAATATAGACAACAATTTGACTTGGAGACCCCAGACAGACGAAATATGTAAAAAAATAAATAAATTTACCTATGCTCTCTATAAATTATCGAAAATAGTGAGCCTAGAATCCGTACTAACAGCCTATCACGGCTATGTTGCATCAACACTCAGATATGGCGTAATATACTGGGGCAATTCAGTTGATAGAGAACACTTATTTAGAGCCCAAAAAAGATGTGTCAGAGCTATGTGTGGCCTTAAAAGCACAGACAGTTGCCAACCGTACTTTATACGCCTAAAAATACTTACCTTGCCATCGCTGTACATATACGAAACTAATGTGTTCGTCAAATCTAACATTTCACTATATAAAATAGCTACTAAAAGTTACTACAGAAAGTTGCGCGATAGAAATAAGTTGGAACTCGAAGTGACTTATGGCAAGACTGCACTAATGAATAAAAGTACCTTCTGTATGGCTAAAAAAATATTTAACAAACTACCTGAACAAATAAAAACGTTAAATCTGGACAATTTCAAAACACAATTATTAAGAATATTGATAAATCAATGCTATTACTCACTACAAGAATATTTGGACGATAATTCTATAATTTCTGCTTCAGAAAATTGTACATCACCTCACCTATTTTGAATCTTATTGACATTAGCATTAATATTAAGACATGTAACCTAATATATTTGACATTTATTGAAATCGATTTTATTCTCTATTTATACTGATTAATCTATTTGACATTTTTATTGAAATTGATTATATTCTTTATTTATTTATATTGACATGCATGTACCTATCTATTAATTGATTTTATTACCAATGTGAAAGTCTACATAATTTTATATTATTCTACCACTTCATGATAATTATTTTAAAAGCTAAATTGTTGCTAGAAGTAAAGACAATGTAATTAAATATATTTGTACGCCTCTGGGCAAAACATAGAGGACCTACCTATCTGTTGCTATTCTGATTAGAATTCGCAGTAGCTAAGAGTTTAAAATTGAGAAATGAAAAACAATACATAGTTGTTTGTATTGATTACTAAAGGTTTTTAAGCGTGGCCGCTATTTTTATGATTAAGTAGCTCACGCTTCATACAAAAGTGGATTAGTGGCCTAAAATTAAAAAAAAACACCATTTGATTGCTCCATACATTTTGATCGTTGGTCTTTAATTTAACCTTATCAAACCGTAAAAGCAAAACTACATTGTTTCTGTGACATTTATAACAGGTTTGATAACAACACAGGTCATAACGTCTTTTTGCGAAAATATACGAGAAGAATTTATTAATTTATATTGCGTGTAAAATACCGCCTTTATGTAACAATTTTAAGTGAGAGCGACAGACAAGATTTTGATTCGAATAATCACTAATACTCTAGAGTGTATGTATAGGTAGTATAGGTATATTTTTAACCTAAATCTATCGTTCTAAGGTTGTCAAATAAATACCAATTTCGGAGAGCGATTTAAAATTATTTGTACAGAAGTGTAAGTATGTAAATTGTACAAAGGTCAATTGAAAGTAGATTTCTGTGATTTTAACAATCTAAGGGCCCAGTTCACCGAAAAGATAACAGTCTGATTATCTAAAAACAGCTGTTTAGAACACATTTTTGAACATGAAAATGTGACTGTTATCTTTTCGGTGAACTTGGCCCTAAGAGCTGAGATGAAGCCTAACCTTTTCCCGACATTTTATGGTGGGGTCGGCTTCCAGTCCTAACTGGATGCAGCTAAAACCAGTATTTTACAGGGAGCGACTGCCTATCTGAACTGCACAACCCAATTAGTACCGGGTAATACGATAAACCTTGGTACGTCAAGTTTCGAACCACTGACCATCTGTAACGATTGTTAAATATCTACAAATGACAGCCGGGATAAACGGCTTAACTTGCTTTCCAAGGCACAGAGGAAACTCGGTATGTAATGGGTGGTCACTGGTCACCCATCCATTATAGATCGATCTTGGCAAGCTCTGCTTATCTTAAAGATCGAGCCGTGCGTCTGTCATTGTTTAGCCGCGAGCTCCTGTATAATATATCTTCATTATAAAGGTAAAATAACACTTCTGAAGTGGTAATAAAATAACGATACCGTAATGATGAAATAACGTTGCAGAATTTTTTTAAGTGACTAAAATATAACTTGAAATTATAAACAAATATTTGGTTTGAATTTTTATTAAGGTTTGAAAGCGTCAATTAGGAGTCAATTAGGAAGCGAGATAAGTAAGTGAAATATTAACTTTTACAATCTTCTGTGAGCGTTGTCTAATCTTTTTGACCACGACTGTACCTACTACTTACCTTAAAATCGGAACCACCCGTAACTATTTAATTAGTTACCTACCCACATATATGTAATATTTATCAAGTTACGTATTTTTGAAATCTGTCAGAATGAGCTGCACAGAACTACACAATAAATTAGGTAATCTAGGTGACTAATATTTATCAAGTTACGTATTTTTGAAATCTCTCAGAATGAGCTGCACAGAACTACACAATAAATTAGGTAATCTAGGTGACTAGGTCACATCAGATAAACATCGGCAGATAACCACTACAACACTTTCTCAAAATGTAGGCAACAATCAATCAATGCAACATGAGAATTTACAATACTGAATTCTTATAAAAATACCTACTCGCTCGTTATCAAGTAATCAGACTTCAGATAGATACATAAATACGTATAATAAAAAGGTTTTAATACTTACGGTTGCCAACGCAGTGGGCGCTTTAGACAGGACATCGGGCACCACCTGATTCGCTTCAAAACTCTTCGCGACGGTCGACATGGCTCTCGCAAACACCCTAAAATTGACCATAGTGGCGTCTGCTATTAACAAAACAATCGCACATCTCAATATTCGCGCCATCTTTAAAATTGGGACAGCACAAACAAATAAGGTTTTTTTTTAATTCTTGGTGGCGACGGTCAATGCTTGCGTGCGGCGAGTGACTGGCCTCTGTAGTGTACCTGCTAGCTACTGGTTATATAAAGTGCTACTCAGACTACAAGTTTCAATAATAATGATGGTGGGGTACAGGTGAGGAAAGAAATGTTAGTTTTTTTGAGTTTTAAATATTAAACTAAAGTGACAAGTTTGACGAAACTAGTAGTTGATTGTTAAGTAAGTCGTTTTTACAATACATTTACGTTACAAACGTTTTACATACGTTTAAAATACATTTCCACCTATCTATAAAAAAAAATCTAATTTCAATAAAATTGTTCTATCAAAAATGAAAGTAGTAAGTTTATTTGCAACTTTACTAATAAATTGGTTAAAAACTTATCTGTGTAAATCACCTACTTTAATTTGAGTAAAACATCAAACTTATTTTAACTTACTTTTTTTTTCTTGTAAAAGTACACTTACTTTAACAAGAAAAAAAAAAGTATAAAATTTACATTAATACCCTCAATTTACAATGAAAAGTATTGATTTAAAGATTTTACTTTAATTTATTAATGCATGCAACAAAAAAGTATGAACTATTATTTGATTTTCTCAGAGAAAGCACTTCTGTAACCAAGTGGACCTAACCTAAGTTGACAACATCATGCTACCTAGCATGACTGGTGAAGTGTGGGAATGCCAGTACCTTTCCACTGAAAGTGTATGAAGAGTATGAAGTGTATGAACTGTATAGAAGTCAACATCATTGTCATGGCCAGTCTAAACATAAACCAAGTGGTGGCTCTCAGTCTCATCTTTCACAGGCATACCATTCTATTTATAGAATCTGACCATTTGACAATTGATACACTTTGCAGTACAGGAACCCTGTGAGAGCACATCGTTTTGTATGTTACTACTGTTTCATGAAAGAGTGGTGCAGGTTTAGTAATCAGTATTTTGGCCTTGTAAGCAATTCAAAAACTAAATAAGTAACTAGGTATGTTGTCTTTGTGCCCGCTTGATTTTCTAGCTAGACTACAAAAGGGATTTTGATGTGAGTTTCACAATCATTTAGTTAGAGAATATTAATATTTATAGTATAAACCAGTGTTAATAATAGTTGATAGCCACACTATCGAATAACCTCTCAATCTGTAATGGTATTTGTAAGTTTTTTTTTTTTTTTTGCTGGACATTACACACAGCGCCATCTAGTGCCACACTAAGCAACGAGGCTTGTGTCGTGGACACCAGATAGTTGATATATTACATAGATACTTTTTTGTTTGTAAATACATACTTATTATACATATAAACATCCATGACTCGGAAACAAATGTCCATGCTCATCACACAAACATTTGCTCCGACCGGGATTCGAACCCGGGACCCTAAGAACGTAAGGTAGGCTCAGTACCGCTGCGCCAATCAGGTCGTCACAAGTGGAATAAATAAATGTATGTGTATTAATGCTTTTTTTTCTTATTATTAAACAGTTATTTAAAAAAAAAAAACATTTCAGATCCGAGACCCATATAAAACTGGACGGATGTATTTTGGCCTTGTAAGCAATTCAAAAACTAAATAAGTAACTAGGTATGTTGTCTTTGTGCCCGCTTGATTTTCTAGCTAGACTACAAAAGGGATTTTGATGTGAGTTTCACAATCATTTAGTTAGAGAATATTAATATTTATAGTATAAACCAGTGTTAATAATAGTTGATAGCCACACTATCGAATAACCTCTCAATCTGTAATGGTATTTGTAAGTTTTTTTTTTTTTTTTTGCTGGACATTACACACAGCGCCATCTAGTGCCACACTAAGCAACGAGGCTTGTGTCGTGGACACCAGATAGTTGATATATTACATAGATACTTTTTTGTTTGTAAATACATACTTATTATACATATAAACATCCATGACTCGGAAACAAATGTCCATGCTCATCACACAAACATTTGCTCCGACCGGGATTCGAACCCGGGACCCTAAGAACGTAAGGTAGGCTCAGTACCGCTGCGCCAATCAGGTCGTCACAAGTGGAATAAATAAATGTATGTGTATTAATGCTTTTTTTTCTTATTATTAAACAGTTATTTAAAAAAAAAAAAACATTTCAGATCCGAGACCCATATAAAACAAAAATAGAAACCAAATACAAACACAAATTATTGATATATCAGAATTAAGTACAGTTGGGGTCTTTTCCGCCTGACCATTTTATTTATTTTTCTCTTAAAACATGCAGAGGCGCCGAGCCACGCCCCCTTAAAGTTTGGGCCTATTAGGAAATCCTCAACTTTGGCGCGCAAAACAACAATAACTCTAGTTTGGCCAGAGCTATTGCACTCCGTGTGTAGGCATGAGATAATTACCTACCGCTTCGCGCATATTGAATATGCAAGCTCTCTAGGGCTGTCGCGCTCCAGCCGTGCGTAACTGCGTACGTATGCCGTGTTAATTTTTCGCGCTCTTTTGGCCTTAGGTTGCGTCGCGTCGGTACGTAGAAAAAAAATGTCTTTTTTATATAAATTTCACTGCTCCATGTATGGACATGGAGCTTGGCTTCCCATCAGAGTTTATTTTAAAATTACCTATTTGTTAGATTTCGCATTTAAGCTGCTATTCAATTTAATAAGTAATCGTTATTTTAGAGAAGACAAGATATATATGAGACATTATAATAGAGTAAAACAATTGTAATTTTAAAGTTTTAATTAACATTTAAATAATAGGTAATACATTAAAATACAAAAATGTTGGTAGTATTTTATTTTCAGTACTTGAGGCAACCCTGCCGACTGACCATTAAGCAGTGAGACGCCGGATAAAATACGCTAACATGTGGCGTCAAGGCACAATTTAGATCGTGCGGGCCCAGTTTAGGTATTTATAATGTCGGCTTTCTTCAAGATCAAAGGAGTGCAACTTCTGTACGCTAGTACTATTATCTATTCTGTGGTTTGGCGTGCGTCGTCATCAGTGCGCTCGGCGAATTCGGTTATCTTTTCATTCATTATTTCTATACTAAGTCAACGGGGCGGGGCTAGAGAGCGTTTCTATGTTGCGAGTGCAAGCAAAAATAAGCTTAGTGGTGGTCAGGCGGAAGTATCCTCGATAGTACATTAAAAAATTATTGAAGTAAACTAGATTAAATTAACAAGTCAAAAGTAAAAATACACAAACGAACCAGAATAAATAAATAAATGTCAAAATAAATTATCAAATCATTAAAAAATTATTTACCCTGCATTTAATATTTAGCTAAGATATAGCACATAAGTCTCATGTTTTGACTTTTTTTATTTTTTTTTTATTTATTAAGGGACAATAAACAGCTACAATATGTGTTGGAACAGAGTAAAATATGTGTTATACAATATGTGTTGGAACAGACTTTGACATCTACAACCCATGCAACACAGGTTGCTAGTTACCTACAATATTAGAACAGTCTTAAGTTTGATAATATAATTATTTCCATACTAATGGGGATGTACCTACACATGGTTACTTCCTATTTTACATTGATTCTGTATTATTTTAACTACAACTTCTCTTAATTTGTTGTGCTTATTCTTTTATTTTTATAATAATTATAACAATATTTGTGCCATTTGATGATACTCTCACCATGTTACAGCTAGATTTATTGTCCATTTTTTCACTAAGAATATTTCAGCTCTTTTACGGTTTACATTATCTTTGAAAGTGTTCCTTGTCCCCAGTAAGTTTTTTGTCTGTTTAAATTGATTTGGTTCAAACCCCGTACATACAATGGGATGAAAATGTTGCTGAACAGCTTAGTAGTAATTGAAAACCGCCCTTAAAACAACCCACTGACACACATACCCACTTCCGCGCTATCTGTCACACATTGTCTATCGCTTGTTTACATACATAAGCGCTATCTGTCACACTTGTACTACGCGCACCCGCCTCCCAAAAAACTGCATTAAAAACCGTCTAAAACTGTCTCCTCTAGAGCTTATACCTCTGTGTTCAATTCGTTACTAAATTCCTCAATAATAAAATCGAACATCGCAACACTACTCCATAGACAATTTGCCGAAAAAAAAAAAAAACTTTCATTTGACAGACGGTGAACACTCGAATTTCCCTTCGCAGCAAATGTCGTGATAACTCTGGTATTTTTAATGGTAGCTGATACTATTATATATCAAAATTATCCTTGTGAACCGTGCTTTATTATTTTGTCAACGTAAATTCGTTTTGGAATCTCGAAGATGCAATATTTCGCCCGTGAAAAGGTAGTTATTATATGTACCTATAGTGATTGTGTTGTGTGAAGAAATACGTGATTTAGTGACTAAAACGTGTGTGAAATGGGAAAAACAGTGCTTAATTAGTGAGGTGATTAGATTGTTCAACTATCAACACCAAAAAACATGTGGGTTTGTGTGTTTATTCATCCAACACCGGCTGGCAAAAATTAGTTCCCAGATGTAAACAAACAGTGAGTATCTAGTTTCATAAGTATATTTAGATATGATGCTATTGAGCTATAAATGAGATTGTGGCCTTGTTGGAAAGGAAATATAGTCTAGTTTATTTCTTTAATGTTAAAATGGATAAAAAACTAAGAGAAAACTGATATTTCTAGCGAAATATCAGTTTTTGTAACTATTTTTTGCTATACATTATGACTTGGAGTATATAATTAAAGTATTTCATTTTGATTTCTAGATAAGTAGATTCCTTATCTAATCAGCTTGACAACAGTATTTTTGAAATTGCTCTAGGACTTGTAGTTTTTGAGCTACAGGTGTTTTTATCGGATCGGGCAGAAAATGTTTTGAAAACTTGCAAAAATTTTTGCAATGTTAGCTTTTCGGGTGTGCAATTCCGCGCGTTTAGCGTCGGAGAGGATACACAATATCATTAAACTTGCTGAATTGAGGGTCATTGTACCCATTCTAAGATAGCATAGCTACAATTTTATTGTAAAAAATCTTAAAATGGAATTTACAAATCTATTTTGAGTTATAGACACTTAAAAAAATACATAACTGTGTTGATTTTCCCTCTTGTTTATTGTTTTGATGAAATTGTTCACAAAATGCCTTCATTCTATTGTGCACTGTAGAGTACATAACTACAATGTAACTAACTGTAGGTAGGTAATTGATTTCTAATTTTTGATATTGCAACGTTCACGCTAAATAAACGCTATGTATGAGTTACGTAACGGAATAAATCTAAATACAGATTTAAACAGTTTAGCCGGCGCGGCGGCATGCAACCAAACTATTTGCCCAGTTTACCGTTTGAATTTATTGTTTTGTCTAGTGTGAAAGAATTTAGATAGATAGTAGGAAACAAGGAAAAGTATACACATCTTACCTGGGTCTCAATGTAGATAAAATTCAACGAAGTTTGATAAAATCAGAAAATCCGAAAAAATAAACTTCGGAATGACAATAACGTACGAAATTACGAATGGCTGACTGAGCCGGGCGGCAATAATCTGTCACAGTCACAGATTACTTTTACTAAATACTTTATATAATGTAGCTAAAAAAAATGTACTCTGTGGGCCATAGATAATACATGAAGCAGGGCTGCCAGTGCAACCGACAATTATGTCCAAAAATGATATAAAATCAAATCTTGGATTTTATTGAAATGCCTAAACAAAGACAGCATGACGAACTAAAATACGTCTTGATTTCTCGTTCAAATATCTACTCCGACTACTACTAACTAGCTTTTGCTCGCGGCTTCGCCCACTTCGCTCCCGTTAGTAATGGTGTAAAAGTACTCCATTCCATACATACTTAACGGGAGCTGAGCTCTATCTGAAAAGTACACCCGCGACTCTGATGTAAGCATTAGAGTCGCGGGTGTACTTTTCAGATTTGCCTAAATTGCAGTTATTTGGCACCTTCTGTGTACCTTTACGTACCTCTCCTGAAAATCTGTGTACTCTACACACGTACAATGATAGGTATTTTAAAAATTAGGTACTATCGAGGACACTCCCGCCTGATCACCACTAAGCTAATTTTTGCTTGCACTCGCAACATAGAAACGCTCTCTAGCCCCGCCCCGTTGACTTTGTATAGAAATAATGAATGAAAAGATACCGAATCGGCCGAGCGCACTGATGACGCACTCCAAACGAGAGTTATTGTTATTTTGCGAGCCAAAGTTGACGCTTTCCTAATAGGCCCAAACTTTAAGGGGCGTGGCTCGGCGCCTCCCCATGATTTAAGTGAAAAAAAAATAAACTGGTCAGGCGGAAAAGATCACGATATAGTACATACACCCGCCATCCTGAATTCAGAACCGCGGGTGTAGAGGTAGAGACAAACATTAAAACATCCATATGAAGCTGTTTTAAATTATTTAAATGGGGAATTTTCCAGTGCTTTTTATGAACGAACTAGATGGCGCTGATCAATCTTGGGAATAATAAAATAGCAACACTGACTGATATTGAGCTGCCAGTGCAAGCCAAAACAATGGGGAAGGCTGATTGTAGATGGCGCGTCCACAGCTTAGACCCAATCTGACCAATGAGGTCAAACTATTTTAAATATTGTAATGTGTATGTTTTTACATGGTTTTTTTACTTACATTTTTGGATATTATTAACCTTTAAGCATTCGTCCTCCCTAGGTAGCTTCATGGTCATTTCTTGGAGGCCTATCAACGGCTTTGGCCTTTTACCTTGTAATTGTTGTTTAAGTTTTTCTGTAGATTTGTTTACTTTTGTGATGTCAGTTAGTGACAACCCTAGTTTTATTTTTAATTTATTTCTGGAGATATTTAATAATAATAATATAATAATCATGATAATTATAATTAATTATTAATTCTAGGCCTGTATTGTCCCACTGCAGGGCAAGGCCTCCCTTCCCTCCTTCCACATTTCGCGATCTAGTGCGATTGTAGGCCAATCCTTTGCGAAAGAGTCCAGCTCATCCCGCCATCTCCTTCTGGGCCTGCCGCGTTGTCGTTTCCTGCTATTTGGTATCCACTGAGTGGTAATTTTTGCCCATTGCTCCTCCGACATGTGGCAGATGTGACCAGCCCAGTTCCACTTCAACCTAGCAGCTGTGAGGCCAACATCAGTTATTTGGGTTTTGGAGCGAAGCATGGAATTTCTGACACGGTCCGTAAGTTTGACACCCAGTATACTTCGCTCCATAGCTCGTTGGCAGACCCCAAGTGCGGACTTTTGACGACTTGTAAGCGACCACGTCTGCACTCCATAGATGAGGGTGGGGAGAATGCACATGTCCATGAGCTTCCGCTTATGAGTCCTATTACATTTTTTTGGTAAAATTTTGATTTTTACTTCCTGCATCAAATTATTTCGGTCGGCGTACACGAGTCGATAATAATAGCGATATTTGGACGATTGTCGATTGTTAGTGACGAATATTAGAGACAAGACTGACATGAGACTGAGGAGCGAACTGAATTGAGAATTATAGTAGGTACTTTAATTTTATTTATTGTATTTTTGTCTTATTATATTGACAAACGAAAACTAATGAAACTTATTCATTGTAGATCGAAGTTTTATATCATATTAATTTGTTTGATAAAATTGAGTTTATTTGGAATATAATGGACGCTGAATTAAGACATTTATGGCTTAAATTACTATTTCTTTACGATTTTTTCCGTGAAAACTCAAAGAATTTAAAGAAATTCTAAAACTCCAATAAACAAGTAAATCATTCAACTTATCTTTTAGTAATTTTAGCTTTTATAAGAATTGAATGTAACTATGTGAATTTGAGCGTTAAAGTTCCATCGTCGACGGTTTTTCTTGCAAACTGAGTTCGTAAAATATTTATAGTAAATTACACGAAAAGAAAAATGAAAATGTGTAACTCCAACTTACAAGAAAGAGAATAGCACTATCGTTATTCTTAAGCAAATAATTAAAATATCTTACTGCTGCTGAGAATTACTGCGTCAAAAATCATGAATTTACCAAAAAAATATAATAGGACTCTTATGTGCGAGAGGAAGAGATCCCTTCATAAGATGTTTCATCGACCAGTAGCTCTTCCAGGGATTCTCGGTGCGTCGAGCAACTTCTTTATCTTGTCTTGCCTGGAAAGAGACTATCTGGCCGAGGTATATATACTCATGGACATATGTCCATGAGTATATATACCTCGGCCACCACACCCCCAACCTCTATGTTACGCTCTGTGCTGTTCGTCATCAGTTTTGTTTTAGACATGTTCATTGAAAGCCCTATAGGGAACGTGCAGGAACTATAGGTGGCAGCACTAATCGACAAAAGAGACACTATGCGGACAGAAAAGGAAACTTATCACTTCTCATCGTGCTTTCAATTTACTTAGACAAAATTGTCTTTTCAATTATATTATTTTTGAATATGCTAAAAGGTATAAATTATGAGTTCCGATCTATCGCTAACGATCGTCAGCGTAATTTAAATGTTTAATAATATGAATTTTATATCTTTCGTTTACTTTCTGATGAAAATTGTGGTGTATGAAGACATGGTGGCTGGCATAACTAAGATACCTTTCTTATTTTCAACACATGTTATAATGGAAGGGAATCCTTTATCAGCGAGAACAGTATCTCCAGGCTCTAATAAATCAAATAATTCACAATCATTTGATGAAGCAATCAATAAAATGCAGTCCGTAGCATTTAGATACAAAACTTAAAAAACCAAAGGAGTGCAGCCAACTAAAAACATTATTGTGGGTATAATGTTTATATTCTGAGTACATGTGGAGTCTTTGATTAACTGTTGAGGGATATTCGGTGTGAACTTTAGTGCGGTCTAGTAGAACACGTCTATGGTGAAGTATAAATGGTTCTGATATATTTCCATGGACTGTTGATTTTGAGGGCCTTTTCAATGCAGAGTGTAACAAAAACAAGTTGTTTTCAAATATTTTTCTTTACTGCGTTTATCCATTTTTTGCGTTTTTCACCAAAACATGGTATGTTAGTAGTATTCTTTGGAAAGTAATAGAATTTTACGCTAATTGATTTATTTTCATTTTTGTGGATGTATTGGTACCTACATCCAGAAATGCAACAATGCATTATGATTAGTTAATTAATTTTCACTATAAAATGAATTCTGTTTATTTGTTATAAAAGTCAATGTCAAGCATTGAGCACAAGATTCGGATTGGCGACCCCAGTTGGCAGCACCGTCGTTGTGCACGTTCCCTATTGAAAGCCATTAGGCCTAGCTCAGCTGCTGAGGAAGAAAAAAGGACAATGTCGTCGGTGAAACGAAGATTAGTTAATCTCTTTCCGCCGACGACAACACCTTTGTCCTGCCAGTGTGGGTTTATCTCTTGAAAAACCTCTTCCAGCGTCGCTGTGAAGAGTTTTGGAGATAGCGGGTCGCCTTGCTTGACTCCTCTCTGAATGGGAAAAGTGGGCCCGGTGGTAGCTAGGCGTATGGCTGCTGTGCTGGTCTGGTAAATTTTTTGCAACAGCTGTATATATGTAGGTTCTATGTTATGTTTGCCGAGAGCAGAAAATATTGTAGTATGCCTTAAGCTGTCAAAAGCTTTTGAGTAATCCACGAATGCGAGGTACAACGGTAGATTGAATTCCTGGTGTTTTTCAATGATCTGGTTTAAAAACTGTAGGTGGTCAGCAGTTGAAAGGCCACGGCGGAATCCAGCCTGCTCATGTACCTATAAGAAGGGATTTTCCGAAAATCAATCTTTGAGGGAGTGAAAACAACCTTTCTCCCATACTGACATGACATGACTCCCATAACCTTTGGAGCAACCTGCAACCTGCACCTGCCTGCTTTGGAGCTGCCTGTTGGTTTTTACAAACGCGTAGACGAATGTAAGTTCGAGACGAAGTCGAGGGCTTAATTAACATAGTCACGAGTTTGTAAATACCAATTTCTGCACGTGTGTCATACAATGTTTTTCAACACATTTGCGAGAAAACAGTACAATATGTAATGAAACAATCAGCGACCCCACAAACCACGAAAACGACACAACGAAATAACATATTTCAAAGGAAATGCAAAAAAAAAAATTGCTAGCGGCGAATTATTTTTTTAACCTTCTTCTTCACTTTTAAATGAACTCAATAAAAAAAATCCCATGAAAATCCGATCACTATAAACTTCGTTCCACTTTAGACAATAAGTCGACGCGTAACCACGCCTGAAGGCACACGGAACTTTACGTACCACCGCGCCGCCGCGCGCCGACACTCGCCCGTGCTCATAACTGGCACGCATGTTTTCCATAGGTAGGTAGCCGTGTGGTATCCGGCAGAGTAGAATAGAACCAACCCATAACACTCACGGGTGTCGTATAAGGCGACTAATGTCTGAGGCAGAACACCTTGCGCCTCCGTAGACCAGAGAATGGGCAGCAGCGTTTTCTGTTAGTCTTTCTTCACTGTGATCTCCAATCCGTCTGCCAAGCGTGGAGATTACGGCAAATTCCTCCCATCATGGGAGAGGCTTATGTCCAGCAGTGGACGTTAAGGGCTGTTGTTGTTGTTGTTGTTGTGTTTTCCATATATCGGTTTGTTCGAACAGTTCCCGTGACAATAATTTTAATTAATTAATTAGAGATAAATAGTTTTATTAGTAGCTCGTAATACTTTTGCGCTGGGCCTTACTTTAAGGTGAATGCTTCGACCAGCCCGCGAAATTCAAATTTTCTTACGTTTTTGGCAAATTGCAAGCCAGTGCAAGGTTGTATGTTTATTAAAATATTGGACGCGATTGTAAGACGTATGTAGTTACATAATTATAATCATCAAAACAATCAATACAACCCTCCAAGTTCATAAAGGTCTAGCAATGACTTTGACCTTGAAAAAATCGTTTCTCGACCTTTATGAACTTGGAGGGTTGTATTGATGGTTTTGATGATTATAATTCTGTAACTACATACGTCTTACAATCGCGTCCAATATTTTAATCAACATACAACTTAGCATTGGCTTGCAATTTGCAAAAAACGTAAGAAAATTTGAATTTCGCGGGCTACCCTGGAGCATCAGCCTTAAGGTGAATGCTCTAGGGTAGCCCGCGAAATTCAAATTTTCTTACGTTTTTTGCAATTAACAGGCCCGTGTTAGATCGTATGTTGATTAAAATATTATTCGCAGCTGTAAGACGTATGTAGTTACAGAATTATAATCATCAAAATTATCAATACAACCCTCCAAGTTCATAAAGGTGTAGAAATAACTTTTTCTGCTTTTTTTTTGTTTCCTACACCTTTATGAACGTGGAGGGTTGTATTGATGATTATAATTCTGTAACTACATACGTCTTACACCCGCGAATAATATTTTAATCAACATACAACCTAGCACTGGCCTGCAAATTGCAAAAAACGTAAGAAAATTCGAATTTCGCGGGCTACTCTAGAGCATCAGCCTTAACTTCACTTTTCTATATACATGTTGTATATTTGTTTTGTGAAACATATTGGAAAAAAAAGACAAATAATAATCCTGTACTAACTTTATTTATTTGAATTATACTACATACTACTACTAATTATTACGTACTACCAACACTGTATGTTTAGAACGGTTGATGATCCAAAACCGGTTCCTAGTCCATCAGAATACACTATGATATATATGTTAAGTATGGAAAAATAACTTAAAATTAATTTTCTATTAATTTTAAATTTGATTATGCTCAAACTTGCTACAGTCAACACTTTAGGGAAAGGCTATTTTTACATTTACTTTGATAAGATTCAAGGATTGATATGAATATGAGTTTTACGTGGGAACAAAGTTTAAACATGTTCTTTAATTATGAACTAAGTGGTTTAGTTATAATATTTAGAGCATAGGTATTAGAGACACCATATTAAGGTGTGAAGTAGGGTTTGTAGTGAATGTTATAAGTCTGGGCAAGAGTTTTCGTCCTCGAATTTGCGTTCACAATTTTTCAAGCAAAATGAGACGTAAACGTAGCTGGTGTTTACTGGGACGTCGCTCGGTGTCTGTGTACTGTATACTGTATAGTATGTAAATTATACAACATTAATACGTAAATTAAAACAGAATACTCCCCAGGTTCAAAGAATTCAAATTCACAGTCCAAAAGTTGACAGCCGGTTATCGAATGGAGTTATCACAATTTATCCAGGCTTGCACAACAACTTAACACATTCCAAGTCATACATTTATCACCCGCTCTCACTCAATTTACGCGCGAGAAACAAACGGCTCGGCGCACGGCGCGCGCTGCTCCGGCGCGCGCTCGCTCTAGCGACAGCTGACTGCGGCGCGGTCGATGACCCCGAGTGCCCGCCCGTTCGGCGGTCAGCTGTTTTCTTTTTGATTTTCTTTAAAAAAAAAGGTTGCTTTTTTCAATGGTTTTAGGTTCTACTAATGAAATCAAACCACTGGTTTCAAGGATAATGGTGTTCACACTAACACTTAAAGTTAAGTAAAAGTTAAAAAAAAATTAAAGGTAAGTATTTTATTTTTATTTTTTATTACGGGTTCCTTTATCGATAGTGAACTCACCCCTATGCTATGGCACGCGACTACTTTAACATCCTGTATATGTAAACATGACATAAAATTGATAAATGTCAATGACTGCACTTCAAATATATAACTAGGTACAATTTAATTCGGCAGTAATAATTTTCTTGATGGAAACACGGGCAATAAAATACTCGTGGCCCGGTCCACCTTCCCTTAGCCCCTGCAAGGCTGCAGGGGCTAAGGGACCGGGACCACGGGCGAAAACCTGAAAAATCTTATTCCTCGGGCTTTTAAACTTAAAATTTGGCACGAATACGCATCTAGGTAAATAACGTGGACGTTTAATTTCACGGCCTACCCTGGCGCTTCCACTCTCAAAGGATAGCTTAGATCCTGAACTTTCAAATAGTTGAAGTCTACAAGGCAAGGAATCCGCACAGACGAAGTCATAGAGTATAGTAACTAAAAAAAGGCGAAGTCACGGGCGCGGGCGTACTAAATATTTACAGTAGTAACAACTTTGCCAATTTGCTATTGTCAATGTCATCTGTCAATAACGTCATGAATGGATGAAAGAAGAAGAAGTGAAGTTCATAGCTTCTCTGTGTATTTATTTTCTTGTGAATAATATTGTTGTAAAAGTGTTTTATGTGCTGTTAGTTTTATTTTCACTCTGAAATTATCATTATCCGACCATAAAAATGCCGTAAACTGTGGAAAATGCTACTCGGTGACATCGAACTAACCAAACGCTTGTTGATTATTGCTGTTGTTCTGGGCATTATTTTAGTTTTGAAGGAATACGTATTTGTTCATCCACTATGACTCAACATAAAGTAGCTTATTTTTATAATGCGGACGTGGGGAACTTTCACTACGGTCCCGGGCATCCGATGAAACCCCACAGACTGTCTGTGACGCATAGTTTGGTGCTGAACTATGGGCTGCACAAAAAGATGCAAATATACAAACCGTACCGAGCAAGCGCTCACGACATGTGCCGTTTCCACAGTGAGGACTACATAGAATTCTTGCAAAATGTAACACCTCAAAATATACAAAGTAAGTAAACAATATTAAAAGTTGTATAACAACAATTGATAGGGATTCTCTCAGTCTGTTATCTCAGTCAGGTGCAGGATATACCTGTAGCTTGACAAAACTCTCCAGATAGTTAGATTTAGTTGTTTAAAAACTTTGAAAAATAGTTACAAACAATTTGCATCATGCAGGTAAAGACTGGCAAAGCTAGTATTCTATTAAGTTTAATATTGTTACAATGACCTTGAACATCTAAAATTAGGAACAATCTAACAACAAATTATGTCAAAAATATTTGCTTAATATCTCTAAGCACTTGATTCTTGTAATTTCCTTTACTAAATTGGATGTTACAAATGTTTTAGTGCAGGATACATAGCACTATAAATGTGGTGTCTGATGAGATGAGTAATAGAGAAGTATGTAAGCAGAAGGGATGCTGCTCCGACCCCAAATTAATCGGAATAAGGGCAAAAGAATGAGACATTTCATATTTGCTTGGAATAAATAAATATCGCTGGACATTACATACAGCGCTATCTAGTGCCACACTAAGCAACGAGGCTTGTGTCGTGGACACCAGATAGTTGATATACTACATAGATACTTTTTTGTTTGTGAATACATATAAACATCCATGATTTGGAAACAAATGTCCATGCTCACACAAACATATGCTCCTACTGTAATTAGATCCCGGGACCCTAAGAACGTAAGGCAGCCTCACTACTGCTGCGCGATTCGGGTAATCAATGGAATATATTTGTATGAAGCCTGCCTTACTTCCCCCATTTTAATATTATCTCTTGCACATGCCTGCTTGCCTATCATAAATAGAATTGTAACATGTCAATATCATGATAAAATATTATAATTTACAAAACATAATTTTTATTTCAGGTTATTCCAAGGACTTGCTTCACTACAATGTTGGTGATGACTGTCCTGTCTTTGAAGGCCTGTTTGATTTCTGTTCAATGTATACGGGGGCTTCGCTGGAAGGTGCCATGAAGCTCAACAATAATGCATGTGATATTGCCATCAACTGGTCTGGTGGGCTGCATCACGCTAAGAAGTTTGAACCTTCAGGTATAATAATAATACTCTCATCTACTGGTATTATACCAAAATCTCTCACACAAAGCCTCAACACTCTACAGATGCCTAATCACACAATTTACATGCTGCAAAAAGCCACCATTCTCAACACCTGTCAAATCACCAGAAAGTGTCTGACTTCATCTATATTATCATCCACTTTCTCTATTTAAATTTCACCTTACATCCTTGGTTCCGACTCGCGTGTAAGGATCCTTATGCTCTCTTAAATGAGAAGAAACATAAAGAATGACATACTAATAATAAAGCAATTTATTCAACAGTACGTAATACAGTTTCTTTAATCTAACTTATCTAGGTTGTATTCTGCTGATTACCAATCGACAAAGGCCTTCTCCAAACTTTTCCACTAATTTCTATCCTTGGCAACCCTGCTCCAGGTCACACCTGCGAATTTGGCCAGGTCGTCCTCCCATCTTTGGCGGGGTATTCCCCTCTTTCTTATGAAACCGTTTATTGAACCTTCAGGTATAACTTTTAAAAGATCTAATAAAATTATTAATTCTGTGTAATAAAACTGTGTTCCCTAATCTTCTTATTATGACATATTATTGTTAGGAAACAAAGAGCTGTGTCCATGAGAACACAGCCGACAAACTGTCCTGCTGTTTAGCAGAAGATTTGTGAAATAAAAATAAAACATCACCGCTATTTCGCATGGAGCAATCTGGCAAGGAAAGTCTGTCTTGTAAGCCCTCATTTCACTAGTTATGAATCCCATACTCAGCTCATAAATAATCTCTAAACAAAAACATTGTGGCTGAGAGGTGGTGTAAAAATACTTCTCAGCCACAATTATTATCATTTTAGGTCATTACTGGATTTTTCTATTTCCTTTTCCATTTCAGGTTTCTGCTACGTAAACGACATCGTCATAGCTATTCTAGAGCTCCTAAAATATCACCCTCGAGTCTTATACATAGACATTGACGTCCATCACGGAGACGGTGTCCAAGAAGCTTTCTACCTCACTGACCGGGTGATGACCGTCAGTTTTCACAAGTACGGGAACTACTTCTTCCCTGGAACCGGTGATATGTATGAGATTGGGGCTGAAAGTGGGAGGTATTACTCTGTCAATGTTCCGCTGAAAGAGGGTATTGATGATCAGAGTTATGTGCAGGTTAGTTGTTTTTAGATTCCTTTTTGATCTTGCTGGTTTTTAGGGGTACCCTATTACTAAGAGTCCACTGTCTGTCTGTCTGTCACCAGGCTGTATCTCATGAACCATGATAGCTAGACAGTTGAAATTTTCACAGATGATGTTTTTTGGTTGCCGCTATAACAACAAATACTAAAAACAAAACAATACATATTTAAGGGGAGCTCCCATACAACAAACGTGATTTTTTGCCGTTTTTAGCTCAATATTAATAAGGGCAACAGGCAGACGCTTGAAATATCTACAGAATACTCACTTTAAAAATAAATAATTAAATTAAAATAAAATAAATATTTAAGGGGGCTCCTATACAAGAAACGTGATTTTTTTGCCGTTTTGGCTAATGTTGTTTAGGTAATGTACGGAACCTTTCGTGCGCGAGTCCGACTCGCACTTGGCCTGTTTTTTAATGTAAATTTCCACTGCTCAATTCTTGTTGTGAAAGTGTCATTGACAGCGCATTTGTGTATGATGCTAGTTGTATCACTGGTATGCATTCTATCTATATGAATTAGTGGGAGAAGAATATTTTTCTAAAATATTAACCTAGAAAGTAATCTTCTTATATTAATACAATGATTGTGAGGAAAGTGGCATGTCCTAGAACCAAAAATTGAAGACATGTGCAGCAACCCGCACCGGTTCGAATGTTGGATTACAGCCTATCCTCTCTCTGAGAGAGCAAGCCTGTGTCAATTGTGGGAACATAGGCTGACTATTGCTCCTCTGAAGACTGACCAACAGCTTTAAGGTAAATTCCTAAAAATGAGACGTACACTTACAGCTGCAGAAACTCCATTCCTTAATTCTATCTTGTAATAACTATTTACCAAATATTTCTCAATATATTCCAGGTGTTCAAGCCCGTAATCTCGAACGTGATGGAGTTCTACCGGCCCACGGCGATAGTGCTGCAGTGCGGCGCCGACTCGCTGGCGGGCGACAGGCTGGGCTGCTTCTCGCTGTCCACGCGCGGCCACGGCGAGTGCGTCAAGTTCGTCAAGAACTTGAATGTGCCTACTTTAGTTGTTGGTGGGGGAGGGTGAGTGCATATTTCCGCTCAAGGACGGACAACTTGTAATATGATTAGAAAATTGTAAGTAGGATTTGATGACCATTTTAATTTTTCTAAAATAATTGTTTCGTTTATGGTAGATCAGTTCCAAAAGCTAAGGTTCAACTACTAATGGATTAGCAAATAGAACGACATTTTGAAATCAGTCAATATTCCGCAATTTCTAAAGTCCCGGCTCTATTAACAGTGTGTTTTGCCCACAATGACGTACGGTGGTGAGACATTGACGCTAGGCATAATGCTGGTAGATCGAGTTCCTAACGTCGAAATACGAAGCACACGAAGATCTTCGATATTTGAAATCGCGTTATGGAGCTCAAATGGAATAGCAGGACACCTTGCATGGCACGGTGATGACAGGTGGAGTAAAAGCGTAAAACTGTGACCGAGTGGCGGCCAAAGAAACGGCAGACGTCCAGCCCGCTTAGCATGACCACCGTAGACACGAAAAAGAATCGACAAATCTTTTGTTCATCTGTCATTTTGTCGATTCAATGACAGATCAACAAAAGATTTGTCGATTCTCTTTCGTTTCTACGGTGGTCACGCTACGCGAGCAGACGACATAGTTACCATGGGGGGAAAATCCTGGTTGCGTGAGACTAGCACAAAGAGAGGCCTATAATAACCAGCAGTGAATGAATTCAGGCGGTGCATGATGTTGATGAACAGCGGGCCTAAAATGGCCGCTTTAGCAGAATCATGATATAACGTTAAAAATTTCTATTCTTAAAATGGACTCTATGATAAACTTAAAGTCCATTTTAAGAATTTTACATTTTTAACGTGATTCATACTAAGATTCTGCTAAAGCGGCCATTTTAGACTACGAATATATGAATACGAATATATGACTACGACTATATGAATCACGTCAAAAATTTAAAATTCTTAAAATGGACTTTATGTTTATGACTATAAAGTCCATTTTTAAAAGACATTTTCGACGTGATTCATATTATTATTCTGCTAAAGCGGCCATTTTAGGCCCCCTGATTGCTGCTGATGCAACTAATATTATTGATGTGACAGGTTAACTAACTTAGTTATTTGTTACATTCCAGCTACACTCTAAGAAACGTGGCGCGGTGTTGGACCTACGAGACTTCATTGCTAGTAGACGAGAATATTTCAAACGAACTGCCTTACACAGAGTATTTGGAGTTCTTCGCGCCAGACTTCCAACTGCATCCGGAAATTAACAGGTACTTACTTAAATAGTTTTCTTTCTTATGGTGCATGTTACTTTTTGTAGAGCAACGTTTCCAAGTGTTATTTTATTGTTATTATATGTTAAGTGTTGCCTAACGTTCAGTCAACACGTGGTAACAATTGATAACATTGTTAGAGAATGTTACCTCAACATGCGGTGTGGATGCACCATTAGCCCACACTGGTGTCGATTCTGTTGTGCACAAACTAAACTTAATTTAGGCTATTGCTATCTTTTACTAAAAGGCAATGCGAGAAAAGGACGGCTATAGCTATGAACTAAGTTAGAGATGTCAAACTAGTTTATGCCTTGCGCTTCACCGTGTTTTTAGTCGAAATGTTTTTACGTGCACCCTTCATTTGTATGGAACTATTAGTTCCAACTGAATTTGACAGCCCTAAATTACGTCCGTCTCTCTTTCGTTTTATTAGAGAGAAAAATATAGCAATAGCCTAAATTAAGTTTAGTTTGTGCACAACAGAATCGACACCATTGTCCCACTGCTGGCCAAGTCCCTCCAGGAACTCTTACCCACACCATTCCAGAGTTCTACTAACATAATATTTGTGGCTAATGTTGCAGTACAAACAACGCGAACAGCAAGCAGTACTTGGAAGCGATCTCAAAGCATGTGTACGATAACCTCAAGATGTGCCAGCACTCGCCCGCCGTGCAGATGACGCATGTGCCAGGTAAACTATTTATTATTTCATTCCGTTTATTCCCGGTCGTCCCCACTGGGTACGAATGGGAAAAAAAAGTTTCGTTCCTCCCCAGTCGTGAAGATTGGAACTTTTTATTTCCCACTCGTTCCGCTATAGAACGAGAGTCAAAATGCAGTAATGGGGATTTCAATAAGAAAGTGAACAGTGTTTTTTTGAGAGAATTATTGTTAATTCGTTGATTACCCGTGATTCACAAATTTTAATACTGTACTAATTGCCTCGGTCTTTTTATTTTTTATAAAAAACATTGTTCACTCTTGGTCAGAAAGTCGTAATTAAAACATTTTAACAATCCGTGAAATCTCTTATTGAAATCCCTATTACTGCATTTTGACTCTCGGTCTATAGCGGAACGAGTGGGAAATAAAAAGTTCCAATCTTCACCACTGGGGACGGGGAGGAACGAAACTTTTTTTTCCCATTCGTACCCAGTGGGGACGACGAGGTGGGGACGACCTCAATTATAATAGTAGATTGTATGACAAGGGAGCAAAATAGTATTTTTACGGCGAGGGCGCTATTTTGATTCCAGAGCGAAGCGAAGGATTCTAGAATAGAATCCCGAGCATAGCGAGGGATTCTAAAATAGAATCCTGAGCGTAGCGAGGGATTCAAAGTACATCGCCTGAGGGAAAAATATGTTTGCTCTCGAGTCATTTATTCTACTTTTCATCTCGTTCTATGAGAAAATAAATAAGAGACACTTTTAAGTAATTAATGAATAAGTTTAATTTAAAAAATGACATGAATGTAAAAAAGGTCAATTACAAATTTATATTTATATCTAATACACTGGCGAAATTTTGAAATTTATTGTCACTGTGTGTGTTTTGTTTGGGATTGATATAGTTGTGGATTTATTAATACAGAATGACATTTGTATCACTTTCAAAATAAAATGGGTATAATAGTTGAACGGAGTAGAAGGAAATGCCACACTTAGTTTTTTTTTTAAATTCGAAATTAAAAAAAAAAAAAAAAAAATTCGTTTGATGTGAAATTCGATATTTTACATTTTTTGTTTTTTATTTTCTCTTTCTTTGTTCTAATATGAAAAGTTTACTTGAAATTTGTAGCGTTTTTTGATGATGGATCAATTCTTTTCTAAACTGTGGAAAAAAGAAAAACAAAACTAGGTATGCCTTAAGCTTCTACTCCATTCACCGAATATACCCATTTTTTTTGGAAAGTGATAAAAAAGTGATCCAGTATTTTGAGTGTTTGTAATCTCAGTATCTGGCTGGTGCTCAGGAAAAGGTTCCTTTGATGTAGAAGAGCGCGGTGACAACGGCATGGGCGAACTATCTGCAACTCTTGATTTGATATTTTCAACAATGCGGGTGCTGACCCCCGCACCGTACAAACACTTACAGCCACTAACTTATACAATTTTCGTTCGATTTCAATGAACGATTCATGTTCCAAATTCAAATCTCATTACTGCCCGCTAAAAAGTCTAGTGGAGAAAAGAGCTACTTTGCTCCCGCTAAAAGGGGAAAAAAACGACACTTTTCGAATAGAAGGGATGAAAACGTTTAATTCAATATCAAATCTATTCAAACTCGGCAGAATTCCTACGCTGATGTCGGTCGCGTACGTCGGTCGCAGGAGTGTACATTGTGTTCTAAAGGGTGTAAAACACCTCTTAACGAAGCCGAAAGGCACTTGTTCTCCCCGTCATTGCGATCCTTTTTTTGTTTTACACCATGCCTGGGAACCTTCTAGTTACGGAGATATTGGGGGTCAAAGTTTCAACTTTTAACAAGTTTTTTTTTTAAAATACAAGTTTTTATTGCAAGATTTTTACTTTTAACACCTCTACGACCTCCGTACTATTCAATCCATCCATCAGCACAATGTTTTGAGTGCGTTACATTGAGTTCTACTACAAAACATGATCTTTCACCCCAAAAAAAAAGGCGTTTCCCAGCAATAACTTTTGTATAAAGTTACGTAGTTTGATGTACATAATGCTTGGTTGACGGCTTCGTGATGAGGTTGTTTACACCCTGTATGTCTGGATGACTCCTCTATCTTATCGGATTGGGCTCTTACGCCAATAGTCAGAGAACCTGAATGTTTATATTAAAAAAAAAAACAAATGGTCCCCAAAAAAGTAGGTAACCCTGCGTTCGTTATTTTTTAAACCCGTAACCACTTCGTTATTAATTCGTATAATAACATCCAGGTGCTTCTGGGAGAGGGTCACCTCTCCCTCTTATAGGGGAGACCTCTGTCCTAGCAGTACAACAGTGGGAACACTATAGGCTGATTATCTAACTAAATTGTTTATTATAAAGAGGAAAGTTTTGATTATTTTTATAACGATTTAACTCAAGATCTACTTAACCTATTTTAAAAATTCTGTCACCATTCGAAAGTTACATCTTTACCGAGTAACATACGCTATAAATTATATTGATATCATGCAAATTAGACGAGCTATCACAATTTTTACGGGCGAAGTCGTCAACGAAGTTCTATGCTAAATAAATTATTTATCAACAGGCGACTTCTTCCCCGAAGAATACAGAATCAAAGACGAACCGGACCCTGACGTGAGGATCAGCCAAGAGGAGGCGGACAAGAGCGTGGAGCCCAAGAACGAGTTCTATGAGGACGAGAAGGACAACGACAAGGAACCGCCGCCCGAGATGAAGGAGCCATAGCATACGAATGGCCTGACTGACCCACTGGCCATCTGACACGAAAAGGGTTATAGAAGATACAGAAACAAGTTTTTCTGAATGAGTGTGGTTGAGTGACTTGTTAACAGTTCTTTTTTAACTCTTACTATGAGTGACATAAGTGAAGTTTCTGTGAATGAGTGACTGTTGTTAACAGTTTTTTTTTAAACTCTTACAGTGAGTGGTATTTTTTTGAAGTGAAAACTTCTTAGGCGCGTTGAGCACTTTTTGGGTGAAGGAAAAACATTGAACTCATCGTCACGTAACGAAACGTGCGGTCACGCTTCGTAGCCGTTCGTAGCACTCGTAGCATCCGCTACGGCGTAGCAACACATAGGCAAGCGCGGGGGCGTGCCATTGCTACGACTGGGGCGGGGCCTGTGTTCTTCTTGTTTTCACTTCTATCGGCAGTCCCCAAAGACTGCTTTTTCTGCCAAGTTGTTTCCGCTTCTGAGTTGTTTCGATGTTAATGTATTGGTTTAACCCTTCTCTTAGGGCTGTGGGAAAAAATGGTTTGATAGTTTTCTTTAATGGTACGGAGGCCTTCAGGTTTTTCAGGAAGTATATTCAGAAAGTTTGATAGCCAAAGCGCTCGGGCGTGATGAGAGAACGCCGAAAGTATTTGTAAAGTTTTAAATAGATGCTGATCTCAACCACAAATTACAGAATATTGGTAGGTATATTATAATATCATAGGAAATCTTCCAAATTAAATATTTACCATCCATTCGGGATTTGCTATTAGCGATTAAAAAGATTAGTGCCGTAAGAGAAGGGTTGATGTTTTTTTTTCAATTGCTGCAAAGCTCAATGATTTAGGCTGCGGTTCCACTGAGGCGGAGCGGAGCAGAGCGGAGACGAGCTGTGCCGCGATTCACGAGTCACATGGCTTGAAATCCACCTACCTCTTTTCACAGCTCAGCCCCGCTCCACTCCGCCTCGGTGGAACCGCAGCCTTAGCCTAAAGATTCAATCAAGTAAATAGATGTAAATCATTTGTAGGTACGCAAACATGATGAACAGATGAAATTTATTTTTATAAACCCTATGACTAGGATATAGTTTGTACAAAATGGATCAGAGCGCGCGATGTAGATGTAACGTAAACACATCGATTTTAAAATAATACAATTTCCATGATTTTAAAAATCTATTCAAATCTATGGATGATAATGATTGTGCTTATTGCAAACAACAAAAATGCTTTAGCAATTGTATTTTCGCTAAAAAAAGGTATAAAAATCAACGTATTTATGTTACGTTTACGTCAGTCACGATGTGACTGTTTCAAGACTTGGTTTTTAGATGGTCTCTTTTTGCGAAAAATGCATATTCAGTTTTAATTGTGAACTTACATGAGGCGAGACCGCGCGCTTGTACTACTTTTGTAGTATGCATAATGTATTCATACAAGCATTTGTTCTTCCTCTTCAAAGATTTTAGCAAATGTGACTAGAAGTTTCAGATGTAAAATAAGTTGCTAATAAGTTTAACATTTTGGTGCCTACAATGTAGGTTAGTTAAATTACACTGCGTTACACGATTTTGGTACCCTCTTAACTGATAGCTGGAATGAATAGGTAATGAGTCACAGATGAAATGTTCCAAACATATGTGGTATCCATCACGTCTAGTTTTCGAGGTACAGTCAATTATATCGTAGGAATACCTTTACTTTGGAAAAGTTGTTTGTTTTTATCTCCTTTATTAAAATATGATGTAAAAAAAAATTATAACTAGCCTGTTACCGCCGCGACAGCAGAGCCACAGAAAAGCACTATACTACAAAAGTATGGCCAGAAAGGTCAGAGTTTGTTTGCGGAAAATCTAATGTGAAACATATACCATTGATAGATCCTAAAAATGTCATTTTACCTCCCCTCCACATAAAACTTGGTTTGATGAAAAATTTTGTGAAGGCTATGAATAAAGAGGGAGATGGATTTTTATATTTAAAGACAGTATTTTCAAAATTAAGTGATGCAAAACTCAAGGAAGGGATATTTGTGGGACCGCAAATACGCACATTGATGAAAGACCCAAATTTCGACAAAAAGCTTACTAATAAGGAACTTGACGCCTGGTTATCACTTAAAGCAGTTATAAAAGGGTTTTTAGGGAACCACAGAGCCGAAAATGCGGAACAGCTGGTTAACGACATGTTAAAGGCATACGAAAAGTTGGGTTGCAGAATGTCATTAAAAATTCACTTTCTTCATTCTCATTTTTCTTTCTTTCCATCTAATCTTGGTGCGGTCAGTGATGAGCAGGGTGAGAGGTTCCACCAGGATGTAAAGAAGCTTGAGGAACGATTTCAAGGTCGTTGGGACACAACCATGCTAGGTGATTACTGTTGGCATTTAAAACGAGAAGATCATTCAGAGCACAAAAGAAAAAGTTAAATTTTCATGATATTTTGTATTAAAATTTTATAAAATGGCTTTTTTTGAGTTTTTTTTACCTAAATGATAAAATTAAACTTGATGAATGTAAAAAATTCTGGTTGATTTTATTAGATTTCTTTAAAATATGTTTTTGCCTTTTAATTTTTAATATAAATTGGCACATTCTTACAGAAGAAAAATGAGACGTGATGAAAAGAAAATTTGTATGTATGTTTAATAAGCGATAGGTATAAATAAGAAAACATGACATTTCAAAGCGGGTACTCAAAATTTTTTTTAATTTGTAACGCAGTGTTATGTTTTGTAAAAATAATCGAAAATTTGAGTGAAATCATTCCTATATTTTATGTTAGGTGACTAGCTGGGTAGATATTAGGTGAATGGTTGTTGCCTTATTTAGTTAATATTTCCTGTTTAGAAATCAAACTTAAGAGTAATACAATGTTTTCCTATGTTGGAGTCTATGCACACGGTGCATTGCGGCGCTGGAACGAAGGCCTGCATATAAAACTCTATGGTATATCACACGATGCGCTTCGGTGCCGCGTCGCAAGCGGAGGGGCGTACCCGTTCCGAACTTGCGACGCCGAAGCGGTACCGCGGTATCACTAATTTGTTTATGTGGCACTAGCTGACGTCACGCGGTTTCACCCGCGTAGTTCCCGTTACCGTGGGAGTACGGGAATAAAATATAGCCTATAGCACTCGCGAATAATGTAGCTTTCTACCAGTGAAACAATTTTTAAAATTGGTTCATTACTTCCGGAGATTACCCCTACATACAAACTTACAAACAAATGTTACCTCTTTATAATATTACTATAGATAAGGTAGAGGACACACGCTTGCTTGTTTTTTCTGGCTAGGTAGTAGGTACTGTATGGAGCTCGTAGCTAAATAATAACAGCCGCTCGGGTCGATCTTTAGGTTAAGCAGTGCTTGTCTAGGATGGTCTTTGGATGGGTGACCACCCATTCCATACCGAGTTTCCTCCGTGCGTCGGAAAGCACGTTAAGTAGTTGGTCCCGGCTTTCATTGGTAAATCTTTTACAATCGTTACAGGTTGTCAGTGGCCCAAAAACTAACCAAGGGGTATCGTATTGCCCAGACCCCAACATAATTGGGAAAAGGCAAGGCAGATGAGTTGGTACTAGGTTTTTTTAACATAAAACAAAACAAGTCAGAAAAAAAACAGTAATAATAGTATTGTATTCATTAAAATCATCAATGCTTATCTTACTTACATGCACACCGCTTACGTAACGAGACCGTCTATCGGGGTATACGGTGATACCCATACCTTCAAAGCCGGGTGGGTAGTGAAATTTGCAGGTGTCTTATATCTAATACTGACTATACAAACCCCGGTTTCGCAGCGACGCCGCAACGCAGTTTGTACAGGCTCTTACGTTATAGGTATATATATATTATAAGTAGTAGCATGTATTTCGTCTAATTTTATACCTACAAAAATAATGAGTGGGTCCGAAAGAAGTCCAAATAATAACACATGATAAATTATTTATTATGTCGTGTTAGGTTAATTATGCTGTTTTCCTTATCGGTCCGCATTGTTTAATAAGTTGTAAATATTGTAAAAATGCCCAATAAAATATTTTATTATTTGAAATCATCATTTTGTTTCCTTCAATGATGGGTGTCAGCAGTATGGGAACAATCAAACGCATTTATTGTAAAAAATAGTATATTTTTTATTATTAATTACCTAATTAATTAATTACAATAAATACATTTAGAGTGAAAATTCTAATAACTACCAAGTTTCAAATCCAAATTGTTTTCATTTATGTACTTGTGTACGTCCGTCATCTCCTCTAAAAAGTCAACTGTGAACATTTGAAGCCTTTCGCACATTTGTATTATCTTTTTGACCACATGCTTTGATACCTCTAGTGTACAATCCAACCACAAATAGTTTACATTTCTAAAATGTCCCTTCTCTAATAAATGCAATAAAGTTTCATCTATATTAGTCTTTGTTTGATATTTCAAAACTAGTCTCTGCAAATTATCTGTACACTCGACGAAAAAAGTCAACATCTGTTCTATGGAAAAATTTTCATTACCTATTGTTAAATTTCTAAGTTCTGAGAATATTTTATTTGGTCGCCGAAAAAACCTGGGTATTACCAACCATTTTGACTGCGTCATTAAACAGAGTGTGACCAAGTTTGGACAACATTTTCCTAGCGATATAACCGCGTCCAACGTTAACGAGTGGTCAATCTCCCACAGGGAGAAGTGTGTGAGGTAACTGCCTTTGACCGTTAAAAGCTGTTGCATCGAATCCGAGTAGGAAAAGAAAGAAAGATCCAGCCTATTCAATCTTAACTCGCTCATTGAAATCTGTTCTAAAATAGCATCTTTATTATGTTCCGATAAATGCGTTACCGACAGCTCTCTGAGGAATGGACATATTTTGATTAATTTCCTAATACCATCTGCTGAGGCGAAATGACAATTTATTTTTCTGAGACTCAAGGGCCCTATGTCCATAGCACTACCGATTAACGTAGAGCCGATGTCGCAGGACTCGATGCGTAGTTCCTCCAAGTAAGGCAGCTCGCTAATCAACATGATGATGCCGCCCTGAGACACGCATCGCCCGATACGATTAGCCCGCTCGTTCCTTGGGGGATCCATTGCCAAAATCCTTAACTGTTTCAAATTCGTGATAAAACAAAGACCTGCATCAGAGACGTTCCTAATCAAAACGGAAGCATTAAAAAGGGATTTGCAGATGTCTACTCTAGAGACAATGTTAACTTCTTCGAGTAAGGGGCAATTGTCGCCGATGACCTCGAGAATCTCGTCAGTGCAAATGAACTTGAGATCGAGAACAACTAAGCGGCTGAAGGTGGAGAGTGTAGTTATCCAGAAGCGCTGGGGTATGCCGTTATCGAGGTCGCATTTGCGGAAGACTGTCATGTTGGGGTGTGTGAGTACTTGGAGCTGAACGCGAGGGTCGCCGCGATACAGACAGCATGTTCTTTCTGAACAGAGGACATCGAATAACCTGAAAAATGTAAAAACAAGTAAATATTTTAGTTTAGCAGTTTTTTCTGAATGGCAAAGTAATTAACCTTGATAACCAGAATGCTTTTATAGTGATATATAACAAGTTTTAGTGTTCAAAATCTGTCTCCATGATTTTCTAGCTTTATTTTCCTCATTACCAAGATAATTTTGAGTAGGTAGGTAATCTCATCTTCAAATTGAAAATTATTAGCTGACTAGGTAATATAATAGTAGGTATGCACTTGAAAATTAAAAAATGCTTGAGTTTTTATTTGTCTTTTATCTTAATTTATTTTATCACAAGAAAAATAACGAACAAAGATAAGGATTAAGTTCTTTCAAACTCGTGAAGGTAATGTAATGTTTCAAAAGGTATTTAATTATTTAAGTCCAACATTTAGAGTAGAACACAAAATAAATAATGGATAGACTGTGTGATGAAAGACTAGAAAGGAGGTGATTACTGAGATAAAAGAAACAAAATATTGAAGAAGACATGCTGCATCAACTAAATTATGAGAAGGGAAAAACATGTTGATGTTTTAACTAACACTAAACAACACCTAAATTATTATTTTTTAATTAATTGCTCAAATATGCACTGTAGCGGCCGGTGCACATAAGGCGGAGCGCAGCGCAGAGTATTTTTTACTGTCAAACTATTATCGACATTATTGGTGTTGATTCATAAAAGAAGGCATAAACTAGTTTGACATCTCTAACTTAGTTCATAGCTATAGCCGTACTTTTCTCTCACTGCTTTTTAGTAAAATAAGCCGTGTGGTATCCGGCAGAGTAGAATAGAACCAACCCATTACACTCATGGGTGTCGTATAAGGCGACTAATGTCTGAGGCAGAACACCTTGCGCCTCCGTAGACCAGATAATGGGCAGCAGCGTTTTCTGTTAGTCTTTCATCACTGCGATCTCCAATCCGCCTGCCAAGCGTGGAGATTATGGCAAATTCCTCCCCCTGGAGAGGCTTATGTCCAGCAGTGGACGTTATGGGCTGTTGTTGTTGTTGTTGTTGTATGCTTTTTAGTAAAATATAGTTTGTGTACAACAGAATCAACACCAATGTCCTCATTGAAATAATATCTGAAATCAATGAATCCGAGAATGCATCTGTGCACAGTCTGTTAATTGATTTGAGATATTATTTCAATGAGGACAATGTCGATAATAGTTTAACAGTGAAAAATGCTCTGCTCTGCGCTCCTCCATTATGTGCGCTGGCCCTTAGATTTTCACCTCTTGACATGTAGAAATACAAACAACTAATTTTTATTTATCTTCATGTTAGTGAAAACCAACATTATACAGCAATGATATGGCATTCAAAAATATTTAAATGAAGCTAAGAAACTAGTCATGTTATGACTCAGACATCTAAAATGAAATCTTCTAATAGAGCAAGGTGAGTAAATGTTACATTATGAACAGTCATGTTTTTTGTTTTGGTAACTTATACACTTATGGAGAAGTAGGTTAGTAATATTGATGCAGCCCCCTGTACTTGCCATACAGTTTTATAGCCTTGGAATTTATTAGGAGGCATTGCACAATAATTTTATTTTATCACAGTAACAACACAGTTGTAAAATATTTATGGAACTTTGCCAATTTTAAATTGTTTTAAATTCGGGAGACAAATTTCTGAACACATTCTTATTTTATTCTATTGGAAATGTAATGAATAGATTGTAATCAATTGATTAACAAATAATAATAAAAAAGAATCAATCAAACAAAGAATGCAATTGTATTCTTTTTTATTTGATGGTGTGAAATTAAATTCATGCACCACCTTTTATGCAACCAAAGCAGAACAGTTTTTGATGTTTTTATTAAAAGGGTCTCATATTTTGCACACACTTGCTAAAGGTATATATTGCATTATTGAACAGAGAACTACATCACAGCAAGACAATAAAGTTCTACAAATTAACAATGGAATAGGCACATTACATTCAAAATGTTATGAATAGTGAACTTAGTTTCATACCATCATCTGCGAGGGATTTTAAAACATTTCTGAATAATTTATTTCATCAAGAGGTTATAAAACAAAACAAATTATGAAAGGTTTCAAAGATAAGACTGAACAAAGAAGTATACCTGGCTGGCAGCATAGTCATCAGTTGGCATTTTAAATCAAATGCCTCTCTCTCACACTCGTGGAACTGATTCTCAGGGTACGCCTTTTCAATAACATAACAAGCTGAATTAATAAGACCAATAGAACTTTTAACACATAGCTGAAATAAACTACAGGGCTGCTTAGGAGGCGACATCGCGACGCCTGTTAATAACAGTGGCAATCAAATTCGTTTCGTAGTGTATGAGTACGGTAACTGAATGTTTTAATACCGAACAATAGAAATTATTTAACATTATCCAATAAACTTATTTATTAACTTTATTTTGTTTACTGTGTGCTATAATTTGCCATTGATTTCTTAATTTTTGACAGCTTTGATTTATAGCGTTTGACGTAAAGAAGCCATAGATTATGAATGCTGCAGATTTTTTTTTTTTAATAATCTTTATTCATGACCATGGATACATGTCCTTCAGTCGAAATCATTAAACATACTACTCTTATCTTACATAGAAGTACATATAACAATTAATTCATGACCATAGAAACAAAGTATTTCAGTCGCATACATAGATAATAATTATGGCTACACAAATACACTTCACAGTTCACACATTTTCATTACACCTCTGGTCCTCTTTATAACATTCATAAAAAAATATATAAACTTTTTGTTTTAAATTATATCCAAAACTACATAAATTAAATTTTTTCAACAGTATTACTTATATACACACATCAACACGGTCTAGGGATATTTTAAAAAAAGCGAATTACTATCAATGTGTTAATTATTTATATGACATGTTTATATATTTTATAAGATACGTTATATAATATTCTACCATTTTTTAATAATGGTTAAGGTATAGATTAAAATTTCAGGATTTTATGGGAAAAAAATGAAGCATAGACGGAAACCGTATATGAATGAACTTTTAATTTGTGAGTAAAAACTGAAAAAAATAGAAAAATCATTTAATTTGTGTTTATAAACTTGAAGATAATAGTCCGAGAAAGCGCCCATGATGTTCATAACACATCGGCAACGATTCGGCATGCTCAGAACAAGGTTGTCAATGTCTTGCTGCGGAATATTGTCCCATGTCCTTCTGAGGTGCGCAAAAAGTTGATCTTCTGTAGCCAGATTTTCAGGAACTTCCTTCAGAGCTCTTCTTTGCAGCATATCCCACGCATGCTCAATGGGATTTAGATCTGGCGATTGAGCAGGCCAGTCTAAGGCCTTAACATTATGTGTATGTAACCAAGCTGCTACCGTTCTCGCCGTGTGTGCCCGGGCATTGGCGTGCATGAGCAGGAAATCTTGCCCCATTTGTGTTCTGTGGGGCAAGATTACGGGCCCCAGCACCTGTTGGACGTATCGTTCTGCCGTCATATTGCCCCGCACCCAAACGAGATCCGTCCGTCCTCCAAGACGAATTCCTGCCCAAACCATAATTGTTCCTCCTTGCTAAGGGTGAACTTCTTGAGGGTTCTGGAGACAGCTCCATCGTCCAGGAACTCGCCAAACACGCGTCCTTCTTGAATCTGGATGGAAGCCGAACCTGGATTCATCCGTGAACAGCACATTGGACCATTGGTCACGGCCCCAGTCCACGTGGTTCCGAACCCATTCTAATCGTCGTCCACGATTGCCTCTCCGTAAAGGTGGGACCCGGAGTGGTCTACGAGAGCGTAGATTGCTTTCATGCAGTCGCCTTCTTACAGTTTGGTCACTCACAAGCACTTGGTGTTCCACTCGCAGCCTTTGGACCAATTGAGTCACCGTTGCATTTGGTTGTGCTCGCGCAGTAATTTGCAAAAATCGGTCTTGTCTGGGGGTAGTGATGCGACTTGGCCCCCGGTGCCTCTCCGCTACTTCACCTGTGGCACGATAGCGTGTCCACAATCTTGAAATTACATTTTGATGGGTCCCTATGGCCTCAGCAACATTACGCTGAACAGATCCAGCTTCCAGCATTCCCATAGCTCGTAACATCTCCGCCCTCGTCAAATGTCGGCGTTGCATGGCTACAATACCTCAATTATAACTTTCGTTTAAAAATGAAAAAAAACTGTAACTAAACGTAATTCGTATTGTTTTCTAAATTTCGCACAAATGAAAATTCCCTCTCTTAGACATCAAGACATTTTTATGCCACCGAAACAAAAGAATTTTCAAAAATTTGAATTTGGAATTAGTCTGAGATAAATTACAAACAAATCGGTGTTTAAAAGATTCCAATGCGGCCAGTACTTTTCGAGTTATTTAATTGAGTATGAAATATCCCTAGACCGTGTTGATGTGTGTATTTATACAACGCATTGTAATAATTCCTATTTATTAATAGTTCCTGGAACGTGGCGGGGAGCACTTTGTTGACATTCACTGTCACTTATTTGACTGTTACTGTCTAAAATGTCACTTACTAAAATCAACCGTTGAATATTAAAACTTGTGCATTGTAATATAATATGATTCAGGTCAGCATCTTCAGATCCACAGTGATGACATCGGCTATTGTCATATATATGGATTCTGTTCAGGTGGGCTGGTGTCAAACAATGTCCCAGTCGCATACGTGTTATGGTAGTGATAAATCTTCTAGTGTTGTTTTTGAGGCTATGGTACCAAGGTTTTATTGGTAATTCTTTCTGTATATCAGCATACCACTTGCCTTTCGTTTCCAGGGTTATATTCCAGTAGTCCTTCCACAACTGTCTGTTCGACTCCTTAAAAAAGCTGTAGTAATCAGTAAATGGAACCTTTAAGAACTCCGATTGGTCTTCATCATAGTCTAAACGAGTTGCAGTGTCAGCTACTTCATTTCCAGGTATGCCAGTGTGTGATGGTACCCATACAAATTCTACATTAATATTCTTATTATTTAATTCTCTAATCTTATTTCTAATATTATAAACTATATAATTTAATTTATAAGATAAATTTACATTTTCTAAAGCAGATAAAATACTCTTAGAATCAGTCGCTATCAGTATAATAGTTACATTATTTACAAAACTATTTACATGCTCAAGTGCACAATAAATTGCATAGCTTTCTGCAGTAAAAATGCTACATGCTGCGTTTAACTTAATGCATTTAGTCAAATCTAATTGTGGATCATAAAAAGCTGCTTTGACACAATGATTTGTTTTAGACCCATCTGTGTATAAGATGTAATGATCTGGTTTATTATCTTTAAATTGTAGAAAATCAAATTTATTATGCACTGTATTTAAATGTATGATTGTAGAATTATTAACAAGTTCATTAAAAGTATTTTTATATACAGGCCAAATATCATATTTAATAACTTCTTTTGAATTATTTTGTACATATCTAAATATTGTTGGAATTTCAGGCAGTTCTACCAACCAGAGAAGAAGCAGAGATAGTATTGGACAATATTGACTGGAAGATTTCAGGATTTATTGTAATTTTCTTAACTAAAAGATTATTATTTAATGATAAAACTTTTAAGAAAAATCTCTCAGCCAACATCAACCTGCGTAACATCAAGGGAGGTATGCATGTCTCAATTTCTAATGAATTAATAGGTGTAGAGCGCATGGCCCCACAAATAAGTATCATTCCCATATTTTGGATAACATCTAATTTCCTAAGTAAGGTGTCACTGGCATTCATATAAGCTAAACTGCTATAATCAAAATGGCTTCTCACTATACTTTTGTATAGCATACTCATAATTTTAGGGTCAGATCCCCAAAAGGTTCCAGCTAAATGTCTCAATATATTGATGCCATTTAATGCTTTCTTTGCTATGTGCTTGATATGTTCATCAAATTTCAACTTATCATCAATAATAACCCCTAGGAATTTATGTTGTTTGACTATTGGAATTTCAACATTATTATATAAAATTTTTACATTTTTATGAGCATTCAAATTTTTTGTCAATTAAAACTGAACTCTTGTCTGGATTAATTTCTAATTTAAGTTTATTATGATAGTAGATGTACATTTGATTTAAAGCCTTGTTGATATTAGCAATAGCTATCTCTATATTTTGATTTATGCTATACAAAAGCAAGTCATCTGCAAATTGCAAGATATTTACATCTGCTGTGTCTACATATTTTAATATTTCAGAAGTATATATGTTATAAAGTAAAGGAGAGGAAGTTGCCCCTTGCATTATACCTTTGTTGACAGACACAGGTCCATGTAACTTATTATTATATTTAACAAAAACAGTTCTATTGCTCAAAAACTTATAAAGCCATTTTAAAATGTGGCTAGGTATACCAATGTCATGAGATACTAGAATGAGTTCCTCTATATATACATTGTTAAAAGCACCTTTTACATCTAAAAAGACACAGACTGCATTGGAGTGACTTAATTTAACCTGTTTTAAATCTGACAATAGAGATACAAAGCTTTCAGAACAACTTGTGCCTTTTCTGAAGCCAAACTGTAAAGAAGGAATTAAACTATGTGATTCAACAAAGTGATCTAATCTTAACTTTAACATATTTTCAAAGAGTTTACCCAAACAAGATGATAAAGAGACAGGTCTATATGATGAGGGACTATTTACAGATTTATTGGGCTTTAAGATTGGAATTACACATTGAGTTTTCCATGATTCTGGTATAAGTAGTGTATCCCAAAGTTTATTATAAACATTTAATAAAATTTGTAAGGCATTAGGGTGTAACTTTTTAATTAATATGTATGGTATGTTATCCAGACCTGGGGTTGGATCTTTTCTACTCTTAAGAGCTATGTGCAATTCGTTTATTGTTAATGGACTATTAAGAAAGCAGTTGGTTTCAGATTCAACAGATTATTTTAGAATATCATTTATATTATTTTATTCAATATTGATGAGTCTGATAAATTTTCTAAGAATTCAGGTACCCAATCATCATTTAAATATTTGTTAGAAGAAGAACCTATTCTTATAAACTTTTTAATATAACCCCATATTCTTGCAACAGGCATCATTCTATTAAAACTACTACATAACTCATGCCATGACTTGATACTCTCCTCTTTTAATATTCTTTTCTTTTGAGCATCAAGCTTTTTGTATTGTATGAAGTTGGGGATGCTTGGTGATGGTCTATATTGTAACAGAGCTTCCTTAGATTTTTGAACTGCCTCATTACATGTTTGGTTCCACCAAGGAGCTGGTTTTCTTAAAATTTGCATAGTTTGATTAGATTTTCGTTTTGGGACTGTATTTATTCTTATATCAATAAAATTTTCACAAAATTATCATACAGATGAAGAGGTTCCATATTATCTATGTCTAAATGACAGAAACCGGTTTCTGATAATTCATAATATTTAGACCAATCTGCTTTACTATAGATAAATTTTTCTTCCACAGGCCGGACTTCATATGTTGATGGCTTTACATTTAAAACCACCTGGGTTGGGTAGTGATAACTGCCCATAGGATCGTCATGAACCTGCCATTCACAAAGAGGAGCTAATGCGGAACTAACCAGAGCTAGATCAATAGCTGATGCATTCCTGTTTGGGTACTGAACAGTGGTTGCTCTACCATCATTTAAAACGCATATGTCAAATTCATCAATAAGGTTATATAAACTGTTACCCCTATTATTGTTTGTATGACATCCAAACAATATATGGTGTGCATTAAAATCGCCCATGATAAGACATGGCTTGGGAATTTCAAGAAGCACCTTTCTCATTTTGTTAGTATCAAATCTGTTGCTATTGGGAGGACAATAAACATAGGATATTCAATCTGCCCATGGATGTTTCTATGGTAATACATATATTTTGGACTGACTCATAAAAAGTTGTTTCTATAACAATAAAAGCTAAATTTTGTTTTATCAGAATACCTACTCCATTGTGTTTATTTACTGAATTTTTATATATAAAGTTATATGATGTAAAACGAGGAATTACACTACCATTTTTTAGCCAAGTCTCATTTAACAGGCATATATCTATTTTTTGTTCATAAAGAAATGTGTTTAATAAGGCCTTCTTACTCTGTAAGCTTTGTATATTGAATTGTGCTATATTTAAAAATGTATCCATCAATTAAGAATTAAGTTTGCTAATAAAGTTTCTTTTATTCTTTTATTTGTTATTGGAGCATTATCTTTATTATTACCAAGACCAATCAGTGATTTTACAATGGCATTTATAATTATTTCATTATTAACAATTTCTTCAGCAAAAGACTTTGAGTTCTCACCCAAAGTCCTTTCCTTTGGTTTTTTGAGAGCTGGGAAAACATTTGTATCTGACATTGTTGGAGGAGGTGTACTCACCACACTGGCATACGACTGATTCCTATTGAGGAACTTCTTCTTCTTTTCTTCCATTTTTTGCTTCTTAATGGGGCAATCCCTTGAAATTGCTAGGTGATTGCCGCAGCAGTTTATGCAAGTAATTTCTTCAACATCACATTCTTTGTATGAATGTCGACCGGCGCAAGAAGAGCACATTTGCTCACCACGGCAAGCTCTTGCAGAGTGGTTATATTTAAGGCATTTGTAGCACTGTAGCAATGGTGGTATATATATATGTACTGGGTATCTAAACATCTGAATGTATGCATACTGTGGCAATGCCGTTGCGGCAAATGTAACTGCTATTGTACCTAATGGTGTAAGTTTTCCTTCAACTTTCCTCATTAATCTTTTAATAGATATGACTTCTACGTCACTTTGAATGTTTTTATATACTTCCTCATTTGACATAGTTTTCGGTACATAGCGGATGACGCCTGTTGTTTCCGTCATGTGTGCAGGAATGAAGGCTTTTAATTTATTTTTTCCCAAGAAATGATCCATTTTGAGAAAACTATTCGCCGGTGCAGGTTTTTTAAAAGTTATCCCAACTTTGTAGGCATTGACTCGATGTACACCTATGATGCCTTTAACATTTTCGGTGAATAATTTTGTAAGTACAATTGGGTTTTTGTTGCCCAATTTTTCGTCTTCTATTGATTCCACATAGACTACACAATCGCCACTGTGGCATTCGGGAAATTGTCTCTTGTAATTCGGTTTTATGAAGATTTTGTAAGCTGCTGCAGACTGTGCCGAATCCATGAAAGCCAATTTTCGCTTTTTCGGCTCTTTATCAACGGGGGCATCGCCCCCATCGCTTTCCGTTCCCATCTTACTATATACACTAGGAATTTATCAAACTATCTAAGCAAATAGACACAAATTTTACTAATTATTAAGTAGGAGAAATTTTTAAACACCCGCGCAATTTGATTTCCCGCCAGAGAATCTCCCCAATGCTGCTGATTGCTGCCAGTGTTGCCAACTCAACTACTTAATAATATGCCAAAAATATGCTAAACTAAAAAAAATCAAAAAACAATGGCAACATAAATAAGTGTCAGTATTTATTAAGAAATTAAATCAGGGGAATAGAATATTAATGTCTTGATAGTCATCAACATTAGCTGATATGGAAGGCTGAGAGCTAGAGTCGTAACTCTTTGATTCCGATACAAAGTAGTACATTATCTGGAGCACTGTAAGAATAACAGCACTTTCCTGCTCTTTTTAGGCCGAATCTGACGTACAAAATGGCATTCAGGGTTCTCACCGCTAAACCGCCGCGGAGTCGAGTATCGATTTTAATTTTAATTTCGAGATACATTGTGATTTCCATTCTTTTCTTGTTTTCGAAAATATGTTTAAAAATATGCTAAAAGCTAAAAAAATATGCTAAACAAGAACAAAATATGCCAAATTTGGCATATAATATGCTAAATTGGCAACACTGATTGCTGCTGTATAAACATCGTTCATTTTCGTTCATTCGTTCAATTTTCTCCACAGGCTATAGGGAACGTGCACAACGACGGTGCTGCCAACTGGCGTCGCCAATCCGAATCTTGTGCTCTATTAATGCTTGACATTGACTTTTCTAACAAGTAAACAAAATTAATTTTATAGTGAAAATTAATTAACTAATCATAATGCATTGTTGCATATCTGGATGTAGGTCAACCACCAATACATCCACAAAAATGAAAATAAATCAATTAGCGTAAAATTCTATTACTTTTCAAAGAATACTACTATCATACCATGTTTTGGTGAAAAACGCAAAAAATGGCTAAACGCAGTAAAGAAAAATATTTGAAAACAACTTGTTTTTGTTACACTCTGCATTGAAAAGGCCCTCAAAATCAACCGTCCATGCAAACATACCAGAACCATTTAAGTATACTTCACCATACACGTGTTCTACTAGACCGCACTAAAGTTCACACCGAATATCCCTCAACAGTTAATCAAAGACTCCACATGTACTCAGAATTTAAACATGGTTATACCCACAATAATGTTTTTAGTTGCCTGCACTCTTTTAGTGTTTAGGGTTCCGTACTCAAAGGGTAAAAACGGAACCCTATTACTAAGACTTCGCTGTCTGTCCGTCTGTCTGTCCGTCTGTCCGTCTGTCTGTCACCAGGCTGTATCTCATGAACCGTGACAGCTAGACAGTTGAAATTTTCACAGATGATGTATTTCTGTTGCCGCTATAACAACAAATACTAAAAACAGAATAAAACTAATATTTAAGGGGGGCTCTCATACAACAAACGTGATTTTTTGCCGTTTTGTCTAATGTATAGATAATGGTACGGAACCCTTCGTGCGCGAGTCCGACTCGCACTTTGCCGGTTTTTTAAGTTTTGTATCTAAATGCTACGGACTGCATTTGATTGATTGCTTCATCAAATGATTGTGAACTAATTGATTTGTTAGAGCCTGGAGATAGGTACTGTTCTCGCTGATAAAGGATTCCCTTCCATTATAACATGAGTTGAAAATAAGAAAGCTATCTTAGTTATGCCAGCCACCATGTCTTCATGCACCACAATTTTAATCAGAAAGTAAACGAAAGATATAAAATTCATATTATTAAACATTTATATTTACGCTGACGATCGTTATTGATAGACCGGAACTCATACTTTGTGCCTTTTAGCTTATTCAAAAATAATATAATTGAAGAGATAATTTTGTTTACGTAAATTGAAAGCACGATGAGAAGTGATAAGTTTCCTTTTCTGTCCGCATAGTGTCTCTTTTGTCGATTAGTGCTGCCACCTCAATGATATTATATAGTAAAAAGAGGTAGATATCGCACTAGCACGCACAAATTGTTGAGGACAAAGTGACACAATTGTTGCACTTTGATAGCTAGCTATCTCTTTCTATCTTATACGTTCCGTATTATCTATCGCTGTCGTAGTTTTAAATTACTCGCAACGATATCTGAACGCCATTCAGTATGAACATGGCGTATCTTCTTTAGAATATCATTGTGCCACCTATAGTTCCTGCACGTTCCCTATAGAGGCAAAATCTAAAATAAAGTAAAGGGGAACGGATTCTATACTAACCGATATCTAACTTCTTCTCGCATTGATTACGTATACTTAAATATTGTCCGACCCTAAGCAGCGACCTGCAGCCTTATTCAGAACCATTCGACTCGATTCCGTACCGAATCGAACGTCAAAGATATCGAACATGTCCTCCAAACGCAATTCACAAATCCGAAACCGAATAATTTTGACAGTTCAAATTCGATTTGAAGACTCGAATCTTTCCGACAGCTGTTTGCTATCGGGAGTCATATCGATCAAAATTAAAACGAAGAAATAAACCATATTTCCAGGTTATTTCAGTGAAATAAAAAGACTGTAAACTTTTTAAACACTGCCTAAAGTAAGTAAATGAAGTTTTATTATTGTATTGACCATATTTCATTGATGTATCCGCATTTACATAAATTCAAAGTGTTTACAGAAATGTGATATTCGTTCTAGATTTTAGTTATCATTATTTGATCTTTGGTAGATGGATTAAGTGATTGTGCGAGCCAGAGACCGTCGGCGTGCAGGACAACAGAGGACGAATCCTTTTGCCGAGCCGCGGTTTCAGTTGGTTTATAGACTAACACCCGACATAGCCCTTAGCCTCATTGAAGAAATAAGGCCCTATTTCCCTGACACGCAATCACCTGCCGTAATCCCCCAAGGAAATTTAATTATTGTTTGACAATGACCAAATAGCAAGAATTGCATAATACTGATATCAACTATTTGCAGTATTTTTTCCTTTTTTAAACAAAGCTATATAAAGTTATCTATGAATTATGAAAACTAGTTTTATTTAAAAAAAAACACTTTTCCCGCTTTGCCAGTTTGACAGACGGCTGTTTACAAAGCAGGTTTATTCGAAATGAAATAAAGTTTATTTTGGTTACTAATAAAATCATTTTATATCGTTTGCTGTCTATTAAGTTACTAGCTGTATATTCCTTATTTAAACGTAACTAAATATTCAAATAAACCTATTTTATTTACTATTTTAAATTTTCTACCACGGTCATCTATTTACTACCATTTTGTCGACACGGAAACTTATCGAATAGTTTAGAATACCCCTGCTGCAGGGGTATTCTAAACTATTCGATACGTTTCCGTGTCGGTAAGGAACCGTATTCGACAATCTCATTTCCGAGCCGAAGAACTGTCAAAACGCTATTCACAGATCCGAACGGATGCGTTTTTTTATATCCGATAGACCGTTGTGTTTATGGGGAACGCTACAAAATGGTAGTAAATAGATGATCGTGGTAGAAAATTTAAAATAGTAAATAAAATAGGTTTGTTTGAATATTTAGTTCCATTTAACTAAGGAATATACAGCTAGTAACTTAATAGACAGCATACGATACAAAATGATTTTATTAGTAACTAAACAAACTAAATAAACTTTATTTCATTTCGAATAAACCTGCTTTGTAAACAGCCGTCTGTCAAACTGGCAAAGCGGCAAAAGTGTTTTTTTTTTTTTAAGTAAAACTTGTTTTCTTTTTTCATAAATAACTTTTAATAACTTTGTTTTAAAAAAGGAAAAAATACTGCAAGTATTTGATATCAGCATTATACAATTCTTGCTATTTGCTCATTGTCAAACAATAATTACATTTCTATGGGGATTACGGCAGATGATTGCGTGTCAGGGAAATAGGGCCTTATTTCTTCTATGAGACTAAGGGCCATGTCGGGTGTTAGTATAAAAACCAACTGAAACCGCGGGTCGGCAAAAGGATTCGTCATATCCTTTAGGTATGAAGAGACAACGTCTCCTGCCTCTGTTGTCCTGCACGCCGACGGTCTCTGGCTCGCACAATCACATACCTACTCCATCTACCAAAGTATCAAATAATGTTAACTAAAATCTAGAACGAATATCACATTTCTGTAAACACTTTGAATTTATGTAAATGCGGATACATCAATGAATTGATATGGTCAATACAATAATAAAACTTCATTTACTTACTATAGGCAGTGTTTAAAAAGTTTACAGTCTTTTTATTTCACTGAATTAAGCTGGTAATATGGTTTATTTCTTCGTTTTAATTTTGTTCGATATGACTCCCGATAGCAAACAGCTGTCGGAAAGATTCAAGTCTTCAAATCGAATATGAACTGTCAAAATTATTCGGTTTCGGATTTGTGAATTGCATTTGGAGGACATCTTCGATATCTTAGACGTTCGATTCGGTACGGAATCGAGTCGAATGGTTATGAATAAGGCTGCAGATAGCAAACAGCTGTCGGAAAGATTCAAGTCTTCAAATCGAATATGAACTGTCATAATTATTCGGTTTCGGATTTGTGAATTGCATTTGGAGGACATCTTCGATATCTTAGACGTTCGATTCGGTACGGAATCGAGTCGAATGGTTATGAATAAGTCTGCTGGATAGCTATGTCATTAATATGGGTGCCGGCAGCAGGGTGCAAGGTGCACTTAACCCCTATAGTATTTGTTGAAGCAAAGAGGTTTTGCTGAAATAATCTCAGGCAGGTTATAATTTTATGTTTTAATATTGTTGTCTGAGATATGTTACTTCTGAATAAAATGGTTTTTCGGTTGTCAATGATTTTTTCAATGTATTTTATTTTAACCGTTTCATTATGTTTTGATAATCACGATCTACAGTTATTAGAGAAACCTCAAGTAACAGGGAACCTCTAACAGGGCGAAAGATCCGTTACAAGGCACGACTCGTTGCGAGAGGCTTCAGTCAACGCAGAGGCGTTGATTATTTCGAAACGTTTGCGTAGTGAAAGGAAAAGTGACTGCTGTAAGGTGTATAGAAGAGAGAGGTGTTGTAAACTTAAACATTATCCACAGTGCACGGCACCGAAGGCGGCGCTAGCGACTGACGTACACAACGGTGAGTCACTGGAGTTATGGCATCGGAGGATGGGCCACCTTGGAGTACGCAATCTAAAGCTAATGAGAGATAAGTTAGCAAACGGGATAAGTTTTCAAGATTCTAATAATAGGTTTGCATTGCTTGTCTGTTAGGAAAACAGACAAGGCAGCCCTTTTCAAAGCAGAAGGCTTCTAGAGCCAAGGATGTACTGGAGCTTGTACATTCTGACATCTGTGGGCCTATGAGTGTTCAATCGTTTACAGGTTTTAAATATTTCATGACATTCATAGATGATAAAACGCGGAAAACTTTCATGTATGCACTCAGGAGAAAGAGTGAGGCCGTAGAGAAACTTAAAGAGTTTAAGGTTCTTGTAGAGACACAGACCGGCAAGAAACTGAAAGCAATCCGGACAGATAACGGGAAAGAGTACGTCAACAAGGAGATGGAACAATTTACCAAAGAGAATGGTATTGTTCACCAGCTAACCGTCGAGTATACTCCTCAGATGAACCCATGCGCGGAGAGAGCGAACAGGACAATTTGCGAGAAAAGCAGGAGTATGTTGCAGGAAGCAGGCTTGGATGAGCGCTTCTGGGCGGAGGCCGTCAGACATGCAGTTTATCTAAAGAACCGCTCACCAACGATCGCTGTCCACAACATGACGCCAGAAGAAGCCTGGACTGGCAAGAAAACTGACGTAAGCCACATTAAAGTGTTTGGATGTAAGGCGTACATGCATATTCCTGACCAGAAACGCAAGAAATGGGATCCTAAGAGTAAAGAGCTTATTCATGTAGGATATGAAGAGAACACGAAGGCGTATAGGTTAGTTGACCCCGTTACACACAACGTGCACAGAGCGCGCGACGTTGTATTTTTTGAGAATACTCCAGCTGGCAACCAAGGTAAGAAGCCTTTGCTTTCATCAGTGGTACCAATAACGAACGTGCTCAGTGATGAGGCACCATCTATACAGCCAAGTACTAGTGTAGAACCTGTTGCTGCTACTGGAGTAGAACCGCCGCTTCAAGGACAAGGTGGTGATGGAGAGAGAGGCTCTCCCCAGTCTGAGGACGAAGAGTGGGCTACATCCGATGAAAGAGGACAATCAGATGTTGAAGAAACCTCCTATAATGATGAGATATCAGGCAGGAGATACCCACTAGGAGTAAGGAAACCAAAACAATTTCCAGATTTTGTAGCCTATCAAGCGGCTAATGTACTTCAAGATCCTTTAACTGTCCAGGATGCATTATCGAGAGAGGATAAAGCAAAGTGGAAAGTTGCAATTGAGGAGGAGTTAGAGGCTCTCAAGAAAAATAAAACGTGGACGCTAGTGAAGCCACCGAGGTCGTGTAACATCGTTGATTCGAAATGGATTTTTCGAATCAAAGAAGAGGTGGGGGGAAAGATCCGTTACAAGGCACGACTCGTTGCGAGAGGCTTCAGTCAACGCAGAGGCGTTGATTATTTCGAAACGTTTGCGCATGCTACAGCGAGCAACATTGGATTGCGGCTAAAAGAGTGCTTCGATACCTGAAGGGTACAAAGAAGCTAGGAGTGATGTACTCAAGAGAGAAACGCCAAGCAATGGTAGAAGGCTATGCTGATGCCGATTATGCTGGTGATAGCGATCGACGTTCATATTCAGGCATAGTATTCTTAATTCAAGGAGGAGCAGTTTCGTGGTCAAGTACTAAACAGCGCACTGTGGCACTTAGCACTGCAGAGGCAGAGTATGTCTCAATGTCAGAGGCAGCTAAGGAAGCCGTGTTCCTAAGGCGATTTGTTTTGGAACTGACTGGAAAAGAATACCAACGAGCTTTAACGGTATTTTCAGATAGTCAGTCTGCAATTGCCATTGCATATAATCCAGTTCACCACCAACGCACGAAGCATGTTGATGTGAGATATCACTTTGTGCGAAATGCAGTTGAAGCAGAGGATATAAGGTTAGAGTATCGCGAAACTGAGAGGATGGTTGCGGATATTCTTACCAAGCCTCTCCCCAGAGGCAAGTTTGAGTGGTGTGTTAAGAGTATGGGTTTGTGTGTATGAGAATGCGGTGTATTGAGAGTAGTGTGTGTTGTGTGTTGTTTGCATGTATGCATGAGATTAAGGAGGAGTGTTGAAGCAAAGAGGTTTTGCTGAAATAATCTCAGGCAGGTTATAATTTTATGTTTTAATATTGTTGTCTGAGTTATGTTACTTCTGAATAAAATGGTTTTTCGGTTGTCAATGATTTTTTCAATGTATTTTATTTTAACCGTTTCATTATGTTTTGATAATCACGATCTACAGTTATTAGAGAAACCTCAAGTAACAGGGAACCTCTAACAGTATTATGCTATACTTACGCTTCATATTCACCATTCATAATACTATTCATCATCCTTTTTATTTGTTTATCTACACCCATGCTATAAATCCTCTTTATAGGTATCTGAAACAGTTAGCTTATGGCCAACATTAAAACAGCCAGTGTCTTAATAACCATTATAACACCCAAACGGGTGTTATAATGTTGTACTGAATTTCATTATGCAACTCGTTTTAAAAAAAGAACATCGAATGTGGTAGTGAATCGAACGTCTAGCACGTGCGATTCACTACCACAGCGCCGTAATAAAAAAAAAAAACTTATAGGTTAATTCGAATTCACGTCGTATCCCGCCATTTTTGTTCGACATTTGGATATTAGTATTGCATTATGTACTTTGTTGTTTACAAAAATGAGTGATACAAGCTTTGTGAATTTTGATAATTGAACAATACAAAATGTAAATAATTATATTACTACCTATACACGGTTTGTTTGTAGTAAATACAAGCAATTAAACTTTCCATGAATTTACATAGACTTCTTAGAACACTGCAACACCCTATGGTTTTAGAACCTTTTATGGAGGATTCATATCATGGATGTAGATAAAGTCTTGTATGCAACTGTACATAATTAGGTATTAAAACACTCATGTGATACTATTATCACACTCGGCTTCGCCTCGTGTGATAAACCCACATTCGTGTTTTAATACCCCTCATTATACAACAGTTGCATAAATAACTATTATTTCTACACTCAGCAAATCGATCTAAATACGATTCATTTACTTAAAAATAGCTGAAATAAAAATAATATTGTTGGGTTTATTTCTTACTGGCTTGATTTGAAACGAACCATCTTTCCCGCCTCAACGCGCTCGACCAATCAGACGCGTGGAAATCTACCGCGCTCCGAACGAATGAACGATCGCGCCACCTTGAGAAGTTGAGAGACATCTTGAAGAAAACGCGTGCGCGGCTCCGTAAAATATTAAGAAAACTCTGGAAATTACCACTTATTATAAACTGTGGAAACTGTCTAATCCTCTTGTGCTAAGTGCTGTGAACCTCTGTAAATGGATTCCTGGTCCCGGGACAGCGCAAAGCGGTGAAAAGACGTCGGTAAGTTTCTTCCATATCAAGCCAGCATTTTTGTTCATAAATTCAAAATTAAAGCTATCGAACCACACATTTTGGTCCTTCGAGCCGGATTATCCAGTTACGAAATCAATACTGCTAAATATCTATTCATTTACACGTATTTATTGGTATAATTCTTGCAAACTTTGTCGTTTCGTCCATTGCCGGTAGGTACCTACACTACACGATTCATATTTTTACACAATAATTCGCTTGTATCTCAGTAAATATACATTGTACAAGCTCCAAACCTATTTGAAACTCATTTTTACGTATTCTGTTACCTAATCCAACGTTTATTTCAATTCATAACTCCATATTTCGAATCTTGAATTTCAAATTATTTTTTACGTAAAATTATCGGCACCGGGCAGCCGCCATTGTTATTTGCCGTGTGCTTTGTAATAATTTTGTACTAAAATGCCTAAAACTGATTTATTGGCTGAAGAGGAGTTCGATACGTTGGTACAACCACATATTGCTACAAAAGAAATGTGTTTTATGAGATTGCAAGCCTTGTATCAGATTGCCAAGAATGTTAGTGACAAACCCGAGTTGATAGGAGAATTTAACGCTCGTTTTAGTGAATTGCTCAGTTGGCGGGAAAAGTTCGAAAAATCCATACAAAATATCACTATCCTAAAACGGAAATATTTTCAAGACTACGTTCCGTCATATAAAGAAATTGAAAGTTTTGACGAAATTTATTATTTCATTGTCCGAGTTTCGAGTGGTATGAACATAGATATGAAACAAAATCGATCTGAACAGAAATCGGAGGGCAGCTGTGTAAAGCCTAGGTTACCTAAATTGGAACTGTTTCCTTTCGACAGTAAACTCGAAAACTGGCCCACCTTTCGCGATACGTTTTCTAGTCTGATTCACACTAACAAACAAATAGCGGATATTGAAAAGTTTTATTATCTTCTATCGGCAGTAAGCGGGTCCGCTATAACGATTGTAAAGTCTATGCCGGTTACATCGTCTAACTACCAGATAGTTTGGGATGCGTTGGTGAAACGTTATGAAAATAAACGCGCGTTAGCGACTACCTATCTCGACAAGTTATTTAACTTTAATCCATTAGTGAATGAGTCGGTCTCCGGACTTAATGAATTCTTACAGACATTTCAAGAAAACATTAAAGCGCTTCATCTGCTTGAAATCAAAGATTTGTCGGGATTTCTGTTGTTTTATGTCGCGTTGCGTAACCTGGATCCCGTAACTAGGCGTGAGTTAGAACGAGAGTTGGGGCATGGGGATGAGCTTCCTACTTATGACAAATTGATAACTTTTATCGAAAAACATGTGCGCGTTCTCGAGATGTCCGAGTGTACTACAAATTCCACTGCCATAAAAAGTGTAGCGTCCACTCGAGGTCAATCAAAGGTCAACCACCCTTCTGGTTCAAAATCAAATAATTTAAACTCACAACGGCCTACTTTGTCGTCAGCTGTTGCCAATACAGACGAGCCTGTAAAGTCAAATAAATCCATGGAATGTCTGTATTGCAAAAAGATGCATTCTATATATCGATGTATCGAATACACCGACTTGACACCCGCACAGCGTCTCGATAAAATCAAACAATTAAAACTGTGCGAAAATTGTTTACGCGAGCATTCTGTCGACGACTGTCCGTCGAAAGTACGGTGTACGATCTCCAAAAAAAAGCATCATCACACATTGCACATAGATTCTTTTGCAAATTCGAGTTCTAGTGCCATCGCATTAACGTGCTCAGCTAAATTGACAGTCTTGCTCGGCACCGCGGTTATACACGTCGCAGATTGTTGGGGTCAGTACCAAACCGTACGTGCTATAATTGATAGCGGCGCTATGTCGAGCTACATAACTCAAGACTGTGCAAAACGCCTAGGGCTGTCGCGACGTAAATGTAACTTTGAGCCGATCGGTCTAGGTGGCAATCCAGTGCAGGATTTCGGGCTAACAACTTGCGAAGTTAAGCCGCGACACTGTGCTGGTCCTATCATGTCGACTGATGCGGTTATTGTTTCGAATATTACGGGTAATTTACCTACTATGCCTCTCTCTGATAAGACTATTGTTGAATTTCAACACCTAATGTTGGCCGACCCGACCTACTATAAACCCGCGCCAGTCGACTTATTGATAGCAGGCGACCTGTTTCCATACATCTACGACGGTCAAAAAATACCTCCACGCGAACATGGCTTACCTGTTGCCATGAGCTCAGTATTTGGGTACGTCATACTAGGTCAGACTGAACTCGATCGTTCTAATCACACCGCTGCCACCTTATCCGCTAATGATGGTCCCTTTTGTGGATTCTCCATGAACCTCGATAATATTATGCACTCATTCTGGGAGGTTGAAAATGTACCATCGGAGGTGACGCGTCGCAGCCCGGACGACGAATTAGCTGAATTTTTGTTTGCAAAAGAACATCGTCGTGATCCTACGGGTAGGTATGTGGTCAAGTATCCACTTCGGCCATCAGTTGAACTCGGCGACTCGAGCCAAATGGCAACTCGTCGACTACTCAACTTAGAGTCAAAACTAGAGCGGGAGCCTGAGCTGAAAATTCAATATCATAAATTCATGCACGAATATGAGGACCTCGGTCATATGACTTGTCTTGGTGATGTCCAGAACGTGGATTCAAAATACATCATCCCGCATTTCTGCAGCATTAAACCAACAAGTACCACAACGTCTCATCGCGTGGTTTTTGATGCGTCTGGTAAGACATCTAATAACGTTTCGCTCAATTCATTGGTACTACCGGGTCACAAACTTCAAGCTGATATCAATCAACTCTTAATAAACTTTCGTCTTCACGAAATTTGTCTTTCAGCAGACATTTGTAAAATGTTCAGAATGATTGACCTTGACCAAACTCAACGACCTTATCAACATATTCTCTGGCGGTACTCTTTGGATCAGCCTATTAAAGTGTTTGAGTTGAATACATTGACTTATGGCGTAGCTAGTTGTCCATATTTGGCCATAAAGGTGTTACACACTTTAGCGGACGACGAAGCGGACAAATTCCCAAAAGCCGCTCCTCTTTTGAAAACAGCGTTTTTCATGGACGATCTTATATGGTCTGTGGCTACTGTTGAAGAGGCGCTTGAGCTGCAGAAGGAGCTCATGGACTTATTGGAAGCTGGTGGCTTCATACTCCGTAAGTGGTCTAGCAATTGCCCGCAGGTGGTCGAACATCTAGATGAGGCTCATCGCGAAACGCCAGTTGCATTCGACGATGAGGCGAATTTGTCTATAAAAGTGCTTGGACTTCAGTGGCTGCCGCATTCTGCCTTGCATTCTGCATTCTCCTTCACTACTACTCCGTCTAGCTCAGTGATTACAAAGAGAACGGTTCTATCCCAAATAGGTCGTCAGTTCGATCCACTAGGTTTCGTGGCTCCATGTATGTTTTATGCCAAATGTTTCATGCAGGAACTTTGGGCTCGCCAGTTAGACTGGGATCAAAGCTTGCCCTTGGATCTCGAGGCTCAGTGGCAATTATACGTCAAGGAACTTCCATTATTGACGAATTTAAAACATGAACGGCATGTCAAGGTAGTGCATCATACCTACTGTCAGATTTTAGGTTTCTGTGACGCCTCGACTCTTGGGTATGCTGCTGTTGTTTATCTTCGAACTAGGAATGCGGAGGGTGACGCTAAAGTCAGTTTAGTCATTGCAAAATCTAAAGTCGCGCCTTTAAACACCGTCACCATCCCTCGTCTGGAACTCATGGCTGCACACTTGCTAGGCAAAGGCTTTGCTTGCTAGGCTTATCAAGTACGTCCAATCCATTCTACACAATCGACTTGAGATCAATGAAACATTGTTGTTCACGGATTCTTCCGTCGTGCTTGCCTGGCTCAATACTCCCAGCTACACACTCAAAACATTTGTGTCCACTAGGGTGTCCAAAATCAACGTCAGTGTGCCCAGTGAATGCTGGTATCATGTTAGTGGTGTATCGAATCCAGCTGATATTTGCTCTCGCGGCGCGTTACCATCCGTATTGCTAGCGACACACGAATGGCTCAACGGCCCTGACTGGCTCAATCTTGACCCGATACAGTGGCCAATCAAAACAATGAGTGAATTCCGTGACTGCAATCCTCCTGAACTTAAGTGTCCCACCAAGACGGTCCTCGTTTCCACTGAAACAACAGATGATTCACTTTACAATATCACAGAAAAGTATTCTAGCTTCACTAAATTGCTCAACATTGTTGCTCGGTGTTACCAGTTCATCCATAATTGCAGATCAGCTGTTCAGAAGCGTAGATCACTCTCGGTCACTGACCTCAGACAGGCACATGATATTCTAGTCAAATCAGTCCAAAAACATCATTTCTCGAATGACATATTAACATTATCAAAGGACGGTCACTGCAGTCAATCCTTGAGAAAGCTCAACCCTTTCATAGATTCCAACTGTTTCCTGAGGGTGGGGGGTCGACTTTCCCAATCGGATCTAACTTACGAAAAGAAGCATCCGCTTCTCCTTCCAAAGAAATCTAATTTCACAAGTATCTTAATCGATCACTTTCATAAACTTCATTTACACGTGGGCCCACGCACTCTTCAAAGTTTAATCAATCAAAAATATTGGATAATTTCAGCGCGTAGTGCTATTCGATCACGTACAAGTAAATGTATGTCTTGCTTTAAGGTGTCTCCTTCAAATCGACAACCTATAATGGGTGAACTGCCTAAGTTCCGCACTCAAGATATTCATGTCTTTCACACTGTTGGTGTCGACATAGGCGGACCTTTTCCTACCAAGGAGTCAACTCGTAGAAACGCTCACGTATCCAAATCCTATTTGTGCGTATTCGTGTGTTGTGCCACACGAGCGGTACATTTAGATGTCTTATCTTCTCTGAGTACCGAGTGTTTTCTCGCATGTTTCGACCGTTTTACGGCGAGAAGAGGTTTATGCTGTTCCATTGTGTCCGACAACGGCACCAATTTTGTCTCAGCTGGCAAACAGCTAAAAGAAGTTACTGAATTCCTTAATACTGATTCGGAAAATCTATCCAGAGGCTTCGTCTCTCGTGGAATTAAATGGAGACACAACCCTCCGACAGGAAGTAACTTTGGTGGACTTTACGAATCTGTGATTAAATCTGCTAAACTACACTTAAAACGTGCCGTGGGTACTAGGGCTCTATCTTTTGAAGAACTAGGTACGGTTTTCTGCCGAGCTGAAGCTGTGCTCAACTCAAGGCCCCTCTGTGCTTTGTCGAGTGATCCTAACGAGTTTGAGGTTCTAACTCCTTCACACTTCCTCATAGGTAGGGAACTCCTATCGGTTCCAGAGCACGACTTAACTGATTTGTCCGGTTCTAGACTGAATCGTTGGCAGCTTGTCCAACAAATGTCACAACAATTCTGGAAACTTTGGAGACGAGACTACTTGCATACATTACAACAACGGCAAAAGTGGTTGACCAACTGTCGAAATCTCAATATCGGTGATCTTGTCCTTTTAAATTCTGATGCACCATCGCTTCAATGGGTTTTAGCTCGAGTTTCCAAATTGCATAGTGGGCCGGATGGGGTCGTGCGTGTAATAAGTGTACGCACTGCCAATAACCACGAGTTTACTCGTCCTGTTTCAAAGGTGAGTCCTCTCCCGTTGGATCAGGACTCAGAATAGTTCTTTATTGTATAATTCTAACCGTCATTATGTAAATTCTTGTTTATGTATGACTTCCTATTACTTATTCTTTATTCAATATAAAAATACAGTCCACTTGCTATATTATATTTATCTATATAAATCAAATACCTTACACACACAAACACACATCAATTCTTATGGTTAATTATTGCATAATTCAAAGTTCAACTAATTCAAACCTCACTTATCCTGGTATCGTAACTGGGAAATCCTTGCGGATTTCGGTGGGGGGAAATGTTGGGTTTATTTCTTACTGGCTTGATTTGAAACGAACCATCTTTCCCGCCTCAACGCGCTCGACCAATCAGACGCGTGGAAATCTACCGCGCTCCGAACGAATGAACGATCGCGCCACCTTGAGAGACATCTTGAAGAAAACGCGTGCGCGGCTCCGTAAAATATTAAGAAAACTCTGGAAATTACTTATTAAAAACTGTGGAAACTGTCTAATCCTCTTGTGCTAAGTGCTGTGAACCTCTGTAAATCAATGAGATTTTACCAATAGAGACGTCATACTGATTATAAAGAAATAAAAACATGGCGATATTTTACATGAGCGGCTAGCTGGGTGACGGCCAATGTCAGTCTATGACAGCAGCTAGATAGAGTGAAATGGGGAAAAATGGGTACCTATCAGGCAGCATGAAGAAAATAAACAGTAAATTTTCAATATAAAAATGTTTATTTACAAATAATAATATTATTTTGTTTCACTATCACTTCACTATCACTAAAGTTGAGAACAAATAGTTGAGTATGTTGTTGGCATTTGGCATCCATTCATCTTCTCGTCTTTGGGTTCTAACCACTTGTACCCATTTTTCTTTAATTCCGTCTTTATGAAATCTAAAACAAAATAGAAGTTAATGATGAAAGGCAAATGTTATATTTATCTAATAACAATGATATTCTAGTAAACAGTTATGTTGTGAGCGCACAATCGTGAAGACTTGAAAACGGCCCAATTGGGCCGTATAGCCTTTAGTCTGCAACACGCATGGCGACGAGCGATACGCTGCTACGAATTTAGATAAAAATTGTAAAAATGCCATCGTGCGTGTTCAGAAAGTGTACCAATTATGATACCAAAGTAAATAAAACACAAGGGATCTCATACCACATGTAACTACGCAATATACTTCGATTTATTTATTTTTTTTTTTTCTTAATATTCTGATATTTGGAGGATAAAAAAGAAAGAAATGGGAAATGCATTTTTGTCGTGAGTACGACAACGACGCGTGAACTCTAGAGTCCAGACATAGAACAACACTATCTGTCTCTTTTTTTCTTATTGGTTTTATCCAGCTATCCCTTTTGTGTCGTTTTGACTTGAAGTGAAATGTAGAATGGATAAAAAGGTGTGGTGCCGCTGCTGCGCGAAACACTTTTTTCGGTGGTTTTGTAGGTGTATAACATATCTGTTTATTAGAATATCATTGTCTACTATGGATAATATTGGACACCAGTGGTGAAAAATAATATGTGATATTCGAATAATATATTAGGCCAGGCCCCGTATGGCCATATCACCCCAACATCCTCTAGCGTCGTTCGAACTGACAACACCGCGCGCCATTATCTCGTTTTCTCTATCACTCATAAATGCTACACGCTACTTGTCTCTTTCGTGTAGGTGACAAAGCGGCAACAGCGCGGCAGTCATTTTTGAGTAAAATTAAATTTATGATTTTCCATTTTAAATAGAATAAACAGTACTTACAAATGAAGAGACACATCCTTCTTGATTTTTACAGCCGGCCCAGTATAAGTATTGCACTTTCTGAACACACAACCAATGAGATTTTACCAATAGAGACGTCATACTGATTATAAAGAAATAAAAACATGGCGATATTTTACATGAGCGGCTAGCTGGGTGACGGCCAATGTCAGTCTATGACAGCAGCTAGATAGAGTGAAATGGGGAAAAATGGGTACCTATCAGGCAGCATGAAGAAAATAAACAGTAAATTTTCAATATAAAAATGTTTATTTACAAATAATAATACTAAGTATGTTTTTTTTGTTTCACTATCACTTCACTATCACTAAAGTTGAGAACAAATAGTTGAGTATGTTGTTGGCATTTGGCATCCATTCATCTTCTCGTCTTTGGGTTCTAACTACTTGTACCCATTTTTCTTTAATTAATCCGTCTTTATGAAATCTAAAACAAAATAGAAGTTAATGATGAAAGGCAAATGTTATATTTATCTAATAACAATGATATTCTAGTAAAGAGTTATGTTGTGAGCGCACAATCGTGAAGACTCGAAAACGGCCCAATTGGGCAGTATAGCCTTTAGTCTGCAACACGCATGGCGACGAGCGATACGCTGCTACGAATTTAGATAAAAAATTTAAAAATGCCATCGTGCGTGTTCAGAAAGTGTACCAATTATGATACCAAAGTAAATAAAACACAAGGGATCTCATACCACATGTAACTACACAATATATTTCGATTTATTAATATTTTTCATTTATTTTCTTAATATTCTGATATTTGGATGATAAAAAAGAAAGAAATGGTAAATGCATTTTTGTCGTGAGTACGACAACGACGAGTCCAGACATAGAACAACATTATCTGTCTCTTTTTTTCTTATTGGTTTTATCGAGCTATCCCTTTTGTGTCGTTTTGACTTGTAGTGAAATGTAGAATGAATAAAAAGGTGTGGTGCCGCTGCTGCGCGAAACACTTTTTTCGGTGGTTTTGTAGGTGTATAACATATCTGTTTATTAGAATATCATTGTCTACTATGGACAATATTGGACACCAGTGGTGAAAAATAATATGTGATATTCGAATAATATATTAGGCCAGGCCCCTTATGGCCATATCACCCCAACATCCTTTAGCGTCGTTCGAACTGACAACACCGCGCGCCATTATCTCGTTTTCTCTATCACTCATAAATGCAACACGCTATTTGTCTCTTTCGTGTAGGTGACAAAGCGGCAACAGCGCGGCAGTCATTTTTGAGTAAAATTAAATTTATGATTTTCCATTTTAAATAGAATAAACAGTACTTACAAATGAAAAGACACATCCTTCTTGATTTTTATAGCCGGCCCAGTATAAGTATTGCACTTTCTGAACACACAACTACCTTATTTGTTTAATTTCCTATAGCAAACTCCCTTTAGACGTCAGTTCGCGTCGCGACCAGACGCAGGACGTGCGCTGGACAGACTGAAGTCACACAAGCTGGTCAGCTTGTGTTTGCATTGCCACGCTGACGTCGGTAAAACGTATCTACCTCAGTATTATATATAACATCATTGCACACAACTGCCTTATTTATTTAATTTCCTATAGCAAACTCCCGTTAAACGTCAGTTCGCGTCGCGACCAGACGCAGGACGTGCGCAGGACAGACTGAAGTCACACAAGCTGGTCAGCTTGTGTTTGCATTGCCACGCTGACGTCGGTAAAACGTATCTACCTCAGTATTATATATAACATCATTGCTGTAAATGGATTCCTGGTCCCGGGACAGCGCAAAGCGGTGAAAAGACGTCGGTAAGTTTCTTCCATATCAAGCCAGCATTTTTGTTCATAAATTCAAAATTAAAGCTATCGAACCACACAAATATTAACTTGTAATTTTCATGTTGTGACACTTACGTCAAGCGTCAAATTGTCAAACTCTCAGTTTCTGCTTAGTCTATGATATTTACTTTTTGGTTTGTAAAATTTAAATTATTTTTATCAATATGTGTTTAGCCATTATATTTTGTAGATTATTACGATTGTTTACTAAATAACTTAATATTAAATTATATTATAAAATTCTTAACGCACTCGTGGATATGTCCTGGCCGACTACACTTGTCAGATGAGATGATGGCCACACTAAGAAAACTAATATTTAAAAAATTAAAAGAAGAAGACTACTTTGGAGAAACGAGCTGACGGACGGAAAAAAAAAGGTGGACGATTGGATCTGATTTGATGAGTATCAGAGAGCAGCTTGGTTTTCGCTGTGAGATTCTAAAACTGCCCAGGGGATCCAGCTAAAGATTCCCCTGGGACTTCTACTCCCTATGTTCGGAAGCTTACTACGTGCCTGTCTGTCTACTGGTCTCGCAGGGCTGTCCTACGTCTGGCCCTGAGTTCTGCACTGCCTTGCTGCTGAGCTGTCCTGGTGAACTCTGAGATCTGCGCTGCCGCCGTTTCTACTGCTTCAGAGCTGAACTTCAAGGTTGCTCCGGTATCGACCTGCTACCCTGACGCCTGCTCCCGTGATTTCTAACTGTGAACTATAAAACTATAGAGTGCGTGGTAGGTAGTTTTTTTATATATGGTAAGTTGTCCCACATTGAACCAGGTAAATTTCGGAAGCTCATAGCATCACTGTTTACGCTTCGAAGCGTTCAAGATTTTGTGTGTAGCTGGGGAATTTATTTACCTAAAAATGTGCAATTATGAATTTTCAAGTTTCGTGTTACTTTCAGAATAATAAAAGTTTTTGTGAAAAATGAGATTTGATTCAATGTGTACTCTAGGTCGTGCACAATGAACCAGGGTATTTTTCACATTGAACCACCTTATTTCACATTGAACCACCTCTTATTTAGTATACATTAATGATCAACTTTTTAGCAAATGACTTGTTAAAATAATAAAATATCATTTTCATAATCACTTAGTGTTTATTGTGAGCTTAATCTTTAACACAATTATTATCAGTCTTAAAAATCACAAGAAATGTTCTATCATAATAATAAAATATAAGAATTATTGAAATTTAACAACTTAAGTACTGTTACATAAAGAAAATAATTGAAAAGTTATTTTTTAACAATTAAAGTAACTGAATAAAATTACACATCTCATTCAAAATGATTTTCATAATTGGGTATCATTATTTTGTCGACAAGATCCTCATCAGCAACGTTCAAATTTTGCACTACATAACGGCGTAAGGTGGGATAGGCAATGTTGAAAGTTTTAGCAGCTTTTCGGATGCTTTCACCTGACCTATGCATCTTTAACGCTTTTTAAGCATATTGGAAGCTGAATGTCCGCCTCTTTTCCTCTCTAAAACTTTTTTCCGTGCCATTCTGAAACAAATCTCAACAGTTATTAAGTATGACTTCCCGTAGATGTCATAAAAAGTGATGGAAGGATAGGTACCTACCTACATAAGGCCATAGAATTGTCAAGCAATGAACTGAAAACCTGTTACCTACGTATTTTAGCATTCATTATTAAATATTATATTTCATGCTTTAAAAGCCTAAACGGGTTTTTTTACTCTGTCTAGCCCCTATTGAGAAAGTACTTAGGCGTAATTATATCAATAAGGTAAGTATAACTTGTTTTATTTCAAAAAAGCACTAAGCAGTGGTTAAATGTGTACTGCCAAAAAATCGTAGGTGGACACATTGAACCATGGTTAATAGTGTACCTCTGAAAGGTGGTTCAATCTGAGACACACCACGTTTTCATAACTAACCTCAAAATTTAAATGATAAAGCAAAAGCATAACGAAACAAATCGTGGTGCATTGGAAAGCCAAATTACCCTAGTATTCGATGTAAATATGAAGAGATCGATATTTAACACAGGAAAAACATTAAAAATAAAAGAAACATTGTCGCAACCAATTCAATTCCCCGTACTTCCGGACGCCGCCGCGCATGTCCTCCCTCTCGCTTTAACGACTATGCACTAGAGGCATAAGAGAGAGAGAGAGCAATAACGCAACCCCGCCGTTTACGCGCCTCCGACGCGGGAGTTTTAGTCGACGCATAGCCACGCTTGAAGGCACACGGAACTTTACGAACCGCCGCCGCGCGCCGACACTCGCCCGAGCTCCTAACCGGCACGCGTGATTTCCTTTTATCGGTTTGTTTGTACAACAGTTCCCGTGATAATCATTTTAGTGTAACCTTTACCTACTTATTTACCGTGATTATACGACATTTCGTTACACAAGTGTTTGATTCCCAATCCGCTTCAATCCATTAGAATATGAACACAGTTTACGAAAGATGGCGCCCAACGTGGGGCCGAATGCCACAGTTCCTGTGAAAACTGTGCAGTGAAAGAACTTTGTGTGTGTAAAACTGTGAACTTATTAGTGATCGTGTAACAATGCCGAAGACACGGGGTAGGAAATCCCTCAATGGTTCGCATGACGATGAACTCAACGACAGCGTCACGCTGTCGCGCGATAACTTTACCGCTCTGTTATCAACGATTCAGCAATCGAATGCGGAAATCTGTGAGCGCATGTTACAGCGCTTGTCGACATTCACGTCCCCTCTGACCGCTCAGTCTCCGGCGCCAGCGCCAAGTGCGGCAGAGAAGACCGGCAATTTCTCACGATGCTCGTCCAGATTCTCCGGAGCGGCGAAGGAAAACGTCGAAACATTCATCGATGCCATTGAAGCATTTAAAGAATGCACGAACATCATTGATGATGTCGCTATTCGAGGCATGTCTATGCTACTTACCAGCGATGCAGCAACCTGGTGGCAGAGTATCCGCGCGGAGGTCACATCCTGGGAAGATGCAATACAATACCTTCGTGACGCGTACGGCGACCGCCGTCCTGAATATAAAATATACCGGGAGCTATTCAGAGACGAGCAGGATGAAGACGAACGAACAGATATCTTCGTAGCGAAGAGTCGCGCCCTCCTAACACGCCTACCATCAAATGACCTGTCGACCAAGGTACAACTTGATATGATTTACGGCCTTTTACACCGGAAAATCCGTAAAAGATTACGACGCGAAGAAGTCAGTAATTTTTCCGAGTTGCTATCCAAATCTAGAATTATCGAAGATTCCCTAAACGAATCGACAAAGCGAGAATCGCAAAACACCGCATCCATTGCTTCGAGTACGAAACGCAGCGCAACCGAAACGCCTACTCAGCCCGCAATGAACAACGCGCGAACGTTAAACTCCGCTGCAAGCGTGAGACCGGCGCACGGGGCAGCCATCACGCCACGCGGCGGCGGCGGCGCTCCGCCCACCGCCGCGCGCCCGCAGGACTCGCACGCGCAAGTTCCGGATGAGACGCGCGCGCATCACATGCGCGTGCCACCGCCGAAACACCGCGCGATGAACGCGCACCAGCGTCATCGAAACAACAACGACCGTTTTGTGCGTATTGTAAACACTACGGACACAAGCGCGACCAGTGCCGTAAGTTGGCGGACAAAGGTGAGTCAGCTGTTGATTCTAATAATTCGGTTTCGTGTTACAAGTGCGGATCTAAAAATGTTACTCGTGAAACTTGCAAAAAGTGTAACAACGAATCAAGTTTTTATAGTTTTGATAGTACTCTGCAAACTTCGGGACCAAAGTACACTCAAGGACTAAAGTCAAATCGCGAAAATATTGCGTGTTCCGAAAAGTATAATCGCTTAAAGAAGTGTAAACAATATTGTGAAGATTTGAATTACACAACTTCTAGTTTTAAAAATTTGGATGCAAATGTTTGTTGTGTCGTTCAAGAAAATAATAACTGGTCTCGTGATAGTTCGAGTGAGCCTGTGTCCAGTCAAGTTATTTCTAATAATAATAATTGTTATTCTGTACAGAGTAATATTCCGGACAACGATTTGTCGAACGATCACATTGCCAGCTGCGAGGTCGATAATACTAACGACCGTCTATGTAATTTTTCAGAAAATGATTATTTTTGTTATGATGACGCCCTTAATGTAAAGAGGCGTAAGGACGATTTTTGTACTTTTTCGGAAAATCGTAAGGTTTATTGTAATAACGATTGTAACGCGTTAGAGGTTACGAACCATGTTTGTGATTATTCGAAAGATGATAACTTTTCTAATAATAATCCCCTCGGAGTAAAAGGGTGTAACTGCCGATTTTGTATTTTTTTGCAAAATGATGTATTTTGTTGTAATGATGTTTCTATGGATGTGTTAAATATTAATATGGTGTGTAGTGACACATGTGTAGAGAACGCGCGCGCCGGTAGGAGCTCCGACAGAAAAGTTTTGCGGCCTATTTTTGATATTAAAATTTTAGGCGCGTCGGGGACCGCGTTAGTCGACACCGGTGCCAAACATTGTATTGCGGGCCATACACTGCACACCCTCCTCTGTCGAAAGGGACACCCTCTTGAACCGGCGCGAAGACGTATCAAGCTTGCCGATGGACACGCTCGCGACGTAGACGTGCTCATGACTACTCTTGACGTGCACTTAGAGGAGAAGGTCATTAGGACTCCTTTTCTTATCCTCCCTGAGGCGCGTAACAATGAAACGTTGCTCGGCATGGATTTCTTGTTTGCAGCCGAGGTAGTCATGGATTTTTCTCGGGAATGCTGGTATTTCTCTAACAACAGCCGCGTTCAGTACATGATGCGTTTTGAACCTTCCTTTTCACCAGAGCTATCTTGTTCCTCTGCTGACGTACTCAGGGATGACGAAGGTACATTGTTGAACCCACCTGACCGGAACCTGCTGGCGCAGACCTTGGTTACCAATACGGACATTTTCCAGCTAGGGGGAGAGCCTACCCCTTTTGCTGAGCACCGTATCGACACAGGTGAGCACCCTCCTATCTATGTACCTCCGTACCGATTGACCCCTGCCAAAAAGGAGCTGATGCGTCAGGAGATTGAAAAGATGCTGAAGGACAACGTCATTGAAGAGTGTGAGTCTGCATGGTGTTCACCAGCTCTCCTGGTTCCTAAAGCGAATGGCAGCACCCGCTTCTGCGTAGATTACAGACGCCTTAACGCCGTGACCAAAACGGACCATTACCCGATGACTTTGATTGATGAATTATTACGGTCAACAAAGAGGAATTGTTATATGAGTACTCTGGACCTGAGATCCGGCTACTGGCAGGTTAGTGTTAATGAGCAGGATAGAGATAAAACCGCATTCATTAGTCCATTGGGAACCTTTCGTTTTAAACGCATGCCCTTTGGTCTCAAAAACGCTCCGGCGACCTTTCAACGGCTAATCGACCGTCTGCGCTCCTGTTCATCCCAATGTTACGATCCTTGCGTATTTAGATGACCTGCTGATCATATCTGAAGGTTTCCAGCAGCATCTCCAGGATCTCCAGTCGGTATTCAGTCGGCTTCGCGAATTCAAGTTGCGAGTCAACCGGGAGAAGTGCGTTTTTGCTAGGGAAAGTGTCAAGTATCTGGGGCACATAATTACCCAGCAGGGCGTCTCACCCGACCCTGAAAAGATTCAAGCGGTACTAGACATGAAAGAACCAAACAACTTGAAACATCTACGTACATTTTTACAAACTTGTTCCTGGTTCCGGAAATTTATCCCGAATTTCTCCTCTGTAGCCGAGCCACTTACAAGGCTAACAAGAAAGCATCAGACCTGGACCTGGGGTTCAGCTCAGACCACTGCTTTTAGCGAGCTGAAACAGCTTCTTACCTCAGCGCCAATCTTAATCCAGGCTGACTTTAATCACCTGTTCATCCTCCGCACTGATGCGAGCAATTATGCCGTCGGAGCCGTTTTACTCCAGGGGGAGGACAAGGAAGAAAGACCCATTGAATACGCCAGCCGTCTTCTGAACGCTGCTGAGCGTAACTATTATACAACCGAACGAGAGGCCTTAGCGGTAGTGTGGGCGGTGGAGCGGTTTAGATGTTACCTAGATGGACATCCGGTGATTATTGGTAGCGACCACCAACCACTTCGCTGGCTGATGACGCTAAAGTCTCCTCCAGGTCGTTTGGTGAGGTGGGCCCTCAAGTTACAATCATTCGACATTCAGTATCAGTACACTCCGGGAAAAGCAAATGTAGTGGCAGATACACTGAGTAGACCGATCTGCTCCCAAGATACCCGTGACAGTTGCGGTATTTGCTCAGTGATAATTGATTTACCCACTAAGAGCCCTGCAGAGTTAAGGCAGGAACAGCTTGCCGACCCGGAGGTTGACAAAATCATTAAAGAGATAGAAAGTCCAGACGAGGTGGCATCTCGTAGGTGGACGGAGCGCGGTTACCTGTTATCACAAGGAGTACTATACCGGTATAATCCAGACTCAGATAGCGAGGCTCCTCAACTTGTTATTCCAATTTCACTCCGTCCAGAGATTTTGAAAGAATGCCACGATTCGCCTCTTGCGGGACATTCTGGAATCGATCGTACTTACCACAAGATCGCCCAGTCCTATTATTTTCCCGGGATGCGAAGAATCATTACAGATTATGTGAAAGCCTGTGTCGATTGTCAACGATATAAGGCTACCAATGACAAACCCCCTGGACTACTACAGACACCCGTGCTGCAGCAACGGAATGAGGTCCTAGCTGTAGACCTCTTCGGTCCGTTACCTGAAGGAGAGAACGGAGAGAGATGGATACTTCTAGTTGAAGACACCGCCACACGTTGGGTTGAGCTCTACGCCCTTCAGGAAGCGACTGCTGAAGCCTGCGCCCGTACTCTTACCTCGGAATACTTTCTCAGATACGGCTTACCGCGTAGGGTCATATCTGATAACGGCGTACAGTTTGTGGGGGCAGTCATGCAACAATGTATGTTCATCTTAGGGATTAAACAAAACTTCGTGCCACTTTATCATCCAGAGGCAAACCCCGCCGAGCGCAAGAATCGGGACCTCAAGACGCAGCTCTCACAACTCGTGGAGAATGACCATTGCTCCTGGCCTGCGAAACTCCCAGTGATTCGTTTCGCTATGAATAGCGCAGTATGTAGAACCACTGGTGCCACTCCCGCATATCTTATGTTTGCCAGAGAAATGAGGTCCCCCACAGAAACTCGGCATGATTTGAGGGCGATCCTCGATAAAGAGAATTTTCTTCCTCAAATCACTCCGTACCTGAGATCTTTTATCGACTCCTTATCTGCAGTTCGTGAACGAGTCGAATTACAGCAAGATCAGTCTAAGAAGGTTGCTGATCGATCCCGTCGACCTAGTCCAATGTACGTGTCGGCGCCTCACATATGCGTGGACAACCGCGGGGAGGGCGCGGGGCGCGGCGTACCGAACCCGGCTACGCGAGCGCTGCTGCGCGCCCTTCCACTCACTGAGCTCACAGACGTCGACCACTCCGGGCATTTCTTTGTACGATCTTCACAAGTTGAATTGATGTTAATTTTGGTATTACACCTGTTCACTATTCGTCAAGTTTCATAATGCGTTTTGTTCGCGCTTCTTAAATTCAAATTTTCCCGCCGACTACGTGTTCTCGGTGGTGTCGAGCGAACAACCAATCAGGGCGCCGTTTAGCGCATGCGCTTAACAGTGTCCTGGGACCGCCAACTCAATTAGAGAATGAACGGAACGCGCGCCCACGCCGCTCGATGGTGTAAAAACTTTTTAACCAAAACCCCTTTTAAAAAGACTGAAGATCAACCGAATTCTATTGTGCCTGGATTGTGTAAGGTGCGATATTCCCGCGGGAGTGTGTGGGACTATCGATTCACGCCGTACTCTCATTGAAATACGGTGTGGTGCATTCGCCGGCCGGCGGCAACCGCGTGCTCCTGAAGCTTCGGGACGTCAGAGGATTCGTTGGCGTGAACATCAAGGTAAGCGCACGTACTTGCTTGGTTTGCCAGCTCAGAACCACCCCTTCTTCATTTTATTCGGCGGGAACTTCTAGCCCAAAATTTATACGTAAGTCGTTCCCGAACACAGAGTGCCGTCAAGAGACCTTCGGCAGGTCTGCGTCGTCACAACACCTATATATATACAGTCCACTACTTTTATTGCAAAGTCCCACCGAGTCTATTCATTGGTCCTACGATTGCCGTAAATAATTACCGGTATTGCCGTAATTAACGCCGTCAACATCATCGGTCGTCGTGTTCACCTGTGCGGACTTTGACCGCGCACGAACGCCACGCGGTACGACCACGAAGATTGAAGCGAAGAAGTCGTTCCCGAAGCAGCCTGCATCGTCATCGTGGGAGCTCATGTCATACTTACGGGAGTATAATATGTACTGTATTTGAGTGAGTCCGTTCCAATTAGTTATTTTTCTGTTTTCTTTTCATGCCGAAAAAATCGTCTTTCTATCTTCTCATCTTTTATATTCATACAGTGTTTCAAAATTAGTGCTTTCCCATTATTATCCATATCACTGCTTGTAAAACACGCATATTTTGTAGCAAAACGCGTGCTAATTAGCTGATTTGCACGACGTTAACACGTGTTGACCGCTTGACCTTGACAGTGATTCTCGAATCCTTTCACTTATTATACGTACAGCTGTTTTGTCGTTTTTTATCTATTAAGCTCATTAGCGTTAGTGCGTACAGCTGTTATTTTTTACTCAACAATGTCAGATAACGTAAAAACATTGATCAAGAAACGTAGTTCAATTAAATCGAAGCTTACTATTTACAGCAACTATTTAAATTTAATAAAAAGTAGTTCCGCAGTTTCTGAGTTGCAACGTTTAGATTTAGAGGAGCGTTTTAATAAATTCGAAAACTTACACAGCGAATTTGACGCCTTTCAGACACAGATCGAAGTGCTTTCCGATGACGACGAGTCTGCGTTGGCTGAGCGTGAGGACTTTGACCGTCAGTTCTTCAACCTGGTGGCACTCACGCGCAGCTTGCTCGGTGTCTCGGCCAGCAGTGCAGCGTCGGAGGCGGGCTTCAAAGATGCTGACTCAGGTGCACATATTTCATTTAGGAATTCTTTTGTTCGTTTGCCAAAGATAGATTTGCCTCATTTCGATGGGAACTACCAATGCTGGCTTGAGTTTAGGGATACCTTTGGGTCATTAATTCACGACAACACTAGCATAAGTGACGTCAACAAGTTCCACTACTTGCGAGCTTCACTCCAAGGAAACGCGGCTTTAATTATTAAAAATATAGATTTTAAAGCCGACAATTATAAATTAGCGTGGGACCTGTTGTGCGAACGGTACAATAACGACCGTCTATTAGTGAACAACCACTACCAAGCATTGTTTGATGCCGAACCAATAACAAACGAGACAAGCGTTTCCATCAGAAACCTTGTCAACATTATCAATAAAAATATTAGGGCACTTACAACATTAAAAAGGCCCACTCAATATTGGGATGATATTATTATTTATTTCATGGTCAAAAAATTAGATACAACAACAGTACGTGTATGGGAAGAGCATAGAAACACTTTTAAAGAAGATCCGACTTTAACAGAATTTTGTTCATTTTTAAGCAGGAAAGCGGACTGGTTAGAGTCAGTGGAGTCCAATCACGGTACTACTGACAGGAATACTGTTCTCGCTTTGAACAATAGCCTTAATTCCGACAAAGCTGATTCTAAGCCTAACCAAACAAATAAAAAACTAGATAATCCTAAAATTAATAAAAACAGTAAATGTCCACTTTGCTCCCAAGCACATACATTATTTAAATGTGAATCTTTTAGAAACTTGTCCATAGAAAATCGTTTACAAAAGGCAACACAATTTAAAGTGTGTATTAATTGCTTACGCTTTGGACATAATGTAAACAAATGTAGATTTTCACATTGCAAATATTGCACAAAAAAACACAACACGCTTTTACATTTAGAATCAAACGAGCCCAAACTTGCTTCCAATCCATTGCCTTCTGCCATGCCTTCTGCTTCACCTTCTTCAAATGTGTCGCTTTCAGCCAATTCCATGCAGCTTGCTACTTCTGCGCATGTATTACTGTCCACAGCGATGGTGAACGTGACTGGCGTGACGGGTAAGAAGTACACTGCGCGCCTACTACTGGACAACGGCAGTACGGCGAACTTTGTTACGCAGAGCTTGTCAGAGAAGCTGGGTTTGTTACGACGCGGTACGAGCACCAAGGTAACGGGTATTAACAATCACATATCCACCAGTACACAGTCTTGTCACCTCTCAATAGAGTCTTTATGCTGTGCCTTTACTGTCGATATCGAGTGTCATATTTTGCCTGAAATCACAAAGGTTCTACCGTCATCATTCGTACCTATTAAACACGTCCCTATTCCTCCAGGTCTTCAGCTAGCAGACCCGAACTTCAATGTTCCGTCGGTCGTAGACATCCTGGTAGGGGCTGAAGTTTTCTGGAATGTCTTAGGTAGCAAAACAATAGACTTAGGGAAAAACCTACCTAAATTATGCGAGACCAAGTTAGGATGGTTAGTTTCAGGTAGTATTTCGCGCCAATCATGTTTTTCCGCTAATCTTTTTTGCCATCATTCCAATGTCACTCCCGACCTCACTTATTTTTGGGAGCTTGACAACGTCGCTTCAAAACATTCACTCTCACTTGAAGAGAGAATGTGTGAGCAATCTTTTGCTCAAACCACTGTTCGTAATGACAGTGGGGGATTCGTCGTCACTATGCCTTTAAAAGGGGATCCTAGTACATTAGGTCATTCTTTTACTAATGCTAGAAATCGTTTTCTTTCCCTTGAACGACGATTTAAACGCGATCCATTATTTCATAATAAATATAACGAGTTCATGAGAGAATATGAGCGCCTATGTCATATGACGTTAGACTCAGACTGTTCTTCTCCACCAGAAAACTCCATGAATAAATATTACATTCCACATCATGGAGTTATTCGCAGTTCTAGCACCACTACACAACTACGCGTAGTATTCGACGCATCAGCTTCGACCAGTTCGGGCGTGTCGCTTAACGACATTCAGATGGTCGGTCCCGTAGTTCAGGATGATCTGTTTTCCATTTTAACACGTTTTCGTCAGCATAGGTACGTGGTCTCAAGTGACGTAGAGAAAATGTACAGGGCCATTGAGTTAAATCCAGTTCAAAGACCTCTTCAAAAAATAATTTTCAGGTATGAACCTTCAGAACCTCTTAGGACATACACTTTGAACACGGTTACCTATGGTACCGCTTCTGCACCCTATTTAGCCACTAAGTGTCTTGTCAGTCTGGCTGATAACATTGAGGATAGTCGTGTCCAATGTGCCATACGACGTGACTTCTACGTTGATGACTTTCTTAGTGGAGGGGATACCATAGCTGATACTGTTGACATTTGTAAAAAGGTACATTCGGTTCTAGCATCTGCAAAATTCAATTTACGTAAATGGCGATCAAATAATTCTCAAATTCTCAAACAAATCACACATAGCAACGAGTTACATAATACTTTACATTTTTCTGAGCAAGGTCCAAACTCATCTCAATCTAAAACTTTAGGTCTTAATTGGGTTTGCGACTCAGATTCACTTACTTATAATATAAATATCACCTCCACTACAAAAGTCACCAAACGTCATGTCCTTTCTGTCATCAGTATGATCTTTGACCCACTAGGCCTCGTAGGTCCGTGCGTCGTCGAAGCAAAGATGATCATGCAGCGTCTATGGCTAGATAAATATGACTGGGATGACGAAGTATCGCTTGAAATCAAAAACCTTTGGTCTACATTTGAAGGCACAATAACAGCATTAAACAAATTAAAAATACCTCGTTGGGTTTTGCGTGAAGACTCTATTACGCATGAAGTACACGTCTTTACCGACGCGTCCGAGAGGGCGTATGGCGCTTGTGTGTACATTCGGTCTTGTAATGGCAGCGGATCCATAGGCGTACAACTTCTAGTCTCTAGAAATCGTGTAGCGCCCATCAAACCAACAACGATACCGAGGCTTGAACTTTGTGGAGCTTTGTTAGGTGCAAGGCTGTGTACTAAGGTTCAGGAATCACTTACAATGCCCATTCATAAATGTAGATTCTGGTGTGATTCAACCATAGTCCTGGGTTGGCTCTCTACTCCTTCAAATCAATTAAAGCCTTTTGTCAGACACAGAGTCAATGAAATACAGGAAAGTACATGTGGTCATACCTGGAGCTACGTACCTTCGAAGGACAACCTGGCGGATCTTGTTTCCCGCGGTCAAAGGGCTGACGTTCTCATAAACGAACCTCTGTGGTGGTCTGGACCCTCATTTTTACAGCATAGTGAAAATGAGTGGCCCAGCATGCCAAACACCGGGAAAGATAGTCTGCCGGAAGTAGTGACTCATTTAATTAGTGGTGATAGCAACAATCATTCATTCAGTAGTAATCATTCTGATCTTACCTTTCATTCATCAATCATTCATGATTTATTAGTAAAGTATTCTAGCCTAACAAAAATTCAAAATATATTTACATATGTACAACGTTTTATTTACAATGTAAAAATAAAAGTAAATTGTAATTTGTTAAAGTCTGGACAAAAATTACCACGCAAAAGTAGATTGCTTCCTCTGACACCGTTCATTGACAATCATAACATCATCCGCGTGGGTGGGAGGCTCGATAACTCCCCCTACGATTTTAAGGTAAAACATATTGTTTTATGCAGTAAGCACGTACTTACAAAACTTATATTTCAAATGCAACATTTAAAGCTTGTGCACGCTGGTCCACAGTTGTTATTGTCTCACATACGACAAACTTATTGGCCTCTAGGTGGCAGAAACTTGTCTAGGTTTGTCGTGAATAAATGTCTTAAATGTTTCAGACACAAGGCTCAGAACGTACAGCCTATAATGGGTCAACTACCGAGTTCAAGAACAAATCTTGAGTTTCCTTTTTTGAATTGTTATGTTGACTATGCTGGGCCAGTATTGGTGGCCAATCGTAAAGGCCGAGGATGCAAACTTACAAAATCCTATATGTGCATCTTTGTTTGCTCGGCAGTAAAAGCCATACATTTGGAGCTTGTCACCGACCTCACTACTGAGGCCTACATGGCCGCTTTAAATCGTTTCGTGGCGCGTCGTGGCAAGCCTCGAAGCATCACGTCCGATAACGGGACTAACTTCGTAGGCGCATCAAATGAGATGTGTAGGTTCTTGCAATCATCAAAAAATGTTGCATCTGAAATGGCGCAGGAAGGCATTGAATTCATTTTCACGCCTGCTTATAGCCCTCATTTTAATTCATTGGCTGAAGCTGCTGTAAAATCATGCAAGCATCATTTAAAACGGTTACTGCATCTTACTCACTTCACTTTCGAGGAGATGGCTACCTGTCTCACTCACATAGAGGCGGTGTTGAATTCACGCCCTCTTACTCCTCTTTCTTCTGACCCTAACGATTTATCGGCGCTTACTCCCTTTCACTTCCTAATTGGACGGCCATTCTCAGACTCCAAAGCGTTTGATTGCGTAAATCACGACACATTACTTTTGAAACTTGAGCATTACGGACTGGGTAAACTTGCACTTAGTTTGGTAAAATCTTATTTGAATGATAGACAACAACATGTTCAAATAAATGGTGTTAATTCACAGGGGTTAAAAGTAAAAATGGGGGTTCCACAAGGCTCAATATTGGGTCCTTTCCTCTTTCTAGTATATATAAATGATCTACCCTATTTACTGAAAAACCAACCTCAAAATATGGTGTTATTTGCTGATGACACTTCCCTAATTTTTAAGATAAATAGGCGGGCCCAAAATCTAGATGACGTGAATAATGCCCTACTTCAGGTCCAAAATTGGTTCACAGCAAACAATTTGGTATTAAATGAAAAAAAAACCAAATGCATAAGATTTGCTTTACCGAATGTTAAAAGTAGTGATTGTGATATAATATTGAATAAAGAGAAACTTGAATTCGTAGATAAAACGGTTTTCCTGGGGATTACGCTTGATTCAAGGCTACAATGGGGTTCTCATTTGACATCTCTTGCGGGGCGGCTAAGTTCAGCAGCCTTTGCCATTAGAAAAATCCGTCAGTATACTGATGTAGATACCGCTAGACTGGTTTATTTTAGTTACTTTCATAGTATAATGTCTTATGGCATTTTGCTGTGGGGACGGGCTGCTGATATTGAGTCTATATTTATTCTGCAGAAAAGAGCCATCAGAGCCATATATAATCTTCGTAGGCGCGATTCTCTAAGGGAACTGTTTAAGGATATTGGCATCATGACGGTACATTGTCAATACATCTACGAAAACATAATGTACGTCAGAAAAAATCTGCACCTTTTTGGTAAAAGGGGTGACAGACATAATTACAGTACTAGAAATAGGGACCAACTAGTCCAGCCAGGTTTCAGACTCGCTAAAGTAGACTCATCTTTCATGGGGTACTGTTTGAGATGCTATAATAAAATTCCACAAAGTATTCTTGAACTGAATGAGACGAAATTTAAAACATGCATTAAACGCACACTATGTAAGCAAGCATATTACAAGTTGAGCGATTATATCGATGATAAAAATGCTTGGCTCAATGCTGGTCCTGCTCCACATGGACAGGGGCGCATAAATTGATAGCATTAAATTGTATTGTTGGAGCTGCTGAAGATTGTACAACTATCTTTGCATTGTATAGAATCAATCTCTTTAGTATTATATAAATGCATAGCCCATATTGTGTGAGTACTATGTACTAGAAAGCTATCATTCACTGGAAACCTACGTCTTTTTTTGACTTGAATGTGCCCTGGCGGTTTGGAGTATGTCATGCTCACTCTATTGTCTCGCTGATGGTGGCGCATGTGTCGGATCATTTAGTTCCCTTCAAAATGGTTGAGTTGAATGGTGCTGATCCATGCGTCATGTCCGTGAACGGGCGCTGTCAGTTGTGACTGGTCATCTCTTGGTTGCCATGGCTTATTTGAATGAATTATTTTGAATTGTATTTTTTTTTTTTTGTTTGTGTTTTTTTGCTGTGGACACTTTTACCGTGCACATCTTGCTACATTGTTCTCACATAATATACCATCTCAACGTGAATGATGTAACCAAGATTTTGTAACAATATTCTGATTTAAAAGAGTGTCCATGGAGTTTCTTGCCCATTCTTCTCCATAGAGATCTACGCTAGGGAATGGGCAACTACAGTACTTTCACAGTTTTTATGTCTTGTGACTGGGACTGTAGCTACATTTAATTTTCATCTTTGTTTCGACAATTCAAAAGTGCCTGTAACTGGCTTACTTGAAATAAATGCTTTGATTTTGATTTTGATTTTGAATTCTTATCAGTACCATATCCTCAGTTGACTGAAGCCAACATCACGCGGCTGGATCGTTGGAAGCGGATTCAGCTCATCAGGCAACATTTCTGGGGACGATTTCATAATGAATATACCTCTCTGCTGCAGGCGAAATCGAAGTGGTTTGATTCCAGAGGTGAAGTGAAGCCGGGGTCATTAGTCCTGATCAAGGACAAGACGACGCCACCTCTGCTCTGGTCCCTGGGTCGGGTCACGAAGACCTATCCCGGCGTAGACGGGGTCACGAGAGTGGCTGAGATGAAGACGAAGCGGGGCACCATTCGCCGAGCTTTCAACTGCATCTGCCCCCTACCAGTCGAAGATTGAAGACTTCTCTTCAACCCGGGGAATATGTCGGCGCCTCACATATGCGTGGACAACCGCGGGGAGGGCGCGGGGCGCGGCGTACCGAACCCGGCTACGCGAGCGCTGCTGCGCGTCCTTCCACTCACTGAGCTCACAGACGTCGACCACTCCGGGCATTTCTTTGTACGATCTTCACAAGTTGAATTGATGTTAATTTTGGTATTACACCTATATATATACAGTCCACTACTTTTATTGCAAAGTCCCACCGAGTCTATTCATACGAGGTCGAAGATAAAGTTCTGGTCCGGTCACATGTACTGAGCCAAGGTAGCAAGGGCCTCACTGCTAAATTTGTGCCCAAACGAGATGGACCGTATATTATAACGGAGAAAGTGAGCCCTACCACCTATCTTATCTCTCCAATAGGGAATCCTGAAGAATCATTAGGAAAATACCATGCACAGGATTTAACGCTTTTTGTAGACAGTGGTACTGGCAGTGACGTACCACCTAATCCTGTCATTCCCAAGCGACGTCGCGGACGCCCGAAGCACAAGGGCAATGAGCAAGTCCAGGAACGAGGGCGTTCTCCTAGACTAGAGGGGGAGTCTGTCGCAACCAATTCAATTCCCCGTACTTCCGGACGCCGCCGCGCATGTCCTCCCTCTCGCTTTAACGACTATGCACTAGAGGCATAAGAGAGAGAGAGCAATAACGCAACCCCGCCGTTTACGCGCCTCCGACGCGGGAGTTTCAGTGGACGCATAGCCACGCTTGAAGGCACACGGAACTTTACGAACCGCCGCCGCGCGCCGACACTCGCCCGAGCTCCTAACCGGCACGTGTGATTTCCTTTTATCGGTTTGTTTGTACAACAGTTCCCGTGATAATCATTTTAGTGTAACCTTTACCTACTTATTTACCGTGATTATACGACATTTCGTTACACAAGTGTTTGATTCCCAATCCGCTTCAATCCATTAGAATATGAACACAGTTTACGAAAACATGCATTAAAAACTTACTTTTTTGTATACTTTTCACAAAAATGCTCCGCACTTGACCACCTTACGCGAGATCACCGCGCAAACTAGTGAGCAAACAGGACACCTATATGCCTCTCTTTTACTCACATTAGCATAGATCGACAACGTCGCATTTTGGAAATATAGCCGTGGTTAATTGTGGCTGCCTGGTTCAATGTGAGACACTCGACCCTAACTAGCTGTATTTTTTTTTCCCTAAATTAAATTTAATTGAACAAGTCTGCTTATCCTTTTAGACTATAGGAGCAAGTAGATTTTTTACAAATTGGCGCCCCCCGTAAAATCAACTCGAACCCACTCATTTATTTTCAAAATTCTAAAAAAACTAGCACTAGTATTTCTTTTTGGACTTCTTATTTGGCTTACTCTTTTGAATATTAACTAACTTATTTTTCTTCTTCAGCTCTCCTCTTGAAGACTCTTCTATTCAACTCAACTCTTCTACAACTAAACATCATCTAGGTATTCTTCACCCCTACACACTTATCGTTATCGAAAGATAATTGGCACCCTTTCGGCCTCTTGGGAGTGTTAATACAAATACTTCACTATCCTCCTAAACACTTATTATATATATTTATACATATTTCATCTGGGAATCATACCAAAACAAGTTTAGTTACGTGGGCTCTCAAAATATTGATATCGACTTGTTATTTGTCATCGGTTGCTAGGTAACAAACGGGCCATGGAGTATTATAGGCATGGAGTACCAGTCTTTGCGTGGTGGCAAAAAACTAGGTACTAAAGTTTATCAAACTTTGCGGTGGCAATCATATGTACTAAACTTTATGCCTTTGCTTTTTTTTGCCTTTGTTCCGAATTTTACCACCAACACAAATAACTTCTCCTTGGTTTACGATTTTTATTTTTTTAGGCTCTGTGTCTTACTTTTAAATTTTTAAACACTTTTGGACCATGCCCAGCACTCAGATCTTCTTGACGTTTTACTCGGAGCTTACCGGCTACTGTATTGCGGGAGCTGCCCTGACGTTTACTCGGAGCTTACCTACTGCTGCCCTTGACGTTTTACTCGGAGCTTACCGACTACTGTATTACGGGAGCTGCCCTGACGTCTACTCGGAGTTTACTGACTGCGGTGTTGCGGTTCTGACCTGACCCCTCTTTCTCTCCTTCCCTCTTAAACTCATTAAGTATTCCAAGTACGAACCAGATCCTTTAGACTCCAAGTTTATATTCTTTTACTTTTTTTTTTTGCTATCCCTCCCTATACTCGTACTTTTGCTATTTTCGTATTATACTTACGACTCATCTCTTTCTTCTTTCCTTCCTCTATAATAGAGTTCATTTCGATTTATTAAAACTCTATACTATTTTCTAATTTATTCATCGGTTCATAAACCATTAAAAGATTATTTTTAATCTTCCTATACAGGGTGGAATTTTGTAATGCCACCTGGAGGGAAAGTACTCTTAATACTGCAGATAGAAAATTTTACTCAAAGCAAACATTCCTTTATTTTTAAAAATAAATTAATCTGCATTCAAAGATTTTGAAAACTCGCGTGCCACACTCGGGAATCGAAGCGGCTAAATTGAAAAAAAATAACAACCTGTACTTTTATGGCACCAATCGATAGGGTCAATCATAAAGATCAAATCCCTCTAACAAACATGATAAATTAAATGAAAGGAAAACCATGAAATCTTAACTTATAAATTCAATGGGACAACATAACGCACTTTTACTCAAAGGTCCGATCCAATTACTTATGTTAGAACCTAATAAACAATTATCTTTTGAATACATTTATTGATTAAAATGAGAAGAACTATTTAGATAGGAAGATAACAATTTGCACAAACAAACACGTGCAAATTGAAATCTTTTTTCTTCAATTGTAAAGGTCCATCCTTTGAATAAAATTGCTTTATTGTAATAAATTTATCCCATTGAATTTATAACTTAAGATTTCATGGTTTTCCTTTCATTTAATTTATAATGTTTGTTAGAGAGATTTAATCCTTATGATTGACCCTATCGATTGGTGGCATAAAAGTACAGGATGTTTTTTTTTGGAATTTAGCCGGTTCGATTCCCGAGTGTGGCTCGCGAATTTTCAAAATCTTTGAATGCAGATTAATTTCTTTTTAAAAATAAAGGAATGTTTCCTTTGAGTAAAATTTTCTATCTGCAGTATTAAGAGTACTTTCCCTCCAGGTGGCATTACAAAATTCCATCCTGTAGGTATATCTATTATTTTCTACAAGTTAATGTGACTAACTTGTTTCTAACTATCGACTCTAAAAGTTGATTGGAGCGGATGACAACTCCATAAAAATAAGCCCTTGTTAACTATCGACTCTAAAAGTTGATTGGAGCGGATGACAACTCCATAAAAGTAAGCCCTTGTTAACTATTGACTCTAAAAGTCAACTAAATATCAACTAAAGTTGATTAGGAGCGGATGACAACTCCGTTAAAAATAAGCCTTTGTTAAAATCTTTCTTTTTCATCTCATTAGTGGTTTTAGACACGAGCGGATTACAACTCCTAAAATAAGCCTTAAAGTTACTGATATCAGGTTGAGTAGTGATCATTGAATGTGAATTCTACCTGACCTAACTTCGTAAGATGTCGGTGTGTTTGAATGAGTTATGTAAGTTTTGTGAATGCTGTAATACTTTAACTTTACCAAAATTTTTGTTCTAGGCCAAAAAATTTCTCGGGGTCGTTGGGGAAATATAGTATTATGCTATACTTACGCTTCATATTCACCATTCATAATACTATTCATCATCCTTTTTATTTGTTTATTTCTACACTCAGCAAATCGATCTAAATACGATTCATTTACTTAAAAATAGCTGAAATAAAAATAATATTAAATTGTAATTTTCATGTTGTGACACTTACGTCAAGCGTCAAATTGTCAAACTCTCAGTTTCTGCTTAGTCTATGATATTTACTATTGTAAATGAGAGGTTTTCCTTTTGAGGTTTTAAAAAAAAACTTAGTTTCCAAGAACTCTATAGATGGCGTTGAACTTACTATGCCAAAGCCAAAACGCTTGAAAAAAAAAACATTGTGTCACGTCACATACTCTCGTTGACTGACACTTTCATTTGCTAATATAACCAACATTTCTAGCGCTTTGTTAAAATCAGTTTTTTTAGGTTCCGTTCCTTGCATTATCATACTTACTCCTAGCGCCATCTATCCAGCGACTAGGGAAGAGCTAAAAAGAAATTCCCTCATTAGTGTACTAAAGGGAGCTAAACAACAGAGTTAACACGCAGTTGGTTTAAATAAGATCATTGTATTAAAAGTAAGACATTCACAGGTAGAAATTATCTATCTGACACACACAAAATTATAAATAAGTTGTTACCAAAAAATTTTTATAGGACAAACTTAACTTTGCTGTTCGAACCCATGAAACGACTATTGCACCAACCGCAAATAATAAGTTAGTAGGTAATATTAAAATGGCTTTTTTATATTAAACTACCTACATATTTACGGTATTCAGATTTTTCCCTTTACATGTGCTGCTGTAAGACCTTGCTTTTTGCCAAATTTCGTGATTCTAGGTCAACTGGAACTACCATATAGGTTTCCGACCCAAAGCTTATGGGGTACTTCCGGTTGACATAGAATTGTCAATTTTGGTTAAAAGCAAGGTCTTACAGCACAAGTAAAAAGAAAAGTCCGAAAACTTGAAAAATAAGGTTAATTTTAGTACTAACAAGTTTTCGCGAAAATCTAAATTTTCCCATATCTTTTTATCGTGTTGACTGAGGACCTTGATTTTTATACACCTTATATGGACTATAGACCTCAGTATCTGGTATAAATTTCAACTTGCTAGGTCCACCCGTTCCTGAGAAAATTGGTGGTGACAGATGGACAGACAGACGAACAAGAAAGTGGACTTATAAGGGTTCCTTTACCTTTTGAAGTGCGGAACCCTAAAAAGAATCACGTAAATCGTACCAGTAGGTACCTAATCACGGAGCAATGAGAGTAGGTACCTACATACATAAAATAAAAAACCGGCCAAGTGCGAGTCGGACTCGCGCACGGAGGGTTCCGCACCATTATCAAAAAATCACGTTTGTTGTATGGGAGTCCCCCTTAAATATTATTTTTATTCTGTTTTTAGTATTTGTTGTTATAGCGGCAACAGAAATACATCATCTGTGAAAATTTCAACTGTCTAGCTGTCACGGTTCATGAGATACAGCCTGGTGACGGACAGACAGCGAAGTCTTAGTAATAGGGTTCCGTTTTTACCCTTTGGGTACGGAACCCTAAAAAAAAAGCCGGTCGAAAACATAGCCTCCTCCTTTTAAGTGCGAGCGACCCGAGAAGAAGAGCTCAAAACCTCATCGGATAGGTTAGATTTTATTGTGAACCTTCATTCAGAAATAGGGATCATTACCTGGTTGACTCTAAATGCTGCATACAAATGTTACAATAGTTGCGAGTTGCGAGTTTGTTACCCTTCATAAGTACCTACCTACAGGATTTATTTGGCCGACGATTCAGAATGCAAGTGAAAGTAGGTTTAGGCTCAGCCCAAAAGAAAAAGTTATGGCGAAACTCTGCGAACAGAGAAGTAAGGCCGGTTTCGTAAAGATGTTGTTGTGCATTTATTGAGGCTTAGTTTAATTGTAGTTTGATGTAAATGTGAACGTGTATGAACAGAGCGAGACGTACCTAATTTGCGCTGGCTTCACTTTATTGTTCGCAGCGCTATGTCTTGGTTTTTTACTTGGTCTGAGGGTTTAGAAGCGAGCTCGAAAATTTTAACACCGCTTTAATAGCCAATGGCCAAAATTGACGCTGTTATATTACCTATTCTGTGCCTTTTAACGGAACTTTATAGTGTAGGAGAAATTAACACTAAACAAAATGTAGTTTGTTTGTATTGCTCCATTCTGGTCACTGATATTTTAATACTTAGATACCCGCAATTACAGACACAATTTAAATAACAATGCACCGTGCCCGATCGGGCACGTCTGGAGACATAATTTATGATGCTACTAACTACAACAATTTGCCTGCTTGCCTAATAGTGCCTAGTGGAATGGGGTTCCCAGTTTATTTCAGCCTCTGTCGAATTTTATCGATCGATCATTCGATAATTCAATATTACCTACATACAATCCATTTTTCTGCCTTTAGGGTGGCGGTGTGCCAGAAAAATGAATGCAAGGCTCCTTCCTCGTTACTGACCGCGCACGGCACGTTGGTTCAAAGAAAGTTATTTTTCTCAAACATGCTTGGAAATTTGAGCATTATTTTGACAACCTTCTTCGAGATAAATCGAAATTGCTGTACTGGCCAGATACATGCGACCAGCGCACATACGGGTATTTTGCATTCCTAGCCGGGCGAAATTGGTAAAAACAAATTCCAACATAAAAGCAAAAATAGTAGATTATGCACCGAGGGGCTAAAGTTGTGTCTTATGTCACGGGCGTCATATTGAATCTCGAGCGCAATGAAGGATTCGGGATTTAACTCTCGAGCGCAGCGAGGGAGTTAAGACTTTAACTGACGAGCGAAGCGAGGGAGTTAATACAAGAATCTTGAATGCAGCGAGGGATTCAAGCTAGCCCAAGGCAAAGACACCTTTAGCCCAGAGGAGGATACTCTACTTTTTACACCTACTGTGAGAAAATAATATCCATAGTACGAAAAACAAAGTATTTATTAAATAAACAAACAGTAAGAATAATTAACTAATGTTACAGCCAATTACTATTACGGTATTACGGCGCGGTACGGTATTTGTTATTATTAATGCCAGTTTTAATGTTATTCCATTCCTTTTAAAAAATGGTTCGTAGTTATATAATTATTCTTACAATATTATGTCTTCGAAAACATGGCAACGATATGAAGAAGTAGTCGTTATGATTTTGTAGGAAATCGAGAATATCATCCACGCGTAGTAAGGGTATCGAGAATAGCTTTCCTCTTTCTGGCACCAAAGGGTGTTTGTTAGTACTATACTGCCAATTTAGCTGATCATGTGAGATTCCAAATTCAAATCACATTATTGACCAGCGGGTCATAATGAAATCCAATACAACATTATTGACCGGTTGGGCCCCCGGCCACTAATGACTCACTTTAGGTTAAGGTTGCTTGACATATAATTTGACATTTTCGAGCAGGTGGTGTGAAAATGAATATAGTCAGCTAGTCAGGTAGCTACTGAACAAATAGACGGCCCTTTTCGGGCTCGAGCGCCCGCGCCGTAGCTAGTAAGCCAGTCGGAACTTAATCGTTGTCGCATGCGCTCGCGTCAGTTACTGGCTACATTAAAAACGTACTGCGTTTGAGACCTCAGTGCTTTTTTATAGTGAGTTATTTAACCAAAACTACTATGGATCATCATAATACAGGTAAGAACAGTTTTATTTAATAAGATTTACTAATGTTTACATGTATTTGTAAGGTTCAAAACCAATTTACAACTATCTCGATTTTTTAAGCAGTTTTTACCTGAATGTTAAATTTCAAAGTGATTATAGTTATCTTTCCGAGTACTTCCGATTAACGATTTTTATTGTTACGCATTACAAAAACTGTCATATTATAGATATTTTACGAATAGAGTGCTACTTTACGCTACTTTCGACGAAACTTATGCGTTTGTGTTGGTGTTACCTAAAAAGTATTAACCGTTATTTTCAAGCAAACTATGAAGTGTTTTCTTTTTATTGTTTTAGGGTTACCAGGGGTTTCTAACTACAAAGGCTGCAGAAATTACCGGTATCGATTACAACTTGATATTCAGATTAAAAATAATTTTAGAGGTAATTTCAAGCGGCTCAGTAGACTTGAATAAATTTGCTGACTACTGTTGGAAGACAGCAAACGTCTACATCTCGCTCTATGACTGGCATCCGATGAGTCCAACTATGCACAAAATTTTGATGCATGGTGCTGCAGTCATGGAAAAGGCGTTATTGCCTATCGGCATGTAATAAATATGTCAATGCCTATCGGACTACTATCGGAAGAGGCTGCTGAAGCTAGGAATAAACATTTCAGAATGTATAGATATAATTTTGCGAGGAAGTTTTCGAGAATAGATTGCAATGCAAATGTAATGAATCGCCTTCTACTATCCTCGGATCCACCATGGAACCTTTTTCCAAAGAAGCGATAGCTATGTTGTTGCCACCATTCAGATTTCGATTCAGATTCGGAATATGAAACAGAAGAGGTCGGAGAAAGTGACGATGAACTCTGGCATTCTTCCTCATCAAATTAGATTATTTTATATTTTTTTATGTAACTATTTAAAAAAATAAACTTTTTCTAAATCATGAATACACTTTTTTTTTAACTATCAACATATTAACCCATAAAGCTCATTGTTGGACCCTCCCCATTGGTCGTCTGTACATTTTAGTAAGTCTTACTTACTTTAAAGCAGAAAAAACCGCACAAATAATTTCGCCCGGCTAGGAATGCAAAATACCCGTATGCAGCGGCCGGCAAAAGTTGTATGAAAATCCATATCTGTCGTGTTTAGCGGCCAAATAAATTACCTAATAAACTCATATCTGTCGTGTTATTTAAAAATGGAACGATCTTTTACTCTGAAACATGGCAACCAAGGAAGTAACTTATCATGCCCGATCCAGACTCTCGCGAGGCGCCTCCTAGAGGCTCTCGGCACGAGTCTTGGCGAGTGGAGGCTGTACGAGTGCTAGCAATCCACACTTTCGATTTATTCACTTGCCCCCTACGTCTACTACAAGATGGTTGTGATTGAAGTGTCTGCGTTAGCTACTTTATGTGCCTACCAATATTATGTCTTGCGTCTATATCACCCATAAAAAAATAATGATGTTTTTTTCCTTTTTAACTCTTGTATATTTAATTGTTTGCTAATCCGATCCCACGCGTCGTTCACTTTATTTTGATCTTTGTGATATGGATTTTTTGGATTCTAAAAGATTGGTTCCCTTTGATAAAGTTCCATCTAGGTGTAACACAAATCGTTAATCCACTCCGTCATTATAAAAAAACGCGCGTGTCCTTACTCTGCAGCAGTTACAACAAAGTGAGCGAGCGCGAGAGTGTGGATGATTCCTTAGCCTCACCTCTCGCGTCCTTTGACTCGCGTCTGAAAAACCGAAACAAAATGGAGCGACAGCGAGGCGAGGCGAGGGAAGACGAGAGGACACGAACGCACCGTCCACACTCTCGTACTCGCGTTCCCTCGTGTAGCCTCGTAGAGAGTCTGGATCGGGCATCAAAGGTCTTATTTTAATTTCGAATTGGCTTGCAAATAGAAAGCGGTTTATTGAATGAATGAATTTTAATTTCCTCGCATTATTTGAGAAAAGTACTACAGAAGCCTTGGCCACAAATAGGCATTGATGGACTTACGTATGTGTGCCTAGGCTTCGCGTCGGCCCACATTTTTACGTTCGTCGATCAATGTCCCTATTGCTGGCCGCTCCAATAATTTACTATAACTGCGAGATTCCGAAAATTATGTTATTCTCGTGGGATTATTTTCGACCATAACGCGAGCATTGCTGCTAGCAAAATCCATTCAGTATTTTTCTGTACCTATTTGTTTCATTGAAATATGGACAGGATAGTGTGTGTTGGGTTGTGCTGATCCCAAGTAATATGACACAAAGGTACAGGTCGCGGCACGTAACTCTAGCGCTGATCGAAACCTGGAGGGGATAGCTGCGCATGTTATACGACTTCTGCGCAATAACGGTCAGCGTTGGAGTTACGTGCCACGACCTGTACGAAGGTGGTTATGATGATATAAACGTCTGTCGGGTCATCTAGTGTTTAGTAAGGAGTCAAATTAAAAACACAGGTTCATTTTAAATATTTTATTTTCATTTTTTCGTATGAGTTTACACCTAAAACTAATAATTTATGATTAATTAAAAATATACATTCGTCATAATAGAAATCCATCTCATTATCGAAAATGTGTTCTGCAAAATTAAAGACTTAATTGTATTTCATGTGAATTTGTATGGAGGTGTATTTGAGATATTATTCATAATACGATTACGATTAACACGTTAATGAAATCATGACTATGAATAGGTATACAGGGTGTAAAACTGTAAACTGTAAAACTTCACGAAGCCGTCAACCAAGCATTCTGTACGAACATCAAACTAAGTAACTCTACGTAAAAATGTTCGCTGGGAAATGATTTTTTTTTGTGGTGAAAATCAAGTTTTTCGGTAGGACTCAATGTAACCTGCACTTAAAACATTGTGCTGATGGATGGATTTAATAGTACCTACGAGAGTCGACAAGGTCTTACATTAAAAACATACATAAATACTTTAACCCCCAATATATCCGTAAAGAAGGTTCCCAGGTATGGTCTAAAACAAAAAAAATGATCGTAATGACGGGGAGAACAAGTGCTTCTCGTTTGCAGCCTCTAAATTACTTACACAAGTCAGACCATGGACCTGGGTTAGGAATTAGGATATCTTTTATCCTAACATAAAGTATAATATGTATTCCTAGATCCCAACCCAGCCGGGTGCAAACATTTAGATTTTTTCAGCTGTTATGGTGAGAAACGGAGACAGTCAGAGTTACTTTCGCACACGTGTATGTATTTTTGAAGTGAAAACTTCTTTAGCGCGCGGCGCGTTGAGCACTTTTTGGGTGAAGGAAAAACATTGAAATCATCGTCACATAACGTAACGTGCGGTCACGCTTCGTAGCCGTTCGTAGCACTCGTAGCATCCGCTACGGCGTAGCACCACATATGCATGCGCGGAGCATAACCAGTGCTACGACTGGGACGGGGCCTGTGTACTTTTTGTTTTCACTTCTATCGGCGGTCCCCAAAGACTGCTCCGATTTTTTTTTTTTAACTATTATTTAAAAAAAAGTTACACAAGTGGGTATTTCACAAATCTTCTGCCTAACTGCAGGACAGTTTACCGGCAGAATAAGACACCAAAATAATCTAATTACTCCGTCAGTTAGATTATCAAAAAATATTCGACCCGTGTTTTTTTTTCTTTTGTTACGTAAACCAAAATTGACGAAGATATGACACTTTTAAAATTCTCAATACGTCACGCTTTGGTATAACTTTTAGCTAGTTCTGACGTCAAGAGCCCCCACTCCCGAGTTTTGATGCGTTTTATCTTTGTCAATGTTCAGTGATTTACAAAAATATAAAATACGTGTCCATTATTTTCCAATACTCTAACTGACGGACTAAATAGATTTACTGACGTCATGTCTAGTAGTGAGTATGGAAGTATGAATTCCAATTCGATATCGCCAATATACAAATTCACATATATTTAACAGTGGCATATTCAATTAGTAGATCCAGTAATAGGATTTTTTTTTATTAATAAACGTTATTTTTACATCGAACTCATGTAAGCTTGTGCTACAGTAAAAACAATAATATTGGTACACCTACATTTTAAAGTATAAAATTGTACCCAGTTGTTAAATGTTCAGTTTTATTTAAGATTATGATATTGAAATTCGGATTTCATAATTTGGTGCGAATAACAATCACGGATGCTCAAATCTGCGGGAGCTCAAAAAAATTAACAATCACGGAAGATATCCCGTATAAGTGACAATATAAGTTTAATATATTAAAAGTATAATCGCATACTATTACTTAGTGTCAAAAAAACAAATGACAAATGACAAATGTCATCATCATCTGCCTAGCCTTTTCCCAACTATGTTGGGGTCGGCTTCCAGTCTAACCGGATGCAGCTGAATACCAATATTTTACATGGAGCGACTGCCTATCTGACCTCCACAACCCAGTTAGTACTGGGTAATACGGTACCGCACACAAATGTAAGAGAAAAAATAAATCATTCAATATCGTTGGGTGGCTGGGATTGATGCTATTCCTTATAAAAACTTATTGATAAAAATTGGTTGCCTGTAAAGTCGGTATACGGGCGAAAGTTTTACGTGACAACGACTTTGAGTGGTAAAATAAACTTTTTATGTCTGTCTCTCTCGCTCTTAGGCGGGACGCGTGCCTCTCACTCGCTCTCATTGTGAGCGCATAACGTGAGCGGAGCGTTACCCAGTTTCTTGAAGTGTCACCCGATTATCAGATGGCTCTAAAGTAAACACATAGGTAACACGAAAGTTGCGTCAATATTCAACAAAAACCGATATTTGCCGGTTCTAGTCGAAAATATCACGAATAAAGCCTGGTGATGGGTAAACTTGCTGGATTGGCAGAATAGTTTAACAGCAGCCTTCTGAAACAGGTGGCCTACCATGACGTCTAAAACCAATATTGTTTTATTCTTATTCCAGTGAGGGAAAGAGTTGGCGCTAGACACCCTGCATAGCGCTGTCGCTTTCCCTCACTGGAATGACAATAAAACAATCCTGCTTTAAAACGTCATGGTAACCCCACAGGGAGTGTGTAACCAATGTCTCATAAAATAAATACACACATTAATTTAAATATCTATCTGGCATCATTATTAAATTTTAATATTTATCTTTCAGAGAGTCGTACTCTATGGTATTGGTAGATATTCTATATTATCTACTATTTGGGTACCTATGAGTCCAATTCTGACGAACGTACTCTGTACCGATATAGTTGTCAATCTCTCTAGTTTCTTAATCATTTACAGGTTAAAAATTATAATTTATTTATTATCGTTATCTAAATTTATTTTTAATAACATAATTGATACCTATAATATCTAGGTATAATATCATTAATTAACTAAATCTTTGTTGTTATATAATAACACTCTAATTTACAATATTTTTTGAATAAATGATTTATTTAATACACTATTTACAATAATAATAACATCTACATAAATTATTTAATTTTAAAGAGTCTACCTTAAATAGTTTTTTTGGCACTAATATTAAAAACAAACGGACTTTGTTAAAATTAAATATTTCATACAACTACCTATCTACTTAGTATCAAGAGTTCATAAATTAATAGGATTTTTTATTAAATGTTATAATATTAATAATTTAATATTGTGCTAATTTTTGTAAGTTAAACGGCAAAGTAAATATAACGCTTTTTTTCTATAATTATATGTTTTAGTAGTAGATAAGATAACAGTAAATAAAGTATTTTCATTTTTCAATTACCTATAGATTTTAATACAGTATCTAACAATATAATGTTTGTATTTAATCGATCCATTGATTTTATTTTGCATACAAAATAATACCTATGTAATGATTTTTAAATTACCAAGAACTACAAAAAAAGGAGCTGATAATCAAATTATTTATCCATCGGATGATTTGTTTTCTTAAATATTATGCCTCTGCAACTTTGAACTGCTATAGATATTATGAAACTCACATTAAATACTGATCAAATAATTATATCAATACATTGAATGTATTTATTAATTTTGACGTTTATAATCTTGTAACAAATAACATACTTAAGTATAAGTAATTAAATTAATTTATGTATTGTGATTGATATTTCTAATAAAATAATGTTATATTTAAAAAAACTAAACAATGACTAGTTTTTTAAAATTTGTTTAGCTCGATACAAAAATTTCGTTAGATGAACTTATTAAAGCATTAAAACAGCATTACAAATAAACGTGGTATAAAGTTATACTCGAGAATAAACAAAGAATAAGCAAAATGTCTACAAATAAACAAAGCATAGCTTATAACAGGTATAACTTTGACAATATTGTATTCATGCAACCGCTATTCCGAAGTTATTCGCGCCTTCACCCTTGTATAAAGCTAGTTTAACATTAAAAATACTACGGTTTGTGTTTGTTTACGCGAATTTAATTATTTTACGTTCGTTTTGATTATGGAATTAGATGCAATAGAAGAAGTAGAACCAATAAATATCATTCTAAATCTATCTAACGCGGGTTCAAAGAAAACTTAAAATATTAAAAAAATGAGAAAATCCTTTTGATTTATATAGCGATGAGCAGTTACGGTTAAAATAAAGGTGGTGTACAGTTTTTAGACCAAATAATTGGTAGATCTCTCAATATGGACACGTGCGGAGGTAGATTATCTTCTGTTTTGAGGTATTGGGGACGTAAATAAAGATTATTATATTCTTAAGGTCTTCCCAGGTGATTGATCGGTCTCTTTAGCCATGTTAATATTCAGTTTTTAAATTATATTTCTCTATCCACAAAAATAAACAAATTCAATTACAACTGTATTGACTCAGTTCGCGCGCAAAGAATAGAACAAAAAAAAGGTCGAGAATCGTCAAGTTGACAAAGGGTCCATACAGTTTTTATAGACAAACTGCTTTTTTCTGCTAGTTTCTCTTCGATCGCGCTGTTGCCACATCGTGCATTTTGACATAACGGAAGAGTTGTTATAACAAAGATATATCTGGTTTATTTGTAAAAAAATATTCTTGACTTATTCTTAAGTTATATCTGTTATAGCTATATTTGGTATAAGAATGGTATAAATGCGGTATAACACATTTTTATTTGTAAGGCTGCTACTAATGATAAAGTTAAATCGGGAGGAACATTTTTTATAGTACGTTTTTAAACATACTTCAATTACATAAATATATTGATTTTATTTGTGCACCATAAAACAACAAGACTAGAATGTAAATATTTAAATTATTTAATCCACTAAATAAATGTTAGATTCTATTTACTATGCTAGGTAAAGTATCTACAATAGATTTTTAGATAGGTAGGAAAGAACTACGATAAGATCGCTGAAAATCCCATACATAGCTCAGTGCTAGATACTTCTGGAAATCATTTTAAATGAAAGTTAACACAAATATTTGCACCAGATTATCCTGAGAAACGTATAAATAATGCTACTACATTTTATGGTAAAGCTGTAGTTTAGTTTAGTCGCCAAAGAGGACTGAAGCAATCAAGCCTTTGCTGAGTGAACAAAGTAAAAATACTTTGTTCACTCACTTAGTTCTCCAAAATGACCCAGCACCGAGTATAAAAACAGTCATACATTTTCATTCATAACACAACACAGTTCACTTATTGTAGTACTAAGAAAACTACATAGTCATATTCATCGTCAAAAAAAATGATGACGATCAGTAATTGACCGCTGACTGACAGCTGATCGAATATGTTCGGATTCGCATTCTCTCGTTCGTTACTTTCTTTATTTCTAATCTCTCTATCATTTTGGCTTCCATTCCCCGCAGTCGTTCCTTGATCCATATCATTACCTACACTACGTTCATTTTGATCAAGTGTACGCCTGTTTTGGTCACGTTTACCCCCATTCTGATCACGTTTACCTTCATTCTGATCATTCTTACCCTTGCTTAAATCATTTTGATTTACATCATTATTTACCAGAGAACTTTGAGCCGTATCTCGTATCACATTTCTTTCATTTGGACCTCTATGGAAGGCGTCGGACTGGGCGCGTCCGCTCGGCCAAGCGGATCAGAGTCTCTTGTGGGAGTCGGTGCTAGTGCTCTTGAGGGAGCCGAAGCGTCGCGTGGCAGCGGACGTGGTGGGCGTCGTCTCGCGGTCCAGGCTCGCGGCGCGGAGTATCAGGCCTCGGGACTGAGGGAGGGAGGATTCTGGTCGCACCTGGAGATAACAAATAGTATGCATGAGTATAATGTTGGTTGAGGAAGCTACCGGTGCTCTTATTAATCGAATTTGGATGGTTGGATATTCTTTAGCGTAGACTTAAAGGAAGAACATCCGGACGCACGGTGCGGACAAAGACTTTGGAGCAAAATAATCGATCAAAGAATAAATCTACGCTATATAATAATATTTGACATTTAGTCTTTGGCTAGCTAACACGAATAGAAGATTTTTGAAGAGTTGCAAGAACTTTATTCCTTACCGGTTCTCCCACGGATCCAATGCGCCTCTGCCTCGGCTCCCTCCCTGGTCTGCTCGTCTGCTCAGTGAAGGAGGTTTCCAGCGACCGCTGAGAGGCATCGCTGATGGACTGGGAGAGCAGGTGCGTGGTAGAGGAAGAGTTCGAGTCTTCGATGTTCGAGAACTCGTCGGGACTGTCGTCGCGTTGAGGGGTGTCTGATTCCTGCAGACAAAAATATTAGGAGTTAGTCTATGTATGACTGGAATCCATCACCAATGTAAGAAAACCCAAGAGACTGAATCATGTTTAGTTGGATAAAGATTATTTTCCGTTAGATAGCAATTCTGTTTTAGTTTTTTTACCTGATGTGGTTCGTTTTAGGCTCTTTGGCGAGGGCAACCTCATTTTGCGCTTTTTAGAAATCTAGCATTATTAACAAATCTTACCTCTTCCAAGTCTCTAAGAGTGGTGGGATAGAGGTGCCGCCTGGCGTCTTCTCTTTCCTTTTCTCTTTCCCTCTTCTCGAGCTCATCTGCTAGCATCATGACCTCCCAATCCCCTCCATTCCCGGGTAACCCTGTAATCGAGAATTTTCCAGAATTAGCATGGTCCTTTTGAAATGGAAACGTCATGCTTCTCTGACTTAATATAGCAAGTTTTTAAATCATGTACTTTTTGGTATTCTCGACAAAGGATTTGACAACTTATCTAGATTTTAAACAGTTCTCTTGGCAGTAGATTGTGAAGCAAAACGCGTAGACCTCAAAAGCGGAACACTGAAAAGCAAGCAGGTGTAGGTAGTAAACTACCTCTTATTGGCGACGAACTGCCATGGCTGGAGCTGCTTGGTCGTGCTTTTCGGGAGCTACTCTCCACAAATTCTTCGAACATCGGAGTGCGAGGTAACGACTCTGAATCGCTGCTTGATGATGTTGAAGCCCTACAACGAATATCAAGCAATTAAGATCTCTGTCGTCAGGAGAAAAAAGTTAGTTTTTGAAGGCTCTGTAATTGCAGTCTAACATGAAATTGTAGGGTGTTTCGCAGGGTAGCCACCCTGCGAAACCCAGGTTGCACATTGGATGAGAGTGACTGGGAATCCACCTGAGTGTCGTGCAACTGGAGTGTTTTACGAGTATGTAGTAAGTAGACTAAAGATGATGAAATTGTAGCTTTAAAGAAGGACTTTCATGACTTGTCGGTAAAATTAGAACCTAAAGCCATCAGCCAATGCCAGATGAACGATTTTTAATTTACGATAACATGCATTGTTAGATTCTTCGCGTTATGTTAGCTATTACATTAAAATAGAAAAGGCAGCTACTCACGCGTCACTCCAGCTGTAGTCACTGCCCATATCCAGCACGACGTCGTTGCAGTTGTTCGTCGGCTTGTGAGACTGACTGCGATGGAAGAGTGAGCCCAAGCTGAACTTGCGATGTTGGCGTGGACGACCTTCTGGGAAACAGATACCTGAACATTTCAATTAGAGGGTAGTTTAAAATTATTCGTGTTGTCGTGTAGTCTTAGTGTTCTTCGAAGTATTTACTAAGATTCTGATGATTGAAATAATTCGTGATAAAAATTGAAGATATGTAGGAAAATAAATATGAGAAGATAAGTAACATTCCAACTCATTATACAGTTAACAATCAGTATGGTAACGTCAACTATGTCGTTAATCGTAATATGAAAATCGCATTAAAAAGAAACTGAGTACGACTGATGACTCCTCTGCACAGAAAACTACACGACAAAGTACTGACTAAATCATCTAACACTCACTCCTCTCATTCTTCCCAGTATGATGCATCCCCGTATCCACTGAAAGAGTCTTCTTGATCTTCGATTTGGTGGTGTCCAGGTGTGATCCGAAGAAGTGGAAGTGTCGCCTACTGGAGCGGAGGCTGGACTGTTCAGGGCTCAGGAGTGAGCGGTCTTCTGAGGTGGTGTGCGGAGACAGGGGTCTGAAAGAGGGATCGCTTCTTTCGCCTGTAGGTTGTTATCTTTTTTGTTGCTAATAATATGTGTAAAATAAGTTTGAAGAACACATGGTGTAAACGCACCCTTCATGAACCGTCAACCAAGGTACATCAAAGTAAGTAACTCTACGCAAAAAATATTGTTGGGAAACGATTTTTTTTTGGGGTGAAAAATCACTTTTTACGGTAAAAGTCAATGTTACGCACTCAAAACATTGTGCTGATGGACGTATTTAATAGTAAACGGGTTTTGGAGGCATTCAAAGTAAAGTAAACTTAGAAACTAGTCTTTGAGAACAACAAAATGATCGCAATAACGGGGAGAACAAGTGCCTTTTGGCTTCGTTAAGGGTCTATTTACCAACTGCCAATAACTGATAGGATGTTGATCTACGCAAGCTGATATTTGCATTTAAACAAATGAGATACGTTTTTAACTATTAACAATTACTAGACTGACAATAAAATGGTAAGTAACTTTCCTTTGACTATAATTACAAGCTTGTCACTAATTTAATGAACTTGGACCAAAATTTTCGTTATGATATGTTAAACTAATCTCCTTACCTCGTCAAGTCTTGCATCTCCATACTCTCTTGGTCACTCTGGTCCTCCCAAGATTTCCTCTGCCTTAACTTTGCCGCTCGTTTCCTCGAATACGTTCCAGCTTTTCCATCAAGATTCAAATCTAATCTCTTCGATTTGCTCACAGTCCACTGTTCCCTGCTTGACGAAGTTTTGTCAACTCTCGACAGCGATACGGCTAAGCTTTGTAGCTCGGCGTATGAAAGCTTTGATAGTTCAATTCCTTCAGTCAATTCTCTAAGATTTTCTTCAGTGAGGTCTTCGGGTGAAAGTTCTCTTGCGCCTGCGTGTTCGCTTTCTGGTGATCTGTCTTTTTCCGCTTCGTCAGCGCTTGCTGTTGGTGGGGATGTTGCAAATACGGTGTCTAGTGAGTCTCCTCTCTGTAACAACCACAAAGTTAAAGGGAACATAGGCTTTTAATTTTCATTTATGTCGTTGACAGAATCGTATTTTCCTTGGCGAATATAATTACTTCTTATACTATATCATATCTATCAATTGTCTTACCATGAATCCTTCTTCTGCAGCCGAAGCATCTTCACTCCCTGAGCTTCCATTCTTAGATATAGGTAGACTGCTAGCAGTCACTTCTATCGTTTCACCGGCTATCGTGGGATCCTCTCCCGGTAGTTGAGCGGTCGGACTCATGCCTGATAGTCCTAGTCTTTCTAACTCTTGAATGCGCTTCTGCAGCTGACTTATTATTTCATCCCGTTTCCGAACTTCATTTTCTAAACTGTTGAACCTTCAATGTAGAAGACATATTTCAAAGGGTTTTTCAAACTATGAAATTATAGTGATGATTAAAAGTTATATTTAGCTATAGGAGATGAAAAAGAATACTGAAAAGAATACCTTTCCTGAAATTTTCCTTGGACATCATGTAGGTGCCCTTGAATAACTTGTTTGATACCTAGTAGTACCTCCCCAAAATATTCCTGTTCTTCAATCGAGCCTGTCAATGAATATAAACCTTAGTCAATTATTGATTGAAAAAGTTTGAATCTATGCAAGTGTTCGTAGATCGTTAGACAAAATAATTACCTCGCAGTAGTTTCTTTTGGTTAGCAACAGCTGATATTAAAGTAAGCTTAGGTTTCTCTGAAGGCACTTTAATTTCTTCAGGTCTTAGTGATTTTAAATCTAATATTGGGTCAATATTTTGCTGCAGTTGGTACTCAGCTCTTATATTCAACCCATGGTCTTGTGGTACAGTCCCATCTGCTGGTTTTGCAATTTGATTGTTCGGACATTCAGGTGCAGTTACCTCGACCTCAGGAGGCGGTGGCGGAGAAATCTGTGGTATTGACTCAACTGTTACTTCTGGCATCGTGAAAACGTCATCATTTTGGAAGTCAGCAGGCGCACTGCCAGGAGGTGAAGGCAATGTATGACGATGAAAGGTAACACTCTTGGCAAACTTTGAATGTCGTGCTGCATATCCTTCTAAAGTTGGAGCACGTATTAATCTCTTCAGCTCATTACTGCGTTCAGGACTTTCAGCCGGAGTTACATCTTCTGAGAGTTTCTTTAAAATGGACTTCAGTTCTCTCCTTTCTAGGGTTTCATTAGATTCATGACTTCTGCAAGAATCGATAGATTTCCGCTTGAATTTTCTTTTATCCATAGTGCTACCTTCTGAATGACTCCTAGTTAACGTATCACCAAGTAAATCTTCTGATGAGCTCGTACAATCTAAACTGGAACTGCGTATTTTAACTACTTTTTCTAGTTCTGCTAATTTTTGACGCTCATTCAAAATTTTTAGCTTTTTAACAAAAGGTAGTCCGCCATATTCAGGCGATAAGTCGTCTATAGACCTATACTTTTTAACTCTGGGTAATAGCAACCCTGGTGTGTTGATTTGTGTCTTACATTCATTCTGTTTTGTGGCGTTAGAAACTTTTTTCTTTGGAGATAAAGTTAATAAATCTAATGATTTCTCTTGGACGGGTTCCAAAGGGCCTGTTAAGCAAAGCTTAGGTTTATCTTTATCACTATCACTAGCAACTTCAACATTATTATTGTCTATTTTAACAAGCTCTGCCGTGGTAACTATAGGCACACATATATTTACAACTGCCTCCGCTATTCCTTCATCTTTTTTCTCACTACTCGTACTTATGCTTTCATCTTTCTTTTCTTCTAAACTAGTTTTGCTTTGGCTTTTTGATTCCCCTAATATAGCTGCCTTTTTGAGTTTCGTCCAAGGCTTTTTACTTTTTGTTTCTTCTTTAATTTCAGTCGCTGGCATAGGACTTATTTCTACTGGAGCTTTTTCTACTGTTACTGGTTTAGGTTTTTCTGGAGCTGGCGTTTCGGTTTCTTTTGGTCCACTTTGTAGCATTTTTAGTTTATCCCGGAATGTCGACCCTACTGCTTTTGCTGGGGATTTAATTTTGTTAACAACAGAATGTGGTATCGAAATGAGGTTGCTTTCTGTTTTTGGCGTGGGTTCGACCACGGCTGCAGGCTTTTCAGTCGTGTCTTTGTGGAGTGGTTGACAAACTGCGGTACCGTCACTTTGCACTTGCAATATTTTATCTCTAAAGCTAACTTTTGGTCGAGACGCTCCGTCACTTGACCCAGACGAATTTTTCCTCGAAGTTTTTGTAGTTGGACTATGAAGTTTACCTGGAGAGCTCGAATCGGAAGCTTTCCTGATTGGACTTAGCGTCTTTATCGTTGGACTTAATGGGCTCTTGATGGACGTGGGGCTGATTGTGTCTGAACTAGAAGGTTGATTACTCATTGTCGGTGTTAGTTGGTTTTTGTCCCTTTCTTCTTTTGCTTTTAGTAATAGCAACCTTTGAATGAGCGGAAGACCAGCTCCTATGACTTCAGGTTCTATGTCTGGAGCTGAACTGGTTGAAGGAGTGGGTTGAGGTGTTAGAGATAGTACCGATGATGTGGAATGCCTTTGTTTGGCTACTTTTTCTTCGCGATCCTGAAATAAAATTGTTATTAGTAGATTTAATCCAAACCTATGAATGTACGGGTATGGTGATAAAGGCACAGAATTTCTACCTGTTTTTCTTTGAGCAGCTTTAATCGCGATAGTAGCGGTAGACCGGCTCCGATTGGTGATATGCATTTCTCCCCGTCTTTGCTACCAGACGTAGTCTCACCATTATTGTCCTGAAATTGCAGGATTTATAAAGAATGCATCATCAAGACGTATATTTCGTTGACCCAGCTAGTCCAGTAATGCCTCTACAGCTAGATGTGATCTCTGACAAGAATAATCAAGACGGTGGTTGGACGGCAGCAGTCGTTCATCAACTGGTCCCACATGCCTACGGTCCATTTGGGACGAGTTGATGAAAATGTTTGGTTACTCTGATCTCTCTGAAAACCAGTAACATACAGTTCTTCAACACTCGAGTTGGACATGACTCATTTCAACTGGGAAGAAAATGGTTGGAAAGATTTACTCACTTAAGGCACACTAGCGCCACTTTAGTAAAAAATCAGAACTCGTTAAATACACAATGGGGAGACACAGGCAAAGATAATCTAAGATGGCGCCACCATAGCTGGTCTCAATCTGACCAATGAGGTTAAGCTATTTTGAAATATAAAATGACATTACTATATTTTCAACCAATGACGATGTTGGGAACCAGCTATGCTGGCGCCATTAGTTCCACAGTGTGTCTCCCCATTAATATAAAATCTGATAGACAAAATCAATGCTTTAGAGTTCTACATTATTGACATCTATTTAATTCATTAAAATATACTTCACTGTAGTTACAGTTAGAAAAATTGCTAAAACGGCCATTTTTTTCCATTTTGTATCTGTAACGACAGCGAGCTATGTTTCAATGAGTTATGCAGACGTAAATAATTTAGAAGACCAAAAGATTGATGTTGTCAATTAGATTTTATATTAATTGTGTATTTAACGAGTTCTGATTTTTTTACTAAAGTGGCGCTAGTGTGCATGGGAGAGCCCCTTAATATACACACGCGTTTACAAGAAGTCAAAGCATGTGTCATGCAACATTAAGCCATGAGTTTAGTCGGGCTGTTGCATTGAGACAAGTGGTTAATTTTATGTGTGTTCTTTTGTGAATTTTCACAAAAAGTTTGGTTTATAACTCTAACAACCGTTGGAACGTAGTATTTATAATGTCAGGCTTAGTTGAGGTACTGATCATCTTTATACTGTGGTATTGATGACTTACTTCTTGATTCTGCGGTTGAGCCGAGTCATCGCTCTCGACTCTTGGCATTCTCCTCAACATCTTTCCTTCAGTGGCGCCAGCCCTCTCGGCACCAGCTAAAGCAGCTAGTTCCAAAGATTCTCCTGACCTACGCCCCACGCGGGATCTGCTGCGGATAGCGTTACGGATGCCCTAGGAAAGGTCAGTTTATCATGTAAATCTATTGTAAAGAAGAGAAGTCTTCTCAAGAACAGGCAGGCGAGTCACCTGTATCCGTCAAAGGGGCTGTTTTTTCCCGTCATACTGCGTATCCAGATGTTCATCATGTGTACTAGTTAACTTAAAAATATGTAATAAATACTTACACTGTTATTGAACAGTTACTTTTACTTTACAACCACACTCGCAGTTAATTTTGATTTTGTAATTGTCAGTGTAAATTAAACTCAAATGAACCAACACAAATCGACTGCTATCACAGTTGGGTTTAAGAGCCATTCATTACACAACCATGTTTGATTCTAAATTACAGCTTTCAAATTCTAATGAAAACTACGATTTGCATCAGTTTGCAAACGGAATGAAAATTTCGGGAAACAGCACTTCGGGAGCAGAAACTTTTCCATTCGACGAATGTCGAATGGAGAAGTTTCTGCTTAAAATTGAATAGAGCTGTTGGAGCTGGGAAATATCACAAATTAATATTGCATCTTCCACTATATCGATAGTAACACTGAATTTAGGCGAAAGCGCTAGGGTAGCCCGCCCAATATGTGATTCGCGGCTGCAACAAATAGGTAATAATAGAATTCTCGAAATTGAAATCATCAATACAAATCTCTCTAGGTTCAAATTGCCCTTTTGAATGACTATTTCGTTAGCGGTATTCGGCATTCTTAGCGGTGGTATTTGACGATTCCTAATTTTTTAGAAAACTACTGTTTCGTAGACGGCTGAAGGGAATTCAGCTACGGTTGCAAATCATATTTTGATCAATATAATAAAGAAATGTAAATCGAGAAAGAAAAGTTAATCCACATTTCATGGTCTACCCCCTCGCGCGTTTCATTATCTGGAATTTAACCCCAAAACACTGCTTTTACTAGTAAATCGATAGCTACTATACTTAAAATAGTTTACCTTGACGTCGCTCCGCAGTTTATGTACTATCCTCTTCGATGTACTGTCGTCGCCAGACAGCTTGTCTGGACTTATCTCGCCTAGAAAAGACACCTCATTAATATTTCAGTTCGGGAATGACAGAAATTAGATTTCGTATTAGCAAATATAAGGCATAAATAAACAAATATTTAGATTTATTATAAGGAGGTTATTCGTTTTTGGGATTTTTTTAAATATTATAGGATGCCAATTACGTAAATCGACGATTGGACATTTGAAATGTCATAAGGCACATTAAGCGCGTGCTCAATTTGCAGCCTTCGGCCCAGCGCCGAAAGTTGTATATCCAGCACGTTCAATGCCCCTTACGTCACCTCATATTCCCACTATCGAGATGTTTGACCTTTTTGTCATGTATATTTATTTCGGCTTCCTCCCACTCGTAATTAGTTCCCGGGTCATCAGAATTATTGGGACCGTTATTATTACTTCCTGTTTACCTTTGCCTTTTTGCTAACGTATTTTAAGCGTTTTGGCCTTTCGGCATCGAGTTCATTAGGCAATAAAAAATCTTCTAAAGGTACTTTTCCAAAAACGAATGCATATGTAGTGTTAATGTATGGTATGGTGACACATCAGGTTATGAATATAGTCCTTATTAGTATGGTGTTCGTTGTTCATATGGTCCCCACCATATAGGCTTGGCCTCATATAGGCCTGGCCTGATGTAAGTGTGAGCGCAGTTTGCATATTTGTGTGAATGCGTCTGTGTTTAGCAGGGGCTCTCGCTGCTGAGGATGTCCGTTGTACTCCGTCTGTAGATGCAGCCTCGAAACGGTCCCGCTCCAGACTAAGGGTTTGTGGTGGTGTGTGTATGTGAACGGTATTGTGCATTGTAACATCGCTCGTTTTAGCGATAGAATTGCAAGACGCAGTAGCAACGTCGAAAACGGAAACAGGTGGCAATTTCTTCATGTAAAGATGTATTTTCATATAGTTATATAGATTTCAGACGTATCAGTGCGGTCTAACATTGCAATTGGACGACACACGACGTTGCGCCTGCGGTTTGCGGTTGCAGTGCAATCGCTTTTGGAAGAGCAACTTACTTAATATTATTTGATTGGTTCTCACCTTTTACTTTCTTCGCGACTGTTTTAGCGTCATGACGGGGCTTCCTTCCTAAAGTTTTTAATAGGTTTCTTTTTACAAACTCTACTACCAATTCAGTCTTAAAATTATTTAAATTTTGAGTAAATTGAGATTTAAATTTTATTTCCTCCTACTGAGAATAAGTTCATAGGTCAAGAAAGGGGATCCTTATAAATATATTCATATTTACCTTTTTCTTTGCAGATTTTATATTTACCCAGGTGTGGTCTTTTGAGTAAGGTCACCGTCGGATATTTATGTTAAAACGTTAGTGTCACTGGTTACCTTTGCATTTCTTGGACATATTTTTAGCTTCTTGTAGGCGCTTCCTTCCGAGGGTCTGGAGAATGTCCTGGGCCTCAGGGTAGTCTTTCATTGCTGCCAGTACATCTTCTCGAGATAATGAAAAGAGTTCGGAATATCCTACTGATCGCACATCGGCTGTACGCCTAAAAAGATGAACAAATAACTTAAATAAAATGTAAATATTTAAGTTAACATACACTCATCATCGTGGCTGAGATCACGTAAGGGGGCTGCGGAACTGTTCGAAAGAGATACCGTGGCTCCGGAACACAAAGGGAAGTGAAGGAACATGGATGGGTTTTAGTCAGTAAAAGTCTGACACTCCGTCCTGCTCCGCTCAGAGCGGGAGGAGTGATTTGATGCTTTCCCGTGCGAAAAAAAAATGGTTACGCAAAGCCGAATAGGTGCACACCTTTACGGCTTTGTACACTCGCATTTCACCAGTTTGATTAATGTCCTAGGGGGCGAGCCTATTGCTATGAACTAGCACTAATCAAGGCTTTGGGCTGTTACTAAGAAATTCCTTATAAAACGTTGCCTATCCTGGGAATTGAGCACAGGACCCAGCAGCAGCGTTTGTGAAAATTATATCACGGAGGCAGACAAATGGAATATAACTAATAATAATAATAATAATAAGTTTATTATTTTCTCTCACAATGGTTTTGAAGGACATTTCAGTTTAGAACTATATAAATTCACATTGTGAGAGCTGGTGCCTGAAGTAGGTCTTAAAAAAACCTGTATTTACAGGTCACCAGGCCCCACTTAGTGGCATCATAAATAAACCGGCAAGTAGCATGTTTTCCTACTAAACTATTATGTATAAACAAAATAAACAAATGAATGTAAAAAAAAAACTCTACCTAGCGATTATGTAAGTCGAGGATTCAAAATGGTTATTTCATAAATTGAATACAGATTGCAAACCCTGAATACATTTGAAGCGACTGAAAGGTGCAAATAGTACTTTAATTCAGTTTGATTAAATATTGAATAGTTCGCTGGAATGTAGTTACATATTCATAAAGCTTTGAATAGCTAACTGTAAACGGACGTGCTATTCAAAATTTCAAAAGATGGATGAAACAATTTTGTAAAATTATTTCTTTGCTACCTCTATTTTCATGAATTCAGGTTGCAGCGGATAACGCGATATCGCGTTATCCACACAGCATATCGGTTAGGGACATTGTATAATAATGTCGTGCCTCTAAATATAGTAGGTAGTACAGGCATAAAGCTTGATTTTAATTTTTTTGTGAAAGTATTTTAAAAAGCATAAAGAAGGGGAGTAGGGGAAAAATATGCATCACATATTATTATACGCAAAACAACCATCAATTAGCATATTGCTGATCAATTAAACATGGACATAAAATCTAATTTGGTGACTTACTTATTCAGTCCATCGAGGTTTAAAATTCCGATCTCGCCGAAGAAGTCTCCTGCTTTCATGGTAGTGAGCACACGACCTTGTTCCGATATCACTTCCAGTATGCCATCGGCTATTATAAACATTTCACGGGCGACCTCACCTGAATCGGAGTGGAAATTTAAGTTTAAAGTATGTCACGAAAAGGCTAATGTTTAAATATTTTATGTTGCTTCTGTTTGAGTTTGCACCTACTTAACAAAGTTACGTCTTTTGCTAATTCAGCACTCTGTGTCTTTAATAAATAGTAGCGGAATAAAACGGTCGGTCATACCAACGATGCTTTCAAACTCTACGACAACCCAATAGGCCAACAGCAAACTTTTTGAAAATCGAATAAGGACCACTTTCACAGACTATTAGAATTATTGTTATGTTTTTTTTTTTAAGGTCGGAGGTATTGTTAGGTCAGAGATAAAAAAACTGAAAGGATTGTACAAGATCCATATTTTTGATTTCCATCATACGTTTTCTATCAAAATAAATACGACGGAATCTTTCAGGGCATCATTCCGCACGTTTTTACGACTTGCCTTTTCTACAAATGGAATCTCCGGGAGTGAATATGTATGCTTTCATTTTCAACACGAGGTCGTGCAGGAATTCTGGCTGGCATTCTTGAAATATTGTCACCTGGAAAAAATAATGTAAAGTATCAAGAGGGCCTAGATAGTTTTTGGTCAAAAATTGAGAGTAGAAAAAAAGTGACAAAAAATAGATGAAAATTGGTGACTAAAAAGTAGAGTTAGGCGTTAGGCCGTCGGTTTGACAACCATATCTCTGCTAGAATAACATAAAACGTCATGTCCGTCATCCAGAAGTTTTGCTTACTTTGGAGTAAATGCTTGTTGAGTATGAACCGGTATATAATAGAGTACTACTGTTTACTCTTATTAGTTGTTAAATTCTAATTCTAAAAATCTCTTATTACCTTTAAAAAAAAACATATAAGCACATTTAACTCGGAAGAGATAATTTAAATAATCAAGATTCAATTCTAAACAAGTTTATCACTAACACAAAATTACGAGTTAGCGAGAGAGATTTTGAAATTTATGAATTTCCATTTCAATAGCGGACTGGAAATTAAAGAACCGTTGAATGTGACCTTCTGGTGTTATGATGTCAACTGGGTGGGACATTATAGGTCATCCCTTGTTCCCAGGTAGCTAGAAACTTGTCTATAACTAGACAGTAAGCATGGTTACGTCTTTACGTAAGTAAAGTTTGAAAGGCAACGAAGCATTTTTAATACTGTCAGCCATTAAGTCCAAAAACAAAAAATATGTGTTTTATTAAGGTGGCAAAATAAAGATTGAGTTAAATGAAATACAATATGGCAAAAGGTATTAACACACAAAGTCGGAAATTTAAACTTTCAGCCAACCGGAAATTTGTCCCTAAAGTGAAATGTGGCATCATAAAATTATGATTTATGTCCGTTATAACTAAAAGGAACTGTTGAATTATCAACTTTTGACACTGAATGGAGTGATGAAAATTTTAAAGAACGATTTAATAAAATGAAAAAATAAAATAAAAAATAAATATATCTTTTTTCCTTTTAGTGCCGCTTTACTGAAAAGGAGCATTTTTAACATAACTACGAATGTTCAATCAGTACAGTACCTTCTTCAACACACTCAAGTTAACGTGCAACGCGAGCTCAGTCTTGAGCTTATCAGGCAGCAGTCCCAGCGCAGTATTGATGTCCCCTCCCCCCTGAATGCGCCCCCTCGACCAGGAGTAGTCGTACCATCGCAGGACCCGCCGCTTCATGCCACCTGGCACCTGGGAAATGTATTAATGAGTTATGGGACACGGGACTTTTTGGTCCACTGCCTTTTGAGTTGCTGGGTGGAGTTATTGCTGTAGGGTTGAATTTCATGTTAAGGATGCTTAGACATTTTTGCAGTACCGAAAGCTTTGCTGATTTCTACTATCTACAATATTAAAATCTAGGCCCTTTTGATCAAGAGGTCAGAAGGCCTAGTTTTTTTTAAATTATTCGATCACGTCACTTTAATTAGTATTGAAACTGAATTAGCGCCATCTGCTGACAAGTCACAAAAACAATTTATTTTACACAAATTGATGTTTACAGTAGGTTTTATCATTGATAAAAACTTTTGTGAGGTTCTTAAGTTATGTCAATATTTTTCTGGATTTACATCTCACTGAAAAAAATATATTCGGAGAATATAATTTTTCTTCTTCTTCGTCGTATCGGACTGAAAATGTTACACGCATTTTAATTTTAATTCATTTGCATTGATTGACAAGAGGTTTTCAGGTATACCTATTGCCTGCCTATTCTACGTGCGTTACATCACTTCAAAAATTAGATACATTGTTACAAGGATCTCATGGCTCTGGAATGACAAGATGGCGATGTTAATAACAATTTTCGACTCTCGCCAAAAGATTCTTGTACAGCTGTACTTACTTTATGATGTCTCATGTACGTTTTGGCGCCATCCAGAAGTCTCTCAAACTCCAGTCTGTTGGCATTCCTGTTGGTGATGACATTCCCGACTTGTCCCACTATAGTGGCGAATATGAACACGCCAATCAAATAGCTCACAATTGTGAAAATGTACCTGAAGGAGAATGTACACGTTTATGTTTAGTTGTTGCTTGTAATTGTATTACTTAAAGTTAATGTTATCGGTTGCATTCTAATCGGTGTTATAATAAAATAAAAATTGAGGTGTCGAAATTAAAAAGTCAAACAGTGTTGCTATAATCAAATAATAGTAAAAAAAAATATTATTCACCAACAACCAACTACAATGAAGGTTCAAATTAAAATAACAAACTAAAATATAAAACAGTGCAAAGTTTTCGAACAGTTGCGATAGTACAAAACACCCCAAAAGCAATAATAACGGACAAAATAAAGCGACACGTTTCACAAAATGGCGGAATCAGTGAAGGCTGTTCGAAAACTTTCTAAACCCGTTGTACGACATCGATGAGTGATTTAATAAATAAAAGTAACAAATAAAAGAAATACAGTTAATGATGAAGAAACTAGTCACATTTATAGTCGTCCGAAGTTTGTCGCTGCGAAGCGAACAGCCTCCAAATTTCTGCCGCCGCCATTTTTATTATTTTAATTACGCTCCACACTGACTGTTTTCCTCCAACAAAATGTTTGAGACAGTGTTTATGGCGAATTAATGAACGGATAAATTTATATGTAGTGCCGTAAAATACGGTGGAATTACAAACCATTTGGTCTTCTAGTGTGTTGCTCGAATGTCTCGCTCAGTTGCCTTCGTATTTCTGAGACTAAGCGGTACTTGTATATTTGTTTGTTTTCGTAATAACCACTAATAAATTTGGTGTGCTTTGCAAATAATTGTGTGCGAAACCTTTAGTAAAATCCCTCCTACCGCATAGTTGTGAAGCTGTAAAAATCCTTTCCATGCAATAAAACGCGTTATTGCGTATGCTCAACTGTGCAATATATATATGTCGCTATAATGGTTTTTCTCCGTCCGTAATGCCTTTAAAATATGGGATATATTCGCATGCAGTAAACACTGTCCACAAAACATGTGTCGTAAGAAAACAGTTTTAAAGATTTATATTTATATGAAAATGGTGTAATTAATATAAAGTGTTTACGTTTTACGAAAGCCTGCGATTGGTCAGATCATAACGATGTTTATTAAAGAGTTTGTTATCATTAAATTATCATAACTTAATGCCTTATTGAAATAAATTATGTAACCAAAGTACGTCGTCAAGGTGGTGAACCTTCCAAACATTTTAGGGGTTTAGTACAATATATTAGCCTAAGATTTAATTGGTTTAGGAGTTTGTAAAGTTAATGATCAATATTATACTAATTCAGAGATACACAAAAACAAAATAATTGTACTGTATTCGAAACAACAACAATTTTCAACGGAAGATTTCCAAATAGTTTTCCGAATTTTCTGTAAAAAAGTAAGTAAATCCAGCTTTTCCGATATTTTGTATCATCCCAAATTGGTGTCTTTTATCTCTAATACTACACAGATCGGGATAAGATATCGTTATATTTTCTGAAGACAAAATTAATTGAAAGATTAATCTAAATCACGGCTCACTCGTACTTGCAAAAGGATATATTCCCCTTTTGAAAGAAATTGAGTAAACATTATAAGGAAACGAACTTTTATACATTTTGGTAATAAGGAGTATGTTCTTAGGTAAAAAATATAATATCCCTAAGCACTCTATTAACAATTTGAATGGTCTTACAACGAATAACAATAAAAAATTATTTGGAGAAGGGAAATTGGTTAAACTTCCGGTAATTTTAACTTTAACCATTAAGAGATCTTCTCAATTTCCCCTGTGTTATTTGAGAATTTAATAATTATGCATGCAAAATACCAAATAGTCTGTTCGTACAGTATTAATAACAATGAGTATTCAATAAAAACAGAATAGGTACCTAATATTCTGGTATTAAACTTTTCAATATACTCATTTGAAGAGCACCAGTTACAAATTTAAAATTCCACAAAACAAAACTTGACTAAATTCGAAATTCAAATCGGGACGGCCACAAACGAAAGTTAGCAGAACGTTTGGAATTCGAACTTGACGTTGAAATCTCTATGGAAAATTAAACATGCCACAGACTAACGATGTTTGGCGCCTTGCAATCAACATTCAATATTTAAGGTGGAAGAATTTCCATCCAACCTTGGATCCAATGTGTAAGGTATGTACATATTTTGTCCGTCGGTTGTCAAGAGGTATCTCAGTAATTAAAGCTCGCTTTCTAACGAGACAGAAAGAAAAACACCCGGCAGACTGTGTTTTGTTTTAGCCTCCCACTTACGTCTACGGAATTCCATTTGGGACGGTTAGGAATGGTCTATGGTTAGTCTGTTGTGTAATCGACTGTGGTTATCGATTTTGTGAGCTAGTAAGACGAGGATTTTAGCTAGATTAATTTATTCTGGTTTGATCGGCTCTAGTTTTGGATGAAAAGCGCCTTTTGTGTTTCAGGATAATCTTGTGTGTTATTTATTATCCTTAAGGTAAACTTTTGTTCTTCATTATAAATTGTGTCAATGACCACCTGCTTCGATAAAACCCGGTCAAAATATTTTATTCTTTTTTATCTTCTAATTTTTTAACGAACCTGCCATAAAATTTAACTATGCTTCAAAAACACACCCCAAACTTGATTAAAACATGCCTTTAGGACAAACACACTAAATTTTCATTGTCCAAATCAATTTTCCAATACAATGAGTCGTGAAATGGGCTAACTAATTCGAACTTGTGCCGAATTCTGTATCAACTATATTAGTGGCGTCGTTAGGTTCAGACTAACTTTTGATTCCATTTATAAATGTATCTGCATTTAATACTATTTTCCGAATCATTAAACAATCAAAAAAAGTTGAAAAGTTTGCAAATGAAATATTTTTCTCATAATAGTCTATTATGTGTAGTATAGTTTTATTAAAGTTTCAAGTCGTAAACATGATGAAGTAGATTTTGTAAAATTTTATTAAGCATCTAATCGGTTCAGTCCGCTCATGTAAAGCTGCCTGAAGATACTCAGTTATAACAAAGCCGTAAATATTGATTCAAGCTAACATTTATTGAAAGTTAGTCGAACCTACACAGTTTTCACGTTTATTAGAAACTGCATAATAATATTTCAGCACACATAACTATTTCAGGCCTCAGAAGATAATGTACTTACGTAATATCAAGTACAATAAACATCTCAAGTATTACTATACTATCTCTACTTTCTGCAATATTTATCAATGCCATAAAAATGCCTGTTAAAATCTCATTTCAAAAGTGCTAAGAGGCGTAATTCACAGCCAACATTAAGACCGATTCAAAGCTAACCTATATAATATCCAATACGCCTAGCCTATTCAGTATAGCCCCTGTGATATCAACCGAGAAACTAGGGTCTTTTAAAGAGCATAAAGAGTTTAATAAAATCCCCTTTGAAAACATATGGGGCTTCGGAGGATCAGTGGCTTAAGGTTTTTTGTTCCTGACTTTTTTATAGGAGTGTAAAAGATACAAGTTTAGAACACCGAAAAGTTAAACAAAATTGAGTATTTGAGTTTGTGTTCATAAAATTACCAGAACGAATTTCTGAATACTATTCCACTGATAGTTTTTTTAAATATATAACAGTCTCATTTTATTAAGGCCCTTCTAACCCTAAAATTAGCAACTCTATTTGTGGTGGTTCAAACTTCGTTTGAAATACTGTTAGAATAAAGTTCTAATCAGCTTGCACTACAAAGCGGTTGTTACGTCAGTCACTGCGGCCGAATAGTGCGAAATGAGTGGTTTTTTGCAATTTACAAAAAATCTATTGATTGAACTAAAAAAATAAAACTTGTGTCTTATTTGTATGGGCGTGTTTGTTGTAGGAATTAATAATACAGCGTATCTATCTCTAATGTAATGTTTTTGCGCTTACAAGTTAGTACAAAGTAAACGAAAAATTTCAGCTTTGAAATAGTTATGTTCTTTCTGGTTTTAAGTCACAAACGTACATCGGTACCCAAGAATAGTACCTATGTATTATATGAATGAGATTTAATTTAATTTTCACTAAGTGTGACAAAGATATTATGTACTAAAAGAGAAGTTTGAGTTTGCCTCGTTTAAGTTGTGCATGGCAAAAGTTGTTGACATTTTAATAGCTAAGTCAAAACTAGGAACGTAAGTTTAGAGCTTAGACTGACGAGGGATTATGAATTGAGTTTCTTACCGTTCATTAATTTCTCTGAAAATGTAAACCATTTCCATTATCGTTTGAACTTTGTGGCTGCCTTGGCTGGTTATAAGATAAGGTTTACTTGGTTGGGATTTACTTTCGTGTTACGCTTTATCTATGAGTCACTCACTGATGTAACTGGGTAAGACTGTATGGGAGTGGCTGAGCATAGAATTCAGTGGCTTGTAGTGGTGACTCATACGTCACATTCCTCTCCAAAATATTGTATTGAGGGGAGAATTCTCTTTCTCTACTAGGAGTATTCCACTACTGGACAAAAGTCAATTAGTGGAATGCTGTAGGTTAATGATTTTATCGGACTAAATTCGTTATTTTTTGAGCCATTAGAAGTTCAGTATTATGTTGAAAATAAAGTCCATGTTAATCAGAGAGTCGAAGAATCACTCGGAATGTATTAGAATAAAAAGGTTCACTCTTGAAGTCTAAAACAATCTTATAAAAGTATGTATAGGGATTGATTAGCTGGACTATTTGGATCGAAGTCATGTATTTTTAAAAAAATCCACAAAAACCTATAACGACTATTCCAAGTACAAAACGATTAAGAAACAAAATTGAGAAGTCGCATAACTCTTCGACCCTACCCATGCGCTTAACCTTTCTCAAGAAGGTGTTTTATAGCCAAATCTAAGGGATACCCTGGAAGGTCATAAATCAGACATGGAAGGCAGACACTTGGGGCAGTTTGACCTGAGGTTATTTATAGAGAGGTTCCTTTGTTTCGACAGATTTATAGATGTCCAGTCGAATTATAACCGCCAATTTTGGAGTGCGGCTTTAATTTTTTGACCTCGTTTTGGCAAATAAAAAAAAAGACGTTAGACATGTAGGCCTAGACAAAGTGCCAAACTATGCACGACTACGATTCAAGTACAAGTTTATAAAAAAAAATATGGGTCAGCATAAATTACCGAAAATATTATTTATTAATCCCGTTGAAATTAAACCCCTCCGGTCCAAAAATCACTTTCTAATGATATTAAATATTTGGTGGAGAGTTTAAAATTCGAATTCTATCGTAAGATTGCCATGTCATTAGCGCTAAATTAAATTCAAAATAGATTAACAAACTTGTGTTTACGAGAACAAATTAACTAATTACGAAAGAAACTGTCTAAGTCCTTGCATAATACCAAGCTTGAAATAAAAACGCTACACAATTTAGTTCAAAGTTAGTGTTAAGTAATGTCTTGGTAATTAATCATAGTTTCTTTAGACGTGTAAGAACAAAAGAGTTTTTTTATTTTGTGCTTTAGATTATTTTATTACAACAGAAGAATTAGACTAGTTTTAGTTTTGCATTGCAGAGAAGCGTAGCATCTCGTAGCGGCGTAGCACAAGGCAAAAATCGAGAGAAATCCTTTGCATTTATTTGAAATGGGAATCGAATACTGAACGAGTATTGTCGATTAGCTGCCTGAAAGCTTGAACAGACAGACATGTCACTTGGTTTAGTCGCAGACATGTGATTTAAATCGATTTTGTCTGCCGAGTGGTACACAGTGTATTAGAGAGGCAATGATACCGAGATGTTTCTAGAAGGAGAGAAAGTATTCTCATGTGATGCCAATATTTTTACGTGGTGTGGATATAAGAGAGTTTTGCTTTTAACTAAATGGAAGGGATGCATTGTGCAAGATAAGTTTTCAGTTCTTATTATTTCAAAGGTAGCGAGAGGCTTGGGACTTGTAAGATGAATTGAAAATAAACAAAATACGTATATAAACATGCAATAAGCTGCTTTTCGTATTTTGTTTCGCATATTTATATATTCATTCCTCTAACATTATATCATTACAGATTTTGAACCAAACTCGAGAGTGTGGCTTTCAACTACTATTTACACAAGTGTATTCTAGAAATTATTCAAAACGAGATCATGACATATTGGTATCCAACCAATAAATCTTTTGACTTCAAAAACATCACCATTTCGTAAGTTAAGTTTGTGAAATTCAAAAGGAATTAAAGGTGATGAAAAAAAATTACAACTTTTTCAGGCCTTCTAGCCTTTGTTTCATTAGTAACACGATAATACTGAGCAACTTTCCTTGTTTCCTCGTCAACACTTATAATTTTTCGCTCAACTTTCAAACGTTTACCCTCAAGAATTACGCAGCATCGTTTGATAAATATTTTTTCTCCAGCCATGAAGTTTTCTAAGCGTTGTACCGAAGTAACGCAAATACATCACTTTTATTTCACAAGTTTCATCTCACCAATTTTCACAGTTGAGTAAGCAAAGATTCGTTTACATTTCTTTCGGTATTTCAGTAAACCGAATAATATATAAAAAAAAACATTCGTATATAGAACGGCTGTTTTATTTGTATTTAATTACAAAATGTGAACGTAACGTTTTTTGATTTTCGGAGTGTAAATTCAAATGGTGTCAAAAATATTTAAAAATCGAATAAGCTTTTCGGTAGCCAATACCAATTCATTTTTTTTTTGTTTTTTCATCATCTTTATCTTTGAAAGAATGTCACTGTTTTTATGTCCTCTTGTAGTTTACAAAGATATGCTAGTAAAAAATGTAGGTACATATATCGATCATATTTTTCTTCTATAGTTTACTATGGATATATGGCATGGGCGACCTGCCAATTTTCGAAAGAAAATCATAATTATAGTTTACTTTACCAATAGCAGTGAATGTCTAACCAGTCAAAGCACTATATTTACTTTACTACTTTCTAAATCAATTCCGTCTCCTCTTACCTTACTAGCTTTATTTTTTGCAAATATACTTCCGTAAACATGTATTCATACTTAAGTTGATCACATAAATATGTCCTTGGTGGGGCACTCAATCATATTATGGAGCAATATTGACTGGAATTGGGTTATCTTTTTAAGTGCCCATCGTTTATAACGTTATTTTTATCAAACATTTTAACGTAAAGGTAAGGTAAATGTATATTATATTTTGCATAAACCTTAAGACCTTTAAAGTTGTCATCACCGCAAATTGCTTAAAAAGTTTTTTGGTACAAAATGAATTTGTGATGAATCGCTATGTTGTAGTAGAAGTGCGGTACTGGTATGGACACATTGCGGATTTTGACATAATGTTCTGAAGTATCTGTCAAAGTCCACTGTCCGCATCAAATCCGGAGTCCGGTCCATTTGACTGGACCTTGACACAGTGATAAATAGGAATGACCTATAATGATCATTATTACCCCGTTTAAAATTACCATTCTTAACTCCCCAAAGGCAATGAAACTCCAAAGGGTTACCAAAACATAGTTTCATCCAATCCAAGTTAGTTTCATCTCTAAATGTTTACTCTGTTATCTCATCTCGCAACATCGTCGTCTCAAGTCCGAAGAAAAATAGCAATAATTAGTTTGGGTCATAAGAGTAAATTGTGTTGTTTATATTATTTTCTTCGCTACATTTATGCAGCTGTGTTTTATGAATTCGAGAAAATAAAGGATGTGACTCTTAACGAAGTCGAAAATGACTTGTTCTCCCCGTCATTGCGATATTTTTTTTGTTCTAGACCATATCTGGGAACCTTCTAGTTACGGAGATATTGCGGGTCAAAGTTCCAATTTTTTTTTTAAACAAAACAAGTTTTTTTTTAAATACATGTTATTAATGTAAAATTTTTACTTTAAACACCTTCACGACCCACATACTATTCCATCCATCCATCCATCAGCACAATGTTTAAAGTGCGTTACGCTGAGTTCTACCGAAAAACTTGATTTTTCACCCCAAAAAAGAAAGTCATTTCCCAGCAAACATTTTTGCGTAAAGTTACTTAGTTTGATGTACAGAATGCTTGGTTGACGGCTTCGTGTTTACACTCTGTATACTCTCGGGGCAGTCTAGTCTAATTTGAGGCATTTTTTTAGTGAAAATGTATTATTTATATAGACCTGCCCTACTTCAGGTTTCAGAGAATATTTTCATACTCTCAGAAACCTAGATTGCCGGAATATTCAGCTGGTTATCATTCAAATGTCCTTTTTATTTCTTATATCTTTCCGATCCATCAAATAGATCACACGTTTTGTGGGAATAGAAAGGGCTTATACAGCGGGTCCGCTATGTGGAAGTGATGTGATGAGAGAGCAGAAATACGATATACACAGGGTGCTTTTATTGGTAATGTGAGCCTGTCACTCACTGAACGGTTTTGTTTGAAAACAAGATGGTGCTTATCGCTGGTTGTGTGTTGTTGGAGATTTCATATAAATGCTTGCTTTTGTAGGAGCCACTAAAATATCCAAGAGATTTTTTTTTTCAAAAAGGTTTATACCTAAGTATATTAAGGGCCAAGTTCACCGAAAAGACAACAGTCTGATTATCTAAAAACAGCTGTTTAAAATACATTTTCATGTTCAAAAATGTGTTTTAAACAGCTGTTTTTAGATAATCAGACTGTTATCTTTTCGGTGAACTTGGCCCTAAGAATCAGAAGGAGTGTTTATGTTTAAACAACCACGATGATTCATAGTTGTATTCTTGTTAAAGTAATCCTTTAAAGTCTTTTTATCAAAACACTATAGTTCATCCAAAGATTTCAGCTCGACACAAACTTTCAAAGGCACCTTGTTTGCTACAAAATTTGATAGCACTAAGTGACTACCATTATAAACTTAAGCGGTAATATTCCAAATTGTGTTTATCAAAGTTTCGAAATTATTATAATTTACACTGAAAGCAGTACAAGTAAGTAAAAGTAAGATGTAATCTTAACAACTCCTAAGTATTATTTGTGAAAAAGTTTTGATTAACAAATCTGAGCTTAATTTTCAGATTCAATCTTGACACGTTGTTTTGAAACATTGTTGTTTAAATTAAAAATGTGTGAAGTAAAACTGGTGCGGACAAATTACCGTCCGGCTACGAATACCGGACACTGACAGATAATTCAGTAAGTATTTGTATACAAGGTCATGTGACTTAATAAACGATGACTATGTAACTGAACAACTTCTGTTCTACGAGATCTTGAAATGCGCAAAAATAATTGGACTTTTAGGAACTAATGCGATCAGCTGATCATCATCATCATCATTTCAGCCAAAAGACTTCCACTGCTGGACATAGGCCTCGCCAAGTGTCGCCACATTGATCGGTCCCGTGCGACTCGCATCCAGCGGATTCCCGCAACATTCACCAGGTCATCGGTCCACCTAGCTAGTAGGAGGCCTTCCAACGCAACGTCTTCCGGTTCGCGGTCGCCACTCCAGAACTTTTCAGCCCCATCGCCCATCCGTTCTGCGAGCAATGTGCCCTGCCCACTGCCACTTAAATTTGGCAATTCTTCGGGCTACGTCGGTAACCTTGCGGATGTCTTCATTTCTGATTCGATCACGCGAGGAAACTCCGAGCATAGCAAATAATATGTATGGAAATACAAAAAGAAGTTATGAATTTCCAAAAGTCATAGAACGTTGTTCAGTTTCATGGTCTGAGTCACCACATGAAAGGTTTTCGTTTATTATGTTCCAACCTGTAGAGGTGTTTGGGTCGCGTTGCAATATGTCCGCACCAGTTTGACCGATCGTAAACCAGATCACGTAAAAGTCAAGCAAGTAAAAGAACTTGGACATAATATTGGTTCAACATTTTACCGAGTCTTGGCTTACATTATGTGATAACAGCATATCGTATTATTTTGTTTCTTAAAAAGGAATTAGTTTTATACTGATTTTGATGGTAAATATCTAGATGCAAACGTTAGCCTTTAATCCGTCATTAAAAAACCAATTCGACTATGATCTTTACCCTAGAGTCAAAAGTTTGAAACTCAAATTGAATTTGAGTTCCAATGTTTGTGTCCCACTTCCTAAAACATTGTCCCAAATGCATCTTAAGTGATAAACAATAAATTTTGTTTCTGTCAGGCCTTGGTTTAATTTAGATAACTTTTGAACAAATTCGCGAAGCCAAACAACGAGACACGGTCGCGATTTATAAAACGTTTCAAATGAGACATTCGAAAACCAAAACATTTATTCGCAATTTATTCGTGTTCTGAAAATCAAATTATAACCTCGTTTACATTCAAGTACTGGCTGAAAATGAAATAAAATTTCCTTCATTTAATACATCAATTCACAAGTATAGCGCTCCATGGTTCTTTTGGCGCGTGGCCATAGTTGCAAATAAGGCCGCCATCTTGTTTTTTTCACAACAATTTCCAGAGACAATTTCACTAATATTTACCAACGACGTCCTCCTTAAACTGTTATTCAAGCGCCAAAAGAACTAAAGTACACTATAGTGTTCTTGAATCAAATTATAACCTCATTTTAAATTTAAAAACTGGCTGTAGATTTAAAAAGTTTGTTTCTTAAGAATGATCTGACCAATCGCGTGGCGTTATGAGACATACCCTCGATTGGACCTGAACTGCAGCAGGCGGGATTTGAGTCCGCGACGCGGCAGAAATTTGGGGCCTCCTTGCGTGCTAGCACACATACAACCTCTGTTAATTCTGTTAGTCTTCAGCGGCGATCATTATACAACCGCTGGCAAGGCTTTGAAATAAGTGACAGAACCAGAACCTCAGAGGAATAACCGATATGTACTCAAAATGACGATTTTAGTAGTTCGAATTACTTTGAGACAGTAACCAGCGTCAACAAAGTGCCTCTATGCAGTTATTACTCTGAGTGGGAACTTTTTTTTTTCAAACTGAAATTCGAAAGTCTATTCTTATAACGCGCAAACACACAGCAAAGGAGTATGAGACTCCACACAGTCCATAGACTAATTTTTAACCCGTCATAGCATGCAAATCCAATGGTTCAGTAGTCGCTTATTTCAAAACCCAGGTTTAACACTACAATGCCGTCCGCTCTTTACTGCGGGAATTATTGGACGCGGAAAACCTCTCGGAAAGCAATCTCGGGTAATTGTATTTTTACAAGAGCGTTGTTCGCAACAAAACCGGTACTTTTCCCGAGGTAAGTGCGTACGTGAAGGGAGGGTTAATCACGGCAGTATCGCCTTTCCTAATTGAATTACAGATCGTAATACTCGGTGTAAGTATTTCTTTTTCTTTTATTTATTGTTTTGTACATACGTTTTGTTTTAGGTATATAAAACATACAAAGTTATTTCTTGGCATCAGAAAGACAGAAATAAATTTTGGGCAAAGATACCGGATATCTTTTCCGGTTTCAACTAGGTGAATAAAATTGTTTGATTGATGGGAAAACGAAAAAAAAAGATATATTTTACCACCGCAAAATTCTTCAGTCAATAAACTATTTCAGGTTAGAAGTTTCTTCAAAATCCAATTTAATCTTATGTTGATTTACTTCTTATTGACCCTCATTTTATTTGAGTCTAGATCAAATTGTTTGAACTTCCACTCGAGTGGGACGGTCTTAATCTGATAGAATATTTTACTCAATTATTCTCCAAACGAACTCTTTTTATCAAATAAAATGTCGACGTTTTACGTTATATAGCTTTTTTCAGACAATTTCTTGTTAATTGTGTTACTTGTTTTCGAATGGTTGAACGAAAATCAAATTCGAATAATTGCAAAAATCTACCGCATCTTTTAATTATCAAACTGCAGTTTTTTTTTTTCACTTTTTCTAGATTATTTTAAATATATGATTTACATACTAAGCATTATAACATTTTAAGACTGGAGATTTTTTAAATGAATGCGATAAAGTGTTGCTTTAAAATGTTAGACATAAAAGGGTCCATACTTATTAGCACTAAAACCTCCCATAAAAATAGTCTAAGAATTTTTCTTCACACGTCTATTATTAGATTTTTATATAAAAGACTAGGACAGCAGAAATTGATATTTTTATAGGCTATCAACACGGTCCAGTTGCGAGCTCAGCATATTATACATTTATTACTTTTCAATACATTTAAGTCCTGCTACAGGTATTAAAAGATTATATACATTACTAAATTATATTATTATACCTACGTAAAGGTTCAGTTAAGACAAAATTACGGACCATGTGCGGACAATTACTTCATTATAATACCTGTCAGTGTCCGGAGTCCAAGGAAGCGTCCGCAATTTGTCCGTACCGTACCATGATTTTAAAAGTAGAAATCAAAACATTTATGGTGTATGTTTCACCATCTTCTATAACCGTTATGCCATAATTTTAAAAGTGAAACGTCTCTTTTATGTTTTTCTTTTCAAGTTTGTTTGGGCCTGGAATCTTTCTTCTTGGTACTTATAAAAAGCTTGGTGCTTATCCTTAGATCGATAGGTATTAAAATGTTTTAGTAAACAAAATTAATTGCTTTATCGTACCTCACATAAACAACAAACAAGTTTTTGTGAAACTAAACATACTGAATGTTCTAGTATAGATATTCAATTTTAAACAGTAAATTGCGATCACTTTTTACCTTAGGAAAGTAATTCGACTCCTACTTCTAAATTAATTTGCATACATTCTTCAGAAGTTTTGCTGATTCCTTAAGTGCAAAATTCCGGTTTTTAATGATCTAACCCTTCTAATGATTGCAGGAACCGAAATTGGAATTCAGCTCGGTTAAATGAGGCCTTTTTAAAGACCTTCTAATTAAAACGAAGTCCTTATTGGGCCATTAACCCTTGCTGGTTTATATTCGAATTAATTAATGTTGTTGTAATTAGAATCAGACGATGTTTTTTTCATAATCTTTAAATTAGTCGGTAAGTAATTTGTAATCTTTTTAAAGCATTTTATATAAAAAAAAGTTTAATAAGGTTATTAAAAGTAAGAAAAAAAACAATATTTAGACTCAGTTTCTAGACATGTAACTTCTTTAAAAGATTTGCAAAAAAATTTGTTTTCTGCTTGTTATATTCCTGCCGAAAACTCATATAAAGTTAATCAAAATGGCGTCCTTTTATCCAAAAAGATATCATAACTTATAACTTAAAAAAAAGCAAAGACACAAGTGGCAGGGTAATTGTATAAACAAGGGGTCGCCTTGGCCTCATTTTTTGACGACGACAAAGAAAAAATAAACTTTTTCAACAAGAGTCGTGAAGAACCTTTTTTTAGAAACTGTCACCTCCTTGAGTCTTCGTAATGTTGGTATTTGTTCAAGTTTTGAAGTTTGGTAGAACTGGAGTGAAGTGACAGTAGGTACCACAAAGGTTTTAGGCGAGTACAAGTGTCCTATAGGTCAAATAGGGTTGTTAGACTCGCGTTAAACTGGAGGGGACTTATTTAAAGCACTTGATTTTAAGAGTAGATTTTACTACATAAGTAATATAGACGAGAACCAAACAAATATTTTTACTCTTTCATTAAGTTGGTATAATTCTTGTAAAATATTGCTTTTAATAGCTTGGATTGGCTTTAATGTTTATTAAATAAGTAAAACAGAGAGTTCCATCCTAGATCAAATTTCGGTAAAATAACATCAAATAATAACGATGTTGATAAGGAAATATAAGGAAATATAAAAAAGTTCACAGCAAATACATTTCTATAGTTCAAGTTAAAAGATTCACGGGCCTATTAAAACAGATCGAGACTGGTTTAACCCTCCCCACACATTTCAAAGACGAAAAGACAAGAAAACATTACTTAAAAATAGATTAGTTAAGCCCGTTTTCACTAACATTAGGCGACATCTAAAATAAAAGTCTTTATAATAGCGCTTTCAAATTTCTATGCGCAGTGCTAAGACGAGAGTTGAAATTTCAACATTGTGATTACATTAAGGCATTCGTTTAGTTGTCGCCAAGTCTCAGTGAAAACAGGCATTAAATATAGATTAGTAAACTTTTTCATATAGTTTAACTAAGCTATTTCGTCGGTATTTTGTCACGTGTATCAAAAAGGTAGTTTGTCTAAATCAGTGCGCTTTTCCCAGAGAAGCAACGTGCAATGTGTTCCCTAACTTTAAAGTTGGACACAGACCAAGCTAACGAGGGTTAAATACATTTAAATAACTTTTGTTTTATATTATTTGATTTCGTGGAAAAACGTCAGTTTACAATTTGCTTAGTGCAATTTGTTTCATGACATTTCAGGCAGCTGCAGATTATCCAAAATATAATATTTGTATCTACTCGTAAGACTCGAAATTTATAGCCTAGTTATTGGCTGTTTAGGATTATTATGAAACAATATTTACAACTGCGATTGGCCTTTTTCGCTGAGGTTTCGGTCAGCTTCTGAATCTTCTGTATCTTTACGGATTTTAGCTCTCAACTAACTCAACGTGTAGTGAATGTTTACACCAGGCAAGTCCATTGCTGCCACCGCCATGTGCAAAAGGACCATCACGAAGCGTTTTAGCATTTCATCTTCGTTAACCTTGCCTGCACCCAGCTTTAGAGAAAAACAGTAAAACTTAATAAACATGCAGCGTACTTACTCAGCGTTGGTCTCAGGAGTCGGCAGGTCTCCAATAGTGGTGAGCGTGAGGGTAGACCAGTACAGGGAGCCGAGGTACTTCCTCGTGAGGGTGGCGTAGTCCCCGGGACGGTGGGGGTACACCCAGTCGCCCTGTATGAGAAAGAATAGGTAAATAATGTGATGAGAATATAAAACTAATAATATAAATAAATAAATAATAAATAAATAAATATTGCTGGACATTACACACAGCGCCATCTAGTGCCACACTAAGCAACGAGGCTTGTGTCGTGGACACCAGATAGTTGATATACTACATAGATACTTTTTGTTTGTAAATACATACTTATTATACATATGACATCCATGACTCGGAAACAAATGTCCATGCTCATCACACAAACATTTGCTGCAACCGGGATTCGAACCCGGGACCCTAAGAACGTAAGGCAGCCTCACTACCGCTGCGCCAATCAGGTCGTCAAATATGATAGGTATATACTCCAGCCTCGAATGAAATGACTTCTTAGTTTCTTCTTAATTTTGAACACGGTAGAGCAATACATCATTATTTTAAGGGTATAAATGAAGAGAAAGTTATATTCATACTTTTAATTTTATTTTTGTTTGTTTCTGTAAACTCAAGATCTGTCACATACTTAACAATTTCTGAGTTTAGTTTACCTTCCCGTTTTTCGACAGTTCATGAATATAAAATAAGACATCCTGTACTGAATGTCGCGAGATTTTTACAATATAGCGTGCAAAGGAATCGCGCCTTAAAGTCCTGAATAAATTATGGTGTTCGCGGTAATGTTGAATCAGATCATTTTCATTTACGATTCGTTTATGTTTTACAACTGGTTATCTATCAGCCTGTAGATAGGTACCAGTCATATGCTTTTTATAACATTTTTAGGTTATAATCTTCCTACTCAGGCTTCCTCTCAAGAAGAGGCCCGTGATCCACTACGTGGGCACGCCACCTTGGTCTATGCCCTTACATAGTTCAAGTGAAAGGAAGGGGTCCAACGCCTGCTGGGGCTGCGGGACTGTTCGAAAGAGATATCTTGGCTCCGGAACACAAAGGGCAAAGGTTTTAGTCAGTAAAAGTCGGAAACTCCCTTCCGCTGGGCCCAAAGTGGGAGGGGTCATTTGGTGATTTTACATAGGAAACAAAAACAAATTGTATCGAAGATGATGCTGGAAATTTCAAAACTGTTTGGGACAGATTTATGCCTTTAAAAAGTTTATGGTTTGTAGAAATAGGTACAGAAATAGCGATTGCCATTAGCTTTACCCTTAAGTCCACATAGTAACTTTTTACGACCCCGTCAACCACCTAAACATTCTGATTGGCGAGTCACACAAAAAGACAATTTTTGGAGACCCTTCGCCAAAACAAAAGAGCATCTAGCCTAAAAAGCTTAATTTGTCTTTCCCGCAAAATACGAAATGCCGATGTAAAAAAACCTTCTAAGGGTTTGCAAATCAGCTTAGCCGGGGTGCAAAATGGTGCCTCGTCATTACAGAGGCCGCTATAAACTTAGTTTTCTACTGTGACTGGACGACCGTACGTTAATTTTGTAGACAGAGTGGCAAGTTTAAACTCAATTGTTTACGAGATACGGATCCTGACGACTGTCAACTAAGGTTTCATTACAGTTTTTTTAGGGTAAAGGAATCTGATTCCACGTAATAATGGCCACGCATTTATTAGTAGCATTGGGTGTTGAATCTGACTCATCATTATTTGCCTAGCATTTTCCCAACCATATTGGGGTCAGTTTGCCATTTGCAGTTCGTTAGCAGTATTTAACATGGAGCGACTGCCTATCTGATCTCCATAACCTTGTGAGCCAAGCTGGTTACCATGGTGATTGATCATCAGTGGCATTATTTCGGTCATTAACACGATGGCGGACAGTAACGACCACAGGCGTCTAGGTAGCTAAAAGTGATACGACAGTACGCCTGTCGACGTCTGAGTTTTTACTTGCATCAAATCAGTACGCCACACGACGACCGATTTTCCATAATATCATAAAGAACGGCATGTTGTACTGTCACCACACGTATAATTACGACTTTCGTACTGTCACTACACTGTTTTCAAAAATTCGTCAAAGAAAGTACTTCCACGCACACATTCATATTTTTATAGTCCCCTCCCTACACACACTACGCTCGTGGGCGTCGTAGTTACATACGATCAGTCGCGTACTGCGCCGCTTCGGTGATCTTACGTGTCGCTACATGTTTTCGCGCGCAATTGTTATTTAGAAAGTGAGTACTGTTTGTTTTCAATGTAATTTTATTATTTTATGCATACTAAATAGTAATTCAAGTCTAGTTGCATATGTAAACAACGTATTTACGTTACTAATGTTTGTTGTGAACACGATTTTGTTGTACTAAATTTGTAACGAATATTTTTGCAGATGTCGTCTCGAGACTCGTTCGAAAAAGAACAAAAACGACTTCAGGACCTATTTGATGCAGCTTCTACCCCTGAATCGAGTCAAGACCCATTTGCTGAAGATGGCGAGTATGGATCTGACGATGAGTACCTTACGACGTTTACGCCTATATCCGTTCTGTCATATCATATGGTTTTTTAATCATGCGTTGTGACACTACGCCCGTGGGCAATGTATGAAAATAAGACAGTGTCTCAGTAGCTGCAACCAGTGAGATAGTACTGTCCGCCAACGTGTTAAACGTGCGAGTCAATGGGCATTTAGGATACTACAGCAGTTGAGACTTGGTCTAATGAGAAGCACCGAACTCGTGGACGGGTCATGTTATAGTAATGCTAACAACACGTGTCCGTTCTCCACGTTCCATCTCTCCAAATTCAAATTTAAGATTGCATTTAGTTCACATCCAAAATAATGGCAGCCGTTTATAACCAGCCAGTGTCTCTTAAAACCCACTGCGTTTAAATCGGGGGCGTCGGCCACGGGTCCCTCGACCACTGGGGGCCTAAGCCATGGACCCTTATCACTATCACTACATATTATAAAACAAAGTCGCCCGCCGCGTCTGTCTCTATGTATGCTTAGATCTTTAAAACTACGCAACGGATTTTGATGCGGGTTTGTTAATAGATAGAGTGATTCAAGAGGAAGGTTTTAGTATATAATTTGCGGGCGGGTGAAGTCGCGGGCATCACCTAGTAACAGATAAATTGCTACTTGTAGACATGAAGACGCCAGCCGCGACGGCCAGCGGTTAACTAATTCACTTAGTCGCCATCTACGGTGAAGAAGGGATGTGTCCCCTTCGCCATAAAGGCACGGAATGGTGTAGTTATTAAATTAGCTTTGACTAAGAGTGAGTTTGTCAAGGTATATGGCAATATAGGCGTTGGGTTCGCTTTAAAACGATTATTTTTATTGTGAATAAAGTTTTAATAAATATAGTTTGTGGGGCTCGAAGTATAAGTATCCAGTGGCTGGTTTACAGTACAAAATGATAAAAAGCTTTTCCACCAATAGTCGAGTGCAATTAGACAAAAAATACTCAAAAGGTAGAACGAAGTTTATAGTGGACGGATTTTCATGGGACTTTTTTTATTGAGTTCCTAGAGGAGTGGAGAAGAAAAAAATAATTTCGCCGCTCGCGACATTTTTTTTTTTGAAATTTTCTTTAGAATATTTTTTTTTCGTTTATGACCAACTTCAAATTCGACGAATTCATATTGTAGCGCAATAGTATGACCTGTGCGCATCCATTAAATGCTAATTTAGTCTGTTACTTTGTTGACTGTAGTCGATGTAATGCAATATTTTAAGAATTTTTTGAAAATGTTCTAATTTCTGCAATTATTTTTAAAATTTTGGATTTTAAGACCAAGATTTCTTTTGAAATTGGTGATAAACTGATACTTTTTCACAGATAATTGGATGTAAAAATATTCAAGAAAACCATGTTTACGAGTGAAGTGAATAAAGATGTATTCACAATTATCTGGAAAACGTCTTATAAAAGTAAGGAAGGCCATTTTTCTCAAAATATTTCTATGACGGTCAACGTAAATATTATCCTGAAAATATTCTTATTATATCTGCTATCCATAGACAACAAAAACTAAAAAAAAAATTGGATGTACTCGATAAAGGTTGATTAGTGCTGACAAAGGTGGAATGGGGCCGCTGGTAAATTTACAAAAATTATCGTAATTATAACGTAACCATTTCTCAATATTTCTATCTGAGATAAGTTGCAAGCTTGGGTCTCTGCGCTCAATTTAATACCAATACCGATACCGATACCACTCCCACTTCTTAGCGATAGAGGCCCTTTTGTCATGATTTACTTTTTCAGCAGTAACCAATATTTAACAAGTATCCTTAAATATTTTTCATCCCACCTATTCGAAAAGGACGACTTGGTTCGCCTTTAAGTGCACCCAAAGGTGGTGTTTTCTATAATAAACTTTTAGCGGGCAGTAATGAGTTTTTATTCCTCTTTATAAGTGCGCCGCAATTATCTTTGCGGCGCACTTTTTGAATTTGCAACATCTTAGTGTTCAGCGCCGAAAGAAATCGAACGCAAATATTGTTTGAATAAAGACTGGCTGGTACGACGGCCCATAGTCGCATACGCCGCCGCGCTGGCTGATTAAAAAAAAAAACGCGCGAACTTCAGACCGCGTTTTCGTCAATTTTCATGAATTGTTAGAAATTCATGGTTTTGTTTTGAAAAATTAGTTCTTCAAGTGACACTGAATAAAAAACACAATAAAGTGAAAAATAACTTTAGATCTTCAGAAGTCGGTGACCTTTGTTTGATTCATTTAGTTTTTTTTTGTCACCGACTTCTGAAGCTAAAGTTATTTTTAACGTTTTTGTGTTTTGTGAAGTCGGTTTTATATTTTGCAAAAAAGTTTTTTTTTATTTTTCCATTTTTAGTTGTAATATCCTATCCAAATATTAGATATGCATTTATTTTACATGTTGAAATTAGACCACACGACTGAAGTAAAAATGTTCATAAAATGAAAACTACTGGGCCAAACTATGTTAATTTTTAAATTAAATCAAACTAAAGAATAATCACGTCAATCGGCTCATTAATATCAGCGTAATCGGTGTAAATACATTAAAAAAAACAGTAGAATTGAGATCCTTTTCCTTTTTGAAGTCGGTTAAAATTATGAGGCGCCTTTTATTTTCTTATAGTGAGTGATGAAAAGTAGAGTGTATCACTCGGGCGCAAAATATATTTTTGGCTCGGGCGACGTACTTTGAATCCCTCGCTACGTTCAGGATTCTATTAAAGAATCCCTCGCTACGCTCGGGATTCTACTCTAGAATCCCTCACTTCACTCTGGATTCAAAAAAGCGCCCTCGCCGTAAAAATATTATTTTGCTCCCTTATGATACAATCTACTATTTCTAGTTATTATACCTCGTTAGATAGCTAATAAAATGAGGATTAAGACAATAATTTGCATATTGAGTTTTATTGTAGTATTTGGAAAAAAAAATGCTTACTTTAACATAGGTGATTTTCTAACATTTCCGAATGAATTTTAAGTCACTACACTCATGAAAGTGGTCTTTATTAATACTTTCTGGTCCAGTTATCTGTGAAAAAGCATCAGTTATCAATTTCAAAAGAAATGTTAGTCTTAAAATTCGATATTTTAGAAATAATGGCAGAAAATAGGAAATTTTCAAAAATACTTGAAATATACATAAAATCGACAACAATGAACAAAGAAACAGACCAAGTTAGCGTTTAATGGATGCACGCAGGTCACACTATTACGTGACAATATAAATTCGTTGAATTTGAAGTTATTCATTAACGAAAAAAAAATATTTCAATTAAAATAAAAAAAATAAAAAAGTGAGAGCGACGAAATTTTTTTTTTTAACTTTCCTCTTCACCCCTCTAGGAACTCAATAAAAAAAAGTCCCATGAAAATCCGACCACTATAAACTTCGTTCCACCTTATTGTCTAATTGCACTCGACTACAAGGGCTTTCCCAAATACTGTAATGTATGTTCAGCGATTATTTATAGTTATTTATGCAACTGTTGTATAATGACGGGTATTAAAATACGAATGTGGGTTTATCACACGAGGCGAAGCCGAGTGTGATAATAGTATCACATGAGTGTTTTAATACCTAATTATGTACAGTTGCATACAAGACTTTATCTACATCCATGACATTGAGCTATTACTACTACGTATAGAGAAGACAGCGCGAACAAAATCTGTGCGACAAGCGTGGCAGTGCGGGGCGCGCGGGGGGCGGCTAATGAGTCATAGATGCGATGTCACCGTTAAGAGGCGACACTTTGTTTATATTCTGCCTATTTCATTGGGTACCCCTTACGAGCACATTGTTTGACTTACAATTTTTGTTATAATATTTATTTTAGGTATAAACTGACTTTACTCTGCGGAACAAATAACATATTCTGGCATATATACCTACCTATACTAACTGGTTCAGTCAGGGTTATGGGAAGTCTAATTCTTAAACAAATTGTATTGTATTCCTAAATAAATAATAATTTTATTTCAGGTGTTTACTTGTACAAACAATTAATCAATTAAAACCAAACAATCTAAAAAAACAATTAGGTACGTAGCTAATTGATTTTCTTCTTTCATGAATTTACCTTCCTTCAATTAATAACCACAGTCTATTCTTTTCTAAATGTGTAAGATTATTATTTTCCACTATAAAAATATACGTCAGGTAATACTATCTACACGACTTTTTACACAGCCAATGTCACTTCTTAAATTTTTAGTCTATGACAAATGACGCAAAATGGCGTCCGCTAAATATTTTGCTCGAATTACATTTTATAAATGATTATCTAGTTACTTACCGATGGAAAGTTATTCCTTTGCACTTTGCCGTGTTGCTTGAATTATTAGTGCAATATCGTAACACACACGTAACCATATTTGTTGAATTTTCACGTTTTATTGCTTAAATAACAAACAAGACTTAAAGCGCTCAAGAGCGAGCAAGCGACTGAGTGGGTTGTAGCCAGCTGGCTGAGTTTGAACGGAGCACAGATTTTGTTCGCGCTGTCTTCTCTATACGTAGTAGTAATAGCTCAATGATCCATGATATGAATCCTCCATATAAAAGGTTCTGAAACCATAGGGTGTTGTAGTGTTGTAAGAAGTCTATGTAAATTTATGGAAAGTTTAATTGCTGTGTATATAATACAAAATCAAAATCAAAGCATTTATTTCAAGTAAGCCAGTTACAGGCACTTTTGAATTGTCGAAACAAAGATGAAAATTAAATGTAGCTACAGTCCCAGTCACAAGACATAAAAACTGTGAAAGTACTGTAGTTGCCCATTCCCTAGCGTAGATCTCTATGGAGAAGAACAGGCGGGAAAAACACACGGAAAAAACAAACCATGTATAGGCAATGATATATAAACTTTAGATACGTTGTCCGCACTCTAAAATGACAACATGAAATGAAGCCAATTGGCCACATCGCGCTTAGTTACGCACCAACCTGTCGCGCGACGCTACGTTTGTTTATAATTTAATAAATCCTGTGACGTGACTGAAGATGTATATTTATCTCCCTCTCGCAACAGGCATCCCGCCGTTCGGTGTCATATTTTCTTTCTCTTTCTTCACGCTTATAAGTAGTTCTAGTATTTTCGCCGTTTTTAAGCGCCGCGATGTTGGTTCATGACGTGTCTATATATAATACGTCATTGTGTATAGGTTATATAATTATTTACATTTTGATTGTAAGTACAATTATTAAAATGCACAAAAGCTTGTATCACAAATTTTTGTAAACAACCAAGTACATAATGCAATACTTATATTGAACAAAAATGGCGGGATACGACGTGAATTCGAATCCTAAGATAAGTTTTTTTTTTATTACGGCGCTGTGGTAGTGAATCGCACGTGCTAGACAATGTTCTTTTTTTAAAACGAGTTGCATAATGAAATTCAGTACAACATTATAACACCCGTTTGGGTGTTATAATGGTTATTATGACACTGGCTGTTTTAATGTTGGCCATAAGCTAACTGTTTCAGATACTTTTATAGAGGATTTATAGCATGGGTGTAGATAAAATAGTTTATAAAACCTAGCTGACAAGGAAAGATTTTGCTGAACAATTATTCGTTCCTTAAAACGTTTACGCATTTTGTCTTTGATGCTTGCGTCAAAATGTTTTGTATTGGATTGATTCACAGTTATGATAGTATTTACTGTCATAACTGTCAAACTCTGTCATAACTGTCATCTTGATACTGATTTATTTATTACCACTTATGTGCTACGAAAGATTCTGACAAAAGAAAAATTTGCAAATCAGTAATTCCATTCTAAAATAACCCTCAGCATAATTAATCCTTATGTTTTAAACATTCCGATTAGATGTTTGATGCTTTCTCATAAGAATAAAATTCAGAACAATAACTTTATAACAGTCCCGTAAACCAGCTCCACAGAAACCCATCATTAAAAAGAAATAACTTTTAAAAGCGCAGTCCATAAACTTGTATTCTTTGAGGATGAAAGAGTAAAGTTTAATTTTAAACGGAAATTGTGTCATAATGTTACAGAGAATAGTTTTCTTCCATAGTTCAACCACGCGCTGTTAAGTCTGAGTTCAAACTCGTGGATGTACATTTTGTTTGTGCTACTTTTGAATTATTTTCTTGTCTTTTTTATACTTTCACGAGCAGAACACATTATAATACATATGTAAACGGGTATTTATCGTGAATTTTACCTTTAATATAATCCGTCCTTTAATTTAATGCTAATTCTAAAGGACATTGTACGGATGTTACTCGACAGTGGCCCTATGGGACTGTCAAACGTGCATAATTCGTCGATGAGTGAAGAGTGCATCATGAATAATAGTGGCCTGGGCAGTGATAACAATCAGAAAACTCCACTGCGATACAGAAAAATTATGCGGGTAGATGAGAAACAGCAGCAAAAAAGTCAGAATTCAAAGCTGAAGGGATCACGACAACAACCGATCGAAACTTCGGGCTTATATTAAAGGTAAAATTCGCAATAAATACCAGTTTACATGTGTATTGTAATTATTTTCTTTTTTTGATTTCTTAAATATTAAAGATTATTTTTAATGCGACGACCTATTGGTATTGCTGTCTAGGGGAAAGTAGACAGATTCCAGTTACCAAAAGGTTTTCTTTTAGTCTTTTTCACGGTGTTCACCAAGGTAAAGGTTCGGCCAAACCAGAACGGATAAATTGCAGACTCGGCTCCGCACACCGAACTGCCAGATAATGTACTGAAGTATCTGTGAGTGTCTGGTGTCCGCAGTCAGTCCGCGCCAGTTTGACCGCATTCATTGTCACTAGTACCATTAACAGTTCCATGACGGAACTAGTGTTGTTTTTTATAATCACTAGTTCCATCGACCGTTAATACGATAGTGGGGTAGGTGACAACTTGTATAGAAGATCTTTACAAGTTTTTAACTGTGTCGGTTTCGGTAAGCATCAGCAAAAACGGCGCTGTAGTTTGATTAAGTTCACTAGACTTAATGATGTCACTAAACACATACACCATATAGAAACAGACTTCATTGCCAGAGCAGAGCAAGAATAATAATAATAAGTTCCTGTCTCTGCAGCCCTAACCACCGGTGGCTTTTTTATGTTTTTAAATGTTTTTCTATGTTTTTTTTAATATTTAAAAATGTAAATAATAAGATGTTAAGATGAATAAAGGAGATAATAATAATAATGTTTATTTTAAGAGTGTAACATAGAGAGTAGAATAGAACCACCCCATTACACTCACGGGTGTCGTATAAGGCGACTAATGTCTGAGGCAGAACACCTTGCGCCTCCGTAGACCAGAGAATGGGCAGCAGCGTTTTCTGTTAGTCTTTCATCACTGCGATCTCCAATCCGCCTGCCAAGCGTGGAGACTATGGCAAATTCCTCCCATCATGGGAGAGGCTTATGTCCAGCAGTGGACGTTATGGGCTGTTGTTGTTTTTATTTTAAGAAATCTTAGACATAAGATACAAAATGTTTCAACAGGCTAATTTAGGTCAGTTTATGTGGTGTAGTCATCTGTAGCCGAACTAGGCAGAGCCTGTGTTTCGACTATCAGCGCCAAACCCCTCGAGTATTAAACATATAAAATTGCCTGTAAAAAGCTATGCTTTTATAATTTTGGGACCGCCTCGTTAGTCTATGGTCTAGTGATCTCAAAGTGCGACGGCTGAACAAGAGGTCCTGGTTTCAATTGCCAGAATACCTATTAGGTTCTTCTAGAGGAATTTCTCAGTAGCAGCCACGGAGTCTAGATTTATGGCCGGTTGATTGGCAATAGGTTCGTCCCCTATTACATGTAACTTTAACATAACTAGCGATTTATTGGTGTACTATTAGGTAAACCTCTGCCTAACTCTTCGGGGATACAAGCGTAACACATAACCTCAAAAACTCTTTAATAAAAGTTCCAGAAAATTCTTTCAACGAACTTAAACAGCGCAGTCCTAGGTAGCGCACCATTAACGAAGTAGAAGTACGGTTCTCATGTCGACACGTGTTGTAATGAGAACTGTCGGCGGCTATTAGTTCGGGCTTGCTTCATGACCCGAGTTTTAGTGCTCAGTGATCTAACTGTAGTTGATGTGTCGTTGTAGTCTTGTATAATAGTGACTGAATGTTTTGGTGTGTCACTGTGCGGCTCAAGAGTGTGAGTGTTATGATGTGATGTAGGGTTGAAATTTAATCTTCAAATTCAAGAAGCAGCAATGGATGCATTATTGTATAAGCTGGTTATGGTGTACCAAGTTTACTATAAAAACACAAGGCTCTAACTATAAGAAAGCGTCTGTTCTCATGCACAAAAGAAACGAGTATTTATCGTGACGCTGCTCACAGCATCTCGGCATTTTTAGACTATTAAGTCCAGGTTTCCACACTGTAGTTTTCTTTAAGTACCAATTTTTCATGCTTACTAGATTGAGTATATAATATACTATCACACTAACGTCACTAACTTCAACTTTATGTTGAAACACGTGATTGTTGTTTATGTATTTTCTAAAACAAACTTCCTGACCATCTTTGTTTGCATTTACATAATTTTGATAGGAATCAACACACACTTAACTTTTTGGAATGCTTTGATGTTTTGATATTATCCTTGGTTGTAGGTAAAATTATCGTACGAGTTTGTTACCTTTTGATTTACAGCCGTTGTTTGTTGGGCTTCAGTCTCTTACTGAGAACTCGGGTAGACCAAAAGTATGACGTGGAGGAGATAGAGAAATGATGTTTCTGTCTTTTTAACTCTATAAAATGACTGTTTTAATTACTGAGGCACACGCCTTCTTTCTTTAAGGCCATAATTCACAAGTCGGGCCCAGTGTGGGTTCACGGGGGCATCCCAAAACAGGGACGCACTTAAAATATATCGCCAATTCGTCACTCATGTACACATACACTACTCCCAAAGATTGATGATGATGGATGCCTGTTTGCTCCATACCTTGATTAAATAAATCACTCTGATGGATTTACGTAGGTGAAGAGTAACACATCGGTAGGCCGCCATTTTCATTAAGACGGTTAACCGCGTTATAAGATCCGGCCTGTCTGAGGGACGGTAGCTCTCGTTCAGGTCCCTATGACCTGACCCTCGTCAACTGAATTGAATAAGTATCCTATATTCAATACTGAAGCGAAGAGGACTTTGACGGGACTTTGAGAGGCTGTATGCTATTTGGATACTTGTGTTATAAATCGTAAATCTTCAAATATTAAATTTTCTGAATAAATAACTTGTGTCATCAAGTTTTTTTTCGTGGACCGATCAAGTTATTAATCGAATTTTCTGTCATATCTCTTAGATACTTTATTCAAGCAGTAAAAAAGTTTAGCGGTACTACAAAAAGTATTACAGCAACATGGAACAAAAAGTACTACAGCGCCATCTATGACACAGACGATGAACTAACAGCGAAACACGTCAGAAATCCTACATCGCGCAAGCAGAGTTATCCGCGATATAAGACTATACACAAGAACCTGACAACAATTGTGCGGCAGTAGTCCACCAGACATAACACCCGTCTGGTCGGAGGATCCTCCCTTTTCTATGGGGGATGAAGAGCTTTACACCCTGTTCTTCATACCCCCAAAAGTATAAGCTAATCGAAGATGCCATCATTGGATTGAATGATTTATCCACCACATGATGCATGACATTTTCCCTCGTACAAAAATGAGGCCTGTGTTCTATATATGTAGGTGTGGATATTATAGGTAGTCTAATTATACGTTTGCAATAACTTAGAGACGCCATGATTTATGTAAATAGGACTAGATAATATTAAGCACTTCTAAAAGAAATTCTTAATGATGACTTTTCCTTCCGGGTCCGACTTTTTTTATTAATCAACATATGGACAATTTCATCTTACTATTACTCTAGTCCATTTCTTCTTATTCCCTTCAAGAGTCAACTTCCAAACATCACAGAGAAGTCCTGTAAGTGTCCCTTTGTGCGCTAATAACATTTGTACCGTGGTAATTGTAATGATTATGTCCCCAATATTAGTCGCCATTACTGTTTAGTGGTCCCGAGTGGACCACATTAGGAAGCTACGTTGTGTCGAATGATGTTAAGTCGATGACCCCTAATACGATTTTTTCTTTGTGTAATTACCAAACTGCTGATCCCTTCCGGCTATTACATAGTACATTAAAACATCAGCACCCCTAGCCAAGTTAACAATCTACAATCAAACTATTCAAATGAATGGGAATGACATCATCTCAACGTTAAATCACGTGATCAGCACAAACGAATAGAAAATTCGTAGACAAGTTTACATCGTTCAAAATGATAGAATAGAATGTTATCGTTTCTACAATGTTGATCGCTGATCTCTTTGTTAGGAACGCTCACTTAGACTAAAGTGTAGGTTTTTTCTACAGACATTAGAGAACGAGCGATCGACTCAGTCGTGTCAATTTGGCTACCAATTTAGCGCTTTCTACAATCGCTTACACCGAGGCGTTTACGATAGTAGAAAGAGAATCGATACGAAACGTTTGTAACTTGGCTAGGGGTGCAGTCCTTAGACCACCAAAATATCGTATCGACAACGATGAAAAACGACTTGATTTGCAAATCATGGCTTATTTCAAACTAAGAACTGTGCGGTTCAAACTCAAAACGAACTCATTTGTGTCTTGGCTTATTTGAGATACGTTTTCTCGTATTTCGTACATCACTTCTACCCAGAAATCATTATTATTTTCAACATACTTGCATGAAAAGTGGCCCTTAATGCACTACTCTATAGGTTTACAATGCAATGTGTTCAACACATTAGTGCAGGAAAGTACGCCAAAGATAACTGTAGACTACTTTTATGCAATGGTAAACTTTGCACACTTATAAAATTAGGTACAATTTTGACAATGTATTTTGGATAACAGTTAGGGTAACTGTTATCCAAAATACATTGTCAAAATTGTTTAATAATAAATGGTAACTCTGAGTAATCCAGATGTCACATCTAAACCCTGAATATCTAATAAAACAGCTCCCTTGAAAGTCGTTTGGGGGTCAAAATTATGTCAATACAAGTCGTCGCCCGCTATATTGTTAATATTCATATAACAACAATAACATTGGTAGATAACGAGAATATGAGATGACCTCCCTTCGATCTTTTGGGAATCTAATAAGATAATATAAGCATAACTAATCTAGCTAGAGTAATGTCTAAATAGGTTCTATGCTTTGCAACTGGTTTTTACTTTTAACATGACATCACAACTAGGGTTTGGGATTTCACAACAATTTCAAAGTCCCGAGACACGAGACAGCCTACAACCATAGTCCCCGGAATTCCCGGGACTTTGAGGGGGGTAAGCCTTTTTAAGAATTTTAATTGAGTTAATTTCTGGTGAAACGTATTATAAAAAAGGCTTTTTTTTAAATTAAATCTTAATAACTTTAGCGTTAATTTCAGTCTTAATAATTGCTTTGTTTATTTCTTTTAATCACACACAGATTCAGTTTTAGGCAGTTAGATCTTATAGTTATAAAACAAACTTCAACTAAAGGGTCTATGTAAAAAGACCCCTAACCAAGCCGAAAGGCACTTGTTCTCCTCGTCATTGCGATATTGTTTCTGTTCTGGATATAGCTGGTCCATACCTGGGAACCTACTAGTTACGGAGACATTGGGGGTCAAAGTTCCAACCTTTTCACAAGATTTTTTTTATTACATGTTTTAAATGTATGATATTTAGACTTTAAACACCTCCACAACCCCACTACTATTTAATCCATCCATTAGCACAATGTTTTGAGTTTTCACCCAAAAAAAAACATTCAGGGACTGGGTAGTCAACATGACAAGGTCTGTTTACACCATATATATGCCGCGAAGGGTAATGCAGAGGTATATCTATCCATTCATCCTAAAGTCAGTTATGTTTAAGTCCTATAGAATAAGGGGCAAGCCTTTTACCATCAACTGGGCACAAATCGGCAGACTCCGGGCTCCTTCAGAACAAGTCCTGATAAAAAAACCTATAAGTAAAACTTTGCCCTATCGAGCTATTTAGTTTACATTATATAATGTAATTTGCATGTTAAAATGTAAACCAAATACATAGCCTGGTCGACCTACTCAGCAGTAGTGCTTGCAAGCACTTGAAGCAGTTCACTAGACCAACGACTTACTTATTTTTTGAAGTACTTATTCGTTGTCTGTAAAAATGTTCAGCTAGCATGAATTTTATTCAAAGGCTCCAGGCTTACTAAGCGTGAAAGTGACTTTGGTGCTACATTTTTAAACCAATTTCAGAAATAATGGTCAGTTTTTTTTTAGGTTGCTTAGACAAACAAAAAATATTATTAGTATGTATCTTTAAGGGTTAAGGTATTTATCTATGGGTCTGTTACCTGAAATAAATGGTTTATTATTATTATTATTATAAGAGCTACGCAGACAGAAATAGACAACCGCTTCGGTATGAAATTTTTGACTGCTATGTTTATACGTAGTTAATTATTACCAAAATGTATTTTATTAAAGTTGGTGAATTTTAAATCGGTAATGCAGCATTCACCTCAAAAGTCAACAAATACAACCACCACTTGCTCATCCCTTTTTTTTCGGATGCATGGGAAATCATCAAATGACTCCTCCCGCTCTGGGCGGAGCGGAAGGGAGTGTCAGACTTTTACTGACTGAAACCCATCCATGTTCCTTCTTAGCCCTTTGTGTTCTAGGGCCGCGGTATTTCTTTCGAACAGTCCCACAGCCCACAAGCTCACCCCTTACCATATTGCAGTGTTTCAGCTAGGAAGGAGAAGTTACCCATCCGACCCCCAGTAGCAATAAACCGTTAAGTGATCTTCAGTGTCTAGTGTGTGTGTGTGTGTGCCTATGAGAAACCGTTTGCAAACCACTTCAATAGTATTATGAAGATATTAGTAAAAAAAACCCGACTGCGTAAACATAACTAGTAAATTTAAATAAAAACTGAAAAGAGAAAAACAAGTTCAATAATAAATTGGATGGATTAGATTAGACTAAAATCATTCCATCCAATATGGGTTCCAATATTGGATGGAATGATTTTAGTCTAGATTATTATGAAGTGTACTTCTGAAAATATTAATCAATAACTCGCTAAAGGACTATTTGGATGACAGTTCTATAATCCCTCCTTCAGACAATAAGCATTAGGTCATCATATCTGTTTTGACATTGCTGTAATTATTTGGTATTTACTTAATTGACATTGCAATCAGTTGACATTATTCTATTTACTTATATTGATATATTTAATGTTTCTATAATTCTTTAGATTGTATTGTTGACATTGAAGAAATTGTTTATTGATTAATATTAATTTCTTTGACATTCCTGTATTAATTAAAAAATTATAATTGACATTATCTACTACATTTTTATCTTCTGACATTTATCATTTATTATTTCTTAAATTTTGTTGTTGACATTCTGAGAATATTTATTGATCGACTTGCTTTGATTTTTATAATTATTATTAATCTATTGTTATAATTTTATATAATGTAGGTATTTGTTGCAAGTAATTAACTGAATTTCATTTAAATTTATGATAATATTTGTACGCCAAATGTCAAAACAGAGCACATACGAAAATGTAATACCTCACAAACAGTAACTACCTATGTTGACAAATAAACATTCTGATTCTGATTATTTAATGGGTATCAATCAGTATAAAAAAAATGTTTTTATTTTTTAAGTTTTTTAACTTTGCACTAGCCTTTGTTACCCAAGGTAACACGAGGATTCTAACGATACCACGTACATAGAAATCGGTTTAGGTGTTTAGAAGTTCTGGTGGAATAAATAAACTCACAAACATACATACGTACATATGTACGTATATGAACCATGAAAACATAACACTCCTTTTTTTGGGCAGTCGTGTAGTAAGGTACTGACCTGAAACCCCTCAGCCTCTGACAGCAAGAAGTAGAAGCAGCCGAACCAGTGTGCCAGGATGAGCAGGATATGGATGAGGTTGATGACGCGCCAGAAGTTGGGGTACACCGTCCTGGACTCCACTATGTAGTAGAAGTCCACTGCCCTGTACACCTGGAAGAAGGATTTTGTGTTAATTTTCAATAACATACAAAATAATACATTGAAGAGCTCGTGGCTAGGGCTTGCAATATCCGTTCATTTTTACTATCCGGATAATACGGATATCAAAATTTTAATATCCGGAATATCCGGATAATGCGGATATTTATTAGTTTTGATTCTAAATAAAACTAATAAACTTTTGTAACACGTTATAATCAGTCTCTCAAGCAAAATGACAAAGAAATAATAAACTATACCAATATTATTTTTTTTTTAAATATTGCTGGACATTACACACAGCGCCATCTAGTGCCACATTAAGCAACGAGGCTTGTGTTGTGGACACCAGATAGTTGATATACTACATAGATACTTTTTGTTTGTAAATACATACTTATTATACATATAAACATCCATGACTCGGAAACAAATGTCCATGCTCATCACACAAACAAAAATATTTCAAGTAACAATCACATTAAAATACTAGTTCACTCTCTAAAATTATACAATAAAACACCGATACCGCACAAACAATTTGTATCTATTCTTCTCATACTTAAAACAATTCTAATTAAAAACAAGATCTTACACTTATCATAAAATCCTAATCAAATCAACCTATTTAAAACATAATAATGAAATAAAAATATCACTTTAGAACAAGAACTGGTTTTAAGTGAGAAGCGACCGTGCGTGAGAGGGTGATACAATACAATACAATCTTGAAAATGCGTGCAGTATGGATGTAAGTTTAACTTTAACAAGTGGTCAATGTTGTGAGTTGTGATTTGTGAAGTGAATAAATAATTGCAAGAGTGATTAACTCTATAAAAATAATAAATAACGTAATAACAGTCATGTACTTTGCAGATGACAGCTTTTTATTTAATGTTTAAAATATAACTACGTAACATCCAAAAAATCCGGATTATGATGCAAGTAAAATCCGGATTTGAAAATCAGTGGTTTTCCAGATAATACGGATATCCGGATATCCGGATTGCAAGCCCTACTCGTGGCTAAATAATATCAGCCACTCGGGTCGATCTTTAGGTTAAGTCGTGCTTACCTAAGTTAGTACGTAGATGACTGAAAACCGATTACATACCGAGTTTCCTCCGTGTCTCGGAAAGCACGTTAAGCCGTTGGTCCCCGCTGTCAGTTGTTACTGGTAGTCAGTGGCCTGTAAGTCTGACTACCAGCAGTCTTACCAAGGAGAGTCATATTGCCCAGTACTAACTGGGTTATGGAGGTCAGATAGGCAGTCGCTCCATGTAAAATACTGGTATTCAGCTGCATCCGGTTATACTGCAAGCCGACCCCAAAATAGTTGGGAAAAGGCTAGGCAGATGATGAAATATTGACATTTCAATCAATGTTAACAAAAGCAGCAGTGTTACTACATAAGATTTTTCCAAAGGGTTACGTGCCATGTAATTGGGGGCAGGCCTATTGCCATCAACCGGGCACACCTCAGAGAGAGTAGCGGTGGCCCAGTGGTGGCGGCCCCGACTTACGAACAGTAAGTCGTAGGTTCGAACCCAGGCAGGCGCATTACTTTGTGTAATTTATTTCATCACCACTGCTCTAAAAACGGTGAAGGAAAACATCGTGAGGATGCTGCATGATCATTGACAGGCATGTCCTAGAACCAAAAATTCGAAGACATGTGACATCTACCAATCCGCACTGGGCCCGCGTGGTGGATTATAGCCCATTCCCTCTCATAGAGAGGAGGCCTGTGTCCCAGCAGTGGGAACATTAATAGGCTGATGATGATGATGATGGTCACACCTTCGTGGCTACTTCTGAGAAATTTCTGATGGAAAAACTCAATAACACTTTGCTAAATAAGAACGGTTTAAAAATTGGAAATACTCGTGTCACACATAATATTTGTTAACATTAGACCTTTATTCGTGTCTATGAAGTTAGTAATGCTCTTGCTTCTTGAAAAAAATTAACCATGATTCCATAACTTCGACCCTTATTTGAATTTACTTACTTCGCACGTACGTGCTTGGGCATCAGAAATGTATAATTTCCCACACTTTACCATTTTGTAAGCGAGTCTTTTCCAATGGATATACCAGGCCATCATAAAACAATTGGAAAACACTCCGTAAATGTTGGTTACCGAACTATCTAATCCCCTTCTTTGGCACGGTACGATATTTATATTTCCTGATATATTGGCTGTTTTGATTTCCAGTAGGACTTTTCCTGCTAGGTTTTACAAATGTCATTAATTTAAACATTTTTTTTTTAAATTACGCCACGTGTTTTTAACCAAGCTCGTTCCTTTATTCGCAGATTCATAACATTAGATTGGAGCTCGTCTTATATAACAAAACACAATTGTTTGTTACTAACATTCTTATTTATATACCATGTACTATTTGCAAGTAATACTAGAATTAACATAGAAACGGTCTGATAACGCGGTTAACTGCGGGTGAATCAGTTCTTACTGAAGATTTGTAAGACATACTTACATAATAATTAAAATAAATAATGTAGCTTGTCATATTATAACGTTGCTGATATTTGACGTTTTTATTAATTACGGTGCTTACTGCTTACTTGTCTACTTAACATATAATAAATCATTAAAATGTTATCGAGGTTCGATTTCAATATAATTTTTCTCGTCCTAGTTACCTAGGTTCGGTAGGGTGGAGTTTGTAAATTGTGTGTACTTATCGTCATAAAAAAAACCTGATAGGTACCTACACTAAACGCTGTACCCTAACTTTGACGTACCTATATAATCTTCCAATTTAAATGTATTGATATGCGTTTCCACTAATATTCATAGTGCAAAATTAAACATTTTTGCTATTGTTATTTATTAATTGTTTACAGATTTTCCAAATCAAACAAGCGAATTCGAAATAGTTATTAATTAATAGCAACTATAATCTTCAATATTAATAATGTGAAATCAACCACTTCGAAATAGGCAAACCTACCCAGAGGCATTTCGTATTACTCCTAGCACTATTAATAGAAAAGCGATAACATGTGGCCCCCGGCCACAGCAGTCCGCTGAAGGAAGTCATTACGTGTGTAATGAGGACACCGTGCAGTATCTGTGAGGTATTCATCATGATTGACACGCCATTATAAGCTTTAGTATGAAGCTGTAATGTAAACCTAACCTTTTACAGGCATTTTTTCATCAAGTGCTCTTCCAATCGGCGAAAGAAAAGATTGAAATTATACTTAGAAATAAATTAAAAATTGAAAGGGGCTTCCCCTACTACGATGGTATATCGCGCGAGTCCGAGCCGCACTCGGCCGGTTTTTCTAAACTTGTAACAAGTTTGTTTATCCGATTTTTAAGGTCATAATTTTTAATTCTGCAATGAGCTATTCATTATTCCATTTAGATATAAAATGCGTAATACAACAACAACATTCATATAAATCCAGGAAACTTTGGCTCATAGACCTACAGACTAACATACATGTGATAAAATACAAACAGTATTAATTTAAAGGACCTGCAAGAAAGCAAGTCCTGGAAGATTCGCCTTGCTTTCTCACGTATGTCATATATCATAGTAAAAGTAGTTGAACCTAGCTGGCTAGAACCCTATCCCTATTGTTGACAGTACCTAGCGCACTTTCCATCAGCGGCCTTGATCGAAAGCTTTTACCGGTAACACGAGCCTGTTGTGTAGGATGTATTGGCTTTGTTTTTTATTCTATTCTCTTCTCTATCTGGCAATAGACGCGGGTGTCTAATTAGGTGTACAAGTGATTGGGGATATTGTTTTACTGTCGCAGTTATTGGTTTTGGAGGGCTTTTTTTTTGTTGCCAAAGTTTGTTAATATAGTGAAAATGGAGAAGCACAAACTGTTTAGAGGTTTGTTAGTTAAAAAGGCATAGTTTTAGACTAGAAGATTTACCTGGAATTCCTAAAAAAACTATAAGTAAGATAAACTCTCCAGTATTTATACTTAAGTACCAAAGAATTTTGAACATAAACATATTCCCGGACGCAGAAGTTGGTATTAATATCTTATTCAAAATAATAAGTATCATTTACTTTGATACAGAGGTTACAGATACAAGAAGTTGGGAACCGCTGTCTCAAACCGATCTTATAATTAAGATCAAGTATCTCGACTTCAAATCTCAATCAAAGACGTTAAGACCTCTTGACACAATCTCTAAGTTCCGTATTTCCGTTCAACCCAATGTAATTCAATATTGTGCCAATCACAGCGACCTTTACGGATCTAATAAATAATTATTTATGTACAACGTCCTAACAATATATCCTTTAATTATCTTTTAATAATTTTAGCCGAAACTCACGAATGAAATTGAAAGCGATCAAGCGATCATCTGAACCACGTTCAGGTGCTGTCAGTGTCATAATTTTCATAAAATAAAACTGATAGCTCTTATACGCTCCGTTTAAAGGATAATTTCTACCAAACGGCTTGGATCCTATCGGATCGGAAAGGTTCCAAACGGATACGGCGACAGCCGATCGCGTCTGGCAGGATTTTCGTCGCACACTATCGGCTCCGTACCGTCGCGCATCGCTTGCGAAATACAGTTTCTGCGCCTAGTTAAATAGTTACATTCCTACCGTGTTGATGTGTTCTAATTTCGAAAGGATCCGATCGGATACGACAACAGGCGAAGGGAGCCCATTGCGCGTCGCAGCATACTTTCGGCTACGATCGCGTGTCGCGGAAGTCACGGAAATCAAGCTTAAAGCTGCGTTTCCGCAATAAATCAAGGGGGATGTGTAGTGACGACTGTCATGTATTACACTAATCAATCGTATTGCTTCATATTTAGAGTTCCGTACCCAAAGGGTAAAAACGGGACCTATTACTAAGACTCCACTGTCCGTCTGTCTGTCACCAGGCTGTATCTCATGAACCGTGATAGCTAGACAGTTGAAATTTTCACAGATGATGTATTTTGATCGCCGCTATAACAACAAATACAAAACATAATAAAATAAATATTTAAGGGGCTTCCCATATAACAAAAGTGTTTTCTTGCCGTTTTTAGCTCGATATTAATAACGGCAATAGGTAAACGCTTGAGATATTTACGGAAAATTTAGTTGTATATTCAGTTTAAAAATAAATAATTTAAACAAAATAAATATTTAAGGGGGCTCCCATACAGCAAAGGTGTTTTTTTTGCCATTTTGTCTAATGTTGTATAGATAATGGTACGGAACCCTTCGTGCGCGAGTCCGAATCGCTCGTGGCCAGTTTTTTTTATTAGCGTCACTGTTTAGTTTTACGCAATTTTTTTGCTACGCATCCCTACTCATCGCTAGTGAAAATACGGCCTTTATGTGCTGATCGTATCTTTCATAAAATCTACTTAAGGGCTATATATCCCTCAAATGGCTTAGCATGATCCTCCGTTACGCCTAAAATACTGCAGCATTAATTTTGAAATAAATATATGGTAAAGTTGAGGATTAATGTTAGGTCATATGTGTGGCGAAAACACGATTCCATAAACTTTTCTCGATAGAAAAAAAATCCAAAGTTACCTTCAAATCGAACAATAAACCGCTGCTATTCAAAAAGTACTTCAAATTAGATCATGAAACTTTGCATACTAACTGAACTAACTATAAAGCAGGTCTTATGTGTTTAATTTTTAGTCCAATCAATAGATTTTTTGTAAATCGCAGAAAAACACTCATTTCGCACCATTCGGCCGCAGTGACTGACGTAACAACCGCTTTGTAGTGCAAGCTGATTTAAACCACCACAAATAGAGTTGCTAATTTTAGGGTTAGAAGGGCCTTAATAGTCACAAACCGTAACGTTCTAAACAAAAAGGTTAATAAAGGAGAGCCATAATCTTGCAAATTATCATCGAAATTAAACCTTTTCGAAGCAGTTAGCGAGCTCGAAAACGCTTTGATTGCAAATACCTCGTTCTTTTATAGGCCTGTTCCAATGAAACGGGTTTCAGCGAGGACTTAATTACAACTGTATAATGTTTTATTTCTAAATTAAGATTTAAATACACTGAGTTTAATGCTCAATTTGACGATGTCTTTAATTTCAGTTAGTAAAGCTTTTAGTTAAGTTATGTATTATGTGGGATTACAAGGGATAGATAAAAGTACTTAAGTAATAATGTTATTTAAATGGTATTTCGCTTGAAAATTAACTCAAGAAAATCCAATTGGAATAGCTCAATGTTATTATAATTGTTAAAAAATCCAGGAATGTTTCAAAATGAAAGAGTAGCCCGCGAAATTCAAATTTTCCTACTTTTTTGCTATTTGCAGGTCAGTTTTAGGTTTTATGTTGATGATTGTTGATAGCAAAAATGTAATTGCAGAACTGTGACCAACCATGTACGAGCTGAGATTATCACAGTAACTCAGCTAGGGCATTCAGACCAAATAGGTTAGGTTAGAACTGTGACCACACATATCTTGACTTACTGGGACTTATGGTGACTTTAAGTGAATATAGCACTAGTGCTATAAATGTTTACAAACATTGTACTGAGGAGGATCCATGTGTCACTGTGGAGAATTCTCAATTAGGGTATATTAGTATTAGTGATAGGGTCTTGTTGTCTGAGGATGGTACGGGTGTCTCCAGCCTCACTCCAAAAAATAATTTAAACTAGGAAATGAGACAACAGGAGGTACGATTAACAATATTGTTAATCCTACCAACGTATCTTCTTGCACTCAATTAGTTAGTAAAAAAGGGCCTCAGCAGAACACTTTGAAATTATTCCACCAAAATATCCAAGGCATTTCTTCCAAATTATTAGAAATTGAATTGTTTTTAGAAAATAGTAAGTTTGACATTATTTGTTTTACTGAACATTGGCTTAAGGATTACCAAATGCTTATCAATTATGAGAACTATATGGTGGGTAGCTGCTTTAACCGTAAAACTATGCTTTGTGGAGGTTCCCTAATATTAATAAGAAATTGTTTTAAATATAAACAACGTAATGACATAATAGGTCTCTCGGTTGAACATTGCGTTGAACTGTCCTGTGTTGAGCTAGATAAGCATGTAATTGTGTGTGTGTACAGGACCCCCAAACTATCAAAACTTTTCTTTATTTGAATCAACAATGGAAGATGTGATGGCAAAACTTGCAGTCAGTAATAAATCTACAATTATTTGTGGTGATTTTAATATCAATATTTTAGAAGAATGTGCAATTAGCAGTCGCTTATTAAATCTTTTTAAGTCATTTGACTTGACCAACACTTTTACAGAACCTACTAGAGTCACTCCATCTTCTGCTACTTGTATAGATAATATTTTCTGCGATTGTGATTACTTAGATAAAGCAATAGTAAATTGTCTACCCTCTGACCATAGCGGACAAACTGTAACCTTCAGGTGTAATACACCCCCATCGCAAAAAGTTCAAATTAAATTTAGACCTATAACTTCTAGCAGATTAAATAGGTATAATATTTTGCTACAGAACAAGTTAAGCGTTATGGGCCTTGATGATATTAATATAGATCAATTGTATGATCGTTTCTTTTCAATAGTTCACACGGAATTCAATAAAACTTTTGAAAAGAAGACAAAAAGTATTTGCCCTCAATTCATATTTAGTGATTGGGCAACTAGAGGTATCAGAAAAAGTAGGGAAAGACTATTTGAGCTTTATGGCCTTAAGCCTTATATAAACACTGACAGCCACACTCAGAGTCAGTTAATGGTTGCTTAAGCGGTTCCTTAGTAAAAATTAAAAAAAGTTCACCCTCAGAGTCAGATAACGGTTCATTAGCGTCCCCTAATAACAATTAAAGTTAAGTAAAGCAAAACCTTTACTTAAATATTTAATGGCTGATTTTGACATCTACGTTTCGGCCTTGGGTTATATTTTTACCCGCGAAATTCGATTTCATACTAAACGTTTATTAATTAAAAAGGAATAATGTCTGATTTGGCAGACTTCATTGAGTTTTTAGATTATGCCAGAAGATATAGAGAAGTGGAACCGAGGCGGAATTTACGAAATTATTCTGTTCCCTTTACAAATTATTCTATTCAGGAATTTCAGGCAAGTTATAGATTTACACCTGAATCTGTAAAGTGTTATATTGCCGTTGGTGGCATCCGACCTCGGGAAACCAACGAAAAGAGGATTACCATTTGCACCGGAAATAATGTTACTACTAAAATTACGGTACTTCGCTACAGGGAGGCACGGTTAGCAGATACTTACCTATCATAGAATAGGCGAGACGACAAAAAAAAAATAATTAGTCCGTCAGATAGATTTCCAAAAAATATTGGACACATATATTTTCTTTTGTTACGTAAACCAAAATTGACGAAGATATGACGCTTTTAAAATTCTCAATACGTCACGCCTAGGTATAATTTTAGCTAGTTTTGACGTCACGCGCCCCCACTCCCGAGTTTTGATGCGTTTTATCTTTGTCAATATTCATTGATTTACAAAAACAAAAAATATGTGTCCATTATTCTCCAATACTCTAACTTATGGACTAAATAGATTTCCCATTTTTTATACTGTCGTCATGCCTATTAATTGAAACATAAATATGAATGGAAGTTCTTCGAGGATACAAGGTGTGTGTCGTTGAATCACAATTCACTGAAAGTACTTATTATACTTGCCATAACGTAAATTAATACAGATGAAATTTAAATTCACAACCAATGATATTGTAATAAACAGCACCTACAAAACCACAGAAAAAATTGTGCCGCGGTGGAGAGCCAGCTCACATACACGCAGTGACGCAGAATAAAGGAAAAACAGACCAATTGGCCTGTTTTCGAGTCTCACGATTGCGCGCTCACAACATATCTGTGTAATAGACAGGGGGGTGAAACTTCCATACATTGGCTTCAAACAAAATTTTCTTAGACAGTGCTGCCATCTATGTGGTTAGGAACGCTTGTTTGGCCACAGTTTTATATTTTTGCCAATAGATAGAGCTAGTTGATAACAGTATCAGTACAATTAAGTATTAATAAATATTAATAAAAAAGTATTATTTATTATTATTATTTCAACATGTTTTACATTACAGATACATTTTAAAATATCATTGCAAAATAAATAAGACCTTTTCGTTTTCACTTCAAGTAGTTTATTTATTACACAGTAACAGTGGGGGTACATTTGAAAACTTTTTTAAGTTACGTTTGTTGTTTCGTGGTGTTTTGGTGATCTGTTTTGTGTTCTTTTACGATCTAAAACTGTGCTTGCTTTCTTGATCTCTGCTATTATAAACGTTGGACTCTCTGCCTTGGACCCTGTGATAAGATACGTAAACGATTGATCCAACGCTGTGTACCTATACGTATAGTGGACCTCGATTTTACCATTTCGATTGGAATTCGACGAGTTAAGTGCTTCTTGGATGTATTGTATTGTATGTATAGTATTATAACACACATTGTAAAAAAAGGAAATAAATTCTTTAAAAAACTAAATATTTTTTTCATTTCTATCTATCATTAATTTATTGATATGGCTCTTATTGATGTCATTCCTAGCTTAAGATTTTGAAGAATGATTTTCCTTTTATTGACGACTGATTGTTATTTATTTTGTGAATTAAGTAAATTCTTATGTGTATGTTTCGAATTCTATATTTTATTTAAGGCAAGACTAGAATAATCATGATGTTGTCATCATAGTCTATTTTATACACATAAGAATTCATTTATTTCACACAAATAAATAACAATCATTCTTCAATAAAAGGATTTATTACTAGAAACAAAACCTAAAAGCGCCATCTAGTGAGCGATAGCGTAAGCGGAGGGTACATTGAGACAAGTAACGCCATCTAACAGTTGGGGTACACAGTTTTTAAAACGAAAACCTCAGTTGCACATCTATCTTGTATTATATAGTGTATTATCTATGGTAATAGAATATCATTGTTCACAACACAAACTTTCGCGCCCGGTAAATACTACTTGACATTGACAGTTGACAGACTGCAGTGATGCCATAGAAAAAAAAATCGCAATCGCTTTATTTTATTGCAATGAAAATAGCTGTTCCACTTTGCAATTTAGTAAAAACTTACAGTAAAGTAACTGATTATCATTTATATTACTCTGAATAATAATTTTCTACGTTTTTAAATAAACTTAAATGTGATTTAATATCAACACTTTTTAAATGTGACTACATCAGGACTTTATCGATATGCAATCGATAAGATGATTTTAGGATGCTTCGCCCTACGTATACTTAAATCTGTCATTAGCTAATTAACCGTTAAATTATGTCTCTGGGATGTAGCATTGATTAACGGATTTAATGATAATTAGTTAAGTATTAATTAGGACTAATTTAATGAACGACTCTGAGTGTGGCTGTGAAACTTTTAACAAATATGTTGCTAAGTATTCAAAAATTTAGATACATGCAAGGTTGCCAAAGCCTTGCACATTAGCAACAAGATCAAAACAGCAGAAAATAAAATAAAGACAGTTTGGAAAGTCATAAATAGCGAGACTAACAGGAAGAAAACACGTAATACTAGCTACACATTAGATACAGCATGTGGTCCTAAAAGCTCTAATCAGGAAGTAGCTCAAGAATTTGTAAAGTTCTTTACCGATATACCACAAAAAACAACGGAGGCTCTTATTTCCTCACCTGAACTCTCAATTGGTTTATTAAAGGCGAATGTGTCTGGCTGCCTGGTTGAATTTAAATTTAAACACATTAACCCTATGATTGTTATTAAAACTTTCCGGCAAATAAAAATCAAACTAACCGAAGATCTATGGGGAATGTCTGTCAAAGTTTGTACATCCATACTTGAGACTATAGCCCCTTACTTAGCTATAATTTTTAATTTATGTGTAGACCAAGGAGTTTTCCCTGATATAATGAAATACAGTAAAGTCATACCTCTTTTCAAATCCGGGGACAGTAAAGATACTAATAATTATAGACCTGTATCCGTGTTACCAGTTTTTAGCAAGGTTTTTGAAAAGGTAATGCTTAATCAAATGCTCTATCATTTTAACACCAACAGAATCTTACATGATCAACAGTATGGCTTCACCAAGGGACGTTGTACAACTGACGCCGGTGTAACCTTATTAAAGCACATATTTACTGCGTGGGAAGAGTCTCAAGACGCCATAGGAATTTTTTGTGACCTCTCCAAAGCGTTTGATTGCGTAAATCACGACACATTACTTTTGAAACTTGAGCATTACGGACTGGGTAAACTTGCACTTAGTTTGGTAAAATCTTATTTGAATGATAGACAACAACATGTTCAAATAAATGGTGTTAATTCACAGGGGTTAAAAGTAAAAATGGGGGTTCCACAAGGCTCAATATTGGGTCCTTTCCTCTTTCTAGTATATATAAATGATCTACCCTATTTACTGAAAAACCAACCTCAAAATATGGTGTTATTTGCTGATGACACTTCCCTAATTTTTAAGATAAATAGGCGGGCCCAAAATCTAGATGAAGTGAATAATGCCCTACTTCAGGTCCAAAATTGGTTCACAGCAAACAATTTGGTATTAAATGAAAAAAAAACTAAATGCATAAGATTTGCTTTACCGAATGTTAAAAGTAGTGATTGTGATATAATATTAAATAAAGAGAAACTTGAATTCGTAGATAAAACGGTTTTCCTGGGGATTACGCTTGATTCAAGGCTACAATGGGGTTCTCATTTGACATCTCTTGCGGGGCGGCTAAGTTCAGCAGCCTATGCCATTAGAAAAATCCGTCAGTATACTGATGTAGATACCGCTAGACTGGTTTATTTTAGTTACTTTCATAGTATAATGTCTTATGGCATTTTGCTGTGGGGACGGGCTGCAGATATTGAGTCTATATTTATTCTGCAGAAAAGAGCCATCAGAGCCGTATATAATCTTCGTAGGCGCGATTCTCTAAGGGAACTGTTTAAGGATATTGGCATCATGACGGTACATTGTCAATACATCTACGAAAACATAATGTACGTCAGAAAAAATCTGCACCTTTTTAGTAAAAGGGGTGACAGACATAATTACAGTACTAGAAATAGGGGACCAACTAGTTCAGCCAGGTTTCAGACTCGCTAAAGTAGACTCATCTTTCATGGGGTACTGTTTGAGATGCTATAATAAAATTCCACAAAGTATTCTTGAACTGAATGAGACAAAATTTAAAACATGCATTAAACGCACACTATGTAAGCAAGCATATTACAAGTTGAGCGATTATATCTCTGATAAAAATGCTTGGCTCAATGCTGGTCCTGCTCCGCATGGACAGGAGCGCATAAATTGATAGCATTAAATTGTATTGTTGGAGCTGCTGAAGATTGTACAACTATCTTTGCATTGTATAGAATAAATCTCTTTAGTATTATATAAATGCATAGCCCATATTGTGTGAGTACTATGTACTAGAAAGCTATCATTCACTGGAAACCTACGTCTTTTCTTGACTTGAATGTGCCCTGGCGGTCCAAACCGCGTGCATGACATACTCCAAAGTATGTCATCATCATCATCATCATCATCATCATCATCAAAGTATGTCATGCTCACTCAATTGTCTCGCTGATGGTGGCGCATGTGTCGGATCATTTAGTTCCCTTCAAAATGGTTGAGTTGAATGGTGCTGATCCATGCGTCATGTCCGTGAACGGGCGCTGTCAGTTGTGACTGGTCATCTCTTGGTTGCCATGGCTTATTTGAATGAATTATTTTGAATTGTATTTTTCGTTTGTGTGTTTTTGCTGTGGACACTTTTACCGTGCACATCTTGCTACATTGTTCTCACATAATATACCATCTCAACGTGAATGATGTAACCAAGATTTTGTAACCATATTCTGATTTAAAAGAGTGTCCATGGAGTTTCTTGCCCGTTCTTCTCCATAGAGATCTACGCTAGGGAATGGGCAACTACAGTACTTTCACAGTTTTTATGTCTTGTGACTGGGACAGTAGCTACATTTAATTTTCATCTTTGTTTCGACAATACAAAAGTGCCTGTAACTGTCTTACTTGAAATAAATGCTTTGATTTTGTTTTTTTTTTGATCAAAGTTGGTCTTATCAAATCACCGGTAACAATCACATTTCAAGTCTTTGTGACAACAACAACAACAACAGCCCATAACGTCCATTGCTGGACATAAGCCTCTCACATGATGGGAGGAATTTGCCGTAATCTCCACGCTTGGCAGGCGGATTGGAGATCGCAGTGATGAAAGACTAACAGAAAACGCTGCCGCCCATTCTCTGGTCTACGGAGGCGCAAGGTGTTCTGCCTCAGACATTAGTCGCCTTATACGACACCCTTGAGTGTAATGGGTTGGTTCTATTCTACTCTGCCGGATACCACACGGCTTAGCGGCTAGTCTTTGTGAACCTCATTAATTTTAATCCAAAGGGTTTCGGCTACACTTCATTTCAGCCGAAAGACGTCCACTGCTGGACATAGGCCTCCCCCAAGTGTCGCCACATTGACCGGTCCCGTGCGACTCGCATCCAGCCGCTTCCCGCAACCTTCACCAGGTCATCGTTCCACCTAGTGGGAGGCCTTCCAACGCAACGTCTTCCGGTTCGCGGTCGCCACTCCAGAACTTTTCGGCCCCATCGGCCATCCGTTCTGCGAGCAATGGGCCCTGCCCACTGCCACTTTAGTTTGGCAATTCTTCGGGCTACGTCGGTAACCTTGGTTCTCTTGCAGATGTCTTCATTTCTGATTCGATCGCGCAAGGAAACTCCGAGCATAGCCCTCCCCATTGCCTTTTACGTGACTTTAAGCCATCTGATGAGGCTACACTCAATTTTAGTTTTATTATCACACCCTTCCTTAGCCCTATATACATACGTACACAAGTATATATTCGGTCACTCACCTTACAAAACCTAGGGAAGCGGATAATGGGGTTGGTGCCGAAGTGGAGCTGCAGCAAGTCTAGTGGCACCAGCGACAACACGTCCAGGAGAAAGTTGCGCGACTTCACGTAGTGCTTCGCTAGCTTCTTTGAGTCGTACACCTGGGAACAAAGTTATACTCAGTATTAGTTAAAATTGTTGAAAAGGTTCCATCAAAAGAAGTCAATTTATAACCGCATAATAACATAATAGGTGTAATTCAGGATTGAAGTTCCAACTTTTTACAAGATTTTTTTTTACCCCTCATATTAATTAAAAAGTGTGTCTCGCGTAAAAAACTTGTATTAAGTAGAAAACTTGTGTTAACACAAGTTAATTCAGGTTAATACAAGTTTTTAATGTTATTACTTTAAATACCTCCTTGACCCTGGCCTCGTACATGGCAATGCATCCATAAGCACAATGTATTTATTTATTATTTAGTCTTGTTGAAAGCCGATGTAGAGATACTCTCTTTCTAGTCTAACCTGCTATCTTTTGAATATCGAATCATCATCAGCTTAATAAAAAGCAGTAAATTTTTGGATTAACTCACCATCAGTCCTTGCTCCAAGTAGCCGGTTCTTAGCTGCACGACGAGGTCCAGAGCGAACACCACGTCGCTGATGCCGTCGCAGGTCAACCAGAAGTAGTGGCACATTATCTGCGGGAAATACCAAACTATTAGCACTTTATAAACCGTTTAACGCTAACATAACATTCCAAAGGGGTTTGAATTTTTGGCCGGATTAATTTCCACCTAGTAAACTAGCTGCTAGATTGAAGGACTAAGTACGGAATTTCCGCCATTTTGTTTTCTTTTTCAAACTAGCCGCTAGTTTGGAAAATAAAACAAAATGGCGGAAATTCCGTACTTAGTCCTAAAACGAGTGGTCTTCTTTTGGAGATGCATTTAGTGGGCTTGGAAGATTTTTGTATGAAAGTAAAGTAAAAAGTAAAGTAAAAAGTTTTTATTTTGGAACATAGACAGTTGGCACAATTACAGTGGAAACGATGATAGCTACAAAAGTTTATAACTGTGTCGCAACTATCAACGCCCATATAAACAAGAAAACAATTTGTTCCAGACTTAAACTATAAGTACAATATAAGCAACATTGGGATAATCTTTCGTAAAAAAGGGGGGTGGGGTGGAAGTGTGTGTGTGAGTGTGAGTGGGTGTGCATGAGGGGGAGTGTGCGAGTGTCTGTGTGTGGTTATGTGGAGTGTGGGGTGTATAAGTGTGTGAGTGAGTTTGTGTGTGTGTGTAAGTGTTTTTGCTAGTTAAGTTTCCACAATCTTTTCAGTTGCGTCATATGACAATGATTTCAACCATTCAGTCAACTTCCTTCTCAAGAGACTACGGGGTAAATGATAAATATGTAGGGTCTTATTTATGTTGTTATAGAGCCTGGGGCTGATAAACCTGAAATGTCTTCTCGCTACTGCTGTTCCACAGTGTAAATATTTGCAAACTCTGTCAGCAAGGCGTTTTGCAGTACTATAAGTTGGGTCGTAGTGGATCTGTTTGTGTTTTCTAAGTACAGTCTGCAGTACGAAGAGCTGCCTAACTGTGAGGACCTTGCATAATGAATAGAGGTCAGATGTCGGAAAGCGGATTGGTTTCTTTGATAGGACCTTTAGTACGGCCCTCTGCGCTCTTTCTAGACGTAGCATGGTAGTTTTGTACGCGTGCATAAGAAGCAAAGAAGCATGAAGCGTGGCCGAATTAACTTCCGCCATTTTGTTTTCTTTTTTAAACTGGCGGCCACGCTTAATACCTATATTAATCGATAGCTGGTTTCAATACAAACAAGTTTTGCATGAGACAAAATCTTCATAAGAGTCACGTAACACTTTAGAACATTTTGTCTCATACAAAACTTGTTTATATTGATACCAGTTATACACTAATATAGGTCATATGCGTGGCTGCTACTTTGAAAAAAAAAAACAAAATGGCGGAAGTGAATTCGGCCACGTGTCATACAAAAAAATCCAAGCCCTTTAAATGCACCTCCAAAAGAAGACCACTCGTTTAAGGACTAAGTGCGCAAACCAAAACCCAAACATAGAACATAGATCACACGTCACGGTTATAATCATTTATCCTCTTTATCCACCACCTCCATCAGATTTTCCGTTTGAGGTTTTCAGGCAAATGGATTTTCGAGATATTTTGGATAGCGTTATTTCCATCTGGAATAATTCGATGTAGAGATTTCATGGTGATCAAAGGAAATTGAGTAATTTTTTGAGTTTCGAATGTAGCAATGTTGATATTATCTGCTCAACTGCGTTCAACTTCGTTTAGTGTTCATAATTTCATTGTTTCCAAATCTATTGTTTTTTTTTTTTACGATACTTAAATAATCTGTAGTAACTACAGAACAAATCCGAACGAACTTTACGTTATTTTAAAATAACTACTCACAAAAATAACCTGCCATGAACCTTAGAAAGCGGTATCTAAAATTAAAAGTAAATGAACGCTGGCTACAAAACATTTTAATGACTCATACAAATAGATCAAAGGCTGATTTAGAACACAATTAAACCTATTTTTAGAACGTAATAAAAATACCTTTTCATATTTTGTGGAAGCAAGTTAGCTCGCCTTGTGAGAGTCAAAGAAAATCTTGAAATATTTGTTGTTTGCTACAAAAATACGATCGGACAGACTACTGTTTTATTCATACGTATTTTAGCCAAAACAAAATAAAAGACGAGACCGTGAAATCAGCACTATCTGTGTAGACGAAATTAGTTTGGTTGATATCTTGGATAAAATCTGCAATGGACCACAAGTTTTAGGGTAGTTTATTAATTAAAAAGAAACAAAAGTTAAAGTTGTATCTGGTAATTGGCTTTTGTCGATGACCGTACCTAAATTTCTACATCTGGCTAATTATTATTTGTATCTAGTGCTTATTACGAAAAGTAACATCACTACATATTATAAAACAAAGTCCCCCGCCGCGTCTGTGTGTCCCTATGTATGCTTAGATCTTTAAAACTACGCAACGGATTTTGATGCGGGTTTTTTAAATAGATAGAGTGATTCAAGAGGAGGTTTTAGTACATAATTTGTCAAGCGGGCGAAGTTGCGGGCATCAGCTAGTTCAACTTTTTTCGACAAAAAATTGATATTACAAGAAAAAAAACAGGAGGAATATTAAAAACTTTTAGCTCAAAGCATTCGAAATAGGTATGTGAAATTAGAATTCCCTCAACATTGGTTTTACGACTTCTCATAAGTTCTGTGCCTAAAGTTTTGCAATTTTTCATTTTTACGTTCTCTGGCGCGTTAATAACAGAAATATTATTTATTGTGGAACTCAGTCATTTCTGGAATGAAAATGAATGTAGGGAATTTTTTTTTTTCAGAATAAAACTGCTTTACTATAGTATTTTGTCATGTATTTTGTTACACAGGACCTAATGCATGAGATTTACACTACAACGATAGCGAGGCTCGACCCCTTTTACATAAGACTTAAAAAAACTGACGAAATTACTGCTCACTATTGCAAAAATTAAAGGCGTGATATTACTTCAGACAGACTAAATGTAGGACCGTCAAAACACCGAAAACTAACAAATTTACACAACAGTAATGAGGGATTTTCTTTAATTAGCTCTTCTTTAGTCGCTGGATAGAGGGCGCTAGGACTTAGTATGATGCAAGGAAAATAACCTAAAAAAACTGATTTTAGCAAAGCGCGGGAAAACAAGGTTATATTCGGAAGGTTAAGCAAATGAAAGTGTCAGTTAACGAGAGTATGTGACGTGACACAATGTTTTTTTTTCCAAGCGTTTTGGCTTTGGCACCAACTATCATAGTAAGTTCAACGCCATCTATAGAGTTCTTGGAAACTAAGTTTTTTTTAATACCTCAAAAAGAAAACCTCTCATTCTCTTTCAAAAATCGAATATCAGAAGGAAAAAAATCAGGATTGGAGACAAACACCTTGCAAATGCAATCGATTGTCGTTTTATGATGTGAATGGGGATTAAACCCTTTGGGGGAAAGTTGTCCCAGACTTGTCGCGACCTTTGTTTGCGAAGTAAGTCCCCAGAGGGGAATGGGTTACCCCGTATTGGGGTAGACCGCTGAGAATGGTAGGGTTATAAGATTGGTTTTGTTTTTGTCTTGCCCTATAAGTTTTTGTTTAGGTTTTCGTTCTTTGAATCTAATGCTTGGATCGTGTACTTCAGTTTTGTTTTAAATAAAGTTCTCTAGAATGTGAACATATCTGCAGTAATTATTAGGTTTTCTATTTGTTTGTACGGTCTAACTTTGTCCAGTCCCGTTTTAATATACTTTCAAAAGTATAAAAATACCTTTTGTTTGAATAATTACATTTTTTACGGCGAATATTATGAGTTCGTTCCAGTTTGAGTTAATATAAGTTTTTATGAGTTTTCTAAATTTAAATCTCATAAATCAAATAGCTGTAGTCCCAGGTTCATTTTACGGATTTTATTTAATCGACACTTTCCTGAGAAAAGTAACTGCTGCTCACTTAATCATAAAGTTCTGAACTTCTCACACAAAATTAAGCTCCAATAAAAAAACAAAAATTCTACAAGTAATTAATATTCCGACTTACATTGCTGACTGGGCTATAGTCTTTTTTCTGTGATTAATTTACTGTATATATTTTCGAATGATTTTTTTGTGTGCAGACTGGGAACGTCATGAACGTCGTCGCAGTTTAATTTATTGTCGTATTATCGGCCCCCCACCTGTATTGGCACTAAAATTACTGATTTCGGACATGTTTGATGTAAACAGACTCTTCACGAAGCCGCGGCGTCAATCAAGCATTCTGTACATCAAACTAAGTAACTCTACGCAAAAATGTTTGCTGGGAAGTTACTTTGGGAAATGACATGAAATGTTTTTGGGGTGAAAAATCACATATTTCGGTAGGACTCAATGTAATGCACTGAAAACATTGCGCTGATGGATTAAATAGTACGGGGGTCGTGAAGGTGTTTAAAGTAAAAATCTTACATTAAAAACATCTATTAAAAAAAACGTGTAAAAAAGTTGGAACTTTGACCCCAATATCTCCGTAACTAAAAGATTCTCAGGTATGGTCTAGAACAAAAAAAAAATAAGTATCGCAATGACGGGGAGAATAAGTGCCTTTCGACTTCGTTAAGACTTTTTTTACACCCTCTAAACCAGAAAAAATAATCCAGAGCCGTCTCGGATGGTTTGGTCACGAGATGCGAGAGATTACAACCTACGGCTGCGTGGTGGACCAGCATGACAAAGCTCCTACTGTGGAAAGAACTGCCCGACCCGAAAACCCAGGACAGAACGTTCTGGCGCCAGAAAATTAGAAGAGCCGACCCCACCTAGTGGGATAGCGCTAGGAAGAAGAAGATATTAATTATTATGTACTTTCTTAGTAATAACTTTGATACAGACACTACTGAGTAACGGGTAACAAATACATTACACAAAATTGCGGCGCTTGAATGGGAAACGGTGCTAGTGGCTAAATAATAACAGCCGCTCGGGTCGTTCTTAGGTTAAGCCGTGCTTGCCTAGGTTGGTCTATGGATGGATGACCACCCATAACATACAGAGTTTCCTCCCTGCCTCGGAAAGTACGTTAAGCAGTTGGTCCCGGCTGTCATTTGTAGATCTTTGACAGTTGTTATAGGTAGTCAGTGGCCCAAAAAAGTCTGACAACCAGTCTTACCAAGGGTTGTCGTATTACCCAGTACTAACTGGGTTGTGGAGGTCAAATAGGCAGTCGCTCCATGTAAAATACTGGTATTCAGCTGTATCCGGTTAGACTGGAAGCCGACCCCAACATAGTTGGGAAAAGGCTAGGCAGATGATGATGACGACCGTGGAGAACCACTGCACGCCACTGATGATGAATGGGAAACATATGATGTGAATTTCTCTGTGGAAATTGTACTAACACAACAAAGTAGAAGAATAAAATCCAATTAAGGTCACATTCCAAAATGTCATTGATCCGCTGATTTTAGACCCCACTGAATGACTAGATAGGAAAACATCATGACGAAAACTACACACTAAAGTAAAAGAAAAAGATAGAAAAAGTATTACATATAACTCTGACGAAGAAAATGGCCAACATTTGAGTTTTCCAATTAGGGAGGATAAACAAAATCAATGCAAGCTTTCCCAATTTAGCCGACAGGACGTTGACGAATGCTCCGCCATTTTTATTTAAAAATACTTATTCCCGGAAATACACGCATTACACACACAGCCCTTTCAGATATAGGACGGTTACATAACATCACGCCCGTAATCCCCGAAGGGTTAGTCAGAGGTGTATCTAATAGTACACCCTCATTTTGTCAGTTATGTTTAAGTCCCATGTACGGGTCGCGGCACGTAACTCTAGCGCTGGACGTAACGTGGAGGGGATAGCTGTTCTACGACTGGAGAGCCAATCGGCGCAACGCACGCCAAGACATTCTAATTTTTTACTTCTGCGCAATAACGGTCAACGCTAGAGTTACGTGCCGCGACCTGTAATGGGGGCGAGCCTATTACCATCAACCGGGCACAAATCCAAACTTCGTGGCTACTACTGAGAAGTTCCTGATGGAAAAACCCAATAGCAATTTGCCTGACCCGAGAATCTAACCCAGGAGCTCATGCTTTGTTGTCAGACTTGCGACCATTAGACCAACGGGGCAAAAGTTACGCGCGTGCGGCTTATATTTTAGCCGAAATGTATAAAATACACGGGGGCCGCGCGGCCAAGTGGAGGACTGTTAATAGGTGTAGATTCGAGACCGTGTGGTAATAAAATGCTTAGATCTTGAATATATTGTTCATTTCTATAAATAAACAATAATATAATAATAATATATTATAATATATATAATAATAATATATATAATATATTTTTATTTATTTTTTATTTACACCTAATAAAACTTATATAGCTTCTTAAAATAAAATTCCGTCTTTATCAACTTCTATTCTTTTAACTGTTGTCCATTCTTCTGTCATTTCTCATTTGTTATTTTCTCTTCCCTTTCATACCATGTTCCTCTCACTCACACCGCAACATTCCATTCCACAAACTTTCATACGTTCCTATTAAAACCCTTTCCTACATAGGTATGTATTTCTTCGAATTTTAATGGAAGGTACATAGGTTTGTTTGTAAAATTAATGTAAAAAAAATATATTATGATTATTATTATTTATAGGTTTGTTTGTAAAATTAATGTATCTGCGAGTAGGACCTATCTACCGTGTTAATTATAGTATTTTAGCATACGTTCGCTAACGAACCTCATGTTACACGTATGAGTAACAAATTCTCAGTAATGGATTTTTACTAACGTATATCCTCTAGTTATTTCATTTTGGACAGTCGTTGCGGGTAGTCAACAGCCTGAAAGTCTGATAACTCATCTCACCAAGAGATGTCGTACTACTCAGTAAATGATTTGTGGAGGTCAGTTAGGCAGTCCCCCCATGTAATTTACTGACTGAAATATATAAAGGGTGTAAAACACCTCTTAACGACGCCGAAAGGCACTTGTTTTCCTCGTCATTACGATATTTTTTTTTTCTATACCATACCTGGGAACCTTCTAGTTACAAGTTACAAGTTTTTTTTTTGAAATACTAGTTTTTAGGGTTCCGTAGTCAACTGGGAACCCTTATAGTTTCGCCATGTCTGTCCGTCCGCCCGTCCGTCTGTCCGTCCTCGGTTAATCTCTGTGACCGTTAGCTCTAGAAAGCTGAAATTTGGTACCAATATGTATATCAATCACGCCGACAAAGTGTTAAAATAAAAATTGGAAAAAAATGTTTTATTAGGGTAGCCCCCCTATATGTAAAGTGGGAAGTGATTTTTTTTTTAATTTCAATCCTAACGTGTGATGAATTGTTGGAAAGGTATTTAAAAATGAATAGGGGTTTTCTAAAATCATTTTTTGATAATGTCAATAATTTCGGAAATAATCGCTCCAAAAGTAAAAAACAATGTGTCCCCCCCCCCCCCCTCTAACTTTTGAACCATAAGTTTAGAAAATATGAAAAAAATCTGAAAAGTAGAACTTTATAAGGACTTTCTAGGAAAATCATTTTGAACTTGATGGAAACAACAGTTTTTGTACAAAAAAGACAAAAAGTTGTACAAAATAATTTTCCAGAAATTATTTTGTACAACTTTTTGTCTGATTTCTGTTTCTTTTTGTCTGGTATCTTATTAGATGAGTACAGCTGATGAGTGTGATGTACAGAATGCTTGGTTGACGGCTTCGTGATGCGGTCTTTTACACCCTGTTTAAGTAATAATCTGGAAAATGTGGGTCCCTCCAAGACTGTTGGCACCACACAATTGGAATTTGGAAAGCAAGTGTCTTCTATAAAATGGCTGTGGCATAAGGATGGTCAGACAGACGGACAGGACAAATCTAAAAAAATCAAATCTAAAAAGAATAAATAGGTTGTTCTAGTAAAGCAGAGTAAAGATAATGTACATACGTCTTTATAACACCTGTACGATATTCTATTCCCGTATATATACGTACAGTTCATGGCTCTATTGATTTCTCAAAGATGATAATGAGACACGTATAATACAGTCGTAACATTTGCATCAATGTGCGATTCTCGCTCCCACTGCTTAATAGAATTAAGTTTTGCTTGGACACTGCAGGCTACATAACATGTTGCGTGTAATAGAAGCATTTATTACTTACCCGTTTCGATTTACAGTTCTGATGAACTGACTAACTGACTTTAAGTGTCGTCCTAAATTAATCTATACTAATATTATAAAGAGGAAAGATTAGATTTTTTGTTTGTTTGTGTGTTTATTACGATTGAACTCTAAAACTACTCAACTGATTTAAAAAATTCTTTCACCATTAGAAAGCCACATTTTTACTGAGTAATATAGGCTATATTTTGTCCCCGTACTCCTACGGGAACGGGAAGTACGCGGGTGAAACCGCGTAACATTCGCAAGTAATATTATAAAGAGGATTTTTTTTTGTTTGTTTGTTTGTTACGATTTAACTCAAGAACTGTTCAACCGATTTAAAAAATTATTTCACGATTGGAAAGCTAAATTTTTAGCGAGTAATATAGGCTATAAATTATATTGATATCATGTAAATTAGCCGAGCTGTCACAATTTTCGCGAACGAAGTCGCGGGCGAAGTGCTAGTCCCTTAATAAAACCACTCTGTTGGATTCCGAACGCGTGGCTTAGTGCCGAGAATGGGGAAGGCAACTGTATAACTAAGGGCGCTAGCATCGCTTAAACCAAACATCGTCATTGGTTGAAAATCTGTCAATGTCATTATACGTATATTTCAAAATAGTTTGACGTAATGAGGTCAATCCAATCTGACCAATGGGTCAGATTGGGACTAAGCTATGGACGTGCCATCTACAATCAGCTTTGACCAGCCTTCCCCATTGAAATTCCAACAGTGCAATAATGTTATAACATTAATTTAGGTTTCACCTAGTGTTTCGAAAGCCTGTAATTGTCTAACTTCCACTGCATAAGCTTATAAGTACTTTTAACTGATCCGTTATACAAAGAGGGACTGAGAATTGTCCATACTGCCTGCTAGGGTAAATTGTACCTTATTACCAAATTGTTACGTTACTCGAACTTTCTCTACTCGCTTGTTATTAAGATAAAGGTACTAAGTCACGTTATCAGTCATCCTGCTTTACTAAGTCAGAGCTATAGTTGCATATTTTGGTTACAAAGTCCTGTAGTTGCAGAATTCGTATTAGAAACTCTATTCTACTGTAGTTATAGTTGAATTTACGTCAGTAATTTGTCGTACTCGTAACTAGTGAAGTGACTAACAGAATGCTCTGCAAATTATTTTGGTTAATGTTACTTGTTGGTCCGTGGATGGGAATCACACCATATCGAGGCTCCTTGACTTGAAGAGCATGTGAAGCCATTGGTCCCGGCCGTTCTACAAGTCTGCAACCAATCTTACCGAAGGTTTTGTATTATACAGTAACTGGGTTGTGGACGTCAGATAGGCAGTCACTCTATCTATACTAATATTATAAAGAGGAGAGATTAGATTTTTTGTTAGTTTGTTTGTGTGTTTTTTACAATGTAACTCTAAATCTACTCGACTGATTTTAAAAATTCTTTCAGTAATGGATAGCTACTTTATCAGCAAGTAGCATCGGCTATGTTTTATCCCCGTAATCCTACGGGAACGGGAACTACGCGGGTGAAACCGCGTGACGTCCGCTAGTCTACACTAATATTATAAAGAGGAAAGATTTGTTTTTTTGTTTTTGTGTTTGTTACGATTTAATGCTAAAACTACTCGACTGATTTTAGAAATTATTTCAGCAACGGATAGCTACATTATCAGCAAGTAACATAGGCTATATTTTATTTCCGTACTACTACGGCAACGGGAACTACGCGGGAGAAACAACGTGATATCCGCTAGTGTAAAATGAATACAGCAGTTTGGAAGCCGACCCCAAAATATGTAGATATGTTAAATTGCATGTTAAATATATTAAATATATATTATATTAAATTGTTTATATTAAATTGTATGTTAAATAAAATGTATGTTAAATTTACACTTTTTAGTTAAAAAATAAAAATAAAATCCTCATGATGAGCCCTTTATCAAGCCACTCAGGCTGCAGAGCGTGCCAAATATTTGAATTTGGCGCCAGAAAACCGGCTTTTTTTTTGTATACTCAGTGTCACTTTCACAGTAAATACGAATCTAACGACACCTCTCAAGCTAAAATCCATTGAGCCGTTCAGGCCACAGAGCGTGCCAAACAATTATACATACATACTAACATACCTACTTAACATAACATACATACTCATGAAAAACATAACCCTCCTTCTGGCGCAGTCGGGTAAAAAACGCAGGTGATAAATATTTTTGTTGTTTAGATAGCACAATATGAAGTACATCATCTTCCTACCCTTATCCCATGTTACTTGTGGTCGGCGCTACACGTTTTCTTCTTCCATTCTCCCCTGTCAACCGTCACGCAATCATTTACACCTTTTTCATTCATATCACTCCTCACACAATCCATCCATCGTTTCCTTGGTCTTCCTCTCCCTCTCCATCCATCCACATTTATATTCATCACTCTTTTATTCACATCTGATTCTTCCCTCATCCTCACATGCCCATACCAAGACAGTCAATTCCCTTCTTTTTTTCTGTAACTGGCGCAACTTTCAAACTTTCTCAAATGTACTCATTCCTTATTTTATCCATTCTTTTCACACCACACATCCACCTCAACATTCTCATCTCCGCTACATGCAATCTTTTTTCATCCATCTTCTTCACAGCCCAACATTCCGATCCGTACAGTAGGTACGACAGGTCTAATCACGGACTTGTATATTTTCCCCTTTAACTTGAGGGGCATCCGTGGGTCGCAAGTTGTTCCAGTGAACTGTCGCCATTTCATCCATCTTGAGTTGATCCGGTGCGTTACGTCACGGTCTACTTCAGCATCCCCTTGGACAAGCGACCCGAGGTACCGCAAATCGGAACAGATCGGTATGGGTGTTCCGGCAAGAGTTATGGGCGTAGGACTGGAGAGACCGCCGAAATCACGGAATAATTATTCTGTTTTGGACCTACTTAATTTCAGGCCAACATTCTCCAATCTTTGCCACCACACCTCCAATCTGTTCTGGACCTCTAGGCCACTCTCGGCAACCAACACAATGTCGTCGGCAAAGAGCATACACCAGGGAGCCTCTTCCTGGATGTCCGACGTAAGTGCGTCCATTATCACCAGGAAGAGGTATATAGGGGCTTAGAGCCGACTCTTGGTGCAAGCCGACAGCCACATTGACACAGCACAATATGAAGTTGTTACTTTAAATTGAAAATTACATTTTAAAAAAGCAATTTACTTAAACGGTACTAGTCGTGAATCTAGATTTTTAATAAGATAGGTTTGATGCTAATCTCGACTCCCATCTAGTTTTAATGGATTTACAGTCACGGAGGCTGAGCAAATTAAAAAGAAGATTATACCCTCGGAAATAATGTCTTAAAAGTCTGAGCAATTTTTTATTCTGATGTGTTTATTTCTAGCCTACTCGGTGCTCATACAGAACGAGTATTAATCACCTCGCTTATTCAAGGTTTATTGAATTAGCCACAACGAAAAAAAAACAAAGATTCCTAGCCTACCAATAAGCAAACTACTTAAAGGCCTATACTACCTCAAATGGCTTAGCATGATCCTCCGTTACGCCTAAAATACTGCAGCATTAATTTTGAAACAAATATATGGTAAAGTTGAGGATTAATGTTAGGTCTTATGTTTGGCGAAAATACGATTTCATAAAATTTTCTCGATATAAAAATCCCAAAGTTACCTCCAAATCGAACAATAAACCACTGGTATTCAAAAAGTACTTTAAATTAGATCATGAAACTTTGCATACTAACTGAACTAACTATAAAGCAGGTCTTATGTTTTTTTATTTTTTCCAAAAGAAGAAAATTTTATTTTATAAAGAATAAAAACCATTAAAAGAACATTAGGAATTATCATTGTTTAATTTCGCACTATTCGGCCGCAGTGACTGACGTAACAACCGCTTTGTAGTGCAAGCTGATTAGAACTTTATTCTAACAGAATTACAAACGAAGTTTGAACCACCACAAATAGAGTTGCTAATCTGAGGTAGTATAGGCTCAATTCGAAACGTTTGACAAAACATTCTATTTACAAGTTTACATTTCGAAATTCAAATACATTCGAAAACCGGCGCTTCAACGATACATCTAGAAGCTAAACTGAACAATAGATTCCTTCGTCGAAGGCATTTTCATCCTCAATTTAAAAGTAAAATCGTCCTCGAGCGGGCAATGGTGCGCAATAACAGGCTTCCTATACAGTAAACTGGGAGTCCCCGTTATTGTGTCGTTAGAAATATACGAAACTACGATATTATTGTTTTCATTTTATAGACTTTCAATGATAAAAATTTACTACACTAATACACTTGAGAAGTTCCGAAATTGGCACTGGTGCCTGTGTTAGCATTTTAAAAATATAACTATGTAGATATGTAACTTGATGTATTTAAACATTTAATGTTCGTTACTTATTAGGTATAAAATATAAACAATGAGATTCACTTCATAATAACATTATATTTACCTTGTAGTATATAACAATTAACCCTAGTAGTGTATATTACACAACGTTATGTAGCAATATATCAACCATAACTAATAAACACTAATAAACATCACACATAATAATAACATAATAATCACATCTAATAACCACAATCATCTTCATTATCTTGTAATAATGAAGATGATTGTGTGACCTTTATTATCACAATCATCATTTTATCACAATCGTCGTTATTCACAATCACTAACACAATCACCATCGTCACTAACACAATCACCATCGTCGCTATCACAATCATCATCGTCGCACTATCACAATCACCATCGTTGCTATCACAATCACCATCATCGTTATCACAATCACCATCATCGTTGTCACAATCACTATCATCGTTATCACCATCACTATCATCGTTATCACGACAAATCAACAATATAATCAGAAAAGTATTATCAACCATAATCAAAATAATGTCATACCTTAGATGTTAACGCCTTAAAATTCGTAGAGCAACTGAGCCCGCTCCAATGAGGCTCCGCTCTTTTATACCCGTTAACAAATAAGTATGATTCACAAGTGACCGTTGAGTCAAATCAGTGTTTGATTTGTACACAAATAAGTTTGTTATTTAATTAATTCATTTTAACAATTGATTATACAATATAAAACAGATAATATTTGCATTTATAGGTATTTCAAGTATGTATGTATTTAATACTAGACACATAATAATTTAATTTATCTAACACGGCCATACTGATAAGTACTTCGCTCTCGAAGTACATTAGATACCCTTTTATTAACAATGGTGATTTATTTTTGTTTTGCCAATTACTGTCTAGACGTGTTTGGGTAAAATAATTATTATAATATATCTCTACAGACAACAATAGAATTAGTATAAATGTAATTAGGTAAAGTATTTATTATAATATCATTTTCATCAATTCATTCACCTGGAAAGAATCTTATTATTACTTTTTTTAATATTTATTTATTAGAAAGGATAGAAGATATGTCATAAGACCTCTTTAAATTTAGGTTACTCTTACGTTAAATTTTCATTGTTACGACAAGTGGCATTGTTCTGCTATTTTTAATAGGCATAGTCTAGCTAGTTCTCGATCGGCCTCAGAGTTATTTGGATTTGGTCTATAATTTTCGTCAATCGACTTTGTGTCTACGCCAATAAGTTATCGCAAAGGGGTAGAGCCTGTGGATTTTGTACAGTTGTGATATACGATTGTTGTACCTTTCACAGACCGTTCGGCCAATCTGACAGTTCATTGCACAAAGTGTTAGGCATATCAGTTACAGTGGACAGGTAACGTTTTACTTGACCATTACTTTTGAGTACCCGTGTACCCGTGGAAATAAAGTGATGTTCTATATTTTAGTTCAAAGGAAATCATCTAATCGGACCACTGCTAAAATTGGTTCTTCTATCGGTGTACAGTTGTGATATACGATTGTTGTACCTTTCACAGACCGTTCGGCCAATCTGACAGTTCATTGCACAAAGTGTTAGGCATATCAGTTACAGTGGACAGGTAACGTTTTACTTGACCATTACTTTTGAGTACCCGTGTACCCGTGGAAATAAAGTGATGTTCTATATTTTAGTTCAAAGGAAATCATCTAATCGGACCACTGCTAAAATTGGTTCTTCTATCGGAAATATCGGAAATTACTATAGGAGTTCCAAATAAGGTAGTGACATCTCATTAAAACTGGTACTAATTCTTGGGCATTAAAGGTTTTGAAAAAAACATAACATAATAAAAACGACTTTTCATATTTATCGAGATATAAATCTTTGCTTTTAGATTTCCTACTTTGTCAATTTGATGCTAAATAAGAGTGAGAGGATATGTGCCTCTATCAATAATTTATCAAAGGATCTATAATCGGCCTAAAGTCTCAGACTGTTATCTCTTACTAAAACCACGTGACATCTATTAACCTCTTTCACACCATGGTGCCAAGCGACAGGGATTATTTTTATTTTTTTGTAACTGACCAAGCTTTATTATGCGAAAGTGAATTAATTTTGATTTTAACTTGGCCGTTTGGATATTACAATTATCTAGCATGGAGCAAGCTGTTTACGTGTAAGTCTACATAGTCTTTCTTCACAATCTGTAAACATTATAATTAATTATAAACAACGAATACATCAAGTTCTATAAAATAAACATCTTAATAAGGGTGAAGTCAATCCCACTTCTGATGTTAGCATTTTAAAAATATAACTATGTAGATATGTAACTTGATGTATTTAAACATTTAATGTTCGTTACTTATTAGGTATAAAATATAAACAATGAGATTCACTTCATAATAACATTATATTTACCTTGTAGTATATAACAATTAACCCTAGTAGTGTATATTACACAACGTTATGTAGCAATATATCAACCATAACTAATAAACACTAATAAACAACACACATAATAATAACATAATAATCACATCATAATAACCACAATCATCTTCATTATCTTGTAATAATGAAGATGATTGTGTGACCTTTATTATCACAATCATCATTTTATCACAATCGTCGTTTTATCACAATCATCGTTTTATCACAATCATCATTTTATCATATCATCATCATTTTATCACAATCGTCGTTTTATCACAATCGTCGTTTTATCACAATCATCATTTTATCACATCATCGTTTTATCACAATCGTCGTTTTATCACAATCGTCGTTTTATCACAATCATCATTTTATCACATCATCGTTTTATCACAATCGTCGTTTTATCACAATCGTCGTTTTCACCATCACTATCATCGTTATCACGACAAATCAACAATATAATCAGAAAAGTATTATCAACCATAATCAAAATAATGTCATACCTTAGATGTTAACGCCTTAAAATTCGTAGAGCAACTGAGCCCGCTCCAATGAGGCTCCGCTCTTTTATACCCGTTAACAAATAAGTATGATTCACAAGTGACCGTTGAGTCAAATCAGTGTTTGATTTGTACACAAATAAGTTTGTTATTTAATTAATTCATTTTAACAATTGATTATACAATATAAAACAGATAATATTTGCATTTATAGGTATTTCAAGTATGTATGTATTTAATACTAGACACATAATAATTTAATTTATCTAACACCTGCATACGACAGGGTTTATTATTTGGAAATTTTCCTGTAGTAACTAAATATTTTCACTGGGGAACACATATCCTTGTCATGCCATAAATATGCCATGCATACTTAGATAATGGTGGCGATTCTGTTGTGCACAAACTAAACTTAATTTAGGCTATTGCTATCTTTTACTAAAAGGCAGTGCGAGAAAAGTTTATGCCCTGCGCTTCATCGTGTTTTTAGTCGACATATTTTTACGTGCATGCACCCGACATTATATAATCAAAGGTGCACCCTTAATTTGTATGGAAATATTAGTTCAATTAAATTTGACAGCTCTAAAGTACGTCCGTCTCTTTCTCGTTTTATTATAGAGAAGAAGATAGCCATAACCTAAATTAAGTTTAGTTTGTGCACAATAGAATCGACACCAATGTGAGTCCGTTGGGATAGTGGCAACTATTTCAAGATTTTCTTCTTGTCAAGATCTAATAAGATGGAGAGACCATTGAGCTATTACTACTACTTATACATATAGTGCGCAGTGACTGAGTGAACTGCAGCCAGCCGTCAGCAGTTGAACCCAGCTCAGATTTTGTTAGCGCTGTCTTCTATATGCGTAGCAGTAATAGCTCAATGGGAGAGACCCACATAAATGTATGATGATACACAAAGCCAACAATTTGCACCGGTCTGAATTCAATATTAAACCACCTGCGTAGCCCATTTCTTGAGTTTCTTAAGTGTTAAAAATAACGCTACCAACCAAAGAATAATTTCTTTCGGTAATTACCTTCAAGAGTATTAAATATTCTGTTGCATCGCTACTTTTCTTTCACAGTGGCACGGAAATACTATTTTCAACCTAACAATTTCATACCATTTCACGTCCACTTCCAGGCAATTCTACAACTTAATCCCTAGGTTTAAAGTATAGATTCCTCTGTAATTGAACTGTACGTTGGACTTGAATAATGTAACGGCCAATGGAAGACGTGAAGTTATATAGACTACTGTATTTTCATGACACGATATAACTATTATAAAGGATTCAGGCTATTTAATTATTTATGGTGTTTCTGATACTTTTATTGAGGACGTGTGGGTAGGAATAGGTCGGTTTGATTCATAAATTATTATCATTATACCAATAGATAGAGTGGAGGAGGATGGAAGTTTGATATTTGCTTTGATATTTTGTTGCTTTATTATCGATTTGATTGTGTTTTGTATAATTGACATTCTCAGACCAAGTAAAAACCACGACATAGCGTAAACTCTCGGATATTGTGTCTGCTATTTAACATCCTTCACAACCCTAAAACTCCTTCCTATCTGCGGGAATGCTTTTCCTACTCCCGTCCCTCTGATGCACCTTGCCGGTCGCATCTTAGGAACCTCCTTAGATCCCCTCCCCACTCTACCGATTTCTACTCCTACTCCTTTACTGTACACGCTGTGCGGTTGTGGAATTCTCTTCCGCCTGATATTAGAGACTGCCAAACTATTGCAGTCTTTAAAAGAAGAGTGAAAGAACATGATCTGGCCAATTCGTCATAGTTGTATAAGTATTTATTAAAATATATTATTTTGTAGTTTATATTTGTGTTATATATTTTGTCTTGTATGTATGTAAGTATATTAGGTTAAGCCGTGCTTGCCTAGGTTGGTCTGTGGATGGGTGACCGCCCATTACATACCGAGTTTCCTCCGTGCCTCGGAAAGCACGTTAAGCCGTTGGTCCCGGCTGTCATTTGTAGATCTTTGACAGTCGTTAGGTAGTCAGACGCCCGAAAAGTCTGACAACCAGTCTTACCAAGGGGTATCGTGGAGGTCAGATAGGCAGTGGCTCCATGTAAAATACTGTATTCAGCTGCATTCGGTAAAACTGGAAGCCGACCCCAACCCAGTTGGGAAAAGGCTAGGCAGATGATGATGTATGTAAGTATATTCTTGTATTGTATGTTATATTTAAATTCTATATTTTTTATGTATTCTATGTTCTCATCTTTTACACACTATGTTTACATCTCTTTTTATCTTCTCTCCTTTCGCAGGTATGCTGGAAGAGATTTCTTTAGAAATAAGCATCACCTTTGTACCTGTTTCTATTCCTTTCTTCTTTTCTGTATTTAGTGTGTACTTAGACCGTTAAATAAATAAAATAAAAAAATAGCGCTGTGAACAATAAAGTGAAGCCAGCGCAAAACTAAGCTCCGCTCTGTGCGTACACGCTCACACGCACACATTTACATCAAACTAACTAACTAAACTACGCTCAAAAAATGCACACATGTTTACGTAAGCATCACTTTATTATTCTAAGCGCTATGTCTTGGTTTTTAATTTGGTCTGAGTTAATATTAGGCAGAATGGATTGTTTTTCTTTGCTGCCCGCTTGAAAATTTTCTATAGACTGAATTTGTAGATAAATTTCTTCAATAGCACAAAAACCATAACCATCTCATTACCCGACTACGTCGAAGCCAAAAGGAAGGGTTATGATTGACTATTTCCGACAATTTTCCTTTCCTGCATTTTTGACCGTTTCTGACCGATTTCCTGCATTTTCTGACCAATTTCCTTCATTTTTTGACCATTTTCCTGCATATCTTTGACCATTTCTGACCGATTTGTCAGAAATAGACGATCATAACATGGTCAGTTCTCTTGTAATATTCGACAGAGATAAAATAAGTGAAAACATTTACCTGTAACTCAGGGAAGCTCTGCCTAACGATCAGCGTCCAAAGATTGTATAGCACGAAGACGGTGATCAGCCACAGCCAATAGAAGAAGAAGTTCTCGTCGGGGTTGACCACGGTGCGCGGCGCTCGAAGCTTGCGCCGCCTCTGCCTGTTCAATGCTCTGTGCTCGCCTGTCGCTCCTCCCTCCGACCCGGTGTCTTCTACCTAAGGGAAAGTTGTAGCTGTTATTGTATAGAACCTTTATTTTTCATCTTTTCTAAAGCATAAGCATAATTATCCGAAATGTTGCCACTGCTGGCACACACAGCCTCCTCTCTTTGATGGGAAATAGGCTCGCGGGCTCAGTGCGGGTCTCATGTCTTCGAATTTTTGGTTCTAGAACATGCCGGTTTCCTCACGATGTTTACCTTCATCGTTTTGAGAGCAGTGGTGATGAAATAAATTACACAAAGTAATGCGCGTGCCTGGGTTCGAACCCACAACTTACTGTTCGTAAGTCGGGGCCGCCACCACTGGTAGTCCATTGGTGGTGGCCCCGACTTATGACAACGCTGCTCTTATCTAACTCTCTCTCTCTTTGCTCTTTTCTTTGTTAATGTTCCACATCTGACTGCGAATATGAACAATCAGCACATCATATTTTATGGGAGTGCAGTCTTTGGCAGAATGAACGCAATATTATGTTGGATAGTGTACAGATTACATCCGGAGTTATTTACTACACAGACCTTGTAGAAACTAGAACAAATTTCCGTGCGTTCAAGCGTTTTTGCCATACCAATTATTGGAATCAAATATAACTGCTTACAACTTAGGACCCATTAATGTTAATATTTTATCCGTGGTGCTAGGCAACTGGGCCTATCCCATTATATTCCCATATCCTATTGTAAACGTCCCTTTGCGCCTATTGGCCTTGTTGCTTTCTGTCTCCTGCTGATATGGAGGGAAGTGGAAATTACGGATTTTCCTACTCCTCCGCTATACTTTTCTGATTAATTTCGTTGCGGGATCCAAGACAGTTAAATTCATTCTCTGGGACTTCGTCGAGCTTCATTGTGTCGGCGCTTTTCTGGTGGTCGCCACTGTTGATTCTGGCTTTCAGGAGTTACAGTGGTTTGGGAACAGTGTGGCGGGCTTGTCCCAAAAAGTGCTCTTTTCTAAAGAATATATTATATAAATAACATATATATACCAGGTATATACTTCCGCGAATTGAAAAAATGTGATAATATTTTCAGAGTAGGTAATGGGTTTATCGCGTATAATATTCCATATTCCATCCCGTGATCCATCAATCAATTTAAATCTAATAAATATGTTCAAGTTAATCCCATTTGTAGGTCTCATAACATATCGGATACGGTTACTATAACATTATGCGATAGGTACATCAAAATCCGATAACCGAATTTATGTTTAAGAATTAAGGTTTCTTCATGTTTCACTTCCGTGTAACTACTCGCTCTGGGATTGACTTTACTTTTATCTATACTTCTATACTAATATTTTAAAGAGGTAACATTTGTTTGTAAGTTTGTATGTAGGGGGTAATCTCCGGAAGTAATGAACCGATTTCAAAAATTCTTTCACCATTAGAAAGCTACATTCACCCTGAGTAAATACATAGGCTATATTTTATTTTTTAACGGGAACTACGCGGGTGAAACCGCGGGACGTCCGCTAGTAGTTATTAAATAATTATGTGCTTTATTTTATATCTCTTTACTTATGTCTTAATATCTCATTTGCGTGGAATTATCGCATATTTTGCCGCTATTATTCTTTTGTGTGTGTTTTTTGTTCTGCGTCACGTTTTAACACAAATAAATGTTTTCTGTTTCCTTTTACAATCTAATTCATTCTTGTTTTGGTTTTACCTACTATCGTATTTATATTTTAGTTTTACTAGTACTCTAGCTAACTAGTTGGGCAAACCCGTTATAAATGTGTATATGAGTAAAACCCCAAACATTAATAACTACTCCACTAATTTGAAACCTGAACAAATACTAATATCGCTTTGATAGTAAATCGGTTACATAATTTCGGCTATACAGAGTGTAAACAACCTCATCACGAAGCCGTCAACCAAGCATTCTGTACATCAAACTAAGTAATTTTTCGGGTGAAAAATCATGTTTTGTGGTAGAACTCAATTTTAAGGACTCAAAACATTGTGCTGATGGATGGATTGAATAGTATGGAAGTCGTGGAGGTGTTAAAAATCTTACAATAAAAACTTGTATTAAAAAAAAAACTTGTCAAAAAGTTGGAACTTTGACCCCCAATAACTCCGTAACTAGAAGATTCCCAGGTATGGTGTAGAACAAAAAAATTATCGCAATGATGGGGAAAACAGGTGCCTTTCGGTTTTGGTTAAGAGGTTTTTTACGCCCTTTATGAAACGATTTACGATTTTCTCATAAAAGCATCATAATCGGTGAAGTGTCAGTACAATTTGGCCAGCTCCCAAAGTTTAGGGTCACGCACGATTTTATTTAGTTAATATAGCTTAATTCAAGATGGCGCCTCTAGCGTATGGCCTTAATCTGAAGTGAGGCTTCAAAATTCAATATTGTATTTCGAATGTATGACCGGTTGGCAGGTCAAGTTACGTGTTATGGATAGGTTTTGCATGCTAATGATTTTCGTATTTAACTTGTGTAGTATTTAAACTATCGGTTTGGGTATAAAATAGTTCTAACCTAGTAGAATTTTTGTATCCCATTTTCTGACTACACGATCATTTGAAATCTATTGAATGCTGTAGCAGGTATTACCTGATGATGCACTTCTTCGATTTGTGAAAGTAAATCAATTTAATGTCTTGTCAACAGTGCCTTAAGGGCCTATACTACCTCAAATGGCTTAGCATGATCCTCCGTTACGCCTAAAATACTGCAGCATTAATTTTGAAATAAATATATGGTAACGTTGAGAATTAATGTTAGGTCTTATGTTTGGCAAAAACACGATTCCATAAAATTTTCTCGATAGTAAAAAATCCGAAAGTTACCTCCAAATCGAACAATAAACCGCTGTTATTCAAAAAGTACTTCAAATTAGATCATGAAACTTTACATACTAACTGAACTAACTATAAAGCAGGTCTTATATTTTTTATTTTTTCCAAAAGACGAAAATTTGATTTCACAAAGAATAAAAACCACTCATTTCTCACTATTCGGCCGCAGTGACTGACGTAACAACCGCTTTGTAGTGCAAGCTGATTAGAACGTTATTCTAACGGTATTACAAACGAAGTTTGAACCACCACAAATAGAGTCTGAGGTAGTATAGGCTCTTAAATAGCCTTTCCTGCGCCCTGTGCGCGCCCTTGTTTTGAACAATAAATCTATTTTTTTTAAGAACTACAACTGATGTGGGCAACAAGCAGACGAGCTATTTAAGTGGACCCTTCGCCTATTATAGCCCCCTGTGTCTCAAAACGCAAGTTTACTAGTGCAAATGCGTTGCCCACACTGATGCTAAAGATTTAATTTTTGGGCCACTACACAAATACACTCGTGCGCTGCCAAAAAAAAGTGCGCGAAGTTTTGCCTAGTTTAACAGACGTTTTTGATGATACTGGCATGGTACGTATGCGTTGGCATCGAGCTCTAGGGGCGCAGCGGGAACTTATCAGGAGCAAACCGAAAAAATAATAGTCCTGCATGGTCTGGCCATTCTTGCGCCCCCCAGAGTCTACGCCCTGTGCCTGGGCACCAGTGGCACCGCCCTATTTACGGCACTGCTTGTCAATCTTATGTCGAGTCGGTCTTTGATATTTCCACCAATCAATCACATGGAGGTAACAAAAGACTTGATAAATTAAATTAAAAATTTAAGAGATTTGATTTGTGTAATTGAAGCCGAATTTATAATAATTTGATGAGTAAAAGTTATTCACGATAGTCTGAAGTAAAAACAAAATAATACTCACAGTTTCTTGCGTTAGAGGTGTCTGCCTAGTGGAAAATCTCTTTAGAAAGGAGTCTTCTCTCTTTAACGGGGGTTTCTTTTGTATTGCTGAGCTGAGCTGCACCGTCGTTCGCAGCTTCATCCATCTTTGATTCGATTTTGTTCTGCAGTCATACAAAGTTGTCAGTACCAAGCAATTTCGTCAAAACAAAAATAGGGAGTTTAGTAAGCAAAAGTAGCCATGCTCTCAGATAGTTCAAGTATATTAGACAGACAAGAAATTACAGATTACTCAGTTTGTTAAGCACAGATTTCTGGAAGATTCTGTTCATTTATATTCAAGGAAAAGTGTTAGTCATATTGGAATATATCTCTATTGTTAGATTGTTATGTGCGGTGATGCACTAAAACTTCGTGAACAGAAAGATCTCAAACACGTGCAAACAAATACCTCTATTTCGACATGCGGCATGGCAACTCACACTATAGATACAAAAAGTCCAACTCGAATATATACGATAGTTTGTAGAGTGAAATATCAGTGAATCGAATCTATCTTTTCTAAAACTAGTAACTAGGCATCTAAAGTTAGGAGTTCGAAACTATTCTTCTATTGAAACATTAAAAATGCAATTAAACAATGAAATAACATTGAACACTTTTTTATTGTCTCAAGTTACAGTAGGAAAGTAGAATCATTTGGTGAGCTAGTAAGACACAATATTCACAAGAAAAACACACATAATCCAGTGAGTAAAAGTACCATTCCCGAAGTTCCTATACACTGACGAAGGTAGCACATTAGTGGGAAATCATAAACAAACAATGAAATATAATAACAATCGACAACGATGCGGCTTTACCGGTGGTCCGATAGTGTTCGAACCTCTTTATTTTCCTGAGTGCCTGGTAGTATGCCATGACAGCTTGGACGTGTCTCCATTTATGGCCGCGTTTGTCTGTGTCTGACTCCACCCTCTCAGTGTCCTGCATGGACTTGCGAGAGCTTGACGAACTCGATGCAATGATCGGTCGCCTATAAAGGGACGTATCGTGTTATACGGAGACAGTAGTGTAGTGTGTGCAATGTTGGTGGAAGCCTCCTGGGACCTTGTGTTGCGCGCTTTGGTAAGCCTCGAACCCTCTTAGATGCTGAATTATCATGTGCCAAAATCTAGAGCTATAAAATTCTACTATTCATTCGATACTAAAATTCTAATCAAAACTATCTATGAAAGCTAAGCGGACATCAAGATAAGAATTAAAAGTAACAGAGGTAGTTCGTCACCACCAAAGCGGACAACACAGGTCGCAGTACACGATACATTGTCAACGAGACTGCACAAAATGATCACATGCATAATGCCTACGATCTCGTTAACGGACAGAACAATGTAATAAGTGTTTATACAATATTTTAGCATTACGTGTAGTCTACACGCCCAGCTGTGCAAGGTCGTGAACTAACTTCAACAGTTATAACTATTGCATATGCACAACTTATCGTGGTAGGCGTAGGGCGCCAATTACGTATCAGTCGTTCGTATAGTCAACGATTTAATGTGGCTTTCAAGTGACGTGCGGAATGGCTTTCAAATTCAATCTTCAGTGTTCATAATAAATATCGTTTTCAACGATCAAAATATCAACTATAGAGCGAGTAGTTATGTATTCATTTTACATAGTTTTTTTATTAGCCATTGCAAACGTCACTGAAAAGCCTCAGCTCATCTATCGGGCATACGTAATCAGCATTGGTATTGGATCGTGCTCGTTGCTAGGATCGCAGCTAAGCGTTTCCAAAGCGAAATGTGCCATTACATCAGGCCACTTACATATCGTCAGGCCTCGCATTTGGAGTGAATGGAGATAACTTGCTCAACAGCCTGAACAGGTTTAGAAAATTGCTTATCATCAAATTCTATTACATTTTATATTTCTATTACAGATGCTATGATATGGAATTGAAGCAGTTTGATTATAGAGCGATTTGAAATTGATGTTTCGTATTAATTGATGAAATAAATTGTTTTCGAGCAGAAACTGAAAATAATATCCTTGTCTATTAAAATATTATCTGCAGTTTTTGCGCTCCAATAACTTCCTTTTGCTTTAACATTTAAGCATACCTTAGTAGGTAATGATTGGAATGTAATACTTATTTATAATGGTTTTTTAATTACATATAATAATATCAGCAATAAAATATACATATAAAATAAATACATATTAAAATCATGTGTTTTCACCTTAGTGTTTAACTATAACATTCTTATTTTACGAAATGATCACGATGATATGAGATTATGGATGAAAAAAAAAATAGTTTTGATTAAGTGTTGATTAGTTCATTTTTATGATAAAATTTTGTACAATTGACATTTTACAATGTCATTGATATCTTTGTACGGATACATTGAATGCATGTATGTTTGATGTACCTAAAGTATGTGTCTTTTAATAAGCATGGGCCATTGTGTACAGGGTGTCCTAAGCCATAAGACGGTATTGTTCGTATTCATATATCTACATAATTTGATCGTACATCTCTCTTAATGGCGTTCTATGGAGACATCTGACATAAAAATGGCGGTACCAGCTTAATCTTGGCAATTTGGGGCAATATTGCCATAATTACCACCCGTTGGTATACTGGTTAATGGTGTCGGTGGGATGTTATTAGCTTAACAATACAATATGTTGTTGTCTATGGTGTCCTAGTAGACTTTGGTAAAGATAAAAAAAAAAACTCAGAAAACTTTTTCTCCAAAAGTGCGGTATATCGAACGATGAATACGAATTTTACTAGCAACTAGCTGACCTAACACGTGGTCCTGACCCCATCGAGTTTACAAACTTTCCAATTACCCCCCCCACCCCCACCCCTCCTTGCCCTTAACCCCTTACTGCATGAATTATGATGGAGGTTAGTAAAAAATGATTTTTTCGTAAAAACGTGTTTATTTATCTTTAATAAACATAAATCAGACAAAAGAAAAAAAATACAGTTATTATTTATGAAATTACATGAAAGAGCCACATCTGGCCTCGTATGCATTCCAGTGAAAATCAAGTACGCCATTTCTGGCTTTGTATGCATAGCTGTTACATTTTGTGAAAATCTTTGAAAAAGTTCCGCTTGTCATTATAGCATAAGAAGACCTCGCATTTTTCACATTCTGTGTAACTGCGTAACTTTGAGCAGTTTTGACACAATTGACGATTATTTTATACCCAAACAAGAAAGTGGTCAATGCTGTCAGTCCATACAGACGTCAGTGGCATATCTTGATGTCTGACTGGTGCTTTTCGGGATTTTTTTGAGGATTTTGGAGAATCAAGCATACTTGATGGAGTGCCAGCTCGGCGCGATGAAGTGACAGCTCGGCCCAATGAAGTTCCAGCTATTGACGTCGTCGGTGTTCCCAGAAGGCTGGCTGGACTCAGTTTTTTTGCCTGTGAGAGCAGTTTCTCTGCTTTACGCATATGTAACGTATTTCTTTTTAGGTGAGCGGGAAAAAGAAGATTCGTATTCCAGGAGAATCGGAAGCAAGCTCATATTCACTCAAAAAGCCATCACCTAGTATAGGATTTACATGCTTGGAAGAACCATAAAAGCGTGCAGAATCCATTTCGGAAAAGCATAGTACAGAAGCTTGAGTGCATAGGAAGCCATATTTGACGGGCAGCGTTTTGACGGGAACGCATACCAAGCCATATTTGGAGTTTGCATAAAACAGATCAAAAATCAAACGAAAATAAAATTAAATAAAAAAATAACTTATTATTATCGTAGTCGATGATTCTAAGAGTAAATAATTTTTTTTATTGAAGACCTCAGTCACTTTTTTACTTTTATTTTTCACTGATAAAGTTTTCACTAAAATGTTGCATTGCACTCGCTGGCCGCGTTATGAAAACACTTCAAATAGTTATGACACAGATGACTTACCACAAACATAAAAAATACTTTTCAGTTTACAAAGAAACACTTCATAGGATACATTTTATTTTACAATAATTTAATGATAAGTTAAACTGTAAAAAAATAACAAACTTTAGAAGCCATGAATGGCTTCGTATGCGGTAAGGGGTTAAAAACCTAGAAAGTAACATTGAGCTATTGCTACTACTAGAGAAGACAGCGCGAACAAAATCTGTGCGCAGTGCGGGGCGCGCGGGGGGCGGCTAACTCCGTATATATAATGCTGTGGCAAGCAAGCGACTGAGTGAACACCACTCAGATCTAGCCTGCCCCTTGCTATCCTCTCCCAGCGACGCCGACGCCCTAAGCCGAGGCCCGTACCCCGCAGGGGGTGCCCTTAGCGTGTAGTCGTTTAGTTTGTAAGTTTTATGCCCTGGCTGGAGGCCTTACACTTAAGGTACCCACAGGATTGTCCGGTTAAGCAGACGACAACCTCTCCAGGTTGAACTGCGAGATGCCATTCCGCAAAAAAAAAAAAAGTGACTGAGTGAACTGCAGCCGGCTGACAGCAGTTGAACGGAACATAGATTTTGTTCGCGATGTTTTTTCTAAACGTAGTAGTAATAGCTCAATGGAAAGTAAACCATCTGTTCTAGATCTGGTGAATTTTTTGGATTTCGATCACAAGTCGACATGTTGTAAGACTTCCTGTACAAGAATGTTTAGGTTAGGAAAGTTACAGGAGAAATAGTAATGAATAACCAATTAGTAAACAGTTCAGGCAATTAATATTGCGTAAGTCATTTGTGGAGACACCTAAGAATTGGGTTGGACGTAAAAAGACGACCTATAATAAAAACCGGTTTTCTTAAATTGAATTTTCGTCTGAAATGGATTTAATTAAACCGGTTAATTGGATTAACCCAAGCAATTAATTACTTTCAGACCTAAGAAAGTTTGTTAGTGTTGAATTAGTAAAAGGGTCGGATGCGCCTCTATTATCGCCTGTTGACACCATTTACAGTAAATAAAGGGTAATTTCGTTTTACTTTACTGGTTATAGGGATAATCCTTTTTGTTGAAATAGGTGATGGGCATGTGATGGAGGATAGTTCAAACTTTTTATGCTTTTTATATTCATGGAAGATTGACCACAAAAGACAATATAAAGGGAACAGTGGAAAGCCTTGGGATACTGTCTGGTTTGAAAGAAGAACGTGCTCTATTGACACACAAAGTTCAACGAAAAAAAAAACTTTTTCAAAAGGAAATGTACAGAAAATAACTTACACCTGAAACTAATTCAGAAGTAGGAGGCTTAGAAAAAGAATTCCTATTATAATAGTGTTTTAAATTAAGAACACAAAAGTGTGTTGTTTATTGCTATGCATGACCCAGTAGTCAATGAAAATAGTTTAAATAGCGAACGAAGGAATAATTTGGAGCAGTGACCAAGTCGAGTGCAATTAGACAATAAGGTGGAACAAAGTTTATAGTGATCGGATTTTCATGGGACTTTTTTTTTGAGTTTCTAGAAGAGTGGAGAAGAAAGTTTAAAAAAAAAATTCGGCGCACGAACTTTTTTTATTTTTTTTTAATTTCCTTTGAAATATTTTTTTTCGTTTATGAATAACTTCAAATTCGACGAACTCTTATTGTAGCGTAATAGTGTGACTTACGTGCATCCATTAAACACTAATTTGGTGTGTTTCTTTGTTCATTGTTGTCGATGTAATGTATATTTCAAATATTTTTGAAAATTTCCTATTTTCTGCAATTATTTCTAAAATATCAAATTTTAAGACTAATATTTCGTTTAAAATTGGTAACTGATGCTTGTTCACAGATAATTGGGTGTAAAAATATTCAAGAAAACCATGTTTACGAATTCACCCAAACCGAACCGACCGAATTGTAAACCGTTTTCAGTGATACTGATAAAAACTGTACATCGGCATTGAGCTATTACTACTACGTATAGAGAAGACAGCGCGAACAAAATCTGTGCTCCGTTCAACTGCAGTCGGCCGGCTGCAGTTCACTCAGTCGCTTGCTCGCTACAGAACATCTATATTATACGGGGTTAGCCACCCCCGCGCACCCCGCACTGCCGCGCTTGTTGCACAGATTTTGTTCGCACTCTCTTCTCTATAGGTACGTAGTAGTAATAGCTCAATGTTTTAAGAGCCCCCAATAGCTGCAGCACACAGCCACTGAGTAACCACTCTTCTGGCATCGATATTTCGAATACCTGAATATTACTAAGCGACCCATATATACACGAGAATACAACAAATCGATAAGCGACTCGATGCATAACTCGATTAGACTCGTCGCAGCCGGTGGCTTACCGGTAAGCCATGCTGGGATATGGGTTATAGTGATGTCATTGAATTGATTTGGTTTTAATTTATTTTGTGAAGTATTCTATCGATAGCAATTTACGGATTATTAAAATATATTAATAAAAATAAAAAAAATATTTTGCGTTTTACCTTTTTCTGACCAACATCCGAAAATCGGAATAAAGACAGATGTACGCAATGATATTCTAGTAAACAGATATTATTATGTTGTAAGCGCGCAATCGTGAAGACTCGAATACGACCCAATTGGACCGTATTGCCTTTAGTCTGCAACACGCATGGCGACGAGCGATATGCTGCTACGAATTTATATAAAAAATGTAGAAATGCCATCGTGCGTGTCCAGAAAGTGTACCAATTATGATACCAAAGTAAATAAAACACAAGGGATCTCATATCATATATGTAGTTACATAGTTGCGTAGTTACGCAATATACTTCGATTTATTAATATTTTTCATTTATTTTCCTAATATTCTGAATTTCTGATATTTTGAGGATAAAAAAAGAAAGAGATGGGAAATATATTTTTGTCGTAAGTACGACAAGGACACGTGCACTCCAGACATATAACAACACTATCTGTCTCTTTTTTCTTATTGGTTTTATTGTGCTATCCCTTTTGTATCATTTTGACTTGTAGTGAAATGTAGAATGAACGAAAAGGTGTGCTGCCGCTGCTGCGCGGAACACTTTTTTCGGTGGTTTTGTAGGTGTATAACATATATGTTTATTAGAACATCATTGATTACAATATTTTAATTTGAAAAAAAAAAAGTATTTTACGTTTTTTCTTTTTCTGACTGATAACCGAAAATCGAAATAAAAAACTTTTCAAAGTGCAAACTTTTTTTGATGTGTGTACGTGAGTTATTTAGAGTTTTAGTATCAAACTTACTATTAACTCGTTTTTTCCTGAATAATCTATAATATCTACTATTTAAGTACTGACTAACTGTCGACTGTTAATTGGTAACCGGTAGCCTATCGATCAAAGCTGCATTCAGACGCTCAAACCCCTGCCTATGCCCAACTTAGTCAAGCGTTATAAGTGAACCTGAGAAACCAAAACCCACACACCAAACCCCCCCCCCCCCCCGTAGGTTTACCCCGTAGGTGTAAACCTACGTAATAGCTTTTATTATACATGTTATGTATAATAAAAGCTATTACGTAGGTTTCAAACAGCAGCCAAGGTTTGAGGTGAACTGGTGTACAGCAATAGCTCCACGGATTCATGAAGTTCTGGTACCTTCATGCAGTTCTAGTTTTCCGAGTTGATGTTGATTAAATGAGGATGTCATCACTATACCATTCGGTGTAGTTTGAATGTGACCATCTTGTATGATACCTACTTGAGAAGCAATAATATATACTTCATAAGTCTTGTAAGATATGAGTCGTTATTCCTGCATTGTAGCGAAAGTCTTCCCACAGTTCACCATGCCAATATTTTGTTTTCTCAATTCAAACGAACCTCCTACACTTGTATGAGTTCCTGGTAAATGAGTTCTTTGCATTGAAATGAAGTTGGATAGTAGTTGTCATGCTGATGTAGTAAACCACAGTGTGACTGAGGCAGTGACAGTCTCAATATTTAATTAAACTTCTACAAAGCGAACCTTTCTAGTTCTATGAGATCCTGGTACCAACTTAAAGTGTAGGTAATTGCACCTGAAGCCAGTTGAAGTTAGTTTATTATGAGTTTTTGAGAAAAGTTTGTTAAGTAATAGTACATTACTGCAGAATCCAGTAAGTAAGCCTTCCTGGCCAAGTATGAGTTAACCGGACCGAACCGCAGGTGAGGTCCGGTTATATACGAGGCCAGGATGGCTTTCTTACTGGTTGAGGTTTGTATAATACTTTTCTCAAAAATGAAAGAAAGTTTAACAACAAATTCGTTTAAACACAATTGTCGCAATTGAATGTGAAATCCCGCCAGTCGTTGTTTTTTTTTAATACAAAGTTTGCGTTTAGTTTTGGAAATTGTTCTATTTTTACGTTACATGAATGTCTTAGTAAAAAAGTGTAAATTATTGTTTTTGAAACTCCATGTTAATTTTAGAATGGAAAGTCTTAATCCAACATCATTTATAAACTGAAATTACTAAATACAAACATAAAATCCCACACTATACTTCTAACACATTAAGTACAAAACGAAACGCATACTTTTTCTGCGTCGCGTTAAGTGTCACAGACTATAAAATGGCTGTAATATTTGTATCTCATAAAATGTCATGCCAAAAAGAGACAGATATATATTGGGAGCCTTTTCTAAGCAGATCCAAAGAGGATGACAACTGTCCAGTAAGTAAATTACATACTTACTTACTGGACAGTTGGGAGATTCCAAATTTAAAATCTCGCTTCTTACTGGACAGTTGTGAATAAGTCTCCGGTATAGTTCACTTTCTGGATACTTTTTAGAGATGTTATGGCAACATTACATACCATTTTTGAGAAAAATTTTTTTCTTTATTGCTTTTCTCCTTTTGACTTTTTGCTAGGTATTGATTTATATTCAGTAAATGTCCAGGCCAATTTTGATTAATATTTTAGATAGAACACTACTTTTAAGTTTATGTACAGCAATACTTCGATGGAAGTATGTGTTAAATGCAGCGAACTTTATATCTTCCACGACCGTGAGCAACACTTTATGCAATATTGCTCCATTTAATGGTTCGCGATAGACGTGCTAAAACTGTGTTAGCACGTAATTTAATGCAACTACATTTTAGATAGAAATGTATCTGAAACGAATGAACGTTTCGCTTTTACAGCGAAATTAAATCTGAATAAAAGACTGAAATGCGTCATTTACTTTTATTCGTGTGCTATTTTATGGCCTGTGCATTAGAATGTAGTTTATAGACAATTATTGCTAAAGGTCGACTGGTAGACAGTCACATTGCATTAAGCACCTACGCTTTATGTACCATCAAATATGTAAAATGTATCATTAAATAATAAATTAAGAATTAATTGCTCGAGGCCTGGCACGAATGCTTGACATAAAAGTAAATTAAATTCAAAGGATTCTGAATTTTACAACAACCTACAGCATTTTGGTTTTTCTTCTATCTATTTATCTTACAACTAAGTTAGAATTATGTGCGAATAGAGTAGAGTCCTATTACATTTTTTTTTGCAAATTTTAGATTTTTACTTCCTGGATCAAATTATTTCGATCGGCGTACACGAGTCGATAATAATAGCGATCTCCGGACGATTGTCGATTGTTATTGATGAAAATTAGAGACGAGACTGACATGAGACTGAGGAGCGAGCTGAATTGACACAGAATTATAGTACTTCAATTTTATTTATTGTAATTTTGTCTTATTATATTGACAAAGGAAAACAAATGAAGCGTATTCATTATAGATCGAAGTTTTATATCATATTAATTTATTTGATAAAATTGAGTTTATTTGGAATATAATGGACGCTGAATCAAGACATTTATGGCTTAAATTACGCTTTCTTTACGATTTTTTCCGTGAAAACTCAAGGAATTTAAAGAAATTCTTCTAACTCCAATAAACAAGTATAACATTCAACTTATCTTTCAGTAATTTTAGCTTTTATAAGAATTGAATCTAACAATGTAAATTTGAGAGTCAAAATTCCATGGCCGACGGTTTTTCTTGCAAACTGAGTTCGTAAAATATTTATAGTAAATTACACGAAAAAAAAAATCTAAATGTGTAACTCCAACTTACAAGAAAGAGAATGGCACTATCGTTATTCATAAGCAAATAATTAAAATATCTTACTGCTGCTGAAAACAACTGCGTCAAAAATCATGAATTTGCGTAAAAAATGTAATAGGACTCTTAACAATTTTTGAAATCGTTTGACTTTATGTATGGTATGGTAGTGTAAATAAATGTTATACAGTATGATTTTAGGTAGACTTCAACAACAAACAATAAATAGAATATAGGTAAAACATATTATACATACTAAATAATATAATTTACATAAATTATGTGTGTTTAGTACATTTTGTGTGCCTATAATGCCTTTTGTGATGTGTTAGCAATATTCTTAATAAGTCCATGGATTCTTAACTGCAAATGTTTCGTAATAAAAACTTTTAAAAGAAAAACTTTAGAAATCTTGAAAATGGCTAAACAAAATATAGGAAGACGATTTTCTGGAAGAATTTAAGAATCCAAAAATTTATTAAAACGATAAATCTTATTTATATTGACATAGTTACATAATATATAGTTTGAATATTTATATAGAAATTATGTCGTTAAAAATTATAGAACATTATGTTATTTATTATGTTATGTTCCTGGTATTTGTAGAATTGTAATAATTTTGAACGCAGCAAATTCATTTGTCGAAATGGAATACATTATATTGTAAAGTAAATAAGCACACTACACTGCCAGCTCACATTACTGACCGCCAGATTTTTTGGGTAATAGCTTAAATATTTAGCTTATTTTCCAAAAGCGTTAAATCCGATATAATATTGTAAATTACCTGATACGTTCGTTGAAACTAGCCTATATTATGAAAACCCTTGGGTGAACGTCATCAATTAAATTGAACGCGACCAAACGGCGTTCTAGAGCTGTCAGTGTCATAACTCCATAGAATTATGACAGTGAAAGCTATAGAACATAATATATTATTTATTTTTGGTTTATCTCGGATTTTGCTGTGACCTTTATTCTCATTTGCATAAGGTTTATAATCCAGAGGTAAAATAAGTGAATGGACGGTAGCTTAGAAGAGTTGTTCGCATTCAATTTTATTGGTGAAAATCCGCTCTTATAGTCTGTTGAACGATGATCGAAATGCTGAACCTGATGGATTAATGGTTAACATAAAAATAAATTAACTTAATCTACACAGAAAGGGGGGAGGGGGGGGGGGGGGCTCGCAATATTTATTATTGCTTTTATGTCATTCCAAGTTTTGGATCAACAAACAAGAACAATCAAAATTATTTATCAAGATGTTTGTGCCTGTAATTTTTTATAAGTAGTCGGTATTACTGATCTACTACGATGATACGAATAGAAATATAAAACATTATAACTTTTATTTGTTCAAAGCTAGTCTTTTGTTTGGTTGAAATAATGTGAAGATGATTTTCCTAATATTTCTGGCCTATATTACCACCTCTGAGGCGCTAGCAAGAGCGGGTGGTGTTAACGTGACGTAAAATACAAATTTAAGTACGTTAGGTTTACACCGAGCAATCGTGCTTGTGAATCTGGATTATTTCGTATAAATTCTGTTCCATTTTTGATATCGCAGAATTTTTCAAGCCAGATAACAGGACTTTCCTATTTTAAAAAAGAAATCGTATCATCGTAGCAAACCTTTTTAATTTAAACATATTCCTTATCTTATTCCAAATTTGAATGAATGTGAACGAACCTCTGTCCAGGGCTTTTGCTTTCACTGCTAGCATTATTACTGGAATCGTCATCTTCTTCTCTAGATGTGGCAGCTGATAGGACTCGGGATGAACCAGCGTTAACCTCGCTCCCATCATTGTCTTCACCTTCTGATGTTCTGTTTGTGCCTTCTTCTGCCTGCCGAATAAAAAAACATAAATGATTGATGTGTACAAAGGCTGAATTCTTATTTCTCATTTTATTTTTTTATCTGTGGAGAATTTTGACATGCGCTCATGCTGTACTGTTTTGATTTTGTATCTGTGTTTTCTCGGCTTTGTAAATTGTAAATGTTTGAGTAGTTTTGTTTCGGCGTGAAATAATATTCTTTGTTTGTTTCATAAATTGTGAAATTAGTATCTCAATCTCAAATACGTCTTTTGCCTGCCTTACAAAAAAAACTTGTTTGAAATATCACCATTTTATTTCTGACGACCTGAATGGCGCAGCGGTAGTGAGGCTGCCTTACGTTATTAGGGTCCCGGGTTCGAATCCCGGTCGGGGCAAATGTTTGTGTGATGAGCATGGACATTTGTTTCCGAGTCATGGATGTTTATTACCTATGTATAATAAGTATGTATTTACAAACAAAAAAATAGTATCTATGTAGTATATCAACTATCTGGTGTCCACGATACAAGCCCTTGCTTAGTGTGGCACTGGATGGCGCTGTGTTAATGTCCAGCAATATTATTATTATTATATTTATTTTATAACTTTTACCCAATACCTTATTAATAACGTCAATACACTGAAATCGTCTTCTTAATTTATATTAATTGAATTCTACCTAACAAAATGGCGATCTCTTCACTAGTTCAATTTTGATAAAAGATAAAACCATTTTGTGCAAATATTACCAGGAGCCTTGCGGAAGTAAGTAAAATCGAATAATTTCCTCCTAACGCTATTCTGCATTGGTATTTTTATATCCAAGAGAAATCATTTTGGAAGAAAATGGCTCTTTTTGAACCTTTTTCGAATGATAAAGGGTATTATGATAATACTAAAATAAGGGTTGAAGGCAATCAATTAAATTATAATTTATTAGACTTTTGTTTAAATGTTCTTGAATTTGCCTAATATGTACAGACCGGCACGTCAAGCTGCGACAGTCTGTCAAATTCTTTAATTGATTTTCATCTTTATTTCTGAGCCATTAGGTTCTAGATTGATTGGGAAAATTTGACAGTTTCGGGTAGCTTGATGTGCTGGCGACTGTACATATAAATTGTTGAAAAATTTAAGTGACTACAATTTGACAGATCAAGATAAATATCAGTGAAAGGACACACATCTACTTCATATGAATTATATAAATATCGCTGGACATTAACACACTGCGCCATCTAGTGCCACACTAAGCAACGTGGCTTGTGTCGTGGACACCAGATAGTTGATATACTACATAGATACTTTTTGTTTGTACATAAATACTTATTATAAATATAAACATCCATGACTCGGAAACAAATGTCCATGCTCATCACACAAACATTTGCTCCATCCGGGATTCGAACCCGGGACCCTAAGAACTTTACGAACGTAAGGCAGCCTCACCACCGCTGCGCCATTCGGGTCGTCAAATGTCAAACTATGTAAACAACTAAGAACGAATTTCACAAATGAAATTGAACTCAATTATCCGTTTAGCGTTTAATTGGTGAAGTTCGCTCAGATATCTATGAATCAACAGTTTCAAATAGCTTTCTCGTTAACAGAAGTGCATAGTCACTATATCCAACTTGTTTGATAGTTACCTACCCATACCGAAAACTCCATGATAGCCTGGTAGGTATGGTGGTAGTAATAGTAATTGATAGTGAAATAGCGTTAATCTATCACTCCCGTGTATCGTGGCTACGTGTCCATTAAACACTGACATTTATTTACTTTATTTACACTTTTACTACAAATTGGACTGGACAGTTATTTAATGGGTGTTGCCAGTATCTTTATGGCAGTGCCATCTGGGAAATTAATTGTTAAGCAAATAGACTACCTAACTCAATTTGCCGTGTTATAGCTGTTTCTTACAGAATAATAGTTGTGTTGGCAGTCAATTTGCTTGACAGTATTTTTTCTTGACTGTACCTTCTGGAAAGGTTTCATGATTAAAATGAATAAATAAATGACCAGTTCAACTTCGCAGCATCAAACTTTTACCGTTGTAAGAGCGAGTTTGGAACAGATTTAAAGTTATAAATTCAACAAGTTCCTACACAAAATGGTTTTAAGGCAACTTTTAATTATTATCATTTTGTGCGTAATCAGAATTGTTGGTTTAGATCAGAGAGATTATTTTAATGTAGGTACATGTGTTTTTATTTTTTTTAATAATTTGTATGGAACTATGGACCATATCTGAAATAAATGAATTTATTATTAAAAAGATAAAATTTTATTGTATTGTTTTTATATCGCAATCCTATTTTTTTTGACATACGCACATCAAAAAAAGTTTGCGATCACTTTGAAAAATCGAAATCTTATAATCTCTTTTCTATAAAAATAAAAAATTGTTTAATATTTTAATTTCAAACAGGGAGTATTTCTATTCAAAGAAAACACACAACAAAGTTATTTTCTTGAACACGATGAATTTAAAAAAATATATGTTTTTGCTATTGACCAAAAACGTTTTTTGATGTGTGTACCTGCCTATCCTGTGTCGTATTGTAATAGTTAGTTTTAGTACCAGAATCATTGAAACGAATTATCGTTTTTATAACAAAATATCTATAGGTAAAAGTTGTTGTTCAATCCAAATAAATACTCAAGACGTCAGCCAAGCAATCCATAGATAATATTGATTGACTGTCTGTTGTCGAGACGGTCGGTCAAGGTTGAGGCAGTTTCAGAGCTCGCGATTACTTTTGCGATCGACTCATCCGAACACGTGTCCGCCCTGTTTTTTTTTTTTTTTGGATAGGAAATAATCAAATGAAGGAGTCATTTGATTACTATCCAATATCCCGCTCTGGACGGAGCGGAAGAGACTGTCAGACTTTTACTGACTAAAACCCATCCATGTTCCTTCTTGGCCCTTTGTGTACCAGGGCCGCGGTATCTCTTTCGAACAGTCCCGTGGCCCCGGCAGGCATCGGCCCTTGCGGACCCCTTCCTTTTGCTGACTCTCTTAGAGGCGCGCGTGGAACACGAACGCGCCGTCGACACGGCCTGTCGTCTTAAGACGGACGGACGGCGAGCTAGCCCATAGCTGACCGTCCACTTGTCCGCCCCCTAACTCTTGATCTACGCGTCTCAAAAAAGGTCCATAACGTTGGAATTAGGTTCTTATGTACCTATTTATGCCACTTATCTATATTGGACTTTCCTTTAGGACCAACCCTAAAAGGGCCTTAATCTCGACCTTTAGGTATGACACTTGAAAAAGGTGGACAGTAAGAAGGTTCTATTTTTTTTTTCATTAACGTTACTTTTTTACAACGCTGATACTTGTACTCTCGAAGAATCAAGAGTCAGATTATAATTTTGGTGATTATTACTTGCTCTCATGTAAAAAAATATATTATTGTTGTTAACAACAAAAATATATTATTGTTTTTAAAAACATCTCTACTGTTTATTTAATTCTTCCTTAACTCACTTACGGACATTTTCAATAACTTACTGTTCGGTTTCGGTAGGTTACTATCTCTGACTGTTTGACATTTTGCTAACAGACGGTTAGAAACAAAACGTCACAGAACATCTTTCTTTGATTTTTCTATGAATCATCAAGTGACAGGTAGGTAACGCTGATAGGCTATTACATGCTAACTTTGTTTATAGAAACACTGATAGCTGTAAGACGTGACATATTAACTGACAGTTATACGTAAGTTAAAGAAAACGGGCCTTAGTAAAGTTATTCGTTTTGAATTGAATAAATTGAACGTATTATTAGTAATTACATTTTGTTTTGGACATACCTAATGAAGTATAAAATGTTTTCAATATTCCGCTTCAATGGTGGCACATACCTTTGATTTATGTTTACACAACATTATGGGTATTTTGTACATTTTCAACTTAGTCAATTCAATAATTTATTATTCTGTGTTAATAATTTCAGTTTCACACAGCATTAACATTTCAAAATGCCCACCGAGCTAAAGAATTTAAGGTAACTTTGATTTATGTTTTACAACATTAAAGGTATTTTGTACATTTTCAACTTAGTCAATTCAATCATTTATTATGCTGTGTAAATAATTTCAGTTTCACACAGCATTAACATTTCAAGATGCCCACCGAGCTAAAGAATTGAAGGTAACAAGACTCCGCTACCCAAAACTTTGTTTTAGTTTGTATGTCTGACTCCAACTTAATTTCTCTGTCCGTTAACTCTGAGAGGTGTAAATCAACGTTAAAACTATCTCAACTGTATTGAAACTTCGAGAAACTTTATCTGATTCCTACCCGCTTTCGTCAACTCTAGATTTTTAACACCTAAATGAAAACGCACTGTGGGATTTTCAACTTTTTGTTTAGGACTAAGAGTTGAAAATCCAATGTAATATAAGCATTAATTTAAGCGTTGCTTAGTGGGAGAGAAAACGTGTACCAGAGGTGTAAAGAAAGCCAACGTTAAAACTATCTCAACTGTCATGAAACTTCGCGAAACTTTGAAACTAACATTGGCTTTAGACACAGAAGGTTTCATAATTATTCACGGTGGCAGGCAAAAAGTAACGAGAAAACGATGCTGATTTATTTTTAATAAGACAGCCAACGTTTTTGGTTGTAAGTGAGCATTTTTTAAAAGATTTATGTGGCTAATTTGTGTAGCAATCTTTTTGAGCGAGATGAAGATTGGAATAAAATTACCTTGCAAATACCTATATACATACATACGTTTACACTACCACACAAATTTTGGGAGTTAAAATTGAAGTAGTAAAATTGCTTAATTGCAATAACTTCTTGTGGATAGAAAAGAACAGAAGAGTCAAAATGAAAATCAAAGCATTTATTTCAAGTAAGCCAGTTACAGGCTCTTTTGAATTGTCGAAACAAAGATGAAAATAAAATGTAGCTACAGTCCCAGTCACAAGACATAAAAATTGTGAAAGTACTGTAGTTGCCCATTCCCTAGCGTAGATCTCTATGGAGAAGAACGGGCAAGAAACTCCATGGACATTCTTTTAAATCAGAATATTGTTACACAATCTTGGTTACATCATTCATGTTGAGATGGTATATTATGTGAGAACAATGTAGCAAGATGTGCACGTTAAAAGTGTCCACAGTAAAAACACAAAAATAACAGCAAGACTTAAAATAAGTGCTAAAAATTTAACTCAATTAAAATCTGGAAAGCGGCGAGTGAACGAAAAAAAATAGGTGTCCAGGTACACAACATACATTTACGTTAGCACGCAGCTCAGCATTAATGTAATGTACAGAATACTACCTGGACTTGGACTCATTTAAGGAACGCTTTAATTGTAAGTTTTTGTGGGAATAATTAAGTGGGTATTAATCGTCTTACTTATTACAATCAAGAGAAAAAGAAAACCTCCCTGTATTTCAGTGTCAATTTCACTAAATTAACGCTTACAAATATCCAAAAACAACAAAAGCAATCACACTTTAAATCTATTTACAGTAAACCGAGTATTCAAGAGCAATTAAAGCAATTACAAAATGATACTAAAACTTCCTAAGAGCGCTCAAATTATACTAATTAAAGTATCCGAGCCGAATGAATTCGACTACTTAGGCTGCCCGTCTATTGGAGCGTAACGAATGAGCATAGAGTGTTCCTTCCTAATCATTGAAATGGAGCAGCGCGCAGCAAAGGCGAGGTTGCACTGGACAAGCGATAAGGCATTCCAAGCGGAGAAAGTGAGCGAGCGAATAGCTTTGCATAATTGTCGCAGGATAATTGGAAAAAAATAATTTTATTTTTGCTGCTATGAAAGATTATTAGCAGATAACGTTATACACTGACGAATACGTTCATTGGTTAACCAAACCGGTTGGTCACCCAAAGATTTTGGATGGTGAACAGAGTGTGCTTTATTGATAACTAGCGGACGTCCCGCGGTTTCACCCGCGTAGTTCCCGTTCCCGTGAGAATACGGGGATAAGATATAGCCTATGTTACTCAGGGTAAATGTAGCTTTCTGATGGTGGAAGAATTTTTGAAATCGGTTCATTACTTCCGGAGATTACCCTCTACATACAAACTTACAAACAAATGTTACCTCTTTATAATATTATTATTATTATTAATTATTATTATTATTATAAGTATAGAAGTATAAAAACCTTTTCCCAATTATCCTGAGGCACACACATTCTTAAAAGTAATCATTCCATAGTAGCCATGCCAACGGGACCGGAACGTAGCGCAAAAGGAACCGTGAATTTTGAGGAATGCTTTTAAAATTTTCCTAGCTCCACTCCTCATCGCTCAAATAGACAAGCAGCCTTAATTCAAACTCACCTGGATCCGTATAAGTGGTATAGTCTCCTCTTTGTACATAATATTTGTGTTTAGAAGTTAAAATCACTTGTTTTCTTTATTAAATTGTATGTATAAAGTACCAGTGTTATCTATTTTACAGGAATTTACATAATTTGTGTTATGTTTCTAACGAACTATGTGATTTTGTGTTATGGTAGTAAAAGCTCTAAGTTTGTATTTGTTGTCTATTTTTACTAGATTCAGGGGCTCAAAATTATATATTATTTATATATATATATATATATATAAAATATATAATTAATAATATAATTTATTATTACCTTGTATATTGTTTTGCAGCGTTGCTATTTCAATAAAATTAATTGCAATGTTGAGCCCCTGGTCTATAATGAGAGTAATAGTGATGAATGAGGGGGTAACAGTGTGTGAAGGTAATGTCAGTGTACCTAATTAAAAATTTATTGTAAGTAAGGAACAACTAGCCACGTAAGGTTGTCTACATAGCGTCGTGATTGGTGATAAAATTGCACACACACAAAAACACACAATAATACTATGCGTGGTACATATTGCAAATATAAATCAGATTATTTGAAGAATCTCCTAATGTTTAGACTTGATTGCACCCAAAATCATTAAATACAACAAACACTTCATATTGAATCAGAATTCAGTCCCTGTCATCTTAAAAAGATTGACACACACATTCTTAAACCATCGTCTTGTTTTTTACAAGGCGATGTTTTAAGAATGTTCAGTGTTTAATGTATCGTGCAAGCGAGCCTAAGTCATTAAGTTCACATTACAACGTTTTATCATTTATAATTCGATTTAATCTACTTAGATATAAGGCTTGTTTTCGATCAGTCTAAACATAATGAATATTACGAATGAACCTACTACACTTTAACTACTAAAATATTACTCCTAACAAGAATTTGATCCCCGAGGCGAGTGTATGCAAATGTACGAATTGAATTTGAATAATACATTAATTCGAGCTCTGTACCGACGAGCCAAAATATGAATATTATGTTGTATTGTGAGATAATAGAAATAGTAATGTTTGTTCAATTAATTGAAAAACTATAGCAGATCTAACTTGGAGAAAAATCTTATGAAACTGAGGGCAGGAGAAGGGCAAATAGAAGTGAATGTTTATAGGGGTCAAAATGCTAGGCTTTGGACCAAGCATAAAGCTACAGACGTTTACAGACCTATTAACGTGGCTTACTTGACCCAAGAAATTTAATTTAACCTACTATCGGTACAAAAGAAGAAGAAGTGTAGGGGGGTCAACATTTTTGTCAATGTTGGGCTTTGAACCTAGAACATAATATTATTGTTAAAGAAATTGCGTGCCATAGCTTCAGAGTGAGTTCAGTATCGATAAAAGCCCTTTTAAAAAAGAAAAAAATGCTTTTAAAAAACATAAAAAAAAAAACGAAAATTATCATAAGATGAACCTAATTTAGTACTTACCTACTAATTACTTACAATTTATTTAGAATTGACTGGCTGTATCTCATGAACCGTGACAGCTAGACAGTTGAAATTTTCACAGATGATGTATTTTTGTTGCCGCTATAACAACAAATACTAAATATAGTCAATGGTACGGAACCCTTCGTGTGCGAGTCCGACTCGCACTTGGCCGGTTTTTCATTTTTTCCAGGGTTCCTTTATCGATACTGAACCTAAGGTATGGCACACAATTTCTTTAACACCCTGTATAATAACAATTGATCAGTTTAGAACACCATCATGTTTTTTTTATTTAATGGATAGCAATATTAAAGTAAATGAGAAATAATATTTTAATTTCATCTTGAATATTCCAAAATGAAATTAGAAAATTATGATTTCTCGATTAATTTAGATTCCAGGAAAATGATTTCCCAAGGTTTCTCTAGTTTCACGAGGTTTGTTCTCATCTACATCAATTTATTTATCTTAGCAGAGTTTATTTCTTACTATGTATCTACAATACTGAAATATAACCGCCTTTTTACAATATATATTAAAGAAAACGATCTAACTATCCTAATAACAAACTAAAAAAATATTTTAGTGGTTACAAAAGATAAATTAAGTTTGTGAATCACATACTGAGTACCTACCTATCTACTAAACGTTGATTTCAAAAGTTGATAGTAGATAAAGCATACTAACCTAAGTTTTAACTGCACCTATAAATTCAAACGTGTAAGCTAATATTTTAAGTACATAAAACTGGCTTTTTGTAGCAAAATAGCGTGATTGAATTCGATGTAAAATTAATCTTATTTTACAATATTTACAATATAATTTAAAATCATGCAGTGCAAAATGAAATCGAAGAGCAGACTTTTAAAATTCAAAATTAAAACAATAATTATATAAATAAACGTTATAGAATAAGGTGCAGATAAATTGGAACGTGCACAGAATATAAGAAGATAGATAAAAAACAACTAACTACTATAATAAAAATTGTAATATACATAAAAATACGGTTGAGTAGAAAGCTTTAAAAATGTTGGCTATTTTCAAAAGCCAATGGAAATTATGTGGAATATAATTCTTTAACAAATAAATTTTTAACTTAAAAAAAAAAATCTTTAAACTTAATATTTTCAACAAGATAATTCTAATCAAAATCGAGTTCTGTTTTTACAGAATATTATTGTAGGCCTAAGTTTACTTAAAAATATAAGCTACCCAACATTTTTTTTTTCTAATCCATATCTATTACAGACTAACATAGCCCTTGACCCAATTTGAACGTCATCTGTCATTCCCTTGTCCAACTTCCGAGCAATATAGGGAACGTGCAGGAACTATAGGTGGCAGCACTAATTGACAAAAGAGACACTATGCGGACAGAAAAGGAAACTTATCACTTCTCATCGTGCTTTCAATTTACTTAGACAAAATTGTCTCTTCAATTATATTATTTTTGAATATGCTAAAAGGTATAAAATATGAGTTCTGGTTTATCAATAACGATCGTCAGCGTAATATAAATGTTTAATAATATGAATTTTATATCTTTCGTTTACTTTCTTATGAAAATTGTGGTGTATGAAGACATGGTAGCTGGCATAAGATAGCTTTCTTATTTTCAACACATGTTATAATGGAAGGGAATCCTTTATCAGCGAGAACAGTATCTCCAGGCTCTAATACATCAATTAGTTCACAATCATTTGATGAAGCAATCAATAAAATGCAGTCCGTAGCATTTAGATACAAAACTTAAAAAACCAAAGGAGTGCAGCCAACTAAAAACATTATTGTGGGTAAGTATAACCATGTTTATATTCTGAGGTGGAGTCTTTGATTAACTGTTGAGGGATATACGGTGTGAACTTTAGTGCGGTCTAGTAGAACACGTGTATGCTGAAGTATAAATGGTTCTGGTATGTTTGCATGGACGGTTGATTTTGAGGGCCTTTTCAATGCAGAGTGTAACAAAAACAAGTTGTTTTCAAATATTTTTCTTTACTGCGTTTATCCATTTTTTGCGTTTTTCACCAAAACATGGTATGTATGATAGTAGTATTCTTTGGAAAGTAATAGAATTTTACGCTAATTGATTTATTTTCATTTTTGTGGATGTATTGGTACCAACATCCAGAAATGCAACAATGCATTATGATTAGTTAATTAATTTTCACTATAAGATTATTTCTGTTTACTTGTTAGAAAAGTCTATGTCAAGCATTAATAGAGCACAAGATTCGGATTGGCGACGCCAGTTGGCAGCACCGTCGTTGTGCACGTTCCCTATACGCAAAAATAAAGAGTGCCCGGCCAATGTTTTGTTCAGAAAGGAACGCGGTGAAAAACGTAACTAATCCAATCGGATTTGTGTGAAGTGGGACGCTGACGGGTGACGGCTGCGATCACTGGCGGTAGTGTTGCCATGTGAGAAATATTTTTAGTTAGAAAAAAAAGTATCGTTGTTTTTTTATTGTTTTTTGTATTGATAAATTGAGTCCCATGATAGAGAGAGATCGAAAAATATTTTTGTCGTTGTAAGTTTATATAATATGAACAGTAAAATAATTTCAAAATCCACGGGATAATAGTGATTTATTTATTTGATGCTTTATGCACAAATAAAAAAACTGCAGAATAGCTGATTTAATTTAAATTGTATTGGTTTACGTCCTTGAAAAAGGAGAGTTTTTTTTGTGTCAGCTGTATTTTAAATAAATGGGGAATTTTCCAGTGCTTTTTATGAACGAACTAGATGGCGCTGATCAACCTTGGGAATAATAAAATGGCTCGTTTTTATGTCCACAAAGACTTAACTGAAGTACAAAGGAACCTAAGCTTGACTGACTTTAGACGTAACGCATTAACACTCAGAAGAACAATAGCAAGAACCATGCTAATAATATTCCCAAAGCTGATCAGCGCCATTTATTGATATATACTGAAGTATTGTGACAAACGTCACTGGAAAATTCCTCATTATAAGAAAAAAAAACCATTGTACTTTTGGTATACTAGCAACACTATTGGTTCAGCAAACAGACCGGATAAATGCAATCCCAGTGCTGACAGATTTCATACTCGTTTACGTTCGAAGCCAAACGCTGGAAATATGGAAGTTTTGACAGGCTTCATTCTGCTATGAAACTTGATTGGCATTGTGTGAATGATTGATTGAGTGAAGGATTTGAATTAACGTTGTGTTACTTTTTTAAAAAGAGTAACGACTATTAATATTAAATTGTTGAGAAAATAACCAGGAATTAATGTTATTTTGGAAACTACTGGGACCCAACCGCGCTGGGGGAATTCCCCAACACAATCCCAATGTTTATACCGAGAGCAGAAAAATCACTACATATTATAAAACAAAGTCGCCCTCCGCGTCTGTCCTTTTTTTTTTTTTTTTTTTTTCGGATTGGAAATCATCAAATAACTCCTCTCGCTCTGGGCGGAGCAGGAGGGAGTGTCAGACTTTTACTGACTAAAACCCATCCATGTTCCTTCATCGCCCTTTGTGTTCCGGGGCCGCGGTATCTCTTTCGAACTGTCCCGCAACCCCGGCAGGCATCGGTTCTTACGGACCCCTTCCTTTTTGCTGACTCTCTTTGAGGCGCGCGTAGAACACGAACGCGCCGTCGACACGGGTTGTCGTCATGAGACGGACGGACGGCGAGCTAGCTCATAGCCCACCGTCCACAGGCCCGCGCCTACGGTGGCCGGGGGGACGTGGTGGTGGCCCCCGACGCCCGGGGCGTCTCCCGCGGCGGCCGGGACGTTGAGAGGTTCTCTCCCTCTCACGTTCCGCTATCTCCTTCTCTAGCATTACTGCTTCGGTTCGAGGTGACGGCGTCCCATTCTCCGCGTCTGTCCTTAGGTATGTTTAGATCTTTAAAACTACGCAACGGATTTTGATGCGGGTTTTTTTAATAGATAGAGGGATTCAAGAGGAAGGTTATAGTATTTAATTTGTCGGCAAGCGAAGCCACGGACATCAGCTAGTTTATGTCATAAGTGTGTTACACAAATAGGATGCTGTTACCGTAACATTGGCATGTAGTATTAATCTTTATTTATAACTTCAAGTGAAAAAAGTATCTTGAAATCTTTTCCTTTTTTATTGTTTAATTGATAGGTGACTGTTATTAATCTGCTGACACTTAAGCCTCCTTCATTATTTCGAGTTCTTGACAGCCTGTGACACCATCTTGTAATTAGTTTGTTCAAGTAGGGTTTGTGAGAAAATTCAGCCGCATGAAAACTGTTACTGAACTTTTGAGGTCAATCAGCTTCGCCACTACCCCAGCCGTTGGCCATTCTTTATAAGACTCTTCGTATTGTATACTATGTGTGCAACTAATATGTAGGTGTATTTGAATGAAATCTGACCAAAAAGAAATAATTGACAGTGTGGTGTGCACTCGTAAGGGTTTAGAGTAAAACCACGATATATCAGTGTGGTGTCTTCGTTCAGGGTTGAGTTGTACAATAAAACACTGATTCCAATATTACTTAGATAATACACTATATAATACAAGTTCGAACTAGACTGAGAGTGAGGCGCGACGCCGCACTCACAGTCTAGTCACCACAGCACGCATAACTCATTAAACATCACAGACAGCTTTTTACAAATTTTCAGAAAACAGAAGAAACGTCCAAGCATTGTAACTTAATGCGTTGTTTGTCGAGCATCTGGCTAAAGCCTTCTTTGAGTGGACTAATTGTCGGTAGTCTGGTAACAAGCACAGTCACTTCGTTAAAATTAAGCATCTGAATAGAAATAGTAAGCCATAGGACGAAGAACAATGGAGATATTGTATGGCTCGGTGATACGCTGACGGGTCCCGGTGACGGGGAGCGATCGATAGGATTTTGTTTCAGTTTGGATGGTTTGTGTAAAATTGTGATAACGTTGAAAAATAAACTATTTTAGGAAATAGTTTTTGTATTGTTTTCAGGAATTTCCTCTCAGCCTTTTCCCAACTAGCCGAATACTAGCTTATTTTATAAACTTGGAGTGACTGCCAATAAAAAATGCATTTTTTTTTAAGAAGCAGAAAAACATATTAATAGGTGCACAATTTTATTTATTTATTTGAATTTAAACAAGATTACTCCTAATATTTTCCAACAGCTCTATTTTTATTTTAAAACCATGAAATATAAAGTGCTAAGCCTCTTTTTGGATTGGATTTATTAAAAGGCCATCTCCGTCGCAATGAGGGTTTTACAAATTAAAAAAAAAACCACAAGGTGGCAGCACTGGCGTTACGTCTAAACATTTATCAAAATACACGAGTTTCTTGTAATTCACGATTATTTTTTCATTTAATTATCTTTTAAATCATTAATAAAATGCCTCAGCATTGTGCCGCATAAGTTATGTCATTAATGTGGCCGTATAAGTTCCCTTTATTTATGTTTTTCCTTGTACCACTGACTTTTGCAGTACTAAGAAGCTTAATCTTTAGTTCAGCTACTTTTCTTTGTCCGTAATCCATATTTTTATTGTAAAACAGTGCAAATACGATGAAATTTCGGTAAAAAGTTTCACTAGCATAAAATTCAGTACAATTTGACAGTTGTCTATACCAGACACCTACGTAGCGTCATCTGGTGTCAGATAAAATCCGAAAATCTCTCATTTCCAAAACTGAAAAAAAAAAAACTGACAACCATCAAACCGCACAACTGTTCAAAAAAAGAATGAACCAAAAACAAGCTACACAACTGTATGGCCCTCAACCCATAGACAAGTGCTGACAGGCCAAGCACCGCTCATTATGACCCAGATCTGAACCTCAGTGAGGCTTCATTTTATCGTTCATAGAGCTATCAAGATCGTATATAGAAGTTGACATTATTTTTGTTTTTATTTTATTGTGAAACGCGAGTTTATTGGTTGTTTTACGTGTTCAAAAGTTACGTTGATTAGCACTATGACATTGCTGAGGACATAAGTATCTTCTCGAGATTGAGTAGGCATCTCTTACATGTCGGTGAATGGCATTTGACTGTCACATAAATAAATTGAAATTATACATTCAATTAATTATTTATCTATATCTATACAAAGAGGTAACATTTGTTTGTATGTTTGTATGTAGGGGGTAATCTCCGGAAGTAATGAACCAATTTTAAAAATTGTTTCACTGGTAGAAAGCTACATTATTCGTGAGTGCTATAAGCTATATGGCTATATTTTATTCCCGTACTTCCACGGGAACGGGAACTACGCGGGTGAAACCGCGGGACGTCAACTAGTAATAATATTATAACAGGTAACATTTTTTGTTTGTAAGTTTGTATGTAGGGGGTAATCTCCGGAAGTAATGAACCAATTTCAAAAATTCTTTCACCATTGGAAAGCTATATTCACCTTGAGTAACATAGGCTATATTTTATTCCCGTACTCCCACGGGAACGGGAACTACGCGGGTGAAACCGCGTCACGTCCGCTAGTTCTCTTATAAAACAGTGGAACGAACATTTAAGTAATAAGAATAATTATTTGAAATCTTCAAATTGCTTATAATAGATTTTAAAAAAAATCTTCTTATTAAGTAGTACTAACATTGAAAGTGACCCAGGTTCACCTCTAAAACCGCTTTAGTGAACAAAAAAGACAATGGTACCACAATTATTATCTCGCTTCGCAAACGAATTGGTAATCGCTGCTCGTGGCTATGTAAGCACGTTGGCGTTAATTTATTCAATTGATTCAACTTGGAACATGTTCTTAATTCAAAAACTTCTTCTAATTCTCTTTTTTTTTTTCATTTGGCCAACCTACACTAATATTATAAAGAGGAAAGATTTGTATTTTTGTGTGTATGTTTGTAATGAATTAACTCAAAAAATACTGCACCGATTTCAAAAATTCTTTCACCATTAAAAAGCTACATTCGCCTTAAGTAATATAAGCTAAGTTTTATCTCCGTACTCCCACGGGAACGGGAACTACGCGGGTGAAACCGCGTGACGTCCGCTAGTTACTAATATTGGCATAACATTCTTCATGTTTGTGTACATAAACTTTACGCCTGAAATCTCTGAACGGTTAGGTTAGGTTACCTAATAGAACGCCCATATTTTGTCAGTTATGTTTAAGCCCCATGTAATAGGGGCGAGCTTATTGCCATCAATGACCAATCAGGCACAAATCTAGACTACGTCTATTTTGTCTTTTCTCAAGGAGATCTTTAAAAGCAATATGTCAACAAAAATTAAAAGTAGAGTCATGAATTCCTGTCTGCTGCCAGCCTTACATAAGCGTGTCAAACCTGGAGATATACTTCCAAAACCAAAAATAAAATTATCACATGCCAACACGGACTAGAGCGCAGTATGCTAAAAATTAGAAAAATTAAAAAAATACGACACATAAAAATCAGATGCATATCAAAAGTCACGGATGCTCTAAAATATGCAAAAAAGCTCAAATGGAAACTGGCGGGACACGTAGCGAGACTAAGAGACGACAGATGGACCAAAAGAGTCACATCGTGGAATGGCCCAATAGGGAAACGCCAAAAAGGTAGACCGCAAACAAGATGGGAAGACGATATAAGAGAAACGGCCGGCCCACATTGGATGCAGAAAGCCAAAGACAGAACCAAATGGAATTCTTCGGAAGAGGCCTTCATCTAAAAAGGGGTTCTTGCAATTGGCAACATTAAAAAAGTTACTTTTAAGCACCTACTTTCTTAACAAAATATAATGTATGTTTTTAATAGAAAATAGTTTATTTTAAGTAAAATGTGTGAAATACAAGAAATAAAAGGCTTTTTTATTTTTATTTAATAGGGGCGAGCCTATTGCCATCAATTACCAATCAGGCACAAATCTAGACTACGTGTATTTTGTCTTTTTTAAACTTTCACGATCACAACACATTATAAATAATTGTTTTTCTATGTATGTCTTGTATTCTTTCATTAAAATTTTAGTAACTAACACTAGTTAATTAAGATTTTCTTACTGTACTACCATTCTATGGATTCCGTAAATCTGAAATAAAAAGTTTTTATTTTATTTTTATAAAACATGGAAAATGCAAATGAAAAAAAAAACCGAATTCGCGATAAATGCCCGCTTCCATGTTTTATTGCGTGTCTTTTACGGAGAAAATCCTGATGGTAAAACATAAGAACACTTTGCCCGACCTGGGAAGCGAACAAAGTACCACACGCTCAGCAGTCGCGCTTTCGCCCACTAGACCAACGAGACAGTTTCCTTTCTATTTGATCTATTCCCAATATCGGTATTACATTTGTCGTGTTTGCCATTATTACGTGCAGGTCTCCAGGTGCATTCAAAAATTACAAACGTTTGAATTTCAGTTTGAACAAAATGACAAATGTTTGTGTCAAATCGCACATCCGTATTGGCGGGTAAAATTGAATTTGTGATTCGAATTTGGAATTCACAATTGGACAGTCTGTTATTGCTTTACTGACAGCTGTTCTTGCTGGTTGTACAAGTTGAAGTGTCAATTACGTTTTGCAAGTTGCATTCATTCTATAACTTCGGGAGAAGTTACAGGGTTGGTATCGAAATTAGAGGAACAAATAGGCTTGTGTCCTTAAAAAATCGAATTAGTCCGTCAGTTGGATTATCAAAAAATATTTGACACGTATTTTTTCTTTTGTTACGTAAACCAAACCAAAATTGACTAAGATACGAGGCTTTTAAAATTCTCAACACGTCACGCCATGCTATAATTTTTAGTGCGTTGTGACGTCTCGAGTTTTGATGCGTTTTATCTTTGTCACTATTCATTGATTTACTGAAACAAAAATTACGTGTCCATTATTTTCCAATACTCTAACTGACGGACTAAATAGATTTGAAATTTATTGATAGTGGAAACTAGCCTATTCTATCACAAATTATTTTCTTCCTTTAGAATTATTATAGGCTTTTATTAGAATTATGTCAGCAAACCTGGATCTTGTTAATTGTCCACGGCTTTTATATAATAAAAGCCGGATGTTTACCGGATGTTTACAATATCATCAAATTGTAAATAAAAAGCTTACATAAAACAAAAATATTCCGCTCTCTGAGAGCATAATAACTGATTAAACTAACGTTATTTCTTCATATTAATCACATTTCTATCCGGAACATGGCATATCCGTAATTGAATTTATCCATTCCCTGGTCAAGTCCGGGACAACTGTCCGTATCCGTCAGTGAAGAGATCCCAATTACACATGACCGGGGGTCAGCTAAACAAAAATGTCAGGTGTAGACAGATCAAAAGTTTGAAAGTTCAAATATAAGGCTATGTTCAAATCTGCGAGCGTCTGAAGGTCGCGTACCAGAAACTTCGTAAACTCAATTTTTTGTCATCATAATCATCAGCCTATTAATGTTCCCACTGCTGGGACACAGGCCTCCTCTCTATGAGAGGGAATGGGCTATAATCCACCACGCGGGCCCTGTGCGTGTTGGTAGATGTCACATGTCTTCGAATTTTTTGGTTCTAGGACATGCCGGTTTCCTCACGATGTTTTCCTTCACTGAGAGCAGTGGTGATCAAATAAATTACACAAAGTAATGCGCCTGTCTGGGTTCGAACCCACGGCTTACTGTTCGTAAGTAGGGGCCGCCACCACTGGGCCACCGCTGCTCTCCTTGCATTTTTTTGTGGTTTTGTTGAACTAAATGCTTATTACTTGCTAAGAGAGTAGATATTTTTAAAAGGACAGTTTCAATTTTGTAACTTTGACGTTAGACTACTCCTCAGATCAGACCTTAGATCACTCCATCTTAATATCCCGACAGCTTCTGTCGTAGTAGACTCAATCAAGAGTAAAGCATTACCTAGCCGTATCACTAACCTTCTAGGCAATGCAATGACTGGTTGGTTGCTACGCATCGGCAAAATCTTTATTGCGTTGCTTAAAGTTGAGTTATGATTAACGTCTGCTCAACCATTTATCATTTGTTGACGTTTAAATGGCTATTAACTTTAAGCTAAGTTTATAAATCCCTCTTTTACAAAGAACAATTTGTAATACAAGCTCCAGACGATGCTAAGACGTATAGAACAGTTCTGATTGGTTAAACTTTAATAGATGCGCAATCAGCACGAATCCCGTTTCCGCGATTGTGTACACACCCTAATACGCATGTGTAATGTGAGGTAATTGGAATCAAAACGGTATGAGAGCAATACCAGAGCGTAGTGTTTTATTAGGTTTAGTGATAATTTTGCGTAAATTTTATTCTATTGATAGTTTGTAAATAACGGACATATGCAAAGTAAAGGACTTCAACCATTTCGTACCCAAAAAATAATAGTCAGCCAGAAAAGCAAAATAAATTTTCTAATTTTAACTATTTATGCTGATTATATGTTTGTCCTTTTGACAAAACTATAGTGAAATTGACTAATCATACGTAGATGTTCTAGATGTTCTCAATAAATAATAATCCGCCTAAAATTGTCTCACTGTTGGGACACAGGCCTTCTCTCTGTGAAAGGGAGAGTCATAACGGCCCAGATGGGCCTATTGCGAGTTGGTAACTTGGTCAAAAATATTTTAGACCTGTTGGTTGTTCCGAAATCAGGCGTAATATAACAACTGCCAGAAAATTATGTTTGTTTACAAAATCAAAAAATCTAAATCAAAGCATTTATTTCAAGTAAGCCAGTTACAGGCACTTTTGAATTGTCGAAACAAAGTTAAAAATAAATGTAGCTACAGTCCCAGGTCACAAGACATAAAAAACTGTGAAAGTACTGTAGTTGCCTATTCCCTAGCGTAGATCTCTATGGAGAATAACGGGTAAGAAACTCCGTGGACACTCTTTTAAATCGGAATATTGTTAAAAAATATTGGTTACCTCATTCATGTTGAGATGGTAAGGAAAGCCTAGCCACAACAAATTCTATGGTACCCACAAAGCTCCCAAATATTGGTGCTGTGTAAGGGATCAATCAGTTGGCAGATATCAATGAGCTCATAATTCCTGTCGGCAGTCGGATGACACGTGTCGAGCCCGCTCACCGACATGTAAACACGGCTTAAGCCACAACAAACTGAATTGGTTTTTGAACAAAACAAGTTAGGTATCAAAGTGTTTGATTTTTCCTACGTGCATCAGTTTTTTTATTGTTACTACTACATCAGCCCATAACGTCCACTGCTGGACATAAGCCTCTCCCATGATGGAAGGAATTTGCCGTAATCTCCACGCTTGGCAGGCGGATTGGAGATCGCAGTGATGAAAGACTAACAGAAAACGCTGCTGCCCATTCTCTGGTCCACGGAGGCGCAAGGTGTTCTGCCTCAGACATTAGTCGCCTTATACGACACCCGTGAGGGTAATGGGTTGGTTCTATTCTACTCTGCCGGATACCACACGGCTACGCCGGCTATTTTATTGTTAATAAAAGTGTTATTAGTTGAATTTTATGAGCGCTGTTAGCAAAGACATTCAAAGATACTTAGGAAAGACGAGACAACCGGAATAAAACACAACGTGTACATCGAAATCGAATCGATTTTTCTATAGCCCTCTACGTGATACAAAAGATTGAATTTCCCCCTTATATTTACACACTTTGTCTCTTACTAGAAAACGTTTGAGATGGCTGTTTCATCGAGGGAAAAGATTTGTAAGTATCCACCTATGTCAACTTTTCAAAGTTACTTTTTGTGAAAATATTTTTCAAAGATCGAAATAAGACTGTCTCATGAGATCTTTGAAAAATATTTTCAATGTTACATACAGAAGAGATTTATTTTTAGTAGATAATACTCATATCAAAAAAGTTAAGAGCATCGTTCAACTGTCAATTTTGAATTTCGAATATCGTTATTCTATTGTTTGTCGACACATTTTGTAACAAAGTGAAAACAACCGTACGTTTAGTTAGATAAATTGAAACTAAACCAATTGTATCGTAGTTCAGTATTAGTTTGTTTATCTTCAAAACTTTGTTTGTTTAATAAACCACTTTATTATCAACATTGATAGGCGTGTTACGTCGGCGCCGGATGTTTTTGTTTCCTTATTGTGTCCGAGAGGCGGTAGTAAAATATTCATGGACACACCTCTATAGGACCACCTCTCTAAATAGTATATTTATACAATGCTTTGCATTATTTTTTCGTCTGTACAATACTGCGTCATCGGCAAAACAAAACATCGTGAGTAAACTTGGACTCATTATATTAAGTGTGTCCGTTTGAAAACGCCAATCTGCCATGAGCAAGTGTGGTGAACTGGTTATTAATTACACTTAAAGTACTTACGGGATAATATCCGTGGTGATTAATTGTCGTGCTTTGTCTGTATAAAAAAGGCATTTTTTTTTTTTTTTGGGATCGGAAATCATCAAATGACTCCTCCCGCTCTAGGCGGAGCAGAAGGGAGTGTCGGACTTTTACTGACTAAAACCCATCCATGTTCCTTCTTAGGTCTTTGTGTTCTAGGGCCACAATATCTCTTTTGAATAGTCCCGCAGCCCCGGACCTTCACGACCACCTTACCATTCATTCCATCCATCAGCATAATATTATGTATAAATACAAGCCTGAATTTTCGATTTTAAAATGATATTGTATGAGGTTATTACGAGGTTCATTTTGATAAAACAACATCAGTATTTGTTTTTTTTTAACTTTCACGATCAGGACACATTATAAAATACGTGTAAACGGGTATAAAAACGGCAAAACGGCGGCGGCGCCGGCGACGGCAGCTTATATTAAAGGTAAAATTCGCGATAAATACCCGTTTCAACAACAGCCCATAACGTCCACTGCTGGCCATAAGCCTCTCCCATGATGGGAGGAATTTGCCGTAATCTCCACGCTTGGCAGGCGGATGGGAGATCGCAGTGATGAAAGACTAACAGAAAACGCTGCTGCCCATTCTCTGGTCTACGGAGGCGCAAGGTGATCTGTCTCAGACATTAGTCGCTTTATACGACACCCGTGGTTCTATTCTACTCTGCCGGATACCCCACGGCTTAATACCCGTTTAAATGTGTTTTATTATAACATAAGTATTTGTTTGATTTTTCGTTCGAGCCCACCCTTCTCTTCTAGACCCTCAAAGTGACAATTTGACTGAAAGAAAGAAAGAAAGAAAACATATTTATTCGGCATGCCATGACTGACAGCAGCAGTAATAGGTATTTGCTGGAAAACGATAGAAAAGCGGTAACGAGTGGTACGACGCTGAGTGCGGGTGTGCGTCAACATCGTTTGTGGTAAAATAAATAAAGGAATGTATGAAAATAGAATATTGTGTACACTTATCTAAAACACTCATCTAATAAAAACGACTACCAACTCTTTGGGACCCTCTCCACGAGCGAGAGAATCGCGGCGATATTATCGTACTTACACAAAACACGAAACAAGTGGTACGACGGCTCCTTTGCCAGAAATGTTATTTGGGATTTAATTTCAACAACAAATCATTCAATTAAGTTGTGAAATATGCTATTAATTTTCATAATTTATTTTTGACTTGCTTGTTACTTAGTAAATCATAATTAAATATCTATACATATAATAAAACAGTAACGAAAGAAAAACTGTACATTGAGAATTTTCGTGAAAAAATAAGTGGTTTTGTTAGAAAAACGTAACTGATGACAAAAAGTGACTTTTTAGAATTTTTGTCTGTTTGTTTGTGTGTATGGTACGGCTTCACGCCAAAACTACTGGATAGTGTGAATTGAAATTCAGCAAAAATATTCTTTGTAAACCAAGGAAGGCTTTAGGCTACATATTATCACGCCGTACGTTATCGGAGGTAAGCAATATTGATTTTAAAAGGTTTTTGTTCGTAATTGAATGAACAAAATAATTGAAATCACAAAATGACATGTTATAAGCTATATTATGTGACGGAAATGAAGTTGCGCGTGTCAGCTACTCATTAAATAAAATGTAGACTAAACCAAAACGATAGTAAAATAAACCATAATATTATCCAGATTACAAAAGAATCAGAAAGAAAACCCCATCTTCAATATTCAAGCCTGACAACCAAACCAAAACGATAGTAAAATAAACCATAATATTATCCAGATTACAAAAGAATCAGAAAGAAAACCCCATCTTCAATATTCAAGCCTGACAACCAAACCAAAACGATAGCAAAATAAACCATAATATTATCCAGATTACAAAAGAATCAGAAAGAAAAACCCATCTTCAATATTCAAGCCTGGGAAGCCACAGCCATATTCCCCATTTCAACCAATCAGGAAACACAACGATGTGAAATACCCACAACGCTTTGTGCAGGTGAATATCTATTTCCGTGAAAATTCGGCTGCGTTCGGATAGACTCGTGAGAACTCGTGTCTGTAAACCTTTTACATGTATATCAGGTTGTCAGTGAATCCGGATTGTGTTGTTTACGGTAAAAACCTTTTTGTTTCTTTTATGAGGTAGTTTTTGTTGATTCTATTTATAAAGGCGCTTTGTTTTTTTTATCATCATTCATGCTATTACTGTAGACAATCTGTCACACGTATCTGTCTTATTGTTACGGATATAGACACTTGTGACAAATCGACGGATATACTGGTCGCGTTTGATCTACCTGTTTATGAAACGGAATCATTATGTGCATACCTACACTAATATTATAAAGAGGAAAGATTTGTATTTTTGTGTGTGTATGTTTGTATTGAATAAGCTCAAAAACTACTGCGCCGATTTCAAAAGTTCATTCACCATTAGAAAGCTACATTCACCCAAGAGTAACATAGGCTATATTTTATCCCCGTACTCCCACGTGAACGGGAACTACGTGGGTGAAACCGCGTGACGTCCGCTAGTCTAAACTAATATTATAAAGAGGTAATATTTGTTTGTAAGTTTGTATGTTTGTAAGTTTGTATGTAGGGGTAATCTCCAGAAGTAATGAACCGATTTCAAAAATTCTTTCACCATTAGAAAGCTACATTCACCCTGAGTAACATAGGCTATATTTTATCCCCGAACTCCCGCGGGAACGGGAACTACGCGGGTGAAACCGTGGGACGTCCGCTAGTTGAAAATAAAATTGTACCAAACTATGCTAGACCACGGTGTGGAAATTATTCCTTGGGAATATTCTACAAACATGAAAAGTAGCCATGTCTTAACTTCTATTTTAGACAGAATTATTTTCGCATTTTCTTTATTAGTATGGTACACCGCTATTTAAAGAATTTTCATTTAACTTAGTAGCTAAGAAAGTAAGAACCAGCTTTACGAACTCAAAGGAAATGAAATTCCCATCAACATTAATTTATTTCGAAAAACAAAAATCCCTCGCCGAAAGCAATACGACTTTTTTCCTTGTAATGACACTTCATAATTTGCCGCCATCTTTAATTCTAGAAACGTTAACTGCAAGTGACTTCAAAGCTGCAAGCTGCTTCAGGCTGTATTTACGTTGGGATAAAAGCAAACGATTTGCTTTAGTTAGCTGCTTAAGCGGCTGAAAGGGGCATGACAGGTGGAATGGTTTGATTTTATTTGCATTGTTTGTTGTCAGATTATTCAAAATGAGGTAGTTCTACACATTAATTGCTTACCCATCAGTCAACCTTACCGTTAGCTACGAGAGTTTGCAATATCGAAAAGTTTCGTAAACCTCTTAGAAATATCTACCTCTAACCTACGTGAACGTCAGTATTTTAGCCTCGAGAAAGGCATCTCTCAAATACATGAAGATCATATATGAGCCTGGAAGAAGCAAAAGAAGTATGAAAAGACACATGGACATGGTTCGAACCCAGGCAGGCGCATAGCTTTGTGTAATTTATTTCATCACATCTGCTCACAAAACGATGAAGGAAAACATCATGAGGAAACCGGCATGTCCTAGAACCAAAAGTTTGAAGACATGTGACATCTACCAACCCGCACTGGGCTCGTTTGGTGGATAGCCTGCGGAGCCTGTGGCGTGAGGAGTGAGGAGGTCTGTCTCCCAGCAGTGGGGACAATATAATAATATATACTGAATATGTTTATGCCAAGGATAAACGATATATGAGTTATGTAAACAGGATAACTGTTTATCACTTTCCAACAAAAAAAGTGTATATAATAGGTGAACGGAGTAGAAGCCAATGGCATACTTAGTTTAGTTTTTTTTTTACGAAAAAAATAACAAAAAAAACGAAATTCGTATATCGATATTTTTCAATTTTTTTTCAAAATTTATCTTTCTTTCTTCTAATATGAAAAGTTTACTTGAAATTACCGTTTTTTGATGATAGATCAATTTTTTCTAAGCTGTGGAAAAAAAAAAAAAAAAAACTAGGTACCTACTTATGCCATAAGCTTCTACTCCGTTCACCTAATAACATACCCATTTTTTTTTGGAAATCGATAGAACAGTCGTCCGGTATTTAGGTAACACTGATTGATTGGAAAACAATTCCGCATGAACCTATACAGCGAGGTACAGCCTTTGTTCTCCACTATTAATAACACCAGTAACTAATTTATGAAGTCGTTAGCTGTCATGTATGCTAAGTTAACAGCTCGACTAATGACTAGGTATGGCCCCGTTCCCACTATGTCGTAACTATTAATTCATCTTTGGTTTTTTGTTGGCAAAACTCGTGGACGACAGTAATCGTGTCGTCCTATATGTGAGCACCTCCATTTAAATACACAAGTTATGATACTTAAAACTACACGATTATCTGTTGTCAGGATATAGTGGGAACGGGGCCTAACTCATAATGTCCATTATAACTACGATAGGGAGATTACTAATGGCCATTTGTTTGCGGAACCCTGAAGTGTTGGTAAGGAGCTGAGGAGTGATATTACGTAGTAAATGATGCCTTTAGATGGTAACTTTCATAGTGAAACCACCATAGTTTTACCACATATATGATAAATGATGTTTATTTTGCAAGTAGGTTTTTACAAACACTTTTCAACGTCCTTTTTTAAAACTAGATAGGCCGGTGTTTCGTACCTGACTACTCTGAGAAGAAACAGCCGAAACAAACCCAGAGGTCATAGTCTCTTTTGAAGTCCAGACTAAATCTTGCTCAATTCACATGAGGACTATGCAGATTAGTGTCTGAGATGGTCTTTTGAAGAAAGAACCATACAGATTGGTGTGGACCTGTCCAGTCAGTGCAAGCATTTGTCAGTTAACGTGTAGCTCGACTGATAACTCACGGAGCTCAACGCATAAAACATTCAATATTGTTTTTTATTCATGTTCTACTTTTTTTATCTACCTACTAGCTTTTGCTCGCGGCTTCGTTTGCGTTAGAAAGAAAGAAAGAAAGAAAAGTATTTATTGAACTCACACAGGACAAACAGAAACAAAAAGATAGAACAGAAATGACAAAATTATATAAAAAAGTAAACAAGAGAAAAAATAAAAAAAAAACAATCAAAATGGTCCTGTGCAAGGCCAAAAGGCTCCTATCTCAGCAAAGTGCTGTGCCTTTAAAAAAAAAAGTCACAGCGCTGGTATTCTGATAGGGCCCAGAGTGATGCCACGGTCTTAAATTAGTTAGGTCGGTTAGGTTTTGAATATAACCTATAACTTCAGGGGATAAAGCAGCTTCCCATTAATGCAAGAATTTTCAAAATTGGATTAGTAGTCCTAAAGATTACCCGCTACATCCAAACATACAAACGCTACTATAACTTAACCCCATTGTAATATTTGTATAGAATAGCAAATTCAAATTCGTATGTTCTCAATTAAAGAAAATGAAAATTATATTTCCTCTTCAACAGCTCCCAAATGAGAGAGCTCTTATAAGAGACTGGTTGCTCTTCAAGTTAGTCTAATGCTTTGGCCACACTATCGCGATAACGCGAAGATTTGCGTTGTTGCGACACGTCTGGCCAAAGTGTTCGTCTTATCGCGAATAATTTTCGCGAATACGAATGCCCTTCGCGCCGCTGTCGGTAAATTACCGCACATCAAAGGATTTTGTCGCGACAAAGTTCGTGCGGTTGGCTACACTTCGCGCGCTTTAGTTGACTTCGAGACGCCGAGCGGTTTGAACGTGTTTGATTGAACTTATTAATCATGGATTGGAATAATGAGAGGATATTATTAGCAATGAGAGGATATATTAGCCGCCCATGAAAAACGGACGCACGGAAAACATGGGAGAGCCGGTTGCGCTGTATCAACAGCGCAACCGGCTCTCCCATGTTTTCCGCGAAATGAATTATCGCGACGTTCTAGATTATCGCGACGTACTGAAGTTTTTTTTTATCTGGCCAAGACTTCGTCATGGGATCGAACACGAGCTTTTATGGTGACAACGCGAACACGAATCGCCTTCAAGTCTGGCCGTAGCATAAGAGCTGTAGAGGCATTTCTTAAAAGTTTGGTCATTCAAGTCATAAAACGGGTGAATTATAGACTCAGTGATATTGATCCCACTAGACATTAACACAAACGCTAGTTAACACTTTATAACATTAATTTTAATGTATACCAGTAACAATGAAAACAATAATAGTTCAAGAAACAACAGTCGTGAAAGCACGTCGACCTGTAATATTGCTTCAGATTGCTTCTTATATTGCGTTGCTGCAAAAGTGATTGTTTTCGTGCAAACAAAACGACCTTATATCCTTTCAAGAGTTCCTTTACAATTGAAAAGAATTTTGCTAGCAATACTAGATGAATTTTGGTTTTTCAGCTCGATGTGACCTTTACAACTTTACTAGACAAGCAAAAATCAACTTAGACTACGTACACGATAAAGTAAACATATGATTAACTGGCAATGAGTGTTGCCAACGGTTACATTTGTTACCTATTTCGCAATACCTATGCAAATTCCAGCTACCCTCACAAACTTACGATTCCACACTTCTTCTTATTGTGTTGCCCAGTCCTGAGCCATGAGCTTCGCACCTTCAGTAGCGTCCATTAGTTCTGTTAATGAATAAACAACAAGACACGCAGGACACGATATCAAGTCACTCCAGTGCAGAGTCATCAATGAATATCCATCAGAGCACTGACTTCCAAACTTATATTTCAATAATTGGCATACGGAGCGACCAAGGCTTGGGTCCGACAACGGATCCTATTTCGTCGCAGTAGTACATTCTTTTGGAATAATTTCCAACCACCACGCGGGCGAAGCCGAGGGCAGAACCTATAATGCACTTAACCTAAGTACATCAATATATCTAACTAGGTTCACGTTATCGATTTCACATTCCCACATTTCCCAGTAAACCCAAGAATTAGAACTCGTTTGAAAGACGCGTTAAAGATAGAACTTTCTCGAAGAAAGTTTTTAGAAAACTGCGGTGTGAAGTAATAAATCATTTAATAGTTTAAACCTGTCGAGCGTTTTCAAATCTCTTCGTCTTATATCTTAAGATTCTTCTAAAGTTTGTTTAGAAAGGTTTGACGGGTACATTAATGAGTCATGGAGTTGATTGATCTAAAGTTGGACGAGGATGAAAAACTGTCATAGTTGGCACTTAACAGGACAATGCCTAGATTGTGGGCCTGTAGTAACTTTAACAGCTCAAAAGAGACAATTTACTTTTATCGATGGAAAACTAAGGAAGCGAACAATCTTAAATAGCTCGATATCCAAAATCGTACGTGGATATTGCTCAACCAAAACATAGAAGAGGTAGAGATAGAACCGATCCTAAGAGCAATTGTGTGGTTTTTTAGCAAAGGCCTTGATGCAACGGAGAGCGATGGTAAGCCTGTGGCAGAATGGCTACATTGGATATACAGCTGACGGCTCCAACAAAGTGACATTCGAACTGGTACATAATGGAGAAGTCACAAAAGTATTGGAATGACTTAAGCTATCGAAAAGTTAATGTCTAACCTGCTGAATGTCATTGTAGAAATAAGAAACACTTTGAAAGCGACGCCTCTTCCTAGGCCCTTTGTATTTGGATTTAAAAAAAAAAAAACAAAAGATAACGAGACAGATAATTTAACAAATAAACCGGCCTAGTGCGAGTCCTAGTGAAAATTCCAACTGTCTAACTGTTACGGATCATGACATACAGCCCGGTAATAGGGTCCTGTTGGTTACCCTTCGGTTACGGAACCCTAAAAAAGATACAATTTGAGACTAGAAGACCGACACAGTTTGGAATAAGGCTATGAAGATGCTGATGATGATGAATTGGCGGTCATGAAAGAAAACTTAATTTCCCCAGATATCTGTTGAAGTGTGTCATATAAAAACGTGTATCTTGCAATTATCTCTTAAAGTACAGTAATACAGTTTAATGTAGCAATTAAAGACGTCATAGCCTTCACAAACGTGTTACCCGCATCAAGTTTATGGCTTCAAGTAAGCACCTGTCTTGAAAGTGGAAATAAACACGGGTAACAACTTTAAATTGCTTTACGGTAATTTGTTATAACACTTAGAAGCCTTCATGGCTTAAGTTTTAGAATTCACAGCTTGAAATTATCCTAAGAACCTCACAGGGATAAAAAGTATCCTATGAAATAATTTAGGACTTAAACTACCCGTGTCTTATTTAATTAAAATTCGTTTAGCTTTTAAAGTGTGATTGAGAAAGAAACAAAACAAACACTTTTATTTATTTTACCAGGCAGGATTGCTAAGTTCAAGAAATATTAGAAGTCATCAGTCACTGTTTAAAGTAAGACGTGGCGGACACGGAACTGCTCTAAACTGAGCTGTCAGACAGCTTTTAAGTCACAACACGTTACACATAACCTTGTCTGTGTGCTGAATTTCTAGTACAAATGCACTACACAATCTATGATGTTTTTGATAGCGTTATGAAACTTCAAAAATGGTTTTATTATTCTAGGATTTTTTTATGAGCCTGTTCTGACCCACTCCTGGGAAAAAACCCATTTCATTCCTTACACTTCTCTCCTTTTCACCAGTTTAAGAGGAGTTCATTAATCAAATTTCCTGTAATCTCGATCATACGTATATCGTTTCGAAAGACCTCGTATTTAATCTTCACAATTCCTATACAAAACCAGTCAATGACTATACAGTAAAGGCCTGAAATATTTAGTAATCAATCAGTAGCCATTGTACTCGTAATGTGTAACAATACCGATTGTGTACGCAAGCCGGGCTGAACACACAAGAAACCACAAACAACCAATAATCGTGAATAATGAAGGATTTTTGGTTGGTTTCGATAACCTTACTTACTGGTTTCTGGAATCGTAAGTCAACGTTTACCTGACCGCATATCGGTGGTAATGCTAGAGCTTCGAGCTGGTCTACCGTAAGATAGAATAAGAGACAAGGTTATACTGGTTTTTAACCCACTACCAAAAGGAGGAGGTTATCAATTCGTCTGTTCTTTGTGTTTATATTCAGCGATATCTTCGCCAATTGTAAACCGGTTTTGATGGTTAAATCTTTGATTGGAAGAATATTATTTCGCGGTGGTCCCGTTTAAGTTTGGTGAAGATCTGATGCTGATTTTCATAGATATACCAGGGAACTCTTCAATATTGGGCGGTAAATTCGTAGCGATTGCAGCAATCACGACAGATTTGCTGTCTATTATATTGAAAATATAAAAAACTTTCTAGCAAAAAATAAAACCGACTTCTTTTTGAAGTCGGTTTTATTTTTTGCTAGAAAGTTCACAAAAAAAGTAAAAGATATCTTTAGCTTCAGAAGTCGGTAGCAAAAAAAAAATCAAACAAACAAAAGTCACCGACTTCTGTAGCTAAATTTATTTTTCACTTTTTGGTGTTTTTGAAGTCGGTTTTATTTTTTGTTAAACCGGACACACAGCCATCTATTACACGGCCGTTGATATAGCACATTGCTTTAGACTTCAGAACAAGCCAGGTCAGCCAAGCCAGTGCCAGGTTTTGTTGAACATCGGCTCTGTCTCTCGACACACTTCACGTGTGCAGGAATTTCTCAGTAGCAATAACAGGCTGTTGTTTGAAAGTTGGCAGTATAACACCCTTGTACCTTGGAGAGCACGTTAAGCCTTTTGTACTGCACCTGGTCTCTTTACGGCCGTGACACCATGTTATCCCATCGGACCATGAGAGTGTGTGCACTTGAATATGTCCTGCATCGTCGACTAAATCTCCGCTGAGTTGAGCCGCCATTGCGATCGACCAAAAACAACGATTAACAAGGGATTTTCAGATTATAGTCTCCGTCACATAAGTAAGAATTAAAGGTCATTGGTCTTTCCTTAATTTCTCTGTGTAGGTACCCCGACAATACATTATGAATCGTGTTTTATTACTGTCACTGGATCACGATAAAGGTCGTTTCGGGACAAGCTTCTGACATTATTTCTGTTTTCGGAATTATGTATTTGAATAAATGTATGCGGGTTAGTGACCTTTAATTCTTACTTATCTGGCGGAGACTATAGACTAAATTAGGCTTTCAGAAATAGAGGCTAGTGACCTTAATTTGTTGTGTACTGAATTTCAAAGATTTGTGTTGGTTAATCAAGAAGGAACATTGTTTAGAAAGTCGGAAAGTGTACCAAGCGTGTGATGAATAAAATTACTGAACGTAGAGCTTTTATTTACAAAGCGGACATTTTAAGGATTTTCGAGAAACGGGAAGGCTTTCTTTTTTCGTCAGAATGTTTAAATTTTTTTCTTTTTACTTATTATAAATATACTTAATCTAAATACGGATTTAGATTAATGAGATTATGAACTCCCTGATGATATGTTTTATTTACAAATATCTAAAATTAATGTTGTTGGTTGTGCCTGTCTATGTGACCGCGTTATTCTTCATAACTGTAAAACGGATTTTGCCGCGATTTACTTTGCATGCAAACATGGTGATTACTTTAATAAGTTTAGCTTACGGAGTGTTTATTATTAACAACAATAACGTTACTATGATATTAGATGGCGCCACGTGTCATTCGAATTATGATTGAATTACATTATTACAAGCAGAGTAGGTACCCGAATAGATTGTCAAATTCTGAATTAACGCGAGAGAAACCGCGGGCAAAGGCTAGTTTATAATAAATCGTAAAAGCCTTGCGAGGAAGGAATAGCGGTCCTTGCCCTTTCCCTAATATCTCTTTGAACGAACCAAAAACTAAAAAACCATGTATCGTTTTTTATTTCATTTTCATTAGAAAAAATGTTGAAGATCACGATAGATGACGATTCAAGACTTGAACAGGCTTATTTTTGGATTTCAAAGTCAAGAACTTTAACAAATATAGGTGGGTCAATGACCGCTATTGCGATCTTAACTAGCAGCAACTATAGTTTACAAAGTGAAGACTTTCGGGAAGATTTTGTTTTTCATTTTTGTTTATTCTTATCTTTCCCTGATTATAAATAATCTTATATCCCTGATGAGATTATTAACAGGTGTTAAGTATCTGCTACGGCGACGCCCGAAATTATTCGTCTGATTAATTATTGAGTAAACATTGGATAAACTTAGTCCTATCAGGTGTAAATTATGGATAATTTGAAAGGTAATTTAATTAGGTAAGAAGGTTGGGTACAGGGTACTTGGTAAATGTTGCTGGTATACACATTGGGCTATTACTACCACGTATAGAGAAGACAAGTTCAACTGCAGTCGGCCAGCTGCAGTTCACTCAGTCGCTTGCTCGCCACAGCATTAGGTATATATACGGGGTAAGCCGACCCCCGCGTGCCCCGCACTGCGCACATATTTTGTTCGCGCTGTCTTCTCTATACGTAGTAGTAATAGCTCAATGGGAATACAAAATTTTTTCGCGTCTTTGTAACGTTGTACTTCAAACTAGTCAACTTTTTTTTAACCATTTCCGGAGAATTAATCAGTAAATCATTTTTTGTCGGTCTATATAGTGTAAAAAGACTATTAACTAAGCCAAAACAAATTTGTTTTCCACGTCATTGCGATCATTTTTTTTGACGTGACAACGTCTTATAAATTGGTTTGAGGGTGACACTTCAAGAAACTGCGTTACGCTCCGCTCACGTTATGCGCTCACAATGAGAGCGAGTGAGAGGCACGCGTCCCTTCCACTCGGGCGTGGTTAGCCCGCCTAAGAGCGAGAGAGACAGACATAAAAAGTGAAAGGCACGCGTCCCTTCCACTCGAGCACAGTTAGTTTCATCCTTCTTCCTACTATACGAATGAATATTCACATTAAAATTATTTTACCACTCAAAGTCGTTGTCACGTAAAACTTTCGCCCGTATACCGACTTTACAGGCAACCAATTTTTTTGTTCTAGACCATACCTGGGTATTGGGGGTAAAAGTTCCAACTTTTTCACAAGTTTATTTTTTAAATACATGTTTTTAATGTATTTTTTTTATTTTAAACACCTTCACGACTCCCTTTTTTTTCGGATGGGAAATCATCAAATGACTCTTCCCGCTCTGGGAGGAGCAGGAGGAAGTGTCAGACTTTTACTGACTAAAACCCATCCAAGTTCCTTCATCGCCCTTTGTGTTCCGGGGTCACGGTATCCCTTTCGAACAGTCCCACAACCCGGGCCTTCACGACCCCCTTACTATTCATTCCATCCATCAGCATAATATTTAAGTGCGTTACATTAAGTCCCACCGAAGAACGTAATTTTTCACAAAAAAAAGACCAATAATTTCTGCGTAGAGTTACTTAGTTTGATGTACAGAATGCTTGGTTGACGGTTTCGTGAAGAGTGTTTACACCCTGTATGTACTCCTATATTGTCAAGTCATATCGTGCAAAGCAGGGGCGGCACAGTTACAAAATAACCAACATCCCGGGCAAAACTAGTAGTTTCCTAGAACCAGCAACCCAAACAGTAATCATAGCCAAAAAAACTTCTCGAGTGTTACCAGAATAACACTGTAGGCAGAATCTTCAGGCATATTACTTTCATTGAGATAATCTAAACTTTCTTCATCTCAATATTGCTATCAAAGCGGCTTAGGCTTTGTTACGAATATTGATAGATTTGTTGGAGTGGCTCGAGATAAAGATGCTGTACTGGCTATGAACAAGGCTCTCGATCTTAGACGATAGATCTATTATTATGGCTTGAAATTATGATTTAGAGGAATTAGTGTTATGTGAGAGCAGCGGTGGCCCAGTGGTGGCGGCCCCGACATACGAACAGTAAGTCATGGGTTCGAACCCAGGCAGGAGCATTATTTTGTGTAATTTATTTCATCACTGCTGCGCTTAAAACGGTGAAGGAAAACATCGTGAGGAAACCGGCATGTCCTAGAACCAAAAAATTCGAAGACATGTGACATCTACCAATCCGCACTGGGCCCGCGTGGTGGATTATAGCCCATTCCCTCTCATAGAGAGGACGCCTGTGTCCCAGCAGTGGGAACATTAATAGGCCGATGATGATGATGATGAGTTTTATGTGAGTATACTGAATTTTATTTTACTGGCTTGGAATGTTATCTTTAGATTAATTGCTCGTATTACGCGTATCTAGCGATACGCTGTCTTGAGTAACAAATCGGCAACAAAAAAAAATAACCTACAAAATCCTTGTAAGGTTTTATTAATAGCAAGGAAGGAAGCAAAATCCTTGTGTTGATAATAATGATACATAAGCAATATCTTTACTAAGTTCACAACAAATATAGTGACTTTTATTTTATTTACTCACATTGGATGTAGTAAGAATCTTTACCCAGAAGCAAAGCGTTAGCGTTTAGAATTCAGGTTACTGTGAAAGCAGTATAATTCATACATTATCATAATAAGTTGGATATCAGTCCCAGTGGACCCAACCTAACCTAAATCAGACTTCATGCATAAACGCTCTATCTGACTCAAACCATTCCCAACGGTACGTAACACAGCGCTAAATAGTTCACCTCGGACAAAAACCTTCTATTATTGCAGTTCTAATTACAAGAGCACTTTAGCCGAATAGCCATAAGTGGGTATATGGCTAAAAGGCTATTTCGATCTACAGAAATCCGATAATTGCGCCCTAATCACACAGTGCGGGAGAGCAGTTGAATAATAAATGGAGTGTGGACAATGGGTGTCGGAGGAAGTGTGAACAGAATAAATGGTGGACAAAAGAATATACAGGAGGTATTTGGATGAAATATATTGCTAAGGAAATTCCGTTTTGAAAAGGAATTTGGATGAGAATTTTTGTTTAGAGGGTATGGATCATCATAAGTAATAATTAGATTGTCTGTTCCAGAGATGCTTGTTGTTTTTTTTGTTCTATGTACTTTTTATGTTACGTACGTTTCTATTTCAAAATACTTTCTTCTAAAACCGCTTCCTAAACCCATCACTCATTTGACGGCCAGTTGAGTTTCTGACTGACATCCAACTACCCTTTGCGTGAACAATCCACTTCTATCTCTTTCACAATCCAAGCGAGTGAGGGAAATAAAAGACGCATTAAACCGTAAATGTGAGTATAAATCTCGGCGCGGAGATACAAAACAGAAACATTTCTCTTACATTAAGAGTCGAATAAAGCTCCCTTATCGCCGAAGACGAGAAATACGCTGAGATAATGAAACCCATTGAAATAATTACGATGATATATACTTTGTTACCTATCTTATTGTAAGAGTATTTGGTTTTGTCAGAGGGTTACTTAATTAATGCTAATAGTTAGAAAATTATTATGGAACAAAGGTATTTTGTAGGTGGACTTTTTGTGATATACTTTAACTAGATCATCTTCAGCTTATGATGGTTTAGTTAAATGGTTGTTTTTTTTTAATCCAAATTTATGTCAATACTTTAGTTTGAAAATTTGTGGCCTTCGATTTTAAATAAAACTACTAAATTAATTATTTCAGTATATTGTCGGATTCTGAGTAATTGATGTTTCTTCTTCTTCTTCGTCGTCTCACTCTTGGAAGAGTTGTCGTGGTCGTCAAATCAGGGGTGGTGGCAAACTTCACAATCCATCGCCAATTGATGTTTAGAACTTATCAATTCTAATCAGGTTTTAAATTTCGAGTACTATACTGAATTAATCATGGCTCTTGAGGAGCTCGTGGCTAAATAATAACAGCCGCTCGGGTCGATCCTTAGGTTTAGCCGTACTTGTCTAGGTTGTTCTGTGGATGGGTGACCACCCATTACATACCGAGTTTCCTCCGCGCTTTGGAAAGCACGTTAAGCCGTTGGTCCCGGCTGTCCTTTGTAGATCTTTGACAGTCGTTAAGTAGTCAGAGGCCCCAAAAAGTCTGACAACCAGTCTTACCAAGGGGTATCGTATTACCCAGTACTTACTGGGTTGTGGAGGTCAGATAGGCAGTCGCTCCATGTAAAATACTGGTATGCAGCTGCGTCCGGTAAACTGGAAGCCGACTCCAACATAGTTGGGAAAAGGCTAGGCAGATGATGCAGATGATGATACTGAATTAATCATCTTAGGCAGAGATTGACTATTTATCAATTCAAAATCAAATCAGAAGTAGGGCATGTCTTACAAATAAAGAAGTCGAAAGTAAGTAAATTAAAGCCCCTCGAAAAAGAGTTACTTCGTTATTAATTTTAATTTGATGTTTATGGCTATGAAATCAGCGATTTGATCTGATCGCTACGCAAAAAGAAACACCACAAGAAGTTTAACCTGTATAATCGATACCATACCATTATAAAGAGGTAAACTTTTACAGTTTTGATGAATAGACTAATCTTCGAAGCTCCGATTTCGAAGATTCTTTCACAAGCTTCTAGGCTAGGTTATGCTAGGCTTTACCTAAAACTTTAGCGTGGGATAATTTCCAACTCTATCGCGAGAAAAGCAACGGGAACAAGCTAGGAAATATAATTAACTTAACAAGGTACCGACAAATTTCAGACTGACTGCGGACACTGACAGATACTTTAGTACATTATCTATCAGAGTCTAGAGATAAAATCGGTTTGACAGAACCTTTGAAGTAGCTGATATAGGAGTACTACGTACTTCTTAGATGACATGTGAGCAAAAAAGGTCATCGAGCTTTACGTAGGTTTAAGGCCCCGCCCACTAAGACACATAAATAATAATAGTGTGGGTGGCCTCTAAGGGTGATTTCAGTATCGCCCTTGTGCGTGGGGTTGGTAAGCGGCGCGGAGCACGAGATATGCCTTGTACCGTTTTTTAAGTGATGCTGATGCTCTTTCTACCCGTGCTGATTGTAATTCGAACGCGATTTTGCAACGCTTCTCAACCGCGGTGACATCGTGACTGTCCGAGGTGGCAAACCGCGGAAATAAACTCGTTTAACAAATTCGCGCGGGTCATCATCGTGTTTGCCGCCCGCGCTGGCGGTCAGCTGACTGTGAATCCAGCCTAAAACGTTCTCTTAATAAATATATTCTGTAAATATTTGTTAGGTATGTGTTTAAGAGAATAAGGCGTATCTGTTCAAAAGAAGGATTTACGCCTACCGCCGCTCTCTTGTATTACGCCTTTATATTTCTTTTGTATTTATGTTTTGCTCATTCTTATTTTGGAGGATTTTTACATGGCAAAGAACACTTGTGCGAGATTTGAAAAGGGTTTTTCATGAAAAGAACAAAATATTTAAGCTGTACGTGGTTTTGTGTAAGGTAAACTTTACGTTTAATTTCAGGTTTGTAAACGGGTGTTCTAAAAAGAGTTTTGTTGTCAATTCTTAAATCAGTTTTTGTCTATTTTGGTAGATTGTCGATGGTGCTCAATCACAAAACATGATGGTCTCTATCCACCAATTTTCAAACTTCGGCCTTTAAAGTTTGGAAACGTATAGAGTTTTTGATGGTTTAAAAAACACTTTAAAATTCATGTAGTGTAGTTATGAGGGCTATTACTATAAAATTTAGTTTAGTGTTTTAAGAGTCTAGCGCTCAAATACAATATAAATTTATTATTGATTTTTATTTTAAGCGCTCCCTAGAGAAATAATCAAACTTTCTCAGGCATATTTTTTAAATTTTGTGGCCATATCTAAACCATAATCACTAATCTAAACCGAGATTTTTGACCCACCTAAACCATCAAAAACTCTAGAAGTCATACACTACATTTTACGAATTTATTAATATTTGCGAAAGAGGTTTAAATAGGTCCTCTGAACACTGAAAGAAAGTGTCAAAGCACCTTTTTCGTATAATTTTAGGCATTTAGGTAAATACGACCTTTTTCCTCCGCCTCGCCGCTGCCTTTGTTGCCCCACCATCAAACTCATACTTCTTTCGTTACTCTTTCCACAAAGTTTCATAATACCTTTTTAATTGAGTCCACATTGTTAAAAATGTTTGTGTCACTTTACTTTCTTCTCGCTTTTGAAGAAATGTGAAAAATGAGCAATTAATGCTCTTCTTTACTGGACGAATACGGATAGCTCCGTTACTCCGTCCTTACTGACTAATGAACAACCATTATTTTTAACGTTCTTGGCAATCTTGTCAAGCCGCTTAGTAACTAAAATGAAAATATTTAGAGCATACGTTTTCGTTCTTTTAGTTCTTACTAAAAGAACGAAAACGTATAAATATTTTCATATCATAATATTTTAATATTTTGATATCTTTATCAAGGTACAATAATAGGGTATTTGCATGATTTTTTTTATCACTCTAAACAAAGCGTATTAACATCAGAAATAGCTAAGTGAAATTATTTTTTTAATATCTTTAAAAAAATACTAAGTTAGAAGCATTTGAAACTGCTGATTAGATTAGCGAATGACGTCATTCGCTGCATCGACGTACAAAATCCATACATAATTCCGTTTATCTAGAAAGAGATAGAAATAAAAGTTTAAATGGTTTTAACTTTTTATACCTAGTACTTAAACATTCCGCATCGAAATAAAAAAAATAAAAAAAATATGCATATTCCCTTTTACCGAATATATTATGTTTAATACACCTGCAAGTACGCCAACATTTATATTATTTTATTTTCCGTGGTGAAAACTATCATGTCTTTTAAAGAGTATAATCTCCATCAAGATCATTGACCCCATCAATGAAAAATATGTCAGAAATAACAAAAGACTACGAAACAGCTGTTCCACACCCGAGCAAGTTGGACGCGTCATCCAGAAAGATTAATAACGTTAGAAGTGGAGGGCTAATACCTTGTCACTGTTTGCTTAGAGAGACATCTATTTTGTACCCTGGGCACCTATTCAATGTGCGTGCCGTCTTACTTAAGATGTCTTCCTTTATCAATTGATAAAGTGGAGTATGTTCTTTTGCACGGAGAGCAATATTTTTGGGAAAGGAGATAGTTGGTATCAGTTTATGATTATATTATAAAAGAATTTAAAATATCCAAGCAAGATTTAATTTTTTGTTTGTTTGTTTGTGTGTTTGTTACGATTTATCTCTAAAACTACTCGACCGATTTCAAAAATTATTTCAGTAATGAATAGCCACTTTATTAGCAAGTAACATAGGTTATATTTTATCTCCGTACTCCCACGGAATAGGGAAGTACGCGGGTGAAACCGCGTGACGTCCGCTAGTAATTAAAATATTGATTTGAAGATTAGCAAAACGAAATCCATTTAATCACCACCCCATATTATAGTTATAAATGCAAAAGTTACTGACTGTCTGTCTCTCTTTTTTTTATGGGACAAACCCGCCACACTGTTCCCAAACCACTGTAACTCCTGAAAGCCAGAATCAACAGTGGCGACCACCAGAAAAGCGCCGAGACAATGAAGCTTGACGAAGTCCCAGAGAATGAATTTAACTGTCTTGGATCCCGCAACGAAATTAATCAGAAAAGTATAGTGGAGGAGTAGGAAAAAACCGTAGTTTCCGTAATTTATTGTGTCTTTTACCTATTTATTGACAAACGGGTAAATTATGACATGGGTTAGGATAGGATATCTTTTTCATCCCTAACTTCGTTCCCTTGGGATCATTTCCGACCTCCACGTGGAGAGGCCGCGGGAAAAGACGTCTCATATACAGTTATGCCAACATAATAACCTATCTGTGGCTAAAAAACCGGCAAAGTGCGAGTCGGACTCTCGCCTGAAGGGCCTCCTTCGTACCGTCGCAGTAGGGGGAGCCCCCCTTTAATTTTTAATTTATTTTTATTATTTGTTGTTATAGTCGCAAGAAATACACATTCTGTCTACATATTTACGGATCATGAGATACAGCTCGCTGAAGACAGACGGACGAACTGACAGCGGAGGCTTATCGGGTTTCGTTGGTTTTCCATAGAGATCTACGCTAGGGTATGGGCAACTACAGTACTTTCTCAAGTTATTATGTCTTGTGACTGAGACTGTAGCTTTGTTTTTTTTTTTGTATTTTTGTCATTCAAAAGTGCCGTAATGTTTAGTTTGACCCTTCGGGTACGAAGTCGATCCCGAAATCGTCCTGAAGGAGACTTGTTAAAATGTTAAGTTAAGTTATAAGAAGTAATTCAACTAATCTTCAAATTGATTTCTTGCTACAAAACAATATCGAGAGGCATAAACAATTTGTGTCACTTACAAGCTTCCTAATGACGTACAAGAACTCGGCAAAGGAACTTTGTTGTTATGCCAATGGATTTCCTAAAACTCTCTGCGCCAAAGAGTAAATTCTGTAGGTGATTAGCGAAACCAATTTTGAAAGTTAATTAATAATTAAGACCTACTTGTGACATTTAATTTTATAATACTGTGATTTAAATATATTCAGATGTTCAATTTGATGACACAGTTACGATGGTACTTCAGTTTTATGTATGGCTGTTATATATTTCTGTTAATTAAACCGTTTCGTAATAGGTAAATATTGGCCTGTTAGCTTTTTATACGGTATAAAAAGCGGAATTTTGTCTGTATTTACTTGAATTGAGTGAGATAAATAGTGAGTAGGAAGCGGTAAAGCAATTGCGGTAAAACAATAAAATCGTTTTTTAGATCGAAATCATTATTTCCATTTAATACTAGAAGTAAATTAATAGGGAATGAACGGAGTAAAGCTGATTTACTTCAATTAAATTATATTTACTCTATACTTTGTCGAAAAACACAAGAATTTCGCCAAGAATCAACTACTCAACAACTCTTAACTCTTATCAAATCTTTTTTATTCTACGACAACCATTTTAACCATTTTTTACGCCTTCAGACAAGTCCTTGTCAGACAAGCCTTGTCACAAATTAGAACATTCTCACGATCCTGGAGTCCTATACCTACATAATATAATATGTACACGTGTATGTAGTTACATTACCTACCTACCTACATTCACTTCTAAAGCTTACACGTACGTACCTCTGGTAACCTACGTGTATATACCTATGTGTTACTGCGATGCTACCTCATGTTAATGTACCCGGTAAAGCGGTGGTCATACCGAAAGCGGAGCAAGCAAGGTATGAAATAAACTAATCAAATAATCTTTAGGTATAGGTTTTCATAGCAAGTAATTTTAAAACGAGCGTTTTGTTACTCTTTGTGCATCTTTTCAGTCCTTTTAAAAGTCACACTTAAATAAACCTTTCTAATAAAGAAAGTAATTTCTGTTTTTGAGTACCTACCTTTAGATTCGCATTTTTACAAGACAGCCTCAAAAGAGAAAACCACCACCAACACCTACAAGGATAGCTCCTTGAAAAATTCAACCATAAAATAAAACAAAACCACTAGTTTAGAATACTGTGTAATTACTTATACTTCATGCTATTACAATAGGGTATTTTACTCTATATGAAAAAAAAAAACTAAAAATGTATTAAGTATTGAGATCGGAAAACGTTAGTTTTAGTTCATAAAATAGCAAACTATTTTTTTTTTTTTTTTGCTTTTTTAATCTGTTTCATAACACCAAATAGTAGTCGCCATGTTATTACGTCATACGGCTATGTAAATTTAGAAGTGCCCACTGTCAACTTCAAATATCACTGCATTCGTTTATACAGCCAACTGACGTCATGACCACAGAGCAATATGGCGTCCACTGCGTCCAGCGTTTTCGTCAAATTACGCGCAAAATTTGAAAATGCAAAATTTAAATGCATTTTTTGGCACATAACGAATGAATAAAAAAATTGTGTTTTTTTTTTGTGGTTCATTAGCACTAAAGAATCTAATTGAGACACTTTTTCTTCTCATTGAAAGGAGGCGTGTCCCAGCAGTGGGAACATTGTAGGCTGATGATGACGATGATGACTTTTAAAAAATGGGCGTAATACCCTATTAAAATATATCTACCACAAAATATACATCCTCGCTTAGAGTATGACCCGTTCCCAACATAGTCCCTTGTAACATCAGCGATATTTGGTAGTAGCAATAAATTATGACACGGGCACCCATTCCTTCATACTTACGACGTATAAAAGTAACATTTGTACCAGTGTGTTACGAGGGAACTTAGTTTATTAGGGAATTTATTGTATCTATATGTAACTTGGTACTGAGGAATGTAGTGAAAATAATGTGGAAAGATGTTTTGGCATTTTTCTTACACTTCACACTGGTATGACTTCTTATAAGGAGACAGAAGAAAGGATCTTAGGTTTCCTCTTCATGAGAGAATCCCACGTCCCTGCCGCTGCAGGAAACGCACCGGGCGTTGGGGGCCACGTGGTAGCCCCCGGCCTCCGTAGGCGCGGGCCTGTGGACGGTGAGCTATGGGCTAGCTCGCCCTCCATGCGTTTTATCACGACAGGCCGTGTCGACCACGCGCGCCTCAAAAAGATGTCAGTAAAAAGGACCCTTCCTTCCGCAGCCCCGGCATCGGCCCTTGCGGACCCCTGTCCGCAAGGGCCGATGCTTGCCGGGGCTGCGGGACTGTTTGAAATAGATACCACGACCCTGGAACACAAAGGGCTAAGAAGGGACATGGATAGGTTTTCAGTCAGTCAAAGTCTGACACTCCCTTCCATTCCGCCCAGAGCGGGAGGAGTTATTTAATGATTACCCATCCGAACAAAAAAGAAAAAGTTTCCCCTTCATGTTATTTTTCCCCCGTTTGGAGTAAATTATTGCTTCGTTCCAGCTATGTACGGAATTAACTCACGGGAACGTTTCAAATATAATCTATGACACTTGGAGATAATGTAGCTTTCCGTAACTGAAATAATTTTCGCAATCGGATCAGTAGTTCCGAACATAATTACACCTACACAACACTATAACAACAAATGTTACCTCTTTAAAATATTAGAGAGATAACAGACCTACAAGTTTTATCAAAACTCTTTGAAAAGATTATTAAAACTAGGCTGATGGTACATTTAGGTATTAATAAAATTATCAATCTGAGAATATGGATATCAGAAAGGAGTTGGTACCTTGGATGCAATGCACACTTTAATAAACGACATAATTAGTAAATTGAATGAAAAAATGAAAGTAGTTGGACTATTTGTTGACCTCAGTTCCGCTTTTGACACCATAGATCATGAACTACTTCTAACTAAACTCGAACATTATGGTATAAGGGGCAAGACATTACAACTTATGACTTCGTATTTAAAAAACAGACGAATGTATGTAGAAATTAAAAGTATAGACGAGAACAATCACGAAGTGATTAACAAGTCAAAAATGACAATATGAAACGTGGTGTACCTCAAGGCTCAATTTTAGGACCTACACTATATATTATTTTTACTAATGACTTACTCAACTTCATAAATGAGTTTTGCCTCACGACGTTCAGTTCCTGGGCAGCATTGATGACGCATTTTCCTTTACTGGAAAATCTGCTGTAGATACATCCGCTGGAGTGCTTAGAGGAAGACCGTATGGTGGAGTCGCTTTGCTGTGGAGGAAGGCGATGTTTCCAACAGTGTCTGTGATCGCGTGTACGAGTGTGCGTCTCGCTGCGATAAAGGTAGTGCTTCAAGACCGGTCTATGCTAGTGATATCAGTGTACATGCCTACTGACTCGATCGAAAATCTGTCCGAGTTTACAGAGTGCCTCAGTGAGTTAAACGCGATTATTGAAAGTAATGATGTGGAATCTGTGTTCATTCTCGGAGACTTCAACGCACACCCAGGTGAGCTGTTCGCTAATGAGTTGATTGCTTTTTGCGCGGAACAATCGTGGTCGTGTCTAGACGTTGAGTGGCTGCCTAGCGATACGTATACATTTGTGAGTGACGCGCACGGGTGCCAGCGATGGCTCGATCACTGTGTAGTGACAGGTGCGGCGCGGTGCGCGGTCGTGAATGTGTGCGTACTGTACGATACATACTGGTCTGATCACTATCCGTTAATGATTGAATGTAATGTGAATATTATTAAACCTAAAGTTACAACCAGTCCAAATACTTTCAATTATATAAAATGGGGACTTAGGGACAATAATCAAATACAAAACTATACTAGTTACTGTAATTTAAGATTTAAGCAGATTGACTTTCCATCTGAGTGTTGTAATTGTGCAGATGTAATGTGTAGTGATCAGAACCATAAAATGACAATAAATAGGATGTATATTGATATTGTAAATATTTTGACTGAAGCCGCTAAGAGAAGCTGCATTGAACCTAAGCGCAACAATTTTAGGTATGTAACGGGGTGGAACAGGCATGTGAGTGACGCTCACCGGAGGGCCAGGCTTTGTTTTCAAACGTGGGTGTCTTATGGGCGTCCTAGGTCTGGGCATAATTATAATAATATGTGTGAGTCTAGGAAACTGTTTAAAGAAAAATTAAAGTACTGCCAAAATAATGAAAGTCAAATAAAGATGGACATCATTGCGGAACACCATGGGAATAAAAAGTTTAGTGATTTTTGGAAAAATACCCATAAACTGAATCCAAGGTCGAGCTCTCCGGCGAGTGTTGGTGGTGCGCATGAGCCGCGGGATATAGCCTGCGCCTTTCAGCGCCATTTTAGTGTGGTATCACCGCTCGGGTCCGCGTCGCAGGTGCTCGATGCTGAGGATCGCCCTGGGCTTGTTAACATTCGATTCTCCGCCAAGGATGTGGCCCAAATTATAAAGAAGATGGTGAGAGGCAAGTCCCCAGGTCAAGATAGTCTTAGCATCGAGCACTTGAAGTACGCGGGCGTACACCTGCCAAGAGTCCTTGCACTATTATTTAACTTGTGTATTAGTCATAGTTATTTACCCGATGATTTAATGCACACAGTCGTAGTGCCAATTGTTAAGGATAAGACGGGTGACTCATCGGATCTGTCAAATTACAGACCGATCTCGCTTGCGACTGTCATAGCTAAGGTGCTGGATAGTTTGCTTGACCGGCAGCTGGAGAAACACCTCCACTTGCATGACGCACAGTTTGGGTTCAGACCTGGTTTGTCAACTGAGAGTGCTATCCTCTGTCTCAAGCAAACTGTTCAGTACTATACGGACAGAAACACACCAGTATATGCATGTTTCTTAGATCTTTCAAAAGCTTTTGATCTGGTGTGTTATGACAAGCTGTGGCAGAAGCTAAAATGTGAAACAGATGTGCCACATGAGATTGTATCTTTGCTGCGGTACTGGTACAGTAAACAGCAGAATGCCGTTAGATGGGCGGGTGCGCGGTCGGACGTGTATAGGTTGGAATGCGGGGTGAGGCAAGGGGGTTTATCCTCCCCTCGGCTCTTTAACCTGTACGTGAACCGGCTGATTGGTGAGCTCAGCAGCAGTAATATCGGATGTTCCATAGATGGAGTGTGTATAAACAACATTAGTTACGCAGATGATATGGTGTTGCTGAGCCCATCTATCGGTGCGTTACGAAAACTTTTGCGTACTTGTGAGACATATGCGGAGGCCCATGGGCTCAGTTACAATGCTAAAAAAAGTGAATTCATGATCTTTAGAGCCGGTACCAAATGTTACTCATCTGTACCTCCTGTCACTCTTTGCGGCATTCCTTTAAAAAGAGTGCAGCATTTCAAGTACCTGGGCCACTGGGTCTCTGACGACTTGTGTGACAATCTGGACATTGAGAGGGAGCGCAGGGCGCTGTCTGTCCGGTGTAATATGTTGGCTCGCAGGTTTGCGCGATGTACTAGACCTGTGAAGGTGACTTTATTTAAGGCATATTGTCAGTCGTTCTACACGTGCAGCCTGTGGACCAACTTTACGCAGCGGGCGTACAGCGCACTGAGCGTGCAGTACAACAATGCTTTCAGGATACTGTTAGGGCTTCCGCGGTTTTGTAGTGCTTCGACTATGTTTGCTGAGGCGCGGACCGATGATTTTTTCGCGATCATGAGGAAGCGGAGCGCTTCACTATTAAATCGCCTACGAAGCAGCTCGAACAGTCTCCTGAGGGTTTTGTCCGAGCGGTGGGACCTGTCCCTGATACAGAGGTGGATACAGCTTCATGTTAGCGCCTCTCCTCGTGACTTTATATAATTGTGTATGTTTAATTTTGTTAATGATTGATTGTTTTAATGTGTACTACTACTAATAATAGTTTATATTTAATTTAATTCAATTGTTTGTGTAATTTTCTTATTAATTGATTATTTTAATGTATTTTACTTTTATGTGTTTTTAATTTTTTATTTTTATTTTCTGGAACTATGGACTATGTCTGAAATAAATGAATTTATTATTATTATTATAAATAAAACTCATCCAAATGAGAAACTTGTTGTTTTTGCTGATGACACAAACATAATAATTGGGGCAAAAGACATAGAAAAATTGACATTAAATACAGATACAATTATGGGAAAAATTTGTGAATGGTTTACAGCCAATAATTTAATACTAAATACAAGCAAAACTAACCTCATATTATTTAAGACTACGACTCGTAATAAAGATAACTTAGATATACAAATAAATGGAGACAAGATTGAATTAGTGGATAACGTTATATTTTTAGGAATTAACATAGATTCACATTTGAATTGGAAACCGGAGCTTGCTGCTATTGATTCATCCATATCGTCAGCATGTTACGCACTTAGGAGCCTTAGGGATGAGTTGAATATAGAACAGTTAAAGGCTGTATATTATGCCCTGGTCGAGTCTAGGATAAGGTATAGCATCGTGCTCTGGGGAAATAGTTATAGTTCAAACTGGCAGAGAGCTTTCATCTTAAAGAAACGAGCCATAAGGACAATAGTTAAAGTTTCACAGCGTGTCTCATGCAGAGATTACTTTAAAAAATTGGGAATATTAACGGTACCTAGTCTATATATATTGGTCCTCTTAAGTCTTTTTGCAAAGTACCTACATGAGTTTGAATCACTAGAGGAACGTGAGCTTAGAGAGAACACGCGAAGAAAAATCTACAAACAACAAATAGCACCTAAATTGAATATAGTACAGCATTGCCCGAAGTACCAAGCTGTAGAGATATTCAACAAGTTGCCTTCTGAGCTAAAGACCCTGATTTATAACACCCACTTGTTTAAAGCAAAGTTAAAGGCCTTTTTAATAGAAAAATGTATATACAACATATCGGAACTAATGCTACACACACGATAATAAATGAAAACTTTTGACTTATAATCTAAAATCTCTTGACATCATGTTTAAAACTGTTTGACATTATATTTACAACTATATTGACATTGTATTTTAAAACTGTTTGACATTTTATTTTAAAACTGTTTGACATTTTAATTATATTGTTCTATGACTGTTTTGACATGGTATTTTAGAAGTGTTTGACATTATAATTATATTATTTTAGACACCTTAATTATATTGTTTTAGGACTGTTTAGACATGGTATTTTTTAAAATTGTTGGATATTATAATTATATTATTTTAGAACTGTATATTAGTATTTTAAAACTGTTTGGACATGATATTTGTAACTGTTGGGCACTATATTTTGAATTTCTTGGAATGTTATTTAATAATTCACAGTTCTTATAATTTTATGTAAATTGCATGTATATTCAACACAATGTAAATTGTTCACGAATAAATGAAATGAAATGAAATGAAATGAAAGTTAACTAACCATACAATATGTAAGGTGATAAAAATTTAACTTTAAATCGTGGGAGCATTATACTCATCATTACGAACAACTTTTACTATAGGATGAATCCTAAAATCGCGAAAAAGTATGTTCTGATCCATACATATAAGCACACGTAACAGAATACGAAATTCTTAAATAATAACGAAATTCTATAATAATTTGATAATTGATGATTGCTTCCCGCACAGACTGTCCGATCCAACATAAGTGGATGTGTATATCTATTGGACAATGTTGATCTATAATATTATTTAATTTAATTGTATTGTATTGTGTTTGATTGTATAATTTCTAATTTTAATCGATTGATTGATTGAATTTATTATTATCTAATATTGTTATTGAATATTGAATATTTTTAATTGATATGTATCTTCATTTCCAGTGTATGTATATGATATTAATTGATTGATTTTATTATTTTACTTTGTCTATTTTTATTGTTTGTGCGATGACTATTTTATTATTACTATTATGCTTTATGGATTGTATAACTGAAATAAACGTTTTATTATTATTAAAGTTAATTTTTTTAACTCCTTAAATACTTATGGAATAAGAAGGAAGTAAATGAGAAATATAAAGTTAATTAATTAACAAACTGTACACACTGTATAGTGTAACTTAAGTTCCAAGACATTCAAATCAAAGTCAAAGCAGCTTCGTTAAACTACTGGTGTTAATTACCTAGAAGCAGAAATTTACTAAAATGCTGATATATTTCTAATTAGGCTACCTTTATAGAGATTCTTCTGAGCTGCTTAATAATTGCATCAAAGTTGCACCGTTAAATGCCTGTAGGAAGAGTAATGACCTGAGGTTTAAGAATGGATTTAATCGTTACCTATTAATTAAAGTTATAAAGGACTAGGATTAGCTTTACATAGTATAGCTAACAACTTTAGAATTTAAGTAATTTTAACTTAGGCTACGTATTAAAAATATACCACTGGTAATCAAAACCATTTTGTTAAGAAACAGGAATCAGGGGACAAATTAATAACTTCGCTCCTAAATCAAGACATGGAGCGACTGTCTACATGGATTCTAATTCTTGGGTAACAAAATATACCACTGGTAATCAAACATTACATACCGGGTTTCCTCCGTGCCTCGGAAAGCACGTTAAGCCGTTGGTCCCGGCTGTCATTTGCAGATCTTTGACAGTCGTTAAAGGTAGTCAATGACCCAAAAAGTCTGACAACCAGTCTTACCATGGGGTAATCGTATTATGGGTAATACGATTACCCCATGGTAAGACTGGTTGTACTAATTGGGTTGTGGAGGTCAGATATGCAGTTGATCCATGTAAAATACAGGCACTCAGCTGCATCCGGTTAGACTGGAGCCGACCCCAACATAATTGGGAAAAGGCTAGGCAGATGATGAATCAAAACGATTTGTCAGGAATCAGGGGACAAATGAATAACTTCGCTACTAAATCAAGACATGGAATGACTGCCTATGTGGATTCTAGTTCTTGGGTAACACTAGAACCCTCGCAAGTAACAACATACAAACCTACAAATGAGAACCGTACCGTACCAAAATATAAATAAATATCTTCGAGAACAAATCAAGCGTGAAATGAAACATCCCTTAGTAACGCCTTCTAATTAATCTTATGATTTGTTTTTCCTTGTAATAACTCGTTTTCATCGGTAACTAACTTCATATTGGCTGTAACTTTCGTGTTTATCGGGGCAATATTCACTTTAGATATTGCGATGGTCTTTATTGCCGAGTTTTTTGGTGTAGTTGGAGCAAGACGTGTTTATCTGTGGGTGGTTGGATTGACTGAAAGAGTATGTCAAGAGGTTGAAGATGGAATTGTTAGTACTCCATGTGTTAGTGTTACTTGTTGTTACATTCCCAGACAATAATAAGAGCAGCCTATGCTGTAATAAAAGTATTAGTTAGTCGGTAAAGTTAATCTATTAAAATAATAAGCAACAACAAACTTGAGAAGTTTAAACAAGGCAATAACAGATTAGTTACAACCAGTTTTCTGCGTAACGAGCTCAAAAATAGCAATAAGAATAAAAACAGAAGTAAAATAAAATCCCGGTTTTCAACTTTTAATTAAAGCGATTCTTCGAATGCTTCAATAAAAAGAGAAAAAGTCCTTAATGTTTGATTGATGTACGGAACACCCAGACAGACAGACCCGGGAAATAATGCTCTGAAAAATATGAGAAATGAGTCCACTTTATCAATCTGGTGAAGGATACGTATTGATTCTGAACTTGTTATAGACTTTTAGTGATTTCGGAAGAACCGGTGGAGGATAGTAGCAGGGTGTTATATCACAAACACAGTTCTTTTCACTGAAGTAAGGTAAGTTTATTCAAGGCAGTGAAAAAACCACATCGAAGCGCCCGAGATCTCGGTTGCTTGTTTTACACAAGGTACTGCAAGATGTCGAGTATTACATCTCTAGAGATCGTAGAGAATCTAGCATGAAGGAGTATGTCCCGGATTCGAATTGTCTTTTCAACCGGCTCGAGTTTCGTTACTTTCGTTTCTCTCTTGACTCCGGTCCCAAAACCCATTCGCGTCTCCCATTGGCTCATCGTTCTGACAGCGCGCGGTTGCGTTCGGAAACGCCACATCATGAAGCCATATAGAGCGTTCATGGTTGATTACCGCAGTAACCTATGTGATAGTAGTGACAGTCTAGTGGTGTGATCATCGGACTGTCAAGTCATAGGTCTCTAGTTCTAACCCAAGGCACGTACCTCGGATTTTTCAGATTCATGTGCGTATTGTATAATTATCACTTGCTTCGGTGAAGGAAAACATCGTGAGGAAACCAGTATGCCTGAGAGATATTTCTCGACGGCATGTTAAGCCAAGTCAGAGGCCCATGGGTGGCATAAAAACTCTGTAACAAAAGAAGAATATAATAGTTATTTATGCAACTGTTGTATAATGAGGGGTATTAAAACACGAATGTGGGTTTATCACACGAGGCGAAGCCGAGTGTGATAATAGTATCACATGAGTGTTTTAATACCTAATTATGTACAGTTGCATACAAGACTTTATCTACATCCATGAAATGAGTCCTCCATAAAAGGTTCTGAAACCTTTTGTAGTGTTGTAAGAAGTCTATGTAAATTCATGGAAAGTTTAATTGCTGAGTATTTATTACAAAGAAACCATGTAATAGGTAATAATATAATTATTTAGGCATGTTGGATTGTACTATTATTAAAATGCACAAAGCTTGTATCACTCATTTTTGTAAACAACAAAGTACATAATGCAATACTAATATCCAAATATCGAACAAAAATGGCGGGATACGTCGTGAATTCGAATTAACTTAAGTTTTTTTTTTTAATTACGGCGCTGTGGTAGTGAATCGCACGTGCTAGACAATGTTCTTTTTTTAAAACGAGTTGCATAATGAAATTCAGTACAACATTATAACACCCGTTTGGGTGTTATAATGGTTATTATGTCACTGGCTGTTTTAATGTTGGCCATAAGCTAACTGTTTCAGATACTTTTATAGAGGATTTATAGCATGGGTGTAGATAAATATATAAAGAATATTCATAAGTTTTCCCTCTTCCTGTAATCTATCCAAAGTTTGTCTTGATAGATCGCTTTTAGCGATAAGACCGCCCCCTAGGTGAAATGTGTTCTTTTATGAATGTTGAAACTGAACGCGATTATCACATAATCCGGAGTAACGAAAGAAGAATATGAATATATATAGAATATTCATATGTTTGTCTCTCCCTCTTCTTGTAATCCATCCAAAGTTTATCTTCATAGATCGCTTTTAGCGATAAGACCGCCCCCTAGGTGAAATGTGTTCTTTTATTAATGTAACTTGCATCTACATAATAAAGATCTATTCTATTCAGTGTCAATATCCCATAGCAAATAATGACACTGACATCTGTTAATCATTGTTTAGATGTGCTGATATTCGTACTTGACGGAAAATAATCGGTTAAACTGTATAACAATAAATCTGAAAGCCGACCCCAACATCGTTGGAGAAAGGCTAGTAAGTTGATGTCGATGAGTCGGTAAAATATTGTTCCTTTAATTCATTTGGCTCCGGTTGTACTCGAGCGTTCAATAAAATTCTTACACGTGTAGAAATAAATAACGAACTAAGTTTGTATTTTTAGCCAAGAGGGGCTCAGCCTTCCTTAGTCTGATGTTACTTACTGGGTCTGCCTGTAATGTTGGTTTTTGCTATTCATAAGCTCCTACTTAAGATTCAGTCAGACTAGTATGTATAAATGCTGGTCCGGCTTGTGATACTGGTCTCTTGGCAGATTCTGTTTTAAGCTTTCACGGGTTAAAACTAAACTTATATTGTCCTGTTATATTGTTGTATTGTATTGTTGTAACTTGTATTGTACTTGGCAGATTCTCCTGCACATTATGTGTGACAGTCAGGTGTCCGGGGCCGCATCCGCAACTAGTCCGTACCGACTAGCTCGATCAAACCGGTACGCGAAATATCTCAAAGCAGACCATTTTTTTTCATACACAAATCCATATTTACTTACTCCCGAATATAAAATAAAATGCGATGAAGACATTGAACCCCTAAGAAAAAGCAGCCACAAGGAAAACAACATTGATAAAGGGGTGAATGTCGTATTTCTTTTTTTACATAACAAAGTGACACCGATCAAAGGTTATATAATATAAAGCAGCACTGACTTGGCCGGGTTCTTCCGCGCATTAAGCAATCGATACTCGTTTCTGCATCATAGATTCTAGAGATAAGTTGTTTATGAAAACGGTTGGTAGCTAACTTATAGACGAGATCTTTCATTGTCTGACGTAGAGAATAGGCTTGTGTACTGAAAAAATCTAATTAGTCGGTCAGTTAGATTTAAAAAAAAATATTTGACTCGTATTTTTCTTTTGTTACGTAAACCAAAACTGACGAAGGTACGACGCTTTTAAAATTCTCAATACGTCACGCCGTGGTATAATTTTTAGTGCGTTCTGACGTCACTAGCCCCTACTCCCGAGTTTTGATACGTTTTATCTTTGTCAATATTCATTGATTTACGAAAACAAAAAATACGTGTCCACTATTTTTCAATGTTCTAACTGACGGACTTAATAAATTTGAAATTTATTGATGGTGGAAACTAGCCTATTTGTACCACTTCAAACTTTTATAATCATAGAAATACATAGTTATTACCTCGAATAAACCTCTATTTGCGGATGAGCGACTAGAATAAATTGTCCTGTAAAGTTTTGTTTGTAAAGCGTCATTTTATAGCTTAATTGAAATAAATTGTAAAACCTTGTATTGTTTTAGCTGCAACTGAATGGTTTGACACGATGCCTAGTATGAATTGCTACGTTAAGAGATTTTCGTTTCGTCTGAAAAATGAATTTAAAAACAAAATAATACTTTCAGAGGAAGTCTTAAGTTGTTCTTAAGTGAAGTTTTTTGTTGTAACTATGATTATACACCGTTAATTTTAGGTCGTTCTGGAACCGAAAGCCAAACTTGATCATCGAACTGTTTTTTTGATTAAATAATTAAAAAGAAAATGAAACTCATTATAAATTAAATTTTTCGTGATTATTTTTATTTTTTGAATCACGAGAAATTTAAATTTATTAGTTTTTTTCAATTTTTTTTTTTAAATCAGGAAAAAATAAATTTATAATTTATATTTGTTTTTTTTTAGTACATATAAAAAAACGAAAAAAACGTTCGATGATCGAGTTCATGGCTTTCGGTTCCAGAACGACCTAAAAATAAGCGTGTATATATATATAAACAGTGTATATATATACTTTATGATAAACAGAAAATGTATCCCACAAGGAAATACCTTCGGACCTTTCCCTTTTCAAAACTAATTTTATTTTCTTGAAATAGTTCGTAGCTTTTTATTGTCTTTTTTAAACTTTCACGATCAGAACACCATTATAAAACACATGTGAACGGGTATTAATTGCGAATTTTACCTTTAATATAAGCCCCACGATTCGACCGGATTGCACCAGCCGTGGTCGCGGGAAGACTGAATGAATTCGCGATAAATACCCGTTTACACATATGTGCTTTATAATCTGTAGCTTTTATTCCCGGTAGATTTTAAAGTAACAAACTGAAAGGTACGTAACACAAAAAGTGTAAAGTCCAAGAAGAAACTAATAATGGTGCTTCAAAAGTTATAAAAGTGGATACCACTTTCAAGCCAACTAAAATATTGACACAAGATGGCATACAAGAGAAGTGGTAAAGTGAGGCATCTAGATATAAAAATAGATACAATTTTATTTCATACTATTATTGGGGCACGTTGGTGGCTATAAGAGTTCGCTACGATGATTGGCACTTAGTATTGTTGTCCAAGTCGAGGGTCCTATTCATGGCAGGTTTAGATATTTAATGAGGTACGTGAAAAGGGCAAAAAACGGTACGGTAGGCAGAAATCACTCATGGGAAAAAGAGCGAAAATTTATTTACTGTTAGAAACTCAGACTTTTCTCATTAAATGATTTTCAACATCATTGTTTCTTTTACTGAACAAGATTATTCTTGGCAGCCATTAAAACAATAGAACTTGTTATTGTGTTGCTTTCATTACATCAAAGAAATAATAACACGAAACATAGAACTTTCCATTAATTCTTCACACACGAAAGCGTGAAACTTTTCCACGCTAGAAAAAACGAAGACGTATTTTTGAATACGTCTTTTACAACGAGTCTCTAAAGTCGTTAACAATGTTTCGCTTACAATAGTACCACAGAATAAAAACATTCAGAACACAGAGGGCATGCTGCGAATGTTTTTAAACACTGACAAAACCTATCGCGGTGCTTCCACGTGTGGCACTTTAAATCGCCTAGGACGTCCCAAGTTGTCTAAATTAACTCATTTTTTTGGCTAAGAAGCGTATAATCGCCGTATTATAAATGATATCACACTTTTTTGTTAAAAAAGAAGACGCGGTCGAATCAATCGTGTTGAAGTAAAATAATTGTGGTTTCAATGTCTGTGACCTGACAGTAGGTACTAGTTCAGTTTCATTATAAATTGAAAGTAATGTTAACTCGACTACACAGGGTGTAAAAGACTTGATAACGAAGCCGTCAACCAAGCATTCTGTACATCAAACTAAGTAACTTTAAGCAAAAATTATTGCTGGGAAACAACTTTTTTTTTTTGGGGTGAAAAATCAGGTTTTGTGGTAGAACTCAATATAACGTTCTCAAAACATTCTGCTGATCAATGGATTAAATAGTACGTGGGTCGTAAAGGTGTTTAAAGTAAAAATCTTACATTAAAAACGTGTACCTATTGAGAAAAAAAAATTGTCAAAAAGTTGGAACTTTGACCCCCAATATCTCCGTAACTAGAAGGTTCCCAGGTTTGATGTAGAACAAAACAGTGATCGCAATGACGGGGAGAACAAGTGCCTTTCGGCTTCGTTAAAAGGGTCTTTTACACCCTTTAAAGGCAAAAAAACAAAACGCACGAGGCCCACTAATATCTTTCATGAAGTAGGTACTTCTCTAGTTAAAATATTACGTTACAAAAACCACGTGCGATCCACGCGTTTGAGCTCTGAGCGTCGACTCGACGAGTGACCTAATCCAATACCAGGTCACGTGTCTTATTACCTAGATAATAGTATTACTAATGGAAAAGAATAATAAACTTTGTTTGCGTGTAATTAAAGTAACAAGACATTGTTTGTAATTGGGATTAAAGCAGACACAAATTATGCCTTTTTCGGTGTATTCATGGCAGAACCAGACTTTCTGATCTATTGTTTTTTTTCTTTAAGTTCATATAAAGGTTGTCTGCAAGATTTTACATTAAGAGTTCGTACTGCCCTTTGTAGCACCCCAACTTTTAAAAAACTTTATTAATTTATAAAACTATTTTATTTTTATTTATTTCGATAACTGTTGCCAGTCAAAATGATCCTACAAGTTATGTATTCCTTGGCATAACTTGCGAAGAAAAACAACTTGCCTCCATGATATAAACAAAACTTCGTTGTTCAGTATAATAATGTTGTTTTACAAAAAAAAATATTCTTGCTACCGTCTTGTTTTTGATGCCTCCTGTACGTGTGTCTAACAAATTAAGGAAATAGCGTAAGATCTTTTGGCGGCTCATAATTTATTATATATATCACGACAGGGAAAGCCTAGAGTAACCATATTGTCTTTCTGTCATCTATCACATCGCCTTGCGATACGATTCTTCATTGTTGGTAGATAGGTAGGTGGGTACTGGGTAGTTGAAATCACACACAGCACTTGACTCAAACTCCAAACGTTTATTTCTATTAAACCATTTAGGTAGGTACAGAAACTTATTAACTTTCTAGAGTTGAGTCGTCCATTCGCAGAGTATTATGGTTGAGGAGAAGAATGGACGAAGAAACTCCTCACACTCTCATTTTCACAACAGCTAATCGTTCACTTCAATAAACACTTATAATTACTTAGTATTTCAATTGTTTTGCTAATCTTATGATAACGTGACTGCTTGCTTGTCGCTCACGCGTCTATTCTTCTGTGTGGGCGGAAGTCCTCCACACAGTACAGGTAACTCATTACATAATAAGTTCATTAAAACTTACAAACAATACTAGAGTAATTCATAATTAATCATTTTAATAATTAAACAATACCAATATTCACAAATGCAAAGGTTTTATCAAGTTAAAGCTAATTAGTTGCTTCAATACTTTTTACAACAATATTCAATCTTTTAAAACCATTTCCGGCAAATCAAAGTATTTAGTACAAAGAACACCTACGAAGTCTTTCACTAATAAATTGTTCTGTAAAATAATCTTGTTACTTTTTAGTTTGTAATTTAGTTAGATAATCTGATTTAATTGTAGTTTCAAATTATTAATTGATTTATTGATCAAATCGTATTCGGCCTGTAGTGTTGCCTCATAAAAATCTTGTGTCAAAATGAACAATAATAATTACAAATCCAATGTCATAAAATACTTACTTATCATAATTTTAACTATAGATTTAGCTAAAGACTTACTGCGTCTTTAGCTAGACTTTTGTTTAATAAATTACTATTTGAAACCACGAACTATCTAAGTGCTAGTTACGCCAATAGATGGCGCTTAACTCATTTGTCAAGTGATGTAATAACTGTACCACGAAGCAGAGATGGCAGGTTCATGGAATAGAATTATGAGTGTTAATAATTAGATTAAATCTTAGCAGATAGAGCCTCTTGCGGCGACATATACAATATGTTATTACCTATTTGGAATGTCGTATTTTTGGTACATTATTTAATTTATCGGAAGTATGTCATTAAGTTAATATTATTGAGAATATTTGTCCCAAACAAATATCCTCAATGTATTTTCCTTGCAAAAATTGAAATGTTTGTAAAGAAAACAGCCCAGACAAATAAATAATATTCAGTTGATATCATTTTTTTTTTTCATTTTTTCGTTTACGTTTTTTTATATATATTTTTTTCATTTTTTTTTATATTTTTAACTGAACACATCTTCGTTCAAGCTGTGGAAATTTGATTAAAAGCAAACCAGGGCAATTCAAAGGCGTGTTGATATCGCCAAAGTCTTGGAAAACAACTGGATGAGGGATCCACGGCACCGTGACGAATGGCGGAAGAAAGGGGGACCCCGTGCCTCATCATCATCGTCATCATCATCATCACCCACAGCCCAACTTCACCCACTGCTGGGTATAGGCTCTCTTTGTTTGTGCAAAGCTCCACGGTCTTGTGCCAACCTGATCCAGGATATTCCCGCAATGGCAACAATATACCTGTGCCTACTAGTTAAAAAATCTTTTTTTTTTGTATTAGTTGCGCAATTTTAACTTTATGTGGAGTTGTTTTTCTGACAAACACGTATTTGTTTACATGTTTGGAAACTAATTCACGAATTCAGTGTACTTATTTTCAATACTTTTGAATGTTATTTTTTTTAAGGTTCTTCAAGCATTTCTCATCACGTCTCCAACTGTTTAGTACCTCCCCACATAAACGCATATAAGGCAGCACTCAATCAACATGGCTTCCCCACGCCGTCGCCGCAAGAACCACTCGCTATAAACGCGTCGTTGACAATGCGGTGACGCTCAACGTCACTCATTTTAGCTTGTAGCTTGTTTGATTAATTTGTAGCACCTATGACGCTGCCAATTTGTCAGTTAGGAAGTTTTATCAAAAAGGTAACTGTAGTCGTAAGCAATTCCTAAGCGTAGTGGTGGGATTTGCCTAAGAAAGGGCGTTTAGGCGTCCAATGTACAATTCTCAAAATGACCAGCGGTCAAAAAATGTCCAATTCGCAAAATGTCTATTTCGCAAAATGTCCATCATCTGCCTAGCCTTTTCCCAACTGTGTTGGGGTCGGCTTCCAGTTTTACCGGATGCAGCTGAATACCAGTATTTTACATGGAGCGACTGCCTATCTGACCTCCACAACCCAGTTAGTACCGGGTAATACGATACCCCTTGGTAAGACTGGTTGTCAGACTTTTCGGGCCTATGACTACCTAACGGCTGTCAAAAATCTACAAATGACAGCCGGGACCAAAGGCTTAACGTGCTTTCCGAGGCACGGAGGAAACTCGGTATGTAATGGACGGTCACCCATCCACAGACCAACCTAGGCAAGCATGGCTTAACCTAACGATCGACCCGAGCGGCTGTTATTATTTAGCCACGAGCTCCTCAAAATGCAAAATATCCAAAGCAAAATGTCCATTTCGCAAAATGTCCAATTCGCAAAATGTCCATTTCGCAAAATGTTCAATTCGTAAAATGCCCGGGGTTCGAATATTATGGCCTGCCTACTCGGCCGAGTTTTTAAATTTGTTCAGAGTTTTTGTATGGACTAAAATAACCAAACCCCATCCCCATCAAACAACAAACAAACATTGAGTTAGTGAAATACCTTGGTTTTCTATTTAGAACTTTGACAAAGTGACATCCAGTCAACGATAACGGAAACGGAAAAGGCAAAAATCACTGACTTATGCCGCCAACATTGCCATTATTTGTCATAAATACTATGTATTTTGCACACTTGCCCTAAAGAGAAGACAAAACTATTGAAAAGCAAAACGCTTCGAGTTCCCAATATCCTTTACCACTATGATGCCAATGATATAGGTAAGACATCATTCTGAAAACGACTATCCTTTCTACCCGAAGACTCGGCAAAAAGGTTTCTTCGTCTCAAACAGAATTCAAAAAGGTCCCAACTCACATACAAAGCAGGCTGTGTGACGTCATTTTAAATCTCAGACTTTTTCAGTACCTTAATATTGAAAATGATATCGACGCGAGGGTATGTTATTTATTGCAACCATATTGTATTGGATGGGTTATCGAGACTTCTGAAACGTGCTCTTTTTTCATATCGTATCAATCACTTGGACTTACATAAGATTGGTCGGAGTTTTATTAACTTCTGCTCCTGTCGTGTGGTATTCAAAATATTTACAGGATGTTATGTGAATTAGAATCGTTATCTCATCCGGGAATCACACTCCGCTGGGTTATGCGACTGAAAATGTAGTTCAATATGACGAGTAGGTACTAGTCATACAAAATTTAACTTAATTTACATTAGCTAACATCAAAAATCAACATAGAAACAAGAGATGTTTGTTACTCTTTTATGCAAAAACTACTGAACGGATTTGGATGAAATTTTGCACACAGATAGTTCATAACCTGGATTAACACATAAGGTACTTTTACCCGGTAGCAAGATTCTTGGGACAATTATCAAACTTCACGCAAGCGAAGCCAGAAGCTAGTGTACCTATACTAAACTAGCTGATGCCCGCGGCGACAATAGTACATTTTGATACAAGTGGAGAAAGTTTGTTATTTATTTATTTATAAAAACTTTATGCACAAGCAAAAAAAAACTGTACAAAGGCGGACGGCGGCGGCGGGGGGGCGGGTGTTATTGTATTCGAGGCGGAATTATAACTCCCGAGCCGTAGGCGAGGGTGTTTTTGAGCCGAGAACTGTAATAACAAATGTCCATGTGTATCAAACGACGTTTTCAATACACTTTTGAAGAAATAAAATAAAATATAACGAAAAATATAAAATATTTTTGTCACGAACTAAGAAACTATGATTTTAATTTTCTTTTTTTCGCGCTCTGCTTTCGCCAGGTTGAAGGAGAGGCAAAGGTATCACGCCGTTAAACAGCCTAATATAAAAAATAGATTTATTTTATATTTTGAATTCAGAACACAAATAAATGTTAATTTGTGTATAAAAATAACTATTAGTTTTTAATAATCATGTTTATCTATGATGTTCTATTTATAAACACAATTTTAATATTCAAAAAATATTTATGCCGTAAAGACGCGTAGTGCTTTGCCGAAATTAAAAAAAAAACATACACCTCAGACTATAGGCTTTGAACCAATTTGGACTAAGTATAGGTATAGTTATCTGTAGCAATTTTCATTCCTGCACACGTGCGGGAAAGTGGAAAAAATCGCACGCGTGTGAAATACCATGCATGTTGTACCTAATCGTAGTGCGTTAAGGACCAGTTTTCGAGGAAGTGTATTGAAAATTATATATTAAAACCCTCCTCTCTGCACTGTCTTCACCCGCATCAAAATCCGTTGCGTAGTTTTAAAGATCTAAGCATACATAGGGACAGACAGACGCGGCGGGGGACTTTGTTTTGTAATATGTATCTAGTGATATAATTCAGCAGCAGCATCTAAGATTAATGTCAGTTTACACTAAATCTAGCCTTCGCCTAAATTGACACTTAAAAGTTGAGCATTTCCTAATTGCTGTGTGATGCACTAATTTGAAAACAGCTTAATTCGTGTGTTTGAAGTTTGTAGCTAAAGTCTTGTCTTAATTAGTAACAGTTTGTTATTAATACGTTGACTTTATAAAAGGTTTTATTTTATTAAGTCTAGGTATTTTTTCTACGGTTTAATTAGAAGATTAGTTTGATCGACTTTTGTTTCTGTTTTATTTTACTCTAACCACACATCAGTGGTAACACCTGTCCAGTTACGAAAACTAATATCACTCATATTCTAAGGCCTATCTGAAGTCAATTTCCAAGCTTACCAAGACTCGTAAACCACTAGGAAGTAAGTTTCCGTTAGATATTTTTATTTTGACAGCCAAGCGAGCGAAGCCGTGGGTAATAGCTAGTTCATTTATAATGTGTATAACATTCCCGTAATAATTTCAATTTCGAAGCACAGAATAGTGGGCTTATTAAAGTCAACTTTCGTTTACCATCTCTAACACCTAGTTTAAAATTAATCATTCCGATGTCGGTTCTCGCTATACCCACTCGTGAAAAAAATGACATCTGTTTTAAAAAGTTTACACTTGACCTTCTCTACAGCAGTATTCTACAAATAAATAAATGGAACCATCTCACCGTGTCATATCAGAGCGTCCTATATTCACTTCTCCAGTTACATTGGACGCATTGGACGATGGTCGGTTGGCCGTGAGGGCCGTATCATAATCAATACGAAGGATAGTCCAAGCTATATTTATAAGGCACTCTACCATTCCTGCGACATAATAGGCTAGGCTTGTCAATTATAAAAATCTAATTAATCCGTCAGTTAGATTATCAAAAAATATTTGACCCGTATTTTTTATTTTGTTACGTAAACCAAAATTGACGAAGATACGACGTTTTTAAAATCCTCAATACATTACGCCGAGGTACATATAATTTTTAGTGCGTTCTGACACGAGCCTCCACTCCCGAGTTTTGATGCGTTTTATCTTTGTCAATAATCATTGATTCACAAAAACAAATAATACGTGTCCATTATTTTCCAATACTCTAACTGACGGACTAAATAGATTTGCAATTTATTGATGACTAGCGGACGTCACGCGGTGTCACCCGCGTAGTTCCCGTTCCCGTGGGAGTACGGGGATAAAATATAGCCTATGTTACTCAGGGTGAATGTTGCTTTCTAATGGTGAAAGAATTTTTGAAATCGGAGCAGTAGTTTTATTACAAACATACGTCAATAAAAATCTTTCCTCTTTATAATATTAATGTAGATTTAAACTAGCCTATTGAATGTCTGTGGGGTGTTTTGCATTGATTTAGCAATTAGATAACTATCATGGACAACCACTTTCTGATGTCTGAATATGAACGGGGTGATGCGTACATGCGTGTGTACTTAATTGTAACATCACGTGTGTTAACCACAAACGGTTTGGCAGAGATGTACCAATACTTCAACCTCATTTTGCCATTTATGTTTAAGTCTCATGTAATTGGAAGCTAGGTTATAGGTTATTGCTATCACGGATACACTTCCAGCGGGCTACTACTGAGAATTTTTTATTGGAAAAACCCATTAACATTGCTCAACACGATAATGATTCCATCGTTGGTTCTCTATCACTACATATTATAAAACAAAGTCGTCCACCGCGTCTGTCTGTCTGTCTGTTCGCGATAAACTCTAAAACTACTGCACCGATTTTTATGCTGTTTCCACCAATGGATAGAGTGGTTCTCGAGGAAGGTTTTAGTACATAAATTGTCAAGTTTTTGTATACATTGGCTAAAATATAATGATATTTGTTGGAGGGTTGCGGTAACGGGATAAAAATTTCATGATTACTTTTGGTCGCGATAACCGACATCCACGCGGGCGATGCCGCGGGCTGATGCCAGTTCTTTATATTTGAAAAAAATCCTACTCTTCCTATAGCATGGCGATGAATATATGCCACGATGTCAACAGATTATCAACATAACACAATAGTACCTAAGACTGTCCATTTGTACAAGTGTACATACGACTGTGATGTCATGTAACGAGTGAGGCGGACTGGACTAATCCAATTGTACACTTCTTAAGGTTTCAAGACGATGTTGGATGATCATTCAACACGTATTTAGGTACATTTATTTACGCCTTTTGTTGTTCCTGTTAGCCTGCATCGTGCCGTGTCGTCTGGGGTTCACACCTTTTATTATGTTTGTTTTTCATTCCGAAGTATTACAAATATAAACGAGAAATATAAAGATGTGTTCTGTATTGTATTGAGGAAAAAATGTATAGATCGCTTTATAACTAAGTTACAGGTCTACCGTGTGTCAGAGGAAGCTGTGGTGGGCAGAAGACGTGTTCAAGCCTGTCAGTCAGCGAATGTCTACAATGAACTCTCGCTACACCGAGTGGGGTGTTGCGAGAGTGAACACTGCGCTAAGCTTAGACACCATCTCGCCGGTAGAATGCCTGTAGTTTGCATGTTACCAAAGGATTTGAAATAACAAAGAAATTGCTGGCTAACTGTAACTACACAGGCCTGCAAAAATAAGTAACACACTTTAAAAATTTCAATAACTTCTTAAGTACGTACTATCGGGGTCTTTTCCGCCTGACCATTTTAATTTTTTTCGCTTAAATCATGCGGAGGCGCCGAGCCACGCCCCCTTGAAGTTTGGGCCTATTAGGAAAGCGTCAACTTTGGCGCGCAAAATAACAATAACTTTCGTTTGGCGTGCGTCGTCAATGCGCTCGGCTGATTCGGTATCTTTTCATTCATTTTTTCTACACAAATTCAACGGAGCGGAGCTAGAGAGCGTTTTTATGTTGCGAGTGCAAGCAAAAATGAGCTTAGTGGTGGTCAGGCGGGAGTGTCCTCGATAGTACACGAGATATACTTTCGAAACAAAAAGGAATCGAAGAAGAGTTTAATTTTGTACATAAAAACTAATAAAGCTGATAAAAATTGCTATAAAACGTGTTTTATTTTAAATCTCTAACTTCTATCGAGTTTAGAAAAAAAATAATTTTAAAAGTGTAATACTTATTTTTGCAGGCCAGTGTAGATTATGTAGGTACATAATCTACACTGGCCTGCAAAAATAAGTATTACACTTTTAAAATTTTTTTTTTTTTAATTGCGGCTTGCAAATTGAGTACATAGGTATGTACATAGGTATTATAAGAACTCAGAGAAACAACGTAAAAGATGTATAAAACATTTAATTAAAAATAAACTTATATGTAGAACGAAATGCTAAGTTGATGTTGAGCCGTCGGTGTCTGCGAGCCAAGAGAGCGATTCCTCGGTGTTGGTGCAATATATACCAGATAGGCGCGCCGCCGCGCGCCGCCCGTGCGTTGCTATCTTCGCAGCCGGCAACTTCATGACGGTCCTCGAGCGCCATCTACAGCGCCTTACAGTCGGCCTTCCTGATACAGCTGCGCGCCCCGCGTAACTCTGGCTCCTTGGTGCTGATGACGACCCCAGATTGCTCACGACCTCCCGACGTGGCGACGACACGGTGAGAGGCATTTTAATGCCAGTTTGAACTGACGTCTGAATGTCAGTGTGATTGACGTCTTAATGTCAACTTGAACTAACGTCTGAATGTCAGTTTTATTGACTTCTTAATGTCAACTTGAACTGACGTCTGAATGTCAGTGTGATTGACGTCTGAATGTCGATTTGAACTAACGTCTAAATGTCAGTGTGATTGACGTCTAAATGTCAGTGTGATTGACGTCTAAATGTCAAATTAAACTAACGTCTGAATGTCAGTGTGATTGACGTCTAAATGTCAAATTAAACTAACGTCTGAATGTCAGTGTGATTGACGTCTAAATGTCAGTGTGATTGACGTCTAAATGTCAAATTAAACTAACGTCTGAATGTCAGTGTGATTGACGTCTAAATGTCAAATTAAACTAACGTCTGAATGTCAGTGTGATTGACGTCTAAATGTCAATTTAAAGTGATGCCTTAACATCAGTGGCCACCAGTGATTGACGTCAAATTTTAACTGAACTGACTAAATGTCAGTGCGATTGGCTTCTGAATGCCTACTTCATCTGACTTCTTAATGTCAGTATGAATAACTTCTTAATGTTTACATAACCCAATCTTATAAAATAAAACTGTTTGTGGTTATAATGATGGCTTACCCTTCAGGGTCCACATCATAAATGTCGTGTCACAATAGCCTCTTAAGGTACCTATTGTCTTCCTCCTAAGGAACTACTCACGACCAATTATCAATAATACACCCTCTTAAGACTAAGTGCATTATTTAATTTAGTTTATAAGGTTATGTTCAAATTAAACACCTCCTAAGGTTAGCGCTATTGAAACAAAGATCGATCATAAATTATTTATAATATCAACAATTACTAAAAATGGATCCATTTAACAATTTTTAACTGTGCACTAATCAAATGAAATAAATCGTCCTGAACAACATACTTTTGTATTTCTTTACTCAGAATTAGAATTGTCAGACTCATCGGAATGATTGCAATGGAAAAGTTTTAACTTATCCCTGGCCAAGACATTTTCATAAAGTCGACCACGGTTACGTGTACTCTTAATCACGTACCGATCATGAGGCAAGACCTTTACAATTTTATATGGCCCGTCAAAACGAGGCATAAGTTTACCACTGCGTAAACCCTTACGAATGATCTTTCTTTCGGCAAGAACTAGATCACCTATCTTAAAAGGTGCTTCATAACGCCGTTTTTGATCATATTTGTCCTTTGCCTGCTGAGACAATTTAGCTGATCTCGTGACAGCGGCCGAGATTTAGACGAGTTGAGGGACAACTCGTCTAAATGAGGTGACCTATCGGGCACAACTATATCGCCTACAAGTCTAGGTCGAAACCCATAAAGAAGTTCCAATGGAGTCTTACCCGTACTATTATTTACGTTAGAGTTTAATCCTAACTGTACTTTAGGCAAGTATTTCTCCCAGTCATTTTGGTCATCACCAACGTATGCTACAAGGGCGTCAAGTATAGTTCTATTAAAACGTTCTATCTGCCCATTCGCTCTTGGGCTAGCGACTGCCGTCATAACATGCTTTATTTGCCTTTGAGTGCAATACTCTTTGAAATCTTTGCAACTAAAAGCTTTGCCACGGCCACTTAATATACGACTTGGAACACCAAAAGTTTTAATTAATTGGTCAAACGTCTGCAATACATATTAACAACTGACGTCTCGAACAGCTTCGATCCATATAAACCTCGTGAAAGCATCTATTATTGCTAGAATGTGCATTTTGCCTGATGGGCAAAACGGGGGTTTTACAGAACGGGCCAAGATGGTCCACATGAACAGTGTGAAAAGGTACGGCCACCTTTTTAATTGGATGTAACAAGCCCACACGACGGCCAGTTGGTTTTTTAGCATATTGACATGATATACAACCACGAGTGTACTTTTGAATAAACCGACGCATACCATGAAACCAGTACTTTGACCTTTGGCATTGTAAGTTTTATTAAAATTAACGTGACCGTTATTATCATGGAAACTTTGAACGAGAGACCAACGTGATATTCGTGGAACGACTACATTTTGACTATTTCCAACTTTTTTATATAATACACCATTCTCAAACAAGAAATCTTTAGCTAAGCCATTAGTTATGCCCTTTGAAACCTCATCCTTCAACTGGTTCACGAGACCACGCAACGAGTCGTCATCCTGCTGCACACATTCGATTAGGTCTTTACACATCGCATTACTGAATCCACAGGATTACGATTCAGCGCATCCACGTGAGCCATAGATTTGCCGGCACGATACTCAACAGTAAAGTCAAAACCTTGAACTTCAAGCCACCACCGGGCAATACGGGGAGACAAATCTCGTTTGCTCCATGTCCAGCGTAACGCGCTACAATCGGTCACTAGGACAAATTTTAAACCTGACACGTATATCTTAAACTTTTTCAGGCTCATGACAACAGCTAACGTCTCTAGTTCGAAACTGTGGTACTTTTGTTCGACAGACGTAGTCTGTCTACTCGCATATGCGACTGGTTTCCACGCATCGTCCGGCTGCTTCTGAAGCAATATTCCACCTAATCCTATTTTGGACGCGTCTGTATGAATTTGGGTTTCATAATCCGGATTAAACAACGCCAACACAGGTTGCTTTACTAAAATTGACTTAATGCGGTGAAATGAAAGAGACTGTTCTTCACCCCATACCCATGGTTGGTCCTTTTTGGTGAGGATAATGATAGGACGAGCGAGGCTAGCAAAATTAGACACATACTTCCTAAAATAATTTGTCAGACCCATAAACTGACGTACCCGATATACATTTCTCGGTACAGCAAAATCATGTACTGCTGTGAGCTTATACTTGGATATCCTGACTTCACCATCGCACACCTCATGCCCTAAGTACTCTATACTTGAAACTAAGAAAGAACACTTGTCTAACCTGAGCGTCACATTAGCATCCCGTATTTTCTCTAATACGGCCTTGAGACGGCGCAATGCATCATCATCATTTACATCAACATTTTAACCTAACCTAACCACTTATATTAATTATTTAATTATCCTATTATAGATAGTTCAGTTCCGGGTAACCTACTAAAAACAATATCTTTTTTCTATTAATGCAAGTCGTTTCTGGCACTCGCCGGCCGCTGCCGCGGCACCGCTTGCTTCGCTCGCTCGGCTCGTGCGTAGGAGGTCACAGTTTTAACCTAACCTAACCTACCCATTTTGTTTAAAGAAGAAATTAACCTAATCTAAATAGTTGAGTTCCGGGTAACCTACTAAAAACAATATCTTTTTTTCTATTAATGCAAGTCGTGTCTGGCACTCGCCCGTTTGGATACTCAGAAAAAAAATTGCTAATGTCCATTGCAAAAAAAATAAAATTGTACTTGATGTAAAAATATTTTGCATTAAACAAATGATTATATTAAAATAAAATTGCATTTTTTAATTAAATAATTCCCAAAAAATCTTATTTTTGCCTATATTTTTTTGTCTTAACAAATCATTTCACCAAACGTTTATTGTCTAAAGATTGTTTGCTGTAATAAATCATTTGATTAAAGACCAAATGCCATAATGACTATATACTTGGTAATATTTTGCCAAGTAAAAATTTGACCAAACAAAAATATGCGTACTAAAATCATTCGAAAGATTGCAATGGTATAAAAAAAAGATGCTAAAATTTGTTTGGGTAATGAAATTTTGTCAAAATCTTTTCGGCAAAACGGCAGGACCTCTGGAACTGCTAGTTGGATTTCAAAAATATTTTTGCATTTATTGGGCAAATAAAAAAAAGCTATACAACGTTTTTTTTTATATCCCATAACTCTAGGGTATGATTGAGACCATATCAAAGAATCAACTGGCATATGAATTATGTTTCAATCATCCTTTTTTTTTCATTTTTCATACAAAATAATGACATTGCCGAATTATACGTTGTTTAAGAAATCGAGTAAAAGGAAAAATGACGCGGACGAGAGATACGGAGCGATGGGTCAGGGATTGACTATGATTTCTGTAAAATGAAAAGGCAGCTGAAACCGCGGGGCACAGCTAGTCGATAATAAACTGTCAGTTTGGCTTGATCCAGTTCTGTGATTGTAAACCAATGTGATTGATTTCAGCTTTGAAGTTTAGATTGGAGTGGTTTCTTTTTAGATAAGACTTTACTTTTAGATTGTTTTTCTTTTCTTATGTTTTTGTTTACTCTTCAGGCTGTTTGGCTGTTCTTGTACAATCTGAGGTTTGCGGTCGGTCTCTAAGCTAAGTGAAGAAAAAGAGATCTTTGACCTTTCTCTGGAAACAAAACGTTCCCTGGTTACAAATCAAATACATTTACTTTAGTGATGGCTGTTTGTGTATGTTAGTTTTAATTTTCGTGAACGCATCCACGATACAGGAGAAATTCCTAGGCAATGTTTTAAAAAAAAATTGTAGCTCGAAGATCTAGAATTTGACTTGTTTATAAAAATCAAGTCAAATTCTACTCTTTCAAATACATTTTTAAATAAACTAATGAACTGTATAGTAACTTTGTTATTAATTTATAAGATGCACGGCAAACTAATTGTAGAAACTTTCAGCCTCATTAGAGTTTGTATCCAGTTTGATTAACTCCGTTGTTTGCTTCTCATTTTTCATACAAATAATTTTCTCTCCAGTTACTCATATGTTTATTCCGCAAGAATTCAATATAATATGATGGTGTGTAACTCAATACTTATACCATTTTATGAACTGCAGTTCACTCGTGACTTACAATGTTTTTACACTTCTTAAAATCTGAACGCAAAAGAATTTAGACAGTAGTGAATGCAAAAAAAAACTGCATTTTTTGTACAATAAGAATATGATTGTAACTCAAAACTGCCAAAAAGTGAGTTACGATGTTATTCCTTGCAGGTGTCGATATTATCAGTTTCACTAGGCCTATATCCAGCAGTGGACGTCTTATGGCTGATATGATGATGATGATGAAGCATACATAGGGACAGACACGGCGGGCGACTTTGTTTTATATTAAGTAGTGATGTTACCACATAAATTACAGATATAAAAGTAGCACATATACGAGATAGGGAGATATAGATAGGGACACAATGTGTGAACTTTTTGATAAAAACGATCTTTTAAAGTCAGCCTTTAGAGAGTTTACAGGGGGAAGGAGTTTTAGTTTCATTTATCATCATGTGGGTGGGTATAAGGTGAACCATTTAAATTTAAAACAACACAATGTTTTAAACTTTGAAAATGGTTGTAGGTACGAACTTATTTGTAAGTTGGAAGCCGGAAGGGCGAAGTTGCCAAGTATCGTCCAATCGGGCACCGCTTGACATCTGTTGGCTGATATACTTCCTGGCAAACGACTTATTTGTGAGATACACGGATTGCAGGTTTAGTTATGTAATTTATGTTATAAAATAATGACTGATATTCGTTTTGACAATTGGTGCTTTATTTAAACGTACAAAAGCTTTCTGGTTGTTGTTGCTGAACAATAATTGGGTAGACGACAAAAAAAAAACTAATTAGTCCGTCAGATAGATTTCCAAAAAAATATTGGACACATTTTTTCTTTTTTCACGTAAACAAAAAATGAAGACTATACAGTTCGTCGAAAACTCGTGTGACATCACATTTGAGTAATTTTTTTAGTCATATGTGACGTCAAAAGCCCCCATGACTACAACTCATGATCTTTGACCGTTTTATTTTATTTTTTTATTGATTTGATAAAACAAAAAACACGTATCCAATATTTTTCGATAATCTAACTGACGGACTAAACAGAATCTTCTTTTTTTTAGTTAGTCATCATCCGTATTCTGTCCCTGTCTGTTATATTTTTACACCTAAATTATGGGGTCGGCTTCCAGTCTAACTGGATGCAGCTAAATACCAGTATTTTACATGGAGCGACTGCCTATCTGACCTCCACAACCCAGTTAGTACTGGGTAATACGATACCACTTGGTAAGACTTTTTGGGCCACTGATTACCTGTAACATCTGTCAAAGATCTACAAATGACAGCCAGTACCAACAGGTTAACGTGCTTTCCGAAGCATGGAGGAAACTCGGTATGTAAGGGTCACACACCCATCCACAGACCAACCTAGGGAAGCACGGCTTAACCTAAAGATCGACCCGAGCGACTGTTATTATTTAGCCACGTGCTCCTCTTTTCAAGAAGTTAAAAACCAATAAAATACAAAAGCAAACCAAAATATAAAAAAAGACAAAATATACTCTCTCTTTTCAACCTATATCTTTAACCTGCGAGGGTTACTTAACCTCTGACTAAAACCATAAACCTCTGAAGCCCTAATCCGGTCGTTATTCCGACATTACCCAGCCTGCTAGCACCGACGTCGGCCGATGAAATAACAATGATATAATGTTAGAATCGGCTGTAAAGGTTTCAGGAGAAATCGGTACGAGATGCGATGAAGTTATCTAAGTATTGGTATGTTTTTTTATTTGGGATTATTCAACAGTATGAAGCCTCATGTACTCCAAGATTATACTAGTTATCCGATACATCGTAATTGGTTATTTGCGTGAGATTGCCAATAGTTTGTGGTAGTCATGCAGCAGCCTGGAAGTCTGACTACCAGTCATATCAAGTGGTTTCTATCTTATTACCCAGTAACTGGATAGTGGAGGTCAGATATGCAGACACTGCATGTAAGATACTGGAATTCATTTGCATCCAGTTGCACTGGCTGGTGGAGCAAAATAGTTGGAAAAAGTTAGGCAGATGATGAATTGTTTTGGATATAACTCAAGAAGAGACAATATCATCTGTTTATAGTTTTAAATGCAACGTGTTATTTATCTAAACTGCAATGTAACAAGCTTTTTTTTCGGAATATTGAAACTCTATTTAGCGAAAAGCGATATTAATAATAACTTATTTCTTTTCAAAACACTTTATCTCCTAAAACTTGTTATTTATCGGACTTGTTGGCGCCGTCGTCTTTTTACGGACCGACCTCTAGGGAGGAACCCAATAGATATAGTTTTGAGACTAGGACAGCAGAAATATAAAGGAGTTTTTATGTCCACACAATTTTTAACATAAATGTTTTAGTCTATTGGAGTATCTTGAAATACTGAAACTCTGTTGAAAGCTTTGTCTTCAAAATTAACAGGTCAACGACCTCACTATTACCCCTGTTACATATATACATTTACTATCTACATATATTTGGCGACGAAGACAACTTACGTGTTTGCTTATTTAAAGGCTAGGGCAGATGCCTAGCCTTTTCCCAACTATGTTAGAGTCAGTTAACCAGATGCAGCTGAATACCAGATATTTTACATATAACGAATTGCCTATCTGTCCTCCATGGGCCAGTTACTCAGTAACCCGAATTCCTTTGAAAAGACTAGTTGTCAAACTCTTGGGTTTATGATTATCTGTAAGTTTTTTACATGGAGCGACTGCTTAGCTGACCTCCACAACTCAGATAGGAAAGTAGTACCCTTCGCTTGGTAAGGCGAAAACTTCTTTATTAATACAAAATTGGCTTCACGAAAATATGCGTTTAATAAGAGGGAAAACGAAATATCTTACGCCTCTCGATTGAACTGAAAGAGGTAATCTGCGGAGCGAATATGTGAAAGGAAACGTATTTCACAAGCAGTCATATGGAAAAATATGTAAACATTCAAGCATTCAATTTCAGTAAATTGACATGGAATTTTAGTTTAAGATCCCTTAAAGAACGACCTTCACCGAACTGGTTAGGGATGAAAAGTATTTTATATCAAATTAAATATATCAAAAATATATTGCAAATAGGTTGTCTAAAAAATTTCAGTACAGAATATGATTAATTAGCAATTTGTTTTTTTTTTTATTTTCTTAAATCGTTTCTCTGGTTTGGTTAATGGACAAATTCCATACCAATTGAAAGTAAGAAGCCTATAGAATATATGCAAATGTTAGGTTGTGCCTATAGAATATATGCAAATGTTGTTGTGTTAGGTGTCTAGCCAAACCAGTGAAATTGTGAAAAAAAAAAGTATTCTGGACTGAAATTTTGTAGACAACCCATTTGCAATATATTTACTAACATATTTAATTTGATATAAAATACATTTCATCCATTAACCAGCTCGGTGAAGGTCGATCTTTAAGGGATCCTATACTATTTCAAGAAAAGCAAAAACGCAAATAAATTCCAAAGTAATTTTCGGAAAAGTGAAAACGTTTTTTTTTTTTTTTATTAAGCATATTTATGCTCCAAAGATCACTTTCGAAGAAGAGTAAAGCCCGATCTAAAAAGAGTAGTATTTAGATCGGGTTCTAATTTACTTTTATAACCCCGCGGTAACAGCAAGCAAGTTCCCAGGTATGGTGTAGAACAAAAAAATATTCGAAATGACGAGGAGAACAAGTGCTTTTCGGCTTCGTTAAGAGGTTTTTTACATCCTTTAAGTTGTGCCCATGAATTTAGTTTTTGGTTCGTGTCACATGTTTTTGACAAGTCTTCTACATGACTAGTCGTAAAGAAGTATTACAATTTACATTTAACTTTAGTCGCAGGGCATACGTATTTCTGGTGAAGACCTTTCATTTGACAAAAAGCAATCAGAGTAATTTTCACAGAGCCTATTTGTTACACCCCTATGCATTGTTGAGTACATTTCTAATCGACGATATAAGTAGGTACCTAATTTCTGTGATGTAACATCAAAACCGATCCTTGTTTGATATTGTCCTAATTCCTGTGATTATTGGCATTTATACAATTCGAATTACCAGAATATTTATGATCGGGTCTTTATTTACACACATAACATAACATCACGCCTGTGATCCCCAAAGGGTTAAGCAGAGGTATTTACATTCTGTAAATAGCATGTAAATATGTGTGCATACAAATATACGATTTTCCACTTCAAAGAACTGGATATCATATCATTGATTCCGTACATTTAACCCTTCGTGTGCCGGAACGTAGGACTATACGAGATGCAATACCTTTTTAATTATTTTTATAATTACGAGTGGTTAAAATCCCTCATAAAACACGATAATATAAAAAAAAAAAAAAAATTATTGTGTCCCAATCAATATATTCGTGATCTATTTACAGAGCATCACCAAGCAGTTAATTGATTGTTCATTATGTTAATGTACCAGGACACCACATGATAGTAGGAGGTATTACTACTATAGGTGTTTATGCGACGTTGTCAAAACCAACTGTGCACTGCACTTGAACCTCCCAAGTAGACAGTTAGGTTTTCAAATGATGTCATTATATTCTGGTTTTTACAGGTTACCTTAATTTTAGTTTCGTAAAAAAAAACAAAAACAGTGTGCAAATCGAAACACGAGCCAGACTTTGGAAATCTATTTTCCCGACTCCTATAGGGTGACCGAGACACAAGATTATTTAATACAAAACTTTAGTAGGCACTTTAAGAAGAACGTTTGCTTCTATCGAAAACTATTGGTCCTTCGAGTCCCTTTTACGAGCGGACGTTCAAGAGCAAGAATTTATTAAGTACTAGGACAACATGAAAGGATAAGCTTGTTCAGTTCGATAAAGTATCTGTTATGATAGTGCGTTCCGAAAGTTCTTTCAGAGAGCAAAAACTTGAGAAGTAGAATTGAATGATTACTACGTAGTTTTTGAATCAATACTACATAATTTTGTCGTGGTCAAATACCTTTATAAATCTAGCTACACAATTACTAGTATGTTATGTTAACGGCCAAAGTTCCTATGAATTGCGAAACTCAGTAATATCAACATCCAGTGTATCATTGACCATTAACCCCGCTGTCGTCCTTCTTATATGCCTCGAAATTAACTATTGACTTTATTTCTATCTAAGTATCGTCAGTACTACAAACTTAATATTGACGTTTTCAACTTTTCAGACACCTCAATTTGATTCTAACTGTTTTTCCCAGAACAACAACAAAATGGAAACAAAGCGACCTATAAGAAGTCATCGGCACAATTTTACCTAACTAACGTCTAGGTTACGTTAAATTTTAAATGCGACGTTTCTCATTTAAAATTCAAAACTTCAGTGTAAATATTTTCACTTTATATAGAAACTCTACGAATCTCACGAAATGCACGAAAACGTGTTATTATGATGAATTTGTTAGCATCTTGTTTAATAAACCTCTTCCTAATGAATACCACAGAGTAAGTACATAGAGTAACTACGCAATACCATTTTACTACCATTTTTATTTGTATTTGTCCTGTGCGGGCTAATAAATGCATTTTCTTTCTTTCTTTCTTTTCTTTCAATGTCAGTGGTCCAGTGGCTCTAGGTATATAATGTAAGTACGTAGAATGTTCGTTGTCCAATAATAAAGACGAACAAGAATATGGATGGTGGTGCAGAAGTAAGTATCCACCCACATGAATCTTTACCGTTTTGTCCTTCGTGAACGACCCCCTCATTGGAGAAAATTTAAAGGATAAGAGCCGTTAAGGTCACTACATATTGGGGCAGTGTACATAATGTTACGGTTTATTGACCCGAAGAAGAACAAAGAGAAAGGTGTAAACTTTAGAAAGAAGATGGTTTACGATATTTTTTAAGGTCATGTGCCCGATTTATCTTATATTAGCAGACGTCGCGCGGTTTCACCCGCGTAGTTCCCGTTCCCGTGGGAGTACGGGGATAAAATATAGCCTATGTTACTCGCTGATTATGTAGCCATCCATTGCTGTAAGAATTTTTCAAATTGGTCCAGAAGTTTTTAATTGTATTCGTTACATACAAAAATCTGTATAATGTTGTATGTATGTTGTATGTATAATATTTGGTGTCATTATATCTTCCTGCATGTAAAGGAGCAGCTGTCTTGTTTATGCCAATATATAAAACTATATTATTGTTATTACAGATACCGGTCAAGTCAATTTGTAAATTCGATTTCATAAATTCTCATCTATCTAAAAAATATATGAGTATGTCTATCCAGTAGATCGATCTTTCAGGTCAAGTCTTAAATGGGTGACCGCGGTTAGCAATTAGAACCACGGCATCCCTCGAGCACCACGTTAAGCTGTCACTCCCATCTATCAGATACTGAGATTGTTCTATGAAATTCGAAAGCCTTTGCATATTTGACTGTGACTTTGTGATCTATTATTTAATTTTTGTAAAAGATCGGTTTATGTAAGATGGTATTCGGTTGTAATGGGTAAAATTGGAGACAAAGAAGTAAAAGATATATCAAGAAATCAAAGTCCACTGCGGCTTTGTGGACGGTGAGCTATGGGCTAGCTCACCGTCCGTCCGTCTTATGACGATAGGCCGTGCAGACGGCGCGCGAGTGTTCTCGTACGCGCGCCTCAAAGAGATGTCAGCAAAAGGAAGGGGTCCGCAAGGGCTGATGCCTGCTGGAGCTGCGGGACTGTTCAAAAGAGATACAGTGGCCCTGGAACACAAAGTGCTAAGAAGGAACATGAATGGGTGAGTCAGTAAATGTCTGACATTCCCTTCCACTCCGAATCCGAAAAAAAAAGCTCTGCTTCAGGCCAAATAGGATATCATCGGCCCGTCCCAAATACAAAGTCAGTGTGGAGCCCCTCTGCAGGATATGCCCCACCTCCTTTCTTGTCCATGCTGAACAGCCACCCGCACGTTCTAGGACTTAAACAAAGACACCAACAGAGCTAAGCTGGTGACTATATACTGGTCGGGTATTATTTGAGTACATAGACGCGCAAAGAAAAAGGTCTAATTATTTGGGTATTAGCTATTCTAAGATTGTTGGCACAGAATAACTAATCTGCTTTAGACAAATATGATATTCTATAGCCTACTTAGTTGAGCAGTTTGCCCTAACTTATTTTTGTTGAGACTGTTTTTGTTACGTAAGGAAAACGTTTTGTCATTTATTTTTTTTATTTCTGTTTATAATAAAAAAAACTGCTAATTATCTCTTTTAATTACCCAACCTATAATAAAACACGTACTGCGTTCTGTGCGCAACAGTTTTCTTTTAATGTAAGTCACCTTGAAATAAACAAATATAACTTTTTTTTTACTGTAAGTGAAAATAACATAATTTAGAATCAACGATTTAAATAAACCATAGCAATATGCTTAGTCAACCTAACCGCACATAGCTTAGACGAGTACAACCCAATTCACAACGTAATTGATTGTACAAGCACAAACATGAAAACTTGAAACAAATATAGAGCAAGTCTGGGCTAAGTCGAGGCAGCTTGAACAAGTTAATTTTATATCGGATCGATCCGATCAAACCTATTCCCTTGGACCACTTTCTATATTTAGTTAAATACTATCTGAGTTGGCACGTGTATATTCTAAGGTTAAGTTTCTATATCCAAAACCTAAACAGGGTGTAAACAGACTTATCACGAAGCCGTCAACCAAGCATTATGTACATCAAACTAAGTAAAATAAATAAATATTGCTGTAGTTGATATACTACATAGATACTTTTTGTTTGTAAATACATACCTACTTATTATACATATAAACATCCATGACTCGGAAACAAATGTCCATGCTCATCACACAAACAATTGCTCCGACCGGGATTCAAACCCTAAGAACGTAAGGCAGTCTCACTACCGTTGCGCCAATCGGGTCGGGAAGTAACTCTACGCAAAAATATTTGCTAGAAAATTACTTTTTTTGGGGTGAAAAATCACGTTTTCCGGTAAAATTCAATGGAACGCACTCAAAACATTGTGCTGATGGATGGATTGAATAGTAAGGGGTTCGTGGAAGTGTTAAAATAAAAAAACCGTATTAAAAAAGAAAACTAGAGGAAAAGTTGGAACTTTGACTCCCAATATCTATCTAACTAGAAGGTTCCCATGTATATTCTAGCTAGAACAAAAAAATGATCGCAAAGACGGGAAAGAAGTGTCTTTCGGCATCGATAAGAGTCTTTTGTACACACTTTATTTTGACCGGGAATTCCATTTTTGTAAAAAAACAACAGACAACATTTTTTAAATTACCGATTTGTTATTTTTGATTATGTTTCCGAACTAGACTAAATTGACTGAAGAAGAAAAACAAGTGAAATTTCACAGGAAAACATTTAGTAAGTTCTACGAGTAGTAGCAGCGCAGTCAATATTAAACTAAAACAATGAATAGGGCGGGGAGACAATTTTGGAAGATATTGCCTCATAAAGATAGTCCGCCCCTGATCAGTTGCAACAAACAGGACTTTTATTAGCAACCGTTACTGGCAAGGGGACGTAGGGCTGTCAAACTGGAGAAAAGAAAATAGATTTTATTTTATCATCATTATCAACCTATTAATGTTCCCAGTACTGGGACATAGGCCTCCTCTCTATGTAAGGGAATGGGCTATAATCCACTACGCGGGCCCAGTGCGGATTGGTAGTGATGTCAAATGTCTTCGATTTTTTTGGTTCTAGGACATCGGTGGATCACGATGTTTTTCGTTTTGAGAGCAGCGGTGATGAAATAAATTTTTAAATATATATATATATATATATTAATGCATTTCTTTAAATTGAAGTAGTTTTTGTGATCGCTTTGCTTTTGACCATAATTTAGAGAATTTATTCGGAATGGAAATATTTATTAAACCTTATGTTATACAGATCTCGATGTTTTGCCAAGGCGTAAAGACCGTGCGAAACAACCAATGGCGGGTTAACAAACCATTGTTTTGAGCTTCCGATATTTCGACGCTGTTGCAAGCGTGATGAGCATGGGATGACATCCCGGTGTTATCACGGAAGATATCCCGTAAGTGACAGTATAAGTGTAATCATCTTTAGGGTTTCGTATTTGTCATGGCGTCTCTTCTTCTTTCAAAGTTATGAATAATTAACGGTAGTCAGGAATCAGTTCTCAACTGAGTTTCATGACATGACAGACAGTATAAGGTGACTAGATTAGAGTCTATTTATATATTCTATGTTTCGCTACTTAGTAATTAACAGTAGCAGCTATATTTGCTGCCAGTTAAGATCGCAATAGCGGTCATTGCCCTTTCCCCAATTTCTCTTCGTACGACCCAAAACAAAAGAACCATATATCGTTTTTCATTACAAAGGTTGTTGAAGATCACGATAGATGACGATTCAAGACTTGAACAAGCTTATTTTTGGATTTCAAACTAAAGAACTTTAATAAATGTAGGTGAGTCAATGACCGCTATTGCGATCTTAACTGGCAGCAACTTTAGTTAAAATTGAATTATTATTTTACGTGTGTCACAAAATATAGGTGACATTAGACATATTTTACGCACAATAAAAACACAGAAATCACTTTAAGAAAATCGACCTTCAGAGTATTATGAATGAATTGCATAAAATAACATAAGTTATCCATCGGCATACTAGTTTAAAAACAAATTAATTATACTGAAGAGACACTCCAAACCCATTAACTCCCAAGTACCAGGAACATAGAAGTGTATAGGAGTATACTACGGAAACATTTATATCTGATATGACAAAGCGAACGGTCGACAACAGCTGCGAGCACACGCTTGAGTTTCTCACAATAAATTCCATGCGAGGAATTATATGCAAAAGGTTTTGACAGTCTGAACTTTATGGTATTTGTATGAAAGAGGAATGCTTTCTTGTTTTCTGAGTGTCTAGTCAAAGTGACATTCTATCAGCAATAACGGTGATGCAAAATTAAAACAAGCTCATAGTAAAAATATTATTTTTTAAACAAGCTTTTAATTATAGAGCAACGACATTTTTTTGTATTCTTTTCAGCAAACCCTTTTAATTGATACCCATATCATGGGGGTGCATAAACATCTTTGGGAGTCCGCCATATTGGAATTAGAATGACGTCACTTAGCTAACTATAAGATTTTCACCATTGTGTTACTAAAATTAAAAAAAAAAACAATAATTTATCACAAATGTTCATTAAATCGTTATTCTTTTCCTTCAAACGAAATAAGTATTTCCTTTTTGCAAATCGCGACAGTTTATGATGGCCCTATTATTTAGCTGAAAGGCGACGATGCGCAGAAAAGAAAACTTCCCGCCAAAAATAGGGAAAACGACATTTGTTACAGGCGCTACATTTGCTCCCTTGCAAACTGTACAACCCAAAAACAGGAGAAAACCGTTTGAAGCTTGGGCGCTACGGAGCAAGTAACAGATTATTTACACTACTCAGTCACAAACATGGCACATTTTAACAACATGTTTTGAACAAGCATTATATTTTTCCAACTTGTAAGAGACTTGTCTAGAGTATATCTCGAATCAAACATATGGTAACGTTATTACACACACATGCATTGTACTTAATTTTTTTGGCTGGTTTTACTAAACTTGTTTTTGGGTGTTAACCATAAAATAAAGTAGAGTATACAACCTGCAGAATACAAGTTTTATATTATCATTTTTATGTCATTATCACAGGCGAAGGTTGGCAAACAAGTAGGAGCCCCACTTGCTGGTAAGCAGTTTCGTCGCCTCTGAAGACCTAAAACACCAGAAGCATAAAAGGACTGTGCCACAGAGACCAAGTTAAAATGTCCCACGTACCAGTAATTACTCCGGCACCCAAACCCTTTAAATGAGAACACAGCAGCCCTGTACAACCCAAAAACATGTAAATGGACGGCGCAGAAAACCGTTTGAAGCTTGGGCGCTACGGAGCAAGTAACAGATTATTTACACTACTCAGTTACAAACATGGCACATTTCAACAACATGTTTTAAACAAGCATTATATTTTGCCATCTTGTAAGAGACTTGTTTAAAACATAGCTTGAATCAAACTGTAGTGACGTTGTTACACACACATGCATTATTCTTAATTTTTTTGGCTGGTTTTAGGTATAGAACTTGTTTTAGGCGTAAACCATAAAAGAAAATATAGGATACAACATATAAAGGGTATAAAACACCTCTTAACGAAGCCGAAAGGCACTTGTTCTCCTCGTTAATGCGATCATTTTTTTTGTTCTACACCATATATACCTTCTAGTTACGGAGATATTGGGGGTCAAAGTTCCAACTTTTTGACTAGTTTTTTTTTAAATACAAGTTTTTAATGTACGATTTTTACTTTAAACACTCCACGACCCCCGTACTATTCAATCCATCCATCAGCACAATGTTTTGAGTGCGTTACATTGAGTTCTCCCACAAAACATGATTTTTCACTGCAAAAAAAAAAGTCGTTTCCCAGCAATAATTTTTGCGTAAAGTTACTTAGTTTGATGTACAGACTGCTTGGTTGAAGGCTTCGTGTTGAGGTATTTTACACCCTGTAGAATACACGTTTTATATTATCATTTTTATGTCATTATCACAGGCGAAGGTTGGCAAACAAGTAGGAGCCCCACTTGCTGGTAAGCAGTTTCGTCGCCTCTGAAGACCTAAAACACCAGAAGCATAAATGACTCAGTTACAAACATGGCACATATCAGCAACATATTTTGAACAAGCATTATATTTTGCCATCTTGTAAGAGACTTGTTTATTTAAAACATAGCTTGAATCAAACTGTAGTGACGTTGTTAATGCATTATTCTTATTTTTTCTGGCTGGTTTTAGGTGTAAACCATAAAAGAAAATAGAGGATACAACATATAGAATACATGTTTTATATTATAATTTTGATGTCATTATCACATGCGAAGGTTGGCAAACAAGTAGGAAGACCTAAAACACCCGAAGCATAACAGGACTGTTGCCGCAGAGACCAAGTTAAAATGTCCCACGTGCCTGAAATTACTCCGGCACCCTCAAACTCCCAAACCCTTCAAATGAGAACACAGCAGCCTTGCTTAGCGGTAGCACTACGTCGGACGTGACAAGCTAACTTAATGCCGTGTTTAGTTGAACGTATATGCAGTTAGAAGTTTTCCTTACTCAGTTTAGAGGAGCAAGCGTGAATACTATATACGTATAACTAATTGTAAACATGAGCTATACTAGTAGGGGAATGCATCGTCTAGTAATTGGTGTTTCACGTAACATAATTACCTCGCGTTTACATGTAGACTAAAATACAAGTTGTGATACTTGTTTCCGAAGAGTCTTGTAAAATACTTGTGAAAAAATTGTCGTGTATACAACATGAATTGACGTTGATTCCGACACATATTTTAATTGAAATTGTTTGTCCGCTTTTTGATAAGTTTGAATACTAGTCTTTGCTAAACGAATTGATTACATTTATGTTTAAATATTGGTTTAAACTCAAGGTTAGAATTTTTTACCTTTTTTTATGAAACATCTTTTCAACTCTACGGTTGATGAAAACAAGGCCATACAATAACAAGCTAAATACCTCTAAAAATGAAAAAAAATACTGGTTTATGTCGTTCATTTGGTAAACAACGAACGGTAGTCCACAACACCTAGAACTAAAACAAACGTACACCTCCGGTCAAGAGAGAGTTATTTAATAAAATACTGCTATTACCTTATTATATAAAAAAGAGACCCTCTTATTTTCTGAAGAAAAATGCTGTATAATAAAACCCACGCTTCCCAGAACAAGGTACCATCATGGAGGTAGCCACTTCTGCGAAATACTCGTAAAAGTTCTCATAGATAATGCACTTGTAAAGCAAGCATAGTGTTTCTGGGACGACCACAGAGTAAAAATGACACTTGGAGTGAACTGATTGACAAATGTGACGTGAAACAAATTTACAAAAACATGTAGGTACTTATGTCATGTTAGTAAGTAATGATCAGGTTTGAACTAAAAAACCCTGAGTATAAGTACTGTTTGAATTTAGCCACTTGAATCCACATTGGAAAATTAATGATTAAGGCTTGTTTAGAGCCAGAAAGTGCCGTAATTACAAAAATCATCAAGACAGTAATTGTCAATTATACGAAGGGAGAGAAAAAAACGAATAAAATCACTCAATGCTAGAGGATTCCAAAAGTTTAGTTTGTATGCACGTCATGTGCCTGCATCTTCTTCTTTTCTATTTGCCATAAGAAAAGAGTGTAGGTTATATCGGATCAGCTTGCTCCACTCAATACATGCACAAAAGCACACTAGCCATCCATTCACTGTTTACTCCATGGTTTCTGCGAAGTGGTAAGCCTGATGGACGGCGACCTTATGTCCGAGCGATGAATGAGGAGGTGTGAGCGTCCTGTAGAACCAGGACCGTTCTGCTAAATGGATGAACCGTGTTGGTCGGAGATTATACTGATTAATAGATTTGTTAACTGTCGGTGAGCTGTTTATAGGAGGAAAAGTTATTGTTTACAAAGCTGCGTTGGTGGTGATTGAATGGTATATTCAAATAACTAATCTATACTAATATTATAAAGAGGTAACATTTGCTTGTAAGTTTGTATGTAGGGGGTAATCTCCGAAAGTAATGAACCGATTTAAAAATTCTTTCACCATTAGAAAGCTACATTCACCCTGAGTAACATATTATATCCCCGTACTCCCACGGGAACGGGAACTACGCGGGTGAAACCGCGGGACGTCCGCTAGTAACTAATAAAAATAAGAAGAAGTTTGTGAAAACGTGGTTTCTTTCAAGAAAATAATAATAAGTCAATGTAAATTTTCAACCTAAAGTTATAAAAATATCATTAATTTAATTGTTCAATGCTTATAGTTTATAACAAATTGAATGTTAAATAGATAGGCCTTATTTACATTTACCAATAACAAAAACAAAAGAACAGTTAATCAAAGTTCCAAAACTTGAGTTATTTAATGCCGTCTAACAGTCCTAACGTTCTCGACTAAGGAACTCGAAACGAAGCCGTTATTCGTACACGCAGCAATTACCGACCGCCTGATTTATTAGCGCTGAAGACTTTTCATTATTACTTACAATGTTTTACACAAGACAAGAGGGTTGTTTATTATATAAAGTAAAAAAAAATGCATGCTCTGCATGTGAGTGTAATGACGTATTGCTGCTTTTACTAACACTAGGCAATACATCACTGAATGCCTAAATTAGAAGCGCTCGGCAATTTTGTGTTTTGGAATTACGTATTTTACGGCTAATTACCGTAATCAGGCTAGTTGTAACAGGCAGGTACCTAAGTATGTTACTTATGCAGATAATTGATATCTCTAAAAGGTTTTCAAGCACTAAGTATTTAAAAAAAACTAAGACATTTCGAACTAACCAAACCAAGGGCGCAATTAGGTTAGTAAAGTTTCGTTTAAAATGTTTATTCAATTTATTGTCAGTTTATCTCTTCTCAATGAACAATGCTCTTAATATAAAAAGATCATCAATCAGTGTCAATTTAAAATATAAAAATGTTTTCATGAACACTTATTTATTTGAACAGTAAATCATATTTAGATAATTTTTCATTCGTTTAGTAAGTTATCGTACTGAAATACTCTTTGAAAGAGACAGTATAGATAGGTAACGATAATTTTTCATAAATATCGAAAATTTCACGCTTAATACTGTTTTCAGCATTTTAGACTGAAAAGGCTTCTGCATAGGTTTTGAGCTCTCTGTGTTTACTTGCGCGCACGTTAATATTTATATATCGGATATCCGGTTGATTTTTGATTAAAAGTTGTTTGTTTGAATTGTAACGGTAGTTGATGAAGCACGTGGTTTGATCACGTGGGCAGAGCTATAGTGGGTGGGACGCCATTTCAGACGAACAGTCTTGAACGAACCGTCAAAGTGAAAGCACCACTCTGAAACTGTCTCTTCGCCTACTTCCGCCTTAACGTATTTAGTACTAGTGTTAATGTGTGAAAGTGTAATGTCAAGTAATAATTTGTTAGACTCAGTGTATCTGTTTGAAAAGAGTAACCATGGAGTTGCCGGTTCTTCTCCATGGAAACTACCAACCCAAACCGTGCAATGTGAAATAAAATAGTGTTTCGAATCAATTGTGTTTTCATAGCACGAAACCCGTCTTCTGCCCACATAAGCTCGAGCCTAGCGAAATAAAATCCTGACAACCCGACATATATTAACAATAATTATATCAAACAATATATTTTTGAATATTTTACACGAAAAGGATCACGCTAGATCGCTATTTGTTTACTTTCACGTCCAGAATTACAGATATTCTATTTATTTAGTAGAATATTTTCACAAGGAAAATATCAGACACGTTTCGATGTTTGGATAATATTTAATCGGGTTTGTTTACTTAATGACATCATGCGAAACAAACAAACAAAATAATCTGTTATTTGCTGTTTTGGTATGTCATGATATTCTCAATGTATGTGTAATTTTTGTGAAATTATTATTGCTGTATACAGGGTGTAAAAGACCTCATCAAGAAGCCGTCAACCAAGCATTCTGTACATCAAACTAAGTAACTTTACGCAAAAATTATTGCTGGGAAACAACTTTTTATTTTGGGATGAAAAATCATGTTTTGTGGTAGAACTCAATGTAACGCACTCAAAACATTGTGCTGATGGATGGATTGAATAGTACGGGGGTCGTGGAGGTGTATAAAGTAAAAACCTTACATTAAAAAATTGTGTTAAAAAAAAACTTGTTAAAAAGTTGGAACTTTGACCCTCAGTATCTCCGTAACTAGAAGGTATGGTGTAGACCAAAAAAATGATCGCAATGACGGGGAGAACAAGTGCTTTTCGGCTTCGTTAAGAGGTGTTTTACACCCTTTATAATATATCACTATTGGAATACTATTGGGAATCGCATTGGAATAACCTAACGAAGCTGTACGAGTAACTTTTCTTTTTCTTTCAATGTAATTTTCTCATATTTAAAATCTAATCTAATTCAGATTTTAATATCTGACTGAAATGTTTTATTTGATTCGCAGGTAATCTTAACCCCATCTAAATAATTAATACGGAATATTACTTTCATCTTCACTATCACTATCACTACATATTATAAAACAAAGTCCCCGCCGCGTCTGTCTGTCCCTATGTATGCTTAGATCTTTAAAACTACGCAACGGATTTTGATGCGGTTTCTTTTATTAGATAGAGTGATTCAAGAGGAAGGTTTTAGTATATAATTTGCGGGCGGGCGAAGCCGCGGGCTTCAGCTAGTTAGTAATAAACAAAAAAAGATCTATTTAAACCCCCGAATAAATCATACCTGTTAGAGCAGAGCACATATTATTAACCATGCGCTGCCCTCTCACGGCATGAATAAATTACAATTTTAATATCTACGTGATTGCAGGATCCTGGCTTTTGTCATAAAATCCAATTAGTATACTAAATCCATATACATATTTAAAACATAAAATATGAAAATAAAACATCAACCTGTGCACATATCTCATGTACAGGATGTCCCTTTTGAAGAGTATAGGAATTAATTTATCGAGCTCTATAGAATTTTCCCAATATTGTGGTTTCCATTGTTAACAATGGACCAATTGTGCTGAATTTCATATTATCATTATAAATATATTTTAATCCGTTATTGAGAATGATATGGGTTCGGATTTCAGAGCCTTTTATATGGATTTCAGGAAATTTTAATAAATTTCAATTAAGATGACATTAATTAAAGGTGTTGGTTTAGTATGCAAATGTCCTTTAATGGGGAATTTTCCAGTGCTTTTTATGAACGCACTAGATCGCGCTGATCAACATTAGGGATAATAAAATGGCTAATTTTTTTGTCCATAAAGTCTTAACTGAAGTACGGAGGATCCTTAGCTCGACTCGACGCACCAGGAGTTTAGACGTAATGCAAAAAAACCCTCAGAAGAACAATAGCAAAAACCATGCAACAACTTGTAGTTCAGTTCAGTGATGCAAAAGAACAGTAGACTTAATAATAATAAAAAAATACTATACAATGAGTTTGACATGTGTCTAGGAGAGTTTGTTTTTGCCCTGCTAAAAGATTTTACCATTGACCTATAATTTAACACGTAGTAATTTTTTTAAATTGGATTTTACTAGAACGCCGCTTAAAAAATATTTCCAAAAGCTTATTAGCGCCATCTATTGAAATATACTGAAGCGTTGTGACAAACGTCAGTGGAAAATTCCTCATTAAAAGTTTTGGTTTGGTATGCAAATGTCCTAGAAGATCTTTGAGATCTTTTTGTTTAAACCTCGTTAGTTATGAATATAAATTATGATGATGAAGCCATCTAGCCGGTTTTGGCCACAGCAACTGTATTCGATGGCCATCTAGACGCGTTTATGCATATATTTATGTCCCTTAATGAAATAATAAACACTTAACAAGAAATAATCAGGGCAGTCTTTATGGACTGCCGATAGAAGTGAAAATAAAAAACTTTTTAACAAAAAAAATAAAACAGACTTCAAAAAACATAAAAAACTTTAGCTTCAGAAGTCGGTGACATTTGTTTGATTCATTTAGTTTTTTTTTTGTCACCGACTTCTGAAGCTAAAGTTATTTTTCACTTTTTTGTGTTTTGTGTTTTTTGAAGTCGGTTTTTTTTTAAAGTGTTGTTTATTTTTCTATTTTTAGTTGTAAGTAATATCCTCTACAAATATATTATATGCATTTATTTTACATTGTTAACAATACATGTCATGGTAATCAATGATGTTATATATAATACTGAGGTAGATACGTTTTACCGACGTCACGGGAGTTTGCTATAGGAAATTAAACAAATAAGGCAGTTGTGTGTTCAGAAAGTGCAATACTTATACTGGGCCGGGTGTAAAAATCAAGAAGGATGTGTCTTTTCATTTGTAAGTACTGTTTATTCTATTTAAAATGGAAAATCGTAAATTTAATTTTACTCAAAAATGACTGCCGCGCTGTTGCCGCTTTGTCACTTACACGAAAGAGACAAGTAGCGTGTTGCATTTATGAGTGATAGAGAAAACGAGATAATGGCGCGCGGAGTTGTCAGTTCGAACGACGCTAAAGGATGTTGGGGTGATATGGCCATATGGGGCCTGGCCTAATATATTATTCGAATATCACATATTATTTTTCACCACTGGTGTCCAATATTGTCCATAGTAGACAATGATATTCTAATAAACAGATATGTTATACACCTACAAAACCACCGAAAAAAGTGTTTCGCGCAGCAGCGGCACCACACCTTTTTATTCATTCTACATTTCACTACAAGTCAAAACGACACAAAAGGGTTAGCTCGATAAAACCAATAAGAAAAAAAGAGACAGATAGTGTTGTTCTATGTCTGGACTCTAGAGTTCACGCGTCGTTGTCGTACTCACGACAAAAATGCATTTCCCATTTCTTTCTTTTTTATCCTCCAAATATCAGAATATTAAGAAAATAAATGAAAAATATTAATAAATCGAAGTATATTGCGTAGTTACATGTCGTATGAGATCCCTTGTGTTTTATTTACTTTGGTATTATAATTGGTACACTTTCTGAACACGCACGATGGCATTTTTACAATTTTTATCTAAATTTGTAGCAGCGTATCGCTCGTCGCCATGCGTGTTGTAGACTAAAGGCTATACGGCCCACTTGGGCCGTTTTCGAGTCTTCACGATTGTGCGCTCACAACATAACTGTTTACTAGAATATCATTGTTATTAGATAAATATAACATTTGCCTTTCATCATTAACTTTTATTTTGTTTTAGATTTCATAAAGACGGATTAATTAAAGAAAAATGGGTACAAGTAGTTAGAACCCAAAGACGAGAAGATGAATGGATGCCAAATGCCAACAACACACTCAACTATTTGTTCTCAACTTTAGTGATAGTGAAGTGATAGTGAAACAAAAAAACATACCTAATATTATTATTTGTAAATAAACATTTTTATATTGAAAATTTACTGTTTATTTTCTTCATGCTGCCTGATAGGTACCCATTTTTCCCCATTTCACTCTATCTAGCTGCTGTCATAGACTGACATTTGCCGTCACCCAGCTAGCCGCTCATGTAAAATATCGCCATGTTTTTATTTCTTTATAATCAGTATGACGTCTCTATTGGTAAAATCTCATTGATGGTAATAGGCTATGAACTTAACATATCTAAACGGTCGAAATTTGGGTGTATTGTACACATCTGCGTACCCCTCATAGCATACAGGCGTGATGTTACGTCATGATGTTGTATAAACAATAAATATCCAAGCGATGGCAGCAATCACGACCGATTTACCGTCTAGTTTTGAAGAGTTCCTTTGTACGAATATATCTCCGAAGATCAGCATCAGATCTTCACCAAATTTAAGTGTGACTATCTCAGGAGTATATTCTTTAAAATAAAAAAAATATTTTGAAAATCGCTCCACAAATGGAGGAGAAATCGGTGAACATACATGAAATTATACCACACGACTGAAGCAAAAATGTTCATAAAATGAAAACTACTGGGCCAAACTATGTTAAATTTTTATGGGCCCAAATGGCAACTATTCCGCATCAAACTAAAAATAATCACGTAAATCGGATCATAAATCTCAGGGTAATCGGTGTACATACATAAAAAAAAAACCCGTCGAATTGAGAACCTCCTCCTTTTTGAAGTCGGTTAAAAATACACAGGCCCCTCCCCAGTCGTAGCACTGTTTGTGCCTCGCGCATGCCTTTGTGGTGCTACGTCGTAGCGGATCGCCTACGAGTGCTACGAAGCGTGACGGCACGTTACGTCAAGTGACGATGAGTTTAATGTTTTTCCTTCACACAAAAAGTGCTCAACGCGCCTAAAGAAGTTTTCACTTCAAAAAACAATTAGCCATATATCTATATCGGTTCGCTACCTCCTTGGTAACAAACTATTGTACTTTGTATGTCGACCTGATCATGTTACCAAGTATACAATTAGTATTCAAGTGTCGTTTTCCTCTCCCCCTCTCATATGTTCAGGAAAAAGTGTATTGAATGTACTCGTAGAATAATTGAATACTTAAGGATAGAAAGAATAGCTATACAGGCTGTGGAATAGCAATTCGAACGTGTCTACTTACCTAAATTTTCTAAAGAAACTATGTATTTGGAAGTCATAGTTGTGATTGTCTATAAACTCTCTTTATGGTATTGAAAGGAGCTAGACTTTTTCGTTAGAGGTCCTTCGCGAATCCATGAACCTAAAATAAGTAGTCCACCAAAACATTGAAGAATCTTCACTTAAAGTACTTACGGGATAATATCCGTGATTTTCTTTTATTTTGATTTTGATGAGCTCCCGATATTTCGACGCTGTTGCAAGCATCATGATCGCGGAAATACTCAAAACAAAAAAAAACACGGATATTATCCCGTAAGTATTTAAGTATAGTGAAACACCGTGAAAGTCTAAAACAGTGCATTGAAGATTCTTGGTTTGACCTGTACTACTAGTACAGCACAAACCAAGATTCTTGAAATGCCATAGGCTGTCCATTTCAACCTTTGTCCTAGAAAGTTCGATGAAACCTAGAAACATTCGGTATTCAAACACATCAGATAACTAAATTCAAAATCATCAAAAAAGGTGAGGATCATTGGCTCATTCCACACAGCAACTCCAAATTCAAAAACACCGGTGTTATTAAATTTCACCAAAAAGGTCGAGGTTCTCTCATAAAAGTCGCATATGTTTTCAATTCTACCTGGTCGTGCTAAACCCGTCCACGAAACCATTTAGATTACGTTTTCCTGAAAGGTTAATGCGATTAACCTGGATGGCCAATAGCCTTGATCACTAATAGATATTTCTTTTAGCATTCCTTTTTGGGTCATAAACGCTTCTTTTTAGTGTTTTTCTACCAATAACATTTGTAAATTGAAGACCTGGGACACTAATGGTGGATTTTCCGCATTTTCTACGTATATTGCTCGGATTTTGGGTGGGATCTAGAGTTGTAGACAGAATAATAGAAGTTTGGACAAAAATTAAGATAAAAAAACACCGGAATATTATCGTATGAAGAGAAATTGTAAAATAAAAAATATAGACTTATACTTACTGCACTTTCCATATAAATGTTATATCACGTTATTCCAAAAGAAAATTCTATGTCTACATGTTTTGATAAATATTTTATACTAATAACACTGCAACAATAACTTTTTCAATAAACCAAGACCGTTATTTTCGTTTCACTGAACCAAATAACTTCGTAGATAAAACGCTACATAAAAGAGATCGAGCTAAATTATATAAACAACAAAACAAGCCAAGCTAACTACGTCGGAATCATGTAAAAACCTGTAAACATGCCACTATGTATACACTTTCATTGCATCCTGTGCATCGCATTAAAATCTCAAAATCTTACCACAGACGGCAAACGTACTACATTATTTTTTTTAGTTGCCATCAAGGCAGCATTTATTTTTTAAATTGGCAATTTCTATCACTGTCACATAATAAAAAAAACACGCGCGTAATTTTTGACGTTTAATTTTTAATTTTATTTTTTTGTTGACACTAGGGTTGGCACTTATTTGTTTTTGGCTGTAATTGTTTTGTTTGTTGGAGTTTTAATGTTGTTCGCGTTGTTTTCGTGTTGTTTTTGTGGGAGCGTGCGCGGTCGAGACGGAACAACCGCCCGTGTCGTCGCCGACGTTAGACTGAGTTGCGACCACCTATAAACTGTACAGACGAGCGCTGAAGTGATTTGTCTTTTGATGTTTTAATTAGGAACTGAGGTTTGTCAAGATTCGCATGTAGGTTTTTGAACTTTTTGGCTTTGTGTTCAATGGGTTTCATTACCATTACAAGGTTTCTTTGGAGTACTTTTAAGATGAAAGTTAAAAAACATCAAGTATAACAATTTTATTTTACATAATGTTTTCTATAGAGAAAAACAAATATTATCAAAATAACATCACTTCAAAGTTTTGTGTGAAAGCGACGAAGTTGTGGTGCAGAAACAGCGAATAGAAACACAAAAGAAAACGATAGTAACTTTTATTTGTTACAATCGTTACCTTTTCTACGTCAATAGTTTTACGTAAATACGACCTTTTCGCTCCCATTGTATTGAGGTCTATGGCGTATATTAATATGTAATGCTTTAATATTGAATGTGGGTAATACTCCTTTTATCCAATAAGCGAAGTTTTAGGCTACCTGTGGTCGGGTTCATTCTTTGTCTACGGATAAAAGCAGTCTCCACGGAATGTAATCGACGATAAATATTGAGATGTCGCCTCCCTAATTTTATTCCGAATTGTCCCGAGAAGTTCCGAAATTACTCGAAGTCCCGACTATCCTTGGCGTTATGACTATTATCATAGATATGTAGGAGGTTATATCGAAGGTCATAGTGACACTCAATAAGGTACTTAACAGAGAGGAACTGAATGTGGTGTATTTTAGTTATGAAATCTAATTTTTACCACCAATTTGAAATCTTTAGTAGTACATAATAGTAAGTTATAATTAGCCTATAATGTTCCCGATTGTAGAGATACAGGCCGTCTCTCTATAAGAGGGGAATCCACCACACGGGCCCAATGTGGATTAGTAGATGTCGCATGTCTCCGAATTTTTGGTTCTAGAACATAGCCGATTTCCTTGCGATGTTTTCCTTCTCAAAAACAATGGTGATGATAAATTTAATAACACTAAGTAAATTGCCTACTTGGGTTTGAACCCACAACCTACAATACGTAAATCGGGCAAGTAAGGGTATATTTACATGACACTTTCTTCAAAGCACTTTTTCGTCAACCCTAAAAAAAGACATAAAAGAAAAAAACTGAAGTGCCAGCAATCAATAGGCCACCGGTTTATTTCCCGTGAGCACCATAAAAGGCGATGGAATGGCCGGGAGACCCTCTTGTGTTGTATCAACAACCTTAGATTATTACGTGGTGACTATGTCAGCATAATCGCGTTATTGGAAGGGTTAAATTTAACAGGAGACATTTGGGGTTATTTTTTGATAATTTTATTTATTTAAACTTCATGTACAAGAGTGGTAAATAGGCGGACTTAATGCCACAAGGCATTCTCTACCAGTAAACTTTTGGGTTAAATAGGACAGCATTGTGATAGAGTAAAAAAAAGAAGTTGTTTAAATGTTGTTGTTAGATAGATAGATAGATTTATTTATTTGCCTGAAATCATCATCATCTGCCTAGCCTTTTCCCAACTATGTTGGGGTCGGCTTTCAGTTTTACCGGATGCAGCTGAATACCAGCATTTCACATGGAGCGACTGCCTATCTGACCTCCACAACCCAGTTAGTACCGAGTAATACGATACCCCTTGGTAAGACTGGTTGTCAGACTTTTTGGGCCTCTGACTACCTAACGACTGCTGTTGATTTGCCTGAAATATGACCTAATATATTGTTATGTTATTTTATGTTGTTGTTTTGTTTAATTTAAATTTTATAGATGTCTTCATCCTACTTCTTGCTAATTATAAATGCAAAAGTTTGTGACGATTGATAGACCAATATTTGTTACTCATTCACACAAAAACTAACAACCAGATTTGGATGAAATTTGGCACACAGATAGTTTATAACTTAGATTAACACATAGGATATTTTTAATCCCGGTAGTACGATCCCGTGGAATACCACGCGGGCGAAGCCGCGGGCATTAGCTATTAATAAAAAATAGCCAGGTTTCGAATCAAGAACAAAATCGTTACATAACCATATCAAATTCTACAAGGTATCTTTCCGATAAACAATTTATAAATCCCGATTGCCTTTTGATTATATCTTAATATTGTTGACACAATTCCAATCGTAAATAAATAATACTTCTATCTAGATTCCTCTCGGGCGCCGACCGTAATTCTCGAAACGCCTACGGGCTAACGTTTCTACCTCAGGTTTATTTGTTTGTTTATTATTAAATAACTTAGTTTCTTAGCAATCAGTGATATTTTGTTTGGGCACGTGTCTTGATTTCTAGATTTTTTTCTACTGTTCATTTATTTATTTATTAAAACTTTATGCACATAATGTACAATGAAGGTCTTAATGCTTTGGGCATTTTTTACCAGTCTACCTTAGGATGATGCAGAGATAAAACAGTAGGTGCAATATTACAGAAAATTCTGAAGAATAAAATATAACAATAAATACATATATACAACAAATTATACAAAGTGAGGAAAGATAAAACATAAATGAAGAAAATCAACAAATTAATGGTAGAACAAGTCTGCCAACTTCTTATGCAAGTGTTCGCGAGCTTTTACTTTAAATGTGAGTCGACTGGTTCATCAGGAAAAGGCTAGGCGGATGCCTAGCCTTTTCCCAACTATGTTGGGGTCGGCTTCCAGTCTAACCGGATGCAGCTGAATACCTGTATTTTACATGGAGCGACTGCCTATCTGACCTCCACAACCCATTTAGTACTGGGTAATACGATACCTCTTGGTAAGACTGGTTGTCAGACTTTTTGGGTCACTGAGTACCTGTAACGACTGTCAAAGATCTACAAACCGACTGTAAGCCGACTGGTTGCCATCCTGATATTCAGAGGGAGCGCATTCCAAAGGAAAACTGGCTGGACAGGAAAAGGAGAGCGGTGAGTAAGACATCGTAGAAGACGATTATTGAAACGAGAAGATTACTGTTCATAAAAGCAAGAAGTTTTGAGGTCGATTTTCAGGTCTGGCAAAGTGTTATTCGGTTATTTCATTAGGAATTTTACAGTAGCAGCCACTGAGTCTGGATTTCTGACCGGGTGATGGCCATAGGCTCGCCTCTTACATGAGACTTATATACTATTGGTGAAATGTGGGTGGTAGGTACTACGAGTATAGGCTAGTTTCCACCATCAATAAACTGCCAATCTACATATTTAGTCCGTCAGTTAGAGTATTGGAAAATAATGGACACGTATTTTTTGTTTTTGTAAATCAATGAATATTGACAAAGATAAAACGCATCAAAACTCGAGAGTGGGGGCTCGTGACGTCAGAACGTACTAAAAATTATACCACGGCGTGACGAATTGAGAATTTTAAAAGCGTCGTATCTTCGTCAGTTTTGGTTTACGTAACAAAAAAAAAATACGTGTCAAATATTTTTTGATAATCTAACTGACGGACTAATTAGATTTTTTCAGGACACAAGCCTATTAAGTACACCTCTGCTTAACCCTTCAGCGATGATCAGCGTGATGCTTTGTTATGTTTATTGTCCATCACATAAAGAGGAGACTTGTGTCTGAGACGAGGGTATGCTATAGGCTAATATTATTCTGTGCTTAGTGATAGCTAGGCGAATTAACGTGCACGCACACGATGACGTAAAGCAAAAGAAGTGAATAGGTATGTATGTATCGATGGCTGTCTGTTTTGGAACTTAAAAACGGATGAGCAAATTTTTTTACTCTATCTATACTTCTATACTAATCTTATAAAGAGGTGACGTTTGTTTGTAAGTTTGTATGTAGGAAGTAATCTCCGGAAGTAATGAACCGATTTCAAAAATTCTTTCACTATTCGAAAGCTACATTTACCTTGAGTGACATAAGCTATATTTTATCCTCGTACTCTCACGAGAACGGGAACTACGCGGGTGAAACCGCATGACGTCCGCTAGTGGTTTATAAAAAAATTGTACAAAGAAGAGCTATCATTGAGCTGTCAATTCAATATCTATCTATACCTATAAAACATAGATGAAGAAAAGTTGCATGAAGCTTCATATCAAGAAGAATTGAATTTTGTAAGTTTGGATGTAGGGGGCTACACTATTTCCGAGTGTTGGCTATCCTAATCTATCTATCCTAATATCTTAATAATGCATAGTGTTGTGCTTCATATAATGGTGTTTATATGTTTTGATTGAGATGGACTAATTGTATTTGGATTTTTGAAAATAAAGATTATTTATTATTATCCGCGAAGTTCATAATTATTTTCTTATTTGCAATTTGCAGGTCAGTGTCAGATTTTATGGTTGTATTCGACTGAAAGGCGAGCGAAGCCGCGGACGAAAGCTAGTGCTTTGTAAACCAGCGGCGGCTTATAAATGGAAATATAGTGAAATTATCTACACTAATATTACAAAAAGGAAATATTTGTATTTTTGTGTGTGTGTATGTTTGTAATAAATAAACTCAAAAACTCCTGCGCCGATTTCAAAAAATCTTTCACCATTAGAAAGCTACATTCACCTTGAGTAACATAGGCTATATTTTATCCCCGTACTCCTACGGGAACGGGAACTACGCGGGTGAAACCGCGTGACGTCCGCTAGTTAAGAATATATCTCAAAATAATTACTGGAATTTATGTCCTTTGGTTTCGTCCCCAGATTTAAGTTTCGATATGGTAGAAAATTAGGCACAATGCCTACCCATGTCAGTAAGATAAATTCTCGATTTATAACCTGTAATTGGAATTTCCAGTCATGTAATAGTTAGGTCGTTATTTGCAACAAAGAGATTTTATCGTTTTCTATGTCATGTGTAGTAGAAGATTTATGAATACCTTTGCCTCTTGAGGTCTCACTCAAAGAAAAATAAGAAGAATTGATGGTTGAAATAATAATGTCAATTGATTCACCCAGTAGGTACCTACCTACTTGGTATTTTGCCATAACGGTATAGAGGTCAATCACCGCTCGAATAAAAACATTATTTTGTTGTCAAATCTGGAGTCACAACTTATTCAAAGTTTTTATCAATGCGGAGTTAATGTGCTTTGTCACCGAGGGCCTTATAATATCTACCACAAATTGTGTTTTATAATATAACTTTTTTCAGGCAAATAGGCTGTAGATAGAGATTGACCGATTGACATGTTACTAAAATAAATGAAAAAAAGACAACATTTATTATAGTGATGATGACTGACTAAAAAAATATGATTCTGTTTAGTCCGTCAATTAGCTTATCCAAAAATATTAAATATGTGTTTTTTGTTTAATAAAATTAATAAAAATTGACGAAGATAAAACGTGTCGAAGATCATGAGTTGAGGGGGCTTGTGACGTCACTTTTGAGCCAAAATGTATTCAAATATGACGTCACACGAGTTTTTGACGCACTGTTTTGTCTTCATTTTTGTTTTGTTTACGTGAAAAAATAAAAAAATATGTGTCCATTATTTTTTGGAAATCTATCTGACGGACTAATTAGATTTTTTCTGTCACCTACCTTATCCTGCCTAACCTAGTCATAATTTATATTTCTCACTTTGTTTCAAGTTTGCGAACTTTTTTCTGATCCTCAACTAATTGCCACTAGCTGATATGGTACGATTTCTTTGTAAAGTGGTTATTACCCAACTACATTCGATAATACCAGAATGTAAGTGACTGTTAAAGCCTATTGCTATCTTATAATGCATAATATGCAACTAATCTAAATCATACTCCATCTTCGAATTGGCTTGGGACATAGGTATAAAATTTCACGAGAAAAAAAAAAAACTTTAAAACGTCTAGTTAACGACTCAACTGTCTTCGTACAACCCTTGTTACCTACCTCAAAAAAACAATACACCATCATTAAAAATTTCCCAATTTTTCAACTGTAACACTTTTCCGTTCACCTGTACTGCAAATTGACAATGAAAGATAGAGGGTACACTCGTTAACAAAATTAATTGGCCTGATCAAATTGCTGATTGACTTCGTATGTCGGCAACCAAAGGTGACGTATCAGAGTATATTTATTGACATGGTAAATTGATTTTTTTGGAAAATGTAATTTAGTGCGTATCGGGTTCTGATGGTATTTTAATTGGTGGTAAAGTCGTTTAGGAAAATTGCAATTATAACAATGCTTTAGGATTTTTTTTGGCACTTGATTATCATTGAAAGAGTACAGTTACTATTAAACATTTGAGAAATAGTTTCATGAAATGATTTGAAAAAAAAGGCAAGGTGGCGTCATTACTTCCGATTTTGGCCAGGCACCAAATGATCCCAGTACAAACTATAAGAAAGAAACAAAACAAACAACAAAAATGGCTACACCAAATTTTCCGAAGCATTTGTATACGTCAGGGCTATCCAATTAAACCAGACCACTTAACGCTCGCCAGTTTTTCAATGGCTTGGTTTGCAAAGCTCCGTTACAAAAAGAAAGCTCACATAAAATCCTGAAAAATCTCAAGAGCCTACTCGATTTTCGGTTTTATTAAAGACGACACTTTCTCTCGTCCCTTGTGTTGTAAGCCCCCAATATCGGCGCCACTTTCCTTTCGCGTACTATATATTTATACTTAACATATACTTATACATGTATTGAGGAGCTCGTGGCTAACAACAGCCGCTCGGGTCGATCGTTAGGTTAAGCCGTGCTTGCCTAGGTTGGTCTGTGGATGGGTGACCACCCATTACATACCAAGCTTCCTCCGTGCCTCGGCAAGCGCGTTAAGCCGTTGGTCCCGGCTGTCATTTGTAGATCTTTGACAGTCGTTAGGTAGTCAGAGGCCCAAAAAGTCTGACAACCAGTCTTACCAAGGGGTATCGTATTACCCGGTACTAACTGGGTTGTGGAGGTCAGATAGGCAGTCGCTCCATGTAAAATACTGGTATTCAGCTGCATCCGGTAAAACTGGAAGCCGACCCCAACATAGTTGGGAAAAGACACGCAGATGATCTTTATTAATTTAAACCCATTTGATATTTTGATTTAAGAGCTGCAAAGTCTCATTGAAATTCGTCCAATAGACCTTGCGTGAAAGAGAAACAAACATAATACTCGTACAAGTATAATATATTCATTCATCCATCTTCCCTCAAAAACTTCCGCGTACTTTACACATGTATTAGATATACATATATTTATCATTCCTATTTTTTTTATCAGGAGAATGGAGAATAAATATCTTTAAACCTAAACCTATTATACATACATTACCAATGCAGCGTCACCCCTTATCTTATCAGGTAAGCCATAAACTGCGTTTGAGGAACAGGATCTGCTCGTAAATTCTGTGTCATGGAATTTGTCATGGTTTTGCACCTTTACGTGTATTTATTGGCAAAATATAAAAATATACTTGGTTCGTCGCGTCGATGTGTCCTTGCCTTTTCCTTACTATGTTTGGGTGGTCGGAATGTATCTAAAAAATTAGTCATAGTTAGAGGGTATATTTCAAATCTATGCTAATTCAGTCCGTTAACTTTATATTCAAAATATTCTTCAATAAAGATAAATCCTTGAATCTTATTGTAAATTCTCAAGGGTGCCACAGACATAAGTTGAGTCACGCTGATATGGCCAAATCTAATCTCTATATGTGTATAGAATGCATCCTCAAAAGGAATGTCTACTAGACCTTCATTGTCTCAATTAATATGTAAATTATAAGGAAAATTATCGGATCAAGTACGATATATCAATATTTTTCTGATTATTACGATACCTCGGTAAAGCTCTAATTGGAAATACTTCAAAATCAGTGATGTGACGTCCTTCAGCTCCTGGTATCATTAACTGCAATGGAAATGTCGTCAGCATCGGTCCCATTTTGTACCTACTAGGAATTTAGGAGCACTGGGTATTATGTTTTATATTTTCAGCTGAAAATTCCAACATTCTGAATATTCTCTAGAGCGGAATTTGGTACAGGTAAAAGCAGACCAAATTAAGTGTTATTCAGAACACAATTTGTTTTGAAACTGTGTCTTGTCGTTTATACTAATAATCAAGTTGTAATACTTACTTGTTTTCAACCAGTTTTGTAAAATACTTGTTAAAATATTTTGGTGTAGAAATAGCTATCATGCATTTAGTGCTATCGTTATTTCAGATTTACATTATTACTTTTTCCCCCATTTTGGCGTTTTCTAATATATCTTAATTTAGTTTTAAGTATGAACGATAATCGATGACAGAAGACTTTTTTAATAACCAACCCGTTTATTAAAATATTGCACACTATTGCTTAAATGTTGTCGTATTAAAGACACGTTGCCTTTTTTATTTAAAAATAAACGATTTAAAAATAAAAAAACCTTTTTTTTTAAATAAAACCGACAAAATAGTGAAAATAACTTTAGCTTCAGAAGTTGGTGACCTTTGTTTGATTGATTTAGTTTTTTAGTCACCGACTTCTGAAGCTAAACTTATTAGTCGGTTTTATTTAATGCAAAAATGTTTTTTTATTTTTCCATTTTTAGTTGTTCACAAACAAATCGCACCCCCCACCGAATAATATGGTAATGTGCTATTACGATAGTTTACGTTTTATTGCATATTCGATATTTATAGCATTGATTACACCTTGTAATTTTTTTTCGTAATTTTTCTATGCATATTTGCAAAAGTACAATAATTCCCATGGTCCAATAATGGACTTAACAATATTATTCCCGAAAAATCTTAACACACTTTTTGCACGAATAGTATCATAACAAGTTGTTACAGATTATGCAATCTTTAACTTTTTCGGTAAGCGACGATTACCATTTTATTCGCGTAAGAAACGCATATCTTGTTCCGCGTAAAGTGTAATACAATTATATTCGTGTATTATTTTAATTCACAGGATTTGGTAATGTTGTTTTACAAAACATGACAGAGACCTATGAATATCGTAATGTCGTTCACTGTATCATAATAGTTAATATTCTTAAAGCAAGCGGCTTGTGCAATAAAATATTACGATGGTGTCGGTACGTAATGAACGAATACAGTATTTATTAATTTATTAACCATTGTGATTGATGAGTAAATTTGTTTTCTATTTTTGTAGGGCATCTCGCAGTTCAACCTAGGAGGTTGTCGTCTGGCCTCCAGCCAGGGCAAAAGACTTACAAACTAAGCGACTACACTTAGGGCGTCGCTGGGGGAGGAAAGCAATCGGACAGGCTGGATCTAAATGGTATCATTATTTAGGGGTTGATTTTGAACTACACGCTCAGGCACGTGGGCTGGCTCGAGCAAAGCTCGGGGAGGGCAGGGATCGGGACGTTGCGACGGTCCTAGATGACCAGGACAGAATGACGGCTGTTTGCGTCTGTGCTTCTTGAGCGTGCTAGTTTCCCTACTGCTGGCCTGGTGATAGCGTCATCGGGGGTGCTCGTATCGGGCGGCCGATGCGCTTAGAGGATTACGTTATCTTATGGCAGAACCGAAGAAGAGCTTAGAAAAGCGTTTCATAAAGTGAAGGATAGTGGGCATTCTAAGCCTATGTGTAGACCATTAGGTCATTGCGGACATAATAAGGGGCTCCCGTGACTTTGCATGAGAACCGGTTCTGAAGTCCCTGAATCCTATAGATATATCTAGCCTTGGTATACAGTACAAACACAACACCAGCGTATGTCATGATGGGACGGATGACCGCGGTATAGAGGCGAAACTTGCACCTGAGAGACAACTTACTAACAGGAAATGGAGCCTACCCATAGCAAAGGCGACACAGACACGAGCTGCACTGATATGCGGCCCGAAGGACATAATATGGTCGTCGAGTACAACTCTTAGATATCTGGCTTGCTTCTCCCAAGTGATAGGCTTACCGCACAGAGTGATTGGGCTGAGGGAGGTGGAATTAAAACGTGGTTTAAAATAAAGAACCGCTTGAGTCTTATCGGGGTTAACCTTACTTCTCCACTTCCGAATCCAAGCATCTAAGACGTCGGCTGAGGTTTGTAGGTTTTTGGCCATAGCGTTCTTATAACGACCAGTGTAATAGATGGCCGTGTCGTCCGCGAACAGGTCTAACTGAGCCCTTTTTGATTCGACAGCACGGAACAAAGTAACAGCTTGAATATAAGCGGGGAGATGGCGGGTCGAATAGGGTGACCCCTCACCCCATTCGAGGTGAGGAGAGAGCTTCCCCGCTATCGCAATAGCGGAAGGTGCGATCCGACTGAGAGTCTCGTAGGATGAGCACGAGACGGTCTGGCACTCCTAGTTGATACAGCTTGTATAATAAGCCGTTGTGGCAGACTTTGTCGAAGGTTTTTGCTATGTCGAAGAAAAACCCGCCCGTCATCGCTCCAGCGCTCAAATACTTGACGATGCTGTGGACCTATTGGATGCACGAGTGTTCGGTCCTGAAGCAGAATTGCTCGTTGGGAATGAGACTCTTAGCGTCGGCATAGTCTATAAGTCGCTTTATAAATAAAGGCAAAAAACCACAGCTGCGCATGGAGAGGCAACGCACGTGTTAAGCTTCGCTTTGCAAGAAAATGTATGTGAATATGTCCACTGTAAGCCACGGACACGCTCTACATGACTAGACGTCATTAGTACATGCGTAGTTTGTTCAAATAAGGCGCTCAAATAGCTCTACGCTGTCAATGGCGCTGTGCATGCGGTACACACTATACACGAATATTTACCCACGGCCATACCGCAGTGGGCCACGCACGCTACAGTTGTACATAGTCGTGGGCGTATAGTATATACTGCAGTAAAGTTGATACGTAGACCCACGTTATCAAACATATGAATCCACGCAGCTAAAATACACCGCGTGCCCGTGCACAGCGTGTACCGCGGCGGGTTTGCGCCTATCTCTTTAATTCCGAACGCATACAGAAGACTGATAGGCCGGTATCTACATGCTTCCGCCTTAGGTTTACCGAGTTTGCGGATGGGTACTCTGGTAACAGTGGCCTCTTTCCGTACCTGGGGGAAGAATTATTTCTCAAGGCGCCATTGACGATGGCTGCTATTGACACTATTAACTTGGCGGGGAGGAGTTTGGGCACCTTATTGGTGATTCCATCAGAACCGGGTGCTTTCCGCGGCTAAAGCCTTTTTATGATGTCATGTACTTCGTCGGGTGTGACTGGAGGCACAGGGTCATTAGGGTCTTTTACGGGAGTGACAGAGAGAGAGATCTACGTTTGACATCGGCATTCACTATGGCGAGGTGACGTTTGTGTACTGGTTGAGAGCTGGGAGAGCACTGAGACTCCAGGCTGTCGAATGCGGCCCTCAGGGCGGATAAGAAGAAACATCGAAGCCTCGACGGTGGCATGCATCTTTCTTTGCATTTGCGAGAAAGCTTGGTGGGTGGGCTCGAGTTGGTTGAGCGCCTTATCCCATCGAGTGTAAGGATGTCGCTTATGCGCTTCCTTACAACACGCTCGCATACGCAAGTTGTCGTAGGCACGTATGGCTGCGTTCTTCTCAATTATCAGTTCACGTACGTCAGCGGGTAGTCTCCATAACTTCATAACTTTTTACAAATTTGCAATTATGTACCTATATAATACTCGTATGAATCGTCAATCGATTTGTTTGCAAGCTGCTTAGCGACAATTAGTACTATCTTGTCTAAAAGCTGCATTGTTTCTGATGAATTTGAATTGAAGTTGCGCCTGCTTTCCTGCCTGTGCAGGTACGTAATTTGTGGAGGCTTCTCATTTATTGCTTCATTATAAATTTTTGTATTGTTTGCTAGGCACCCAACCACAATAAAATATAAATTATCCAGCATTATTATCAACTTTCTCTAATATGTATTGTTAAGCTACTGGCAAATCAAACAATAAGTTTTTACTGTTTTATTTAATAAAACATGATATTTGCAACATTATATTACTGTTAATCTTTTGACACTAAATATCGACGAATATTATTGTCATGTTATATTACTGTATACACTATCGCTTGGATAATATCGTAATATCATATTGCCGGCAGGCTTTTCGGTACCGAATTTCAACGAATAATACCGTAATGCATTATTACTGTCAACGATATCGTTGAGGTTACACGCGAATAATATCGTAATGATGTGTTGCCTACAATTGTTTTGTCCTACAATATCAGTAACATTATTTTCGTCAATAACTTTCTTTTGTTATACTATTGCAAAAAAAATGCATACAGTAAAACAGACTGCAAAAAATTAGCTTTGTTTTGATGTATAAATGGTTATCGTAGGATTCACCCATGCAGAGATATATGCATAAAACAGTTTTTTATTTTTCCTGTAAAATTTAGAATTGTCGATTACCGGTTTATTCGGTGGGGGGTGCGAAATATTTGCCTTGAATTTATTTTACATTGTCAAAAAAACATGTCATGGTAATAGGCTTAACTCCAATAAATGGAACTTAACATACCTTACTGTCGAAATCTGGGTGTAATGTACACATCTGCGTACCCCCTCAGAGCATATAGGCGTGATGTTACATCATGATGTTGTTTAAACAATAAACATCCAAGAAATTGCAGCAATCACGGCAAATTTGCCGTCTATTTTTGAAGAGTTCCATTGTATATCTCCGAAGATCAGCATCAGATCTCCACCAAATTAAATGAAAATGTGACCAACTGAGGAGTATACGTCTTTGAAATAAAAAAATAATCATCAAAATCGGTTCAAAAACGACGAAGTTATCCGCGAACAATCATAATATATATATATATATACAGTCGAATTGAGAAACCTCCTTTTTTTGAAGTCGGTTAAAAAAGTAATGAAATAAAACGTACACATAAATGCTCGGCAACTTACTTGCTGAAGATCCATAAATTCAAGTAAGCTTGTACAAAGACACGACTAATGCGTCATCATCAATCATGGTTGATCTTGGTATAGGCTGTAGTTTTATGTGCCTAATGCAAATAATAATATCAGTATTTAAGGCACAATGAATAATGTGGTGAACATACTTGACTTGAAAAGTTTCATCAACGTAAGTAGTCTATGGTAGGTAAACCTTTACATTCACTGACAGACAATCTACAACATGAACTACTGTGTCCAGAAGCTTGAAAATTTGCAATAAGTTCCTTAAGGAAATTAAAGACAGGAAATGAAAAAAAATAACCTATTTTTTTTTTCATTCATTCGTTCATTCCCTGTTTAACGACTTTAGAGTATAAACTATATTTATAGGAATGAAAGCTTGTATAGAAGCTTGACATTTTTGCCGATGGAGAATTTCACACAGCTTATTTATGATCGAATATAGTCATCTACAATACGGTTTTTAAACTAAATAAAATATTTCCAGATTAAACCGGTCAATTTTTGCACAATTCCGCACACTCCATATAAAAACTCATTGGTTTGGACCTGATATGCTCTTGACTCCACTCCCTGTAATTGAGTTTTCATTTGATCGCCCAGCTGTGCGGCTATTCTAAATTCAATATTATTATTCAAATATGGAATGGGATGTGTTAGAAATAAGCTTGGAGCGGAGTAACTGGTGCAATTTAGATATTACACAATTTTAGTATGCATTAATATGGATACGCTTGTAGAATCCCAGAAAAACTAAATATTTTTGGCTAATTGATATGTAAAAATAGCTTAGCTGAAATTATGAATTAAAGAAGACAATGAGTAGGCTGAGCCAGTCTAAACATGAACCGAACGGGATTTGCTTATCAGCACGAACCGAATGAAAACCAGCTATTTCTAGTAATTGCTTCGGGTCGGTTTTGTTGTTTAACAGATACTGCCGATTCAAAATTCAAATGCGTAGCACTTAAGCTAGTGATACTTTGATCAGACGCGGACGGCGCCACAACAAAATAAAACACAAACAAAAAAATACTAGACGACTGACAGACTACACAAATGTCTAAACATCTCACTGACCTCACTTCTTATTTACTAGAAACTCTATTGTATAGAAGTTTTCTACCACAAAATTAATTACTTCTTAAAATGCTACGGTGCTACGCTCTGCTACGCCGTAGCCACAAGCGTAGCATTGTGCTACGAGAAGAGTTAAAAAGTTGCGTGTTGTTAAAAATAATATCACGCTTGTAATTTCCAAAGAGTTAGGCGGAGTACTAAAACCCGCATATCATCAGTTACGTTTTAGGCTCATGTAATAAGGGGTTAAGCCTAGTACCAAAAATAGCTGCTACTGAAACATTGCTAATCAAAATCTTATAATAATTTGACCGACTTAAGAATCAAACCTAGGACTTCATGCTTATCGGTAGCTTTTCGAACCACTATATACCAACAAAGAGGTAAGGCACGAAACGAACACGAAAAAATAAAATGATTGTGTTACTGTTCAGGAAAAACATTTCCTTCCAAGTGTTTTCGTAGAATATTTTGTTTCAATAATCACATTACGTTTTCACTGGCTGTGTTCCGCTTCAGGCATTTTTTGCATATATCTGGAGAAGCAATTTCCGTTTTCTTTTATTTGTTTTAAATTGAATTAGTTCTGGTTTGAGTTACCTTATTATGTTATGCTTTTATCATAATTATTTTAAGCGAACCATTTATTGGTCGTAATCGTTCTAAGCTCTCTTTAAGAGCCTGCGCATAATACAATACCTGGGTATCTTTTTGGACAAGCAGCTGAACTGGGCAAAACACACCGAATACACCATCACAAAAGCCAGTATAGCCTTATGGCAATGTAAGAGACTCCTCGGGAGAAATTGGGGCATAAGCCCCAAAATCACCTACTGGCTATACACCACAGTTATCCGACCAATCATCACATACGGATCTTTAGTTTGGTGGCCCAGGACCAACCTAAGCACGAACCAAAAGGATCTCGAGAAACTACAAAGGTTTGCCTGCGTAGCAATCACCGGCAGCATGAGAACTTCCCCCACTGCTGCCTTACAGGCGATGCTGGGGCTACCACCTCTACATCTCGTCGTAAGAGAGGAGGCGGCCATAGCGATTTTCAGACTCGAAGTATCTGGCACCCTAAGTAACGATTCCAGAATTAAACACACACGCATCAGAGCAGATGCTATCAAACAACAGCCCATGATGGCATCACCCAGCGACAGAATCCTGAAGACCCACTGCTTCCAAAAACACTACAACATAGAGCTCACAGCGGAGTTGTATGACTACTCAGGTACGAACGAGCTAAGAATCTACACTGATGGATCAAAAACAGACGACGGGACAGGTTTCGGGGTGTTCTCCGACGACCTAAACATTAAAATAGCCAAACCCCTTGGAATACTCAACTCTGTTTACCAGGCAGAGTGTGTGGGTATCATCCAAGCGGCACACGCTATAGAGGCCAGGGAGGTTACGGATACCCATATTCGAATAATATCCGACAGTGCCTCAGTCCTTCAATCCTTAAAGAGTAATCAGATAACGTCGAGACTGATACTAGAATGCCACAATGCCCTAGAACGAATCACGGTACTAAACCATAACACGGTAACACTACAATGGATCAAAGGTCACAGTGGATCACTTGGGAACGATGCGGCTGATGAGCTTGCCAGAAGAGGATCCAGCACAAAACCCTGCGGACCCGAGCCCATTGTGCCTATTCCCTTCAAGCAACTAAGAAGCTGGTTAAGGGAACACACTCGAATACAAGCGGAGAAATGGTGGACCTCGGCACCAGGGTGTAGGCAATCCAAGGAAGCCATGCCATCCCTTGACACAAAGCTGACCAGGCGCCTTCTGCGCCTGGACAGAGATAGCCTACGACTGGTGGCGGGGACCATCACTGGACACTGTTCACTAAATAAACACTTCCACACCCTAGGAATCACTGACAGTCCCCTATGCAGAGCGTGCATGGAGGCGGAGGAAACGGTGGCGCATGTGCTCCTTGAGTGCACTGGCGTTACCAAGATTCGCGAGGAGACCTTGGGTACACCAAGATCCCTTGCGGACGCCCTGAGAAGACCGGGAAGTTTGATCTGCTTCTGGAGGGAGGTGGGCTGGTTGGAGTAAACGGCCACCACGGCTCACGCACAATGGTCCACTTTAAGGACTAAGTGCGGAAACCAAAACCCCATGATAGATAGATAGATAGATAGAGCCTGCGCAGATGACAGACTTTTTGTGCGGATGAGTCTGTGGCACACAAAATGTCTGCATGACATACAAAAAGTCCGTCGCGGATTTTACGCAGATTACGCACACGACGCACATCTTCGATCATTCTATTCGAGAGCACATTGCATACTAAAAGTGTGCGCCGTCTGCGTTAGCACGTGTTGAAACGAACGTTCTATTTTATTCGCGCACTTTTGTGCGGCGCGGCGCGGCTTGATCTACCAGAATGACACAGAACTTTTGGCCACCGAACTTTTTGCGCGTCGTATGCGTTACTGCATATAATTGCTTAGTTTCTATTTTCACAGACTAAAAAGTTCGTCACGGATAGTCTGTCGTCTGCGTAGGCCCTAATTCAACAAACCAAATATACGTAGATATTGAAACACAAGAGCCGTATATAAACGTAGTTCCCTGTTTCTTTTCTGGATTATGCCAGTAGAGCCATATTTTTTGTTTCCAAAAAAGCTATGGCCTTTATTGTGGCATGTCCCTATGTTTGTTTTTTTTTTTTTAATAAATTAATTATTAAAATCGATGTGAACTTTCAATAACCTACAAAATTGGCCAGATTTTCCGCTGTGTTCAAACATCCAGAAAACAAATTTGACTAGATTATATTAAAAAAAGGAAAACATAAGCACATCTAAAATTTTTTTTAATCAAAAATTAAAAAAAGTGGTTAAATTGGACCAGTTTTGGAGACGTTGGTTTTGTGTACTTTTAATTGATAAGCAAGCTGCAGTTGTCTCTTTCGCGCTCTGCGCGCAGTTGTTCGGGTATTGCGCCAAATTATGTTGCAGTTGGCTTCCAGACTAACCAGTACCATCGTTGACATGGAGCGACTGCCTAGCTTACCTCCACAACCCAGGAACCGGATATTACGATAACACTAAACAGGATTAATAGAATTAATGTACCATAAATATGGCCCTATAACCAATATTATTGCACATTTACCACATTTATTAGATTTCCACCGTACTTCGAACAGGCAAAGTTCTCGATAGCTCCGGAATAGTTTGGCTACCAACACTCAATCGGCAACTTTGCCTCTGTAACGAATTAGTTTGCCAAAGAATAATTAATTAATAATAAGGTTTGCTTTCAATTTTGAGCTTAGCTATGAATAGATTACTTTGATTATGGTTACTAATCGTATTTCAGTGGTGACTGAGTAGTGGCAGAGGTTAGGCCAAAGAAACCAGGGCCGTCCCAAAGCTCGTTAGGTCGACGATATCGTCAAAGTCGCGGGAAACACCTGGATAAGGGACGTACAGAACCGGGAAGTGTGGCAGAAAAAAGGGGAACCTATAGGAAATAGTCGTGAAAAAAAACTGCAGCGGTTTTAATTTAAATACACGTTATCTTGTTTATTATTCAAATTTAAAAGACTCACAAGGAAGGTATATCTGCCTCCTAGCACAGTGTAGATAGAAGTGAGAGTGACTAAAGGCAATCAACGGTTTTTATAACATTCGTTTAGTGACAGTACTGAGAGTGTTGCCAGTATAAAGAAGATTAAATATTAATTTTTGCTTTACTAAAATCGACTAAATACCAACAAGGCCTATACCCACCAGGGGGTTATTCTGTGCTGATATGGTGGTGATGATGATATGAATAGTAGTAGCTCCTTGTGAAAAGCCATGCTAGAGGAAGGTCAGATAAAATTCCTCGCAGGTCAGTGCAATTGCAAGCTTCATTTTGAGACATTTAAATGTTGACTCCAAGAAGATTATAAAGGGACTACATATTGTTGGTTTAAGCTATTGTGTGTCATGTACAGTCGTGGTCATTTCCACAATCAGGCAGAGGCGCCCAGCCACGTCTCCTTAAAGTTTAGGCCTATTAGGAAAGCGTCAACTTTGGCGCTCAAAATAACAATAACTCTCGTTTGGCGTGCGTCGTCAGTGCGCTCGGCCGATCGGTATTGTCTTTCATTCATTATTTCTATACAAAGACAACAGGGCGGGGCTAGAGAGCGTTTCTATGTTGTAAGTGCAAGCAAAAATTAGCTTAGTGTTGATCAGGCGGAAGTGTCCTCGATAGTACATGCCCGATTATAACACAAAATCGTGATAAGGGGAGTGAAATTTTGAAGCTTACAATTGCCCCATTAATCTCTTCAAAGGACCGTTACGCATAACTTTTAGTTACGATCAATTCATCAGTTAAACGATTTGTAATTGAAAATGGAAATTGGGCAATAAATTGCTCAAGTTTACATTGTAGGTACAATTATTAATACCAGCTATTCTTACATAAACGAAATCCTTAATCAATCCTGAGATATTAGCCAAAATTTTAAGTATAACATTTTTGATTAAAACTACAAAAGTATTCATGATAATGGCTCAATACCCGTATAGTAAGTATTATCTAAGTTTCAAAACGAACCTATCAGAACTTTTAGAATCACTAAGATATATAGATCGAATCGTAAAATATACACTTTCAATTTCATTGAACGAGTTTTATAAACTTTGTGTAAGTGTATTTGAGTTGGTTTAAATGTGTGTACTTTTTAGGGTTCCGTACCCAAAGGGTAAAAACGGAACCCTATTACTAAGACTTCGCTGTCTGTCCGTCTGTCCGTCTGTCCGTCTGTCTGTCACCAGGCTGTATCTCATGAACCGTGACAGCTAGACAGTTGAAATTTTCACAGATGATGTATTTCTGTTGCCGCTATAACAACAAATACTAAAAACAGAATAAAGTTAATATTTAAAGGGGGCTCCCATACAACAAACGTGTTTTTTTTGCCGTTTTGTTTAATGTATAGATAATGGTACGGAACCCTTCGTGCGCGAGTCCGACTCGCACTTGGCCGGTTTTTTTTTTTTTCTTTATGTGTAGCTTGAAGTTGGAGTTTAACCGAGGTCTGAACCACTTTAAAGTTGACGAGATTTTTTTTCGAGTGATTTTATTGGACTCAAGTATGAAGTGCAGGGTTTCGCGTGATGTTTTTTTGTCACTTTATACTAAAAAAAAAAAAATGTTCTCGCATTACAATAACACATTCACAAAGTTACAAATGGTTCTTCCTTAATTTTGAGACCGTGGCCAACAAAGTAGTACGGTAACAACAAATCGCCAAACGGTTGGTCGACTCTTCACGTGACCAGAGGGCGGGCCTATTTTTTGGCCAAAGAATCAGCATTGCCATCCAACGTGCTATGCACGTATAACGTGCAATGCTGCCAGCCTTCTGGGCACTCTTCCTGTTGACAGCGATGTGGACGAATTTTTCGACGCCCTGTAACTTTTTTTTTTTGATACTTGTAAAATATTTTTATTTCTTTTTTATAATTAGTGTGTAAATAATCTAAATATTATTAGTCTGTATTTAAAAAAAAAATACAACAATTTTATATTTTTTCAGTCTAGTGTACGCAACACCAAACTGCGCTCCAAATCACAAATTACTAACTTTGCTCAAAAAGTCGCTAAGCTGAAGTGGGACTGGATTGGCCACGTCTGCCGCATGCCCAATGAGCTGTGGGCCAAAATAGCCACTTTCTGGAGCCCTGACACAGCCAGAAGGCGTCGTGGCAGACCTCGTAGAAGATGGCGGGACGAGCTGGATAAAACCAACGACCAGTGGTTCACATTAGCCCTGGATAGAAGAAACTGAAGTCATGGGGAGAGGCCTTTTCCCAGCAGTGGGATAACGCAGGCTAATAGTATCAGTATCAGTTTAGACCTTATTGTTCACTTCAACATTATCATCATCATCATCAGCCTATAAATGTTCCCACTGCTGGGACACGGCCTCCTCTCAATGAGAGGGAATGGGCTATAATCCACCACGCGGGCCCAGTGCGGATTGGTAGATGTCACATGTCTTCGAATTTTTGGTTCTAGGACATGCCGGTTTCCTCACGATGTTTTCCTTCACCGTTTTGAGAGCAGTGGTGATGAAATAAATTACACAAAGTAATGCGCCTGTCTGGGTTCGAACGCACGACTTACTGTTCGTAAGTCGGGGCCATCACCACTGGGCCACCGCTGCTCCCATCACTTCAACATACTTAACTCATAAACAAATGCTTAATTATAAATGTCGAAACCCCAGTCAGTTGCTCCCGAGATTCTGAACCATCATTACAGCACCCCTTGAATAGAAGTTACCTAATCAAGCTATTACTTGAATTACTTAATGTCCCCTTGAAAGGGTGCCGAACGGCCAGAGAATTAATTTTATGCATAACGGCAAGCCGAGCTTGATAAATCTCTGTTTTAAATCCTTTTTTGTCCAATTTGAACACAGTTAGGTCTGAGTTGGGCAATCGTTGGGTGTATTTTACAATTTGCTTGAGTTATTTTGGGGTTTAATTAAACTTAACGTATTAAGTGCCTTTTTTCAATGAGGTTTAGGGTTGTTTTCGGTATAACCAGATGTGATTGAAGTTCAGTACGTCTATAAGAGGGGTATGCGACCTCCGCATTCATCACCATCATTGTCAGCTTTTTTTCCACCTACTGAGTAGAATAGGCTTCCTTCCTTACTTGCCTGGTCTGTGTAAGTCTTACCAACGATGTTCCCCAAGATCTTTTGTAGGTCATCCATATCTGGTACCCACGCCACCTCCGCATTAAATACAGCAAAAACGAAATAATAATTAATCAAAATCAACATAGAATTACTTTATTTCAAGCTTAAATATATTATTATTTTCCATAAAACATAAATATTTTGTACAAAATAAATACCAGACACTTTCAACGTGTTTATTTAGAACAAAAACAAGATAGAAACAAAAACTTTGAAGAGAACACAGAAATAGGTTCCAATTTGAATAAAAGGATTCCATCATGGCGACTCAATTTAAATAAAGAAAACCTAGCTAGGTTATAGGTTTTACGAGGGTCAATACCTTTTACTTCAGTAAAGTAAGATATAATTCTATTTTAGGTATAGTCTAAGAAAATAGAAGATTCATTCTAAAAAGGTGAGAGGCTTTTGCCACTTTAAGTTCGCACCGCTTTGTTCACAGTCACAATATTTGGTTTTTCAATAATTTTCGTCCCATTTTAAAGCGCTTTGAACATGTTTGTATGGAACTTGACCTACCTTACTTCCGCTATTTTATTTTATTTTCAAAATAGCAGTCATGCATAAATAACTATTAATCAATACAAAGTATTGTATGAGACAAAAACGTCACGTTTTCAAGATATAAAGGGTGTAAAACACCTCTTAACGAAGCTGAAAAGCACTTGTTCTCCGCTTCATTGCGATATTTTTTTTGTTCCACGCCATACCTGGGAACCTTCTAGTTACGGAGATATTGGGTGTCAAAGTTTCAATTTTTTTACAACGTTTTTTTTTTTAATTCAAGTTTTTAATGTAAGATTTTTACTTTAAACACCTCCACGTCCCCCGTACTATTCAATCCATTAATCAGCACAATGTTTTGAGTGCGTAACATTGAGTTCTTCCACAAAACATGATTTTTCACCCCAAAAAAAGTCGTTTCCCAGCAATATTGTTTGCGTAAAGTTACTTAGTTTGATGTACAGAATGCTTGGTTGACGGCTTCCTGATGAGGTCTTTTACACCCTGTATACCTGTACTGTAACCTTGGTTACAATGTTCGCCATCAGTTTAAGTTTGGTAACGTCTAGTAAAGCCAAAAGCGGAGACGAAGAAGTTATGCGAATCAATTACACAAAAAATTGAAGCAATTTGTCATTAACCAGCTGTACGTGTATACTGTACCTATCGTCATTGTGACGTACACCGAACGACCCGCAAGCGACTTGCTAGGTAGGTAATAGTCTTGACAGCTGCTTTTTCCCATGATCAAATTGCATGTCATTTATTTTTCAAAGAAGTTATTTTCTCGCAATCTTTTTGCACCTTCTATGTTGTTAAGCTATCAAGTAATAATAGGACTTAAGCAAGCAGAGAAGTTAAAATAAACACTGTTTTTACTTAAGTTTTCACGGTTCATAATTAAACTTACACTATCACTTACGGGATACGCTGTTTCAAGCGGCATGTCATCCCGCGAACATGGCGCTTGCAACGAAATATCGGGAGCTCGGAATAATTGAACGGAAGATTTCCAGTGAAGTTAAAATAGCATTGCGTTTGTGGCATCATCTCAATTCAATATAACAGCATGTCCATTAAGGATTTGGTAGAGGTATGCTTCGGGCTACTCCTTTGAAATTTTTGATGAAAATAAACTAATAATACTTTCCTCGACCTGGGAACGAACCCAAAATCATTGGTCTTGGGGTGTCAGATCGGATTACAAGTACGATTTGCAACAACCTGTACCTGTCATTTTAATTCACCTAAAAAAAAACCATGGGTAAAAAAACATAATGGTCTAAACTCGACATAAATACGAACACTAAAGAATTTAAAAAAATGCCAGGATTATAATTATCTTCTACATTATAAATTAAAACAACTAACATTCCAGTCCTAAATACGACCATATCTTCCACTTTATCTCCGTCGTAAATCTGCAAGCCTGGTACCTACGCACAGGGACATGTTCCATTCTGTTCACGTACGACATGTTCTCGTATGAGGACGTACATGGCGGTGCTCGGAAGCCCTATTGCATTCTTTTGACAGCCGAATTTATTGTGTAGATAATATTTTAGGCGAGTATGGTGTTTTGATGAGTCTGGCATAGGAACGTGGAAATTGGCACAAGAAAAGAAATTCCAATACCCAGCAGTGGGTGAATTCATGCTGTGGATGATGATGATGGTTTTTGGCAGGGACTACATACAGGTCGTGATGGCTCAGACGCCTCGCTTTTCATGCACGAGGTTGTCGGTTTCAAAACCGGGCAAGTACCAACTGTGTGTGACTTTTTCAATTTGCAACTGTGTGTGACATCACTGACATGGGTGAAAGAAAACATCGTGAGGAAAGCCAACTATAGTCTCCGCCAGATAAGTAAGAATTAAAGGTCTTTAACCCGCATACATTTATTCAAATACATAATTCCGAAAACAGAAATAATGACATAAACTTGTCCCGAAACGACCTTAATCGTGATCCTTGACTTTTTCTAATAAAAAACGATTCATAATGTATTGTCGGGGTACCTACGCAGAGAAATTAAGGTAATAATAGCAATGACCTTTAATTCTTACTTATCTGGCGGATCAGCTTCCCTAAACAAGAAGAACCCTTCGGCCAGCAGTGGGAAAGTAATAAGGCTGGTTTTATTATTTTTACACCACCTTCACGGTGAGTATCCAGAAGGATTTAGACAAGTCACATTATATTATGAGCTGTCAAAAGGTCCTGTTGAAAATCGTTTTAGAATTACGAAGCACTTCGTAATTCTAAAACTTACGATTATTTATTTTAAGCACTTAAAATAAACAATCATAATTTGTCTCTAAGCCCTCTGAAATACATAAGGACCAGCGTCATCGCGGGATTTGGTCATAAGAATTACAATGATAAAAAAAATCTTTAGTGCTATGAAGTCAATATGTTGCAATTAGCTTCTAGGAAAGCATTATGGAGCTATTATGGCAATTTCCCCTTTGTCCATTTAGTGAAGCACCGTTTAGAAGCTTCCGTGTTAACCGTGTAAGTTCGTGTTAAAATAATGTGTAGTATTTTTATTTTAAGAGCCTTATAAATAGTCTCTGAAACAAGACATGTACCTTCATAATTATGAGACAGACAAGGGCAAGATGGATATCATTTGCTGACCCATTACTGAAATATATTGAAGTCGCCTTCCAGTCTAACCGGATGCGGTAGAATGCCGATATGTTATTTGAAGCGACTCCTTTCAAGTAGATAGTTAACGCGTTATGCTTTGGTACGACGTACAAGATAGATACCAACCATAATATTTTAAAACAACTTTAAATGGGACATCTTAGATCCGATTTTAGTTTCTTTAAAAATGTTTACCTTTCAGTAATATCTTATTCTCGGTTTAAGAGCTCAGCAACTCGGCACAACCCATCTATACAACACTTGGGAAGTTATAAAATTATTTACGACAAGCATTCCGTTGAGCGACTCAATTTTTACGACATAATACTCATCACACTAAAATATGAACAAAATGGCTGCCGATATTGCCAATAATTGGATTTGTTTACTCGGATTGTAATCGTACTCGACTTAATACTTAAATGGGTTTAAGGAATTAAACAAGAAACAGTAATTTGAGTTTTATGTGTTTGTTTCTGTTTTAAAAGTACCATCAATTAAAACCCGATAAGAAAGTGGAACACGGAACTTTAAATAATATGAGAAAGTGCATTAAACACTTTTCACGAAGATGTTAGCAGTTTCATAACGCGATTGCAGTCAATTTATATTATAGATATATGTATTATATATGCATGTTTTTTTTATCACTTTAAACAAAACGTATTATCATCAGAAACAACAACAACAACTGCCCATAACGTCCACTGCTGGACATAAGCCTCTCCCATGATGCGAGGAGATTGCCATAATCTCCACGCTTGGCAGGCGGATTGGAGATCGCAGTGATGAAAGACTAACAGAAAACGCTGCTGCCCATTCTCTGGTCTACGGAGGCGCAAGGTGTTCTGCCTCAGACATTAGTCGCCTTATACGACACCCGTGAGTGTAATGGGTTGGTTCTATTCTACTCTGCCGGATACCACACGGCTAAATCCATCCAATCCATCCATCAGAAATAGCAAAGTGAAATTATTTTTTTAATATATATAAAAAATACTAAGCTAGATGCATTTGAAACTGCTGATTACACAGAGAGATCCGATAATACAGCGAATGACGTCATTCGCTGCATGGACGTACAAAATCCATACTAAATTCTGTTTATCTAGAAATAGATAGAAACAAAAGTTTAAAAAGTTATAACTTTTGTGTTGTTTGGCGAATTTATGTCTTGTTTTCGCTTTTTCCTCATTATTTTTATAGTACCTTAACATTCTGTTTCGAAATAAATAAATAAAAAATGCATATTCCCTATTGTAGTACAAAACAAACGAAGAATCGTGTCTGAAAAGTGCTACACACGCATTGAGGGCTTAGTAGTTATTATCGATTGATTCCTGGAAGACCAGCAACAGTTCAAATCAGTGTAGTTTGTGTCAGAATCATTATTGCACGTGTCCTGCACTCCATTATTGCACGCTCCATTATTGCACGGAATCATTATTGCACGTGTGCTTCTGTCCTTTTTTTTTGCAGGATAAGTACTGTTGAAAATAATATTCAAAAGTGATGTGAAGCGTGGTATTCGCCAAGTTTCAAACCAGCCTAACGTTGGTGCTAATTTCTCTACACTCTTTATGTCAACAAACCAACGTAACATTTATATACCCTACAGCAGAAAACGCACCTCTTCATCATTCATCCATAAAAATCATCCATCAAACAAAAATCTTAACAATACTAAACACAACATTAACAAAAAACATCGCGAACTTAACAATCTTGAAAACAGACTAATAACCCTCTTGAAACAAGCAAGACAGTACAAAACAGACCATGAAGGCGCTCCCCCATCGCGGCACCGGGAGCATTCATATTCACTAGTAATGTAACAATTCAGATTATAGCATTAGGTCCATCAGTGAATGAGGAGAACTTGTAATTATACAATTTGTCAACGCCTTGCAAAATTGTATCTTGGATTGTTACACTACAGGCGATTGCTCCAGTGAGGGAGCGCCTTACCAAGTCTGGCACAATACATGTTTGTAACAAAACAATTGCACTTTATTATCTGTGTCTTTGTATGGCTCCCTGGAGATAATTATCAGCAGACGCTTAGACTACACAATGTATGGCCGTGAAGGTAGCGAGTGTGATAGTTAGATTGGAATGGGACTTGATCGTTGAGTGAAAAAAGTATACATTGTTTTTCCAGTCGTGAATGGCAAAGTTTGTTTGAGGTTGCTTCAACACTGTCACTCGTTCTATAAGGGACGAAGATTTAATGAGGACAAGACCGCAATTGCTGCTAGTGTTTTGCATTTCTCCAACGAGTTACAAAAGATTGGTTTATGCTTTTCGGCAGTTTGTATCAGTCCCGTACATTTTAGACTTTCTCGTCATCGTTATCGCCCACTGTGTCACTACCCCACTGTGTCGCATGCGCAGCGCAATCAATGCCCTTATTTTTGACCTTCCCGATTGTGACGTGTTGAATGACAGATTCAACCAAATTATGTTTTTGTGCTCGAGATTTTGTGAAAGACATTGTATTTGAATAATTGTACGTATATATCCAATATGTTCTAATAATTTGTAACCAAAATGTATTTTCTGTTTTTTTTTTTAATGTATATTTATGCTGTACCTATCGATATGAAATTGTAGCCTATATAATACATAAGAAATTAATTAATTACTGTTACTGGTGTATACCGTTGTAATTAATAATAAATAAATAAATAAATCGCTGATAGAATGTAACTTCATCGCATCTTCTTCATCAAGAGATCGGTAGCAGTAGTTCACGGCATTAAAGCAGACTGTTTTTTTCTATGCCTGCCCTTATCTGTGACTTTACTTAATATTTCATTGCATTTGTATTGTATTGTATAGCGGGCTGGTGTCCGCAACTCCACGTCAAAGCGCGTATTTTGCGTACGGATGGGTAATTTTTTCGATAATTCATTGCATTCTACACTGTCTGTTTTAGTAGTAAACTTACAAGATCATTCTGTTCACTATTGCAGCATTTATTATTAGATTATGATGCATAAGTAAAAGTTCCGTGCTCAGTTTTGCCCACACAAATTGACAGATTCCTAATTAATCAAACCTGCTGCTGTAACAACCATGTCCTAATGGCCAGGAGTGACGGTGCGTGTGTTCTACGCACCGTTTTGTTCGCGACGGGAGCGCGGTCGTTATTACATGCACAGCCAGGCCGTGTAAACTGGCACTTGTACGCCAGGCATCGCAGGCTCCGCATCCGCCCACCGGATGCGGCAGCCATTGAGGCGGAGCTATATGAAGACATACAGAGCGACATACAGAGATACAGAGGCTCCGCGAGGCCATCCTGCGGGCCAGGGATCTGGCCCGCGAGAAGATGCTGGGGATAAGCTCCGCACCTGGGCCCCCCACTGACGCAGAGTCTCCGGCCAGAGCTCGTGGAGGACGTGGTGTGCACTCTGTTCCCTTCGCGAGGGGAACACCCACCCCCGCCTATGGCTCCGCCGCCTGCGACGCCGCTGCTTGGACGACGACGACAACGCTCCGGAAGCGACTTGGGTAGACCTGAGAGTGGCGGTACGCAGGCTCAGTGCCAAAAATACCGCCCCGGGACCCGACGGCTTGCCTGGCAAAGCCTGGGTCCTGGCATCGGAGGCTCTCGGGCTCCGACTGGAGGGGCTCCTAAGCGCATGCTTGGAGAGAGGCCAGTTCCCGCTTCGTTTGAAGACGGGGAAGCTGGTCCTCATCCGGAATCTGGGGCACCCTGCGGACTCTCCGTCCGCATACTGGCTTGTGGTGTTGCTCGACGAGGTGGGCAAGCTCTTCGAAAGAGCCTTGCGGGGACGGGGCCGGATCTTGCGGAACACCAGTTTGGTTTCCGCAAGGGGCGCCCTACGGTGGACGCCATCATGCGCGTGAGAGCCCTCACGACGGGGGATGCGGGATCCATCTTTATTTTATTGCATGGATATCTATTGATCGCAAAGAAAGGTGTTTAGTTATAAGCACAGAACAGAAATAATAGGTGGATCATCCTAGAAAAATGTTGTCTCCTATCTTTGTCTAAGAAATAGTCGGCAACTGACTTCATAAAACAATACTCAGGAACATATACAGGTATATCAAAATATTCAAAACACATGACGATTTTCTCCCAATGTCTTATTCCCGCTGCCGTTACAGCCCCGTTCTAATAGTAAGGAGTAGTGTACACGCACTGTTCTGTTCGCGACGGGAGTGCGGTCGTCATTACCCTCACAGCCGGAGCCGTGTAGACGCTGCATTATAGAGGATATTGCTTGTATAACTCAATGATGGACGTCTTTAGTTAATGTGGGGTTTTCTTAGAGGTAGTTTGTTTTGGAAGGGTTCAAGTTTTGTTAAAAAAAAGTGATCTTAAACATTCTTTTTTTTTTTCTTCTTATATCGTATGACTAGAAAATCTGTAATCCATTCCTTGTCCATCTTCTTGTTGAGATGCGAAAGTAACATATTATCTGACTGTTACGTCATCACGCTTACTTAGCCTATCGTTGTGAAGTTTTACGGAAATTTAGTCTAGAGCTTGAAAAAGGATATACAGGATATTTGTTTTGAAAAACCTGGATATTCGCATTAAACTTGTACTTCTCAGACGGATTGGCTGTCACCGCAAGATAGGATAATCTCCCTGTATATCCTTTCGACAGCTTTATAAGAATTCCAGGATATGACGAGTACAATGAGTAGGGTTATTAAAAAAGTTTTATAAAAAGTATACAAAGCCTGATGTTGCGAAACATTTTCGATTTTATTAAACAAGTAACTTGCAAACTTTGTCAACACGATTCAGTACTTACAATTGTATTAACAAACTTTGACATCAAGAATGTTAGTCAAATATTTAATTAACTTTCTTGATCTTGCACATTGTGTTGCACTATTGTTCACCAATTACGTAGTTTACACTAACAATGCTCCTAAAATACCGACTCTATTATTGCAGTGCCTTACAGCCCCGTTCACAACCTCAAGCGATGAGACTTGCTTCAAGAGACACGCGCAAGCTTCACTGGTTTCCTTAACGTGAGTATCGTCACATCGTGTCGCGTATGTTCCGTTGCGTCACGTGTCCTGTCGCATTACATGACTCGTCGCGTCACACGTCCCATCGCGTCACACGTCCCGTCGAGTCACATGACCCGTCGCGTCACACGTCCCGTCGAGTCACATGACCCGTCGCGTCACACGTTCCGGTCGCGTCACACGTCCCGTCGCGTCACACGTCCCGTCTCACGGTGACATAGAACCAATGATATTCTAATAAACAGATACGTTATACACCTACAAAACCATCGAAAAAAGTGTGCCGCGCGGCAGAGCCAGCTCACATACACGCAATGACGCAGAATAAAGGAAAAACAGGCTAATTGGCCTATTTTTGAGTCTTAACGATTGCGCGCTCACAACATATCTGTGTAATAGAATATCATTGCATAGAACCATTTCTATCAATTGTTTTCTCCACAGCCGCTCACGCTGTGTCAACTCACACATCGCTTGAACGCGTTGTTCGTGGCCAGGTGGTAAGGCTGGTGTCAGTCTTAATAATATAGAGTAGAACTAAGCAGAACAACTAGTGACCAAAATCAAATATTCAAAGGAGCCTTGGCATTTCGTTTGGCGCCTGCCTACGACTGTTCGCGTGAATTAGTAAGGAGGTCGATAATTATGTTTAGGAATTGTGATTTATTTGTAGAAGTGTGTCTTGATTGTTGTATAGTATGAAAACTTGATTAATTACGTCGGCTATTAAGGTGTTCGATTCGTTTCGCGTTAATAAAAAATAAATGTTTGTGTTTCAAAATACTTAATACATGGTTAGTTTTCAATAGTAATGAAATAACGATCATAACATCACACCTATAAACCCCGAGGGGCTAGGTAGAGGTATACCTAAATCTCGAAAGCTAGGTTCCAGTAGGTTAAAGTCCCATATTATATGGAGCAAACCTATTGCCATCAACCGGCTGCTACTGACAAGTAACATAACAATTTGCCTGACCTGGAGATCGAACCCAGGTCTTCATGCTCAGGAGTAGCGCTTAAAACCACTAGACGAACAAACCAGCGTATAAGATATTTGTTTCAAAATGTTTCGTGTTAACAAATTATCAGCGCCCTAATTTGTTTTCATTGTGTTTGGACTATCTTGTTACGCATGAACAAGAATATAACAAACTTGTTTCATAAATCTTGCATTGTTACATAACAATTTATTTTATCAATACTTATCTCTCGTACAGCGACTTAAGCGCAGGCCACACCGCCAGCTAGCGGGCGAGCGGGCGAGATAGACGAGGCATCTATTCACTTATTTTCAAGGTATCGTTGGTGCCAGTTAAGATGAGAATAGCGGTCATTGCCCTTTCCCTAATATCTCTTCGTACGAACCAAAACAAATAAACCATGTATAGTTTTTCATTACAAAAAATGTTGAAGATCACGATAGATGACGATTCCAGACTTGAACAGGCTTATTTTTGATTTTCAAAGTTATGAAGTTTACAAAATGTAGGTGGGTCAATGACCGCTATTCTCATCTTAGCTGACACCGACTATAGTTCATACCGCGAACTATCGAAAGAGCCGAACGAAGTATGAAAAGGGCCTTGTCTATCTCGCTCGCTAGCTGTCGGTGTTGCCTACGCTTTAGCGGGAAATCTTCTATAACAAGAAGAGTAACTTGATAAGATGTGTTGAGGAAATAGTGAGGATATTATTCTTTTCGATAAAAATAAGGTCATGCGAAGATCAAGGGTGTTATATGTCTTTTAGATATTTTTGTAACGACGAGTAATTCTACTGTTATGTCGAATTTCAGAGACAATCTAGCCTAAAATATCTACTTTAGATATTTTAGGCTAGATTGTCTCTGAAATGTCAAATGTTTTATCAGAGACCAACGCGTCTACGTGGTATGTAAATGTGGATAAATTGCGTTTCATCAGTGTCTAGGGCATGAGACGTAGTCGTAACCAGTTATGTATGCAGTGCACATTTTCATTTATTTAATTGACTGCCTCGTTGGTTTAATGGTCCCATGAAGCACTGTGTCACAGTATAAATATGGACAGTACGGAAACTACCTACAAACGCTCGAAACCGCACACTCCCACAAACATGCGCATTGACGGGGCCCCCAAGTGGACGTTGCAGTGCTGTCAGTAGTGCGTGCCGCGCCACGCCCCGTCGATGCGCATGCTTGTGTGAGTGTGCCGTTTTAAGCATTTGTAGGTAGTTTCCGTACTGTCCATATTTATACTGTGACTTAATGGTCAGCACATGACCATTAAGTCTTGGGCTTAATTCCCAGGCAGTGATACTGAGTTTTTCCGCAGTACAAAGTCATGATTTGTACTCTACTGCACAAAAATTAAACAAAACTGGTAAAATGTAGGCGAACAGTAGTAGTTCTCTGCCTAATCCTTCCGGGTGAACAAGCGCGATAGCATGTTTATTTCATATTTCCGTAACATTGATACATGTTATCTGTAGAACGCGAGAGAGAACATATCAAAACAATCATGTTCTATACCGCTCTGTCCAATAAAATATCAAACTCATAAATAGCACGATGACAAATACCGCGTTACCTAAATCACTGCTAACCCAATAGTAGGCGGGGACATGGAAAATTTACGAGCTGTCCCAATTGGAAACTCTTACACGGCAAGGTTCTTCACGTCCTACATAATTGAGCGCTTAGGTCTGTTGTGATTGTCTGGGAGAACTCACAGATGGCGCTGAGAGCACTAACTTAGGAACTTTAGAGCAAACACGTGAGTACGGCTACACCCGTGAGTCTAGCACGAACGCGTGGACTAAACTTCGTAAATTCGAACAGTGACTTTCACATTTCATAGTTACTTCATTTTATGATTTTGTTCATAATTTCTGTTGGTGCCTATAACGATGATGGAAAGTTAAAATCTTCAGTTTAATCTATAGTGTTTATTTTGTAATATCAAATAGGGTATTTCTATTTAAATAAAACACACAACAAAGATTTTTCTTGATAAAGTTTAATTTAAAAATTATATCTCTTTATGCTAGTGATCACAAACTTTTTTTGATGTATATACATACATACATAATATACATGCACAGCATATTCTTACGCCTTTTTCCCATGAGGGTAGGCAGAAACCACAGAACTTTATAGAAAATCGTTGTCATCATCATCATCATCAGCCTATTAATATTCCCACTGCTGGGACACAAGCCTCCTCTCTATGAGAGGGAATGGGCTATAATCCACCACGCGGGCCCAGTGCGGATTGGTAGATGTCACATGTCTTCGAATTTTTGGTTCTAGGACATGACGGTTTCCTCACGATGTTTTCCTTCACCGTTTTGAGAGCAGTGGTGATGAAATAAATTACACAAAGTAATACGCCTGTCTGGGTTCGAACCCACGACTTACTGTTCGTAAGTCGGGGCCGCCACTACTGGGCCACCGCTGCTCTCCGAAAATCAAATCAAATCAAATCAAAATCAGTTTATTAATCAATATAAAAATACAGGTGTGTCATAATAGTCGGTGAGCCACAAACTAAGCATCGCTTGTATCTTGTGGCTCGGGAAAAAACAATACAAACAAAACAAACGATTACCACTTGTCTTGTCCTTTGAGCCACTGTTTCTAAGACTACATCGGAGCCCTTGAAGTTTTTAAACGGTAATAACACCTGAATGCAGATCTCCTCAATAAACTTGACCGACTTCTTAATAACTGCTTTCGATTCGTCGATTTACACATTATCGTCCCTCATCTGACTAAACTCATTGAGATCTGTCTTACCCAGGGTGTTTTTCCGAAAGTTTTCAAGAAGCCTCTTATAACTCCTGTCCACAAGGGGGGAAAGAAGGACGATGTTGGAAACTACAGGCCCATCTCAGTTCTTACTACTTTATCAAAAATATTAGAAAAGGTTCTAAACAAAAGACTCACAAACTTTCTGCAACACAATAAGATACTGTCAGAAGCCCAATTTGGCTTTAGGTCGGGAAAAAGCACTGAAGATGCCGTAAACCAATTGGTAGACCACGTTACGCTAAAAATAGATCAAAAACAAAAATGCGTCGGCATATTTCTCGATCTAGCCAAAGCTTTCGACACCGTCATGATTTCTCTCCTTGTGGACAAGTTAGATAAGATTGGTATTCGCGGAAATGCTCTAAACATTTTTAAGGATTTTCTCTGTGACCGTACGCAAAGAGTTAAAATAAAAGAATACGTTAGCTCTGATGCTGGGGTTACCTATAGCGTCCCACAAGGCAGTATACTTGGCCCAAGTCTCTTCTTGATTTACATAAATGACCTGTGTCAGTTGCCACTTGTAAACGGCAAAATTGTTACCTACGCTGACGATACGGCATTAATATTTCATGGAGGGACCTGGGACGAAGTTCGACGAAGCGCCGAACTGGGACTGCATAGGGTAAGTCATTGGCTGAGATCTAACCGACTCACTTTGAACCTTTCCAAATCCACTTTCCTCCAATTCTCTTTTTCTAAAACTAAACCTTCCAATTTAGATATTAGATTACATGACTGTAACTTGGCTTCTTCAACGTCATGTTCATGCTCTACTATCACTAAGTCTACACATGTAAAATACCTTGGTGTGATTCTGAAAGAAAAACTTGGCTGGCGACAGCACATAGACCTCACCACAACGCGTATCAGAAAACTGATCTGGGCATTTAAAAAACTTAGACACGTAGCAGACTTCGAACTGTAACTGACTGTGTGTACTATGCACTCGTGCAGTCAGTCGTGGGATATTGTGTTACTGTATGGGGTGGTGGATGCAAGACTTTTATGATTCACCTGGAACGGGCCCAAAGATCTCTGCTTAAAGTCATGACTTTCAGACCCTTTAGATTTCCCACCAAAGTCTTATACGAGAAGTGTGAAGTACTCACAGTAAGACAAAATTATATTCTGCAAGTGGTTTGTAAGCAGCACAGTATTACCCCTTATAATGCGCAAAGTAATAATAAGCGCAATATAAAAAACGTTTGTTTACCGTTACGCTGTCACACGGCGTCCGCTAGGCGTCAACGGGTATATCTTGCCGCTTTTCTTTATAATAAATTAAATAAAATCCTGAACATAAATCCCCTAACGACTCGTGAAACAAAAAAGAAGGTAAAAATCTGGCTACTGACACAGGACTATAACGCTACTGAAAATTGACTGCAATCAACATAAATATTTAAGAACACAATTAAATGGTATTCACACACAAATACACACACATACACACTCCCACTCATACCCAGGCCCACTTGCACACTGACATAAAATATCTGCACCCTTATTTCTAATATTATTTTGTTTCACCCTAGCTAAATTGCAATTAATTTTAAATTTATTACAAACTTTTATTTATTTTAATTTTTTTACTACTGTCATATTTTTTTAAAATTATTGTTTTTAATCTCCGCAAATATGATCACGTTTCCGCACATCGGTCGCGCTTAAAATGGTTACCCATCAGAGAGCGCAGATCGTTAAGGGCTTTGACAACCTTGTTTTCTCTTCTCGACAATCCCACTTCCCCTTCTTATTTGACTTCTCACTTCCAGTATTTATGCTCTGCACACAGCAAGAATCTTCGTTCGTCCAATAATCGTCTTCTACGATGTCCTTCTCACCGCTCTGGTTTTCTTAAATCCTCTTTTCCTATCCAGGCAGTTTTCCTTTGGAATGCGCTCCCTTTGAATACAAGGACGGCCACCAGTCGGTTCACATTTAAGGTCAAAGCTCGTGAACACCTACTCAAGAAGTTGGCAGATTCGTCCCACAATTGATTTGTTGTTTTTCTCTATCTGTTGTTTTGTATTTTTTATCTTTCTTCACTTTGTATATTTTGTTGTATGTATGTATTTAAGTATTTATTATTATATTTTATTCTGAAATGTTCGGTTAGTAATATTGCACCTACTGTTTTGTCTTTGCATCACCCTAAGGTAGACTGGTAGAAAATGCCCAAGGCATTAAGTCCGCCTTTGTACTATAAGTGCATAAAGTTTTAATAAATAAAAAATAAAATAAATAATAAAAATATCCCAAGTCAATTTATACAATTAAGCGAACATAAAATGGCTCCACCAATTGTCGCAAATAACCACAGTATCTGCAAAGACGCAGTAAATGGCCTGAAAGTGATAAATGAGCTCTATTAGTATTTTCTTTTAGCCTAGAATTCGGTTTTATTCTTCTAAGACTTAGCCATTATCGGTAATTGGGAGTAATTGCGAGAAGCCGTGATTACTTAGAAGCTATAATGAACACTAAATTTCAACATTTTTTTCTTAAACCTAAGTCTGTGGTGTCTAAAATAAGGGCGAAAAGTAAACGAAATCTAATGAAAGTGGGATTGCCTGATCTTATATTCACAACTTTGTGTTTGCTTTGAAACGTAGCGTTAAATTTCTAAACCACTATACACCTTTCAGTGAATCTTGATGGAGTCATTTAGGACTTTAGAATATTCCTGATTACTTATGGTCAAAATTAATTTCAAAAAACCTCCTAGAGCAACCAAGATGGCTAAAATTACCAAATAAAAATTAATAGCTGTCACTCTAGATCAGTAGAATAATAAACACATCGTTCCAAAAACACAAAAATCAATCAAGACCATCATTAAATCCACCACAATCCTCATAATAGACATCAAATCGCCAGACCGTACCAGAGGCTTAAATTAATACCTTTAGTTCTTGAAAGCCTAGTACACATAAAAATGTCAATAAGGGTTCCTTGATCTCTGTAATGTGTCGACCGCCTTGAAATTGATGGTACTATAAAGTACAGGGACAGATCCGTTATGCGTACGGTCTAGCTATGGATGTATAGATGCCATCTTTTTTGCAGGATCTTTGGGACACACGGCATGGGCGGATGGGCAATGTCTTGGGTGACTTTTTGTGAGATTTTTTGGTGATAGTAGATATTGATAGCAAAGTCTAACAAAATGACATTCTAACACCGGTAATGATGATGCAAAATCAAAATGACTTGAAGGAGGGATTTTCTTTTTAAACTCTTCCCTAGTCGCTGGATAGATGGCGCTGAACTTGGTAAGTTACTGCAAGGAACGGAACGTCACATCATTTCACTTGGATGTAATTGTTATATTCGGAAGCTTAAGCGAACGAAAGAGTCAGTCAACGAGCGTATGTGACGTGACTCTAATGTTTTTTTTTTCAAGCGTTTTGGCTTTGGCACTTAGAAACGTAGTCAGTTCAACGCCATCTACAGAGTTCTTGGAAACTATGTTTTTTTTAATACTCAAAAATAAAACCTCTCAAGCTACCAAAACGCTAATGTCAAACTCAATAGTGTTGAACATAGTTGTAGAAATATGAAAAATGATAAGATAAGATAAGATAAGTCTTTATTTGCCTTAAACATGGTATAAAGTTGTTACAGTCAGATATTAATCTAAAGTCCGCATGTTTAGCTATACAGGATATTTGTATCAATTGCATGTAAAATAATAATTATAAGTAAATTTTAAAGTACAATGTCACAGATTAATACAATACAGGTTAATACAATAGTTTTCGCAATGACAAAAGTTCAGAAATTATAGGTTATTGTTAATGTTGATAGCTTTTGTCATTTGTTTAGAACTCTAGACCCTCTGATTATTTATGGGGTTTAATTATTCAAATGTCAACTAAGCAAAATCAAAATCAAAGCATTTATTTCAAGTAAGCCAGTTACAGGCACTTTTGAATTGTCGAAACAAAGATGAACATTAAATGTAGCTACAGTCCCAGTCACAAGACATACAATTGTGAAACTACTGTAGTTGAATTAGGCAAACACTATCGATTCAAGCTTGACATGCAATCATACTCAGTCTTCTTAACCTACTATGTATTTTATAGTCGTATTTTATCCAAAACTTAATTTGCCACACTCATGATTATATTTGTATTTTATATTAATTAATTAATTTAATTTCCGACTCATTCATTTTTTATGTTTTTATTTTATTTTATTTTTTTATTCATTTTTTACTTTGGTTTGATTTCTTTGACATTGTAATTCTCATTTGTTGACATTTTGTTTTATTATTATTTTGTTTTTATTTTTATTTTTAAATAATTATGTTAAATTGTGATTTATATTTATATCGTGTTTCGTGTAATTGTCATATGGGAGAACCTGAAACAAATGGATTTAATTTTATTTATAGTCAAATGCGCTTTGCTCACACAGTACGCACGCCACATTATACATATTTAGCAGTATGTGTTGCCTGATATGACTGTCCGTATGTTCGACAATCGTTAACTCAAAACCCGCTGCCTTTTTTGGTGTCCCCGTCTTCACATTGAGAGGAGATTATGTGGGTGCTTTCAAAATTACTTCTTTCTTTATAAAGCGTGTAGTAAACGACATTTTTATATCCTCTGAGATTATCTGTGTAGGTTGCCTACTGAATTTAGTCTAGATTGTGTTAGTGTTTTGTCTTATTATACATATCACGGCAGGGAAAGCTTAGATGACACTGTACCCAAATATTGGCGCCATCCGCCGCCATTGTCTTTCAGTCTCTAGCCATCACATCGCCGTGCGATACGTAAAATTCTTCATTGTTGGTAGATAGGTAGGTGGGTATTCGAAATCACACACAGCACTTGACTCAAACTCCAAACGTTTATTTCTATTAAACCATTTAGGTACATTAACTTAGAAACTTTCTAGAGTTGAGTCGTCCATTCGCAAAGTATTATGGTTGAGGTCGCTAGACCAACAAGGTATTAACAAAGTAGACCTTTGCATAACCCTTCAGGATAACAGGCGTGATGTTATATAGTTGATACATTGTTGGCATCCTCAACATTTTATTAATTATATTTGTTGTCTTGCAACACTTAACATTCTGTCATGTTGTGTCAATGTCATTTTTATGTCACATCAACTGTCACTCAGTTCAAGAAATATAGCACCTCGATTGTCTCCATGAACAAGTCACGTTTTTTATTCCAAAAACCTCCTCTCAATTCTACCAGCCTTAAACCCTGGAAATACAATCCTCAACAACATTCACGTATGAATATCAATTTTATCCTACCATACATGCAGGGATGAAACCAATTCGAGACGCCTACGCCAAGTCCACATAAAAGAGAATTTGTTTTTTTTTTCTTTCACATTCAGGTTTTAATTATTTACCTCTAATTATATCGAATGAGTCCCTAATTCCCCACAGCCATTACTCCCAAAGCCACTATATTGAAAACCAATAAATTGCTTACTGAGCACATTTTTTACACCAAATGGGCTCTTTTTCGTTAATTGACAGTTGGAGTCATTAGGCTATCTTCGTCGAGGGATTAAGTCAATAATCTAATTTGATTGAACCTTTTTCAGGAGACCTTTGCGGTCCAATGGTTATCTTATGTTAGTTATTTGGTCAGTTCGAAGATGTAATGATGTGGATTATTTGAAATATTGGAATTGATGGAAATAATAAAAATTTTGAGTCAGAATGAATAAATAACATTTCAAAGATTAGTTTTTGAGTAACGTTTTATTAAGTTGCTTTGGTGACTTTTTAGCAGTATGAGGGTCAAACATAATTATGACCAGAATCATTGTAATCTAAAGTTTTAAAGTTGTACTACTAGTCGTGTCTAATATAATCACTACTTGTTTACACTAACACCAGACAATTTTTAATCAATTTATATCTCAACAAAAGCACACTGATTGAATCTTAACACTAGGCTAAGTGAGGAGAATTAAAAATCCAACGTGCAATATTAATTAGGCATTACATTTAGGTGTCAACGAGTTTCTGTGAAAATGGGTATCAATAACTTGTTACTGCGTACACGTACCATCAGCAACCACGGTGCTCATTCTTACCTGTTATTTTTGTTATACAAGTAGTGTACTATAACGGACCCAACGGTGATGATAGACTGGTTTAATTTTCCTATTTTGTGAATCGTAAAATGTTTGATATCCCTCTGTATGCACAAAACAAAGAGAACCATGAGACCGAAGATCAAAACATGTCACAGTCATCAAACGACAACAATAGAAAATCAGCAATAACCCCACATCCATTCTATCGTTACCAGGAGAGCATACATTCTAAGTAGTAATCGAGCTCGAAGTATCAATCCATGCAGAGTATATCCGTATAAAGTACGATGTCGTTCGAAATTCGAATGGTTGGGACCGTGGAACGGGGTTACATTTCTATTTCGGGAGAGGCAAAGGTCGTCGGTTGTGAGTTGGAAGGTATGAAGCGTTTTATAGAGGTTTATAGAATGAAGGCTATATGTTGACGTAATAAGAAAGGGTGAAATGATTTGATTTGTGGCGATACTGAGAAATGAGATTGGTGTAGTTTCCACATTGTTAGAGATTAAATATGTTCTATAGACAAGTTTTGTAATAGCAGGAATAACCTAAGTTATTAATTGGGTAAATAGGCCGAAATTTTAACTCATGTTTAAATGATTAATAATGACAATAGTATCAAGTTTTTTTTCGCCGTCGGCAAACCTACATACTTTGTGTTTTGTTTTTACAACAAAATCTTCGGGTCAGAACCAGTAAATTCAGTAGGCAAACACTAATGAAAATAAGAAATAATCTAATCCGCGTTTGAAAAAAAAAGCGTGACTATTCTCACGAGCACCTATTTAATTCATTTATCGTAAACATCAATTGCCACTGGCCATTAACACGCCAAGAGCGGGCGCTGTTAAAGTAAAATATTCCTTTTTCAAATTATTCTTTTTTTCCCGCTGGTTTAGCGTATTTTGGGCGCTAAAGAGGCGTTAGATGACAATATTATGAATACTTCTGCAATTTATAAGCTTTCTGGATTCCCGACAAAATAATTATAATACCGAAGTTTTTTTTCTTGTATTTGCGTAATGCAATTTAGAATTAATAAAGACGGCATGTTTTATATCGAAACTATTCAGTTGATCGCAAATTGGCCCAAAAAACGCTAGGTGGTGGGTAAATTTACCAATTTATAAGGCGATTTTGAAAATTGATTTCATTTAGAGAAATGGGGATTATTTATTAGTGGACTGTATGGAGGATTCTGATTATCGTCTTGGGGAATCAAAATGTCACGAACAAGCGACAATAGATTAAGAGGAGGTGGAAATTAAGCACTGGTTGTAAGTGTCTTCTGCTGCACCAGGTCTCGGTTCGCAGATAGGCCCCGGGACCGCTTGTTGTATGCTACGATTCCAGCGGAAGGCGGTTTGACTTGCGGGCTGCGTATACGCAGCGCGGTCGTGTTGCGAACGTTTAGCTGTCTTGAAATGGAGTCTTTATATTGCGCTTACGATAGTGGGATATCCGACGCGACGCGTGATCAGTAAGATTCCAGCGCGGCGCGGTGCGGTAAACGTACGGTACGGCGCGATGAATTCGGCAGGCAAGCGCAAAAAGGGAGGGAGAGAGATGGGCATATATCGTCGCCTGTTCCTATGATCTACGTCATATTAAAGGATCAGTATCAACTGATCCTCATCAGAGTAGAAAAGTTACAAGCAGGGCTACGAGATGGCGTCACCACTAGGAATATACGCACCAGACACAACTCTTAAATCGGACAATCCTCCATTTTCAAATTTTCAATAGGAGATGTAAAACTTTTGACCGTGTTCCCTTTCCCTCTAAATACAAATAATATCCCGACTGTTTTCAAGAAGGGATAGGCAGAGGTGGCGAATAATACAATCACATGGCACCAGTTATGTCTAAGTCCCATGTAATTGGGAGCGGACCTATTGCTACTTGATATGTTACGCGAAAGAAAATTAAAAAAGTTTACAAGTACTTTTGAACACACAAGGGGCCGGCGGAGCATGTGTAGTTCATACAAACGAAATACCAAAATAATTTGTAAATCAAACATATTCTAGTGTGTATTTATTTCGATTGGATTACAGAATATCTATGTTCCCAAATATATACTTTGAAAGGACAATGATATAAAGACGAGATAATATGAGTAATTTAAAATTTCTATCGAAAACTTATTTTTCTCATAACTCTTGTTTAAATTAGTGTCCATTCAAAATATATATTTGGGAACTTATATTGTCACTTTACGGGATATCTTCCGTGATTGTTATTTATTTTGAGTTCCCGATGCAAGCTCCATGATACCGAAACCGGAAAAAAACCGAAAAAGCCGAACCAAACCGTGAGAGTTTAAAACAGTGTTATATTTGGGAATCTAGATATTCTGTATTCCAATCGGAATAAAGACACACTCCCTTAACAATGCGCAGCGGTGGCCCCGTGGTGGCGGCCCCGACCTACGAACAATAAGTCCGAACCCAGACAGGCGCATTACTTTGTGTAATTTATTTCATCACCACTGCTCTCAAAACGGTGAAGCAAAACATCGTGAGGAAACCGCAAGCATACGCATGTCCTAGAACCAAAAAATTCGAAGACATGTGACATCTACCAATCTGCACTGGGCCCGCGTGGTAGATTATAGCCCATTCCCTCACATAGAGAGGAGGCCTGTGTCCCAGCAGTGGGAACATTAATAGGCTGATGATGACCTTAAGAATATGTTTGATTTACAAATTATTTTGGTATAACGTTTGTTTGAACTACGCATCCGGCCTCTTAAAAACGTAAATAAATTACGCTCAAAAAAGAGAAAAAAGTTCCTTTAAAATCCTTTCATAATAGAATTCCGCAGCTTGGCTCGAGTCCAGGCAACTACATTCTAACAGCAAGACACATAAATATGACACAATTGGACACAATTTATGTGTTCATTATTGTGGATAAAGATCTTTGTTCTGGAAATTCTTTTAAGGTTTTGTTGAAGACTAGCTCCTGATGCCCGCGGCTTCGACCGCTTAACAAATTATATACTAACACCTTCCTCTTGAATCACTCTATCTACTAAAAATACTGGTATCAAAATCCGTTACGTAGTTTTAAAGATCCAAGCATATATAGGGACAGACAGACGCGGCGGGGGACTTTGTTTTATATAAAATGTAGTGATAGTGATACACCCCTTGGCATTGAGTGAAAACACACATATTTTCTATCTATAAGTATATTATAAATAAAGGTTGCTTTTCATATCTTTCAGTGTGACCACTAAGTTTTTCTTAACTACATAGAAACACAATTGATTGATGATTGATTTGATTTCTCCATAATTTAATGATTTGATTTCGTAAGGTCCACGTGTGATAGTAAAATTATTCACTCTCTCGGTCTATATGTACTATCGAGGACACTCCAGCCTGATCAACACTAAGCTAATTACTGCTTGCACTCGCAACATAGAAACGCTCTATAGCCCCGCCCCGTTGACTTTGTATAGAAATAATGAATGAAAAACAATACCGATCGGCCGACCAGACTGACGACGCACGCCAAACCAGAGTCATTGTTATTTTGCGCGCCAAATTAACGCTTTCCTAATAGGCCTAAACTTTAAGGAGCAACCTTTAGGCAGCTACGCTCGTAGCTGCCTCCGCATGACTTAAGCGAAAAAAAAAATTAACTGATCAGGCGGAAAAGACCACAACTGTACATAGATATTATAGATATGTCAATGTTATTTCAAGTTGTAAAAACTGCGTAAAGCAGGTCGGCCTCTAGTAAAATACAAAAGCAAAATACTACTCATAAATGGAACTTACTCATAAATAAATGAACTGCCTTGTTGGTCTATTGATCGAGTGCGACTCCTGAGCTTGAGTTCCTGGGTTTGATACCCAGGTCGAGCAAAGTGTTGTTGGGTTTTTATATCAAGAATTTCTCAGTAGCATTTGTGCCAGATTGATGGCAATAGGTTCACACCCTATTACATGGAACTTATAAATAACTGGGGAAATGGGTACACCTCTGCCTATCTCTTTGGGGATTGCAGGCGTGCCTTATCGTGATCTTATGTATGACTAGCGGACGTCACGCGGTTTCACCCGCGTAGTTCCCGTTCCCGTGGGTGTACGGGGATCAATTATAGCCTATGTTACTCAGTAAAGACGTGGCTTTCTATTGGTGAAAGAATGTTTGAAATCGGCGCAGTAGTTTTTGAGTTTATTCATTACAAACATACACACACAAAAATACAAATCTTTCCTCTTTTTAATATTAGTGTAGATAGAACTTAAATTAAATTGAATGAACTTACTGGAATGGAACTTAAATTAGAAAAAATATGAAAAAAACAAGCTCCAACTTAAGTTGTATAGTTTGTTTTCTACACTTTTCTTTAGACCGGAAGAAAAGATTTTTAGAAATTCATGACTTTAGAATGTCAGAAAAATCTAGTTTGATTATGCTAGCAACGTTCAGGGTTAAAACAGGGCCTAGAGCGAATACAGTAAACTTAAATTTTTATGGAATAATTGGATACAATTCTCATTTTGTTCGACTCCTGACGTGTCCCATGTCGAAAGACAAGCTGTTTGTGAACCGAACGCCGATACACGAAATTAGATATAAGTAAGAAAATATATACAATATGGCTAGTTAGATTTAATGTTTGTAGGTTTAAACAGTAATAAAGGCTAATTTTATTTTTATTTTTTATTATATTTTTAGGGGCCCCCTAGAACAAACTACGGCAGGAGCAGGTACTATTCTGTATGAAGGAGCACAGCTTTATAACAAATTGCCTCTGCATGTGAAAGATCAAAAATCTATGTATTCTTTTAAAAAATATCTAAAAATCATTTAAGCGGATTTAAAATTTTAAGATACAAGCTTATCTTCGGGTAGTGTAATAATCTAAACTATTTTTGTTGTGTAACCGTCGTGTCGCTAATGTATCCCAAGTAGAAAAAGTTTTTTTTTCATATATGTGAACGACCAGTGGTCCACATTAGCCCTGGATATAAAAAAAAACTGGAAGTCATAGGGAGAGGCCTTTGTCCAGCAGTGGGATGACGCAGGGTAACAGTATCAGTAAGTGAATGTAGTTATTTTTGAGAAATAAAGTTCTTAAACCATTTTTGTCACTAGAGGGCGCTAGTTTAGTTTCAGTAGAACTTTAAGGTAACTTTAACGGCAGCAAAAATGGGTATAAATTACATTAAGCCATCTGGCTATGTTTTACCTCAATAACAGCCAGGTGCAAGGATAATAGGGATCCCTTTTTTTTGCATAATCTTCTTTTTCCTAATATACTTTGGCATAACTGTTTTGGCATAATTTGTTTTGCCATAATAATACTTTGCCAAATTTTTTTTTGGCATACTGTTTATGTTGGCATAATCATCTTGAAGGCTAATTTGTTTTGGCATAAATTGAATTTTGCATAATGTTACTAGGCATAATGACTATTAGCATAATAGTATTTAGGCATACAAATAATTTAATACCAGAATAAAATTTGAGTTATTTTTACGTATTTATTTTGAATTAAAAATTTATTAAGTTGTACTACAAAAGTTAGTGACAGAAACGAATCGCTGCAAAACCGACTCCACGTAGTCTTGTCTGCCCTACCCCTAGAGTGTAATTTAAAATCGCGTAGGCGCGGAGGGGCGAGGCGGCCCGCGAGTTGAGGAGCAGGTGGTTGTAATACTCGCCGCCGCTGCTGAGGCTGGCCGGCTTCGCCGGCCAGCAAGCCGAAGCTGCGGTGGTGAGCGTTAAACACATCTGCGACGATAAGCTCGCGTGGGACCGCCGGAGCCCCGCAGCGCCGGAGCCGTGACAGAAACCTTGCCTGCTGCATGTTGCATACTGCATGCTTGCTTGCTGCATGCTTGCTTGCATGCTGCATGATTGCTGAATGCATGCTTGCTTGCATGCTGCATGATTGCTGAATGCATGCTTGCTGCATGCTTGCTGCATGCTGCATGATTGCTGAATGCATGCTTGCTGCATGCTTGCTGCATGATTGCTGCATGCTTGCTGCACGCATGCTTGCTTTATGCTTGCTGCATGCATGGTGTATGCTTGTTTAAATGTTTGCAAGCTGCATGTTTGCTGCATGCATGGTGTATGCTTGTTTGCATGCTTCTTACAGGGAAAAAACTCACATATGTTCACAATCAACTATGTTCAAAACAAATATGTTATGTATTACCTGCTTCGGAGAGATGGTTTTATTCCAATCGTCAAAATAAATTGGTATATCAAATTAGGGTATGTCTAACATTTTAGGATTATGCTTCTTTGTTTTGCCTATAAAAAATATGTTTTAGTATCATTATGCGTAAATCAATTTATGCCTAACAATGTTATGCTTAATCATTATTATGATTAGATAAATTATGCTTAAAAAAAATATGCGTAAGCTGTTATGCGTAAAAATGTTATGCAAAAATATAATAAGTAGTAACAAAAGTATGCCAAGTTATATTAGGTCTTAAAATTTTATGCAAATGGATAGGGAACCGGATAATAGCTCATGTATTTTTCTCTTATTAGAATTAATACTATCTTTGCCTTACAAATGTTCCAACAAAACAATAAAAAAAGTAACAGGAAGAGCCACTCCCGCCATTAAATGCCTATCTTATTAATATCTAATTCTGCTAATGGGACGCTTATAAAATGGCGAACATAATGATGGCTATACAATGGGACACTTCTTGTTCATTGTTTATGGCGTGTTTATGGAAATGTTTCCTATGGAGTCGCTTTTGTTTCAAGTTAGCTCTTATTTGTGTGTGGTTCCTGTGAATGCATGATACAGATATGTATTTCAGTATTATAAGGGGTGTAATTAGACTCTAAGGAAGCCGAAAGACACTCGTTCTTCTCGTCATTGCGATATTTTTTTTGTTCTAGACCTTACCTGGAACCTTCTAGTTACGAAGATATTGGGGGTCAAAGTTCCAACATTTACATAAGTTTTTTTTAGTAAGGGTTTTAATGTTTTAACTTTAAATACCTCCACGACCCCCGTACAACCACCGGACAATGATTTGAGGGCGTTATATTGAGTTTTACCTTCTAACGTGATTATTCACTCAAAAAAAAAAAATCGTTTCCCAGCAATAATTTTTGAGCTTTGCTTCATTTGAGTGATTATTGAGAGAATCGAAGTGAAAATTAACCATATCACTGCAAGTGTTTAAAACCCTACAGAACCTAGCACATGGAGGGTTAGATCCTAACACCGTTCTCATTGGAGGACAAAGTGGAGTAATAGGTTTGCGTGGAATCCTCGACGGAGCACGAAAGTTAATGAGTACGAGCAGTGGCGGTGAGTCGATATTTCCCTTCAAGATTTTGCTAGCAAACATTGATTCATTCAGACATCTTCGTTCTTCCAAGGTGTTAATATGTACCTAACTTAGATTTAACAAAGACATTCCGATAACTTTAGTATATCACCAAAACACCCGTGCGCAGCAGGGGAGAGTCGCTAGTTCATAATATTATTCTCAAACCCGGTACATCATCAAAACTAGTGTTGCCCAAATGCAAGACCAAGACGAGACCTTAGCGAGTCTTGGTCTTGGTCTTGCGTCAATACACCTGGTCTTGGTCTTGGTCTTGGTATTGTGGTCTCAGTCTCGGTCTTGGTCTTGGTCTTGCAGCAAGAGTCTCGCAAGTCTTGCGAGACTCTACTACTTAGGCTAGACCACTTTCAAATACCTATTAGCCTATTGCTATTTAATAAACACGTTAGTTTAGATCTTAGAACAACGTAACAGAGTAGGTACATGTTGAGCTTAAATTGACATAGGCATAATGAACCACCAAATTAATAAAATTAACTTGACATATACACCGACCGACCAATGGTTTATTCACAGTACGTCAAATTTTCCCAATCAACCATAAACCTTAATACTTTAGCGATAAAGTTGAAAATCTGTTAAAGAAATTTGGCAGATTGTAGTACTTAGCTTGATGTGCTGGCGTCTGTACCATAAAATCGGTTGGCTTAAAAACTGCTACTAGTACTAGACCTACTCGACTCGCCTCGCTGTTAGTTTTGAATTTTGCTGAATAGAAGAATAATATAAACTTTGAAACATAAGTACCTTTCATAATGTTTACCAGCCTATTAACGTTAGATCTGTACATTAGACATATACAAGCATAATATAATACTATAGGTAGATACCTACAAGGTATGAAATGAATTGCTAGAAAGTTATGCTAGGTACATTTTTATCACATGGGAACACATTTGTAAGTAACACGCTACCTACTTCATAAATAGTCGAAATATGTAATAATCAATACAATACCTTTTAATGTTATGACGATACGGTTTTGATACTGGGGAACGTCTATTAAAATCGGGATTGAAACCAAATACCTACTATAACGCCCAAATCTCAGTTTGACTTAATTGCAAGACGCAAGAGTCTTACAGGCTTAGTCTTGTTCTTGCTCAAGTTTAGCAGGGTTCAGTCTTGGTCTTGGTCTTGCTACAATAAGTCGGTCTTGGTCTTGATCTTGGTCTTGCAAAAATGCAAAAACAAGACCAAGACTGCAAGACCAAGACCAATTGTGGGCAACACTAATCAAAACTAACATTTAGACTTTACTATACTAAACTAATATTCTCTTAGACTCCAATTAGGAACTAACTTCACTTAGCTTGTTCATCTTACCATTTCTAAGTGCAACGAAAATCAAACTAAGAGTATCTTAACTTATATTGTTCCAAAACTTAAAACAGTGTTTAAGTGTATTTTACTTAGTACTTGAGTTACATCTTGAGAACAAATAAACCGTAATTTGAGGATTCGATTAGATAAAATTCTGAAGCTATATCACGACACAGATGGCGTGATTGTGCGTGTGTTTGGAAGTATATTTTTAGACTTTTGAAGAAGTTCCTCTCCTTAACCACGCACAAATTAATGTGTGTAAAGTACAGATGAAATGTTCAACATGACATGACGAATGCGCAAAATATTGTTTTTATCGTACAGTCACAAACACCAATATGTATACACTTTCCTAAATTTCAAAGCAATTTTCGCGAGAGATTACGATTGTAACTTGGAGATAGAATCTTTTTCATAAAAATATTAGTTCCAGAATACGATGTTCGTAATAACATTAAATTTTAATCAGAACAGTAGGAGAAAACCAATTTTAAAAGTTGTCAAGTGTTTACATAATATTGGCGGTCGTGACTGTATCTATTTTAAAAGTTTACCTTATGATAACATGCTTATAATCAATAACTATACATCACATCATATCCTTTACCTAGATAAAAAGTAATTCCCTAAAAGCATTATTTTGTAAAGAGGAGTTGATCTTGAGAAAATATTGAAAAAACTTAAGAGAAAAATAATCATGTTAGATTCGAGCTATCCATCAGTCAGTTAGTCTGAAACCCGTCTAGACGGTGAGTCTCCGACTTAGACCAAATCTGTAGTACATACTACAGATATTCAGGTGCGCCTCAGGTTTTCATAACATTATGAAAACCCGAAACGCACCTGCCGTGAGTGTTTTTTTAATATATTAGAAGTGAATAAGAATACTAACTGCAAACATTGGCAAAACGAGAAAAAGAAAGCATTGAAAAAAAAAACAAAGGCATCTTGAAGTTGATTTTGGTAGAAGCCCAAACCCCTGACTACCAGTCCTGGCTTGTGTACAGAACATATCTAATTAGTCCGCCAGTTAGATTATCAAAAAATATTGGACTCGTATTTTTTCTTTTCTTACGTAAACCAAAATTGACGAAGATACGACGCTTTTAAAATTCACAATACGTCACGCCGTGGTATAATTAAAACTGATGGACTTAACAGATTTGCAATTTATTGATGGTGCAAACTAGCCTTGGTATGGTGATACCCAGCAAATTGATTCTGGAGGTAAGGTATTCGCTCTATAAAAATTACTTTAATTAAACTGTATCTGGTTACAGCCTGTGGCCTGTCCTGTGGCCTGTGTCCCAGCAGTGGGAACATTAATAGGCTGATGATGATGATGATAATGTATCTGGTTAGGCTGGAAACCAATCTCATCCAAATTGGGAAAATGCTAGGGTGATAATGATAGATCTATTAATTTTAAAAAAATGTGCACTACGAATGTTTGTGAAGTATTGTAGTTCGTAGGTATCGTAGTAGATGCTGCCAAACAATACTACAAAAGACCCAGCATGAATATAAGTATTCGTAAGAATCAAGAACAGACTACACTCATTCGGAAAGGGAGCTACAACTGCAATCTTTACAACAATCTAAGGGCTCATTTACGGAGACGCAGCGCGTCGGGCGGCGCGTCGTGTGGCACGTCGGGCGGCGTGTCGAGCGGCGCGACCCGCTTAAAATTCAAACATATGGCAATTGGAAATGTATGACTGCGTTTACGGAGAAGCGTTTTACGCGCGTTAGCTGAAATGCAGCGTTGCCCACCGCGTGCAATACAACAGACACCACCGCTGCACACGCCGCCTCTCCGTAAACGAAAAAACGCGCAACGCGCCGTGAGTCCAGAAATGAGCACTAAACTTATGAAGTTGAACGACCTCTATTATTGACTCTAACAAAATAAACAAATATGTCAAGTTCGCGCCAAAACGAACTGAGGCAAGGGTCATTACCCTAAGGGTTAGCGCAGACAGAGCAGCTAAATTTTCGAGCAGTTTTTCACTTATACACTGGCTTATGCCCGCGGCTTCGCCCACGTGGAGTTCGATAATTGTCCCACGGGATCATACTACCAGGATAAAAAGTAACCTATATGTAAAAAGTAATCCAGGTAGTAAACTATCTGTGTGCTAAATTTTACTAAAATCCGGTCAGCAGTTTTTGCGTGAAAGAGTAGGTAACCAACATCCATCTATCCCACTTAAAGTTACGGGATAAGGTCCGTGATTTAACCGTGAAGAAAATTACGGATATTACCCCGTAAGTATTACTTTAAGTGTAGTGAAAAACCGTGAAAGTCTCTAAAACAATCCATCCATCCTCAAAAACTTTCTACACATTCATAATATTAAGTAGGAAGTAGGATAAATTGATAATTTAATACTGTCCCGTCTATTAGTCGCAAGCGCTATTGCTGAATAATATGACGTCTTCGGTTCCATTTCCTGGTTGGACGAGGTGAGTGCTACTGGGCTGAATTCCTGATGGATAAATCCATCAGGAATTCAGCCTGGAGAGGATTTGTGCCCGATTGATAGCAATAGGTTACATAGGACTGAAACTTAAATGATAAATAATGTTTATTTTGCAAGTAGGTTTTTACAAACACTTTTACACGTCATTTTTTAAAACTAGATGGGGCCGGTGTTTCGTACCTGACTACTCTGAGAAGAAACAGCCGAAACAAACTCAGAGGTCGTAGTCTCTTTTAAAGTCGAGACATAATCTTGCTCAATTCACATGAGGACTATGCAGATTAGTGCCTGAGATAGTATATTGAAGAAAAACCATACAGATTTGAGTGGACCTGTCCAGTCAGTGCAAGCATTTGTCAGTTAACGTGTAGCTCGACTTATAACTCAAGGAGCTCAACGAACCGGGGTTGCGGGACTGTTCGAAAGAGATACCGTGGCCCCGGAACACAAAGGGCGATGAAGGAACATGGATGGGTTTTAGTCAGTAAAAGTCTGACACTCCCTCCTGCTCCGCCCAGAGCGGGAGGAGTTATTTGATGATTTCCCATCCGAAAAAAAAAAAGGAGCTCAACGAAACGACGAACAATACCAAAGAAAGGACATTTGGGTAGGTCGCTTATAGTACTCAAACTGCCAGACAGTTGTGGGAAAAAAAACAAACAAAAAATAAAAATGTGACCCACATGGTCCCCACATTCACAATAATCAAATAAAATTAATAACAAGTTCTTTCCAAATGAATGTAAGCAAAAAAAAAATCTCAAAAATCATTAAGTGTCGCAATGATAATAAAAAAAAAGTTAAATAAGTACTTAATAAAATAAGTATTCATGTCAAATCAGTAAATGTCACATAAAATAATAAAAAATAAAGAAATAAAAGTAAAATAATAAAATACATGTGTATGACTATAGGTTCATTAGTGCCTAACATTTCGGGGAATTGAGGTGTTAAAATTGTTAACGAACTAGGTAAAATGTCAAGTACAGTCAATTTGAGTTTAAAATAGAGCGTAAGAGATTCCCTCTACCTTGCGTGTATGAAACTATAACTTGACACCAAAAAAACGGCCTCGAGGAAATTGCTACGCAGTCAGTGTTAACCCTAAAAAGGCAAAGAACGTCCCAATAGTTCCTATCTCAATAACACTTATTCGGAAATTTATGATTTTAGTTTCGAAGCGATATCGTAACGTTATCTCTCAAAATATTGTTAGTGTTTGTGTTTCTCTTGTATTTTCTACTATTATTCGCAGTTTTGTTTAATTAGTAGAAAAGTTTCGTCGTTTGTTCAGATCGGATTGTTTCTCCTTGAGTTCACGTCTTGTTAGTGCGGGTCTGTACCTAAGCGCCATTGCAATTGCAAGTGTAAGTTTGCAATATATGATTGCAGTTTTTGCAATATATGATTGCTGTTTTTGCAATATTATGTTTGCAGTTTTTGAGTAAGTCCCAAACCCAGTGTTTCTCTAAATAAATATTATTGATTTATTTTTTAAATACGTAACTTCTTATGAAAGTTAGATGCAGGATAAACAATGATTGTAAACAAAAACAATAACAAGATGGATAAATAGATTATTTATTATGTGCAGTGTACACTATATAAATTCATGGATAACCAGAATACGAATCGAATAAAAACGAGCGCGTGTATGACAAGAAGTATGAATGTGGAAACCGCGAAAGGAGTATTCAAGGATCGCAGCATCTTTAGTTTGTCTTGAAAAATATTTAAATGGAAACAAACCACACTGTTAGATATTATTACCATTCATCATCATCATCATCATTTCAGCCGAAATACGTCCACTGCTGGACATGGGCCTCCCCCATAGGGGGGTTTTTGCCATAATCGCCACGCTTGGCAGGCGGGTTGGCGATCGCAGTACGGTTGTTACAAAAGCACAGAGAACGCTGCAGCCCATTCTCTGGTAATCCCTTAGTCGCCTCTTACGACACCCACGGGAAGATATGGGATGGTGCTATTCTTTACGTCCGACACCATACAGAACATGAACATTATTACCATTGTAAAATTATATATACATGGTACTTTTTACCCAAAGGTTTTACATAAGCCACCATTTCAAACTCCCAAAAGATCAACAAAAGCCTAGCCCACAATGTTCAGAATACTGAACTGTTTTACAATTCTGAACTATCGAGTAGTTCCAACCTGACTGATGTATTCAGTTGCGGCCATGTTAACAACTAACCGGGCTGTGTCTAGCCAGTTCTAGTACCTATAAGTTAGGCTAGAGAGATTCGCGTACATTGTGAAGTATGGTAGAAGGTTTTAAATAAATAAATATCGCTGAACATTACACACAGCGCCATCTAGTGCTACACTAAGCAACGAGGCTTGTGTCGTGGACACCTGATAGTTGATATACTACATAGATACTTTTTGTTCGGAGGGCTATGCTCGGAGTTTCCTTGCGTGATCAAATCAGAAATGAAGACATCCGCAAGAGAACAAAGGTTACCGACGTAGCCCGAAGAATTGCCAAACTTAAGTGGCAGGGCACATTGCTCGCAGAACGGATGGCCGATGGGGCCGAAAAGTTCTGGAGTGGCGACCGCGAACCGGAAGACGTTGCGTTGGAAGGCCTCCCACTAGGTGGACCGATGACCTGGTGAAGGTTGCAGGAATCCGCTGGATGCGAGTCGCACGGGACCGGTCAATGTGGCGACACTTGGGGGAGGCATATGTCCAGCAGTGGACGTCTTTCGGCTGAAATGATGATGATGATGATACTTTTTGTTTGTAAATACATACTTATTATACCATATAAACATCCATGAGTCGGATACAAATATCCATGCTCATCACACAAATATTTGCTCCTACCGGGATTCGAACCCGGGACCGTAAGAACGTAAGGCACCCTCACTACCCCTGCACCATTCGGGTCGTCAACTATATGATTATTACGACATTTTATTCTGTTTAGGAAACATGCTTTTACTGATTCGTAAATCAAGCTGAAGTATTAGAAAAATGTATTGAATTTGACATAAGAAAGCGGTAAAGCTTATGTCATACAGGTTAAAGTTTTTGTATAGTATGGCCACTTTAAGTGTGCAAGTCATGGTGGCGTTGCTTGTCAAGAAAATGTGCATCGATATGTTAAACTTGGTCATGGTGGTAATTTATTTCAGTTCTGTGTTTTCCTGCGTGTACTAATAAGTTGGTTGAAGTATACAAATACAAAACGAATTGTAAGCGATTGGCACACACTTACATGTTAGTACCTATGGTATGGATGTTGATAAAGATACAAAACTTAAGAAATAAAAAATCTTCTCCACTGGCACGTGCTAATGTTAAGATAGAAGATTTAAATTTCTACCGGGAAATTAATTTCCATATTAAAAAAGAGTCAATTTTTTTTTTTGTTTGGAGATTGTGCCACCCACATAAATTGTAGCATTTAACAATAAAACGTACACTGATTTCTTCCTTATCTCCTCTTGATTACAGTGGTTATAGCTAAGCCTTGTCTAACCGGAATAAAAGCGAAAACTGCAAAAACACTCTTACAAAAATCGAAATAAACAGAAAGAGTAAATGTCAACATAATGAAGTTGTCTGTCAACCACTAAAAAAGCGGATTTACAACGCTCCGTACCACGTTGATTGTTTAAACCATTTACGCGACTTTAGCGTAAACCTTTAGAAATAAAATTAAAAATGCTCACAGTTTAATAATATTTCTTTTTGTATTCTATTCTATTTTAATTAAAGCAGATATGATTACCACTGGGTGGCGAACTTTTTTTTGTAAATGGAAAAACGCCCCTATTCACGCAAGTATTATCTGTCAAATGACATTGGCCACAACAGGAATGATTTGACTCTCATAAAATATCGAAATGTAACTTACTAATTATGTTTTTTTTTCTTTTTCTATGTAATCTTTCGTTTATTACTATACTAAAATGGTTACTTCTTTTTGGTGTAATTTGAATAATAAATACAACACCTAAGTGGGCCTAAAAAAATTGTCTCCTTTGCTTATTAATCCTATTGCTCACTGGCTGATTATTGTAATATTATATCGACAATATGATGCTAATTAATTAACTAATCGTGACTCAGTTCTGGTCCGACACAATTTAGATTGCCAGCGTAAGAGGATTGGAATATGTAATTTTAAACAGATTCTGACAACTCTCCAACTAAAGTCATACTAAAATCAAATAAAACTAAAGCCACTCGAACATACATAGTAACTGTAACCAGTCGTCACTCGTTACAGTTTGTAACAATGCTTCGGTGAAGTTAATTTGTCACAAACTCCCCACACACTGCAAATGATACTGAAGCCAATGTTGGAGTTTTAACAAGTTGTTGATCTAATTTATTGCGAAACTGAGTGTATGGAATTGTATGATTACATTTATTTTAAAGTTTTTTGGCTCATTTCGAACAACAATTTATTATGTCGATAAGTTTGTTGTAGCATTACGGCTACGGCGTAGTAACATACTGCTACGGCGTAGCAACACGTTGCTACGGCGACACATAGTCGAAGCAGGATTTGCTACGAATACGACCAAAACGTTTTAAACATTTTTTTGTAAATTATAACGTTACTATTTGATGAACAGTGGTTCACATTAGCCCTGGCTCGAAACAACGGGAAGTCATGGGGAGATACCTTTTCCCAGCAGTGGGATGACGCAGACTACCAGTATCCGTATTTGAACGAAATAATCAGAATAAATAATAACAGATTTGATGTAATAGTTTAGGGTAAGGTAAGGAAGGATTTTTTCTTCATCACTATATAGCAAATTGTAGATTTTAAACATTCACTTTGGCCATTTTTTCTAAAGGGTGTAAAAAACCTCTTAACGAAGCCGAAAGGCACTTATTCACCCCGTAATTGCGAACATTTTTTGTTCTCCACCATACCTGGGGACCTTCTAGTTACCGAGTGAATTTCAACAGGTCCTATAAAATCTTCATTTCCGTGTTTTTTTCCATCTTAAGTTTTTTTTTAAAAAAAGAAACGCTTTTATTAAAGTTTTTGATAATTTATATATTCTTGCTTAATGTCTAGCAGATAACTTAAAAAAACTAACGACATATCAGGATTAAAAATTTCGTGCCACGGCGATGAAACATGCGTGCATGGCAATGAAACAAGCGTCCACGGCAATGAAAGAACTGTGCCATGACAATGAAAGAATCAATTCACGGAAATTAAGAAATATTTTATTTAATGAGATAGACAGATACCTAGATAGAATAAAAATGACTGTTTATAAGAGGTCTTGATTCCAACACTTGTATGGGAGTAAAATTTGGGTAAGGAGATATTACAAAAAAAGAATGAGAGTACAATAAGTAAACATAGACTGTTGAATTACACTCGCAACACTACTTGGAGACTTTAATACTAGTCTTTCTTTTCTTATACATACTCCCTGTACTGTCAGTAATGGTGACAAAAGATGTTTTCTTTGCCTAATCATACCATGGCGATGAAAACACAAGTCACGGAAATGAAATACCTGGCCACGGCAATGAAACTTAATTGTTTTACAAGGCATGGCAATGAAATTTTTTTCATTGCCGTGTCTTTTTTTTCATTGCCATAGCAAATTTCGGCCACGAAAACCACGGCAATGACAGCACGGCGATGAAAATCAAGGCATAAAATATAAATAACAAAAAATCTATTGACTATTCGAAGAAATAAACACTTCACAAATTAACATATGAGAAATGGGTGTTCTATCGAATGCTTACTCATGAAGACAAACTTATTCAAATATAGTTATACCTATCCACGGCGATGAAAGAAAAAATGTCCAGTAACCTAAAAATTGAATACTTACATTTATGGCGCGAAAACGCAGGCACGTGTGTACGTCCTTCCACGTTGAGCACTTAGGCAGCACTAATATGCAACGTTTAGCATACCGGGAGGGGGGACACAAGTCGTAGGTATAACAATATCCTTGAACATGATTAGGACACGGCACTTGAACATGAACGGTAGTTCTGGGACAAATTATTTTTTATTAACCATTCGTTGTATTGTTTAAATATTTGAATAAATGTATTCCGTAACAATACTTTAACTATTCATGTATCAAATAAAACTAGGTTTTAATATAAATAACCAATAGATTTTTATCAATGAGGAATAATACACAACAAGGTGAAGTGTGGACAAACACGGCAATGAAAGATTTCGAGGTTTAATTTATTTTTTTGGAGTCTCCATTAATCCAATTAAATAAAATATTTAGTGCTACACATAGATTCTATTTCACCTAACCGGAAAAAAATGTGAGAACATTTTAACTATGTTTTTTAGTACCGATTTCATTGATGCCACGCAATTTTCGGTCCCGGGAAATTCACTCTACGGAGATATTGGTGGTCAAAGTTCCAACTTTTTGACAAGTTTTTTTTTTTAATACAAGTTTTTGATGTAAGATTTTTACTTTAAACACCTCCACGACCCTCGTACTATTCAATCCATCCACCAGCACAATGTTTTGAGTGCGTTACATTGAGTTTTACCACAAAACATGATTTTTCACCCATAAAAAAAGACGTTTTCCAGCAATATTTTTTGCGTAGAGTTACTTAGTTTGATGTACAAAATGCTTGGTTGACGGCTTCGTGATGAGGTTGTTTACACCCTGGATCTTTATTAAATTATAATAACGATCTTGAAACACGATACTACAACATGATACTATGTACCAAATAATTCAATTATGACTATTAATTGTAACTTTAAAACTTACATTGTCACTTACGGGATATCTTCCGTGATTATTATTTGTTTTATGCTCCCGACATTATGCTAAGCAAAACAGTGACTGTAACTCTCAACTACGCATTCGGAAAAAAATACCACAAATTGTTATCAGGAAGTTGCTGCACAACTTTTAACTATTTTCCATGACAATGAGAACTTCTCAGAAGTTTAAACTGCTGTTGCCAGGCCATCATCGTAGAACCAAACAAATAACTAATCTAGTCGAGATCTGAATCTAGCGAAGATAAGCTGGCTATTTTCAAATCTTAACTGTATTCAAACCAAATCAAAACTTGAAAAAGAGAAACAGTATTACCATCATCTAAGTTCTAACCTAATTCTGAAGTCTAATTACTTAGTTTCATCTCAAACAATGTCTGACCTCATTGTGAGTGATGTCTCGCGAACTCAGACTACTTTATGGGTAAACTTTGAGCAGCAATTAAAATTGCGGACAGCGCCATCTGTTATCGTAACTCCGAGTTAATGCAAGTAATTAATGGTCTGTGAAAGTTGCTGGTTCTGTTAGTCTTGATCAATTTATCTTTTGGGATGATAGTATCTTAAGAATTAGAAAAGAATCCTATTCATTGAGGCATTTGAAAAGAGACTTAGTTTTACTAAGAGACATTTTGGCGAATTCAAAAATTACCATTTTAAACCATTTATTACATTTTAACATTACTAATAACAGTATTATTTTATCCCTACAATTTACTGAGTAATAATTGATTACTGATTAGGCTGCCAATAAAGACAGAGCTATAAAATTTCAGGGACTTCAACACTTCAATTAAAATTATGTAATTATATGAGTTTTAGATGGCTTCACCGTAATAACAATTATACGTTTAGCTCGCAATCGCTCGACCGATTTTATTGATTATTTATTTATGATGGAAGTTCGTAACTGACGTGCGTAGATGAAGCAAAAATATTATGTAAGCTTTGTAACATTTACCGTTCTGTATTATAGTTTCAGCCTACTCACACACCGAGACAGAAAGAGGCGGGAATTTATGTGAAATACAAGGTTAGTTTTCGATGACCAGCGAAAATTTTAAATTAAAATCTAGATATCAAACCAAAAGTGCATTTTAAATATTACTATCGAAAAATATAAAATAAAATAATAGCATTCATTTGAAAATGTCCTAAAAATTTCTTAAATCATAAACCTAGTGCGAATCAATGTACTTGTGTGCGTGCATGCACCACCAAATTTACGTGTGTGCTAACTGCTACCTATCTAGGTTGTTGAACTGAATTGTGCTGTTGCAATATCCACACGTTCTCTTTTTAGCGGTGGACAGGAATGAAATTTTATTTAAAAAAGTATTGTTTTTTTTTATTCATCATCATTATCATCATCAGCCTATTAATGTTCCTACTGCTGGGACTCAGGCCTCCTCTCTATGAGAGGGAATGGGCTATAATCCACCACGCGGGCCCAGTGTGGATTGGTAGATGTCACATGTCTTCGAACTTTATGGTTCTAGGACATGCCGGTTTGAAGACATGTGACACTCCCTCCTGCTCCGCCCAAAGCGGGAGGAGTTATTTGATGATTTCCCATCCGAAAAAAAAAAGACATGTCGTTTCCTCACAATGTTTTCCTTCACTGTTTTGAGAGCAGTGGTGTTGAAATAAATAATTTTTTTTTTTATTATGTTGAAAATATTATCGATTCTAAACCATCTTTGAAAATTTGGCCGGTCACTAAACTCTAAGCCTGTATTTAATTACATTCAAAAGCTCCTTCAATAACAAATCAAGTGCCATAAACCTCGAAAATCACAATACAAAAACACAATATTAAATAAAAGTATTTGAAAAACCCTCAATACACCCCTTAACGATGCTCAATTCAATATTTTGCCCCTTAAAGTAAAGGTAAGAAGTTATTCGAATTTATTTCCAAATGAAATAAATGTAAATGAGATTTGGCTCCACCATTTTTATTCACACCTCTTAATGTCTTTTTCGCTCCTTTTTGTGATAAAAAGATCTGTAATGGACTTTTTTTTTATTAAAAAATCAATTAGGTAATGTTATTAAAAACAGAACTTTATATGCGTTTTTTTTTTGCATTATAAATCAATTTAAAAGTTAATGTTTAAGGACACACTGCTGGGTATTATTAGCCTGTCTTTGCTTGTGACAAACTCCAAGGCAACAATGTCGTCTGCCCATTTCACCGTACTTTCATCATTACCCATAAAAAAAACCGGCCAAGAGCGAGTTGGACTCGCGCACTGAGGGTTCCGTACAAACTTTTTAAAGGACAAACTTAACTTTGCTGTTCGAGCAATATGTTTGCTGTTGCAGCAATAGCTGTTTCTAGGGATCGAACCGCAAATGTTTGTAATACTTAGTAAAATCGCTTTTTTTTTATTCAACTACGTATTTACGGTTTTCAGATTTTTCCCTTTACATGTGCTGTAAGCCCTTGCTTTTTACCAATCGCGATTCTAGGTCAACGGGAACTACCATTTAGGTTTTCGACCCAAAACCATAGGGTTCTTCCGGTTGCCTTGGAATTGTCAATTTTGGTTAAAAGCAAGGTCTTCCAGCACAAGTAAAGGGAAAAGTCCGAAAAATAAAAAGAATTAAAAAATAAGGTAGGTTTTCGCGAAAATCTAAATACTTACTAAACCCATATCTTTTTATCGTGTTGATTCAGGACCTTGATTTTTATACACCTAGGGATTATATATTTCAGTATATAGTATAAATTTCAACTTGCTAGGTCCACCCGTTCCTGAGAAAATTGTTGGTGACAGACGGACATACGGACAGATGGACAAGAAAGTGATCTTATAAGAGTTCCGTTTTTTCCTTATAAGGTAGGTACGGAACCATAAAAATACCTTTTTTTAGGGTTCCGTACCCAAAGGGTAAAAACGGAACCCTATTACTAAGACTTCGCTGTCTGTCCGTCTGTCCGTCTGTCTTTTACCAGGCTCTCATGAACCGATCCAGGTATCTCATGAACCGTGACAGCTAGACAGTTGAAATTTTCACAGATGATGTATTTCTGTTGCCGCTATAACAACAAATACTAAAAACAGAATAAATTTAATATTTAAGGGGGGCTCCCATACAACAAACGTGATTTTTTTGCCCTTTTTTTTATAATAATGGTACGGAACCCTTCGTGCGCGAGTCCGACTCGCACTTGGCCGGTTTTTATAATCTATTAAACTAAAAAGAACTAAACCATTAAACTAATTTAAAACAAAGTTCTATAACAATTTAAATACCACAACATAGTTTAATTACCAAAATACTCGTAGGTTGCTGAAAGTCAACACGGCAACCTCATCATTAATCACTCTTTACATTAACGCGCGCGTTTACGTTAAGCACTTCATGTAAAGTGCTGAGCTGATGTAATTAAACTTGCGTTATGTTGTTATTGTAGTTAGTGAGTTCGGAGATTAAATTAGGGGTTAAGTGTACCTAATAAGTTTTGGCAAAGTGGTGATGTTTTTATTAAGTGCGAGGAAATGTATTAAAAGTTAAATTGTATAACTTAACCCTATCTTAAAAAGAGCTTTTAGTTTTTTTAAACCTTAGTGTTGGGTTTTTTTTCTTTTTTTTTTAATAGCCTTGTAACTGTCCTAATGCTGGGCAAAGGTCTCCCTCATATCTTCCAAGTACTCTTCTTCGTAATATTATGCTCAATTTGGTGGGCCGATAAACTTGTGAGGGCCGTAGAAATAAGCTTGAAACCAAAAGCACAGGACAGCGGTCCTTGTAGGCTCTACGCTTGGAGAGAAGACCTATGTCTAGCTGCGGCTGAAATAAATAGGATGATATTATTATTATTACGCTCAATTTACGAAAACACTTAAAGCAAATCTTTTTTTTAACGGAACTAAATGTTGTCATTAGCACAAAAGCGTTGACATAGCTATACCGTGAAAATTGTAACCTAGAATATTCACACTTTGAAAGTACCAAAGTAACGAAAAAGAGTGAAAAAAGAATCAACTTTTAAATTGCATTCCAACACACGATACAATACCGATACAGCACATCCCTTAATGCGATCATCCGGACCGTTTCATGCTGGACCGGATCGCAATGGATCGCACCGGCTCCAGCCGGATATATCCATCGTGCGTAAAAGCTGTGAAGTTTAAGCTTCAGAATTGCAGTGCGACAAATGTTTTTAAGCCTATTGAAATTCACTTTTTTGGAACGATTTTATTTTACTTCTTGGAATGTAATTGTTACACATAAGCCAATTCTGAAGGGTTAGGTTAGGCAAAAATACACCCACATATTAAGGGCGAGCCTATTGCCATCAATTGAGCACAAATCTAGTAAAATTTAGTCAATCACACTTTGCCAAACCTGGGAATCAAAGCCCAACCTCATGCGCAGCAAAGGCGCATTATAACCATCGAATCATTCAGTTAAACCATAAATCAAATCTATGTTTTTTAAACCCTGTTAACGTTTACTGCTGAATATGGACCTCTGAACTCTTGCTGTTAGCTTAGCCATTTTTAGGGTTCCGTAGTCAACTAGGAACCCTTATAGTTTCGCCATGTCTGTCCGTCCGTCCTCGCTTAATTTATGTGACCGTTAGCACTAGAAGGCTGAAATTTGGTACCAATATGTATATCAATCACGCCGACAAAGTGGTAATATAAAAATTGGAAAAAAATGATTTATTAGGGTAGCCCCCCTATATGTACGATGTTTTGTGAGAGAAAGTATGCAAGGGTGTCCACTGTTCCGTGTAAGTAATAATAATTTAATTCAAACCATTGAATGGTGTCAACTGTATGTTTTTACTTTTGTTTTGTCAATTATTGTAATTGGTGTTTCTATGTTAATTATTGTAATTGGTGTTTACCGTTTTAATTAACTATAAATAAATAAATAAATAAAATAAATAAATGTAAAGTGGGAAGTGATTTTTTTTTTAATTTCATCACTAACGTGTGATATATTGTTGGAAAGGTATTTAAAAATGAATAGGGGTTTTCTAAAATCATTTTTTGATAATGTCAATAATTTCGGAAATAATCGCTCCAAAAGTAAAAAAAAATGTGTCCCCCCTCTCTATTTTTTGAACCATAAGTTTAGAAAATATGAAAAAAATCTGAAAAGTAGAACTTTATAAGGACTTTCTAGGAAAATCATTTTGAACTTGATGGAAACAACAGTTTTTGTACAAAAAAGACAAAAAGTTGTACAAAATAATTTCTGGACTAAGTTTGTAGTATATTCGTATATTGCAAGCATTTTTACATAATGGATACCCACCTTTAAACTCATAAGTGGGAACACTTATTGTGACGGACGGGAAACTACGGAACCCTACACTGAGCGTGGCCCGACACGCTCTTGGCCGGTTTTTTTAGTTATGTTTTTCAATTCTTTGAAATGTATGTAAGTTAATCTTAATTTATGTAGTTTTAGTATAATAATAATACGTTGTGCTTTTTGTATAATACGACTTGCTATGGAAGAGCGGACTCTTCTAACACAGGCACTATCTGCCTAAAAGGAGGATCCAATCACAAAATTTTGTTAAAATCTAAACTTGTTCTACCAATAAACTATTTTTGTTTTTTATATTATTTATTAATTTCAACAGGATGCATACTTCTGCTTAACAGATTTTATTTATTATACACCATTAACAATTGATAATTATATTTCATGTAGATACTGATGTGATGCAAATGTGGACATCAAATTAATGCATCCGATATTAATGAATGAATACTCATTTAATTAAGTTAATTAGCTATTCCATCTGATAATTAAGTAACTTTAAAACTTAATTGACGCGTTGTAAAGCGGTGATAGATTGTCCCGCCGCAAATTAATATCGGTAGGATGTACAATGTTTATTATTCAGTCAACAACAGTAAAATATCAAAACGAAGGTGTAGAATTAATGAGCGTAGGCTATTTGACATTACTCTTTAAATAATATAATTTCCTTACAATACACATTAAAACAAAACTGTAATCGAAGAATTAACCAGAGGTGTATCTATAGCCGAAATACCGAAATACGGAGACGAACGAGACTCACGGACATAGCGGTAGTGATAGCAAAAAGAAAGTGGAAGTGGGCGGGCCATATATGCCGCAGACTGGATGGAAGATGGGGAAAGAAAATGCTGGAGTGGAGACCACGGACGGGACGGAGGAATGTGGGAAGACAACCGACTAGGTGGACAGATGATCTCACTAAAGTGGCCGGAAGAAACTGGATAGCCATGACACAAAACCGCCAAAAGTGGAGAGATTTCGAAGAGACACTCAGCATCGGGTGGCCAAGGGTTGAAGAAGACGACGACGGTATCTATAGACCACCTATATTTCCCCAGTTATGTTTCCGGCTCATATGGGACCCAAGCCTATTACCATCAATCAGAGGAATCCAGACCGTTGCTACTGAGAATTTTATATTGGGAGAAACCCAATAACATTTGTCACGTCAATTCAAGTGTCCTGACCTCCAAATGAGAGCTGTGCTACGTCGAATTTCTAAGTTAATAATTTGGTCAACTGTAGATAAAAATATTAATATTCTAAGTTTATTTCAAGAAACTTCTTTAAAATATGTTATGTTTCTGTACAAAAACATGGCTAAGGCACCGTTTCATTAAAATAATGAATGTGAAAGTATTTACTTGACTTTACAATATATTGTAACAATTAACATTATTTTACTACGCCGCCGTTTGCGAGTTTATTCAGTCCACATACAATTAATTATAATTATGTATGAGAGTGCTATAAAGTTATGTGGTGGAGGCGCTCGTATTTTGGATCGTAATGGTCGTAAAGTTTACGCCAATGATGTTTACACACGGCCACTGTATGTCAGATGAATTATTATTACAGTAGTCCGGAAGTATTGAAATGATTACATAACAATAGTTCCGTTTGTTTTATGAGTGAATTTCTTTTTTGCGACTGAAGTTTTATAGCTACTATGATGATTAACTGAGATATGTTTAAGTTAATTTAGGTAGCAAACAAAGCGCATTTATTGCTAATAATACTTTTGTTTAGTTGGAAAATACACGGGAGCAGTGCCGAAACTTTGTCTCGACTTTTTATAACAATGAACCCTGCTGATATCAATTTGCAAATTAGTTCCTTTCATTCCGATAAACATACGCATAAAACGTGTCAAAGAATCCCTATATTTAGTATTCAATTTTATTAATTGCTTTTTATTTACGAAAACATTTACTACCGAACGAGCTTTAACAAACTTTTTTCAACTAGACGTATGATTTGTATCAGCGCCATCTATAGTTCTACCCCTGTACTCATACAGCTCTCTGTTCCAGGGATGTAGTTTGCGTTGGTATCGGTAACTTTTCAATAGGAGGCGCGTTCTGTATGTTGTTACTTTTAATGAATTGGAAGTAACGCGGCAAGGTAACGTGAATTTGTGCGACTTATAATCGCTACAAATGAAACAAGGTGCCTGAGTTTGCGATGTTTTGTTTTCATTAAAAGTTTTAATACGATCTCGTTGGAAAGTTGCTCAGTAGTTGTTTTGTGATAAGAAATCTATGGAAACATCTTAAAACTACTTTTTAGGTGGTCAGTCGTGCGGTCGCTGAATAGTCTGCACTTGGTGATGGGGCCCGACTGGAAAAGCGGTCTGATACGTACCAGTCAGGCATGCGCGCGAATGTTCTTGTATCTCCGAGGCCTCCGACAAATGGTAGTAGTAGAAACAGTGGGATTTTAGTCGGTTAGAGTTCGATATAACCCTCCGCTCGCTCCAGACAGAGCGTATCCATGAGGATTTTCCCACGGTGGCCAGCCTTCCTAAAGTGGCGAGTACAAATCCATGAACTACGTCCACTTATGGTATAGGAAAACATAATAATGACACTAAATCATAGGAAACACTTTAACATCAGATCGCTTTTTCTTTCTTTTCTTTTTTCGGTTGACAAATCATCAAATCACTACTCCCGCACTGGGTGGAGCAGGAGGGAGTGTCAGACTTTTACTGACTATAACCCATCCATGTTCCTTCATCGCCCTTTGTGCTCCGGGGCCACGGTATCTCTTTTGAACAGTCCCGCAACCCCGGCAAGCATCAGATCCCTATGCCAAGGTCTTAAGGTACAGGTCAGACAAATCTTTATAAAACATGTAGGTGGATAATGTTTTCTGACAAAGTAGCCAACTATTGCCAGTTCCATTTCCTAAAAAAGAAAAAAAAACAAACACTTCAGTAAGATATCCAATATTCTACTTGAAAATGAAAATATTCTCACAAATAAAGAAGCGAGACATGATGGCTATCAGTTCTCTCATATCTTTGGCAGTCTTCCAAGATGGACGGAAATATTTTTACATTTTTATTTACAACGCCAGTTATTTCCTTAAAATAGAACATAATAAGGTTTTTAGCAAACAACGAGGACAGAAGAGATCTACACTAATATTATAAAGAGGAAAGATTTGTATTTTTGTGTGTTTGTAATGAATAAACACAAAAACGACTGCGCCGATTTCAAAAATTCTTTCATTATAGAAAAACCTCCTCCACCTCCACCCCACCACCCCCACCCCCCCCTCCCTCTACCTCCTTCTTTCATTCACCTTGAGTAACATAGGCTATATTTTATCCCCGTACTCCCACGGGAACGGGAACTACGCGGGTGAAACTGCGTGCCGGTCCGCTAGTTTGAAATAATTGATTTAATAAAAAAATTAAACTTATAACCTAATTAACGGTAAGGTGTTGAATGGCTGTGTGAAAAAATAATTATTAAGACCCTGAGAAAATAGTAAAACAATTCAAGTAACTTTTAAAAATGTGAAATGAATCAAACAAAGAAGACAATCATGATATCAAAACCACTATTATAGACTTTCTAAACCCCTCTAACTTGCGGTGTAGCAATATTGACTACGCCGTAGCAAACACGTAGCACTTTCCTCTTAACACTTATAAAGCTGTTACATCTTTCCTATGTCGGTCATCATTTCAGCCGAAAGACGTCCACTGCTGGACATAGGCCTCCCCCAAGTGTCGCCACATTGACCGGTCCCGTGCGACTCGCATCCAGCGGATTCCTGCAACCTTCACCAGGTCATCGGTCCACCTAGTGGGAGGCCTTCCAACGCAACGTCTTCCGGTTCGCGGTCGCCACTCCAGAACTTTTCGGCCCCATCGGCCATCCGTTCTGCGAGCAATGTGCCCTGCCCACTGCCACTTAAGTTTGGCAATTCTTCGGGCTACGTCGGTAACCTTTGTTCTCTTGCGGATGTCTTCATTTCTGATTCGATCGCGCAAGGAAACTCCGAGCATAGCCCTCTCCATTGCCCTTTGGGTGACTTTAAGCTTTCTGATGAGGCCCATTGTGAGCGACCACGTTTCGGTCCCGTATGTAATCACTGGCAACACACACTGGTCATAGACTTTCGTCTTGAGACACTGCGGTAGGTTGGACGAGAAGATACCGCGCAATTTCCCGAACGCTGCCCAACCGAGTCGGATTCGACGATTGACCTCTTTCTCGAAGTTAGACCTACCTAACTGGACCGTTTGTCCCAGGTACACATAATCGTCTACAACTTCGAGAGTAGAGTCTCCGATCTTGATAGGAGTGGGTGTGACATGGGCATTCAACATGACCTTAGTCTTGTCCATGTTCATTTTTAGACCCACTCTTCCGGAAGCTCTACTGAGGTCATCGAGCATTGTACTGAGGTCCTCCATGGTCTCAGCCATTACCACTATATCATCAGCAAACCGAAGATGAGTGATGTACTCGCCATTGACGTTGATGCCTAGCCCTCTCCAGTCCAGAACCTTGAAGACATCCTCCAGTGCAGCGGTGAACAGTTTCGGAGATATGACGTCTCCCTGTCTCACACCTCGCTGCAGGAGGATAGGTTTCGAGGCTTGGTCCTGAAGTCGGACTGACATGGTGGCGTTTTTGTACAAACACTTCAACACCTCGATGTACCGATAATCGATTTGGCACCGTTGGAGAGACTGCAGTACAGCCCAGGTCTCGATCGAATCGAAGGCTTTCTCGTAGTCCACAAACGCTAAACAGAGAGGCAGGTTATACTCTTCTGTCTTCTGTATAACTTGCCGCAGCGTATGTATGTGGTCCACGGTGCTAAAGCCTTTTCGGAAACCGGCTTGTTCGAGTGGCTGGAAATCGTCAAACCTGCGCGCGAGACGATTCGTGATGACTCTAGAAAACAACTTGTAGACATGGCTTAGAAGTGAGATGGGCCTATAATTCTTCAGCCGGGCATTGTCACCCTTTTTGAAGAAGAGCACCACCACACCCCTGCACCATGCCTGTGGCGTTTGTCCCTCAAGTATGACGGAATCAAACAGCTTCTGAAGGGCCTTAAGTACCGGTTTTCCACCCGCCTTCAGGAGTTCGGCCGTAATTCCGTCATCACCCGGTGCCTTGTTGTTTTTGAGCTGCTTCAGAGCCATCCTAATCTCGTACAGGCTGACGTCCGGGATGTCTTCGGTATAGTGTCGGGTCAGTCTAGCTCTTGGGTCGTTGGCTAGATCTACGACGGGTTTACTGGTTGACGTGTACAACTGTCCATAGAAGCTCTCGATCTCCCTCAGAAGATCCGGTTTGGCGGATAAGATCCTACCATCGTCGGTCTTCAGTTTCGTGAGCTGGCTCTGCCCAATAGCCAGATCCCTTGCAAATACCTTGGAGCCTTTATTCCGCTCAATCGCGTCTTTAATACGCTCGGTATTAAAGCGGCGGAGGTCGCTCTTCAAGGATTTAGAAATCCGTCTATTGAGCTGCCGGTATTTACACGCCTCGTCTGAAGACTGCAGGATCATCTCACGCCGCTCCTTCATGAGCTTGAGAGTGTGATCGGAGAGCCTCTTGTTCTGATCTGTACGACGCGCCTTGAAGAACTTAGACCCGGTCGTATGGACAGTTTCCACGAACCCATCGTTGTATTCGTCCACTGAGCTTCCTAGGCACTCGAAACGGTTCTGGAGTTCAAGCTGAAAGCTCTCGGGGTTTTGGATTTGGATCTGTGCTGGACGGAGCGTAGACTTCATCAGTCGATACCTTTCAAGCTTGATGTTGATGTTCAATGTGCCTCTTACCATGCGGTGATCGCTCCCGGTTTTCACCGAATTGATCACAGAGACATCATTGAACATTTGCTTCTTGGTTGACATGATGAAGTCGATCTCATTTCTAGTTGCACCATCGGGGCTCTGCCAGGTCCACTTCCTGTGCTCACGCTTTCTGAAGAAGGAGTTCATCATATAGAGGCCCTCCTTCTCCATAAAACTAGCCAGTTGGTGACCCCGGCGATTCCGATGTCCAACTCCAAATTGCCCCACCTGCAGCTCATCCCCGTCTCGTTTGCCCAGTTTCGCGTTGAAGTCCCCCATGACAACTGTGAAGTGAGTTTTGGAACCATGCATGGCTTTAGATATATCCTCATACATGGTCTCCACTTCGTCGTCGGGGTGTGCCGAGGTCGGGGCGTAGACCTGTATGACCTTCAGCGAATATCTTGAGGATATTCTGAGTATAAGGTACGCCACCCTGGTCGACACACTCTCGATCTTCACCACGTTGTTCACAAGGGACTTGTGGACGATAAACCCAACACCACCCTGGGACTGCCGGTCACCCTCTTGGAAATAGAGCAGGTTGCCGGATTTCAGGATTATCGTGTCCTCCCCCTCTCTTCGGACTTCAGATAATCCCACAATACTCCATCGCAGCCTGCTCAATTCCTCTTCTAGTTCCGCTATCTTCTCGTCAGTCCGGAGTGTGCGCGTGTTATATGTTGCCAGGTCCAGTCGTTGGTATTGGCAGCCGGATCCCTTCCGGAGATTCTTCGCACCCCTTGCCACGCCGTAGCCTCGACCGCTGCCGTAGTCAAGGGTAGACGGGCTGCCGGGCACTAGGGGCCATTTCTTTGTTGCGCTATTCATGGGGGGGTTTTGCCATAATCGCCACGCTTGGCAAGCGGGTTGGCGATCGCAGTGAGTGCAGTTCTTACATAAGACACAGAGAGCGCTGCTGCCCATTCTCTGGTAAGTCCCTTAGTCGCCTCTTACGACACCCACGGGAAGATATGGGATGGTGTTATTCTTTACGTCCGACACCACACGGACGATATGTCGGTCAATTCCATGAAAAGGTGACTTTAGGGGTGGGTAAGCGATTACAAGTTTAATATGTTTACACTAAGTTTGACTCCAGGAGTTGTTTGTATAGGACTGCCATTTTGTGTGTACACGACCTTGTTCGTTCCGTATCGTACTGTGGTCAATAGAAATGGGATTTACAGCATCTGTTTTATCAAAATCTTAAACTAAACACGCTTTGTTGACGTTTATTATTAATCAAAATACTCGTACAAAACCGGCTATTTATGCAACTTTGTTGCTTTGTTGATGTTTGTTGGAGCAGTGGTGGCCCAGTGGTGGCGGCCCCGACTTACGAACAGTAAGTCAAACGTTGAAGTTCGAACCCAGACAGGCGCATTACTTTGTGTAATTTATTTCATCTCTACTGCTCTCAAAACGGTGAAGGAAAACATCGTGAGGAAACCGGCATGTCCTAGAACCAAAAATTCGAAGACATGTGACATCTACCAATCCGCACTGGGCCCGCGTGGTGGATTATAGCCCATTACCTCTCATCATGAGAGGCGACCGTGTCCCAGCAGTGAGAACATTATAGGTTGATGATGATGATGACGCAACTTTGTTATTTTTAATTTACCTGAAATGAACAATGAAAATTAGATCCTATTTAGTTTAATAAGGAGAAAGCGTTTCCCTTATAATATGTAGAACAGAAAGATTTTTCTAGAATTAATTGTAGTACATTATTGTTTATTTGCAAGCTTTGTATAAACGAGGCAAGGTCCTCCTTTTTAATTTGAAAAGCTACTGCAGAAGTCGAATATTTAATTATTATGAAAAGGTGGCGTGCAGTTCTTTGTTAATAGACTGCGTTATTTACTTCTCTGCTATTATAAATGTTTTTATTTGTGTGTCAAACATATTGAGATAATTTGGTGGTAAACGTAGATACATGTATATATGTGGCCAGCACTATAAAACAAAAAATATGTGTAAGTAAGAATAATAATGGATTTTTAGTTGAAAAAATGATGTGCCTTCGCTAACGGTAGCTGTATATTCATGTAACTATCGACAACTGAATTGACTACCAGCGTACCAACGTAGATTTAAAAAAAGCTATAATTTAGTAACTGGGTAAATTATAAAGTAATTATTTCCATGGGTAGTTTCACAGTTAACTAACATTGCTTTCGCCAATAAAAACTAATCCGAACTTAAAACGTACCAACAAAACTTTTTAGTTGCCTCAAAATAGAATCGAATTTGCTGTAACTTTAACTAGACAACAAGCCTTAGGCCGTTAACTTTCTTGTAAACATTGTAAGCGGCACCCAATAATGATGAGTTAGTAGGATTACTGCTTATTTACAAATCTTTGATTACCAGGGTTTGAGCGGCAGCAGGAGGTTAACTTTTGTTTAAAGGAATGGCTGTTTTGATAAATCATGAAGTTTGAATAAACCTACTTAAGATTTATGTTAACTCCGTTTGTTCAGAATCACAATCAGAATCATTTATTTGTTAAACATAGGTATAAACGTGGATCTTATAAATAATAAAAAGCTCTTGCTTGTTGTTGTTATATTGTTGCTAATATTTTGTCTAATACTTAATTGAATGTGCCGTCGTGTTAGCACTGCTTCGTTAATTTTATGGTGGTAAGTGCTAGTGCTATGAAAGTGAACTATGGTGTGGTGGCGATTGTACACGGCACACCACTGCCGAATCTGTGAATCACTGAGAATATGCTTATGTCCTGAAAAAATCTAATTAGTCCGTCAGTTAGATTATCAAAAAATATTTGACACGTATTTTATCTTTTGTTACGTAATCCAAAATTGACGAAAATACGACGCTTTTAAAAATCTCAATACGTCACGCCGTGCTATAATTTTTAGTGGGTTGTGACGTCACGAGCCCGCACTCCCGAGTTTTGATACGGTTTATCTTAGTCAATATTCATTGATTTACAAGAAAAAATACATGTCCATTATTTTCCAATACTCTAACTGACGGACTAAATAGATTTCCAATTTATTGATGGTGGTAACTAGCCTATTAAAGAAATGCTGTTTATACAGTTTTTGGTGACCAACGAAAAATAACAAAATATTGCAATAGTTATAAGTTCTTCTCCGGTAAAGGTAAAATTATACCTACGAAGGGTAGGAAACCTATTGTTACTTTTAGATAAATATAATGTTCTTGTAAACAATAACGCGTTTACACAAATTGCTAATATGAACACGATATTAATACTGAGTTATTGCTGACATTAGGCCCGAAACTTGTATGTACGATGTAGTTAGGTTCGACCCTAGAATAAATTAGTGCCTTAATACTTTGTTATGTTTTCATGAGGTTTCCACAGTTACAAGTTATTTTGCTCAATGAGGCTATTAAAAAGCTGACTTTTTTAGATCCACATAACGTCATAACATCACGCCTGTAATCCCCGAAGGATTAAGCAGAGGTGTACCTAATAGTACACCCACATTTCGACAGTTATGTTCAAGTCCCATGTAATTGGGGGCGAGCCTATTGCTATCAACCGGGCGCAAATCCAGACTCGGTGAGTGCTACTGAGAAAGACCTGATGGAAAAACCCAATATCACTTTGCCCGACCTGGGAATCGAATCAAGGACTTAATTTTCAGTAGTCACTGTTAAGCATGCCTTGCATATAACATTAATTTCCCAATTTATATCTCAAATCATTAGTTTTAAAGTTCTCGACTACATAAACATTGAATTGATACTGGTAATTTATAATCTACTGGTAATTTTCTAATGTCTGCGGCAGAACACCTTGCGCCTCCGTAGACCAGATAATGGGCAGCAGCGTTTTCTGTTAATCTGTCTGATGACAGATTAACAGAAAACGCTGCTGCCCATTATCTGGTCTACGGGAGATCGTAGTGATCTACGATCTCCAATCCGCCTGCCAAGCTGGAGATTACGGCAAATTCCTCCCATCATGGGAGAGAGAGGCTTATGTCCAGCAGTGGACGTTATGGGCTGATGTAGTAGATGTAGTGGTAATTTATTACAGAGAAAATAAAATATTAAATACGTGGGAGAAGCAACTCGTGTGACTAGTTATTATTAAATAGGCGTACCGCAACAACAGAATACTTAGAACTCTAGTAATATTATAATTGCATCTAATCAATTATTTATGAATGATTGGTAATTTATTTAGATTGAATTACATTGTAAATATTTTCCACATACTTTAGATAAAATAACTGAAAACACGAGACTCATTTTCATGCCCTGAAGACAACGAAAAAGAACAAAATCCCTTCTTATCTATCACGATCCATGATGAGGTAAAGGCTAAAACAACTTTAAAAAATATCGAAAAAGTCGAACAATATAAAACAAAACAATTCCTCTTTTTTGTTTCTTGCCCAATTAACTTAATACCTAAAGAATCCATTTGTTCCTTAATTATAAAACTTTGCGTAGCTAATTGGACAATGAACCCCTAACACCAGGAGCTCATGAAATTATAAAAGAATTCAAGCGAGAAAATATTATCTTCATTAAAATAACGTTGCGTCACGAACTCCTCACGATTCTGAGAGCCTAGTCAAACAAGGCGATGCACTGAATCCCTCGCTCTGCGTTTATTGAAGAAAAGTAATTACTGAGAACCTCTACTAGAACCTCCGATGTATCTTCTAAACCTTTTGAAAACATTTGCTTTTGTTCATCAAGTTTCTATAATAATATTTGTTGGGTAAGAAAAGCAAACCAAGTTCTTAGAAAAATAATGTGAGTGCTTTGTTTGTATTTTAAAATGTAGTTGTATTACTATTGTTTTATGGTTAATTTGAGATGAAATTAATTTAGAGGCCTTGATTTTGTAAACCCAATTGTGTATTATAACTATACATAACATAAGTTTCTATAACTATCGAAATAATTCTGGTATTTCGAAGAAAAAAATCATCCTATTTTTTATTTATTTTTCAGAAAGGTCACCGTTCACCACATGGTATTAATATGTGATATGCTTTTAACAAAACAAACATAACGACAAACATCACGCAGTCACCTACAGTTGTCTCAAAGGCACTAGAAATAGGTATATAGAAATAATATCTTTGCCACTCAAATAAGAAAAACAAAAGTCGATCCAAATTACCCACTCAAAAAGATCTGAAATCACTTGTACATACATAAACCGAGTCGCAACCGGGCCGCCACATCTTTACCAGCCATAAGCTCCTAACGCGGCCGTCAGATGGCGCTATCGTCGAGTAATTAAAGGCGCAAGTGGCCACTAATCTTTATAGTCAGCTGCTATGAAACGTCATCAAAATGGACGGAAAACTGCTGTTTTATTGGTTTTACTGTTGTTTGGGTAATGGATAGAAAGACAATGCGTAGATGAGAGGTATATAGGTAGTGGTAAGTATGGAATATTTAGCCGTGTGGTATCTGGCAGAGTAGAATAGAACCAACCCATTATACTCACGGGTGTCGTATAAGGCGACTAATGTCTGAGGCAGAAGACTTTGCGCCTCCATAGACCAGAGAATGGGCAGCAGCGTTTTCTGTTATTCTTTCATCACTGCGTTCTCCAATCCGCCTGCCAAGCGTGGAGATTACGGCAAATTCCACCCATCATGGGAGAGGCTCATGTACAGCAGTCGACGTTATGGGCTGTTGTTGTTGGTTGAAGTATGGCATCCATGTTAGGATGTATGAAAACCATTGTTATACGTCATGCCTGAGGTACTAAGAATTAATGACGCGGGGGTCTTAAAGATCTGGTTTAGAATTACGTGGATACTGTTTCAGAATTTATCATAAATATCAGTGTAGTTTTTCAGATGTAAATCGCAACAAGTCGTCAAGAAATATCTCTCAGGCATGGCTGACTTATTTTATTTATATATTTATAAAGGTTCACCAACAGCTTCTGTGTATAACATTTAGGTATACATTGGTTATACAGTTTTGGACTAACACAGTTGCCAATTATAGGTAACCAGCATTCACAAAAATAAGTGTTAGCTTAGAAGAGATTAAAATTAAAAATTAAAATAAGTGGCTAAAGAAATGAAATACAAAGTAGAACATACAATAATAGACTATCTAACTTACGAAGCAATACAAATAAAAGAAAAACGTATGATGTAATTTTACTAACTAATTAAAATTAAAAAAAAAGACATAAGATATGATTAGTAATGTTAGAATAGATAAAAATGAGATCAGAACTATGAATAAAAATAAAATTATTATAACATTGTTAAAAATAAAGAAAGAAGTAATGTTACAAGGTAAAAAAAAAAAAAAAAAAAACCTAAGGAATCATAATTAATACTAACATAACAAAACATTGTGTTGCGATTTTCGAGAATCTAGTAATTGGGATTTAAAGATTTTTATGGAATTGTGGTAAATGTCGACATCAGGGGAGGATTTAATAAAAGAATTCATCTCTCTACAGAGTCTATTGAGTGGCGAGTTTACACCAATATTTGAATTAGATCCTTGAGTATTGAATAGGTAGGTCATAGGATATCTGGAAAAATTGTGAGGTACTTTTAGGCCGATACGCTCAACTAGCTTACTGCAGTCTAATTTATTATTTACTAATTTGTACAAAAACATAAGATCCTGCAATAGTCGACGGTCGCGCAAACTATTCATTTCAAACGATTGAAGGCGTTGTTCATATGGACACCGGGGGGATATTATACTGAAAGTATAAGCTAGGTGTTTCGTAAAGGCCCTCTGGATGCTTTCGACTCTCTGTGAGTGTACAGCATAGTGGGGGTTCCATACCACGCTGGCAAATTCCAGGTGGCTCCGAACTAAGGCGTTATAAAGGACAATTTTAGTTCTTATTAGCTTAAACCCTTTAGTACTTCTCTTAAGAAATCCTAGCAACCGTGATGATTTAGTAACGATGTTATCGATATGACTTCTGAAGTTAAGTTTACTGTCCATGATGACACCAAGATCGCGGACCTCATTAACGGTTTCTAATAATTCTCCTTTTATTTTAAATGAGACTGAATTGCAGTGCTTTTTCCTTGAAAATCGTATGTGACTACATTTTTGTATGTTAAGCTTCATGTGATTCAGGTTGCACCAATGGTCAATTCTATCCAAATCCTCCTGAATTAGGGAAGCATCTTTATCTGAAGTGATAATTTTATAAATTTTAAGATCATCGGCAAACATCAGGTATTTACAGTGAAGGATTTGATCAGTTATATCATTAATGAAGAGTGAAAATAGAACTGGTGCAAAGTGAGAACCCTGAGGAACTCCTGAGACAGCATAGTAAGGGTAAAATTCATAACCATTAACAACAAGAATTTGCGATCTACGGGATAAATAAGATGAAAACCAGTTTAAAAAAGAGCCATGTATACCATTGTATTCTAACTTTGACAGTAGCAGAGAATGGTCAACTTTATCAAACGCACTGCTAAAATCCGTGTAAACAGCATCTACTTCCAATCTTTTGTCAAGAGCCAGGGTTACATCAGAAACAAACTCGACAAGGTTTGTTTCTACGCTGCGACCCGCTTTAAAACCATGCTGACTATGTGAAATAATTTTGTCAATGTGGTTAGTAATAATTGGACAAATAAGACTTGACTTGGTTTCCTCACGATGTTTTCCTACACTCATCATCATCTGCCTAGCCTTTTCCCAAGTTTTATTGGGGTCGTCTTCCAGTCTAACCGGATGCAGCTGAATACCTGTATTTTAGATGGAGCGACTGCCTATCTGACCTCCACAACCCAGGTAGTAGTGGGTAACACGATGCCCCTTGGTAAGACTGGTTGTTAGACATTTTGGGCCACTACAAAAATGACAGCCGAGGCCAACTGCTTAACGTGCTCGTTCATTTTCCTTCACTAAAAATCCATAAAATAAAATAAAATCAGAGATGCGTGACTTGGGTTCGAACTCGAGACCTATGATTTGCCAGTCCGTAGGTTACACCACTACGCTATCACTACTATCGCCACAACAATTCATGGTAGCTACACGAAAGGTCTGTCATAGCGATTGAGCCACTTTACTGCTACGGTTTGTTGTATCGGTCACCCTCGAATCGGAACTGTACCTAACCCATCCATTTATTACACGTGTTTCATTAAGTTAGGGCACTGCTCACTAACTCCCACTACTGCTATTCACTATGTTCTCAAACTACTTAATATTATAACGTAAATACAATTGGGTAAGTGTTTGCAATGGGATCAGCCTTGTTTGCATAATAGGGACGACTTTGTATCTTCGGATTTTGGGATTACGGTTGGACGAAATAATTCGAAATGTAACCCCACTATAACTGTATAAAAAGCTGTTATTTATTTGATCCTATTGAGACGTGACCTTGGTCATATTTTATCTTAATGCGTAAATATTTAACGAGTTTATTTTCGGGCTATATTGAAAAAAAAAAACCGGCCAAGTGCGAGTCGGACTCGCACACGAAGGGTTCCGTACCAATTATTATAAAAAAATCACGTTTGTTGTATGGGAGCCCCCCTTAAATATTAATTTTATTATGTTTTTAGTATTTGTTGTTATAGCGGCAACAGAAATACATCATCTGTGAAAATTTCAACTGTCTAGCTATCACGGTTCATGAGATACAGCCTGGTGACAGACAGACGGACAGACGGACCGACGGACAGACGGACAGACAGCGAAGTCTTAGTAATAGGGTTCCGTTTTTACCCTTTGGGTACGGAACCCTAAAAACAACTTTTATATTTTTGAGATGATTTCTTTAAGTATAAAAGTATTATTTTGAATTAACAGTTTTAATTAAATGTTTGTTTAGGGATTTCAAGATTCTTCAGTTATTCATGCGGCAAGAGCGCATTAACAAATCGCAACATACTCAAACGTTTCCATTATTCCGAAACTGAATTTTTACTGTTTTCAATCAGAAAGTATGTCGAAAAATGCGTAAAATTTTCAGACCTTAAATCTGTGTTGATTATTAAACCTTACATTGCACAACAAAATTGTACCTTGAACATATGTACATAAAACACAAATAGGTGCTAACTTGGCACGATACTATGTGACCTTTGAATTCGCTCCAAACACTTCAGCGAACGAACGCGTCCTATTGTCTTTACAACTCTTTGCTTAAGCACAGATACTCGCATGTTTACAGAATAGTTGACAAAGAAGGTTAACTTCATACAATAAGCGAAATCACACACACACAATACAAGTTTCACGAACGGCGTGTGCAAGCGATAACGACTGGCTATCGATTGAGATAGGTAGTCCGAGGTCGAGATCTCCAATCTCGTGGTCAAGCGTAAACTTTTTAAAACAGATGTCATTTGTTTCACGAGTCGACGTAAAGGGATTCGACGCAGGGGGAATGATTCGTTTTTGAATATAACCCTAAATCTGAAAAGTATCTAGAACCCTTTGGAACAGTTGACTTCTTAGGCGACTTTTGATTTCAAATGTTGTTCAAAATAATGAGTACAAAAAAATATTTTCCGGTTTAGGGTAAACAAAAACTAATACAAGGTTATGCATCCTAGTCAAAATTCAGGAGCTTGTCACAAAACTTACATAATCAATTTAAATTACGATACCCGGTCAAATAATAATTAATAAATCTGCTATTTCAAATTGTTTAAATTTGACACTATTTCAGAATAAAACGAAAGTAATAATAGAAGAATCATCCATCGCGCGACTTGTCGCTGTGTGCGTTTATTTGTGTGAGTAAAGGCGCGGTTATAGGGCTAGTTACTGACGGGCTGCGTTTTAATACGGGTGTTTAACACTTACCGATTTCCATAAATAAGAAAAAAAAACCTACTCATTTTACTATCCATTCGGATTGAGAATCATTCAATCAGAGTTGCAAAGCGACACCTAGTATTGTAGATCTCGGCATCAGATAACCAACTATAGAAAAAAAATATTCATATCACAAGTAACAATACTGAATCAGGTCGTTGGCCCTAAAAAAGTCATCAAGTCTTTTTGTTTTATGATGTTCATATTACTTATGATAACTAAGGTGTTTTACAACCTTATAAACACATATAAACGGGTATTTTCGCGAATTTTTACCTTTAATATTTGCCCGACGTTTCGACCGGATTGCATTGTGTTTATAATGTGTTTTGATCGTGAAAGTTTAAAAAAGACAATTTTTTACAACCTTATTGAATTTCACCGCGTAAATCTCGGCTTGAGATTGGCGTACTTTGCAGTTTAGTGTGCATGCTCCTGTCTCCGCTTGTTGTTTGGAGCTGACCTTCTGTTGGTACTACTTATTCAGTGTGATGTTTACAGACTACGAATGTTACAGTCTTCTTAATGTGCCTCATCAAGGGCTGTCTCTCTCGAGAAGATTGCTTGAGGAATTTCTAATTTGAGAAGAAACAATGTTAAATTACCTTACGTGTATTTGTCTTGTAACCTCGTATAGCTGTAGTATTATAATTGTTTACTTTAGTACCACATATTCTCACCATCAAAAGAAACTCTCTTTACGACCGACTTTTCGTACATACGACATTTTATAAATTAATATTTATAAAATAAACCGAGTAAAAGTAAACCATGGATATGTAGCGGTTAACCAAATTTCAGAATGAAGTATTAAACTGAGTTCCTGAACAACACACATGGGAATCGTAAAAATACAGACCTATTCTGTACTCATGATTGCCAGTAAAATATGAATTGTGTCGTTTGTATTTTTATTTACTTCAACACATTTCCATTAGTAACTTTTAAGGTCTCTAACGGCTCTTACTTACGTATAACTGTTGGTTAATGTGCCTTCTTCCGTAGATATTGGTGTTTCTTTATACAAAGAATATCCTATCCGTGTCACCTACCTGTCACCTGATGCAAAGAAAAATCAATGAAAGCTTTTCTGTGACGTTTTGTTTCTAACCGTTCAGTAAGCAAAATGTCAAACAGACAGAGATAGCAACCTACCGATACTGGCTAGTAAGTTATTAAAATGGCAATAAGGGCACACGTAGCAGTTTTCCTATGTTCTTCTAACTCGTTACCTTCATTGTTGAAGGTCGTGTATCAGGTATTCCTCACTCGGTGCACTATGGTCTTCCACGTTTGTCTGTCCTAGGCGGTCTTTAAAGCTTTGACTATTGATAGGCCAGTGAGCGTCTTTACTCGGTCTGACCAACGGGTAGGTGAGCGCCCGCGTGGTCTTTTCCCGTCTACTTGGCTAACTACTATAAGCTTCTCGAGGCTGTCAGTGTTACCTATCTAAACCATCCCAGTAATGATGACTAAAAAACTAAAAACAAAACGACAGCTTTCATTTGTTTTTTACCTACGTAGCCGCTGCTGTCCCAAGAGGCGAATCGTATGAGCGTGTACGTCGTGGATTGAGACGGCGAATCAGAGAACATATTATTATCCACGTAGATATCCAATAAAATCATTCTGCCAAAACGATAACACAAACCTCTTCTAATCTGCATATCATCATCATCATCAGCCTATTAATGTTCCCACTGCTGGGACACAGGCATCCTCTCTATGAGAGAAAATGGGCTATAATCCACCACGCGGGCCCAGTGCGAATTGGTAGATATCACTGTTCTCAAAACGGTGAACGAAAACATCGTGAAGAAACCAGCATGTCGTAGAACCAATAAATTCTAAGTAATGTGACATCTACTAATCTGCATATAAACTATGTATTTCAAATTAAAACACTCCTCGCTTTTAAGTACCTTACATTTTCTACGACAATCGAAGAGAAAATCCCTTCTTTTTTCCATAGTGTAATTATATTATCTCCATCGCCAGCGAACACCGGTCTAGCCAGCCTAATGAATTTTAGACAGGCTCTGCCTTTCTGTATCCGTTCTGTCGACTATTCGTTGGATGAAAACGAGTTTAATCGATATTGATTCCTTTTGTTGTTCAAAGTTGCTGTCAATCAAACTGTAGCGTTTTGGCATTGTTGGCGGAAAGAAGAAATATTTTGTGAAAGATTTTTAACGAGAATATCGTCTAGCTTTTGTCCGAGTGGAATTCGGAAATTATCTGCATAACATGGGTACTTAAGGCACAGCATATTGAGGTCACGGTCTATCTGAGTGCCTCATAGAAATTTACCGTTAGGCGTGAATATTGTATGAGCTATTATATTATTGTGAAATTACATTTTTTAGACGATTGGCTACTTTCGATGGTACACAAATTTTATAATATTAGTAGGTATAAATAATATGTTGTTGTAAATTTGTTATTCATTATGATCAGTTAATGATACGTTTTGGATGGTGTACTCGTATTTAATACCGTGGCCACTAAAGATTTTTTACTGTAACATGCAAGCAGTACCATCACAAACCTGTCAATCAGGCCGTCAACTCTAAACATTCCAAAAACACCCCAAAAAAACTCTTAAAAAACTAAAATAACATGTAGCCAGATTTTTCACAAACCTCAAACGCAAAATAGCGTCAGTTGAACTTCAAACCCAGACAGTAGAAGCGAAAGGCCGTAATTACCATGACAATGTGCAGCGCCCGCTTCCGCGAGATTAATGGCCACCGCTGGCAGCCGTCACTCATTAAATTGATGAGCGATGACGCGGACTGAGGAGGGCTCTAAAAACCACGGAAGAAAAAAAGTTTAGCATATATTTTTGAAGTGAAACCTTCTTTTGGCACGTTGAGCACTTTTTGGGTGAAGGAAAAACACAACAATCGTAACCTCCACTCACATTACGCTTCGTAGCACTCGTAGCCGATACGCTACGGCGTAGCACCATATAGACGTGCGCGGGGCACAAACCGTAGCAGTGCTACGTCTGGGGCGGGGCCTGTGTACTTTTGTTTTCACTTCTATCGGCAGTCCCCAAAGACTGCCCCGATTTTTTAGAGTATTCTCTGTCCACAGGTTACAGAGATTTGGGAGGAGGAAGGGGCATCGTTTGAACAGCAGTAGGGTACTGGATATGTTAAAAAAAAAGGATTCTATTGTTGTAATAAGTTCCTTATTGCCAGGTTACTACTTATAACACACTAGCTGATGTCCCGCGGTTTCACCCGCGTAGTTCCCGTTCCCGTGGGAGTACGGGAATAAAATATAGCCTATAGCACTCACGAATAATGTAGGTTTCTACCTCTGAAACAATTTTTAAAATTGGTTCATTACTTCCGGAGATTACCCCCTACATACAAACTTACAAACAAATGTTACCTCTTAAATAAAACAGATATGTAACAGCTAAACCTGAAGGGACAGTAAAAATGTGGACGTTTCGCTTCCATTTGAAGTATAATAAATCATTTTGGATATACTTTGTGCATACTTATAACTTTTATGCAAAACTAGCAGTATTTCTATGAATCTGCTACAAATGCTTAAACCAATCATTATTTTCTATCCGAAATCAGATATATTCCACTTTTTGACACATTTTTATTTTGTATTGCATTACAATTCACTTTTTTCCTCGCCTGTAGTTTTGCTCTGGATTGGTTGCGGACTCATCGCGTCTAATGGCGTGAATCAAACCGGATTGAACGCAGATTTAGAGGCCCAATCGTTATGCAATGCCAGGAACACTTTTATTAATTATTATTTAACGATGGAGGTGCTTAAATACCTACGAGTAGGTGATAATTGGGGTTTCTAGATCACAGGAGATCTAGAAACCCCAATTATCTATTCATCTATTCAAATATAATCTATTCATGTATTCAAATTATTTCATCATCATAGTATTAATCAATCATGTATTCAAAATAATGTTATTTCACTTATTCAAATGAGTAGGTGTTATTTTCTTTTAATTAATGCTTACAATTATTGTAAGTAAAAAAAAACTTCATAATTTTTTAAGGTATTTATTTATTTTAGAATTTAAGCACACTAACAATGAATTACAAATACGATAAGAAATGACACAGAATATTGACTTACTTACATTTTTTTTGCATATTGATGCCTATTCATTACTTCTTACACATAGATACAAAAACTTACTTTTCAGAAATTTAAACATATACAATTGACAGCGGTACCTTGTTAATTTTATTGGGTCTGTACATTAATATAAATGATTAAATCTACACTTTTGGTTCGATGACATCCTGAATTTTGGCAATTAATTCTCTCGTACTGGTATATATATCATCGAATAATATAGATTTTACAACATGTTGAGCACACATATCAGCATCACAATTACACATCGGCTGTTCGAATTTTTGAAAACCGTCGATATCATATATTTCTATTTTGATTATTTTTGTTCCACGAGTTACAGGCTTCTTTATGTATTGATAGAATGTTTGATCTGTTTTTGATCTCTTGCGAGCAAGACCTAGCGTTTTCTGTCCAGTGGTTTGTTGAACTGGTTGATTAAGCGTTTTCTGTCCGGTGGTTTGTTGAACTGGTTGATTCATGGGTACAAAATTGAAAAGATCCTCCGTGTCCTGAAAAAGAACGATGCAATATTATATTAGTTTAATATAACGTTTACGATTGAAATAAAGCATGTGTGAAAATAACTTATTCAGTGATGCTACTTATTTACAGAATGCTGTTAATAGATACATATTTAAATTGTCAGAGAATATATTTAATATGGAACATTTACCGACATTCTGCAATTATATCACTCTTCACCGTCAGATATAAAACTTGAAATGGATTTCAAAGTTATTAAACTCCCCCTTTTATAATTTTTAATTTAATGCATTTTTTAATACATAAAGTTCAAATTCGTATACTTTTGTTAGATTTCAATATCTGTACAAAAATGGTATGGTGAAATTGAAACCTCAGACATTACGACGCCTAACATGTTATTGTTTATTATAAATATGTATCAATAAAATAATACTACTGTCCGTTTGTTCACGGTGATTGTTTTCATACATTTTATTCAGATGATTTGGCTTGCAAAGTCATGGTATGTTAATAGTATATCAACCTAATGAATTTGCAACGTAAGTTGAATTCTTTTTAAGGAGACGGATCAAAACAATTGAACAATATTAACATACAACTGCTAAGCGTGGTTTTACCTGCTATTATTAATATAAAGATAAAATATTAACCGTTTTATTTATTATTGATTTATTTTTAAATAGCAGAAACACAAATGTTGGGATAAAATATCATGCACATCATTCTTATACATAATAATAATCCGTAATCATTTTTATGCATGTATAGTTTTTTTAAATATGTCTATAAGGTTAAAAATTAAACATTTAAGCCATGAAACTACTTTACTTTTATGGACTGATGAAATAGGATGCTGCCGACGGGGCGACGCCTGCATTGCTTTGTTTACATCGAATCAATACTAATATCAAAAATCTAAATCTGTGTTTGTTCGTTTGAAGATGTTTTCATATATTTATCATAAAATTAATCATAAGCAAAGTCAGAGTATAAAACTAGTTTTGCACATAATAATAGCGGTAATGAAAATACAAGTATTAGTTTGAAATCTTAACTACATGTACTTAAGATTGAAAGTTAAACTTACTTACGACGGTGCTAGTTAAGCACTTTTCTTATTTGGTGTCGTGATTTGACTCAGGATTTTTAGTCAAACGTACACCCCATATATGGATTAAAATCACATGGATTGAATAGTATTTAAATCGGTACGCGGGCATTTGGAACATCACTACTATTTCCCCTGACCTGCCATCAAGAACCAGGACACTACACCATAAAAAATGTAAGTTTTATTAATAATATTATATTATCTTCAAAGTCTATTGTAATATTATTTGTGTTTTGTTTTGAAATAGTAGCGTTTATTCATTCATCAGGAATCAATTCATTAATTATTCATCTATTCATTCAGTAGCTCATATCCAGCAGCTGCTTGTTGTGTCAACCTTATTCAGGGAAACAATACAATTCACTAATGTTCTATTATTTTTTTTGTCTTAATTTAAAAATGTTTTACATAATATGTATCATTCGATTCCTTACGGTATTCACATTTAGGGGTAGATACACCTTACAGATAAACCTAGATCTTTTAATGTACCAATGACCATATACTAAGTAATTATTATTAATTAATTTTATCTGAAACAATTATGTGTTTGAATTTCAGGTCACATCATGAAAATGCTGAATCGTTGTTCTCGTCAGATGATGAACTTCGGCAGACACGTGAGCCTGAAAAACTAAAAACAAAAAAGAGGAAATCCCTCTCGGTGGTCGCACCCAGTACCTCAAGGAAAATGTAAGTTGTATTAATAAATAATAATATTAACTGTTTTATTTGTTCTGGTTTTTAAATAGTAGAATCTATTCATTCATTTCATCTATTCATTCATTTCATCTATTCATTCATTTCATCTATTCATTCATTTCATCTATTCATTCAGTAGCTTATATCCAACAGTTGTTAGAGCCAACTTTTACTCAGTGAAAAAAAAACAATTAATTAATATTAAGTATTATTTCTTGATTCATTATTTGTGTCTAAATTTTTTATTTAAAAAATGATTATACATAATTATGTATGTCCCATTCCTTACGGTATTCACATTTGGAGTAGATATACCTACCTACCTAGATATGATATACTTAGCATGTACATTCTATTTTTTTTAAACGTTTCGCCACACTAAGAATTTCTCCTGTATTATGTATTAATTATTTATTTAATTAAAATTAAACTTAATTATGTATTTTAGGTCACATCATGGATATTCTGAATCGTTGCCCCCGTCGGAAGACGAAGTTCGGCAGCCACGTGAGCCTGAAAAAGTCAACCCGAAAAAGAAAAAACAATCTTCGGGTGCCGCACCGCCCGCACCCAGTACATCAAGGGGGAGTCAAGCCTTTACGCATGCACTGTCTCCACCACCGGCTAAAACCAAGAAACCTGTCATCAAGCCTATCGCCCTGAAGAAAGCCACGGTCCATGACATATTCGGAACTGATAGTGACGATGATGTCCAGGATCAACCAGTCGCGGGTAAACCAATTCATCCCTTACAGTCAGTCATGAGCCGAAGAGTTGCTAACGGACACTCTCGTCAAACATTTGACTTCAAAAAAGGGACACATTTTGTAGAGTTAAAGGTGTACAGTTGTAACGAAATTCAACATGTGGCCCCTATGAATAGGTGGCGCCACGCGATTATCTCTATTAAAAATAGAACAGATGAGAACACGGACTCGTGGCAGCACCTCAATAATTTTATAACTGCCACGAGAAAAGAGTTCAGAGATTGTCCAGTCAACTTTGTCAGTAATTATTACTAATCACCTGTTATAATAAGTTCCTACTAATGATATGTATTATCATGATACTAACTTTTTGTAGGTACTTAAATTAATGTTTATTATATTATATTAGTGTATTAATATTTTATTTACTCGTATTTACCTTCATATTCATTCTTGTATCTCTAAGTTTCGTGTAGAATAAATAGATACGTTTTTCTAAAGTTTATGTTTTATTTTTTTACAGTTACACGAACTTCTATTACCAGATCCGGTGCCAATTTATTGAAATGTGATTACTGTAATATTGAGATACCTAAAAACGAATATCAATATCACTTGAGAACGAACTTACATAAATCAAATAGCATATTGAAATCTGAATTTAAGAATATCGATATCATTGCGACAGCATTTAAAAACAGAATAATTACTTACAGACTTAATCCATCAGAGGAATATCTCACGCCAGAGGCATTCCTAAAGGATTATCAGGAACATGTAATGAATTTATTGGGCGTTTGTCTTGTGAAACATAGCTGTATTAAAGTGAACTTTGAGCTTTTCGCTTACTTTGTTCTACCAACGTCTGGTGAACAAGAGCTGAAATCATTTAATACAAAGTATGAATCAATATTTTACAGTACCGATATAAAAGAATTATACTTAAATGTTATGCGTACTTTTATAAGAAAACTGTCTGAATTTCAGCACCGTGAGTCTGGCTGGACTTGCCTCTTTATGAATCATCTAGAAATAAATGTTAATAAATTCAATCCTTTGAGAGGTGGTTCTTACATAGAGTTACCAAATGTAGTGAAACGTTCCAAAAGTTGTGTTAATATAAAAAACAAAGACAATCACTGTTTCCTATGGAGTGTTGTAGCAGCATTATTTCCACAAAAGAGCAATGTCTGTAGAACTAATTCATATCCGCATTACTCTACGGTGTTGAATATAGATGGCATGATGTTTCCCCCGACAAACACTGATATTAGACATTTTGAAAAAATTAATCCCAACATAAGTCTTAATATTTATGGATTAGATATTAAAAGCATTGTAACCGGCCCATTATATGTGACTAATTCAAGAAAGCGCTGTCATATTAATTTGTTGTTTATTGAGAGAAATGGTAAAAGTCACTATTGCTTGATCAAAGATCTTTTACGACTAGTTAAACGGCAAATTACTCATCACAAAGGTAAAATGTATTTATGCGATTTATGTTTACAATGTTTTAAAAGTGAAATTAAGTACAACTCCCATATGTGTAACAGAATATTAACTGTACTGCCGGAGAAAAATACTATTCTTCAATTTAAAAATTATGAACGGCAACAAAAAATTAACTTTGTTATATATGCAGATTTTGAAAGCCTTTTAGTAAATCATAATCAATTTATAACAGATAGTACTCGCATATACAAAGAACATAAACCTTCTTGTTTTGGTTACTACATTTGTTGTTCATATGATCGTAATTTAAATAAATACGTCACGTATAGAGGGCCAGATTGTGTTGAAATTTTTGTTACATATTTGCTTAAGGATATAGAAAAAATTTATCATATATTATCAAAAGTACAACCTATGTCACCTTTAACTAAAGATCAAGAAAATGACTTCAATAATGCCACTGTATGCCATATATGTAAACATTTATTATTTGAAGACAAGGTGACAGACCACGATCATGTAACATCACAGTACCGAGGTGCTGCACATTCGCATTGCAATTTAATGCATAGGGTTTGTCCTTTCGTGCCGATAGTTTTTCATAATTTGGCAGGTTATGATTGTCATCTATTTATCAAAGAGCTAGCAAAATATGAAGGTTATTTTAAAATAATACCAAAGACTAAAGAAAAATACATGTCTGTTACTAAAATTATTCAAACCAAGAATACTTCAAAGCCTATTCAAATAAAGTTTATTGATTCTTTCCAGTTCCTTAATTCAAGTTTGGAAGTATTATCTGGAAATTTAAGTGACAGTGACTTTATTAATTTATCAAATGAATTTCGTGACAAAAAGTTATTGAAATTGTTGCATCGAAAAGGTATTTACCCGTACGACTATATGGACTCTTTCACAAAATACGATGAAAATGGTCTTCCTCCCAAAGAATGTTTCTATAATAGTTTAAAATGTGAACACATAACTGATGAAGAATACAGGCACGTGCAAAAAATATGGCAAACTTTTCAAATGAAATCTCTCGGTGAATATACAGACTTATATTTAAAAACGGATGTTTTGTTACTTTGCGACATATTTGAAAATTTTAGAGATACCAGTTTACGACATTATAATCTAGATCCAGCTTATTATATCACTGCACCTAGCTTGAGCTGGGATGCTATGATGTTGTATACAGGGGTTAAGTTAGAATTAATTAGTGATTTAGAGATTTATGAGTTAATAGAAAATGGAATACGTGGAGGCTTAGCTCAGTGTTCTCTTCGTAATGCAAAGGCTAATAATAAATATTTATCGAATTTTGATAACAATGAAGCATCAACTTTCTTGATATATCTGGATTGTAATAATTTATATGGCTATGCGATGACAAAAAAATTACCAATATCTGATTTCAGGTTTTTATTACCCGAAGAAATATGTGCACTTAATGTAACTAATATACCAGACGATTCAGATTTTGGATATATTCTAGAAGTTGATTTAGCTTATCCGGATTATTTACATAAGTATCATCGCGATTTACCTTTCGCGGCAGAAAAATTTACCCCCCCAGGAGGTAAAACCCCAAAGTTAATTGCAAACTTATATGACAAATTTAAGTATGTGATACATTACATCCATTTAAAAGAATGTTTAAGGAACGGGCTCGTTTTGAAAAAAACTCACCGTGTGCTTACCTTTAGGCAAGAAAACTTTTTACAAAAATACATTGACTTAAATACTCGATTACGTCAAGCTTCATCCTCGCCATTTGAAAAAAGTTTATTCAAACTGTTGAATAATGCTATATTCGGAAAAACTATTGAAAATAGACGAAAACAAGTAAATATAAAATTAGTAACGGTATGGAATGAAAAGAATAACAAGACAAACAAACACCTTAGTGCCGAAAACTTGATTGCGAAACCTAACTTAAAGAATATTACAATATTTTCTGAAAACTTTGTTGCTATTCATTTGAGTCCGGAAAAAATTAATCTTGACAGACCAATATATATCGGTTTTACTGTTTTAGAGTATGCAAAACAGCATTTGTATAATTTTCACTACGACTATATCAAAAATAAATATAGAAACAAAGCAAGGCTATGTTATACCGATACAGATAGTTTGCTTTATTTTATTAAAACTCCAGATGTATATCAAGATATTAAAGAAGACATATCAAAATTTGATACTAGTAATTTTAATGTTAACAACAGACATGATATACCAAGAGTCAATGCACAAATTCCAGGCCTATTCAAAGATGAGCTGGGGGGTGATATTATTACTGAGTTTACAGGGCTTAGAGCCAAACTTTACTGCATAAACAGTTTGCATGGAGAAATTAAGAAAGCTAAGGGTGTAACTAAGCCCGTTACAAGGCGATTACGATTGTATAATTATAATACAGCTTTACTGAGTGACAGAATATTTAAATGCAAAATGAACACTATTAAATCTATTAAACATGTATTGTACTCTCAAGAGACAGATAAAATAATTATTAATAAAAATGATGACAAGAGACAGATATTATTAAACCAAGTTGATACGTTACCGTGGGGGCATAGTGATACGATATTTTAACTAACATATTATAATAATATCATAAATCCTTTAAAATAGTTTATTATGAGAATGACAATAGTAATAATTAATTTTAGTATAAAAATGATTAAGTAATTTAGTATTAGTGGCAGATGTTGTATTGAAAGTGAAATATAAATAATGTATCTACTTCAAAATTAAAAACGTGTTTTTTATTTGACCTTGCACTTAAGTCTGTTTATTTTAATTACTTACTATTTGAAAACAGTTCTTCAGGTAAATAAAGCACAGCCTAGAGGACAAATTTCAAATTTATTTAACATTCTTATATTTAGTTACAATGAATAATTAAGTATACACAATACAAATATCATTTAAAAACTATGTGAAGCCGAACTTAACTTTTTAACTATTTTACTGACTAGATAGTCTGTTTCATCCATAATTTCGTCATGATTGTCTTTAACTTGATACTGAACGCTCACACTAGCACTATCACAGTGGTCAAGATTGCGTATTACATTGCTGTTACTTAAATCATAAATACATATTTTAATTAAATGATGTGCTTTTCCTGGCTCCTTACGAAGAACGTAAGATGAAGATGGCGAGGTAAATAATTTGGATAACGTAATTTTAGAAGTTGATTTAGACTTGTTCTTAGCCTTTCCTTTTATTGGTTGCTCTTTTACACTGTTTTCGTTGTCCTGTTGTCGGTTATGGAACTCAGTCTCCTCTATATTGTTTCCTGGGTGTTCTTGAGCAAAAAAGAATGACTTAATAGCATCATCCACAATATCAAGGTCTTCCATTTTCTGAAAAAAAAAATTGCTTTAGTTTAATCTTAAATCAATTTGTATTTATATATTTTTTAACGATTTGCACTAAATATAAAATAATATAAATTAGTTCAGTACTTACGATTTAAATTAGTCAGTAATATTATAATTTGAAAAAAAAACCAACCGATGACATCAAGTTGTAGAATTGGAATTAAGAATGTTCAAACAGTAACTTCGTTTTATATTGTAGTATGAAGCACTTACAAAGAATGAAATTGGAATCCATCGCATTTTTTTTTCTATATATATCGATGTAAGGTAGGCATTTTATTAATATACAAAATGAAGTTGATCAAACAACACACATCACTTAATGTTAGTCATCTAAATCTTAGTGACTCTGATGACCAGATTAGACATAGCATTCTGTTTCCAAATACGATTCGTTGTATAATATGTGGTCCCTCGAATTGCGGGAAAACAAACGTAGTGCTTAGTTTATTGTTACATAAAAATGGTCTCAAATTTCAAAACCTTTACCTATACTCGAAAACTAATTTTCAACCAAAATACAGTTTCTTAAAAGAAGTCATAAAGAGAGTACCTCAGATTAAGTTTAATGAATTTAATAATAATAGAGAAGTCATAGCTCCGGATGAAGCACTAACCAATTCGGTATTTATTTTCGATGATGTGGCATGTGAAAATCAAATAAACATTCGCAATTACTTCTCTATGGGTAGACATAAACAAATCGATTGCTTTTATTTATGTCAGACGTACTCTAAAATCCCGAAACAGTTGTTGCGTGATAACGCAAACTTTCTTATTATATTTAAACAAGACGATGTAAACTTGAAACATATTTATGAAGAGCATGTCAGTTCTGACATGTCCTGGAATCAATTCAAGAGTGTTTGTAATTCAGTTTGGAGAGAGCCGTATAGCTTTGTTAGTATTAGCAAAGACTCCTCATTAAATAACGGAAGATACAGACATAATTTAGATAGCTTTTTTAAATTTGGTTGATTTCGATGATATTAATATATAAATCAATAACATAAAAAATTTACTTAGTATTATATCTTTCTTAACTGAGTGCACTCGTTATAAACTATGGAAAAGAACATTAAAATAGAATTAATGAAGTCTGTAGACTCCATAAAAAATAAAATAAAACAAATGAAGAACCACGAACACTCGATGAATTTGTCACTCGATAAAATTCTAAAACCTGTCACAGACCCCCTTAAAACTCTAGTTGATTCGAATATGTCTGTGGAAAAAATGAAGCATTTACATAACACAACACACCATAATTCAGACGACATTGAATTGGATGACATTAATACTAGCTCATCTACAAAGTTTGAAGACTGCTGTGATCCAAAATTAAATTCTGTTAAAAACTCCCCCGCAAAAGAATTACCGGATGATTTAGAAATTTCATTAGAGGGTCGGGATATCCATGATATTTATGATGGGGTAAATATACCGTTTGGAATAAGAAGTATAAACAAAACATTATTAATGGGTAATTCAGTAGTTTCATTTTCTAAAATTGATAGTTTGAATGACGCGAACGTTATTTTAATTAAAATCGGTGACAAATCCTACAATTTAACCCCCGGCTTAAAAGAACTTTTATTTCGAAGAAGACCTGATTTAAAATTAATATCAGGCAAAGATAGACTCGTTTATAAGGATATGCTGCATTACACAAATGCTCATAAGAGAGATTTTAATCCTGATGGTCAAATAAGAGGTGATAAAGGATTAAAATATCGCGAAGTAATCAAACCATTATTTTTCGAATCGTTAAACGATAACATTCTCCCAAAATTTGGGGGAAACTTACCATCCCTAAAGAAATACAGAAATAACACTGACTTAGTTTATTGGGATGACCCTAACGAACTGGTTGAGAGATTGAAACTATTAGTTGCTTCTAGAGATGCTGGCAATACAAATCATGATAATGAAATTTTATCGATAATAGAAGAATTGAAAGAAGCTGGCATAATTAAAGAATAAATAGTCTCAATAATATACTTTTTATTCAGTATTATATACGAATTCAAGACGAATGTGCTGTATTGTGAACATGAGCAAAGCAGACGTGGTAAACGAAATTCATAAAAATGCGAGGGTGAACTTCCCACGAAGATGTGTTATTATGAAAGATATAGATGACTTGTGGCAAGCAGACTTAATCGATATGCAATCAATTTCGAAACAAAATAAAAATTACAGATTTATTCTAGCTATTATTGACACATTTTCAAAATATGCTTGGACCTTTCCTCTGAAAAGTAAAACTAAAGATGATGTATGTAACACTTTCAAGAAATTGCTGAATAAAGGACGTATTCCTAAAAATCTGCAAACGGACAATGGAGCAGAATTTTATAACAATCAATTTCAAAAGCTTATGAAAACTTATAATATTAATCATTATTCAACCTACTCAACAAAAAAGGCTTCAATAGTTGAGAGATTTATCAGGACATTGAAATCGAAAGTCTATAAGGAGTTTAGTTTAAAAGGCAACTACAGTTGGGTAGATAGTACGCTTAATAATGTTATTTACAAATACAATCTCACTTATCATCGGACAATTGATGAGGCCCCCGCCAATGTGAATAACATGAATAAAAAACGCATATTAGAAAGACATTTAAAGTTAGTAAAAAATCATCATAATATAAAAAGCAGGTATAAAATTGGTGATTATGTGCGAATCAGTAAGTACAAAGGAGCATTTGAAAAAGGTTACACCCCGAACTGGTCAACAGAAATATTTAAAATTCGAAAGAGACAAAACACAACCCCCATCACCTACTTAATAGAAGATGCAATCAGAGGTCAGCCTATTTTAGGTGCATTTTATGAGCAAGAGCTTCAAGAAACAAAACATCCCAATGTATATCTAGTGGAGAAAGTTCTAAGAAAAAAAGGTAACAAGGTTTTAGTAAAATGGTTAGGTTTATCTTCAGCTGAAAACAGTTGGATTGATAAATCAAATGTAATATTATAAAAATAAAATAACGGGCGAGCGCTTCAATTTATAAGTATTTATTAAAATGTTCAAACCAGATTCATCAGTCGTATAATGTGTATTGGAGAGAGTAGTCTTCTCAATTGGCTTATAAATCATCTACCTTTTGAATTACACTTACCAGGATACAAGTTTTGTGGTCCTGGTACAAAATTAATTAAAAGGCTTACACAAGGTGACAATGGAATTAATAAATTAGACGAATATTGCAAAGATCACGACATTGCCTATCATAAATCATCAAACTTAAAGGATCGACACGAAGCTGATTTAGTATTATTAGAAATGGCGAAAGAACGAGCAGTCGCTTCGGATGCAACTGTAGGTGAAAAACTTGCCGCACGCTTAGTAAGCCGGGCTATGTCGACAAAAATTAAAACTGGTTCTGGTCTAAGAAGTAGTATTAAAAAGTGTTGTCGAAAAGTAACATCTGGAAAAGGGGTAAAAAATAAATTAAAATATGTTATTTCTAAAACAAAAAGACACATTACAAAATTGAAACCAAAGAGCAAGAAAATGGCCATAGAGTTGGCTATTGCCGCTGCAAGAGAATTAGCCGATGAATCATCTTGTAAACTCCCCCGTGTCATTCCTATACCAAAAATTGGTGGAGTATTGCCGTTGATTCCTATTTTTGCTGGACTGTCAGCTGTGGGAGCTTTAGCAGGCGGTGCAGCTGGAATAGCTAAAACCATTAATGAATTCAAGATGGCTAAAAAAAAATTGATTGAATCGAAGAGGCACAATGAAAAGATGGAAGCTCTCTGCATTGGAAAAGGACTACACCTTAAACCACATAAAGCTGGACTTGGTATTTTTGTATCGAAAGAAAAAAACTAAAATATCGGCTACCCAAACGAGCCCTAACTAACTTAGACATTTTGAAATATGGAAATAATATTCCTTATTTTAGAGGCGTCTTTATGAGAGATGAGCTCCCTAAATACCCTTTAAAAAAAGAATGTGGAGTTATTAATTTGGACAGTTCTAAAAATCCTGGTTCTCATTGGGTAGCCTATGCAAAATATAATGACTATATTGAGTATTTCGATAGTTACGGAAATCTTAAACCTCCCAAGGAATTTATAAAATACGTAGGACCCAAAGTTCAATATAATTATGATAACATTCAACGTGATAACCCATTTAATTGTGGACATCTTTGTTTAAATTTTTTAAAGAAGTTCTGGTGCAGTCAAGGATAAAATAAGCAGAATTTTCTATAAGGCTTCAGTATGAAAGCATGTCTGCTACGGTTACCATCTCTGGAAACAAATCTGAATTGGTTTCGTATTTTCAACCACCTCTTCATTTATCTGAGCAATACGAGTGCGGTTTGCTATACTTTTCAGTATTAAATTCAAAACCAAATTTTAATGTGACCATCAATAATAGTAAACTGTCTGTAATCAGAATCGAATGCGATCTTGTTCACGGTTCATACTGCAACGGATTACCAACTCATTATATTCACGAATTTGTATCTGATACTGCTCCAGGTCATCGGTACATAGAAATTCCGCAAAACGTTATTTACTTTCCAGTGAACAAAAATCTAATTTCATCTATATCTGTTAAAATTGTTGATCAACTCGGTAACTGTATTAATTTTGGTGAAGAACATATTCAATTACGCCTTCATTTAAGAAAAACAAAATGATTGTATATTATAAAAGCACTCCAGTGAAAATCAAACGTCTTATTCCATCTACGACCATTAAGGTGCATAGACGTAAGAAAGCCGTGAATAAATTGAGTAAAGCTAATCAAGGATTTCTTATAGCTCTAGGTTTTAAAGTATGAGTATACTACAAATTACTGAAGTACCCCACTTCGATAGTTCGATTGAAAGCTATGAAGTCCACTCATACAATCCCTACACTAACAGCTTTAGAGAAAACGATGAAATCAGAATTCCCGTACACCAACAAGACATATACGTGTTACCGTCAGCCAGTTCAATTTACGTCGAGGGCCAAGCAAAGTTCTTCGACAAAGATGGAAAACCGATTAAGAAACATATTACGTTTAGTAACAACCCTGTTATGTTTTTGTTTCAAGATATCAGATACGAAATAAATGGTATTGAAATAGATCGCATTAAAAATTCTGGAATAACGTCGACAATAAAGTCATACGTTTCAATGAATGACGGAGAAAATAAAATCGCTGCCTTGTGGGGTTGGAACATAGATGGATTCAAAACTGATGGTCATTTTAGTGCTATTGTACCTCTTAATAAGATTTTAGGATTTGCAGAGGATTACAATAAGATTGTGATAAATTGTAAACATGAACTTATTCTAAATAGAAGTAACTCTAACTTAAACAGTATCGTAGTGAATGATGACATGGCACATATTCAAATAGACATACAAAGATTGCAATGGCGTGTACCACATATAAAAGTGTCAGATCGCGAACGACTGACACTGCTCAAACACTTGGAAAGAGATAAACCGATTCAGATAGCGTTTCGAAATTGGGATTTATATGAGTATCCTTTGCTCCCCAAAACTACAAAACATTCTTGGTCAGTTAAGACTGCATCGCAATTAGAGAAACCCCGATATGTAATTTTTTGCTTGCAAACCAACAGAAAAAATAATAAAACCAGAGACAGTTCTCTGTTTGATCACTGTGGCGTTACCAACGTAACGCTATTCTTGAATTCACAGTATTATCCTTACGAGCCTCTAAGTTTAGATTTTTCCGAGAACAAATACAATATATTATATGAAATGTATGTGAAATTTCGTCAGTCGTATTACAACTGTCCTGCAGATCCCTTGCTTGATTTGGTCGGTTTCAAGGAAAAGGCTCCTCTCTTTATCATAGACTGTTCAAGACAAAACGATAGTTTGAAAACAGGCCCCGTAGATGTGCGTCTGGAGGTTGAATGCTCAGCACCAATACCAGATAACACAACTGGATATTGTTTAATTATTAACGATCGACTTGTGGAATACAAACCTTTGAGTAACATAGTGCGCAGGTTATCATGACTGCCATTGTAGATGTTCAAGGTTTCAAAACAGAATCAAATTTATTTGTCATTAAAGAAATTGCTATATTATGTAATAATAAAATTCAGGTGTTTTTAATTAAGCCGCCATTTCCATATGACGGTTTGACGGAGCCAGAAAAACGACAAGTTAGTTGGATTGAACGTAATAGAAAGATATACTGGGATGAAGGATTTGTGTCTTACGAAAATTATCGGTATTTGAGTGAAAATATTTTAAAAGATAAATGTGTTTACACCAAAGGTAAAGAAAAAGTATTGTGGTTAAAAGATATTTCAAATAATAATAATGTAAATAATTTAGAAGATAAAGATTGTCCTAGTTTGATAAGCTTGTACAAAAAATATGAAGATTGCAATGATTTGTATAGTTGTATTTATCATGATTCAATATGTGCTTTAAAAAATGTTTTATATTTAAATAGATGGTGTATAGATAATAAAATTTTGATATAAATATTTTCCTTGTTTAATTTTTTACGATTACAGTTTCCAATCCCTCCCAAACCCCTAAATATTAATCTTTATAAGTTGCTAGCAACAACTATACAGCCTCATTATGCTTTTATAATTATCTGTAGCAAGAAGTAGAGAGCGAGTAAACAGAACATGTCTCAAAATAAATACAATCCGCGCTATGACATGTATAACACGTATAAAATGCGTGAATTTTCATTTAATCATTATTGGGCAACGGTAAATTCGAGGAGAAGATTAGTGATGGAAATGGCTGACGCTGGATTTTTCTATTGTGGAAATAGTGTAAATGATAAAGCAGCTTGTTTCTCATGTGGAGGTGTTATAGAAAATTGGGAAATTTACGATGATCCTTGGTTGCAGCATGTTCAAAACTTTCCTGATTGCTTTTATTTAAATGCTGTTAAAGGAAAATATTATGTCGACAAAGCAAGACGTCTATTTTTTAGAGAAACAAAAATATAAATCTATTCGATAAAATTGACACATCTACAAAAAAAGACTCGTGAAGGAATCGAACCTCCGACCTCCGTTTCCCCGAATCGTTAATCGGCGGCGCTCTTACCGACTGAGCTAACGAGTCTCGGTGAAACCACTCTAAAAACAATGACCATTATCATGAAATGACGTCATGATTACTCGCCCTTTGAACAGCATCAACAAATGCAAGTGGTGAGATAATATTTACTCAAGATATGACTGATCAGAAAATATTGAACACATCTCATTTCATCGTTCATCAAACTATCACAACCATACAAACGGACAGAGCAAGATTCAGTAAAATGTAGGTCGTATTTGACGTTTGATCAACAAATATTACTACGGACAAGAGATCTCTTCTGGTCTAGAAATATAAAATATATATGAATAAGTGAAATAACATTATTTTGAATAGATGATTAATTAATATTATGATGATGATAAGTATTAATTAAAAGAAAATAACATCTACTTATTTGAATAAGTGAAATAACGTTATTTTGAATAGATGATTGATTAATATCATGATGATGAAATAATTTGAATAGATGAATATGTTATATTTGAAAAGATAATTGGGGTTTCTAGATCTCCTGTGATCTAGAAACCCCAATTATCACCTACTCCTACGTACTTTTAATGAATAAAAAACGGCCAAGTGCGAGTTGAACTCGCGTGGAGAGGGTTCCGTACAATGCCATTCTTATATTGAGTTTACCATTTTATTTTCAATTGATACACTTCTTAAAAGTTTCCTGTAATCTACAAGCAATTTGCTTTTTTTTAATTTTAGGTTTCGTAGTTTCGGAGATCAGGAGGGGGAGAATGGTCAATTTTCGTCTACTTTCATGAATAAAATCAAAACGATTTATTTTACAATATTAACAAAAATATATTTGAGTTCCTCATAACAACCCCTTTCATTTGATATGTGACACAGTAAGGTTCGCATAACTTTTTTTTTAAATTTCTTATCTGTGCCCCGAAAATGAGCCTTATTAAAAAAAAAAAAATTGCACATCTGTGTTTGGGTCATAGGATTACACTATCTTACCAAATTTCACTTGATTTGGTGCAGTAGATTCGGAGCAAATTGGCTGTGACAGACAGACAGACGCACGAGTGATCCTATAAGGGTTCCATTTTCTGTACAAAACCCTAAAAAGACAAAAGTTTCGCCAATGCCTCATAAAAAATGAAGCCTTACATCTCTACATAAGGGTCGACTAAACTATGTATTTATTATTTTTGTTACACTATCTTCTTTCGTATCAATGGTACGACTTATCAAATTCCTTGAGCTCATTTTAGGTGGCCAATGTTTATGACAAGAACTTCAGGGCAGGTTCAGAACACTGGACACTCCATCAAGTGGGCCATGGTCTGTTCGGGAGCACCGCTGAATTAATCACCATATTTTTGTTACTAAAAGGTATTTTTTCCAATTCGGTGAAACTTCCCTTATTGTTGTAATGTTGGTCTTGACATTAAATAAATTAATCTACACTAATATTATAAAGAGGAAAAAAGATTTGTAATTTTTGTATTTTTGTGTGTGTATGTTTGTAAGGAATAAACTCAAAAACTACTGCGCCGATTTCAAAAATTCTTTCACCATTAGACAGCTACGTTTACCTTGAGTAACATAGGTTATAATTTATCCCCGTACTCCCACAGGAACGGGAACTACGCAGGTGAAACCGAGTGACGTCCGCTAGTAATAAATATAAATAAATAAGAACACCCAGGAAGGGACAATAAGGTGAGAACTGAAAAAGAATCTGTGGGTGAGAACACAGATCGGTGAGAATAACAAAATGTCCAAAAATATAATATTTCACAACTAATATTATAGATTAAATGTAGTTGCCGTTCAACGATTGCGTCGTAAACCCAAAAATGTGAATGTGACAATAAAACCAAGTTTTATTGAGTTAATTCAAGTTATAAGCGATAGCGGGTATACTTTTTTGTGTCAGATGTTGTAGCATATTATATTTTGCATATTATATTATTATTTCTCTGACCATATATCTAATCAGCTCAAAAACGTCGATATTAAGCTTAAGAAGTAGCAACTTATGTCGTTACCGTAACACCTAGGCTATTTTAGCCGCCGCCAGAAGGAAATTGAATACTGACGCGGTAAATTGTAAGTTAGTGACATTTTTGTAAAATTACACAGTTTGAAGATTATTTATCTTTAGAGATATCTCCAATCTAAACTGGAATGCTCACGGTAATTGAGCGGCTTTATAAGCTTATTGTGCATACTTAACGTCTTTATTAAAATCTCTTAAAAGTCGCTAATCGCTCACAACTAAGACCCTAGAACATTTTCAGCGGCATGTCACCAAAAGTTAGAAGATTATCAAGTTACGCTTTTACGGCATTCTTCGTAAAGTCCTCTCGACACCGGGGATATCGAGGGATACCCTGAAAATGCCATTATAGCGCCGTCAAGTTATATAATAGCTTTTAGTGGATTCGATGGGAAAGTAGTAAAAATATTGACAAAAACAAAACTTTTGGGGTATTGACCATCTTTGTGAAATATTGAAACATTTCACATACGGGTTATGGATGGTTTATTGTGAAATAGTATAACCGTTTTCCTTCGAGAAAATACGTACCTATATAAACTAACACCTTTTCCTTATAGGGGTAGACAGGACCGCAGGCGGCCCACCATCTTCTACTATCCATACTTACAAGTATTTTCCTTTGAAGAAGTCTTTGTTAATTATTAACTTTGTTGTAAAATATAAGGTCTCTTTATGGGGTGATGTAAGAAACTATTTTCCTACCTAATATCAAAAAGCAATTAACGAGAACAACTATGTTTATAAGAACTTGCGCAGAGTCTGCATGTGAGTTTAATCAGGAGTAACACGCTGAGGGCAAAATTCACTCGCAAACGACTACGTTGCCTTGCCAAGAAAAGTAAGTGATTCATTATGAAAAAAAACCTTCATTGTTTGCAAATAATGTTCATTTTAATAATTGTAATAAAAAAAGCCTTCTTTAATAGCAATGTAAAGTCAACAAAATTGAAGATGTGCAACATTTGCTGATGGAGTGCGTTAAGAATAAGAATGAAAGGGAATCATTGATTAGAGAATTCAAATTGAACATTCTGGACGTTGGACTGATCCAAATCATTTTAGCAAACCCTAAATCAACGATTGCAAAGAGGTTGTGTGGCTTGGTGAAGATATCTAGTCAATGATTCTCTTTCTAATAGGCACAATAGGCATAGTTAGTAAATATTCTTTATAAGTAAATAGAAAATAAGGTACGATGGGGTTGGCATATCCGTGTGGATAAAAACCCCTTTAAGTTTTCAAAGAATAAAAAAAAAAAACAAAAAAAGTCAAGTTGTCCTGTCTGTACATTTTTCCCTAAGTAATATTATAACATCACGCCTGTAATCCTCGAAGTGTAAGGCAGCAGTGTACGTACAGTGCAACAGGGGAGATCCTATTTCCCTTAGAACTGTCAAGATAAACCTCGTCTTCATTATAACATCATCAAAATTACATACTACTTCTCAATACTTAAAGTACTTACGGGACAATATCCGTGACAGCGTCGAAATATCGAGAGCTCATAGAAAAAGAAAATCACGGATATTATCTTGTTGAAATGTATAACAAAATATGATAAGTAGCGACATCTATACTCTGCTATGTACAACCTTTCAAATAAACGTCAGTCGTCGCCAGTTCATTGTGCGTATCATTATAGGTTATGGGCTAATCACGCGAGTTATAAATTTATTGGTGAAAATATAGTGCAAAAATGTCGACAAACCTTATTGCTAGTATCGCAAAGCTAAAGGGAAGAGAAAATTACGAGGATTGGGCGTTTGCTGTGGAGAACTATCTCGTATTGGAAGGCATGCAACAATGCATCACGACCAGCGGTGATCCGAACGACGCGAAAGCGAAAGCAAAAATAGTTTTAACTATAGATCCCAGTTTATTCGTGCATATAAAAAGTGAATCAACTGCAATGGGGCTATGGCAGAAGCTGAAAAAACTATTTGATGATAATGGATACACACGGCGCATCGGATTACTTCGTAACCTCATTTCAATTTGGCGTGAAAATTGTGATTCTATGTCTCATTATGTGACTTCATTGTTAGAAACAAGCCAGCGATTGAACAATACAGGATTCAAAATAAGTGACGAGTGGGTCGGGTCCTTGTTGTTGGCAGGATTGCCTGAAAAATTTGAGCCGATGATAATGGCGGTGGAGCATTCAGGTATTGAGTTAACGGCCGACGCCATAAAGTCGAAATTACTGGATATGGAGGATGGCAGTGAAGTTGGTACGAGTTCAACACAGAACGCGTTTGCGTCGAAAAGTTGGCAACACAAAGAAAAGAAACAAACGCATAGACAATCGACATCGCGTAACGTCAACGACAAGTCAAATGTCAAGATCAAATGTTTCAAGTGTAAACAAATCGGACATTTCATGAATAAATGCAAATTAAACACTAATAACAAGGAATCAAATGCATTTAGTGCAATCTTTCTCAGCGGTAACTTTAATCAAACGGATTGGTACATCGATAGTGGTGCCAGCTGTCATTTAACGTCAAAAAAGGATTGGTTGTTGAACGCAACAAATCAACACCAAGTGCGAGACATTATTATGGCTAATAAGACGAAAATTCCTGTTGGAGGCAGTGGAGATGTCCAAATAACTACTCTTGTTGGAGAAACCGAGCACGAGAATACAGTTATGGGAGTGTTATACGTGCCAAACTTGGCTACGAACTTACTATCAGTCAGCCAGTTAGTGAGCAAAGGCAACAATGTGGCATTTGATGAGAAGCACTGTTATATTTATAACCAAAATAATGAACTTGTAGCAATCGCAGATGTGGTTGGAGGTGTTTACAAATTGAGAATCTAGCAAATAGATTGTTTGTTGACTTCAGTGTCCGGAAGTGTATGGCATAGAAGATTTGGCCATCTGAACAGCAAAGACCTTAATGTGATGAGGGATGGTGCTGTAAAAGGTATGTCATATTCGGACAAGGCTCAGGTCAGTAAGACTAGCTGCATCGTGTGTTGTGAGGGAAAGCAATCCAGGCTGCCTTTCAGTCATGTTGGCAACAGAGGCGAGGAACTTCTCGAGGTGGTGCACGCAGATGTCTGTGGACCTATGGAAGCCAGGTCTATTGGAGGAATGAAATATTTTTTGTTGTTCGTCGATGACTTTAGCCGGATGGCATTTGTATATTTCTTAAAGACCAAAGATGAAGTATTTTCAATTTTTAAAGCATTCAAGACGTTAGTAGAAAATCAGACAGGCAGAAAGCTGAAAGTGTTGAGGACAGACAATGGTACAGAATTCTGCAGTAAGGAATTCGAAAATTTCTTGCAATTGGCCGGAATTGTACATCAAAAAACTTGCCCATACACACCGGAACAGAATGGTCTCTGCGAAAGGTACAACCATACAGTTGTAGAAAAAGCGAGATGTTTGTTATTCGATGCAGGATTAGCAAAACCTTTTTGGACAGAAGCAGTGAACACTGCAGTTTATCTGCGTAACAGGTCAATCGCATCAGGATTGGACAACAAGACACCTATAGAGATATGGACCGGGGCTAAGCCAGATGTCAGTAATCTACGTATCTTTGGAAGTAAGACTATGGTACACATACCAAAAGAAAAACGATTAAAATTGGACAGAAAAGCAACTGAATGTATACTTGTTAGTTACTCAAACCGCTGAACCTGCGGAGCCTGTGCCAGCCAGGCCACAGCTTTCGTCTCGGCCAGGGCTCTCTCCCGAGTTGCCTGTGGAGAAGCCTGCTAAGCGTTTACGCAAGCAGACCGACCGTTACGGTTTTGGTGTTGTGTGTGTAGGTCAAAGCAGTGAAACAAGTGCAAGTGAAATATCCCTAGATGAAGCGTTGAGGGGACCAGAAAGTGAACAGTGGAAATTAGCTATCCAAAATGAATTTAAATCATTTGAAGACAATGATGCTTGGGAGTTGGTGGACGTTCCTCACAGTGGCACTGTTGTACCATGTAGATGGGTCTTTAAGCGAAAAAATGATAATAATGTCAGGTATAGAGCCAGGCTAGTTGCTAAGGGCTTCACCCAAAAGCCGGGCATTGATTTTGATGAATGTTTTTCACCTGTAGTTAGGCATTCTAGTTTGAGATTGTTATTCGCTTTAGCAGTTCAGCAGCTTCATTTAGATATTTGTCACTTGGATGTAGATACTGCATTTTTAAATGGTTTCTTAAATGAAAATGTGTATATGATGAAGCCACCAGGTTTTCAGGTTAGTGATGATAATGTGAACAAGGTTTTGCGTTTAAAACGTGCTATTTATGGCCTAAAACAATCATCAAGAGCATGGTATAAGAGAGTTGATGATTTGTTGCAATCCTTAGGTTATAAAAAATGTAAATTAGAACCATGTTTGTTCACAAAAATGGATAAAAATGTAAAGATCATCATTGCATTATATGTCGATGATTTCTTTGTATTTTCAAATAATCAAAAAGAAACAGATTTGTTAAAAGAAAGTTTGTCATCCAAATTTAAAATTAAAGACTTGGGATGTATTAAAAATTGTTTAGTTATGAATGTAGCAATGGATAAAGAGAATGGTACTATAACTTTAAATCAAGAGAAATATATTGATGAATTACTGTTAAAGTTTAATATTTCTGATTGTAAGTTTGCAGATACACCAATTGAACCTAAACTGAATTTAACTAAAAGTGAGAATTGTGACAAAAATTTACCTTATCAGAAACTGATTGGTTCGCTTATGTATATAGCTGTTCTCACACGTCCTGATATTGTATTTTCTGTAAATTTTCTAAGCCAATTCAACAATTGTTATACTAAAGAACATTGGGCCTATGCAAAGAGGACACTAAAATATTTAAAGAAAACTAAATCTATGTGTTTAAAGTTTTCAGCTAGTGGCAATAATCAGTTAGAAGCTTTTGTAGATGCAGATTGGGCCAGTAATGTAATTGATAGGAGATCTTATACAGGATATTTCTTCAGGCTGTCAAATTGTGCAATCTCTTGGGAAACTAAGAAACAAGCTACTGTAGCATTGTCCAGCACGGAGGCTGAATATATGGGCATTTCAGAATGTTGTAAAGAGGCTGTATATTTGCGAAATTTATTATTCGTATTAACTAATGTAACTTATACTATACCAATATTTAATGATAATCAGTCAGCCCATAAGCTCTCAGCCAATCCTGTTCACCACAAAAGGTCAAAACATATAGATGTGCGGTACCATTTTTGTGGAGAGGAAGTAGCTAATGAAATTGTAGAAAAATAAATACTTGTCGACTTCAGAGATGCCCGCAGATCTACTTACTAAGGGTTTATGTAAAATGAAGCATTATAATTTCTTAGGAATGTTTGGTTTATTTGATAAAAATAATATGTAATGGTTATATTGTTAAATCTATGCATCTTTTATTTTGTTAAGTGGGGATGTTGAAATGTATAACAAAATATGATAAGTAGCGACATCTATACTCTGCTATGTACAACCTTTCAAATAAACGTCAGTCGTTGCCAGTTCATTGTGCGTATCATTATATATCTCGTAAGTACTTTAAGTGTAGTGAAAAACCGTGAAAGTCTAAGACAGTACTTCCCATATATAATTGTTAACCCATAACTTGCTAGACAAATTAGTCAAGTCATTAACTTAAGAGACAGTTTAGAGGCAGAATGGCTGAGTGTCAATTAAGTAAGACTTAGGAGACCAGGCGAGCAGGAGTATCGCAGAGGTCTCATCAATATGCATGGTCACACAACCTCACCGGACCCGTTGAGAAATTAAATCGTTCGCGGTGAAATGTTTTAGGGCAATTGCTTTTAATAACAAAGATGAATTTTGAAATTAATTGGGTTCTGTCTGTGAAATTATACTGTTGAAAGTTAAATTGAGAGTTTTACTTAAAAAAAAAACCGGCCAAGTGCGAGTCGGACTCGCGCACAAAGGGTTCCGTACCATTATTATCAAAAAATCACGTTTGTTGTATGGGAGCCCCCCTTAAATATTAATTTTATTCTGTTTTTAGTATTTGTTGTTATAGCGGCAACAGAAATACATCATCTGTGAAAATTTCAACTGTCTAGCTGTCACGGTTCATGAGATACAGCCTGGTGACAGACAGACGGACAGACAGCGAAGTCTTAGTAATAGTCTTCCGTTTTTACCCTTTGGGTACGGAACCCTAAAAAATATGGTCTGTTTTCAATATCAATCGATTTATATAATTAACACTGAAATGAAAACGAAATATTTACCATGTATACTATTCTTTTTGAGGTCCCGATATTTTGGCACAGGTGCAAGCAGATCATCACAGATAAACTAAAAAATCGGCCAAGTGCGAGTCGGACTCGCGCACGAAGGGTTCCGTACCATTATCTATACATTAGACAAAACGGCAAAAAAATCACGTTTGTTGTATGGGAGCCCCCCTTAAATATTAATTTTATTCTGTTTTTAGTCTTTGTTGTTATAGCGGCAACAGAAATACATCATCTGTGAAAATTTCAACTGTCTAGCTGTCACGGTTCATGAGATACAGCCTGGTGACAGACAGACAGACAGACAGACGGACAGACAGCGAAGTCTTAGTAATAGGGTTCTGTTTTTACCCTTTGGGTACGGAACCCTAAAAAAATAGTAAAATTAATAGTAAACATGATAAATATCCCGCTTTTAGTGTTAATGATAGTAATAGTGACCATGACAGTTTAACAACGATGATCTAAAAATACTTAATTTATTCCTCCTCCTCCTGAAGTCATACTCCTCATTACTGAGGGTCGTGATCCTCCCATGAAAATAAAAACAAACAATACACAAACAAACAACAACTTTAATTTATTAAGCACATTAAAATAAATACAAATTTTAAGCTGCCACAGTATAACTATTATTTGAAAAAAAAATGGCGATTTGACGAACTTAATCTATAAAAAGCGTAAAGTGCGACGGTTTTCTTATCATCATCATCTTCCTGCCCTTATCCCATGTTACTTGTGGTCGGCGCAACACGTTTTCTTCTTCCATTCTCCTCTGTCAACCGTCACGCAATCATTTACACCTTTTTCCCTCATATCATTCCTCACACAATCCATCCATCTTTTCCTTGGCCTTCCTCTCGCTCTCCATCCATCCACATTTATATTCATCACTCTTTTAGTCACATGCGATTCTTCCCTCCTCATCACATGCCCATACCAAGACAGTCGATTCCCTTTTAACTTTTCTGTAACTGGCGCAACTTTCAAACTTCCTCTAATATACTCATTCCTTATTTTATCCATTCTTGTCACACCACACATCCACCTCAACATTCTCATCTCCGCTACATGCAATCTTTTTTCATCCATCTTCTTCACAGCCCAACATTCCGATCCATACAGTACGACAGGTCTAATCACGGACTTGTATATTTTCCCCTTTAACTTGAGAGGCATCCGTGGGTCGCAAGTTGTTCCAGTGACCTGTCGCCATTTCATCCATCCTGAGTTGATCCGGTGCGTTACGTCACGGTCTACTTCACCATCGCCTTGGACAAGCGACCCGAGGTACCGGAAATCGGAACAGATCGGTATGGGTGTTCCGGCAAGAGTTATGGGCGTAGGACTGGAGAGACCGCCGAAATCACAGAATAGGTATTCTGTTTTGGACCTACTTAATTTCAGGCCAACATTCTCCAATCTTTGCCACCACACCTCCAATCTGTTCTGGACCTCTAGGCCACTCTCGGCAACCAACACAATGTCGTCGGCAAACAGCATACACCAGGGAGCCTCTTCCCGAATGTCCGACGTAAGTGCGTCCATTATCAGCAGGAAGAGGTAGGGGCTTAGAGCCGACCCTTGGTGCAAGCCGACAGCCACATTGAAGCTGCCGGTAGTGCCCGCTGTAGACCGGACTTGGGTACTACGACGGTTTTCTTATCTTATCTGGAAAATCTGCTCTAAAAATATGGACGACATAATTTACTAATTCTGGCAAGATATGGCTCATAAAGTCAAAACACGACAGAAGCTATCTCTATCTTCGTACAATATGATAAGTCTCAGAATAAGAAAATTGGAATCGTCTTTAAAGCAATTTATTCTAGCTTGTTACATAAATATGATTTTAATATGCACAGACAGAAAAGAGCAGCTGCAACTGTGTAATTTTTCGTTTGGCGCCGATCCAGAGACGATGTTTTTTGTTTCTATTTTTTATTTTGTTAACAATCAGATATTTGCTGAGGCACGAAGTTTAGTGTGTCTGCAGTTTTTTTTAAATATAAATAAGTGAAGATGAAAATTAAAGGAAAGATGAAAATTAAATTCTTATATTTTTCTAAAAGTTTTTGGTGTGACCAGTGAATGAAATGTCATGCACACACTTTGTAAAGAAACTTGAATAACAAAGAGTGAGTCTAGATTTATTGAGAGTTTAGAACTCAAAAATGGCGTATTATATAACTTTAATGAAACTTAAAAAAATTTTGAACCACGCCCCGGCACGAACCATAAATTATTATGGCTACTAAACTAATATTGTCACTTACGGGATATCTTCCGTGATTGTTAATTGTATTGAGCTACCGATATTTCGACGCTGTTGCTGTTGTTGTTGATGTATATCGGGAGCTCAATACAATTAACAATCACGGAAGATATCCCGTAAGTAACAATATAAGTTTAGTTTTAAACCATGAAAGCTTAAAACAGTGTATGGCTACTAATATTATTAATGCGAAAGTTTATGAGGTTAGACAGATGTTTGTTACTCTTACACGCATAAACTACTGAATGGATTAGGATGAAAGTTAGCACTCTGATAGTTATAACCTGGATTAACACATTGAATATGTAATAATATGTATGTAATATAATCGCTTGGGACAATCGAACTTTACGCAGGCGAAACCGCGGGCATTAGCTAGTTATATTATACATCGAAAAGGAACGAAAAAATCAAGTGATCAAGATCACACTCCAATAACCACCGACCATAATCCTGCGTCTACTTCGAGAAAACTTTCGTAATTATGATGTCAGATCGATTTCAAAGTCGCTCAAGATGTAATCTTCAAAGTCAACGAGCGATAATTTCGTCAATATTTTTGTAAGAAAACATCTAAAAAGGACAAGAAAAAAATTGATGCCACAGAAAATTATGCTTTAATTCAATGGAACAAGGCTACATCCACGAAAAATAATTGGCTAATAAGCATGATTTATTAAAATTGTCAACAGAATTCTCGGTAACTTGCTCCCGTCAACCTGACGCCCTATAAATGCAAATGCCTTACATAACGGTACAGAAATTGAAATTATTTCCTCGAAATATACATTGTTTATGCAGTATCAACCAATTTGCAGCTACTTGGAAAATGTTATCTCTGAGGGTACTCGGTTGTGGTTGGGGGTCGATTTATGTATGAATGAAATCATTTGCGTTTAAATAAGTGAACCACTTTTGGGGTAAGCAGGACAGTACTAAATGCTACCTTTAAGTATATTATTTTTTTCAGGTCTGGTGGTCGTAATCGCTGAATGAATCAGACAGCAGTTTATGGTGGAGAGGTGGAAAATTTCCAAAAAACTTCATAAGTTCGATATCTCAAAAACAACCCAGTTTGGACCCCAAGTTATCGGGTCAAAATTGTTGCATATTAGGTCTAGTGTCACGCAGCCAATTACTAATCAGCCTGTGTAGGAGCCAGTAAATAAATCGGATCGGAAAGGATCGATGACCTGGTGAAGGTTGCGGGAATCCGCTGGATGCGAGTCGCACGGGACCGGTCAATGTGGCGACACTTGGGGAAGGCCTATGTCCAGCAGTGGACGTCTGTGATGAAAGGATAGCCGTAAGCATAACCGACTACTGACAAATTCATTCAGTACATTCTAATTTCAATAGGTGGTGAATAAAGCAAAACACTAGAAATGCGCAACCAGTCTTCCTAGTAAACTCACATGAAGAGCAATAGGGAATATGCATACATTTTCTTTTTTTCATTTCGATACGGAATGTTAAAAATCTATAAAAATAATGACTAAAAGGGAAAACAAGACATAAATCGACCAAACAACACAAAAGTTATAACCATTTAAACTTTTGTTTCTATCTCTTTCTAGATAAACAGAATTTAGTATGGATTTTGTACGTCGATGTAGCGAATGACGTCATTCGCTATATCGAATCTCTCTGTCTAATCAGCAGTTTCAAATGCTTATAACTTAGTGTTTTTTAAAGATATTAAAAAAATAATTTTACTTTGCTATTTCTGATGTTAATACGCTTTGTTTAAAGTAATAAAAAAAAAACATGCATATACCCTATTACATGAATATGTCACCATGTTCAAACGTAGATTCAATATCAATACCAAGAACAATAATCACGATAAATTGATTCACCCGAAATGCACTGGAGTGGCCTACCTAACGTTTCCGGCTAAATAAATTAGTTCCGGGCTAGGAGAGGAAATGGCTAAATTAGGGCACTGTTGCAGTGATCTACGTACTACCAACTTCCTGCGGTATGCGGGTAGATCGAAACTATTTGGAGGGTTCTGTTTTCAAAGAAGATTTCGTAGGATTATGTTGCTATCCTTCACTGGTACTTGAGTTAAAGTTTGTTGGTTTGCTGACCACTTCGAACTTGGCAAGTTCAAGCAACAACCCCTTGCTTGAACTTGCCAACAGCTACAGGGTGTAAACAGACCCTTCACGAAGGTCAACCAAGCATTCTGTACATCAAACTGAGTAGGTAACTCTGTGCAAAAAACATTGCTGGGAAACTACTTTGTAGTAGTAAACGCGTCATGGAGGTATTTAAAGAATAGTTATAACATACCATACTGTTACAACCGGCCCAGTGCGAGTCGGACTCGCGCACGAAGGGTTCCGTACCATTATCTATACATTAGACAAAACGGCAAAAAAATCACGTTTGTTGTATGGGAGCCCCCCCCCCCTTTTTTTTTTTTTTTTCGGATGGGAAATCATCAAATAACTCCTCCCGCTCTGGGCGGAGCAGGAGGGAGTGTCAGACTTTTACTGACTAAAACCCATTCATGTTCCTTCATCACCCTTTGTGTTCCGGGGCCGCGGTATCTTAAATATTAATTTTATTCTGTTTTTAGTATTTGTTGTTATAGCGGCAACAGAAATACATCATCTGTGAAAATTTCAACTGTCTAGCCTGGTGACAGACAGACGGACAGACAGCAAAGTCTTAGTAATAGGGTTCCGTTTTTACCCTTTGGGTACGGAACCCTAAAAATTGTATTAAAAAAAGTGAATATAAAAAACAAACACATAAAATAAAATAAAAACAAAATGACTCGATTCACTAAAGGAAAATCCTTATGCTGGGATCGAACTCGAAGTCACGAGATTGCAACCTAGTGCTGTGCCCCGAGACCAGCTGGCTTGTTGTAAACCGTTGCGAATATGTAGATCTTACAACAGGTCGGTAATGTTCGGGATTGTTCGGGCCGAGTTGACAACTTGACAGTTGGTCACGCGTCGCCACGGCATGCGTCGCTACGTAATTTTTTTGGTTTTACCCGCGCCTATATGTTTCACATCAATAACTTGTGAAAAAGTTAGAACTTTGACCTTCAATATCTCCGTAACAAGTGTCAACAAGCTGTTTTTGTGTTTTTTGTAAGAACATAATAAGTTGATACGGTAACTATCACAACGATGTAAATAGGCTGGTTGTCACCTAACTACCGCTTACATGTGATAGGTCAAAATAATATTTGATATACTGGAAGTGAACTAAATAGATATACAACTTTTATTGTGGGACTAACTATGAAACATCAAAAAAAAAAAACAGTGGTTCCCTAAATTTTAGCGAGAGCTGCGATTATTAATCTATACTTTATAATATTATAAAGCTGCAGTGTTTGTTTGTTTGTTTGAACGCGCTAATCTCTGGAACTACTGGTCCGATTTGAATGATTCTTTCAGTGTTGGGTAGTACATTTATTGAGGAAGGCTATATGCTATATAACATCACGCTGCGACCAAAAGGAGCGGAGCATAAATGAAAAATATTGCAAAACGGGGAAAAATGTATTCCTTTTGTGAGCTGTTTCTCTTTTATGTGACGCAGACGAAGTTGCGTGGGTCAGCTAGTGTACGTATATAGAGCAGCGGGTATTATTTTTCGAGATTTCATGCTTTGAGTCATAGTAGAAGTTGTTAATTTTCTTGATTTTACACGCTCTAGGCGTCATTAGTCTAAGCAAACACCTTGCACATTTAGCGCTGTTTTAAGATTCTTCAAGATTCGCAATCACAGACAGAATCGCCCCTTTCGCTATGACAGACAGTGCCACGACTAGTTTCTGTCCTAAACTAAACGCTTTGAGAATATTCAAGATCACATTAAGGGTGTAAATAGACCCCTAACGAAGCCGAAAGGCACTTGTTTTCCCCGTCATTGCAATATTTTTTTTGTTCTACACCATACCTGGGAACCTTCTAGTTACGGAGATATTGGGGGTCAAAGTTCCAACTTTTTAACAAGTTTTTTTTTTAATACAAGCTTTTAATGTAAGATTTTTACTTTAAACACCTCAACGACTCCCGTACTATTCGATCCACCCATCAGCACAATGTTTTGAGTGCGTTACATTGAGTTCTAATACAAAACACGATTTTTCATCTCAAAAAAAAAAGTCGTTTCCCAGCAATAATTTTTGCGTAAAGTTACTTAGTTTGATGTTCAGAATGCTTGGTTGACGGCTTCGTGATGAGGTCTTTTACACCTTGTATACATATAAATTGCAGTTATATAGCATAGGTACAAAGGCGAGCTTAACCCAGAATTGGGTTTATTTACAGCAAACCTAATTTTGATAGCGAGATTTGCAGAAGAGGATACACTCATGAATGTGCATTAACATTACAGCTGTTAGCTGTTACTTAAATTAATTAATTTTATAAACTAAACTACAAATATACAATATAATATACGCAATACATACAGTATATACATACAATCATAAAATCTTAGTTGTTATTGATTAGGTGTACTTCTTGTTAATTATTTCTACAATTACTAAGGGACAGATTTCAAACATCAATTCAATATTTCAAAAATGGATAATGATACCTAGTATGGTACTTTTTTTTTAAAGTTGAAAAATGCAAAAAAAAAATCAGGTAAAAATTGTTTGATGATTAAAAAATCTGTTTTATAACTTTTAAATAATATTCACTGCTTGACTGATGTGAAGTGATGGACAATAGTAATCATCGATAAAAAGAGAAGTGGCCATGCAAAAAATAATAGGGATATAACTGAATCGAAACGATACGATTTCAATATATCACAGCATAATCCGCTATATACGTGGATTGACATCATTTTCATTTCGAAGAGAAACGAGGAATCGTTGGATTTATCGAACTATAAAATATCTGAACAATCTGCATATCACATGGCATTTAGAGAGGGACTTTATTCATGTTGGGAACAGAAATGCAGTAGAGGTAATATTAGTATCTATACTAATATTTATTATAATACTAATATTTATTTTATTAGTATCTATACTAATATTTTATAAAAGAAACATTTTTATTTTTGTAAGTAACGTATAAAACTTAAAAACTATTAAACTATTTGAAAAAATATTTCAGTAATATTTCATCCCCGTACTCCCACGGGAACGGGAACTACACGGGTGAAACCGCGTGACATCCGCTTGTGTATTATAAAATTGATTTTAGAAATTAAAAAAAACCGACTTCAAAAAGCACAATAAAGTGAAAAATTACTTTAGCTTCAGAAGTCTGTGACCTTTGTTCGATTGATTTAGTGTTTTTGTCACCGACTTCTGAAGCTAAAGTTATTTTTCACTTTTTTGTGTTTTTTGAAGTCGGTTTTATTTTTTGCAAAAAAGTTTTTTATATTTCCATTTTTAGTTGTTCCCAAACAAATATTTGCCATGAATTTCTTTGACATTGTTAAAAATACATGTCATGGTATATGCATAATAGGCGTATCCCCAATATATGGAACAACATACCATGTTTTTTTTTTTCGGATGGGAAATCAAATTACGGGTCCCGCTCTGGGCGGAGCGGAAGGGAGTGTCAGACTTTTACTGACTAACCATGTTCCTTCTTAGCCCTTTGTGTTCCAGGGCCGCAGTATCTCTTTACAACAGTCCCTTTTGCTGACATCTATTTGAGGCGCGCGCGGAACACGAACGCGCTAACTTAACATACCTAATTGTCGAAATCTGGGTGTATTGTACACATCTGCGTACAAACAGAGCATAAAGGCATGATGTTACGTCATTTGAGGCGTGCGCGGAACACGATCGCACCATCGCACCAACTTAACATACCTAACTGTCGAAATCTGCGTGTATTGTACACATCTGCGTACCCCCTCAGAGCATACAGGCGTGATGTTACGTTATTAGAGGCGCGCGCGGAACACGATCGCTGTCGAAATCTGGGTGTATTGTACATATCTGTGTACCCCCTCAGAGCATAGAGGCGTGATGTTACGACACGATATTGGATAAACAATAAAAATCCAAGCGATTGCAACATTCACAGCAGATTTGCCGTCTATTTTTGAAGAGTTCCATTGTATATCTCAGAAGATCAGCACCAGATGTTAATAAAATTTAAATGGAACCACACGGAAACCACCAGCTTTCAAATAAAAAAAGAATCATCAAAATCGGTTCTCCCAGTCGAAAGTTCTGAGGTAACAAACACAAAAAAAAAAAATACAGACGAATTGAGAACCTCCTCTTTTTGGAAGTCGGTTGATAAATAGAGTCGCCCTCTTTTACATGGGACTTAAAACAGAACAGGAGAAAGGGGGTGTAATATTATTTCTCGTCCTAACACCTGCAGGAATTATTGGCGCAATGCAAACATAGCTAATTTACAATAAACTTGCGTTGCTGAAAATGTAAAAACATGAAAACTGCGATAAAAACTTGCGACATAGGAAAACATATTTTATTGCTCTATCATCTTCACGTCGTTTTCACGATTCAAAAATACAAGAAAAACAATAACGTCATGTATAGATTGACATAAAATGGCACCCTGTAGGTACTGACTTCAGGACCATGTCATAAGAATTATGACATTGAGTATTTTAATCAATATTAGGATCATTGATGACGACCGTTTGACGATTTGACGACCCGAATAGCGCAGTGGTAGTGACTGCCTTACGTTCTTAGGGTTCCGCGTTCGAATTCCGATAAGAGCAAATGTTTGTGTGATGACGATGGACATTTTTTTCCGAGTCATGGATGTTTATATGTGTCGGGATGATCAGGAATTTATTTCGCTAGGCTCGAGCTTATGTGGGCAGAATACGGGTCTCGTGCTATGAAAACACACTGGATGCGATACACTATTTTATATCTCATTGCACGGTTCGGCTTGGTAGTTTCCATGGAGAAGAACCGGCAAGAAACTCCATGGTTACTCTTTTCAAACAGATACACTGAGTCTAACAAATTACTTGACATTACACTTTCACACATTAACACTTGGCACAATGAATCGGGTACAGTTTCAAGACGTCTCAACTCCGCTGCGATCAGGCATAGAATGTCCACCTCGCCGCGTGTTGTTAACATCAGGGCTCTGTAGAAGCCGCCATGGTGGGGTAGACTGGTAAGTAGGTCGCGTGATGTCACCACTGGCGCGCTTTCGATACATTCACCCGTCCGTACTCATGACCTGATCCTACATATGTATAATAAGTATATATTTACAAGCAAAAATAATCTATGTAGTATATCAACTATCTGGTGTCCACGACACAAGCCTCGTTGCTTATTGTGGCACTAGATGGCGTCGTGTGTAATGTCCAGCGATATTAATTTATTGATCGCGCGGCCATCGCAATATCCTTTTCATCAATCCCGTCTGAATGTCTTCTACCTTTTTATACCTTAACGGCTGAGCTGTTGGAGATAAAACTTGGTATAGGTACAGGTAGATCAGAACTTAGTGTACGACATCCATCCTGCACACTGTTGTTACCTGTGTTTACAAATAAAGACTATTGATTGATTGATTGACATAGGAGACTTTATTTCCTGGTAGCACGATCCTGTGATATAATTTTACACCTCCAAGCGAGTGCAATCACGGGCAAAAGCAAATCTACACTAATAATAAAGAGGAAAGATTTGTATTTTTGTGTGTATGTTTGTAATGAATAAACTCAAAAACGCCTGCGCTGATTTCAAAAATTCTTTTACCATTAGAAAGCTACATTCACCTTGAGTAACATAAGCTATGTTTTATTCCCGTATTCCCACGGGAACGGGAACTACGTGGGTGAAACCGCGTGATGTCCGCTAGTACAGATTAAAGTCACTTCGCTCAGCAATTTCTTTACAGCTTTATGAACTAAACTGTCACTTTACTACTTTTAATAAAAGTTTACACCCGAAACTCGTGTACCGTAAAAATAGAACCACTTCAGCACATAACTTGCGACAAAGGAACATTTTTACGATAGTCGCACACACCAACTATTTTTACGAGTTGTATCCTTGCGGCAACGAATATGGGAACTTTACTCCGACACTTTAAAGATTAGGAACAAAGTTCCGCTCCACACGATTACAAAAAAACGGTAGCGTTCTCTCTTTCATTAGGTAACTATTACTTAATAGCCTTTAGTTATAGACAGACTTAAGCATCACATTACATTGCTCCTGATGCCAATGGGCTACTATTTTGCATGTTTTTTTGTTTGTATTAAAAAAATGTAATTTTTATAATATTAAACAATGAAATATCATAGTGTAAAGAATAGCAACTCAAAACTTTGTACTTAGAGTTAATAAAATAAAGTCAAATAATTAATATGAAAACATTTAGTCATTCGTTTTTTTTTTTATTGAAAATGTATAAAATATGCGTAAAGATGATTAAAAGGAATAAATCTGATAAAATGCAATCTGATAAATAAATATGATACGCTTTAAAAGCGATGGTCAGACTTGAGTACGCTCTCTGTTCGTATCAGCTGTGGAAAAATCTTTTAAGATTTAATCAAGATCACCTAAATAGTGGAGTGAACCTTCTCACCTTATCTGCACCCTGTTCAACGTTATGCAGGTCTGAGCCAGCGCACGTGAACTAGCTCCGAGATAGGTGCAATAAACTCCATTTGGTTACTCAGTAACTGCGCTTTTATCTTCAGAGGGAAATCCTGTCCACAGTCCTTATTAGATAAGCAAGATTGTAAACAAAGTGACAATGATAGGGTTGTAAACATAATTATATTGTGTTGCAAAATGTGTTTACAACCCTGTGTTGATATCTTATCTAGCTCCAATCTAGGATTTTGTTAAATACTGGTAATTGTAAGCCCCAAGTAATGAAATAGAATTTATTTATACTGTTACACAACATTAAAATTTTCAATAAATCAGGCAATCTCCTTGATAGAGTTAAGCAAATGACTGTATTAAAATGAAATAAACAATCGACCAACAAATCCTAAATATTTGGGAACTCCTGTAACCGCATAATTTTGACAAAGTTACCGAACGATCCAGTTACTCAATTTAAAGTTTAATATCGTAACCGAAGCCAAAATTGGAGTCAACGTTAAGTTTACTTTGAACTGAGATTAACATTATTAAAACTTAAATTCAAGCCATGCATTTACTTAAAGTCATTATGGAAAATATGCGGTGAAGGGTAGTAAGTACATAAATTTGAACTTAAATTGTTATTATAAAATTAAATTAAGCTAACGCACAAATATAATATTATTATTTATTGGTAGTATTCATCAATAAAACTGGAGTCATCAGCACATTTAAACCGCGTTTCAAAGCTGTCAGTGTCATCAATATCACTGTCAATGAATATAGAAATTGAGAGCTTTTGAACGTAGTTTAGAAATGCGGTTGGTGTTCAGTCTTTTTGGTGAAATAAGGGCCATCGCACATGGAGCGCAGCGCAGAGCATTTTTCACTGTCAAACTATCGACATTGTTCTCATTAAAATAATATCTCAAATCAATTAACAGATTCCGCGCATTCTCGGATTCATTGATTTTGAATATTATTTCAATGAGAACGATGTGATTAATAATTTGACAGTGAAAAATGTTCTGCGCTGCGCTCCGCCATATGTTCGCCGGCCCTTAAACTTGTTGAGATAGCCCGCAAAATTCAAAGTTAATTTAAATATGTTCATTCCTATAACGATGTCTATTTTACAGATTAATAATCATTAACATGACATGTTTATTACTATCACGAAAAAGATAAAAATGCGAAAATAGAAAAAAATGCGATTTGCAAAAGGAACTCGCGGGCTACCTTCTGCTTTTTTAGGTTCTAAACGCAGCTACATCGAAGACCACCTTAAAGTAGGGAACACTAAAGATATACAGACATGTACTAACTTTCCTTACTACAAAAATTTTCAAGAAACTCTTACCATCGTCTACTTCACCGGTTGGTTCTTCAGATGAATCTGCTCGGTTCCTCAGGTCATGGAGGCGAGAGAGTACACGGTGGGATGCACATATTCCTTCGCCTGCATGGCCTGAGGAGCGGAGCACCACTGCTCCGGAATCCTCAGCGCTTCAAATCTTGGTGGGTGGTTGGTTTTTGATTGCCAACACATACAATTAGCAACACGTCCACAACGCATGGTCAGATTAAGGCACAAGTTGTCTAATATAAGGGTTAATTTATTAACCGTTTTTTTAAATGAAATTACCAAGTAGTAATTTTTTATAAAAATCGAAAAACAACTTTTGTCTTAAGGCCCTGTCTAACTCTAAAATTAGCAACTCTATTTGTGGTGGTTGAAACTTCGTTTGAAATACTGTTAGAATAAAATTCTAATCAGCTTGCACTACAAAGTGGTTGTTACGTCAGTCACTGCAGGCCGAATAGTGCAAAATGAGTGGTTTTTTGCGATTTACCAAAAATAAATAACATAAGCCCTGCTTTATAGTTAGTTCAGTCAGTATAAAAAGTTTCATGATCTAATTTGAAGTATTTTATTATTGCCAGTGGTTTATTGTTCAGTTTAGAGGTAACTTTGGGATTTTTTTCTTTCGTGAAAATTTTATGGAATCGTGTTTTCGCCAAACATAGAACTTAACAATAATCCTCAACTTTACTATATATTTATTTCAAAATTAATACTGGAGTATTTTAGGCGTAACGGAGGATCATGCTAAGCCATTTGAGGTAGCATATGCCCTTAAGAAAAAAAAAAATGTCAAACTGCAATACTTATTCTTGAAATAATAAAACGTATCCGTTTGTTGAACAATTTTAATTTAACTATATTTTCCAGAAATGCAAGCACGAAGTTAAGAGTTAAAATCAAAAGGTAAGCCGATAAAGTACTAGGATAACATGAATTGCAGGCAATATAAAATTGAGACATGGTCATTAGAATAACCTTACATCAAATCGTAGTCAAGTGGCGCGGTGCCAAAATTGGCAATGTAGCTTTATTAATATATGGCTGTGAGCTATTCTAACTCATTACATTTTGGCTACCAATATGAACTCGTCTATTTTATGATTGCCTGGTTATGAAAGGATCGAATGAGAAAATGGTATAATAGTCGGTTATAATAACTTATGGCTGAAGTTGGCCAATATTTTCTTTCACTTTCATTGATGATTTTAATATAATGGTTTTGATATTGATCCATGTGGCTAATTGCGAGATACAGACTGTTAAAATAAGATAGAAACTGCACTGTTCTGTGTAGTACTCATTACGGGTGTAAAAGACCCTAACAAGACCGAAAGGCACTTGTTCTCCCCGTCATTACATTTTTTTTTTTGTTCTGTCCCATACTGGAGGTCAAAGATTCAAGTTTTTAATACCATAATATCTGTATTTTAAAATATCTCCATGACCGCTTTACTATTCAAAGCACCAATCATCAAAAGGTTTTCAGTGCGTTACATTAAGCTCAACCTCTCCACTGATGTTCCAGTCGTTTCCCTGTAATAATTTTTGTGTAGAGTTGTTTACTGTTTGAGGCACAGAATGCTTGGTTACCGGCTCTGTGAAAAGTCCGTTTACATCTTGTTTTATAAATCCAAAAATAAAACTGTCTGTATGTCAGTTAGCTTTCCATGCCTTAAATGCTGAACGATTTCGATGTAGTCTGGGTCTGGGCTATGACAAATGATAATTTTATCCCAGCAGTAAGTTCTCCATGGATTTTTCCAATCTCCATGATATCTGGTTTCACTATACACATCTAATAATAAGAAAATGGGAAATGCCATTGCCATGAAAAAGCGTATTCATTCATCAAAAACCTACAAGCGCTTACTTAATACTTAACCCTCTTCTTCCCAACAGAGGATAAGCTTGATAACTTTTTACAACATAAACTCCTTGCCTTAACCATAAATCTTGGGCAAAACACCCCATTCTGAAACAAGTGGGTGTCTTATACTGACAAAATCCTCGATATACGGCCTCATGTTAGTCCCAGAAGAAATGGCCCAATAACACCCCTTCTTCACCCCCGTTTTGCCCCCTTTAAAGGACCTTTTCCGCATAATTCGCTAATCAACCTTAAGCTTAGGATTCGGGGTTATCCCTCTTGAACAATCTCTCTTACTTTTCGTCTAGTAAATGGCGTGAGCGATTATTTATGAATGTTCTGGAAGCTCTGTGATGTTTGATGTTATTGTTTAATTTTGCAAGCTCGAGTAATCCCAATAGTATGTAGATCCCAATGGGCAATATACAGAGCTGGCGCTGTAGTATGGCCCCGACTTACGTGTCGTAGGTCATGAGTTCGAAGTGTTCGAGCGCTACTTTGAGTAATTTATTTCCTCAGCATTGCTTTAAAAATAGTAATGGAAGGCATAGCCTCTCCTCTTCTTCTTCTTCTTTCTAGCCTGCCCTGTCTCACTCCTGGGCAAAGGCCTCCCTTCACTCCTTCCACTTCTCTCGAACCCGCGCGTCCTACTTCCAATTCGGACGGAACCTGTCTATAAGTCCCGTCATCTCCTTCGTGCCCTGCCGCGACCCCTCCTTACTGTGTCAGGGCACCAGTTTCCTGTTATTTTGGCCCACAGTTGGTTCGGCATGCGGTAGACATGTCCTGCCTAGTCCCATTTGAGTTGAGACCTCTCCTCTTAGAACTCAAAAAAAAAACAAAGACGTGTATGACCGCATTGAGCCCGTGTGTTGATTTATCTCCTGTTACCACCCAACCTTTCCACTGCTGGGATACAAACTATACAAATAACTTGCATAGCCGGTATGGTAATATTTGCTTGTTTAATGAGCACGATGTAGGTACGTGGTTTTCACATTATAAGATAACTTTCTAATTAATCAATTAATCTGTTACAGTCCTCCGGTTATTTTCAAATTGTTCGATAAAACATAATTGAAATCGGTTTTAACATTTAAAATACTCTACAAAGTAAAAGCTAAGCCATTCAGTTCTGAAATAAAAAATCAACGTTTCTGCAAACATTTACCCTCTTAAACATTCCGGATCGTAATTGACTTAGTTCATTTAATCGTTCGGAAACGAGCTACTCATTCATTTCTTGGGCGGAATGGCTGCTGATTTTTAAAACGACTTTGTAGATTTTTATAAAATTTGAATATTTAACCGGTTCGACTCGACGACCCTTCATTGGTCTAGAGGTCAAAGTGTTTCGTATTTCTGTAGTGACTTTATACATGGCTAACATTTCGTAAGCCTCAATGATATTATAACTACCTCTTCTTACTATATAATATCATTGGTAAGCCTCATAAATTATGGGGTTTTTGACAATAGTTTAGATTTTTATAAAGTTTAAATATTTAACCGACTCGACTCAATGACCCCCATTGATCACGAGGTCAAAATGTTTCGTATTTCTATACTGACTTTATTTATGGCTTACATTTCGTAAGCCGGGTGGACTTTTTGACAATAGTTTTCGGTGATAGAAGAAAGTCACTTTGATAAGCTAGGCCCACAGGTTTTGTTCTCCAGGTTGGACAAGCAGGTATTAGCTATATTGCCCCATAGCACCCTGGTGTCTTAGATTAGTGGCAAATTGATGGCAATAGGCTTGTTCCTTATAACGTGAGATAAGCATAACTGGCGAAAAAAATGTGTAATATCACTGCCTTCTATCATATCTTCGAAAAATACAGGTGTGTTTTTAAATTCAAATTCAAATTCAAATTAATTTATTTCGTGAACACAGGGACATACATACAGAAGAAGTTATGATAAAATAGATTAGATCCGAGCTGTGTCCCGCCAAAAGGCATACAAAATATCAAAGGTCCTTTTTTAAATAGACACATTTCAGCCATTAAAAGTAAAATCACAATAATTATAAATCATGTAAAATTTAGATAAAATGTCAAATTAAATAAAATAAAAAAACGAAAAAATACAAAATAAAAATAACAATGTCATTAATTCAATAATACAACAAGACAAGACAATACAACAATTCAAGATTCACAAAATCATTTCGTATGTCACATAACATTTTAACAGATTAGATTTGGCAAGGAATTAAAATTAAATTTTGTCATTTAAATATTCGTCAACAGAATAATACACCTTGTTATTTAAAAATTTGAATAGATTTCTTTTAAATTCGTTAATTATTCTTCACATTATTTTTTACGTTCTTTACGTTATTATTCACACTTGAGATAACTTGTCCTGGTAACTTATTATATAGTTTTTGAGCCATTGCATAAAAGCTTTTGCTATAAAATTGTGTTTTTGTTGCTAACACCTGCAGCTTTTTTGAGCGCCGTTTACTTTCTACAAATCTATATAAATGTATGTTGTGTTTTATAAAAATACAGGCTTCATAAATATAGAGTGACGGTAAAGTTAATATTTTTAGCTCATGAAAATGTGGCTTGCAAGATTCTTTTTGCTTTATCTTACAAATAGCTCGGATACATTTTTTCTGTGCTACAAGTACGTAGTGTTGTTGTGTTACTTTGTTATTTTTAAGCAAAGCACTACTCATACACGGTGTAAGACATGATTCTTACAGACACGAAATAAAATCTGCTGTTTTATGTAAAAGTGCCACACTGACGCGGTCAAAATGTATATATGTATGTATGTACGGCTACAGAAAACCATTCTCTTAGGTCTAAGATAATGAGTCCTTGGTAAAAGTTTGTTGTCACGATGTATAACAACGTGTATACTTTATAGGTATAGGGAACGTTTAGTAACAGTGAAGTAAGCAGGAAAATCTCCACGCTCAGTAGATGTGAGAGATCGGAACATTTATCACGGTGAGTAATTGTCTCAAGGTGCGGGGTCCTCGTACTGTAACGCGATATCGTGTAGCCCTGACTTTAGTAACTGATTGTAATCCGGTATACTTGTCTTATAGGTGACGTGTAACGTGGGAGGTCAATGGTAATCAATCACTGACGAATTTTGTTGCCTCCATGTACGGAGAGGTACAAAATGTTTTTTTTTTCTTCGAACAAGAAGAAACTGGCTTTGTTAAAAGCATTAGAAACATTGTTGAAAGTTACTGTAGAATTAAAAAAGTAGAAGAAACAGAAAACGTTTTGAATGCGTAGCAAAAGCGATCCTGGATCCTCAGGAAAAGCAAAAATTGGCGCTGTTCTGACGGTTTTCAAGTTTCATGTTAACGCGTTGCGATAAAACAACCATGACTGAATCGTTATCCTCCAAACACGATAGGTACATAAAACATTTTGTCTCACGAAAACACTAGAAAGTCGATTCAACGCTGCAAAAATCTTTAACAAATTCCAGTACAAAGAACTGGATAAAAATGTATTAATTCGAAGAAAATCCCATATAAGAGAAACACGAAAAGGCAACGATACGATTATTTAACAAAACCGTCAGCTTCGAACGATATGTATGGAAATATTAATCAAGGGAGGCGATGTGAATGAAATGACGATGACAAGGAAAATTGGCGTCTATTCCGGTTTCCCTTTTTGTAGGAAGGAGCCCATAGAAGTATGTTTCTTTTTATCATTATTATGTTAATAGCAACGACATTTTTCAAGCGGTTTTTCATGTTTGGGTTGGCTTTTCATGTAAAGCCATGATTAAGCATAAAAGTAGAATATTCGGAGATTAATCTGGCATGTGTTTATTTGTTGTTTGTATTTTGTAAATGCAATTAAAAATACTCTAATTAAATATCAGCACTTTTATTATGTTTAGGTCAGCCATTGACACATCGTCGAGCACACCGAGCAGTGGTGTTGCCACACCTCTTAAACAGACCTACCAACATCCCCCCCTTTATCATTATATTATGAAAGCCCCATTCTAAATAATTAAAAACTACAAATCTAATCTATTCGGCACCTTTACTGTTCTGCCACTTCTAGTTCTTAAGGGTTGTGGTGAATCTATTACAGTATTATAACTTCCAAAGGTTTCATCAGTATTACATGTAACAGGCAAACCTAAGGGATCACTGTCATCTGGATTTCTAGAAGTGACAGCAGAGGTTAAAGGTCCGTTATCATTATCCACATAATACTTATCACCATCTAGAGGCTTAATTAAAGGCTTATCATTAATGTACTTCCTATTTCTCCGATACACCCGTCCACTATCATCCGCCATCAAGTATGATCTAGGCTCCTCACAGCCCCTTAAGACTTTTCCTGGGACCCATGGCAAGTCCAAGTTTTTCTTAAACATTATGCTTTGATTTGGAGTTAGACTTGACATGGGTTTGGCACTCTTATTATAGTATTTTTTAACAGCATCGTAATGTTGATCATACTTTTTTTTATCAATATTTACCACACTAGGTTTAAGACATTTTAATGGTGCAGGTATTAAAGAGTTCAATCTCCTTGAGTACATGAACTCAGCCGGTGATGGTAAATATGACTTTGGAGTGTTTCTGTAATTTAATAGACCAAGGTAAGGATCAGAACCATCTTCTTTACATTTTTTTATGATAGATTTAAAAATCTTAACACCGCTTTCACTCATACCATTTGACTGAGAGTGCTTAGGGCTTGTCATAACATGAGTGAAGTTATAACTAATAGCAAATTGATTGAATTTATCAGAAGTACACACAATCCACAATCTGTTACAACATGTGGGGGAATACCATGTCTTGCAAATATTGATTTACAATGTGTAATCACACAGTCACTGGTCAAATTGTCTAATTTACACACCTCAATGAACTTAGAGTAATAGTCAATCATAACTAGATAGTCTTTCTCATCAAATGTACAAATATCCATGCCTACTTTATACCAAGGTAAAGGTTCAATTGCATGGTTCAATAATGGTTCCTTCTGACTGTTAGGCATAAATTTTGCACAAGGGACACAGCTGTTTACAAAACTATCCAAGTCCTTATTAATATCAGGCCAGAAAACACATGAGCGAGCTTTTGTTTTGCATGTACTTAAGCCGACATACCCCTCATGTATTTTTTGCATCATATAATTTCGAAGTGAACTGGGAATAACAATAAGGTTGCTTTTCAATATTATACCATCTAATATTGCCAGCTCATCTCGAAAAGTCCAGTACTGTTTTATATTAGCATCACATTACAGTTTTCAGGCCATCCATTTTCAATATAAGATTTGATGACATTTAATGCTTTATCATTTTTTGTATGATCCTGAATTTTCTTTAACCAGACATCAGATATTGGCAAACTCTCTCGAAGCAGTTTAACATGCATTATATTATTATCAATTAGTTGTTGTAATTTAAATTCAGTTTCATTTCTATTACAACTTCGAGAGAGTGTGTCAGCAATGTACATCTCACGCCCTGGTTTGTATTTTACATCCAAATTATAGCCTTGCACTACCAGCATCATTCGCTGCAGTCTAGCTGGTACTTTATACAAAGGTTTCTTAAATAGTGTTTCAAGAGGCTTGTGATCACTTTCAACAAACACTTTGCGACCATACACATACTGATGCATCTTGTAACACCCATAGACAATTGCAAGCATCTCTTTTTCTAGTTGACAGTAATTTTGTTCAGTAGCAGTTAGACTTCGTGATCCAAACGCAATAGGTTTTCCATTTTGTAAAATAACAGCGGGCCTAAAATGGCCGCTCTAACAGAATCCACGCAGAACCTTAGTATTAATCACGTTAAAAATTTAAAATTCGGAAAATGGGCTTTATGGTGATGAGCATAAAGCCCGTTTTAAGAATTTTCAATTTTTAACGTGATTCATAATACGATTCTGTTAAAGCGGCCATTTTAGACCCCCAGCTCCAAGCGCTGTTGATGAACTGTCAACCGACAAAGTTATGCTTTCATTAGTGGCAAAATATGCTAAACATGGGCTATTACACAAGGCATTTTTTAATTTATTGAATGATTCTTCTTGATTGCTTTCCCAACGAAACACACTGTCATTTTTCATTAATTCTCTCAAGGGCTGATTAATATCAGAATACTTAGGAATGAACCTTGATAAGTAATTACACATGCCCAGAAATCTTTCAAGGTCTCTTTTGCACTTTGGAGTTTCCATTTTCACAACTGCCTCAACCTTAGATGGATCAGGGGTCACACCTTCTGAAGTAAATTTATGCCATACAAACAATAGCTCCTTGACAAAGAATCTGCATTTGGTGTTATTGAATTTGATACCGTTTTTGGATGCAATTTTGAGAACATTATTCAGTCTGTCATTTAACTCTTTAATGTTTGAGGCCCATATGCAAACATCATCTAGGTAGGTACACACTCCATCAAGATTCTCATACATCTGTGCTATTATTCTACAGAATTCCTCAGGCGCTGACGAAATCCCGAATGGCATTCTTAAATATTTGTACCTCCCAAACGGTGTCTGAAATGTAAGTATATTAATTCTCGTTAACAATAAGTTAGTTTTTTAGACATTATTTTGTACCCTATCACTATGTTTTCTTATTTAACCCAAAGGTTGACTGGTAGAGAATGCCTTGTGGCATTAAGTCCGCCTATGTACCACTCTTGTACATGAAGTTTAAATAAATAAATGTACACAATTCCGAGCTAGCCTCATCCAGCTTTTGCATCCAAAAACCATTTGATGCATCTAACAAAGCAAACACTTTGGCACCCTGCATTTTACTTTTAATCTCATCTAATGTATGTACCTAATTGAAATTTGGGCTGAATAATGTATTTATTTAATGCCCTTGGGTCAAGACAAATTCTCAATTTTCTATTTGGTTTTCTGACTAAAACTAAACTATTGACCCACTTAGTCGGTTTGGTTACCTTTTCTATGACCCCAAGTTGTTCCATTTTTTCCAGTTCTTCACGTAGTTCAGGCAGTAATGAAAACGGCACTCTTCGTGCAGCCTGCACCACAGGTATAGCATCCTCGCGCAATTGTAGCTGGACAGTGTCAGGAAGGCAGCCAAGACCTCCATCAAACAGTTCACTGAAATCATTTTTGATTTTCTTTATCAAATTTGTAATTTGACTGTCATCAAGCTCTACTCTGTGAACATTTACTAATTGCTGATTAGCACACAAAACCACAATCCATACACGTTTTACACCCCCGCAGGGTGGGAACCGAACCCTATAAAATTACAAATTCCACCATGTATGTGTTTTTATTGTTTGGATGTCTGATCAATAATTTACAAGTACCATAAACATCAATACTTTTACCATCCAATTGAACTACTTTTTTACTGCACTGTTTAATTCTGTCCTCAGAGAGATTAATTTCATTACATACCTCCGTACTTATGACATTGCAACCTGCCCCTGTGTCCATTTTGACATTGATTAGTTGGTTGTTGATGTAAAAATCTTGGGTAATTTCATTTCCGGATTTAACACTGGTCAGTCCGATAAAGAATTGATCGCTGGGTGCGTCGATGGCTTCGTCTGATGGATTTGGATCTTCTTTTATAACATGCACCCTTTTCTTCATACACATGCTGGCAAAATGGTTGTTTTTGTTGCAGTTAAAACAAGTTTTTCCATACGCTGGACATTTATTTATTCCATGAGTTTGGCCGCAGTTCCTGCAGTTTTTAATAGTATCCTTTTTTTTTATTTGACTTTTCTGTGCAATTAGAACTTCTGATTCACCTGGTTGTTTTCCACCTTGTTTTTCACCTTTAATATATAGTCTCGAAGCTTCAGCGTTTTTTAAATAGGTAGTAACATAATTTAAAGTTAGTTTGGACTCGTCTTCAGAAATTAATCTTGTTTTCAGATCGAAGTACTGACGATCTAATCCGGAAATTATTTTTGTTGTAATTAATGCCTCTTGCAAAGCCCCAAACTCGTTACTCGTTAGTCGTTCTCCGCCATTTTGCTTCAGGATGAAGAACTCGTTTCTAAGAATTGTCAAATTTTTTCTCGGCGAGAAATGGTTGGTGAATTTTTCAAGAACTTGGTCAAACGTCTCTTCACCTTCCGTTTTCACACTGCTGAAAGTGTTGTAGATTGTTATTCCTTGGCTCCCGATGAAATTTAATAAAATAGCGATTTTTCTATTTTCCGATGTTTTCTCCAATTCGTTGGCCGCCATAAAGATTTTTAGCCTTTGGCTCCACTGTTTAAAATTTTCCGATAAGTTGCCTTCATAGCTCATTGGTGACACCACACCTGACATCATGTTTATTATTGTTGTTTGTATTTTGTAAATGCAATTAAAAAGACTCTAATTAAATATCAGCACTTTTATTATGTTTAGGTCAGCCATTGACACATCGTCGAGCACACCGAGCAGTGGTGTTGCCACACCTCTTAAACAGACCTACCAACAGCATGGGACGAGAGGAATAAAAATAGTACATTTTGATACAAGTGGAGAAAGTCTAAGAAACTATGATTATAATTTTCTTTTTTTTGCACTCTGCTTTCGCCAGGTTGAAGGAGAGGCAAAGGTATGAAGCCGTTAAACAGCCTAATATAAAAAAAAAAGATTTATTTTATATTTTTGAATTCAGAACACAAGTAAATGTTAATTTGTGTATAAAAATACCTATTAGTTTTTAATAATCATGTTAAGTCAGTGACTAAGTATAGGTATGTATCAAAAGTGTCTGTAACTGGCTTACTTGAAATAAATGCTTTGATTTTGATTTTGATTTTGTATAGTTGTCTGTGGCAATTTTCATTCAAAACGAAAAATAAAAAAAAGGAAAAAACGCACACGTGTGAAATACATTGCATGTTGTGCCTAATCGTAGTGCGTTAGGGACCAGTTTTCGAGAAAGTGTATTGAATTTTTTTTTTTCCTGGCCTTAAGATCTTACAAAAGACTCCCTAGTCTGGTGCTTACAGATGAAGATTGACACCCTAATTGAAAACCCTCTGATGACACAAGTTTAACCATTATTGTCAGATTATTTTAATATTTTCAAACTATTTTACCCAGAGCTGAGAGGTAACACTGTATATTAAATTAAATCAGCTTTAGTGCATTATAGCTGAGAGCTTTTGGCGATGCAATCAATGTGGAGTGCAAAATGATGTTCTCTTGTTCGGTACGTCCTGTTGTTTTTGCAGCGCAAGGCGAAATTACTTTCGTACGTAAAGCTTCACTGATAAAAATACTTTCAGTATTTAAGTAGAGAGAGAGTTCTTCGGCGAAGTTTTTATTAAATGTTTCGTGACTAATGAAAAAAAAAACTGACATATACAAACAAATGCTGAATTTTGCGATTTTTCCAAATAAACTAAACAATCCGTGCCCCCTAAGATTATTAAGATAGAGATCTTCTCTTATTGGGGCTGAAAAGACAGAAAATTACTCCTTCTTTTGGCACGTGCAATTTTTATTTATTTTTATTTATTTATTCACCACTAATTATAGCATCATTACAGATTTCTCCAATACGATGCTATAATACTTACATACAATATAGAAAACATACAATAACAACACATAAAATAGAAAAACACACAATTACCCAGTAAAATTAAATAATATTATTATAATTGAATACGACAATATGTTCATAGTTGAACCCCATTTTCAATAATTATTTGTGCCCTCTGGATAAATGTCGACAGGTTTTGACCAAATATATCTTCCGTTATAATATTAATAATACGTGCAGCTCGCGACATAGGGGCAAACTTGAGTAGGTTAGTCCTAGCCGCTGGCACGTCTAACAGTGCGGGGCGACGACGCGCTCCCACGCACCCATCCGGCGCGCGCAACCGCAGCGCAGCCAGCACCTCGGGGTGCTGCAGCAGCCCTAGCAGTACGCTCGCCACGTACTTGACTAGCGCCATGTCCCTTCTTACTGCCAGCCTGGTGTACCCAACCATGCCCAGGAAGAACAGACTTGGGTACATCAGGGGATAAAAGGGATAAACTCCATATTGTTTGAGGTAGAGGAACCTACATAATTTGTTCTGCATTTTTTCCAACATGAGGCTGTATTGTTTTTCATGTGGATTCCAAATTAATGCACTGGGTTTCCAGGTGACTTCTCACAAGTGCATTATATAAAATCTTAACAGTGGCAGTATCGGTAAAATCCTTACACTGTCTTATGATGAAACCAAGATTTCTGAAAGCCCTCCATCCACTATGTGTTTGCGGAACGTCAGCTCAGACACCATCTGCACACCTAGATCTCGTACCTGCCTGACACGCGGTATGACTACACCGTCCATGTCGTAGTGATGCTGCAAAGGAGCTCGCGCGCGTGTGTAGCTCATTAGACAACACTTATCAACATTAAAATGCAGTTTGTTTGACTTACTCCATTGTACCACATTGTCGATATCAGACTGGAGCCGATTACAGTCAGCTGTCTCCTTCACATTTAGGTACAACTTCAAGTCATCTGCAAACAGTAGACACTTTGCATCTTTCACGACTGTAGGCAGGTCATTAACAAATAATATAAATTCCAATGGCCCAATATTACTGCCTTGACTCACCCCGGAAAACGTGTAATAAGGACTCGATTCGTGTCCCGCATACTCGACATACTGTCGGCGCTCGCCGAGGTAGCTTGCGAAAAACTTAAGTAATTGCGGTGTGAATCCCATCGCAGAGAGTTTGCAAAAAAGCACATCGTTATCCACGGTATCAAAAGCTTTCCGGAAGTCAAAATACGCCACATCCACCTGTCCCCCAGCGTCAATGGCAGGCGACAGGTAGTTAACAAATGACAGCAAGTTGCCTCCCGTACTGTGACCCGGTCGAAAGCCATGTTGAGCGTCAGAGAGTTGTGAGCTCACTTGCGTATAAATACTTTTGTGCAACACCGATTCAAATACCTTCGCGAACGCCGACAGCACCGCCACCGGTCGGTATCCACTCACGTCGGTGCCTACTCCCCCCTTAGGGACTGGGATAACGCGAGTGAGTTTCCACCGGTCCGGGTAGTGACCCTTCCGCAAACACAAACTAAAAATGTGCAATAAGGGCGCTTCAAAAACCATGCGACAATCTTTGACAATGTAAGGTGGTATGCCGCCCGGACCCACTGAGCGTTTGGGCTTGAGACGCAGGAGCGCCGCTCGCAGGTCTCGCGCGCTGAGCCCGTCCACATGCACGCGTGCCGCCCCCGCCGCGCCACCACCCGCGCGCTTCGCGGCTACCGAGTCTAGTGCCGGCCGCTTCTCGCTGTACACCGAGTGAAAATACGATGCAAAACATTCCGCACACTCCTCCTCCTTAAGCAATAAGCCGTCCTTAGACACCTTAGGCTTATTGCGCCGAGATTGCTTAGCCCTAATAAAGTTCCAGAACGATTTTGGATCTACTTGCAGGTTCTTTTGGAGCCTGTTTTGATACACCTTATAGTTTGACGCTATTTTTAATTTGACCCGAGTACGTAAACAAGAAAACATTTCATAATCATTCCGGGAACCAGTAGATTTATACAATTTGTGATAACGCCATTTGGTTTTGATGTCTGTTATCAAATCAGAAGTGTACCTTCTGGATAGCAAAACCTAGACCCATGCTTATTTGCTAGAATGTTTTTCTCAGGAACACAACCGTCAATAATCCCATTCACAGTTTTATAAAAATAATCTAAAGCCGCCTCAGAGTTATGAATATTAAACAACGGTTCCCAATTTACCGACTTAAAAGAATTATACAAACCTAGAAAGTCAGCTTTATTAAAATTCCACCTTCGTCTATTGAGTGACGAAACAGATTTTTTCTGAGGAGGAGGGTTACACTCTGCCTCCCGATGACAAAGCTTCGCGCTTATGACCAGTGGTGGATGTTGTGTATCCACATTAACTAAAGGTTCCTCAGATAGTTGAACCCCTACCCCACTCAAGTCAAACGTCGACAATACTAAATCTAAGGCACGATTATTAATATTAACAACGTCATTTACCTGCCGAAATCCACCGTGTGAGGGTAGCAATAAAATAATATATATGCATGTACCTACAAAAAGAATAAATATCAGTGATTACTCAGCTATGGTGGTTTCAATAAGCGCTCCACTTTTACATGGCGCAGCCGGTTAATTAATTCGTTTAAAAAGTGTCTTTTGTCGCGAATTGTTTGTTAATGAACCATTAAACAAATATGGATAGCGTTTTATCGCCGCCGTCTCCGTTTCAATTCGACGGAAATTCACTTGACTTAGCGTCTGGGGCGCTGAGTCAAAGATGGTCAAAATGGAGGAAAGGTTACGAAATATACATCAAAGCTTGTGAAATAGACAAGAAATCGGAGGAAATACAGATAAATATCCTCTTACATTCATCCTCATTGGAGACCAATGTCGAGAACTTTTGGAGCAATTAAACGTAAAATTTAAGACGGCAAAAAAGATATTAGAAGGACTGGACGAGCATTTTAAGACAAAGAAGAATGTGACTGTGGAGCGGCATAGATTTTTCACAAGGGATCAGAAAGAAAATGAAACTATTGAGCAATATGTTTTTGAATTGCGGCGCTTATCTTCAACCTGTGATTTTCAAACATTGAACGAACAATTAATAAAAGACAGGTTGGTGTGTGGTGTAAAAAGTTCGGCGATACGAGAAAGATTATTACGTGAAGAGGATTTGGATCTTAAAAAAGCGCTGGAGATATGTCGAGTAGCTGTTGTTTCAAGAGTGTATTCAGAAAACATAAGACGAGAAAATGAGCACTTGTATGAAATTGAGGGGCGTGAAGAAGAAAATAGTGGAGTGTTTTCTCTGCGACGTGGTGTGACGTCATGGCGAGGTCGTGGTGGGATACGAGGCAGAGGCCGTGGTGCAGGACATGTAGGCGGAACGAACTGGAAAGGCGCGCGCGCGCCGCCGCCAGCGCCCCCTGGCGTGAGGTCAGAGTCAACAGCTGGCGCGCGTACCTATGGAGCGCGCGGATCAACGCAACGGCATAGTAAAAGTGGTGGACAGTGCGGTCACTGTGGAAGTGTGCATAAAAAATTTGAATGTCCGGCTTACGGAAAAGTGTGTTTGCGATGCTCGAAAATGAACCATTTTGCACGCGTTTGTGGTGTATTCTACGTTGAAGAATCAGAGGACCAGGTAATACATTCAATTAATGGTAAAAATGATTGGAACTTAGATTTAGAAATAAATGAAAATACAGTGCACTTTAAATTAGACACAGGTGCAGATGTAAATGTTTTGCCAGCTTGTTATTTGTCACAATTAGGGATAGATACCAGTGATTTGTTAGAAACAAATACCAAATTAAATGGTTATTCAGGGGCAACGATAAAAGTTTTAGGAAAAATTAATTTACAAGCACATTACAAAAATAAAATGTATTTACTAGAATTTAAAGTAGCAGATGTACAGTCAGTACCAATCTTAGGTCGTTACGCTTGTATGGAGCTGGACGTAGTGAGACGTGTTATGTCGGTGCAAGAAAATAGTGATCAGAAAGAATATCCGGTATTAATTAATCGATATAAAGACGTATTTGAAGGAGTCGGTTGTTTGCCAGGAGAATACAAAATTCAGCTAAAGGATAATGTTGTTCCAGTTGTCCACGCCCCACGAAAATTGCCTTTTGCTATCAAAGATGATGTAAAGAAAAAATTAGATGAGATGGAATCGCAGGGTATTATTTCAAAAGTAGAAGGGCCGTCAGACTGGGTGAGCAGTATAACAGTGGTTAAAAAATCAAATGGTGACTTACGCATATGCTTGGACCCAAAGGAGCTTAATCAAGCTATCAAAAGGGAACATTTTCGGTTACCAACACTTGATGAAATAGTGTCAAAGTTGTCTGGGGCGAAATATTTTAGCACTTTAGACGCTTCATCTGGTTTTTGGAATATAAAGTTAGATATCTCATCTGATTATTGCACGTTTAATACGCCTTTTGGCAGATACAAATTCCTGAGAATGCCTTATGGAATATGCTCAGCATCTGAGGTATTTCATAAGAAAATATACGAAAATTTTGATGATATTGAGGGTGTTTGCATGTATATAGATGAGTTATTAATATACGGAGATACAAAAGAACAACATGACAGCAGATTGAAGAAAGTACTGGATAGGTGTAGGAAAATAAATTTAAAATTAAACAAAAGCAAATGTAAGTTTGGTCTGCAAGAAATAAAGTACTTAGGTCATAAAATTACTAAAAATGGTCTGTGCCCCGATGAAAGTCATTTATCAGCAATAATTAACATGCCAAAACCACAGAATAAAAAAGACATAGAACGATTATTAGGGTTAATTACTTATGTGGGAACGTTCATACCAAATCTATCTGATAAAACCTTACCGCTTAGAGAGTTACTAAAGAAAGAAATAGAATGGCATTGGAATGAAAGACACGATAATTGTTTTCAGGAAATAAAGAAATGTTTAATAGCCGCACCAGTGTTGCAGTACTACAACATGACCGATCCTATAATCATATCAGTAGACGCAAGTAAAAGTGGGTTAGGTGCTTGTCTCATGCAGAATGGGTTACCCGTTTGTTACGCGTCTAAATCACTAACTCACACTGAACAGCGCTACGCGCAGATAGAAAAAGAATTGTACGCGTGTGTGTTTGCTTGCGAGAGGTTTCATGCCTATATTTACGGGAGGCCCGATGTTACAATAGAAACCGACCATAAGCCACTGATTAGTATAATTAAAAAACCAATAGTAGATTCTCCTGCTCGGTTACAACAAATGTTAATGAGATTGCAAAAATATTATTTTAAATTGGTTTACAAGCCAGGTAAACACCTGTTTATTGCTGACGCGTTGTCACGTGCTTATGAGCCGGCCAGCGCGCTGCACGAGACCGCGGCATTGTTCGACGGCGAGGTCTGTGCGATTACGCGCGAGAGCGAAAACTACACATTACAGCTCGCTTCTCAGTATCAGTACATAAATGACAGATATTTCATTAAATTACAAAAACATACGGAAAATGACGAAGAACTCATTAAAGTAAAACAATATATTTTGAAAGGATGGCCTAGTGATAAAAATAAAATACCGGAGGTGGCTTTACCCTATTGGAATTATAAGGAGGAGTTGTCTGTGGCGTATGGTTTGATTTGGAAGGGAGAAAGAGTGGTTATTCCTAAAAAATTAAGATCAGACTTATTAAAAAAAATACATATAGGGCACGTAGGATTAGAAAAATGCAAGTTAAGGGCAAGGGAAACTGTTTTTAGGCCTACAATAAATAATGAATTAAAAAATTTAATTACAAACTGTGATATTTGTTTAACCTACAGAAAAAATAATCAAAAAGAAAAACTGCAACCACATGAAGTTCCGGAGCGACCTTGGTCGAAAGTAGGTGTCGACTTATTTCAGCTAAAAGGGTTAAATTACTTGCTGTTGGTGGACTATTTCAGTAATTTTTTTGAATTATGTGAACTAAAACAAACTGATTCACAATATGTAATAAATTGCCTGAAAAATATATTTAGTCGTCAAGGGATACCTAATATAGTGAATAGTGATTGTGGTCCACAGTTTATATCGGCTGGCTTCAAGGACTTTGCCAATGAATGGAATTTTATCCATGTTACGTCATCACCGCATTACCCACAATCGAATGGGATGATTGAGCGAACAGTACAAACTGTAAAAAATATTACTTCGAAGAGTAGCGAAGATAGTTCGGATTACCGCCTAGCCTTATTGGAGTGTTTAAATACGCCCTTAGATAATGACTTGCCGTCTCCTGCTGAACTGCTACAAAGTAGGAAATTACGTAGTGTTGTCCCGATTTTCAATGAAAGACTAAAGCCAAAAATACAAGAAAATGTTCGTAGTAAATTGGTAAACAGACAAAATAAACAAAAATATTATTATGACAAAAATGCAAGAAATCTTCAAACATTGAAAGTCGGACAAAAGGTTAAAATACTAGACAAGACATTATTAAATAAAAGGCGCTGGAAACCTGGAACAATAACGCGAGTAGTAACTAGCCGGTCGTATGAAATACAATTACTATCGGGTAGAAAACTGATAAGAAACCGTCGGCACATAATTAAAGATTCACAAAACCGACATGATACGCCTACATACAATTTTTATTATGATGACATACAGCTACCAACAGAATGCACTCAAAATAATGTAAATATTAACGAAAATGTAAACAATAATAATAATAACTATGTAACTCGTTCCGGCAGGATAGTGAGGCCGCCGATTAGATGGGGCATTCCGCAGTCCAGCTGAGTCTGCATAAATACCTACCTGCCCTGCTGCCTCTTACCTGTTTACCTAAGTATAATTAGGCAACTATACTAATTCATATTTTATAATTTAATATAATATTTTAGTATATTCACTAAGACCAATTTAGTTTAGTTTCAATTAGGAAAATAATGTAATAATAAATACATAAATAACATTTATTGAATAAGGATAATAATGTAATAAAAATTGATAAAATATAAACAACATTGATTAATGGATAATAATATAATAAAAATTGAATAAAATCTGAATACAATAACAATAAAAATGTTATTATACAAAGTATGTGCTAATCCATATTTCTTGTAAATTATAAATTAGTATTCTAAATACTAAGTATCTCATTAGGTACATACATAATCAATTACATTTTTATCTTTTATCTTTCTTTGTGAAGAAAGGATGAAACGATATTATATAGTCTTATAATTTAATTAGGTGTAAGTTCTTAATAATAATGTACTCGTAAAAATACATTGCATGAAATTTATAAAAAATATGATTTTGAAATAACTTATAATTTGTGATTAGTTTATATTTTTAAATTGTTAAGAAGGGAGATGTGAGGGTAGCAATAAAATAATATATATGCATGTACCTACAAAAAGAATAAATATCAGTGATTACTCAGCTATGGTGGTTTCAATAAGCGCTCCACTTTTACACACCGTAGGCAATAAAATACTCCAAATAACTTTGAATTTCTACTGTCGTAGAAGGCATGTTAAAATCACCCAACACTAAAACTTTGTCGTATTTAACACAAACATTCTCTAATATATGAAATAGATTCATATATTCATTAGCATCACATTTTGGCGGAATGTAAACAACACAACAGAAAAACAAAAAATGATTTTGTTTGTGTACCGTCGCGCACACAATCTCAAATAAGGCACTGTCCACATTGTCAACAGAAACGCGATTCAAACTAAAACGCGGTGAGGCCGCCAAAAACACTCCTCCTTGTTTACGTCCATCTGTTCGATCACATCGTAATATGCTGTATTCCATTGGGATTAGTTCTCCGTCATGAATCCTTTCATTTAGACCTGACTCCGTAATTGCAATAGCCAATAGATTATTATAAAATGTAGTTGTTTTCATGCGTAATCCTCGAACATTCTGATAATACACTTGGACACTCTTATTGCTGACTTTGGTTACCTTTTCCTGAATTTCGGGAGTTACGAAACCACACCCATTGATTAAATTGCGCATTTAATGGCCAACTGTCCACGTTATTAACCCTCTCAAAAAGGGATTCTGGAACGCCAACCATAAATGACGCATAATCTCTTGCAGTCTTCGGAATAATTTTCTCGACTTTAATGTCTGCAGATCCACATATTTCCGTCACATGTTCACTAATCGCCTTCTCTGTTGTGTCAGGATGTAGTGACCACACATGCAAAAAATTCTTCCTCTGAATAGCTCGGAGCGCTACAATTTGAGTGTTTCCTCCTTTTTGTATAGTATTGGTAATAGTTTTTGGTCGTTTTTTATTACCACCTACTACTTTCCATTCTTCGGAAGCAGCATTATCCTCCAATACTATCTCAGCGTTTTCCGACCTGTCGCTTGTTTTCTGCAGTATGGACGCCGCCTTATTCTTGGCCCGTTCAGTCGCTCGGCGCGTTCGTTCCGTCACTATTTCGTGAGGTTCATTAGCATCAATTCTGACGTTCGTCTCACTTGCACGCTGCGTAGAAGGTATAACGACTGGTTTCGCCATCTCGCTCTTTGCAGTATTCATTGATGCGATATGAACTTCGATCTTCTTAATGTTTGAGGACAAATCTGCAAGTACCCTCGTCTGTTCTGTGATCACCTGTTGTTGATCTTCAATTTTCTTATTTTGCGACTCAACCACTGCCGATTGAGCAACAATTTTTGCTGTCAACGCTGCAACTTTCTTCATAAGTTCGTTGGAACGCCGTTTCCACATTGAATTTGGACATTTTTACCGTTTGTCGGAATAAAATCACACGGGGTCTAAGTTCGCGTGTCAAGCACAAAGTACCCAAAGTTAGTTAATTTGGTAAACGATGCATCAAACACCCTGTACATCGTTTGAAAAGTGTTTAGATTTGACCCAAAAACATCAATAAAACAGAATCAAAATATACAGGGTGTAAACAGACTCTTCACGAAGCCATCAACCAAGCATTCTTTACATCAAACTGAGTAACTCTGCGGAAAAAAAATTGCTGGGAAACTACTTCTTTTTTGGTTGAAAAATCACTTCTTACGGTATAACTCAATGTAATGCATTCAACACATTGTGTTGATGGATGCATTGAGCAGTTAAGGCGAGGCATCGTTCTAAATCCGGGCACGCGCGCATCGGGACTGAGCGGGGGACTGGGCGTCTGAGCGGGGCGAGGATTGCTAGCTTATAACTTAAAGGACGTAAACGACAAAATGGTTTTTGTTATTTAATTCAGTTGGGAACGATAATTTCAGAAATTCCTTCTATAATTTTAAAGAGTATGTATAGGCTCATCTACGGAGAAAGTTAAGAGGCTTAAATTGGTCCCGTTTGCCCATTAAATGTGAATCTCTTTTTAAAAAGAGGTATGTTTGATATTTTTTTCTCTGTTACAAAAGTTTCTTAATCATGTATTGAAAACTAACAAAATAAGGGTTTTATCATGAATTATCAGGTCACCAACTTATATTTTCATTTGTTTTGTAATTACTGACAAAAATTGAGATCATTGACTACATGATTTCCAATGCGTCCTCTTAATAGGTCAGTAAAGTAATAAAATTCTAAACTTGTATTTAAAAAAACTTGTAGAAAAGTTGGAACTTAGATCCCCATTATCTCCGTAACTAGAAGGTTTCCAGGTATGATCTAGAACAAAAATAATGATCACAAATCATTGCAAGCCGAAACGAAACCGAATGGCACTTTTTTTCCACATCAGTGGAAAACAAGTGCCATTCGGCTTCGTTTAGAGTTTATTTACACCCTTTGGTATTTAAAAAACCGGCCAAGTGCGAGTCGGACTCGCGCACGAAGGGTTCCGTACCATTATTATTAAAAAACCGGCCAAGTGCGAGTCGGACTCGCGCACGAAGGGTTCCGTACCAATTATTATAAAAAAATCACGTTTGTTGTATGGGAGCCCCCCTTAAATATTAATTTTATTCTGTTTTTAGTATTTGTTGTTATAGCGGCAACAGAAATACATCATCTGTGAAAATTTCCACTGTCTAGCTGTCACGGTTCATGAGATACATCCTGGTGACAGACAGACGGACAGACGGACAGACAGCGAAGTCTTAGTAATAGGGTTCCGTTTTTACCCTTTGGGTACGGAACCCTAAAAACTAAACACCAAACTCTTGGTAGTGCCTTTTACTGTGGTCTTCCCAAATACTGCAAAACTCAATGTAAGTTTCACCTGGAGATTAAACTCAAGGTAACCGCCTTTTAGACCACTTTAATGGGAGACAGGAATCGGTAAAGTTTACTCATAATAGTACCATAATTAGTTCATAAACATATTTCCAAAACAGTGCAGCCTAAATTCTCAGAGGCTTAGAATTAGTGCTGAGCATAATATCCGTCACAATCCGTTTAGTGGTTACCCCCAGACGAACGGAACAAACAACATGCATTAGTGGTGACGCTAAGCCTACAGTACTTACTAACATACAGCATAATAGTGTGCCTATTTGTTTGATGAATTGTGGTTTCATTATTAGATTTGGGAAAAATATCAAATATAAGTACCGATAATGACAAAAGTGTTGTATCGTTCAATTACGTTTAAACCAGAAAAATCTCATCAAACATTTTTCAACCAGCAGTATTACATTAGCAATACATTTCGTTTAAGATTGTCTTCTACGTTTATTTATAGTTTATAATTCATATTTCATAGTTTTGTTTTTTAATTTAAAATATTTCAATTGTACAAACAAGAATAAACAGTATCTATAAATTAGGGTATGCCCAATCGGGGTTGAGTTGTGCATAAATTATTTTCTACATGTTTTATTATACATCCGTAAAAAAACAAATTAAGAGTTGCATCCATTTGCCCGCGCGGCCCCCGGAATTTATATATTTTAGCTAAAATCTTTGCCGCACGCATAGAATATAATTGTTGCCAAAAGTAGTAAAGCAATTACGAGGACGACTAATACCGTGCCTGCGTCTACGAGAGAAATATTACTACTTCGCCAAAAACAGATGAAAAGCCCATTTCTCTAATTAAAACACAACGACAAAAATGTTTATCATAGATAAACATAGAAGCCCACTGCTTCAATAGCTTACAAATTAACAAATCTAATAAAATTAGATAAAAATATTTTTTCTCGACAGTTTAAATACAAATCATTCAAAACTTAAATTTACTAGTGAGTGTACAAAGTTATTAATATAATATATTGCTGGACATTACACACAGCGCCACCTAGTGCCACACTAAGCAACGAGGCTTGTGTCGTGGACACCAGATAGTTGAAATACTACATAGATACTTTTTGTTTGTAAATACATACTTATTATACATATAAACATCCATGACTCGGAAACAAATGGCCGTGCTCATCACACAAACATTTGCTCCGACCGGGATTCGAACCCGGGACCCTAAGAACGTAAGGCAGCCTCACTACCGCTACGCCATTCGGGTCGTCAAATTCCCAAAACGTTTTGAATTCAAAGCAGATAGACTAATTAAAGTCGGCCAAAAAACAGCGGCGGGTAATAAATTATGTTGTGGGTAAGTTTTGTCTAACTGAAGTATTTATGCTATGGCTTGTGGGACAGTTGGCGTTTTGGTTGTCCCAGAAGAGATGTAGATTGTTTTGATTTTATAATTTAACAGTCAAATTGATTAAAATTAAGTTTGTCACCATATTAACGGCCTCATGTCAAATGATACACAGTCTTCAATTTCCTGAAATACTTTAATCAGTACCTACTACTTTTTCTTACAGTAATCCAGTAATCAATGTTTTCTAACCTTTCGGCCTAACCTTCAAATTGCTAATGACCGCCAGCGCGCTGTGCCTCCGGTCAAATCAGCAAGTCGTTTTTATAATTATTTGTAAAACATGGTATCGCAAACAACCAGTAGTGTGTTATTAAAAATTGAAAAAATATGAGTTCTGTTTTTAGTTTTCTCCGAAATTAACCTCATGCATCATCTGATTTCTTCTCCTATTAGCCCAGTCAAATTAGACATGCAAGGTTACAATAATTCGCATAGAGCTAAAAATTAGCACAAATGTTGGGAACACTATTACAAATGAAATGTCAAAAGTCCCCATCGATCCGACCTTTGCAAAAAGAAATATTCAAGGTCAAAGGTCGTGTAAATGAGTTTTTTGCATTTTTCAGCCAAACGGTAAGTTGTATCATAAAAATATGTTTAAAAATGGTAGATCGTGCAATTATCTATAAAAACTGATTTATCACTTTTTCCTAAGAATCACCATTTCTGAGATATAGCTGTTCAAAACGATGAAAAAGTTGTGTTTTTGATAATAATCTATACGTTTCCACGCCACCGGTGTAGTAGTGTACCTGGCGTGATTTTTTTAAACGTGGTCACCCCAGTAAGCGTATTCCACGATCTAGTGTGGCCCTGTTTCGTTAAAAAACCGGCCAAGTTAGAATCGGACTCGCGCATGAAGGGTTCCGTACCATCGTGGTAGGTGAGCCTTTATTTTTTTATTTATTTATTGTTGTTATAGGACGAAGAGCTCGTGGCTAAATAATAACAGCCACTCGGGTCGATCTTTAGGTTAAGCCGTGCTTGCCTAGGTTTGTCTGTGGATGGGTGACCACCCATTACATATTGAGTTTCCTACGCGTCTCGGAAAGCACGTTAAGCAGTTGGTCCCGGCTGTCATTTGTAGATCTTTGACAGTCGTTATAGGTAGTCGGTGGCCCAAAAAGACTGACAACTAGTCTTACCAAGGGTCGAATCGTATTACCCAGTACTAAGTAGGCTGTGGAAGTCAGATAGGCAGTCGCTCCATGTAAAATACTGTTATTCAGCTGCATTTGGTTAGGCTGGAAGCCGACCCCACAGCATAGCTGTTACAGCACGATCATGAGATACACCCCGCTGACAGACAGCGGACGGATGGACAGCGGAGGCTTAGTAATAAGGTCCCGTTGGATACCTTTTGGAAACGGGAAGAACGGAACCATAAAGATATTGTATCAAATAAAAAATGGTACAATTGGAAAAGATTTACTACTACACTACTACTACATCAGCCCATAACGTCCACTGCTGGACATAAGCCTCTCCCATGATGGGAGGAAATTGCCGTAATCTCCACGCTTGGCAGGCGGAGTGGAGATCGCAGTGATGAAAGACTAACAGAAAACGCTGCTGCCCATTCTCTGGTCTACGGAGGCGCAAGGTGTTCTGCCTCAGACATTAGTCGCCTTATACGACACCCGTGAGTGTAGTGGGTTGGTTCTATTCTACTCTGCCGGATACCACACGGCCGGAAAAGATTTAAGCGGTGTAAACTATGAGCACCTATCTAAAGAATATAATTCGTCTGATTGATAAAATTATCTAATGGAACTTCAAATGCAATGTCTTCTTCTTTTCTTCATCTTCTTCCTGCTGAGTACAAGTAGGTACATTGTTCTATGACCGATACATGAGGTATCTCCTCGCTGATATCGTAAGAATACTTTTCTAAAGGCGATTCCATATTGGAGCACGACTGTTCCTAACAACCGGCACATGCTAATAAACTAAACACCCCGACTTTGTTGTAGCTGCATTTAGCATGACACCCCTTAATGAAATAGCAAAAAAATGTATTACGGAGTTTTTCTGATGCCAACCGCACCGGAAAAACTCCTTAATCGTGCGTTTTGAAGTAATATCTGTATTGGTTCCAATGTATTGTCAATTCATTTCCAAGTAGAAGCAGAGGTTATGGATATACAAGCTAATTGCACTCGTTTTTAGTTCCAATAAATAATTATTTTTCAATCAGACGAATCATTTTCTACAATCACACTTCACACTCATAGTACCTATAAAGGCGAAAGTTTGTATGTGTGTAACTGAGTATGTTTGTTACTCTTTTACGCAAAAACTACTAAACGGATTTGGATGAAATTTAGCACACAGACAGCTTTAGACTGGACTAACACATAGGATATTTTATCCCCGTAGTATGATCCCGTGGGACAATTATCGACCTCCACGCGGGCGAAGCCGCAGTCATAAGCTCCTTCTCATAATTTTCACCGCAATTCCCAATAGTTAATTTTTTTATTCAATACAATATTTTTTTATTAAACATGACCTCAATATATCGTGGAATAGGCTCATCACGTTAAAAAAAACCCGCCAGGTACACCACTACAGCGGTGCCGTGGAAACATTTGATTTTTATGAAGAACACGACTTGTTCATCTTTTTGAACAGCTATATCTCAGAAATGGTGATTCTCAGGAAAAAGCATAAAATCAGTTTTTATAGATAATTGGACGATTTACAATTTTTTCGAATGTATTTTTATGATAAAACTTACCGTTCGGCTAAAAAATGCAAAAAACCTATTTGCATGACCTTTGACCTTGAATATTTCTTTTTGCAAAGGTCGGATCGATGGGGACTTTTGACATTTCATTTTTTATGATGTTCCCAATATTCGTACCAATTTTTAGGTCTATGCGAATTATTGTAACCTTACCCCTATTTTTTGAGCTAATTTGACTGGACTATATTTTTAAAAGTTGTTTCAATTGTTTTCCGGAAGCTTCGATAACGTTTTCTTGTGGCTGTAATTAAAAATAATAATTTAAGCAGAAAACCTTAATTCTATAACAGGCTGTCATATTCAAGAAGCTGTTACTACTCACCCTTATTTTTGCTAAAACGACCTAATCGTAGCTATAAAGAATATTCCGTCTTCAAATTCTACCTTAGTCTTCAGTGTTAAAAAAACATTCATATAACATAGTTTAATAATTTATGCCTTTACAACACCAGAACGCATTTATAAAATAAGTCTTAAAAACGTAAATCGCAGAAAGTATAACACATTTTTAATCAACTAAAATCCAAGACGCACATTCAGTCGACATATTCCCCGACTCGCAGCTCTCATCGCAGGCTCACACAATGGCGGCGAGCTACTGGCGCTTCCTGCAATTTGTCACTTCCGTCTCGGCTCCGCCAGACTCTTTATAATTGGATGAATTTAAATTAAGTTTCGAATGTCATTGTGTTTTGATTGGTGAGTTTATTTTTGAATATGGAATTGAAATGAAAGAGGTTTTATTAGTTTTATTTTCGTTTTGACAATTTTATTGTAAGTTATAATAAATATAAACATACATCACCATCTAGCGAGACCTTCTACTATGCACAACCACTCCAAGTCATTTCAAAATAAGAACTTCCACAAAAAATCAAAATGTTCCAATTCTAGTCAGTCAGTCTCCACCAACCATATGAGGCAGTCGTCACGTGAGGCATGTGTGACGAGGCAGCCGCCATATCACAAATCACTGATGTGACATCCCTCGTGTCTTATACACGGTACGTTTCGTTTCACGCTGAGTAAACGTTGAGAAAACAAAAACCAGCTGAGATTTGTAGCGAGAGATTAAAGGAATGCTGTGAGTAGTTGGAAAAGCAATTTGACAAAATTAAAACTTGAAAAATATCGCATGAAATAATTAATATCGTACAATAAAATCTTACGATATTTTTGATAATGGTCCAATGGTCCATCTAGAAAATTCTTCAGTATTTGAATAAGTTGTGAAGTAATAGTCTCAACTAGGCCGTGTGGTATCCGGCAGAGTAGAATAGAACCAACCCATTACACTCACGGGTGTCGTATAAGGCGACTAATGTCTGAGGCAGAACACCTTGCACCTCCGTAGACCTAAGAATGGGCAGCAGCGTTTTCTGTTAGTCTATCATCACTGCAATCTCCAATCCGCCTGCCAAGCGTGGAGATTACGGCAAATTCCTCCCATCATGGGAGAGGCTTATTTATTTATTATTATTTATTTAGTACAGTATTTAAAACCATTAACACTAAATTAAATACCTAATCTTTTTACTCGGTCTTCTCGCAGAACCACAAACATTCCAACAATATCGTCTTCCATTCATCAGCAAACAAGTCCAATCCAGGGTTGGTCTCCACGAGAGCGTTGACGTTCGTAAGCATACGTGGTACAGGCTTATGTCCAGCAGTGGACGTCATGGGCTGTTGTAGTAGTCTCAACTAGGGTGTCTTGCGGTTACGGTTTGTCCAAAAGCCATAGTAAAGTCCTGAACAGTTTACAGTGTGGTCACAGTGATCATTTCAAGTAGCGGTCTACCTCATGACCAACCACAACGCAAAACTAGCACTTGCAGCATTTCTCTAAAGGTGGTAAAAAACCTCTAAACGAAGCCAACAGGCACTTATTCTCTCCGTCATTGCAATATTTTTTTGGTCTAGACTATATCTGGGAACCTGCTAGTTACGGAGATATTGGGGGTCAAAGTTTCAACTTTTCACAAATACAAGTTTTTATTTTAAGATTTTTACTTTAAACACCTCCACGACCCTTTACTATTCAACCCATCCATAAGCACAATGTTTTGAGTGCATCACATTGAGTTTTACCACAAAACATGTTTTTAAACCCCAAAAAAAAAGTCGGTTCCCAGCAATAATTTTTGCGTAAAGTTACTTAGTTTGATGTACAGAATGCTTGGTTGACGGCTTCGTGACGAGGTTGTTTACACCCTGTGTATATAGGGTGATTGGGAAAGCGTTATTGTACTTATCAATAAGTACAATTTTAATAAAGTACCTACTAACTCAGCGGAAAAAAATAGTTGTCTCTTATGTATATTTTTTAATGTTCTAAACAACGGATTTTTTACGCCATTTCAGTTTGTCTAACAATGAAAGTTTTTAAGTTGTCGAGAGCAGCGGTGGCCCAGTGGCGGCCCCGACTTACGAATAGTCGTGGGTTCGAACCCAGACAGGTGCATTACTTTGTGTAATTTATTTCATCACCACTGCTTTCAAAACGGTGAAGGAAAACATCGTGAGGAAACCGGCATCCACCAATCCGCACTGGGCCCGCGTGGTGGATTATAGCTCATTGCCCCTATAGAGAGTACCCTATAATTTTCTTCAAAAGAGCCATACATCTATAAAAACATTCGTTCCTACACATAATACTAGCTGCCAAAAGCAATATTTATTCGTCCCAGTTATGAGGCAGCGGAGACGCGCCTTGCCTTACGACACGGAACGTTTAATTTCACGCAGACTCACTGGTGCCTGAGAACCAAATGTAAGTTACTGTGGAACATTACATTGTTCTCAGATTTGTTCCAAATTTGTTCTAAGATTTGTTCCAAATTCAGGGTTGAGCAGCAATTTAAAATTGTATGACGACTACATTATCACGATCCGCCTTTTCCTTACTATGTTGGGGTCGGCTTCTTGTCTAACCGGATACAGATACGTAGGTATTTCCTTGGTACGACTGCCTATCTAACATTATCTGACCCATTTCTGTTCCCATTCTTCTGACCGTAAGTTCCGACCATCTGACTACCCGTAACGACGATAAAAGATCTACAAATGATAGCCTGGACCAATAATATTAACTTTCCGTTACAAGTTTTTTTTTTTTAAATTTTATTGATATTGATCAACAACATTAAAAAAAAAATTGACAAAGAAATCGCAGATGTTTTTAAAAATACGGGAGTTCACGGTAAGATCATACTGTTTGTACTGGCACCAAATATCATCAGTTCACCAATCATGCTTCCTGTAAACTGCTCTAACTTTCACAAATAAATAACATTAAATAAAATCGCTGAGAGTGAGTAGTCTGTTGTTATCTGGTGGTGCGGATGGAGCTAATTCCTAGCTCGGTATCTTGTGCTATAACTCGTGGTTAGTAGAATCCTTCCGCTGAACAGACGCCTTCTATACAGATGTAAATGTCACAGAGTAGAAATATTCAGTAGGCCAAGTAGTTACAATAAGAAATACAGAAGCGATTGATGAACAAGCGACTACATTTATCACTTAGGTCTTCATTTTTTTTTCTGCGAGTGTCTCAGTATGCTAATTTAGTTAAGTATTTTAGCTTTATTGCAATTACTATCATACTTACAAAAAAAAAACAAACGTGAATGAAACTAGGTGACACTTCAATTACTTTCTGGATAAAACCACTCAGTTATATACCTATCCAACACTCAGCTCGAAACTAAGATTTCAATTTTTGTGAAAAATGTATCTTCCGTATGGGCGGCGTCTTGCCTGAATTAAATGAATTTTATTATTTTTGTTTAATAATATTTAGGCATTCAATTATAGTTCCATAGCTGCCCATCAATAGTTATTGCGTTACTACCGAAGATTGAACACAAAATACGTTAACGGTACACAAACATTTTTTGATACCAAACCTTCCATTGTGAGGACTTGCGCTTGACTCAAGCTTGTAAACCATTTCAAGCTACCTGCACAAAATCAGCTTAGTAGTTTCCCTTAACAAATGTATTTACTAAATTACTTCACCTTATTATTCTCGAGCCACTCTTTAAAATAAAGTTCATTAGTCCATCTCCCTATTTAGTGGCTAGCGAGATGTTCCCGTTCGCAGACACCGGCGAGATCTATCTATAACGTCATCGAGTAACAGTGTTGAGTGGGTTCATTTGAATTTACTTTCTGAGCTCAAGTGATGAAATTAAAGTTGACTGTTTGTGAGGGTGGTCTCACTCTTTGGGTGGTTGTGGAGTTGAAGTTATGATAATACATACTTCTACCGTTGGTTTTACAATAAAAATAATTGTTGTGTCATTTATAAAGTTACAGTTACATTTTTACCTTATTTTTTATTTATCTCCTAAAATACACTCTATTAAAGAGGGTTCTTGGTTGTAGAAATTGAAATTAATTGAGATAGGGTGAGGTAGCTTGTTTTGCAACAAAAATTGTCACAATCGTCGTTCGTGTAATTTATATATTTTACATTGTTCATCATTCATATTAACTTTCAAATCACTTACAAAGTTGTCATACTGTTACATGTACTCTCTGGGTCCGGATGAGAGGCGTCGACGGAAACGTGCATTGGCAACCGGCCGCAATTAGTTTCTGCTACGTTTAACGTGCTGGAAACAGTTATTGCTAGCCAGCAGATAAAGCGTAAGCCATCAGCCGATGGCTTACGCTTTATCTTATTATATATTTATTTTATTTAGAACCATCAAGATCTACAAATGACAGCCGGAATCAATCATATTATTTGTACCTTTCCGTCACGTTTTAGGCACCCATCGACGTACCGACCCAGCAAACGTAATTTAACCATCGATCGACCTGTGCATTGGATTTACGGCAGTTTTCTATAACTTACTTACGTTTAACTGTTAGTTAAAATGCCTATGTCTCGTAGTTACGTAGCTATCAGTATTTCTATAAACAAAGCTAGCTTGAAATATCCTATCCGCGTCACCTTCTGGCAAGCTAAATGTCAAAAAGACAGAGACAGCAACCATTGCAACGGCAAAGTTTATTAACGGCCATTGAAAATTGCCGTTAATCTACTTTGCCATTCTCTTTCAAGTAGATATCTACTAACATTGTCATCGAATATCTCGGAAACTTCTCGAAGTTCCTACCGTCGTGGGTTAGGTATGCGGATATTTACGAAGTTTGCTGAAAGAACATTCCATTGTCTAACTAAAATATATGGTGAAAGTATTTCGTGTGAAATTATATTAAATTTAAAGAATTTAACATGTTATTGCGTAAGTTGTATATTGAGGTGAGTAGCTATAATTAATTTACCAATTCATAATAACTGTGTCTGTAGGTATAGTATTTTTCAGGACACTACTACAGAAGTGTCAGTAATCGACCATTTACAACTTTTTTATGAAAGTTCATGATGCTAGAAACGTGAAATTCTTTTCAGTGCTTTCAGAAAAATGCAGACATCTCCTGGAACTTTCGTATATTCAAAAAGCTGTGCTCTTCTCAGCCTAATGAGCCCAAGGCTCTATATAATCACACGTAGAATCCAATCCATATTCATACCAGTATGATTATAACCAAAACATACACAAATTTCTATGAATCATACCTACCTAGACATATTATAATAAAATAAATATAAATAAGATGAGCATAAGCTATCAGCCAGCAATAGTTTCCAGCACGTTAAACGTAGCAGCAACTATATAACTGCGGCCGGTTGCCAATGAACGTTTCCGCCGACGCCTCTCATCCGGAGCCACAGAGTAAATGTAACAGTAGGACAACTTTGTTCAGCCGGTCAAAGTGAAATTGAGAAAGTTGATCTGAATGATGAAAAAAGTTGGTGATTTTGGCAATTTTTGTTGCAAAATAAGCTACCTTACCTCAACTTGAGGTTGGTTTCACAGTTAATTTAAATTTCCACTATCTAGAACTCTATTTATTTATTTAAAAAAAAAAAAAAATGTACGACCATAACTTCATGTTTCTCGTTTAGGTTATGTATTATCTTTCAGTGAATTAATGAGTTTAGGATTAAAGTTAAAATAAAAGTGTTTTTTTTTCTAAATTTTCTTGTTATTTGTTCGGCAACTAGAGTTAAGTGTTTAATTGCAACTATATCTTTAATAATAACAAAAAACATTAACTTTACCCAACAGTAGAAATATAATCTTAACTTCAACTTCACCTAAAAAGCGAAATCTCACAAATATTCAACTTCAATGTCATCTTTTGAGCTCAGAAATTTGTAAATTCAAATGAACCCACTCAACACGGTTACTCTATGTCGTCTATAGATAGATCTCGCCGGTGTCTGCGAACGGGTACATCTCGCTAGCCTATAAATGGGGAGATGGACTAATGAACTCTATTTTAGAGAGCGGCTCGAGAATATTAAGGTGAAGCAATTTAGTAAATAGATTTGTTAAGGGAAACTATTGAGTTTATGGTGTGATAAAGGCAGGTTACGGGAAGCTGGTTTTGTATAGGCCGCTGATGGTTCACAAGCTTGAGCTTGAGAAATGTTTGTGGACCTGTAATGTATTTTCTAATCTTCAGTAGTAATGCTGTGCCATTTTTTATGGTCAGCTATGGGACTATTTGAGTGCCCAAATATTATTGCACTATTAGAAAATTCAAATCTCTGTTCTGAGCCCAATGTTCTTTTAGCCGAGTGCTTTTAACGTGTTAACGGACATTTCTTTTGTATGTAAATGTGATAGTTGTAATTAAACCTAAAATAATTAATTTGAACATACAAAAACACTGGCAGAAAGAGACAATTAAGCCCAAAGTGATAAATGCAGTCACTTGTGCATCAATCGTTTCTGTACACATGAAGTACTTACGGGATAATATCCGTGATTTTCTTTATTAATGAGGTCCGGATCACGGATATTATACCGTAAGTTACAACAACAGCCCATAACGTCCACTGCTGGGCATAAGCCTCTCCCATGATGGGAAGAATTTGCCGTAATCTCCACGCTTGGCAGGCGGATTGGAGATCGCAGTTATGTCAGACTAACAGAAAACGCTGCTGCCCATTCTCTGGTCTACGGAGGCGCAAGGTGTTCTGCCTCTGACATTAGTCGCCTTATACGACACCCGTGAGTGTAATGGGTTGGTTCTTTTCTACTCTGCCGGATACCACACGGCTAATGCCGTAAGTACTTTAAGTGTAATGAAAAACCGTGAAAGTCTAAAACAGTGAATCGTTTCTGTGTTTTTTACCCGACTACAGCGAAGCCTGCCAAAATCATAATCCTTCCTTTTGGAAGGATTATGATTTTGGCAGTCTATGTAGGTATGTATGTATGTTCGTATTTACGGATGTTCCACCGTAGCGCTTAAACTATTCATCTGATAATGATGAGTAAGGCGTCAATCGATTCGTTATTATGGCCCGGGTAACATAGGCTACATTTAATTCAGTTGTCGAGTTTTTAGTGGTAGTATACAACACAAATTCTTGTTATTGTAAGTACTTGGTCTACTGAATATTTCTATTCTGTGACGTTTACAGATATAATAGAGAAGGCGTCTGTTCAGCGGAAGGATTCTGCTAGCAACTAGATTATGGCACAAGATAGCTAGGAATTAGCTCCATCCGCACCACCAGATAACAATAGACTGCTCAGTCTTAGCGATTTTATTCAATGTTATTTATTTGTGCTAGTTAGAACAGTGAGAGTGCGATGCGAGGCAAGCAATTTCCGTAGGTATATATAAAACACATCCGTGTTTAAATTGCAGGCCCAATTTGTCAAAAATAAGTTTGTTTTACCTACATTTTTACGCTGATTTTCGTTGAGATAGCGACTACATTTTTTAAAGGAATCGGCCTTAGCCTGTTTTGTGTTGATCGATTGCCTGTCATCATAAAGTCAATAATGAGGAAACGTTGACAACAATTCCTTGGAGAACTCAAAAAAATTATTTCAATTGGCAGATTCACTGATAATTTCACATGTTAATCAATTAGTTTGCCCAAGTGGTTGTGAAGCAGGGTCATCATTCAGCAAAGCATGTTTATCATCAATGTAATCCCCCAGCGTTCTACAAAAGATTTAAATTTCGCGTCATTCAGTTGTAGTATGTGAGGAGGTATTTTATTGTAACATTTTAAACAGTACTCCATGAAAGATTAGTCTACTCTAACTAACCTGAAGCCTGGCTGAACTAGTTGGTCCCTATTTCTAGTTAGTTGTGTCTGTCACCTCTTTTAGTAAAAAGGTAGGCTAAAAGTTGTTGTTTTATATTTAAATTTATTTTATGTTATAATGTAAATTAGAGTAGAGTAAACGTTGTTTTATATTTAAATATTGTGTTTTAATAGTTGAAACTTTGTACAAAAGCTATGTTAAGTAGTACTAGTTTATTTTTTACGTTGTTCTTAGTTTTATATTGTACTAGCTGACGTCCCGCGGTTTCACCCGCGTAGTTCCCGTTCCCGTGGGAGTACGGGAATAAAATATAGCCTATAGCACTCACGAATAATGTAGCTTTCTACCAGTGAAACAATTTTTAAAATTGGTTCATTACTTCCGGAGATTACCCCCTACATACAAACTTACAAACAAATGTTACCTCTTTATAATATTAGTATAGAAATACTTAATTTAGTTTTGAGAGCACGCTATCGCATTACATACCTGTAATGATAGTTGTAAGGGAGATTTTAATAAACAAATAGGTAAATGAAAAGATGCAGATTTTTTATAGAGAGACGCCCTAAAACAATGAAATTGTTTCTTTCCATATTTATAACTTTACCGTTATGATATTTAGAATACGCACTATCATACCTACTTATCAATAAATCTCTTATGTAATTAATACTAATAGACAGACCAATGACACAAAACAAACAGCCGCCTGTAAAACCCGGTCCCAAAACATTTTCCATTACAAACTTATTCATTAAAAACCCTCAAGATTTCGTCCGGACGTCTGCAAACCGAACAATTTGGGAACAGTGATTACAATGCTCAAATACCGTAATATTAACCCCTTGAACAGGCTCCCTAATACCGGCCCACAAAATAAATTGACTGCCTTCTGATGTTGGGGTACCCCAGACGGTAATGATATTCTATTGACGATTAACGTTTATTGATTTAGTTGGTGATCTGCGTTATTGGCGAATAAAAAAATGGCTTATTTTTTTTTTAATGAGTGGAGCAGAATTGAACCAAATGCCTTATGAGTTGCACATCATAAGTTTGGACCATAGATAACCCCCATGTTCGAACCCAGACAGCCACTTTACACTAAGGAAATAATTTCATTGCCTAGACCTAACAACTTCACGTTCACATGAAGTTTATCCATGGATTTTTTCATCAGAACTGAAGAAATATTGGCACAACAACTTGTCTGTCGATTGATCGTTTACAATAGGCTAGTTTCCACCATCAATAAATTGCAAATCTATTTAGTCCGTCAGTTAGAGCATTAGAAAATAGTGGACACGTACTTTTTTTTTTGTAAATCAATGAATATTGACAAAGATAAAACGCATCAAAACTTGTGAGTGACGTCAGAACGCACTAAAAATTATACCACGGCGTGACGTATTGAGTTTTAGAATTTTTAAAGCGTCGTATGTTCGAAGTCAGTTTTGGTTTACGTAACAAAAGAAAAGTATGAGTCAAATATTTTTTGATATTCTAACTGACTTACTAATTGGATTTTTAGGGTTCCGTACCCAAAGGGTAAAAACGGAACCCTATTACTAAGACTTCACTGTCTGTCCGTGTGTCTGTCCGGCTGTCCGTCTGTCTATCACCAGGCTGTATCTCATGAACCGTGACAGCTAGACAGTTGAAATTTTCACAGATGATGTATTTCTGTTGCCGCTATAACAACAAATACTAAAAACAGAATTAAATCAATATTTAAGGGGCCCGGGCTCCCATACAACAAACGTGATTTTTTTGCAGTTTTGTCTAATGTTTTTAAATAATGGTACGGAACCCTTCGTGCGCGAGTCCGACTCGCACTTGGCCGGTTTTTTCAGTACACAAGACTATTCACCTTTAACCCAAAAATAATGTTGTGATTCTTGTAATTTATACAGTACGAGTATTTATAGAGCCAAGTGGACTGTAATTATACAATTACTTGATTCATTAACCCTCTGTGTGCTGATGGTTTATTTTGAAATTCGGGAGTTAAAAGCCGGCTGTTGATGTAAAGTAATTTTATTAAAAACTTTTTGTAGTGGGATGGCAATAGTTATTTTGTTGAAAGTTTTTACGGTTAACTTAATTGGCAATCGATGCTGTTTTATTGTTCAACAATTCGTTAAGGTGTTCAAATTCAATTCTACAAAAATATGACCATTCATAACTTTTGACTGCCTCGTTGGTTTGGTGGTTGCTTGGAACCACCAAACCAGGTCCTGGGTTCAATACCCGGGCTGGGCCAAGTGTTATATTACAGTTTTTCCATCTGGAATTTCTTAGTAGTAGCCACGGAGCTTGTATCTGAGCCCGGTTGATAGCAATAGGCTGCCCCTATTCTTGGCACTTATTTAGATCAATTTTCATAAATTTAACCCTTAACCACCTGACGTCGGTCTCAGAGACTCGTGCGATTTTATTTTCAAAATAAATCTGTTGCTATGCGCGTGGTGCAACCGTGCGTCCTTGTACTTTTTCCCCTCCCCCGTCAGTACGCGCCACGCGCTCGGCAGCTCCTGACGTGCGCGCAGTTGTGAATTATAGGTAATTATATTTTGTGTGCGGTCTGAGGGACCGTCGTCAGGTTGCTATGTTATTTTTACTACATAGTTTTTATTTTATTGTAGGCTCATAATGGCTGACGCAAATATATTACGATGGCTAGAGGATTCTGATTCAGACTCTGAAAACCATCTCAGTGTACCAGAACTTCCAAATGAAGATTGCAGTGACGTGGAAGATGTTTCAGTAGACCACGTTATTGATGGAAGAAAGAAGACTTTGAAAGAAGGAAAAAGGAAGACTTGTCCAACATGCGACCCTAAGAAGAAGCGTAAAACAGCTTATACTCGTACGTGTTTCGTATGTAAAAATCCAATTTGCATTGAATGTAGCCAAAAAATGTGCCTTGATTGTCGCCGCAACTTGTAAAACTTTATATTTTGTAATTTTATAATAATTGTGCCTTGATTAAGCCAAAAATAATTTTAAACTTAAGATAATATGTTCGACTGATAGTAAATAGGTTTATTATAATATGTAGTAATTAAAATTCCTATTCAGATCTCATATATCCAAAGTTCCTTCTTTTTTCTAAAATTTCATATGTTTATTTTATGTGTTGATTTAGTATAAGTAAATAAAGACTTCTCATTGTTTAAAAACTTAAAACTAATAAAAAATATAATAAAAATATATATTTGACTTTCATTTAAAATAATATATAAATAAAAAATCATTAAACATAGTAAATACGCAAGCGGTCTCTATGACCGACGTCAGGTGGTAGTGTAACTGAAAAACACGTCAGGTGGCTAAGGGTTAAAAGAGTAATCAACCGGCAGTTTTATCACATTTGGTTCAGATTCCCCTTGAACTCCTTTAAATCCCAGTAATAATTAACCTACCTGCCCAAAACGATTCTGACCATTCACAAAACACCATCGTCCCACCGACTACGCTACAACTACGCGGCACTAACCAATATTAATGTGAAGGCGCAGCTCTACGCGTTCCAGATACAAACGCAATATAAAAAAGCGTACCGATAGCATCGATGTTTATTTGTATCGAATACGTTTCCATCTTATTCGTTTCCTAGGATTCGATCATTGAGTTGTAGCCAAGATTTATTATTGTAATTGCTTAGGGAATTGAATTGAGTGGGTATAATTGCTGGTACCGAAATTGATTGGTGGTAATAACATTGTTTTGATATTGGTAGGTAGGCATAGGTGTAACTTTAGTACCTACATCAATAATACAATTTTTCTAGTTATGTTTGTGTCCCAAGTAATAAAGAGCAACCTGATTGTCAAAAAATTGGGTCAGGGGTACCCAATTTTTGACAACCTGACTGTCAAAAAATTGGGTCAGGGGTACCCAATTTTTGACAATCAGGTTGCTCTTACCCTCTACTTACCCTTCGGCGATTACAACCATGGTGTTAATGTTATATCAAGTGAAGTGCATTGAGAATGTTTAGAGATGATATTATGTATTTTTTTTAATGTAAGTTAATTTTTTTTTCCTATTGTTTTTTTTTAAAGCGAGTTAAGAGGTATGTGTATCTTGGTAGTAACATCGCATTGGCGTTAAAGCCGTTAAGGTGATAAATACATAATTTTAAATAAATCAATAGGTAGCGAGCCTAGACAGAAGTCTTGATCGACTGTGAATAAATTGTAATTAAGCAAAGTAAGAAAGGCCGAAAATAATTAGGCTTTTCTAAAACATAGGTAGGTACTGGGAATATTATTGAGGATATGATTTAACCCTAGACTCATAAACATACGTCTCCCATACACTCTTAGGTAGTAAAACTCTTGCAGAAGGCGACTCGAAAGAGGTAGAAATACATGCGTCTCAGTACCTTCATAAAACGACGAGAGCTCACCATGGTGCCAGCAGTCTTGGCGCTTATACGTATAGTTTTGGATATACTGAGAGCAGAGTGTCTCAGATACGTATGTTTATGATTAGTGTAACAACTTTGTAAAGTGAACGGTTTTACTATTTGCCTCATAAAACGAAAGGACATACAAGATTTTTTTAAAAAGGTATGTATTTATTCTGTTATATTCTATGGAAGTTATGATTATTATTGAAACAATGTTATACACTGCCGTTGTTACAATTTTGATATGTAAACTATTTTATGAGGTATTAATTCGTGGTTATACTTATTTTTTATTATTAGTCAAGTACTTATTGTGTGTTATTATTTTCCAGCATGGCTTCTTTGAAAGAAGTGTCAGATAAGATGGTAGAGCCTTTTTTATCAAAAAAGTGTCAGATAAGATGATTGAGCCTTGGTTACGACGTTGACGCAAAACACCAACTTTGAGGCGATGCCTAACACGGAACATCGATGCCATTTTAGGTGATACTTTGCCTGATGTACCAGCCAACCCCGAAAATCAAGCCCAGGAAAGTATGCAACTTTTACTCATATAAAAAAAAGGGGACCATATTTATCTGCACCTCCTGTAAACGTTACATGTGTATGGAAGAACATCGCGGTAGTTTGCGCTTAGAATGCTCGGATTGATTATTAACAATGTTTTTTTATGTTTTAATTCTTAATAAAACTTCATTCTAATTAAACTTTGTGTTTTTTTTTTTTTCAATATATCCCATAATCATTAAATTAGGCGACTTTAAAAGTATGGTGTATCAGAGACGTATGTTTATGAACAATGTCACCCCAAATATAGTTTATGAATCTAGGGTTAAAGGTGGAAGAAATAAAAATGTTCGAAGAATCCAGTACGGAATACTTAGAAAAATAAACTAATTGTTTATTAAAACATACTATCAAAATATTATTAAAGTACCTTTTAAACCGTAATGTGTTACTAAAGTCAAATTTATTCTGCTTTTTATTTGAGGTTGTAGTTATTTAATACTAGCTGATGCTCGCTTCGCTCCCGTTATGTACGGAAATTGACTCACGGGAACATTTAATTGTAGGCTGTAGCCAAACTGTAGCATATATATAAAATTCGGGGATCATTCATTATCCATATAAAAATTCTTTCACTTTAGCTTCCCGTTAGTGAAAGAATTTTCGGAATCAAATCAGAAGTTCCGAAGATTATATATTATATGTGACAAAAAAAAACAATATTATAATATAAATAATATTATAATAAAATATTATAATAAAAAAACAATATTATAGTTTAGTAAGTACTTAATGTATTATAAAAGGGTGTAAAACACTTCTTCACGAAGCCGAAAGACACTTGTTCTCCCCGTCATTGCGATAATTTTTTTGTTAAACATCATACCTGGGAACGTTCTAGTTACGGAGATATTGGGGGTCAGAGTTCCAACTTTTTGACAAGCTTTTTTTTTAAATAAAAGTTTTTAATGTAAGTTTTTTACTCTATACAGGTGTATAGAGTAAAAAACTTACATTAAATTCGAATTCATTTCTCCTCGTGGAGGTCCCCGACCCCCGTGCTATTCAATCTATCCATCAGCACAATGTTTTGAGTGCGTTACATTGAGTTCTACCACAAAACATGATATTTCACCCCAAAAGAAAAAGTCATTTCCCAGCAATAATTTTTGCGTAAAGATACTTAGTTTGATGTACAGAATGCTTGGTTGACGGCTTCGTGATGAGATCTTTTACACCCTGTATAAATAAACTGATTATTTTGTGTTAAAATAATTTTACAATCAAAACAGCTGTTTTCATATTTCAGTAATAGGGTAGACGACAAAAACAATCTAATTAGTTCGTCAGATATATTTACAAAAAATATTTGATACCTACATATTTTTTTTCACGTTAACAAAAATGATGAGGTACAGTACAGTGCGTCGAAAACTCGTGTGACGTCACATTTGAGTACATTTTTACTCAAATGTGACGTCACAAGCCCCCACTCATGGTCTTTGACACGTTTTATATTCGTCAATATTTATTTATTTTATAAAACAAAAAACACGTATCCAATATTATTCGATAATCTAACTGACGGACTAAATAGATTCATATTTTTTTAAAACAATCATAATCCCTGTTGCCATTTTATGTTATTACAGTTTACATTCCTCAGCAATTCAGCATGTTTCGCGGTTGACATGGGATGATTACATTTTAATACTTAATGAAACATTAATGGTCACCGTTTTATTTTAATATTTTTTATTAAATTCCAGCAATTTTGCGGTTAATTTTAAAGTAGGTACTCAGCGCTCACAAACAATGAATTCCTCTATTTTGTAATAAGTTTAAAAGGAAGATTTAATCTATTTTGCAACGAGTTTAAGTCTCAAAGGATAATGCAGCTTTTGAGAAACCTCATTGTGTATATTTAAATATTATAAGCTCCTTTGTTTCAGCCGGGCTCCGTTATATGAGCCGGAGGTTAATAAGCAGGCACCAAAATTTAAATATAAGTTGAAATAATCCAAAATAAAAATAATAATTAAAAGTTTTTATTGTTTCTCATACAATTCTACAGCACAAAAAACTTTTTGCAAAAAAAATAAAACCGACTTTTTTTTTGTCACCGACTTCTGAAGCTAAAGTTATTTTTACTTTTTTGTGTTTTGTGTTTTGAAGTCGGTTTTATTTTTTTTGCAAAAAGTTTTTTATTTTTACATTTTTTGTCGTAATATCCTATACAAATATATGCTATGCATTTATTTTACATTGTTAACAATAGATGTCATGGCTTTTCCCCAATAAATGGATCTTAACATATCTAAACTGTCGAAATTTGCGTGTATTGTACACATCTGCGTGCCTGTATGCTCTGAGGGGTCTCAGAGCATACAGGCGTGATGTTACTTCATGATGTTGTATAAATAATAAACTTCCAAGCGATTGCAAAAATCACGACCGATTTACCGTCTAGTCTTGAAGAGTTCCATTGTATAGCTCCGAAGACCAGCATCAGATCTTCACCAAATTTAAATGCGACCATCTCAGGAGTATACTCTTTCAAATAAAAAAATAATTTTGAAAATCACTCCACAAATGGAGGAGAAATCGGTGAACATACATGAAATTATACCACATGACTGAAGTAAAAATGTTTATAAAATGAAAACTACTGGGCCAAACTATGTAATTTTTTTATGGGACCAAATGGCAACTATTTCGCATCAAACTAAAAAAGAATCACGTAAATCGGATCATAAACCTCAGCGTAATCGGTGTACATACATAAAAATAAAAATAAAAAAAACCGATCGAATTGAGAACCTCTTCCTTTTTGGAAGTCGGTTAAAAATTGAGGCAGCTCCTTTAAGTTATAAGGATACTTGTGTTGGGGTTACCTTGCGACTTCCCATGGGTTACAGTTTGCAATGTTGAGACATAATTAAAATTAAATAATTATAATTAATTAATTATAATTATAATTAATTAAGCTATTTTTAGGTTCAAGAATGTTACAAAATTATTTTAGCAAGTTCAGGTATGTGTAGTGTTTGTGGGTATGTGAGGTGTGTGAGAGTGTGTGTGGTGTATAAGTATGTGTGCGTGTGTGGAAGGTGGAGCAGTGTGTGGGTGTGATCCATATATCCATGCCATCCATATTCAAAACTGTTTCCAAACTTATGTTTTTTCCATTAAAAAAGGGTCAGTCAGTGTTCAATGAGTTGATTTATTAAGGACTAGTATTTTTTTAAATCTATCAGCAATATTGGAATTGTTACAAAACTAATGTGTGGTAAAGACTGGGGTATCTGCTAAATTAGCAACTATATTTGTGGGGGTTCAAACTTCGTTTGAATACTGTTAGAATAAAGTTCTAATTAGCTTGCTCTACAAAGTGGTTGTTCGCTCATTCAGTCAGTCACTGCGGGTCGAATAGTGCGAAATGAGTTGTTTTTATTTAATTGTAGCCTAATAAATCATTAGATCAAAATGCCAATTGTACAATTTGTGAAGAAAAAAGTGACAAATGTTTGAGTGAAAAAAAAATACTAAAACTTAATGCCGTTTAGGAGTAGTTACGAAATTTCAAAGAAAAAAAAATGCTTCCCTTTGAATATTTTTTTCATATAGTAATAATAAAGTTAGAATTTTTTAGAATTTTACCCATTTAAGTTTAGAGTCTAAAAAGCAGCATATATTTTTTTGCACATTCATATTCACGGAGGAGTTACATGAAGAAAACCTCTCGTTAGCAGATACCCCAGCCTTAATGTATGGTTTTGCGGATACCATAACTATATGGACTGTAGTTTGAAATAAAGTTGAATTTAATTGATTAAACGTTTGTCCAAGAAACTATTTTTTTACTATTTTATAACACAGACCGACCAAAAATCGCAGTTTAATCTCACAGACCCTAACCACAAGCTTATTATTAAACCACAAAACTCTGTAAAGACAGCAATGATCATAACAACTTCACAAAATTTAAACAAAAACAACAATATAACTCAACAAAATTTCTACGAGCCATCAGATAAAATGTATACAAAGCAATGCTTATTCCCCGGCCATACCAGTGGGGTATACAACTCAATAACTTGGGGAGCCAGGGGGTCAATAAGACCCCCAAGGATTAAGCTAACTGGACCGACGGCGATAGGGGTGTTAAGTCTCCGTTCATTTAATACAGCGAGCGGTTAACCCTTTCGGAGTCAAGGTTTTATTTTCAGTGTTGCGCATACAATATTTTGTGAGCTATTTTATTGAAAGGTACGATAAAATCTTATTATTTACGGAAGTAAAAGTGGTTTTTATTTGAAGAATAAATCATCTATACACTTTTTTTATGCGTATCTGACCGTGGACTTTGGACCCTATCAGAATACCGGCACTGTGACATTTGTTTTGAAGATTACAGCACTATGCTATGCTTTTCACTTCGTACAGGACCAACTTAGTTTAATGTGTCTTATTTTTTTTAATTCACTTTTACATAACTTTTGTTGTTGTATATTAAATCATTTTGTTTGTAGAAATATTACGATAAGCAGCCATTGCTTTTCAATGCTTCTTGATATAATAATTTAACTATGATTTTCTATCGTATATTTTTTAAACTGAAGTGTTAGCAGTAGTCTGAGTTTGTTGATGAGGTTAGATACTAAAATTAAGAATCAAATGAAGCCACTTTTTACTTTAAAATAATTAAATCAGACACAATGCGAGGCTACGAAATTATTTCCCAACAATACTATAACCATGCTTTGTCCTTACATTTTTAACAAAAGAGTACATTAGTTAACAAATGAGTAATAAAAGCTAGAGTATCGTGACTACAAACAGTGGCACTACGAGTTATACATTTCTAGTATAACATGGCCTAACTTCGTATAAATTTCCATTCCATTCCATTTTGCTTGTTTGGTCGCCCTGCGTACTTTTTATTTTTTAGCAACCGTATCAGTTTTCCAAGTATTCTTGCAAAGCATTATTACCATGGTAACTGTTCGTTATAAAGAAGTGCTCTTCACTTCATGCCAATCATAACAAGTGTTTACAAAGGAAAAGTAGGAGAATTTATAGGGGAATAAGGATTTCCCTTTTGCCAAGTGATGTTTACTGCGAGCTGCAATTTCATATGAATTCCTCAATATAGCTTCAAATAGGATACACACACGGACACACCTTAATGGTGATATTTAAAAAAAAACCGGCCATGTGCGAGTTGGGCTCGCGCACCGAGGTATTTTGTTTTCAGACTTTTTTTTCCTTTACATAATAATATGCTATAAGACATTGCTTCTTGCCAAATTTCATATTTCTAAGTCAACGGAAAGTACCATATAGGTTTTGATGCCCTCGTGAAATCGCAAAATATTATGCGACATAAACGGTCATATCTTTTGATCGCGTTGGTTTAATAATAATAATAAAATTCTTTATTCCAATACATTGACAACATTGTTACAGACATCTTAAGATATAACATACAGATTATGTTCCGCAGATAGGTCCCCTGGCTCCCAAACTAAGTTTTCACCTGTGACTTGGGTTTATAAGTTTGATTTTTTCGCTGCTTTATGGGATAGCAGACTTGAGTATTGGATTTTAATTTTAGCCTAACCTCCACGCGTTCCTGAGAAAAAGGGTCTTAACCGACAGATAGACGGACAACAAAGTGATCCTATAAAGGTTGCGTTTTGCCGACTGAGGTACGGAACCCTCCGGGGCTGCGGGACTGTTCGAAAGAGATACCGCGGCCCCGGAACACAAAGGGTTAAAAAGCAACATGGTTGGGTGTTAGTCAGTAAAAGTCTGACACTCCCTTCCGCTCCGCCCAGAGCGAGAGGAGTCATTTGTTGATTTCCCATCCGTAAAAAAAAGGTACGATACTGTACGGCCTACGTACATTAACCTTACTTCTCGCTGACAAGGCGAATCAATAGGTTCACTTGTCACAACAAATACAACTACTTACCTAATGTGCAACTTACCAACACGCGAAACAGACGTACATGTGAGAATCACCACAACCTTACAACACTAGTACTAAATAAACTTTTGGGTTACTGAGTGAAGTGTTTTAAATGTTCGACAAACTCGCTACTTAACACACCAACTATCATAGTGTACAGTTTAGGAACTAATCTGCACCGTACATTTAATGGTCCTTCGAGCCGGATCTGAACCAGCGACCTATGGATGGACCGTACATATTCCTAACCCAAAAAAAGTCAGGTGCGTCATACTCGCAACCGGCGTGCATGTATAACCAGATATATGAACATGGACGAGGCGAAAGGCGTATGTAAGGATGATGATGGCGTTCTATAGTTTCTGCATACCCTCATAGGAGAAAGGCGTGAATTTATGAACCTGATTGATTTGAAAAATTCGTCTGCTCAACGAAGTGAACCATCATCACTCTCCAGCGCTCATCCTCACTCTTATGCTGAACGAAGTAAATAAGGCAACGAATTGTTGAAATGTTATACAGGGTGTAAAAGACCTCATCACGAAGCCGTCCACTAAGCATACTGTACATCAAACTAAGTAACTTTACGCAAAAATTATTGCTGGGAAACGACTTTTTTTTTTGGGGGTGAAAAATCATGTTTAGTGGTAGAGCTCAATGTAACGCACTCAAAACATTGTGCTGATGGATTGAATAGTATGGAGGTCGTGGAGGTGTTTAAAGTAAAAATCTTACTTTAAAAACTTGTATTAAAAAAAAACTTGTCAAAAAGTTGAAACTTTGACCCCTAATATCTCCGTAACTAGAAGGTTCCCAGGTATGGTGTAGAACAAAAAATCATCGCAATGACGGGGAAAACAAGTGCCTTTCGGCTTCGTTAAGAGGTGTTTTACACCCTTTACTGTCTTTGTGTGCTACGGAATTACAACACCGCGTGCTTCGGTGGGATCATTGCCAATTGTACGTTTTGTCCTGTTATTCCCTAGGGTCCGCGTAATCTTAAGAGCGAATGTTTGTGATCAAAAGTAGAGCACAATTACTGTCTTTGAAAGCCTGTCTAAACTCATCTGTCTTGATTTTGTTAAGCACTGACAATACGTAAACTTTACGTACAATATTGGAACAAAATAAGTTTTGTCAAATTAGATTGTTCTGAAACTTGATGTTGCTTGGTGTTAAGCCGCTTACAGGACTTAGACGGGATTATTTAGTTTGAAATCATTTCTTTAGATTATACAAAACACAGATACCGGCTCAAATTGTCAGTTTAAATTCAGGTTATTAATATATTTCTGACTCTACTCCTAACTCTGTTAGAATCAAATAATATGCAGAATAAGAACAATAGTTGCTCGTTGGTTTGGTGGGGTTATTGTACATTCGCCACAAAGTTAATTCGCCACGAAAAAATGTATGTGTAAACTCACCACAACTCTATTTTCATGAAGGAAAATTCGCCATATTGTTTATTTCCATACAGATAGCAGAAAAATCAAACAATAAGTACAATAAAACGTTATTTCTTTATTTTTCATAATCACAGGGTCGCAAGCATGACTGCTGAGCACGAGGTCCTGGGTTCGATTCCTGGATCGAGGAAAGTGTTATTGGATTTTACATCAAGAATTTCTCAGGAGTGGGGTCTAGACTTAAATATAATTGCCCTTCGGAAATAATAAAGCGTTATGTAATATTAAGAAATTAGTACCTAGATACCAGCTGTGAAAATAATGATCTTGAAGCGGGTGGCCAAAATCAGAACTTTAACAACCATTTAGTTTTTCAAAACATTTTTTGACTTTATGTTTACCAACAGCGCCGGGTTGTCAACGTCATTCAAGCGCCAAAAGATCCTTGTGTAATTGTACATGTGAGTGGATAGTCCTCTAAAAGTTTAGTAACTTACTATTCTTACATAAGACGGTACTGAACGCTATTCCGTACGAATTAGTTTACGTAACAAAGCCGGGAGGCGGTTCTTCTCGCTCTGAAAAACTGCTATTATGAGACAGAATATCACGTACTACATTTAATATAAATTATTTTCTTCTAAGGGATTATGAGGTGCATACGTAATCAGCACTTTGCATTGTTTTTTTGAGTTTTTATGCTTTCAATGTATTTCTCTTCAGATTATTCAATTGAGTTTACATTTTATTTTCTCTGAGACGGTTTTTTTGGGAAAATCTGCTACGAGTTTTGTCTACCTTCTTAAAAACGTAAACATTAGCATGATCGATATTCATATTCAATCTTTCTACGGTAAGATAAAATTAATAATATAAAATTATTGTTTTAGACATTCACGGTTTTTCACTACACTTTAAGTACTTACGGGCTAATATCCGTCATTTTCTTTATCTATGAGCCCCCGATATTTCGACGCTGTTGCAAGCATTATGATCGCGGGAATATTGAAGAGGTATGCGGGTGGGGCGAAAATTGGAGAAAGAGGGTAGACAGATTTGTCTACTCATAATAAACAATTTTCGTCCCACCCTTGCAACAGCGTCGAAATATCGGGAGCTCATAGATAAAGAATATCACGGATATTATCCCGTAAGTACTTTATGTGTGATGAGATAATTTTTAAAACTACGAGATATTTTCTGATCTCCACTAGGGCCAAAGCCACGGGCAATTACCATAAAATATGCCTTGATATTCTAGGTCATGGCCTATCCGTGAGCAAGATTTCATCCAATTCCGTTAATCTGTTACTGTTAGCCAGTGTCATCCCACTGCTAGGCAAAAGCCTCTTCACATGACTTCCACATTTTTTGATCTAGGGCCAATGTGGACCACTGGTCGTTGGTTATATCCAGCTCGTCCCGCCATCTCCTGCGAGGTCTACCACGTTGCCTTCTGGTCGTGTCAGGGCTCCACATCGTGGTAAAGAAAACAAATAGACAGAGTGTGTTACATACACGCATAACACCTAAAACACTGACCGCGCGTTAGCCTAATTACCGCGGTTTGCACCTTGCACCAGCGGAGACGAGAGGCGCCGACGCAGGTCAACGTAATGCAGCCGACCGGCTGCAGACCGGGCATCGCGGCCTTCGCGAAATCGTCACTTTTGGCACAGCATCGGTCAACTGTCGACTATATAGCTCATAATTAATATTGTAATTTTCGTAATTAAATTAAGTTCTAGTAAATTTTGTATTTTAATCTTCCGGCTACAGCCTTCGTAATTAGTGACTAACAATCATCACACTAATATTATGAACGCAAAGTTTGTGAAGTTGTTTGGAGGTTTGTTACTCTTTACGTAAAAAATACGAAACGGATTTGGATAAAATTTAGCACACATATAGTTTATTACCTGGATTAACACATACAATGCTGTTTATCCCGGTAGTATTCGGTATATAAAGAGTGTAAGAAGACTTAACGAAACCGAAAGGTTTTCCCTGTCAATACGATATTTGTTTTGTTCTAGATCATACCTGGAAGGGTCCACCCTTTATAGCAGAACTTTTTATGTCATAATATTACTTTGCATAACAGCGGGTAGCATAAACTTCATTTCGCAGAAAATCGTTTGGCAGACACTCATTTATCATACATTCAAAACTCATAATTTTGTAAGTCGGAATCATCTTTAGGCATAAATTTCATATGCATAAGAATTGAAAGTAGAACCATCTTAGCGCAGAAAGTTCACAGCCAGAATCATCTTTTGGCATAAATTTTATATTGATAGTCACTCAAAGCAGAACTATCATATCTCAGAAAGTTTACAGTTAGAATCATCTTTTGGCATACATTTCTTATTGCTTAACAATGAAAAGACTCATCTATCACATCCACATCACAGAAAATTCATTAAAACAGTTGATTGTGAACATGTGGTTTTTATTTTCCTGTAAGCAGGAGGCAAACATGCAAACAAGCATACATCTTGCATGCAGCAAGCATGCAGTGTGCAAACAAGCATGCAGTATGCAAACAAGCATGCAGTATGCAAACATGCAAACCAGCATACAATATGCAAACATGCAAACCAGCATACACCATTCATGCAGCAAGCATACACCATTCATGCAAGCAAGCATGCAGCATAAAGGCAAGCATGCAACATGCAGCAGGCATGGTTTATGTCACGGCTCCGGCGCTGCGGAGCTCCGGCGGTCCCACGCGAGCTGATCGTCGCAGATGTGTTTAACGCTCACCACCGCAGCTTCGGCTTGCTGGCCGGCTTCGCCGGCCAGCCTCAGCAGCGGGGGCGTGTGTTACAACAACCTGCTCCTCAACTCGCGGGCCGCCTCGTCCCTCCGCGCCTACGCAATTTTAAATTACACTCTAGGGGTAGGGCAGACAAGACTACGTAAAGTCGGTTTTGGAGCGATTCGTTTCTGTCACTAACTTTTGTAGCCCATCATATTGACTTTTTGAGACAATATTTAAATTTTTGGTTAAAAATGCTATTTTATAGAAATGGCAATAATGCCAAATAAAATTATTCCAAATGAAATTCTGCCATCTTCGTAATATGCCAAGTGAAATTGTGCGAAATTTGAACATTGCCAAAGGTAATTATGCCAAATAAAATTCTGCCATCCTAAAAGTATGCCATTGTAAATTCGGAAATACAAACATTCGGCCAAACAATAACTATATTAAATATTTTTTATGCCTTAGAAATATTCGTTTAAAGAAGATTATGCCAAGTGTGTTATGCCAAATAAATTTCGGAGCATCAAGATTCTGCCAGATAGAAGGAACCCTACCTGGAAACCTTCTAGATACAGAGATATTGGGAGTCAAAGTTCCAACGTTTTCACGTTTTCAAGTTTTTTTGTTTTATAATACATATTTTTAACGACCCCCGTACTATTCAATCCATCCATCAGCACAATGTTTTAAGTGCGTTACATTGAGTCGTACTGAAAAACGTAATTTTTGACTCCAATAAAAAAACAAAAATTTTTGCATAGAGTTACATAGTTTGATGTACAGAATGCTTGGTGTGAAGAGTAGATTTACACCCTGTGTATGATTGTCCCGTGGGATAATCATCGAAGATCGAACTCCACGTGTGCGAAGCCGCGGCCATAAGCTAGTCATATTTATGAATGTCAGTTCTGTTACAATTATGTAATTTAAGCCTAGCTTGGCTGCTGTTATCTAAAGATTTATACAGAGACGAAGATGCCTTAGAGCTGTCAAACTAGTTTACAAGTTAAACTTCAGAGTGTTTTCAAGGTATTAAAATTAAACTTTTGCATATCTTTAGACACTTTTGAATCGAGGCCCTATTCAAAAATTTCTAAAGAAATTCAAAAGTTTTAGTTGATGGGTTTAATTTTCTTATGCCTACCTTTTTTAAATAAATAATTAGGAATGACTTATTCCTAAAGAAAATTCTCAGTAGCAGCCCGAAGTTATTTGAGCCCAGTGAATAAATAAATAAATATCTTTATCTCCCAAAAATATAGTTATTTGTAGGTACTATCGAGGACACTCCCGCCTGATCACCACTAAGCTAATTTTTGCTTGCACTCGTAACATAGAAACGCTCTCTAGCCCCGCCCCGTTGACTTTGTATAGAAATAATGAATGAAAAGATACCGAATAGGGCCGGGCACACTGACGACGCACGCCAAACGAGATTTATTGTAATTTGTGCACCAAAGTTGACGCTGTCCTAATAGGCCCAAACTTTAAGGGGGCGTGGCTCGGCGCCTCCGCATGATTTAAACGAAAAAAAAATGTAACTGGTCAGGCGGAAAAGACCACGATAGTACTTTAAGTTAAATGGCAAACAACTAGTTCTAAATCTCTCTTACCTAAACATGTACAAAAACAATAAGTTTTATGCGCTATTTTTTTCATATTTCACTAGGATAACTAGCGAAATATGGCGGAAAGAAACACTTCTGCTTACCCGTTTTAGAGAATATAGGTGTTATTTGAGTTTGCGTTAATGTAGGCTAGCCCATCGTGAAGTTTAAATTAGTCCCAGCTAACCTAAATCACAGCTATTACTTGAAACTTCTAAATCAAAATCAAAATCAAAGCATTTATTTCAAGTAAGCCAGTTACAGGCACTTTTGAATTGTCGAAACAAAGATGAAAATTAAATGTAGCTACAGTCCCAGTCACAAGACATAAAAACTGTGAAAGTACTGTAGTTGCCCATTCCCTAGCGTAGATCTCTATGGAGAAGAATGGGCAAGAAACTCCATGGACACTCTTTTAAATCAGAATATTGTTACAAAATCTTGGTTACATCATTCACGTTGAGATGGTATATTATGTGAGAACAATGTAGCAAGATGTGCACGGTAAAAGTGTCCACAGCAAAAAAAACACAAACAAAAAAAAAATACAATTCAAAATAATTCATTCAAATAAGCCATGGCAACCAAGAGATGACCAGTCACAACTGACAGCGCCCGTTCACGGACATGATCTAATAAAGTAAAACCAGAAACGTAAAGCTCAAATAAATTCAATCTCGCAGAATAGTTCATAAAGTCGGGAGCAGACGATCGGTGCGTGAAGCGCTGTAGTCTGAGTTTTAATAGCAGGCACAATGAGTCATTTCGCTGACATTAATGTTATGTAAGGGCAGGATTACACCGGTTCATTTATGCGGCAGTTTAAAATTGTTGATGCTATTGTCTGTGGTTTTATGTTGATGTAACTTTTTTACGTTAATTGGAGTTTCATTTTCTGTAATTATTCTACTGTAGAAATTGGCTTTTTCCTAAAGATAAGTATCTCACAACATACGATGACGACGTGTTGACTTGTGTAGATATTTTCAGTGAAAGTAGAAAGTATACGTATAGAAATTCAGTGTAAAACTAATGATTTTCCTATTGGTTTTAAGCTTGTAAGGTAACTTATCTTCAAGCTCTCAATTTCTTAGGAACTCAATTGTCAGTCGTCGCTTTTGACCCGTAGTGGATTCATAATTGAAAATAAGTACTATTTTAAATCTCGTAAGGTCCAGATCTTCCTTGACAGTTTCAATCTAAACCACTCAAATATCTGCGTCAATGTTCAGTGTATCTAGGCCCGCCGTCAACCTCTGTAGTCGCTAGCAGAGTGTAAACAAAAGTACGTAATATCCGTAAACCGAACGTCTCCCGATACAGCCATGTTTATTGCTCACATACACATACATGCAAATACAAATAAATAGACGTCCTGTTTAGTATTTTCGAATGCCCTTCCTAGTATTAAAGGATTAAAGCTGATTTCATCATCATCTGCCTATCCTTTTCCCAACTATGTTGGGGTCGGCTTCCAGTCTAACCGGATGCAGCTGAAAAGTATTTTATTTGGAACGACTGCCTATCTGACCTCCCCAACCCAATTACTACTGGGTAATACAATATCCCTTGTTAAGACTGGTTGTCAGACTTTTTGGGCCACTGGCTACCTGTAACGACTGTCAAAGATCTACAAATGACAGCCGGGACCAACAGCTTAACGTGCTTTCTGAGGCACGGAGGAAACTCGGTATGTAAGGGTGGTCACCCACCCAGACTAACCTAGGCAAGCACGGCTTAAAGCAAAGATCGACCCGAACGGCTGTTATTACTAAGCCACGAGCTCCTTCCTAGAATTAAAGCTGATTTACTGACTAGTTACAAGAAAAGAAACAGAAGCCCCGGAGTTTGAAAGTTGGCGGTATGATATTCCGTACATCGGAAAGCACGTAAGGCCGTGAGTCCTGCACCTGATCTCTCTCCGGTCGTGTCGGATTGCCGTCCCATCTGACTATGAGAGTGAGAGAAGACAGAAGACAGAGAACACCTGTGCTTACCCACACAAGTGTGTGGGTAAGCACAGGTGCTCTCTGTCTTCTGTTAGCCATCGACGCAGGAGATGTTACAGTGCACAAGTGTGCACTGTAACATCTCCTGCGTCGATGGCTACTCTCCGCAGATATCGGCCACCGTGACCGAAAACGGTCAGGAGGACCAATATTATTACTAGGGTTATAGAAGCAGCGAGGCGGCCGGCATACAGGATGACTTTATTATCACTTTCCAAAAAAAATGGGTTTTAGGTGAACGGTGTAAAAGCAAATGGCATATCTATTTAGTTTTTTTTTTTGCTAAAAAATAAATTCCAAATTTAAATCATACGCGTATTGCTATGTTTTGAAATTCGATATTTTTATTTTTTCAAAATTTCTCTCTCTTTGTTCTAATAATGAACAGTTTACTTGAAATTTGTAGCGTTTTTTGATGATAGATCTATTTTTTTCCAAGCTGTGGAAAAAAAAAACTAGGTATTCAAAAGCTTCTACTCCGTTCACCCATACATACCCATTTTTTGCAAAGTGATAAAAAAGTCATCCGGTATAATGTTTTATTAAAAACACAAGTATCATGCCACCTTGAACCGGCTCTTTGTACAACAAGTCCCCAATATTGGGAAGTTTTGGTAGGGAAGGATCTAAAACAAAACTTCCTATTATGGATACGGGTGAAGGAAAGTTTCAGCGGCTAGTTAATATTGTTGTACTGAGTGGAATAATTTAAACGATGAAGTTACATAGCTAGAGGCCTTGAACTGGTGAGCTCGAAGTCATGAGTTTGAACCTTGCTTTGCTATTGAGAAAAGTTAAAACAATGTAGTGATTGTTACGAATAAATGTAAATACAACATTAACAATGTAACCACATGAATGAAATGAACATTTGAGTTTTTGTTTTTAATAAAATATAATTATATTGTTAGAATTCTAATTAAGTTCATACTAAAACCACAATGAGTTAAACCAGGCCTGTTTTGGTATTTTCGCTGATGTTGGAGAAAAGCAGCCAGGCAGAAGTGGGAGTGGGCAGGCCAGCCAGGCAGAAGTGGGACTGGGCAGGCCATGTCGCAAGACCAGGAGACATACTTTTCACAATTTTATGGTTTCACTGAAAAAAAACGCGATAAATTGTAAGCAGTAGGTTCGGTTGACAATCTTTCGAGAGATTAATCTCGCTAGATAGATTATAAACTAACGGGATGTATAATTTTGCAGTGACATATACATGCATAACAACAGAGCATGTTACATAAAAGCTTGTTAAAAAAAAAACAACATATTTTATCTTCCAAAAGAACCCTCTGTATTAAAGCATAGATACTAGTCTAGCCTGAAGAACTAAGTCTGAGTGGATCTGTAGTGCCAATATATCACCCGCTCATGTTTCTACTGCGACTTAAGATGCTTTGTGCCAACATGTTTGACCTTCCCATGTAATTCCTCTTTGGGACACACTTGTATTATATACGTACATACGGCTAAGTGACTCGTATGTCTGTGTTGAATTTAGTCGAGATATTTAGCGATATAGGAGCTCGTGGCTTAATAATCGTGGCTAGCCATGTGGTATCCGGCAGAGTAGAATAGAACTAACCCATTACACTCATGGGTGTCGTATAAGGCGACTAATGTCTGAGGCAGAACACCTTGCGCCTCCGTGGACCAGAGAATGGGCAGCAGCGTTTTCTGTTAGTCTTTCATCACTGCGATCTCCAATCCGCCTGCCAAGCGTGGAGATTACGGCAAATTCCTCCCATCATGGGAGAGGCTTATGTCCAGCAGTGGACGTTATGGGCTGTTGTAGTAGTAGTAGTAGGCTAAATAATAACAGTCGCTCGGGTCGATCGTTAGGTTAAGCCATGCTTGCCTAGGTTGGTCTGTGGATGGGTGACCGCCCATTACATACCGAGTTTCCTCCGTGCCTGAAAGCACGTTAAGCCGTTGGTCCCGGCTGTCATTTGTAGATCTTTGACAGTCGTTAGGTAGTCAGAGGACCAAAAAGTCTGACAACCAGTCTCAACAAGGGGTATCGTATTACCCGGTACTAACTGGATTGTGGAGGTCAGATAGGCAGTCGCACCATGTAAAATCCTGGTATTCAGCTGCATCCGGTAAAATTGGAAGCCGACCCCAACATAGTTGGGAAAAGGCTAGGCAGATGATTATGATGATTTAGCGATTTAGCTTGACTTAATCTGCACTTAGTCGAGATTTAAACCTTTAAAAAGTTGCCAGATGAATTAGTGCAGTAAAACTGCTCAATGGTGGCCATAGTTCTGTTGGTTTGGGATATCGTTAAAAGGCTTGGGCTCAGCTGTTTTGCCTTGATTATTTTGACAGCATCAATTTTGTAAGCGGGCAGGTGTAAATATGTAATTATATTTAAAGGTATGATTCATGGATCTACGCCATGCGGCTGTGATACCAATTTAGGATTCGCCATAGGTTGACAAAATGACATGCTTCAGCAACAGCGGCAATGAAAAAAGTTAAAATTGCATTGCAATCTTGTTTAAAGATATTGTAGAAATATGGGAAGCTTTGAAAATTATTGCCTACTCTAAGCTATCAGGACCAGCCTATACAGGGTGTAAAAGACCTCATCACGAAGCCGTCACCCAAGCATTCTGTACATCAAATTATGTAACTTTACGCAAAAAATATTGGGAAACGACTTTTTTTTTTGAGGTGATAAATCATGTTTTGTGGTAGAACTCAATGTAACGCACTCAAAACATTGTGCTGATGGATGGATTGAATAGTACGGGGGTCGTGGAGGTGTGTAAGGTAAAAATCTTACATTAAAAACAAAACTTATGTTTAAAAAAACCTTGTCAAAAAGTTGGAACTTTGACCCTCAATATCTCCGTAACTAGAAGGTTCCCAGGTATGGTGTGCAACAAAAAAATGATCGCAATGACGAGGAGAACAAATGCCTTTTGGCTTCGTTAAGAGGTGTTTTATACCCTTAATATGTCCACTTTTGGAACACAGGCCTCCGCTCTATCATAACCGTAAGTTAATTTAATTCCATTAGTTTTAATGCAAACGTACACTCCATTAATAATCCCAGACACCAAAAAGCACCAATCCACACCAGGCTCACAGCCAGGCAACTTAAGTTAGTAATTAAACATTTCACTAATTACTAAGTTAGTGAACTAAGTTCATTATGCGTTGTCACGGACAGCCTAGTCGACGGCTAAGCTTCAAACACCAAATATCATTGACACCAGGGGGCGCTACTGTGATGTATTGTGATCTAATTACATCAAATTAAACCTATGTAACACTCGGCCCGGTTGATGGATTATCCTGTCGCTTTCAGAGTGGAAAACATTATAGGCTGATTATTCCCGTGCTTTTTATACCCATTTTGATTTGTTGCATCTTTTTTTATTTAGTCAATGCAACGGCGCGCGTGAGCTTACAGTGCGAGCAAGATTTACAGCACTGGTTGTATGAGGAATATATAAATACGTTATTTATTACTTTCCGACAGTTTTTACTTAATAGAAAAAAAATGAATGAATAATGAAAAAATGAAAAAAAAATGAAAAATGAATGAATGATATAAATTTGTTTTGTGTGGTTATTGTTTTGTGTTGTACCTATTTTATTGTTTAATGTATTATGTGTGTTTTAGTGTATCATTTGTGCTATGTATTTAATTTGTGTGTATTAATGAGTCCTTGTTACTTGTAAAAATAAATGAATTATCATTATTATAGACCGAATAATAATTATTATTATGATAAAACATAGGAGCAGCGGTGGCCCAGTGGTGGCGGCCCCGACTTACGAACAGTCGTGGGTTCAAATCCAGACAGGCGCATTACTTTGTGTAATTTATTTCATCACCACTGCTCTCAAAACGGTGAAGGAAAACATCGTGAGGAAACCGGCATGTCCTAGAACCAAAAAAATCGAAGACATGTGACATCTACCAATCCGGACTGGGCCCGCGTGGTGGATTATAGCCCATTCCCTCTCATAGAGAGAGCCTGTGTCCCAGCAGTGGGAACATTCATAGGCTAATGATGATGATGATAAAACATTAGATTTTTTTACAGTTATCAGACATCGACCCTGATTTAATTTTGTTCTTTAAAATCATATTTCCATGCATCCTAATCCCAAATTATTTAAGATCGGCGCAGAATATCTTCGTCTGTCATACTTCTTTATTACTCTTTCATCTAATCAATAAAATATTGAATAATTTATGCCTTTCCATCTTTCAATCAAGCGTTTTACATGAACATGTATCAATCACCTAACAAAGGTCTGAAAGTAATCAGGACTGTTCTGGTACGCAGGAATTCAGCGAAGTCTAATCCTGTTGTATAAATGCCAGTACTAGGTAATCGGCATCAAAGGCTCTCCCGGAATCCGCACACAAAGGAATTAAGGATAATTGAAATTTAGAAACAAAATGCTTCCAAAAAGAACTAAGGTTAAAAAAACTGAAATTGTGAGGTACCTCCTATACGTTACAATTGTGTGTGAGAGTTAATGAATACACTGTTACGCCCTCCTAACTAAGACAACTGTAAATAGAATTTTTATGAATAACGAGGCTTCGTCAACTTGACAAATTACGTACCTATATATATATTCCTCTTGAATCACTCTATTAAATAAACCCGCATCAAAATCCGTTGCGTAGTTTTAAAGATCTAAGCATACATAGGGACAGACAGACATGGCGGGGGACTTTGTTTTATAATAATGTAGTGAACTCCAATGTTCTCTTTGACGTGTTATTGAATAAACATACTGTTCCCTCTCATAGAGAGGAGGCCTGTGTCCCAGCAGTGGGAACATTAATAGGCTGATGATGATGATGATGATGATGATGATGATGATGATGATGATGATGATGATGATACTGTAACGAAGATACGTGTTAGTCACAAGCGGCGTAACTGCCTCCTTTATTGTACGTTACTCGTCTATCAAAAATGAGGAGCTCGTGGCTAAATAATAACAGCCGGTCGGGTCGATCATTAGGTTAAGCCGTGCTTGCCTAGGTTGGTCTGTGGATGGGTGACCACCCTTACATACCGAGTTTCCTCCGTGCCTCGGAAAGCACGTTAAGCTGTTGGTCCCGGCTGTCATTTGTAGATCTTTGAAAGTCGTTACAGGTAGTCAGTGGCCCAAAAAGTCTGACAACCAGTCTTACCAAAGTGGTATCGTATTACCAAGTATGAACTGGGTTGTGGAGGTCAGATAGGCAGTCGCTCCATGTAAAATACTGGTACTCAGCTGCATCCGGTAAGACTGGAAGCTGACCCCAAAATTGTTGGGAAAAGGCTAGGCAGATGACTCGTCTATCAAAAATATACAAATGATAGCCGGGACCAACGGCTTAACGTGGTTTCTGAGGCACGGAGGAAACTTAGCATGTAATGATGGTCACCCATCCACAGACCAATCTCTGGAAGCATGGCTTAACCTTGAAAGTCGTCCCATGCTGCTGTTATTATTTAGACAGCTTTCTTCGTCCCCCTAAATTTATAAACATCAATAAGTCGACCGACATTGACCTATTTTAAAACGTGCACAGCATTCAAATATTACCCAATGAGCCCGCTGCCAATCCAATCGCTATGCTAATGGTCCCGCTGTCACACAGACCTGGCAAACATAGACGGTGGACGAGTGACTTGGTACCGCACTCATGCACTTTGTAAGTACCCTTTATAGTAGTGCTGGGGGCATGTCGATAGTTTTAATGTCTCTATGTGAAGAATAATCGTGTTGGGAGCTCAGTGGAGTTGGTACATTTGGGTATGAGTTAGCAATTCAATTCATTATATACAGGGTGTAAAAGACCTCATCACAAAGCCGTCAACCAAGCATTTTGTACATCAAAGTAAGTAACTTTACGCAAAAATTATTGCTGGGATACGACTTTTTTGGGGAGAAAAATCATGTTTTGGGTTAGAACTCAATGTAACGCACTCGAAAAATTGTGCTGATGGATGGATTAAAAAGTACATTGGTCGTGGAGGTGTTTAAAGTAAAAATCATACATTGAAAACTTGTATTAAAAAAAAAAACTTGTCATAAAGTTGGAGCTTTGACCCCCAATATCTCCGTAACTAGAAGGTTCCCAGGTATGGTGTAGAACAAAAAAACCGGCCAAGAGCGTGTCGGGCCACGCTCAGTGTAGGGTTCCGTAGTTTCCCGTCCGTCACAATAAGTGTTCCCACTTATGAGTTTAAAGGTGGGTATCCATTATGTAAAAATGTTTACATATACGATTATACTACAAACTTAGTCCAGAAATTATTTTGTACAACTTTTTGTCTTTTTTGTACAAAAACTGTTGTTTCCATCAAGTTTAAAATAATCTTCCTAGAAAGTCCTTATAAAGTTCTACTTTTCAGATTTTTTTCATATTTTCTAAACTTATGGTTCAAAAGTTAGAGGGGGGGGGGACACATTGTTTTTTACTTTTGGAGCGATTATTTCCGAAATTATTGACATTATCAAAAAAAGATTTTAGGAAACCCCTATTCATTTTTAAATACCTTTCCAACAATATATCACACGTTAGGGTTGAAATTTAAAAAAAAATCACTTCCCACTTTACATATAGCGGGGCTACCCTAATAAAACATTTTTTTCCAATTTTTATTTTACCACTTTGTCGGCGTGATTAATATATATATTGGTACCAAATTTCAGCTTTCTAGTGCTAACGGTCACAGAGATTAAGCGAGGACGGACAGACGGACGGATGGACAGACATGGCGAAACTATAAGGGTTCCTAGTTGACTACGGAACCCTAAAAAATGATCGCAATGACTCATCATTGCGATCATTTTTTTGTCACCGCATCACGTCATCATCACATCATCATCACGTCATCATCGTCGTCGTCTTGTTTTCCTCAGAAAACAAGTGCCTTTCGGCTTCGTTAAGAAGTGTTTTACACCCTTTATGTATAAACTATGGTCATGGTTGGTGCGTTGCTAAGCTTTATCCAACACAATGGTATTATGAAAATGCGGTTAAGAAAAGAGTAGCCGGTGCCAACTACAACAACAATAGAAGAAATAAAACTGAAAAACGAATATTCTTAATAACACGTTTAATGCGATATTGTCATAATATATGAACTACTTCCCGATTCAATTAAGTTTCCAGTTACAGAAAAGATACAATTGCTACTGGCTGCTATCTACTTAATATATTGTGCAGATATTTGACAATAGCTTAAAATGAGAAAACTAAATAGCTGCACAATAGGCTAGTTTCCAACATCAATAAATTGCAAATCTATTTAGTCCGTCAGTTAGAGTATTGGAAAATAATGGACACACGACGTATTTTTTGTTTTTGTAAATCAATGAGTCAAAGTCTGTATGGTGTCGGACGTAAAGAATAGCACCATCCCATATATTCCCATATAGTCTTTGTTGTCAAAAACTCGTGCCAAATAATCTACTGAAATAAAATACAAATCGAACTGTTTAGACATTGAAAGTTGTACCAAAGTGCGCGTTTCCTCCCAGTGTACCACTGATATTGTTTGTGATAAAAAAAACACTCGGAATTAGTGCAAAAACTAGTGAAATAAACTCGGGATTTTTCTACCCTCACCAAAAATTTTATAAATCTTGCTCATGTGTCAAATATAATAATTTTAGCTGTCACATCTGTCAACTGTGTCACCAGAAAGTGTTGCCACATATTTCCTCATAATACAGTTTAAAACATCAGGAAAAATGACAGACTCCCCTCAGAAAATAAAATGAGTGGTCCTGAATTTCAAACACCTTTCAAACAAAATAGCTCGAACGCGACTTATCCAAGCCAATTTACACCCACTACAATACCAAGTGGAAACAATAATGGCGACATGATGGCTACTCCTAGAAACAAAAGGTCCATCCCAAGCCCTGGTGACTCCAGAGGGCCGACGAAACAATCGAAATTAGATACATACTGGCTGTCCCAAACGCATCCAACACCTACATCCAACAGCTTTGCTATATTGGACAATGACACATCTCAGGAAACGAATACTACCACAGTAGCAGAAAAACCAATCATGCCACCGCCCATTTATGTAGAAAAAGTAGGTAATATTCAACCACTACTAAAAATGCTAGACGAAGTGGCAAAAGGCAACTATACTGTTAAAGTTCTACAAAAAGACCAAGTAAGGATTCAACCAGCAACATCAGAATTATATACTCAAATAGTAAAGAGTCTGCAAGAAAAAAATACAGAGTTCTATACATATAAACCAAAACAAGACAGGTCTTTTAGGGTGGTGATTAAAAATCTTCATTCATCGTCTGATACCGAAGAAATGAAAACAGAGTTACAAGAACTTGGACATAAAGTTACAAATATCTGGAATGTCAAACAGAGAATAACCAAAAATCCGCTACCAATATTCTTTGTTGAAGTAGAGCCCAACACTAACAATAAACTTATCTATGAAATCAAGCACCTGCTGCATTGCAAAATCATAATAGAACCACCAAGACCTAAAAAAGAAATACCTCAATGCAGCAACTGCCAACAATATGGCCATACCAAAAAATTTTGTTTTAAAAAACCAAAATGCATCAAATGTGCTGGGGACCATGCATCAGTAAATTGTGACCGCAAAGAAAGGTCAGATTCAGTTAAATGCATACTCTGCGAGGGCAACCACCCCGCTAACTATAAAGGTTGTTCTGTATATAGAGAGCTCCAAAAAATTAAATACCCATCACAACCAGCATTGAAACCAAAATCCCCATCGAGATCTAACAGGGAACGTCCAACAAGTATTGATTTCAACCCCATAAATTCCACAAACAATTTCAATAAAAATTCGTACAAACAAGCTTTACTGGGCGAAAACTCTAAAAACGAAGAACGCACATTCACAGAAATTAAGAACAGTGATAATATTAACATGAAAGACATGATGAATACAATGAAACAATTACTACAACAATTAACCTCAATGACAAATATCCTTATGGAATTAATGACCAAACTGACACCTTCGATTCATTAAAAATAGCCCTTTGGAATGCTAATGGGCTGTCACAACATATCCTAGAAGTCAAATTATTCCTCAAACAAAATAAAATTGATATTCTACTTGTATCTGAAACCCACTTTACTGAGAAAAATTACTTTAAAATACCTAATTATTCTTTTTACCAAACCATGCACCCGGATGGAACAGCACATGGAGGATCTGCAATTATCGTACGAAATAATATAAAACATCATGAGATGGAATCGTACAGAACTCCAGAGATACAAGCTTGTAGTGTGGCCATCGAAGATTGGCGGGGACAGTTAGTGGTCACTGCACTTTATTCTCCACCTAAGCACTCAATAAAAAAAGACAATTACAACCATTTCTTTGCAACACTAGGACCAAGATTCATAGCAGGAGGAGACTACAATGCAAAAAGTACTGATTGGGGCTCGAGACTAACCACTCCTAAGGGGAGACAACTACAGGCAGCAATCTCAGAACAAAACCTCAATACAGTGTCAAGCGGGGCACCAACATACTGGCCCACAGACCCAAAGAAGTTACCAGACCTAGTGGATTTTTTCGTTGTAAAAGGCATTTCCCCAAATCTTCTACATTGTACGTCATCACAGGACCTGTCATCAGATCATAGTGCTGTGTTAATGGAAGTCTGCCAGAAATTTAAATCTGCAAAAATACCAGCAAGACTGCACAGCAACAAAACAAACTGGGAGTTGTTTCGTACTTTGGTTAAGACTTCAATTAACACTAAACTATCCCTAAAAAGTGAAGATGACCTAATGGCTGCAGTTGAACACTTCAATAAGTGCATTCAAAATGCGGCCTGGGACAGCACCCCACCTGCTAAAGATAAGGACTCAACGGAAGTACCGAAGTCTATCAGGGAATTGGTGGCTGAGAAACGAAAAGCGCGTAAATTATGGAAAACAACTAGATTTCACGGTGACAAAACTAGATACAACTACTTGACAGCTAAATTGAAAGAATCTTTATGCTCTGAAAGAAACGAGAACGTAGAACACCACTTACAAAACTTGGATGCTAAAGCAGCTAGTGATTACTCACTTTGGAAGGCCACGAAAAAACTTAGAAGACCAACAGTTTCGAAGCCACCAATTCGGAAAAAAGATGGCACCTGGGCCAAGAGTGACTTGGAAAAGGGTGAAGCATTTGCTTCCCATTTAGAAGAAGTTTTTGTACCAAACGATGCTCAAAACAACTCCGAACATAATGATAAAGAAATCCTTGAGTGTTTAGAAAAACCTTTTCAACTTGACCTGCCTATTAAAAAGTTTGCTGTGTGGGAGGTTCTAGCCACAATAAAGAATCTTAATCAAAAGAAAGCCCCTGGATATGACCTAATCACTGCTAGAATACTGCGTGAACTACCTAATGAAGCAATAATTTTCCTCACACAATTATTCAACTGTATATTGACGCGAGGCATTTTCCCGCAGCAATGGAAGGTGGCCCAAATTATTATGATTCTGAAACCTGGAAAGGCACCGCAGGAAGTATCATCTTACCGTCCTATTAGCCTTCTACCGATACTATCTAAAGTAATGGAAAAGCTTTTCTTGAAACGCCTAAATTCGGTAATCAGAGAAAAACAAATTGTTCCCGATCATCAGTTTGGATTTAGGGAAGACCACGGCACTATTGAGCAAGTGCACAGACTGGTCGAAGAAATACATAAAGCCTTCGAAAATAAAAAAATACTGCTGCGCCGCTTTCTTGGATATATCGCAGGCTTTCGACCGCGTGTGGCATGAGGGCCTATTATACAAGATAAAAACCCTGCTCCCAACAAACTACTTTATCTTCCTGAAATCATACCTAACAGATAGACTATATTATGTCAAACAGGGAGAGGAAACGACAAACCTACATACAATAAAAGCTGGAGTGCCCCAGGGAAGCGTCCTCGGCCCGACCTTGTATTTGATATTTACATCTGACCTACCCTTAACTGATGAGGTAGTAATAGGCACTTTTGCAGACGATACAGCAGCAATGGCTACCCATGAAAATCCAATACATGCAAGCAATATGCTACAACTAAGCCTAGACAACATCACACACTGGTTAAAAACATGGCGTATAAAAGCCAATGAGACCAAGTCGGTGCAAGTGACCTTTGCCACAAGACATGCTACATGCCCTCCAGTAATACTGAATGGAGTTCAAATACCTCAAGCAGATGAGGCTCGATATCTCGGTCTTTACTTAGATCGCCGTCTAACCTGGAAAAGCCACATATTTACCAAGAGAAAGGCACTAAGCATTCAAATGAGAAAAATGTATTGGCTTCTCAATAAAACATCAAAACTATCACTGGAAAACAAACTTCTACTATACAAATGCATCTTAAAACCCATCTGGACATATGGTATCCAATTATGGGGAACTGCTTCCAACTCAAATATTGAGATATTACAGAGATTTCAATCCAAGATGCTTAGAACAATCACAAAAGCTCCCTGGTATGTCACAAACCAACAGATACACCATGACCTAAAAATGAGAACTGTCAAAGAAGAGATACAAAACTGTATGAAATCCTATAAGAAAAGACTACAAAAACATCCAAACATACTAGCAACTGTACTGATGAGAGATGACTCAAAATTCAGAAGATTGAAGAGAAAGGCTCCTGCTGACCTATAAGAAAGGGAAAAATAATTAGGGCTATGTCACTGGACATTGTGCCCCCACGTCAACTAACCTACCTATATAACAACTTGCTGAATGTCTGTAGGACAGATTGCAAAATAAATGTAGAAAAAAAAAAAAAAAAATATATTCCCGTGGGTGTCGTAAGAGGCAACTAAGGGATATACCAGAGAATGGGCAGCAGCGTTCTCTGTGCCTTTTTTGTTTTGTAACAACCGTACTGCGATCGCCAACCCACCTGCCAAGCGTGGCGATTATGGCAAACCACCCCTTTGGGAGAGGCCTATGTCCAGCAGTGGAAGTCTTTCGGCTGAATTGATGATGATGATGATGAAATCAATGAATATTGACAAAGATAAAACTCATCAAAACTCGAGAGTGGGGTCTAGTGACGTTACATCGCACTAAAAATTATTGCACGGTGTGACGTATTGAGAATTTTAAAAGCGTCGTATCTTCTTCAATTTTGGTTTACGTAACAAAAGAAAAAATACGTGTCAAATATTTTTTAATAATCTAACTAACGGACTTATTAGATTTTTTTCAGTACACAAGCCTATTGTGACAATAAAACTATCGACAACTAAGCAGCAAACACAACACTGTCCTGCAAGTACCCCTTTGTACGCACTCTTCTGAACCATGCTGATAAACTATCTCATGTGCATGAAAACATTAGTTTTGACCTCACTATGCATTTGTTCGTGTAGTGTGGATACTTTGAGTTTTACAAAAATCGTACCAAGAGATTTTATTTTCTGTATTTGTGATGCTCGAGTGGGATTTAGTTGCTCTAAAAGCACTGTGCTATATGCTAAGCTGCGGGGTGAGATGTAGAATCTTTTAGCCGATTTTAGCTAAAAGAAGAGCTGTAGTAGGTATGTCTGCATTGTAACCGCAAACTATGAAAAAAATACCTAAGCAATACACATTTATGAGAAAACACAATAATAACCTGGAGTGAATTATTTACCCACATAACTAATTCAACCTGTGTTCTAATAAAATAAATAATAAACAGAAATACTAGTATCCAGCTGCATCTGTTTAGACTGGAAATTAACCTCAAAAGTACTCGGAAAAGGCTCAAAAGATAACTTAAATTGAATACAATGAAAATTATTACCGGTTTCTAAAACGCCGTCTGAAAACATTTCTAAGAGCTGAAAACTCCTTGAATTCGTTCCGAGGCTTCGTTGAACATCTATTGTATTCCCTGAATTGAACGTTTATCCCAAAAACTCAGACTAAGCTATCATTCATTGACAAAGTGTGTCCTTGGGGAATAGCAATATAAAAACCGGTTTAAAATCTTTTCCGTGGCTGTTTGAAGTCCTTTACGATTGGTTTATGAAAACTGAATGAAATTTTAAATATCATTACATGATTAACATTAAAACATGAGGAGCTCGTGGCTAAATAATAACAGCCGCTCGGGTCGCTGCGGGTGCTTGCCTAGGTTGGTCTGTGGATGGGTGACCACCCTTGAGTCAATAATGGAAGATGTGATGGCAAAACTTGCAGTCAGTAATAAATCTACAATTATTTGTGGTGATTTTAATATCAATATTTTAGAAGAATGTTCAAATAGCAGTTGCTTATTAAATCTTTTTAAGTAATTTGACTTGACCAACACTTTTACAGAACCTACTAGAGTCACTCCATCTTCTGCTACTTTTATAGATAATATTTTCTGCGATTGTGATTACTTAGATAAAGCAATATTAAATTGTCTACCCTCTGACCATAGCGGACAAGCTGTAACCTTCAGGTGTAATACACCCCCATCGCAAAAAGTTCAAATTAAATTTAGACCTATAACTTCTAGCAGATTAAATAGGTATAATATTTTGCTACAGAACAAGTTAAGCGTTATGGGCCTTGATGATATTAATATAGATCAATTGTATGATCGTTTCTTTTCAATAGTTCACACGGAATTCAATAAAACTTTTGAAAAGAAGACAAAAAGTATTTGCCTAAATTCACATTTAGTGATTGGGCAACTAGAGGTATCAGAAAAAGTAGGGAAAGACTATTTGAGCTTTATGGCCTTAAGCCTTTTATAAACACTGAAACTTTTAACAAGTATGTTGCTAAGTATTCAAACATTTTTAGAAATACATGCAAGGTTGCTAAAGCACTGCACATTAGCAACAAGATCAAAACAGCAGATAATAAAATAAAGACAGTTTGGAAAGTTATAAATAACGAGACTAACAGGAAGAAAATACGTAACACTAACTACACATTAGATACATAATGTGGTCCTAAAAGCTCTAATCAGGAAGTAGCTCAAGAATTTGTAAAGTTCTTTACCGATATACCATAAAAAACAACGGAGGCTCTTAATTCCTCACCTGAACTCTCAATTGGTTTATTAAAGGCGAATGTGTCTGGCTGCCTGGTTGAATTTAAATTTAAACACATTAACCCTATGATTGTTATTAAAACTTTCCGGCAAATAAAAATCAAACTAACCGAAGATCTATGGGGAATGTCTGTCAAAGTTTGTACATCCATACTTGAGACTATAGCCCCTTACTTAGCTTTAATTTTTAATTTATGTGTAGACCAAGGAGTTTTCCCTGATTTAATGAAATACAGTAAAGTCATACCTCTTTTCAAATCCGGGGACAGTAAAGATACTAATAATTATAGACCTGTATCCGTGTTACCAGTTTTTAGCAAGGTTTTTGAAAAAGTAATGCTTAATCAAATGCTCTATCATTTTAACACCAACAGAATCTTACATGATCAACAGTATGGCTTCACCAAGGGACGTTGTACAACTGACGCCGGTGTAACCTTATTAAAGCACATATTTACTGCGTGGGAAGAGTCTCAAGACGCCATAGGAATTTTTTGTGACCTCTCCAAAGCGTTTGATTGCGTAAATCATGACACATTACTGTGATATATTTGTAATAGTGGGTACTTAGAATAAGTTACTTGTACTTCGTGAGCGCTCGCCAGTCTCCGAATATACGCCTATAAGACGAGTCCATGTTTAATTGTGCTCCCAATAGTCCCAGCAGTTCCCATATCTTTCAGTGGCGACGAGGACAGACGATTCTACGCGTGTTTCGTGCAATAGTAATTAAACAGGAACATTATCACCAGAGTAATCAAAATGTCGATTGGAAAAATCGCCGAGTTCAAAGTCCACAGTGACGATTGGCGGTTGTACGTGGAACGTTTAGAACAATATTTTATAGTTAACAAGATTCCTAACGAGTTACAAATGCCTACGTTAATAACCAAGATGGGGGCGGAGTGTTACGAACTTCTTGTTAATTTGTGTACGCCGGTTAAACCTAAAAGCAAAACGTTGGCACAAATCGTTGACGTCATGGAAAAACACTTGCAACCAAAACCAAGTGAGTTGGCGGAGCGGTACAAGTTTCGACATAGGAAACAGAAAGAAGGTGAAACAATATCGGAATACGCGGCTATCTTGAAGAAAATGTCCAAAACATGTGAATTTGGGTCGTGGCTAGAAGAAAGCTTGAGAGATCAGCTAGTGTGTGGCATAACAAATGAAACCATACGACAACGATTGTTCGCCGAAAGCAATTTGGACTTCGGAAAAGCGTATACGTTGGCGGTAAGCATGGAGGCAGCAGAAAAAGACGCCGCAGCCGTGGAAGGACAGAGCGTGTCGAGAAGCGAGGGTGCATCCACGACGTCGGTGACGTGTCAAGCGATGTCAGCGGGCTCGCGGCGGAAGAGTACAGCGGCGGTGGCCACTCGTGACGTCCGCGGAGCGGCAGCACCGCTTGATAGTGATACTATGCCGGTTAGCGGACGGTGGCGCGAAGCGCGCGCTTCGTCAGCGGCCGCACCCATAAAGCGGGGTGAGCGAGCGCAGCAACAGCAGTGTCGAGTGTGCGGCTCGCGTCATGACGCAAGCAAGTGCAAGTTCAGGCGTTATGCTTGCCGAGTTTGTAACCAAGTGGGACATTTGCGACGTATGTGTCCCAATTTATCGGAACACTACAACGTGGATATGGACGTGCTACAAGTAAGGAACTCCAATGAAAGTGATGGCGCGGAGAGCGATGAGGTAATATTTGTAGATGTTTGCAAATTATCAGCGATGCAGTGTAGTCCTATTTATGTTGAACTGAACGTAAATGATATTGACATTAAAATGGAATGCGACACCGGCAGTGCGGTGTCATGCATCAGCTGGGAGTGCTATAATAGATTATTTAATGATGTAAAACTTAGGTCTAGTAATTTAACACTAAGGTACTATACCGGCGAGTTAGTAAAACCCCTTGGGGTTATACAACCGTTAGTGAAATATAAAAACTTGCATAAGCAATTAGATTTATATGTTGTTGAGAATGGAAAAACATTACTATTAGGTCGGTAGTGGATGGCAGAACTAAAAATACAATTACCTACAGTAACATATGATTGTAACAGTAATAATGTTGTGATGTACAAAAACAATGTATTTGATGCGGTTGCTTTCAGTTCCAAATACTGTGAAGTGTTCGCGGACGGGCTGGGGCGCTTCACCGGCGGCACGGTGAGCGTGTGCGTGCGCGAGGGGGCGCGGCCGGTGTTCATGCGCGCGCGCCCGCTGGCGTACGCGCTGCGCGAGCCGGTGGAGCGCGCGCTGGACCAGCTACAGCGTGACGGCATTCTCTCTCCTGTGGAGCGTTCTGACTGGGCAACACCCATCGTGCCGGTCGTCAAGAAGGACGGTAACATTAGAATTTGCGCAGATTACAAATTAACTTTAAACAAAGTAATAGAAGTTGACCGTTATCCGTTACCCAGAGTAGAGGAAGTACTACTGCGTTTGAAGGGTGGCCAGCATTTCAGTAAAATTGACCTTTCACAGGCATACGCTCAATTTGAGCTGGATGAAACAAAAAAATACACAGTGATCAACACTCATAAAGGATTATTTATGTATAATAGGCTAGTATATGGGTTGGCATCAAGTCCGGGCATCTTTCAAAGACATTTGGAGCAGTTGTTTGCAGATCTGCCACATGTGGGGGTGTTTTTGGATGACATTATAATAACGGGACCCACAAATGAAGCACACATGCGTAACTTGTGCAAAGTATTTGATCGCTTGAACAAATACGGACTTAGAGTAAAAAAAGAAAAATGTGTATTTTTTGCAGAATCAGTTAACTATCTAGGTCACACGATTAGTAAAGAAGGGGTCCACACGTGTCCAGACAAGGTAAAAGCTATAGTAAAAACTCCAGCACCCACAAATATAGGTGAATTAAGAGCGTTTATTGGTATGGTGATGTATTATGGGAAATTTATAAGGAATGTTAGTACAATTCTAGCGCCTTTGTATAAGTTGCTTAAAGCGGGAACTACGTACAGCTGGAATAGAGAATGTGAAGATGCGTTCAGTAAAGTGAAGCATTTATTAACATGTAGTGAAGTGCTAATGCACTATACGCCGAAGTTACCTATAATTTTAACAACAGACGCGAGCAGTGTAGGAATAGGCGCTGTGATAACGCACACAACAGCAAGGGGCGAGCGTCCCGTGGCGTACGCATCGCGCGCGCTCACGCAAGCCAAGCGGGCTTACTCGCAAATAGATCGAGAGGCGCTCGCTATTGTGTTTGGAGTTCGTAAATTCCATCAATATCTTTATGGTCGTAAATTTATATTAAGAACCGATCACAAGCCTCTCACTTATATTTTTGGTGATAAAGTCGGTATTCCGGTGATGGCCGCGTCTAGGTTACAGCGTTGGGCGGTGTTATTGGCTGGGTATACCTATGACATAGAATATGTATCTTCGAGTAAGAATTGTGCCGACGCATTATCACGACTACCGTACAAAGGATATAAAGAAAAGGTAGTATTGCAAAACGAAAATACTTATGTTAATTTCGTTGAAAATTTTTTACCAATTACGAGCCAAGACGTTAAGAAAGCGACCGCTGTAGATAAAGTTTTAAGTAGGATTTTAGTTTACATACGATCCGGTTGGCCTTCAACCTGTGTAGATGAAAGTATCAAACCATACTATATGAGGCGTAATGAGTTATATACGGAGTGTGATTGCATTATGTGGGGTTATCGTATGGTTATACCACCTTCGTTGCAGGATAACGTGTTAAAACAACTTCATAGCAGTCACATGGGAATCGTAAAAACAAAAAGCTTGGCACGTAGCTATGTATGGTGGCCTAATATTGACGCTGCCGTGGAAGCATTATGTAAACAATGTGAGACTTGTGCAGCGGAGGCGGATGCACCGCCGCGGGCCCCGATACAGCCGTGACAGTATCACGAGCGCCCCTGGACAAGGGTTCATATCGATTTCCTAGGGCCATACAAAGGTCATACCTTCTTAGTTATTATTGATTCTTCTTCAAAATGGTTAGAAGTTTTTGAGATGACACGAACTAATGCATCAAGTGTTATTAAGGTTTTAAGAGCTACATTTGCAAGGTTTGGGTTGCCAGAGGAATTAGTATCTGATCAAGGCCCACCATTCACTAGTATGGAGTTTAAAACTTTCTTAAAAAACAACGGAATTAAACAGTTCTTTTCACCAGCCTATCACCCATCATCAAATGGGGCTGCGGAGAATGCAGTCAAGCTTTGCAAGCGGGCTATTAAGAAAGCGCATAGGGATTGTGTAGATATCGACACCGCACTACAAACGTTTCTGTTAGCATACCGAAACACCGTGCACAGCACCACCGGGGAATCCCCGGCTATGCTGTTGCAGAGACGTCCATTACGCTCCAGACTTGATTTACTGCGTACCAACTCGGTCACAAAAGACAGAGTTCTTCAGGCCCAGAGACGTCAAGTGGAATTCGCGGGGGGAACACACCGCAGTTTCAGAGAGGGGTATACCGTTTGGGCTCGTGAGTATGGTGTCAGTGATAGGTGGGTTAAAGGTACCGTAGAACGGGTAGACAGTGCCCGTAGATACTCAGTGGTAAAGGATAATAGTCAATCACTAAAAAGACATGTAGATCAAATGCGCCGAAGGTCACGCTTATCTGGTGTTACCTGTCCAGAGACTGTGGACAATACAGATCATGGGGGAGAGAGTGTGGTCGAGCCACTTAGCGAGGGGTTAGAACGGGTAGTAAAGGTAACCTCACCAGAGGCGACTACTAGGAATAAGGGGGAAAGTTCAAACCCAGATATTAATACTCCTGAAGATTCGCTGGTTAATTTACAACCACAACCTCCGCCGCCGGAGAACCGTTCTCCTAAGCGAACACGTAAACCAGTAGATAGATTTAAAATTGTTTAACTAGGTTAAGAACTATTATTAGTTTACATTATGTAGATATTGTTGTGTTTATTATAGTTTTTATTATTATTGCGTTCATAGATGTAGGTATTGTTGTATTGTGGTGGAGGTGTGATATATTTGTAATAGTGGGTACTTAGAATAAGTTACTTGTACTTCGTGAGCGCTCGCCAGTCTCCGAATATACGCCTATAAGACGAGTCCATGTTTAATTGTGCTCCCAATAGTCCCAGCAGTTCCCATATCTTTCAATTACTTTTGAAACTTGAGCATTACGGACTGGGTAAACTTGCACTTAGTTTGGTAAAATCTTATTTGAATGATAGACAACAACGTGTTCAAATAAATGGTGTTAATTCACAGGGGTTAAAAGTAAAAAGGGGGGTTCCACAAGGCTCAATATTGGGTCCTTTCCTCTTTCTAGTATATATAAATGATCTACCCTATTTACTGAAAAACCAACCTCAAAATATGGTGTTATTTGCTGATGACACTTCCCTATTTTTTAAGATAAATAGGCGGGCCCAAAATCTAGATGACGTGAATAATGCCCTACTTCAGGTCCAAAATTGGTTCACAGCAAACAATTTGGTATTAAATGAAAAAAAAACCAAATGCATAAGATTTGCTTTACCGAATGTTAAAAGTAGTGATTGTGATATAATATTGAATAAAGAGAAACTTGAATTCGTAGATAAAACGGTTTTCCTGGGGATTACGCTTGATTCAAGGCTACAATGGGGTTCTCATTTGACATCTCTTGCGGGGCGGCTAAGTTCAGCAGCCTATGCCATTAGAAAAATCCGTCAGTATACTGATGTAGATACCGCTAGACTGGTTTATTTTAGTTACTTTCATAGTATGATGTCTTATGGCATTTTGCTGTGGGGACGGGCTGCAGATATTGAGTCTATATTTATTCTGCAGAAAAGAGCCATCAGAGCCGTATATAATCTTCGTAGGCGCGATTCTCTAAGGGAACTGTTTAAGGATATTGGCATCATGACGGTACATTGTCAATACATCTACGAAAACATAATGTACGTCAGAAAAAATCTGCACCTTTTTGGTAAAAGGGGTGACAGACATAATTACAGTACTAGAAATAGGGACCAACTAGTTCAGCCAGGTTTCAGACTCGCTAAAGTAGAGTCATCTTTCATGGGGTACTGATTGAGATGCTATAATAAAATTCCACAAAGTATTCTTGAACTGAATGAGACGAAATTTAAAACATGCATTAAACGCACACTATGTAAGCAAGCATATTACAAGTTGAGCGATTATATCGCTGATAAAAATGCTTGGCTCAATGCTGGTCCTGCTCCACATGGACAGGGGCGCATAAATTGATAGCATTAAATTGTATTGTTGGAGCTGCTGAAGATTGTACAACTGTCTTTGCATTGTATAGAATCAATCTCTTTAGTATTATATAAATGCATAGCCCATATTGTGTGAGTACTATGTACTAGAAAGCTATCATTCACTGGAAACCTACGTCTTTTCTTGACGAGAATGTGCCCTGGCGGTTTGGAGTATGTCATGCTCACTCAATTGTCTCGCTGATGGTGGCGCATGTGTCGGATCATTTAGTTCCCTTCAAAATGGTTGAGTTGAATGGTGCTGATCCATGCGTCATGTCCGTAAACGGGCGCTGTCAGTTGTGACTGGTCATCTCTTGGTTGCCATGGCTTATTTGAATGATTTTTTTTTTTTTTTTTGTGTGTTTTTGCTGTGGACACTTTTACCGTGCACATCTTGCTACATTGTTCTCACATAATATACCATCTCAACGTGAATGATGTAACCAAGATTTTGTAACAATATTCTGATTTAAAAGAGTGTCCATGGAGTTTCTTGCCCGTTCTTCTCCATAGAGATCTACGCTAGGGAATGGGCAACTACAGTACTTTCACAGTTTTTATGTCTTGTGACTGGGACTGTAGCTACATTTAATTTTCATCTTTGTTTCGACAATTCAAAAGTGCCTGTAACTGGCTTACTTGAAATAAATGCTTTGATTTTGATTTTGATTTCACATACCGAGTTTCCTCCGTGCCTCGAACAGCACGTTAAGCTGTTGGTCTCGGCTGTCATTTGTAGATCTTTGACAGTCGTTAGAGGTAGTCAGTGGCCCAAAAAGTCTGACAACCAGTCTTACTAAGGAATATCGTATTACCCAGTACTAACTGGGTTGTAGAGGTCAGACAGGCAGTCACTCCATGTAATATACTGGTATTCAGCTGCATCCGGTTAGACTGGAAGCCGACCCCAACATGGTTGAGAAAAGGCTAGGCAGATGATAGGAAACCTGAATGAAATTTTGAATATCATTACGTGAATAACATTAAAACATAGGTCAGTTTGTTGAAAGTAGATTCGTATCTATAGATCATTTTTACAAAATCACAGTGTTTGAATCCAAACCCAGGAACATAAGCTTAATCAATCTATATCAATCCTACTGTTCGACACCGGGACTGTTCGAAAGAGATACCGTGGCCCCGGAACACAAAGGGCGATGAAGGAACATGGATGGTTTTAGTCAGTAAAAGTCTGAAACTCCCTCCTGCTCCGCCCAGAGCAGGAGGAGTCATTTGATGATTTCCGATCCGAAAAAAAGGCCTCCTCGCTGTGAGAGGTAGTGGCCAGAAGTCCTTCACAAGGGCCCAGTGGGTGTATCTAACAAAAGCCCTCTCCCTCCCGATATATTCCTTAATCTAATTTTTAGTTGCTATTTATAGGGAGAAATTCATCTCAGCTTTTCTTTTTTCGCAGTTATAAACGAATATGTAAGAAAATTTTAAACCTAATTTAAACAATGTAAATTGCATCGAAAGAAAGTTAAACAATCACCGTGGTAGCGAATTGTTTCAAAGTGTTTCAACCAACACGTAGTGCATTTTATCAACTTTTTAACAAGTAAATAAAGTTAAAAAGTTGCGCTTCGTCACTAAAAGCAGCCTTACAAAGAGGAGAGAATAAAGTTCTATGAATAGAATACTTTACATTTTCTTTTCAGGGTGCCGTATATACAAAGGGTGCCAATGGGCCCGTCCTTCCACCTGTCTGTCTGTCCGTCTATCAAGCTGTATGCCAGTTAAAGTTAACCCGCAATCATGGCGCTTGCAACAGCGTCGAAATATCGGGAGCTCAAAAATAAACTATAATCACGGAAGATATCCCGTAAGTGACATTTTAAGTACAAAGCTTCATCTTTTTAATCTTAATAGATATACACTTGAAATTTTAACAGAATGTGTATTACAATTTTGGCCGCTACAACAAATTATAAAAAGTTAAAGGGGGTCGCCATACAAGAAACGTGTTTTTTTTTCAGTGTATAGTACGGAACCCTTCGTGTGCAAGTCCAACTTGAACTTGGCTGGTTTTGTATTAAAACTTTTTACTTGACACACGTAAGCACCTACTTGTTACAATATTCTTAAGTTAACCCTTTTTATAAGAAGCTAATATTTTTATTTCTTTATTCAATATTTTTGAACCTCTGTCAAACCGATAACACGACCTAAATCGACACGTCCTCGGGTTTACCATTTACTTACAAATTCTGGTCAACATTATAATATATTCATAGCTACAAGGATTTTACTTGAAAATACCGCCGAATTATAAAGCTTTTCGATTATTTGAAATTTTCGTCTACTTATGGGAGGTCGACAACGTAGCCTGATTTTTCATTTTTTGCTAATTCCATTGCTGTTTCGTGCTGTATGTTAATTCGAATTGAATACTCTATAAAATAATTATTTGGAAATGTGATTTCAACAATTTACAGCAATAGGGTAAATATAAATATTGGACACATATTTTTTATTTTTCCCGTAAACTAAAAATGAAGACGATACAGTGCGTCAAAAACTCGTGTGACGTTACTTTTGAGTTGATTTTTTACTCAAATGTGACGTCACAAGCCGCCACTCATGATCTTTGACGCGTTTTGTCTTCGTCAATTTTTATTAATTTGATAAAACAAAAAACACGTATCCAATTTTTTTTTTCAATAATCTAACTGACGGACTAAACAGATTCATATTTTTTTTGGTTAGTCATCATTCCTCTTGTATATTTTGATAACTTTATGGATGTTTCAAATAATTGACGGCCTCTCTATTTATGGAGAGGCCTTAATATTATGTCTAGCTGTGGACTATAAAATAATGATAGCTTCATGACTACAACTACTACTACAACAGCCCATAACGTCCACTGCTGGACATAAGCCTCTCCCATGATGGGAGGAATTTGCCGTAATCTCCACGCTTGGCAGGCGGATTGGAGATCGCAGTGATGAAAGACTAAGAGAAAACGCTGCTGCCCATTCTCAGGTCTACGGAGGCGCAAGGTGTTCTGCCTCAGACATTAGTCGCCTTATACGACACCCGTGAGTGTAATGGGTTGGTTCTATTCTACTGTGCCGGATACTACACGGCTAAAGGCGGATAGCTTCATTGTTTTCCATTAATTGACATTATGTGTTAGAGAGAAAGAAATGCGTTTATTGGAAAATTTCATTTTCACCATCATCATCTGTTTAGCCTTTCCCAACTATGTTGGGGTCCAGCTTCCAGTCTAACCGGATGCAGCTGAATACCAGTATTTTACATGGAGCGTCTGCCTATCTGACCTCAACAACCCAGTTAGTACCGGGTAATACGATACCCCTTGGTAAGACTGGTTGTCAGACTTTTTGTGCAAAATCAAAATCAAAATCAATCGTATGTAATGGGTGGTCACACATCCACAGATCAACGTATACAAACACAGCTTAACCTAATGATCGACCCGAGCGGCTGTTATTATTTAGCCACGAGCTCCTACGTACCGTAAACTTTATCAAATTATCTCGTCAGGATATTTTCTCTCGCTGTGTTTGTTTTACCAATTTGCACTACCCAGCATTTCTCATTGATCAACAGACAAATCCCACAACATTCGTTTCTAAATCCAAGCTCCCGAGATATCGTGATAGCATCAGTTTTCAAATTAAACGAACCGATGTGAAGGAAAAGAACTAAAAAAGTAACAGTTAGCGGCTGAAGCTTGCTCTTCGCTTTGAACCCGCGCAAAATTGGAGCAATTTAGCGTCATTTCATAAAATGCACTCGTTTTCCCTTCGAAAAGCCTTCAGATTTCTTTGTTTCGTGTGAACGTTTCGTGTGAACGTTTCGTTGCTAGACTGGCATACCCAGATCTTCTGTCTTTTGTTTTTATTTTACTTTGTTTGTTTGGGGAGAGGCCTTTGCCCAACAGTGGGATGCAACTGTGAGTAATAGCCTATATATCCCTTACAGAACGACCTTCACCAAGCTGGTTGATGGATGAAAAGTATTTTACAACAAATTAAATATGTCAATAAATATATTGCAAATGGGTTGACAAAAAAAAATCAGTCCAGAATATGATTAATTAGCAATTTAAAAATTATATTTTTTTAAGCATCTCTGGTTAGGTTAATAAACAAAATCCATACCAATTGAAAGTAAGAAGCCTACAGTATGCAAAAGTTATGAAGCCTATTTTTATACTTTCGAGTTATATGGAATTTGTCTATTAACCAAACCAGTGAAATGTAAAAAAAAAAAATTGTATTCTGGACTGAAATTTTTTAGTCAACCCATTTGCAATATATTTTTAAACATGTTTAATTTTATATAATATACTTTTCATCCATTACTCAGCTCGGTGAAGGTCGTTCTACAAGGGATCCTATACTATAAAGAGCTCGTGGCTAAATAAAGACGGTGCGGATCCATTGACTGAACTACTACTTACTGAGGTTTGGTTGTAGATGGGTGTCCTTCTATTCCACACCCAGACCCAACGTAGGAAAGCAAGTTAAGATGTAAGCCTCGGCTAGTTGTAGCTGTCATTTGTCGATTTTTACGGTCGTTACAGGTAGTCAGTAAATCAAAATTCTGAATATCAGTTAAGATTGATTGCCATAATTTTACCCCTTAGTAAGCCAAGGGGTATTGAATTTCCCAATTACTGGGTTGTGGAGATCAAATTAGCAGTCGCTTCATGTTAAATGCAGGTATACAGCTGTATCCGGTTCCGCTTTTTCATGATAGAAAAAGTCTAGGCAGATAATTTTAGTTTATCTAAACTATATCTGTCACCAGCTAGTAAAATGTTTTAGGTTGGTTGGTATCCAATAAGGTACATAATTCCATATGACATCGAAACACCGGATGCATAAAAAAAATAAGGAATAAAAAGATATACAATAGAACTGACGCGTATTAAAAATTCATTCAATTTGCTACGATCGCGTAGCATGATGCTACGGCGTAGCCGTGTCGTAGCTCTACGCCCACTTACGTGTCTTCGTAAGTTTAATACATGCAGCACGTTTTAATCTTGTCAACAAGCTATTATTTATTACTCTTATTTTGCCTTAAGGCGACTGCACCAGAGTAAATAGCGAAGTTTTAAAACACTTTGTTTTAAAATTGCATTAGCATAGCACTTACTGAAGATTGCAACCATGTAACAAATTTGCATTTACTGAAGTATATCATGTAAATCATCATTGGTGATTTTGATGATAAACATTTCAATTAAAACATAATTATTTGTTACGGTCGCTTATCATATTTTAATCTACTGACAACCTTATACTGACCCGAAAACTATGAAAAAAAAACCCGCAAAAATATTTGCTACTATCACTACTGTCTATGTCATGCCCTTACAGTAAAAATAACCCTTTTCACGGATCCTAACTTTCTATTTGACGTCACCTGGGATGTAATCTGAAAGTGGTTTTGTTTACAAAGTGATGTATGGAACAATTTATCTTTCTACTTACGTAAGATTTATCACCTCTGATATCATGGTCGTAGGAAAAAACGGTACGAAACGATACATCGGTGTGGTATTTGTTTTTTCTTGAAAACAGATTACTTGCTGAAGTACTATTTTCATCTTCTTTTATGTGCTAAGTTCTATGAATTTTATGCCTATTTTTACGAACTTGGCAACTGCCGAATGAATGCTTAAATATTGATTGCACTATGGTTTTGTTTTAAGCATTACATTCAGGTGACACATGGTGTTTGTGAGACGAGCATTAGTGTTTAATTCAAGTTATATTCAGTAACCATAGTTTTTGGGTAAATTTATACAAAACGTTTTAATAACATTAAAGCATGACTTTGTTGTAACAAAGCATCAAAAAATTACAGCCTCTGTTTCCCCGAAGAATTAGTGAGAACTGTAAGTACCATACGCCCACCCAACGCACACTCTAGGATCATTAAAAAAACTAATGGGTTTTTATTTGAATAAAAACACAATCATATTGCAGCACATAATTTGTCAAACATAATACACATTATAAACATATTATTGTTAAATGTAAGAAACCATTACGCCCACAAAGATACAAACATTCATCAACGCTTTCTCAACTCCAGACAAAACACAAACAATACATGGAACACACAAAGAAAAATAGAATAATTACAAACATTATTAAGTTACTCTTATAAAGGGCAAGCTAAGTGTTTCACAGGAAATTTGAGTCACCGATCTATCAAACTCTTGCGCCTAAGTGCTTCGCTGAAGGATCGCTGAAATATGGCTGGAAGCTGAAAGCCTGCGATTCAATACGGTGAGAATTTCTTCGCTTTTTCATTCAAATATTCCTTGGTACGTTAATGAGTTTTATGCACGGTTTGAGGCATTCTAACTCGATTTTATTCAGTGGGTTGTGATATTAGTTGTTTGTGAATTCATTGAAATTACCAGCTATATAAATTTAAGTTAAGGTTTTAGATAATAAGCATTATAAGGTAGCGTTTTAAATGCAAACGTCACGCGAAATTCCAGCGTTGCGTTCATTTTGTTCGGTGAACCCGTACGTGCGTCGTATGTGGTCCCATGGACGGTAAACCTGAGAGCACATAAATACAATGATGGTTGCAACCCTACGTCCGTTGTGAATAAATTTCACCCGTCCAATTGAAACCATTTAAACTCACTCAAACATCACCTATGTGATGGAATCGAGTACAAATAGTAGCTCGAAATCTGTTACACAATACGTAAGGAAATCCAATATCGCACGGGTGTAGTTCAGTGAAGGACAAGACAGGCAGAACTTAAGCCGATGTCGCAAGTTACCAGTCGAAACACTTAGCAACTTCACTGCGATATTGATAAGTTTTTGACTATCGATATTCACAAAGTAGTATATGAAATAGTGGAGGAGTTGATAGTTTTGTAGTGCTGTAAGATTTTGTGAATAGAATTGTAGCGTTGCAGGGTAATGTTAACTATATCGATGATTTATGAAGTCAGCGCAATACTTCTTATTTAAGTCGATTGTGCGGTATTTATTAGCCGAAAATTGGTGTAATCCGTTTTTGACGTTTTGTTCCTTTATCTTTCCCAAGATATACAGAATTTATTTAAATGATTGAACAACTACTATTGCACTAAAATATGACATTTTAGTGCAATAGTTGTTACAGACAATCAAACTGGAAAATTTTCAACATAGGACCAACTTCGTCATCGTGAAAACGTCCATACTTTCAATACCGAATGCTGAAATTAAAGGGGTAGCAGATTTTTTTTTGTGATAAAATTGTATTAGAAAATATTTTATCCTTGACCAACTTCCGCTGTCCTGATATGTTTTCTTCCGATGCAATGAAATAATAGTACCTACGGGTGCAAAACAGAGTTGAACCGAATGAAAAAAATTGGTCACTTAAAAATGTTTACACTATTTTTTTCAATACTACTTAGCGAAATCCTAATTCTAATGGATTCAAATTTCTCCATATTTTTCCTCTTTAAATAATCACTCTGTATTAATTATTAAAATCAGAAATAAATACACATACAACCTTATTAAAAGAGATTCAAGTGTTTAGGTCACTTTATTACTTTTTACATAAGTTGTGGGTGGTGTCATTATGGAATGGGAAATTAAAGTAGAAAAATCACGTTTTTCCGCGGAAAACCTAGTGACGTTTTAAATTAAATATTCAAAAGGAAACCTTCCTTTATATTGAAATGCTAAATAGTGGACGATTTCTGATTTATAAATGGTACTGATTTATTCAGTAGAGTTTTAAAAATGTGGCTTGTAAATAAATGTTGGTGATTAATTCCTTGCAAATGCTTATGGAATATTTTTCCGGCTCACTAAGAACATTAGTAGTTTTCTTTGTTTTCGAGTATATACAATAAGTAATCAAATCTTATTTTTCAAGTTAACTTACCTAAAATAAAAGTTTTATTCGTCTCTATTTAAAATGTAAATAAGTGCTGTATTTTTAAAGCTTTCTTTCATAATATTATAAACGTGCATTCAAAAATCTGTAAGAAAAGGTACCTGGTACACTAACCTGTGGTGTAAAGTTGGATGGTTGCGGAGGGTTGCAGATAGGCGGCACCGCGGTGCTTCCATAGTGTTGCTGGTAAGTCAGGATCTTCTTGTGCGCCGACGCCTGCGCACGGTATGCGCTCACACTCAACTTCATTATTCACGTTTCATATAAACAATTTTAAACTTTAACACTTTTTGATTTACGTTGATTTTTAATTGTAGTTTCCTAATAACACATTTTTTTTTTTTTTGTATATTCATAGCACTTGTTTTGTTACTGATAATATCGTTACACAGTCATTTGCACGTTCTATTGTAAAATGAATAATATATTACTTGGTTATGAATCGGTACACACAACCGATGTTTTAAATTGGCCCATGCTCCCATCTGTAACAAGAGAAACAATGTTTTAGATAAATCACCTTAAAATAGCACGTAAGGCCGCGTCCTAACCAAAGCGAATATCGTGTAAACACGTGACCTTCGTGTTCATTTTGTTTCTCAAAAACCTGAACGCGTTGTCACACAAACTGATTTTCCAAACAAATGATTGAAGCATTTACGATTAACGATCGCTCTGGTTAGGACGCGTGGGGAACAGACTCTTTGCTAAAAACGACCTATAAATGTATGCAAAGGTTTTTATAAGAAAACAACAAACACAAAATTAAAAAAATAGCGTTAGTGCGTTACAAACGAAAGTTAACCGTGGAACACCTAGGTGAACCACTTTGATGTTCCATGGGTCTGCAAGGACAATTAGCAGTACCTATTATTCCAAACTTGATTTTAAAACTAAGGCTGATCGTAACACTTTATCTTTTTTAATTAACATTCCCAAAAACCGAAATTTTCAATTCCAATTTTATTGTCAATCTCGCTGACATAATCCCTTGTCCGCCATAAACCGAAGAAGTGGGGTCAATGATTGGCCATCAAGAAATGGGACCTTTTTATTATATTTTGAACTGAAATCCCGAGTAATAAAAAGTTTTATTCCTTTCGCTCTCTCCTCCCGGAGTCAGCATAATGACTGGTGTTAGGGTCTCACTTAACCCTAATACCAGGGAGCTCAATTACAGCTAATCACCAAATTTAATGACAAAGTTCTGTTGAAAGATGAGCAAGGTAAAATTAAATTCGGTGACAATTTAAAAATCCAGTGTTAGAAGAATATTTTTGATTTAATTTATCACTAGCGGACGTCACGCGGTTTCACCCGCGTAATTTCCGTTCCCGTGGAAGTATGGGGATAAAATATATCCTATGTTACTCAAGGTAAATGTAGCTTTCTAACGGTGAAAGAATTTTTGAAATCGGCGCATTCGTTTTTGAGTTTATTCATTACAAACATATACACACACAAAAATACAAATCCTTCCTCTTTATAATATTAGTAAAGATTAACAGGCTGGTATTTTTTGCCAAATGAATTTTATCTGTTTTTTTTTTTGCTCTGAAAGCTTGTTGAAAAAGTAGAAAAAATCCTCTAGAAACACACAGAAACAAAATCTTCGCACGATTATCACAAACTCCGAAGCCAATCCAGTTTGTAAGCAAACATTTGCAGCATGTTACCAAATGCTTTACAATCAGTCGTATACTCGACGAGCTAGCTCATTCTACTTTATTTTGTTCACTCATTTCTCTCGGTTTTTCTGAGTAGACTCGTAAAAAATATTCCTACAGAAGGTCGTCTCCGTACAAAGAACGAAAATGCACGCACACAATCTTTAAAACATATTTATTATAGAAACACAAATGTTACAAATCTACTGTCAAGCCGCAAACAGTTTGTCGGCAGTTATTGACATGATTGTCGGGCATTTATTTGAGGTAAACTGCAACAAGGATATTTGGTAGGTATTTGTATTTGTTTGGGAAATGTATTGAAAACAAGTATCACGACGTTAGTCTCGTGACTAGACACTTCCGCGACCGCTGTTACTGTGTTCTCGCACTACAACATATACAAATGACATAATTGAAAGTAACGGCTTTTTTTTTTCAGATGGGAAATCATCAAAAGACTTCTTTCTCCCACTCTGGGCGGAGCTGGAAGGAGTGTCAGACTTTTACTGACTAAAACCCATCCATGTTCCTTCATCACCCTTTGTGTTCCGGGGCCACGGTATCTCTTTCGAACAGTCCCGCAACCCCGGAAGTAACGGCTTCGAATGCTATCCGTGACAGAAGCTTTGCGCTCAACGTACTTTCGTCGTCGCTTATAATTAGTACTGCCATCTCCAGATGCTGCCGCCATAACATGCATCAAGCAACACGCGCGTGTATCGTCGTTTTTTTTTGCGTGAGTACGTCACCCTTGTAGCCGCATCGCACTGTATGTTGCGGTGAATTGTGGCACGGTTTCACGAGGGTTGCTTTTAGTTCGTGCCTTAAGGGTATGTGTGTTTCCTCGTTACTGGAGAAGAACTTCTGCACATATCTAAAGTGTGATAAAGTGATTGCACGAAATGTACATCTCGTCTGAACTCGGTGATCCTATTTTATTTGTACTTGGTTACTAGTCTTCTATGTTTTCCCTCATCGTGTTTGTTGATAGCAGAGTGTTATGTTTGTGTAAAAAATGGTTCTGTAGTCTTTTCTCAATTTTGTCTGACCTTTTGAGCAAAATCTAGTAGAATAGAACCAACCCATTACACTCACGGGTGTCGTATAAGGCGACTTATGTCTGAGGCAGAACACTTTGCACCTCCGTAGAGCAGAGAATGGGCAGCAGCGTTTTCTGTTAGTCTTTCATCATTGCGATCTCCAATCCGCCTGCCAAGCGTGGAGATTACGGAAAATTCCTCCAATCATGGGAGAGGCTTATGTCTAGCAGTGAACGTTATGGGCTGTTGTTGTTGTGAGCAAATGTACTAAGTTGTTTAAGAGTGATTACTTGTGTGTGAATTGCGAGAATCTATTAAATGTGAGCAAATGCAAGAGCATCACGAAGTCTCACCAATATCAAAGTGTTTCAGTGTTACGTAGGTTTAATAGCCACAAGAAAGACAATTGAGCACAAGGTTCTGGTAACGTTTTCATAGTTTTTTAACCCCCGACGCAAAAACGACGGGGTGTTATAAGTGTTTCTATTAATCAATAGTATTATTGATTGATTGATTATTGTTATTATTGTTCATTATCCAAAAAAAAAAGCAATCAATCAAATCTTTATTTAGTGTTTTTGTTTAGTATGTTGTGTGTAGTTTGACGTGTCTGTATGTGTGTGTGTGTGTATGTGTGTGTGTCTTTCTGTGGCATCGTAGTTAATGAACACGTCATCTAGGACACGTCACATACCCAAGACCTACTGTTATCAATGGTGGTGCTCTCGAGGCTGTTCAAGAATATATTTCTCTCGGGCAAACTTTGCAGTTTGGTAAGAACAATTTTAGGAGGTAGAGGCGAACAGAAGAATTCAGCTGAGCTATGCAGCGTTTAGGAAGCTTCGTTGAGTCTTCTCGTCGCGTATTCCACAGACTCACAGACTTAAGGTCTTCAATCAGTGCATTTACTCATTAGCCGTAGGACTGATGATCGTTTTGGTAGATGTGTTCTTGAGTCATCATCATCATCATTTGAGCCGAAACACCTCCACTGCTAGACATAGGCCTCCACCACTTTGACCGGTCCCGTGCGACTCGCATCCAGCGGATTCCCGCAACCTTCACTAGATCATCGGTCCACCTAGAGTTCTTGAGTGGGAGCGCGAATCAGCAAGCGTAAGGTGGGTCGCCCTCAGGCTCGCTCGGTGGAGCGACGATCACCGCAGGGTGGTTGGTAGCAGCTGGATGAGAGTTGCCGAGAAACGAGTTGAGTGGCGTGCGATTAAAAATATAAGTGAAGACGTCATTTTCCAAAAAAATATTACTTCTGCCAAACTGTAACTCCCATATACAATTTTACATTTGTGTAAAATATAAGTGTATACCTTTGTTATTGATGGAAAAGTACGAGTCGACCTACATGTAGGTACTTTTCCATCAATAACAAGATAAACACTAATATATTACAGTAGGACAAAGGCTGACTAATGCCTAGTAATACTTGTTTAATTTTATTATTGCGCAATAACATTTAAATTAAATTAAATTTGAATTGGAGAGGCCTTTGTCCGATGATGATGATGGCTAGGTTCGAGTAAATAAAATAGGGTAAGCAGATAAGCCTTCGTCTTGTTTGCCTTCCATTTCCTTACATATATATATAATTGTTTCGTGACTATAAAGCTAAGCGAGCTGACCCATCATCTGCCTAGCCTTTTCCCAACTATGTTGGGGTCGGCTTCCAGTCTAACCGGATGCAGCTGAATATCAGTATTTTACATGGAGCGACTGCCTATCTAACTTCCACAACCCAGTTAGTACTGGGTAATACGACACCCCTTGGTAAGACTGGTTGTGGAATTTTAGTCCACTGTAACGACTGTCAATGATCTACAAATGACAGCCGGGACCTACGGCTTAACGTGCCGAAGCATGCAGGAAACTCGGTATGTGATCGGTGGACACCCATCCACGGACCAACCTATCCAAGTGCAGTTTAACCTGAAGATCGATCCGAGTGGTTGTTATTATTTAGCCAAGAGCTTCTCTGAGATGACCTATCTTCCGATACTACTTAACCTTGAGCCATCAGGTTCATTGCCACTGAAAAATTAGCGGAAAATTTAATGACCAAAATTATAAGAGCGTTAAATGCTTATCGCGGAAATAAATTAATTCAGAATTTAATTAAGAGCTTTAATCTTGTGCCTGATGTTAATTGTGTACTAAGTCTTACACAGGCGATAATTTATGTGTATTAAGGATTAACAGTAGGTAATCTTTTAATGGGATTGTTGTGAAAATATTTTGTAAATGTAACATGTTTTAATTATTACAAATGTATCGTGTTAATTGCTGGATTTTTGGTAAAGGTTTAAAATAACGTTTTTAATTGGGTGTTGATTTTCTCGTTTTATTTTAGGATTGATGTAATAATTTAGATATAAGGTTTTTTTAATCAAGTTCTAAAGACATAAATTATAAAAGAAAATATAAATAGTTAAATCTGACACACACCTGAAGCTTCCATTCTGCTTTTAAACGTAGTGTTCTTATACATTCAGCATTATTATAAATTAAAGTCGCTTCACTTGACTGTCTGTATGATCGCACTGGTCATCAAAATTTGAGGGAAAGTTTAGATGAAGTTTTATATAGATAGAAAAGAATAGAATAGAATAGAATACTCTTTATTATGTACATCATTAAGATTACAGATACAAAAAAAGTAAAATATACAAGAGGTAACACAATGGGCGGTGCGGTGTAGCGGTGTGTACTTACTGTAGACTTATGTCTACAGTAAGTACATCTATATAAAACTTCTCTAGGGCAAAGAAAACTCAACGCTTTATTATAATAATAACAATAATAATTTATTTATTTCGAGCAACAAGACTCATAGTGTTAGTGACAATATACTTACAAACTATGTTAGTAATACATTTACAAACAAGAGCAAACAAGAGGTTTGTCCTAAGATCCTGTCGAATTAAGAGCAGCTGGTTGTATATAATTGCTATTTAAATAAATCATAATACTATGCAAAAAGTGGTTCAAAAAATCTTGAAAAGTACATTAGCAGAAACACCTGGAGCATACCCTAAGGGCAACATAAGTTAGGAATTTATTACTTAGCGTGTCTTCCTTAAACTCCACGAGGTTAAGGAAAACACCTCGAAAAACCCGAGATCTTCATAATAAATTCTATAACATTTAATGTGCACAAAACGATATGGGTTAAATACCCGAAGAAACTGCTCTAAACTAAGCCTTATACTGGCGACATAAGAACCACATGACGTACCATCCTTTGCATAAGATGTGTATGTACGTGGGAAAGACCAACTGTTTCTTTGAGCATATATTAGAAAAACACATTTGCCCTTAACCTCCTATTAGGTAAGTGTTAAGTCAATATGACATTCGCAAACAGTGCTCCATCTATTCCTAGCCTTGGAGTGACCTCGGCTCTGCCACCGACCACTATAGAATTGGCGAAGGTTTGAGCCAACAAAAATAATAAAATACTGTCGTAGATGAAGATTATATAACATTCTTGCAATATTTTAACACCATAAGGTACCAGGGTATAAGGAAATGGTAAGAACTTCTAACGCACCCGAGCATGCCTCTTTTGTTTATTCCAAATTTTTGCTTGACACGATCTATGTGCGAGGACCGCCAGCTAAAGGGAACGGTAGGTACTCTCAAAGTTATTTTCACCCTTAGTTATTATGTTAGTAATCTACTATTAAAAACATGTTCCACAGCGATCATTCCAAACTCAGGTTAGCCACTGACTGAATACCTACCGGTAAAATAAATTTGTGAAAAAACTGTTTACAGAGCTGCGTGGTTGTTTCGGATTTTGAATGACATTGACAGAAGGGCACTGTAACGCAGTTGTAAACATTTAGTAAAATTGACTGTGAAAATTGAATTAAAAAAACCGGCCAAGTGCGAGTCGGACTCGCACACGAAGGGTTCCGTACCATTGACTATATTTAGTATTTGTTGTTAGAGCAGCAACAGAAATACATCATCTATGAAAATTTCAACTGTCTAGCTGTCACGGTTCATGAGATACAGCCTGGTGACAGACAGACGGACAGACGGACAGACAGCGAAGTCTTAGTAATAGGGTTCCGTTTTTACCCTTTGGGTACGGAACCCTAAAAACCGGCCAAGAGCGAATCAGACTCGCGCACTGAGGGTACCGTACAAACTTTTTAAATGACAAACTTAACTTTGCTGTTAGATCCCATGAAACGGCTATTGCACCAATCGCAAATAATAAGTACGTAATAGTCAAATTGCTTTTTTTTTGTTATTAAACTATTAACACATATTTACGGTTTTCAGATTTTTCCATTTACATGTGCTGTAAGACATTGCTTCTCGCCAAATTTCGTGATTCTAGGACAACGGGAACTACGTATACTTACCATTTATTAGGTTTTCGACCCAAAACCTATAAGGTACTTCCGATTGACATAGAACTATCAATTTAGGGTAAAAGCAAGGTCTTACAGTACAAGTAAAGGGAAAAGTCCGAAAAATAAAAAAAAAAATGTTAAAAGTTTTAAGGTAAATTCTGTTACCTACAAGTTTTCGCGAAAACCTAAATTTGTCCATATCTTTTTATCGTGTTGACTCAGGACCTTGCTATTTATACACCTAATAGAGACTATAGAGTATCTGGTATAAATATCAACTTGCTAGGTCCAGCCGTTCCTGAGAAAATCGGTGGTGACAGACGGACAGACTGACAAGAAAGTGATCTGATAAGGGTTCCTTTTTTACCTTTTGAGGTACGGAATCCTAAAAAACGAGAAAACGAAAGTTGCCTATTTCCTGGTTCCGTCATTTTGTCATTTGTAAATCATTAGTTTCGGTGGCAAAGTAACCTATATAATATCCCGTTTGGTACAGAACCTATTTTTAACTGGCTATCTTAACGGCCATAAATAACAACTTAGTAATAACTTAGGACAATCTTTATAGCCAATATGTTAGACTCTGACAGGAAAGTACCCACTACAAGCCATAACAATGTCTGGTCCCTATTTTGTTGAACAAGTGAGATTCAGGCTTTTATTAAACCTAGATGTTGGAGTTATTTTAAAATCGTCTTGAAAATTATAAAAATACTAGATCATGCTGGTTAAATAAAGGGCCTCTCATTTTATTTTGGTACTGACATGAGTTCATGTCATCGTGAAGAATCTTGGACTTATAAAACATCATACTGACATCGCAAATCCATCTAAATCTGTTTGAAAAGAGGCCTGAGGCAGAGAACTTCCACGGGCCTGTGGACGGTGGGCTATGGGCTATCTCGCCGTCCGTCCGTCTCATGACGGCAGGCCGTGTCGAACGGCGCGTTCGTGTTTCACACGTGCCTCAAAGCAGCAATAGGAACGGGTCCTCAAGGGCCGATGCCTGCCGGGGTTGCAATACTGTTCGAAAGAAATACCGTGGCCTCGGAATACAAAGGGCGATGAAGAAACATGGATGGGTTTTAGTCAGTACAAGTCTGACACTCCCTCCTGCTCCACCCAGAGCGTGAGGAGTCATATTTTGATGGTTTCCCATCCGAAAAAAAAGGCAGAGAGAACTTCTACCTGAAATTACCAACAGGCAAATGTTCTTAAAATCTATGAAATGGGTTTATTTGACTGATTTTATGTTTGAATATGATTTCGGTCATGTAGCTGCCGTATCGCTCTTTGAGTAAATTAATAGTATCGCACCCTGTTTGGAATGAGGCGCCGTATTGTTAAAACCACATGTCTGCAACATAAATGCCAATCAAACGTTCTGACCATACTTTTTAAACCTTCGACGAATAATCAATTTCACAAAATTTACCTGTTTACCTTGTTCGTGCGATTTGACAACATTATCTACACTATTTTCTCTGGGGATATGTAAAATCTCATGTGTACGCATAAATCAGAAGCAATTGAGTACTTGGAATCAAACATTCAACACATTAGCTTCGAAACACAGCCCGATTCACTGCAAAGATTGTGTGCAAATGGACCTCCAGATTACGTAATGCCGTGGTGGCCACATGTCCGGAATCATATCAAATATCTAGTTTCTAAAATATATTTTTTGACTTAGAAAAAATAATACATAATTTACAGAATATACATCATATCATTATCAATCCATTTGACCAAAAATAGGGAAACTCTATAGAATAAATAGCTAGTAGGAAGAGCCATTTGGTTGAGTTTCCATAGTTCGGGTCTCCCTGGAATTTGTGTCGGAGAAAGCTTCACATTCCAGTTACAAATTCCTCTGTGCTTAATTATCTTAATCGCAGTTTGTCCATTAATGATATAATATAATTAAAAAAAAAATAAAAAAACCGGACAAGTGCGAGTTGGTCTCACTTACCGAGGGTTCCATACAAATTTGTAGGTACATATTTTTTATAATTTAATTACATTACCCATATCGTCATTCTTTTTTAGGGTTCCGTAGTCAACTAGGAACCCTTATAGTTTCGCCATGTCTGTCCGTCCGTCCGTCCGTCTGTCCGTAATCTCTGTGACCGTTAGCACTAGAAAGCTGAAATTTGGTACCAATATGTATATCAATAACGCCGACAAAGCGGTAAAATAAAAATTGGAAAAAAATGTTTTATTAGGGTAGCCCCCCTATATGTAAAGTGGGAAGTGATTTTTTTTTATTTCAACCCTAACGTGTGATATATTGTTGGAAAGGTATTTAAAAATGAATAGGGGTTTTCTAAAATCATTTTTTGATAATGTCAATAATTTCGGAAATAATCGCTCCAAAAGTAAAAAACAATGTGTCCCCCCCCCCCCACTCTAACTTTTGAACCATAAGTTTAGAAAATATGAAAAAAATCTGAAAAGTAGAACTTTATAAGGACTTTTTAGGAAAATCGTTTTGAACTTGATGGAAACAACAGTTTTTGTACAAAAAAGACAAAAAGTTGTACAAAGTTAATTTCTGGGCTAAGTTTGTAGTATATTCGTATATGCAAGCATTTTTACATAATGGATACCCACCTTTAAACTCATAAGTGGGAACACTTATTGTGACGGACGGGAAACTACGGAACCCTACACTGAGTGTGGCCCGACACGCTCTTGGCCGGTTTTTTATAATTTTCTTTTTGTTAAACTTTACTCCACTGTAGGAATTTCTCCTGTATCGAGGGCGTGTTTAAAAACATTAAAGTCACATTCACATAGGTTCATCCAGTCCCGGAACAAGTACCTGTAGGTCATACAAATATTTGTTCCGTGCGGGGATCGAACCCGCAACACGCGGCGTTTCAGGCAATCGCTTAACCACCGCGACAACTGTACCGTGCCATGTTGTCAGTGCTTGGATTTACACATTTGCCGCCCCAAATCTTTAACATTTTGCCGCTCCTATAGACTTCTAAAATTAGATACACTGTTTACAATAAAGTTAATTCGTTTTTTTAGGAAATAATCTAGGCGCCGCAGCCCCACCTCGTGTCCGCAGCCTAACTTTTTTCCCTACCAAATTTTTTTTTGTGCCTGTTTTGCCGCCTCCTTAATGTTGGCAACATTAAGGGGGCGGCAAAACAGGCTCTAAGCTTCAGCTTTTTCAGCTTCTATGGTAAATCCGGCACTGCATGTTGTTTATACGGTTCTCGAATGAACTGTTACTGTTGTTGGTCTGCCATGTCTAGCACCGTGTGCACAGTTCGGCACAATGGTACGCAATGTTGACAGGAGTTCAAACAAATTGCGTGTCAGGCATTTTGTTTTAAACAGGCCCTGAAACTCGAGGTGTAATTTAAACATAGCTTTTTTTCCTGTTATTGTATAATGGTTCAAAACTAGTGACGCCAGTTAATCAGCTCCTTCGTTTTCCTCGATCGATAGCAAATTATACTGCTATTTATTTTCAGATAGGAATTCCCTATTTGCGTTCTTAAAATTCTTGGTTGAATTGTTTTGTTACAATCATGAAAAAAAAGAATAAATGTATTTAATCGAGCAGAACCTTAACAGTCTCAGGTATCCATGAATTCGTAGTCGATTAACACCTAAGTACTAGTTCCTCATGAGGCCCATAATTTTGGGAATGTTTGAAAACCTAACGGGGTTTTTAAGTATATTTTCCCTTTTTGTATTAGCCTTTTGAATGTCCCACTGCTGGGCAGTATTTTCATTCATTTTACTATCCAACAAATTAACCTAAAAAGAACTGAGCACTAAGTAGAAAAGGATCTGATTTTTTTAGTTCTAATTACTAAAAAAATAAATACAAACCAAAAATATATATGTTTTATTTTAGTTAGAGATTTGCTGACAATACTCATATATCCGATACTCGTATATCTATCCTGATTATGCATTATTTATAAACTGTAAGATTCGCTCTAGCACAATAAAAAAACAATTTACGTTTCTGTTTCGTTGAAAATGACATTTTAGTATTATTATCTCGTTTACACACATACTGAAAATCGTGATATCTGAAGAGATAATCATAACAAATTATATCTTCCTTTATAAGACCTTACAGATATCTTGTATATTGAAATATTTATTCCTAACGACAAAACTTTTTTTCGATCTATTAAATCTAAATTCTTGCCATAATTCTCGATTACTCTTCACGATAATCAAATATACAGCCAAACCTAAACAATTTAGTATTTCGACTATCATATGCATTATTAAAGCAGACATAATTCGAATTTTAAACACTTCTAATAAATTGATTAGAAAAAGAACCTTTCCGAGCACAAATATCAATGTAGCTAAGTAAAAGCGACTTCTTTTGTTAATAGATGTACTCGCACCAGCTTCCTTACTACGGAACAAGGAATATAAAACTGCAATGTACAATATTAAACCAATTACTACAGGTGTTAGTAAACAGCAGACCACAAATAGATATATTATTTTTTCTATCCAATCATACATATACAAAAACAGTTTAGCAACTATGTATGTAGCCGAAAGTATAAGAGGTAAACCCCAAGAAAATAGGCCACTCTTCAGATACCTTCTGCGAATCTCAAGATGTAAAACTTTCACAAAATCAACATAAAAAACCGGCCAAGAGCGTGTCGGGCCACGCTCAGTGTAGGGTTCCGTAGTTTCCCGTCCGTCACAATAAGTGTTCCCACTTATGAGTTTAAAGGTGGGTCCATTATGTAAAAATGCTTGCATATACGAATATACTACAAACTTAGTCCAGAAATTATTTTGTACAACTTTTTGTCTGTTTTGTACAAAAACTGTTGTTTCCATCAAGTTCAAAATAATTTTCCTAGGACGTCCTTATAAAGTTCTACTTTCTTTTTTTCATATTTTCTAAACTTATGGTTCAAAAGTTAGAGGGAGGGGGACACATTGTTTTTTACTTTTGGAGCGATTATTTCCGAAATTATTGACATTATCAAAAAATGATTTTAGGAAACCTCTATTCATTTTTAAATACCTTTCCAACAATAAATCACACGTTAGGGTTGAAAGTAAAAAAAAAATCACTTCGCACTTTACATATAGGGGGGCTACCCTAATAAAACATTTTTTTCCAATTTTTATTTTACCACTTTGTAGGCGTGATTGATATTGGTACCAAATTTCAGCTTTCTAGTGCTAACGGTCACAGAGATTAAGTGAGGACGGACGGACGGACAGACATGGCGAAACTATAAGGGTTCCTAGTTGACTACGGAACCCTAAAAATATAGCACAACACTTAACCAACAATGGCACGACAAATAAAAGTACAACATTATTGATATGAGTATATACCACATTTCTGGATATTCTGGTATTGCTTCCTCGTAATAAATTATCACAAATATCATAACAATATGCAACAACAAACGTCCGGCATTGGCTATGTTCGCACTGAGAAGCACATAGTTTTTGAAATGGCGGAACTTCTTGATTATGCACCACGATGTCACTCCGTATATGATTGCAGCTAGAACCAGCACGAACACAATCACCCACACAAACATAACGATTTCAGGATTTTCAGGTGTTGGTAGATCATCAGTTTGTGTTGCGTCTTCGCTTGTATCGTATTCACTGCTGTCATATGTACTGTCGTTATCGGCCATCGTGAGTGGCGTGCGCAGCTCGACAAGAGCTTCCGGGTAGTGCTACAACGCGTCTGAAAAAAATCAACTTACATCGCCTTAGGTAGTGTTATCCGTAGGATCTAATGCCGTATACACTGATGTCATTATCGGACGTGGTAAACGTCGCGTGCGCAATTGGCCAAATACTGAAGATCAGTACGTACGTATCCACACATAGATACTTGCCGGAAAACGCGTTAAAAAAATTAATGTTTAAAATAAGTCTGTTGTTGTTCTTTGTTTTGTTTGTTGTTGTTCTTGAGCAGCGGTGGTATAGTGGTGGCGGCCCCGACTTACGAACAGAAAGTCGTGGGTTCGAACCCAGACAGACGCATTACTTTGTGTAATTTATTTCATCACCACTGCTCTCAAAACGGTGAAGGAAAACATCGTGAGGAAACCGGCATGTCTTAGAACCAAAAATTCGAAAACATGTGACATCTAGCAATCCGCACTGGGCCCGCGTGGTGGATTATAGCCCATTCCCTCTCATAGAGAGGAGGCCGTGTCCTAGCAGTGGGAACATTATAGGCTGATGATGATGATGAGTTGTTCTCGTCATAACTCTCTGTGACTGTTAAAGTCCCTTCACAGTTTTAACCGCTAGATATAGTAGCTATAAAGTAAGCTTTGTGTAAAAAAAATGTTCAATCATTCAGACATCAGGTTATCTTAATAGGTAAACTGTGAAAGGACGGCAAATCTGTAAAACTCGTAGAATATGATATGTTTCAATTTATAAAAACATCATGATGTTTACAAGGTAATATTCTCTTTACAAGAAATCACATGCCAAGGGATGATCGTAATAAAAACATAGATTTCGTTTTTTTCTTCCACTTTAAGGTAAAAACACAAACACAACTTAGCGAAGGGCCCAAGTAGGCGACATTAGCAAGATCAATAATGTCACGTCACTGTTGATTTGGGATAGCACCCGTCAAGACCTCCTGTCGACGTCCTGTCGACTTCTCGGCGCCTGGTAGGGGGTTGCCAAGAACATCACATGAATGGCAGTTTTTTTTTCTTCAGAATTTAACTTGACTTGGCAATAAAATAAGCCAAGTTAGTTACGTTTAGGCGTCGAATGTCCAATAGAGAATATGCATGAAATACAACACTCTTTTTATTTATGAAAAATGCCTTTTATTGCCGCATAAAAACATTGTGGTACACTTGTTTAAGTTTCTAATACATCACTTCTTTTACAGTTTACTTTTTTATGTAGCATGTTTTTGTTGAAACGGAAAGTACTCTCACAATGCATCGTCCTCGATAACGCCGGTACGACAAAGTTCATTCTGTCAAAAAAACACTTTTATTTGAAAAGTACTTAAAGTTTCACTAAAATATTATTATAACACTGTTATTGCAATTTTTGCTTGACACACACAGTTAGTAAAATTATTTTACTACGGCCAAAAAAATAAGATGTAAACAAGGCAGATTGTGGATAAGACGTCACATCATGGCCGCGACAGCTGAAAATGTTGAACGTTTGAACTGTCATAGAAAATTGAAGGAGTTTAATATTTTTTGTGCGACAAGCGGTAGTTGAACTTAACTTTTAATACTTTTCTTGGGTTGATGGTACTGTATTTTATTGATTAATATGAATAAAATATTACGTTCATATTCCCTATTCGCAAAATGTTATAAAATAAACTACCGACCAAAACTATCCTATCATTTAAAATGGAACCAACCGTAAATATTCATAAAATTATGAAGTAAATAAGCTCATATGTTCAATAGGTACTAGTTAGCTTAAAATATCTTTTTTTTCCTCACTGTTATCCTCAAAGCATATAATATAGTTACCAAAACAAAACACATTTAAGTAATGACGGGACACGTTGGGATCGATACCGTGTTCCCTGTTGAGTCGGGATCGCTCGGCGTCTGAGGCTCCTGTCGACTAGTTGGCGCCAACTAGAGATGTTACCTATGGCGTTGGTAAAAATATATCGATGTTTTGATGATTTTAAGTAGTAGAGACAGTATTTTACATAGAGAAGCTGTGAGGCATGTGATGTCGATTTAAATTATTCGTTAATTATCTTGAAATGGGCATTAAATAACGGATCAGTCGAAGCTAAATTTACAAAACCACAAACGGATTGTTAATACAATTTCGTATAACAAATAAATAGACATGAGAATGTAGCTACCCATTATCGTAATGGTTTTACAGCACTTCTATGAAAGTAATGGCTTACGAAAACCACACAAATCACACACAATCACAATCTAAGTTTTAATACGATGATTTATGACTCATTTATTGTAACAAATCTACTTGATCCTATTAAAATAAAAGGATAAGCAGACTTGTTCAATTAAATTTAATTTAGGAGAAAGATAAAAAATACAGTTAGTTATATAAAACCTACCTAGCACGCACTCTCTATAGTTTTAAAGTTCACGCACTTAGATGACAAGAATGAGTTCACCTCTGAAGGAACGGGAACAGGCGTCAGGGTAGCAGGTTGCAGCGGTGGCAGGTAGGCAATACCAGTGAGACGTCGAGGATCACCTTCAGGAAACCTCAGCTGGAAGGGCGTCGTGCAAATCTCAGAGACCAACAGGTCAGCTCTGTAGTAGGGCAGCGTAGATTTCAGGGCCAGAATAGCTCAGCGTCGGAGTAATAGTCCCAGGTGAATCTTTAGCTGGATCCCCTGGGTACTTTAAGTATCTCAGCGAAAACCAAGCGGTTATCTGATGCTCATCTAATCAGATCCAAGAGTCGTCTTTTCAGCCGTCCGTCAGCTCATTTCTCCAAAGTAGTCTTCTCCTTTCAAATCTTAGTTTTCTTAGTGAGGCCATCATCTCAACTGACAAGTGTAGTCGGCCAGGACATATCTAAACACATATTGATAAAAATAATTTAAATTTTACAAACCAAAAAGTAAATATCATAGACTAAGCAGAAACTGAGAGTTTGACAATTTGACGCTTGACGTAAGTGTCACAACATGAAAATTATAAGTTAATATTATTTTTATTTCAGCTATTTTTAAGTAAATGAATCGTATTTAGATCGATTTGCTGAGTGTAGAAATATAAACAAATAAAAAGGATGATGAATAGTAATATGAATGGTGAATATGAAGCGTAAGTATAGCATAATACTATATTATGTAGTCTGAGCCTGTCTGAAACCTAGTAAACATGTGAGATAGGCGTTTCGACTTTCTCGGTATTATCGGCATTAATTGGGTCACAGTGATAACAATTTTTATGAATTTTCTCTCCACTGTAGGTAGGTGTGTGTTTGAGTCTATAAAATAGATAGCATTGTCACGCGGACTTCAGTTGGTTTTTCGACTTCGTAGCGTTCACATCGGAAAAATGGCTAAACGTAGTCACGGTTCTCGGCGGCTTTGCTTCCCGGATGAAGATATTTCCGATTCAGACGAGTCTTTGCCGCCGCCCAAAACGCCGCGGCGCGACGCGGGGCAGGCGAACGTGAGTGTCGGGGCCTCAAGCACGTCGGCGCAGGTCATGCTGGACCTGCCTTCGCTGCTGCGGACACCACCCGTTGTCGCGCACGTCACAGACGTTGCGATCACCCGACATACCGCCAAACGTACCGCGTTCCGCTTCGCAAAGCAAGGATGAAAACCCTCCGGATGTCCTTGACAAGAGGTTTGAACAGTTTAACCGTGAGTTAGATTCAATTTAATTGTTACTTTCGCATGTGCAGCCACCTGGTTTATCTGCTCCAGCGGCGCTTGGGTTTATTAATCCCACGCAACAGGGTCGGCAGAATATAATGACTCGGACGCCCCGTCCGATCTTATGCCTCCGGCCCCACCATTGGCGCCTGAGCTAGAAGATTTGGAAACCACGTTGGCTGAATCTATTAAAAAGGCTGATAAGACGCGTCTCGATGCAGTCACAAAATTACAACATTTTGATGATCCTGAATGGACAAATATACGTTATGTTGAGACTCAGAAAAAATATCTGGCTACCCCCCGCTTTTACACATTTAGATATAAATGAAGAATTAGCCCCGTTCGAACATAAACCTTATTTTCTGAGATCTCTTGACCAATCATTTGCTGCTATTACGAATATGCTCTTGGCTCAACGTGAAGCTGTGCAAATAGCTATTAGGAATATTCTCGCAATGAAGGATGCTCCAGCTTCTTTGCACGCCACGCTTTCAGAAGCTTTTGCAAGCGGCAGTTTGTTCTCAGAAGTTTCTAAAGATCTGTTGCAGATTGTGTGCGGAAGAACTAGCATTCTAGAACAGTGTCATGATGCAGTACTTAGTGGCGTTCGGGACATGTACAACAAAGCCGCCCTTAAACGTGTCCCGCCGAGCTGCGACTGTCTGTTCAACAGAACAGCATTCACCGAGACGCTCAACCGGTTTGGAGGGGGTTCGAAAATATTCCGCCGGCCGAACTTACCCGCTGAGGGTAGGCAGGCTTCGCCACATCGGACTCAGCTTCCAATGGCGCAGAATTTTCGTGGCTCAAGCTCCACTACCAGATTCAACAGGCCGCACGCCCCTGCACCGGCCACTAGATCCAAGGCACCTCCAGCTGGGAAGCGATCAGATGGGCAGCGCAACCGTCAGCAGCAGCGCCGCCAGGACGACGGCCACTCCCGCCGACGACAATGACTCCTTCAAAGGGGACGGCCAAGCGCGCTCCCCCTCACATTTTAAAGGTAATACAGGGATACCGAATCCCTTTCGTTTTAAAGCCTCCGCTGAGGAGATTTGCTACGCACAGCCAATTTCCAGGCGACAACTCACTGGCGATGCAGCACGAGATTCAAAAGATGGCAGCGCAGGGTGTGATCGGGCCCGCTCCAGACCATGCTGGTTTCGAATCTCACCTATTTTTGTTACCGAAGCAAGACGGCTTGAACCGCCCGGTGCTCAATCTGAAGGCACTCAACAGGTACCTGAGCTCAACAAAGTTCCGTCTTGTCAACATGTTCAAGGTACCAGGTTTTCTCCAACCCAACGACTGGATGATGAAAATCGACTTGAGCCAGGCCTACTTTCATGTGCCGATCGTTGAGTCACATCGCCGTTTTCTAAGGTTTGTAGCACCTGACATTCAGGCGCCTTTCAAGGCCCAAGCCGTGTGGCAGATGACCTGTCTGCCGTTTGGCCTAGCAAGTGCACCGAGAACCTTCGCTACACTCTCAAATTGGGTAGCCCAGCAGCTGCGGCTACGAGGGGTAAGAGTTCTCGTCTATCTCGACGACTTCTTGTTGGTAAATCAGTCCCGGCGCAAGCTCCAGAGACATGCATGCCTTGCCAAGGCCCTGCTCCATGAACTGGGCAGGAAAATAAACAACGAGAAATCGTCATCGAGGCCAGTTCAGAATCTCGAATTTTTAGGTATCGAGTGGAGCACGAGGACGAATCTCAAGTCTTTACCAGAGAAAAAGCTTCAGAGTCTGAATCACTGTATAGAGGGATTGCTTGTCAGGACAGTCAGGTCCCCGTTGAAACTCCAAAAAGTAGTAGGTTGGTTAAACTACGCCAGCTTCATAGTTCCATACGGCAGAATAAACTTCCGCGGTATCCTGGCACTCATGCAGAGAGCAGTCCGCGAGGAAACCTCGGTAGTACCAACTCCCCAAGCTCGAGCAGACCTGGTCTGGTGGAGGGACCACTTTCAGAAGGTGAGCAAAATTTGGCCCCAACCACCGTCTCACTTTATAGTGACGGACGCGTCGGATTTCGGTTGGGGAGCCTATGTAGACGGAGCTCTTTTGCAGGGCTCGTGGTTACGTCAAGAAACCTCGCTTCGAGCCAACAGGAAGGAACTCCTAGCTGTTTTGTTTGTCCTACAGAACAAAGCTCAACTGTTCGCGGGCAAGACGATTCTGGTGCAGAGTGACAATCGGACGGCTCTTGCTTATCTCCGAAACCAGGGCGGGACTCGCTCCGAACCTTTGTTAAGTATCGCCAAGACTATTTATAGTTACCTAATAACTTACAAAATCCATCTGGTAACAAGTTACATACCAGGCCCGCTGAACTCTGTGGCAGACAGTCTGTCAAGATTCAAAGAGCTTCCCGAGTGGCATCTACTTCGCGAAGCCTGCGAAGTCCTATTTCGCAAATGGGGAACTCCAGTAATGGATCTATTTGCATCACAAACTGCCCACGTAGTCCCCCGGTACGCATCGAGGGATCTCAGGGATCCGATGGCAGTGTATCACGACGCGTTCAGCAGGAGTTGGTCGTACAAACTAGCATGGGTATTTCCACCACCATGCCTCATGCACCAGGTACTGTTTGCACTCAATCATGCGAGGGGGAAGTACATGATTGTGTGTCCACGGTGGCTGAATGTGTTTTGGCGAGTGGACCTCAAGACGAGAGCTCTGTGCCCGCCCTTCACCATTCGCAACCTACACAGGGTGTTGATAGATTCAACCACGGGCCGTCCACCTCCTCAAGTGGACCGTCTTGCATTGGAGGTATGGCTGATACGGGGTGGGACGACTTATTACGTGACTGGTCATCGTCACAAAGATCGTTGATCGAGTCCAGCTGGAGGCCATCCACCTTGAGGACATATAAGCAATCATGGCTGAAATGGGTTACTTGGTGTCGATCAGTAAAAACCGATGCCAAAAATCCAGGTCCAGACGGCATCGCGAGGTATTTAATTTATTTGCATAAAACACTGGGCCATAGCTACAGGACCATCCTCGTGCACAAATCAGTGGTAGCTAACTTCTGTAGACCACAAGAGGCCAATAACTTATGCTCACATCCATTATTGCAACAAGCACTCAAGGGTATTGCTAATGAAACCTGTGCAAAGACTATTACCAATAAAGCCACCCATTTGGAACCCTCAGCAAGTTGTAGACTGGCTTATTAGTAATAATCCACAGGCGGATAGTCTGTTTGATGTTTCCAGAAGATGCACCACGCTGTTACTCTTGGCGTCTGGAAGACGCATTCATGACCTGACGCTACTCTCAATCACTGCGGCTCACATGGTCGACCAAGACGACCATATTACATTCTGGCCAGTGTTTGGATTCAAAACCGACTCGCTGACTCACAGACAGTCGGGCTGGAAGCTGTCAGTTGGTCCTGATTTAAACATTGACGTGGTCCACTGGCTAAGAAGATTGCTGGAGTTGTCTGCTTCACGGCGGGCTCAAGCTGATAACACACCTAGTCTATTTATCACAACACGTGGTGCTCCACGTGCAGCGAGCCGCACCGTCATCGGTGGCTGGGTGCGCACGGTGTTGCGTGCAGCTGGTATTCATGAAGCACCTGGATCCACGTGTTCTGCAGTCGCTTCACTAAATTGGTTAGAAGAGTGTCCTGTCGAAGAAATCCTCGCCCGAGGAAACTGGGCGTCCCTGAACACTCTTCTACAATTCTACAGGCGTTCGATCACTCAACCTATAAGGGATACCAGCTCAGTGGCATCTTTTTTTTCAACCGGTTTGATAATTCATGCGCTAATTATATCAACCTATTTGATTGTGATTTATAGAATTATTGATTAATAAATGATATACTAATTTCTGATTCAATGAATACATTTATTTCTATATCTGTACCTAATAATGGGGTCACAGTTGATTTTCTCTCCACCATGCGATAATAAACACATCTCACATGTTTACTAGGTTTCAGACAGGCTCAGACTACATAATAGAAGCATTTTTCCTGATACAAAAAATGACATATTATGTATCTAGCCTGTCTGAAACCTAGTCATTTCTGCATGGTGAGTTTACAACTGAAGTCCGCGTGACAATGCTATCTATTTTATAGACTCAAACACACACCTACCTACAGTGGAGAGAAAATTCATAAAAATTGTTATCACTGTGACCCAATTAATGCCGATAATACCGAGAAAGTCGAAACGCCTATCTCACATGTTTACTAGGTTTCAGACAGGCTAGATACATAATATGACATTTTTTGTATCAGGAAAAATGCTTCTATTATTTGAGTTATTCCCGACTCTTTACTGTTCCTACTCGTCATCAAAAAACAAAAGATCACGATTCACAACTGTTTCAACAATTTAAATAAACACATTAGTGATTACAGTTTTGGATGGGAAACGGCAAAAATGTACCTTTCCGAGCAAAAAAATTAAACCCATGAAATTGTTATCAAAATCCAATTCAAATAGGAAAGTTAAAAGCACGTAGCAGTCATACATAAAAAGATTATCGGTTTCCAATACTTACACGTGTAGTGCCAAATACAAATAAGTCAACTAACATCGATAATAAGGTAACACGACACTTATTTACATCACTAAACGGCAAGGTACAACGGAGTGAAATCCTTCAGGTTTTTCAATATTCATTTATGTATTTAAGAAGCTTACACTGAGAGTTCAGGAGGGTTCCCTTATACCCTGATTTTCAATACTCACACGTGTAGTGCCAAATACAAATAAGTCATCTAAACATCGATAATAAGGTAACACGACACATATTTACATCACTAAACGGCAAGGTACGACGGAGTGAAATCCTTCAGGTTTTTCAATATTCATTTATGTATTTAAGAAGCTTACACTGAGAGTTCAGGTGGGTTCGCTTACACCCCGAAAGTAGGTCGAGGTTCGAATCAAGGGTCATTATAACAAAAACAATAGCCTTAATGTTCCTTCTTATATTTTTTTGTTCTTTTTATCTGTTTTTGTTTAGAAAGTAGTTCGCTAATGGGCTCAACAAAGGATGAATTGTTTTTGCTAAACAATTTTATATTCACGTAACGTTTCAAGGATACTGTACGTTAGTATAAAAATAATATAAGGCTTGAAATTACAAACTAAAGGAAATTGAATATTGATGGTAATTGCCGTGGTGATCTTTCTTACTTCCTAATACTATTTTAAAAGTGATTATTTGTGTGGATGGATGGATGTATTGATAGATGGATGGATGGACGGATGTTTGTTACTCTTCGTACACAGATGTGTGCATCTGTTATGAACTAGATAGTTTATAACAGATGTTCAGATGATTGTTTGTTGTTTGTTGAGATGGATGGATGTTTGTTACTCTTCGCACACAGATGTGTACGAAGAGTAACAAACATCTGTTATGAACTATCTAGTTCATAACAGATGTTCAGATGATTGTTTGTTGTTTGTTGAGATGGATGGATGTTTGTTACTCTTCGTACACAGATGTGTACGAAGAGTAACAAACATCCATCCATCTGAACATCTGTTATGAACTATCTAGTTCATAACCTGGATTAACCCGTATGCTCCCGGCCGTGCCTCCAGAGGCACAGTGCATTGTTATTTTAATTGTGTCTGTAATTGCGGGTATTGAAGTGTTAACACAAAGGATACCTACTTTTATCTGAGTACCGTTTTCCCTTGGGATAATAGGGTAGATGACAAAAAAAAATTGAATTTGTCCGTCAGATAGATTTCCAAAAAATATTGGACACAATTTTTTTCTTTTTTCACGTACCTAAACGAAAAATGAAGAAGATACAGTGCGTCGAAAACTCGTGTGACGTCACATTTGAGTACATTTTTTACTCAAATGTTTTTTACACAAGCGGGGCCCACTCATGATCTTTGTTTTATCTCCGAAATTTCAAACACGTATCCAATATTTTTTGATAATCTAACTGACAGATTAAACAGAATCAATTTTTTTTTGTAATGTAAATAATCTCTACATTAAATATGTAGATAGTTATGCTCAAGGTAAAATAGATTACGTCGTCGTGTTAAATCAGGTTCTCTCGTAAAAACAGTAGGTACCTAGAGAAACTGAATAAAAACGTGTAATAAAATAAAATGTGTTTAAACCTACAAACATTAAATCTAACTAACCATATTATGTATATATTTTCTTACTTATATCTAATTTCGTGTATCGGCGTTCGGTTCACAAACAGCTTGTCTTTCGACATAGGCCTCCTCTAAACATTTCCATTTTTCCCTGTCTTTTGCCACTCGGATCCATTCTGATTCCGTTCCGTTCAATAAAAACGTGTAATACAGTAGAACTGTTTGGTTTTATTCAGTTTTTAGTAGAATCTAGATATTAAGTACGTGCTTCAAGCTTTAGTAAGTACTAAAGCTGGCTGCACGTACCTAATATCTAGATACTAGTAAAAACTTTTACCAACGAGTTTACACAGTACACTTATAAAGAGTGTAAAAAGACTCTTAACGAAGCCGAAAGGCACTTGTTTTCCCCGTCATTGTGACATTTTTTTTTTCTTAACCATATCTTGGAACTTTCTTGTTATGGAGATATTGGAGGTCAATATCTTAATACGTTCCAACTTTTTCAGAAGTTTTTTTTTTAAATATATATTTTTAAGGTACTTTAGATGCCTCCATGACCTGTTTACTGCTCAATGCATTCATCTGCACAATGTTTTGAGTGTGTTACATTGACTTATACCGTAAAAGGTGATATTTCACCGCCAAAAAAGTCGTTTCCCAGCAATCTTTTATGCGTAGGGATTGTTTTTTGAATCAGAATCAGATCTTTATTTGCTTAGAATGTAGGTATAGGTATAGGATGTTGTACATAAATTAATGAGATCGGCTACAGTCTACCTTACGGCATGCAAATTATTACATAAATTAAAATATTAATTAAATCAAATCAATGTCAACAAAACAAAACAAAACAGAAATTAAAGTCAATTAATAATATAATAGTCAGGTACGTGGTCAAATTTGCAATTGTTGTAAAGAATGCTTGGTTGACTGCTTCGTGAAGAGTCCACCTTGTACGAGTACACCTTGTGTATTGGAGAAGTACAGTCACGACCAATGAAATGTATACTATTGGCAAAACTCAAAAGCGACTTTCTCCTGAAATAAGGGTTTCTGTATTGGGACACGATTAACATATATCGTAATAGTGTGGCTTCTAACAGTACATTGTTACCCTGGGGGTGAAAGTATCTTATTTAGTCCCGAGACGGGGTTTGGCACCCGAACGTAGCGAGGGCACCCATAGTTTGAGGGTCTAAATAAGTCTTTAACCCGAGGTAAACACTGTGCTTTTCATTACGAATACAAGGGAAAGTAAAAATAAAAATTAATTAGCTCAAGCTACCGCTACCGCTTTAGCCCCTTCTCAGAAATCAGGCGTTAAATCCGTAATTATCTGAATCAGATGAATACATTGTGTTACAACAAATCTCTGCTTTAAGAAAATAAAAACAAAAGTCTATAACTCGAAAAAACAAATGAAGATCGGATTGCCGCTTTCCCGCCTATTTTGTTTTTTTTTTGCTGTGGCCGACCAGCTATTCAGTCATTAATTCTCATTTTCATCATTGAAAAAATGGTAAATATTTTGCCCAAATCAATGTTATTTTAAAGAAACAGTTGAAACTAAATTGTATTAAAGTTATTTAAAAATATAATAATATATTCTTTAATTAATACTTTGTTTTTTTTTTTTTTTTTTTTAAATTTTACATCGCGCTGTAGTTGAGTGGCTGTATAGAAAGTTGGTTGTTGTTGTTTATAAAATTCGCCAAAAGGCAGGCAAAGGAACAGAGCCATACAGCCTTATAGAAAGTTGGAACATGAACATCATTATAAATGTGAAAATAGAACTAGTTTTTTTTTATAATTTGACAGCTGTCAGTTGAAAACGATTCTCCCTAGGGATGAAAAGTATTAATTACTTTCAACCCGCTGCTCAGACAACTTCAGCTCTACTTTCAGAGTATACCTAAGTAATGAAAATAAACGTAAAACGCTAACCAATAAATTAATAGAAAATATCTTTTGTAAGTTGCTGCGTGTATACATTTTATTGCTCGGGACATGCATATGACTTGAGAAATGCTCATCCCGCAGTTTGCTCCATTTATTTTACAAAAGTAAGCTGTACGTGTAAGTGTAGTAGTAGTAGTAATAGTAGTGTAGTAGTAAGTGTACCACAGAGTATACATCTATACAGGTATGGATGCGGCACATGAGTCGTCAGATTTGAATATTATGGGTGATCATAAGCGTTGGGTGTTAACTAAAACGGAAAAAAAGCAAATTACTAATGTATCTAGAAATAGGTGTCGAGGTTTTAAGCTTTATTCCTAAACTCGGTAGGTATAATTAATATTCTCCATTTCCACCATCATTAAATTGCAAATCTATTTAGTCCGTCAGTTAGAGTATTGGAAAATAATGGATACGTATTTTTTGTTTTTGTGAATCAATGAATATTGACAAAGATAAAACGCATCAAAACTCGGGAGTGGGGGCTCGTGACGTCATAATGCACTAAAACACTAAAAATTATACCACGGCGTGACGTATTTAGCATTTTAAAAGCGTCGTATCTTCGTCAATTTTGGTTTACGTATCAAAAGAAAAAATACGGGCCAAATTTTTTTTGGAAATTGTCTGACGGACTGATTTTTTTAGTCATCTACTTACCCTATTGTTGTGAATTGATTTGATCTAGAAATTAGTATTCAGACTTGAAACAATATGGGGAACGACCTGCACAACATTAAGATCCAATTTGAGGCATCTAAAATGTTACAGGTAAGCATGTACTGTCATGGTATGGGCATGTCATGAGGAGGGAGAAATCGCACGTGACTAAAAGAGTGATGAATATAAATGTTGATCGATGGAGGGGGAGAGGAAGACCAAAGAAACGATGGATGTATTGTGTGAGGAATGATTTGAAAGAAAAAACCAGCCAAGAGCGAGTCGGACTCGCGCACCGAGAGTTCCGTACAAACTTTTTAAAGGACAAACTTAACTTTGCTGTTCGATCCAATGAAACGGCTTTTGCACCAACCACAAATAATAAGTTTGTAATAGTAAAATCGAAATTATTTTGTTATTAACCACATATTTACGGTTTTCAGATTTTTCCCTTTACATGTGCTGTAAGACATTGCTTCTTGCCAAATTTCGTAATTCTAGGTCAACGGGAACTACCATATAGGTTTTCGACCCAAAATCTATAGGGTACTTCCGGTTGACCTAGAATTGTCAATTTTTGTTAAAAGTAAAGGTTTTACAGCACAAGTAAAGGAAAAAATCCGAAAAATAAAAAAGTTGAAAATTAAGGGAAATTTTGGTACTCGCAAGTTTTCGCAAAAATCTAAATTTGCCCATCTTTTTATCGTGTTGACTCAGGACCTTGATTTTTATACACTTAATAGGGACTATAGACCTTAGTATCTGGTATAAATTTCAACTTGCTAGGTCTACCCGTTCTTGAGAAAATTGGTGGTGACAGACGGACGGACAGACAGACGGAGAGACGGACAAGAACAAAAAAAAACGTGTACCGCCGACCCCAAATAACACGCACTTATCTGCAGACGTGCGCGAGAGAGACAGATAGATCCGAATATACAGACGAATCGTTAGAGTATAGGGCCCAAGGGCAGGAAGCTGATGCCGATGATGATAAACATGTTTGAAGTAAGCAAAATTCTCTGTTTTAAATTCATAGAAACTAGCAAACCATAACATAACATCACGCCTGTAATCCCCGAAGAGTTAGGTAGAGGAATACCTAATAGTACACACACATTTCCCTAGTTACGTAAGCGATGATGTTCTTTTCACCAGTTTCTTCTAAATGTTTTCTGTTGTGTGAAAGTGAAAGCTTAAAACAGTACTTTGGTTAGTACCAAAGTACTTTTTTAAGCTTTCACTGTTTAAAACTAAACTTCTATTGTCACTTACGGGATATCTTTGGTGATTATCAATTATTTTAAACTCCCGGTGTTTCGACGCTGTTGCAAACGCCATGATCGCGGAATGACTCGAGAATGCGGGTGGATGGAAAATAAATTGTTAGGTGCCTCTGCCTTTTTCTAATTATGTTGGGGTCGTCTTCCAGTCTCACCGGATGACAAATCTGCCTTCAAATGTGTCTCAGTGTCGAGTTCCAACAAAGAAGAAAAAGTAGACAAAGAAAGAGGGAAGACAGATTTGTCAGCTCCTAACAATTTATTTTCCATCCACCCGCATTCTCCAGTCAAACCGCGATCATGGCGCTTGCAATAGCGTCGAAATATCGGGAACTCAAAATAAATAACAATCACGGAAGATATCCCGTAAGTGACAATATAAGTTTAACCAAAGTTCGAGTCAAAGACAGTCCAAGTTTTTTCTTTCTTTCTTCTTTCAAAGTATATTTTACTAGCGGACGTCACGCGGTTTCACCCGCGTAGTTCTCGTTCCCGTGGGAATACAGGAATAAAAAGTAGCCTATGCCACCCGGGGATAGTGTAGTTTCCCAACGGTGAAAGAATTTTTTAAATCCGTCCAGTAATTTTTAAGTTTATTCGTTACATACAAAAATACAAATCTTTCCTCTTTATAATATTAGTATAGAAAATAATATATTAGCATATTATTATGTAGGTATATTAAAAGCCATTCGCAATGTTGATGGAACTCAGTTCGCCCGTGCCTGGCGCTCCATCTAATTCGTATGGACGTATTCAAACTAGAAACGTGAGCTCGCGTACCTACTCAAATCTGATATTTTTGTACTAAAATATCTACAGTACATTAGTGATGGCGACTCTAGACTTCTGAAAATGGGCCTTACAGCCTGGCATTAGGATGTTCGCAGAATTACACGTAGCGGACGTGCCATGATATGTTAGAACAAAGTGACTTTCTATCAGCTTAATGATAATGTCAAAAATATATTCATTTAACGCATGCTACCAAAAACTTTACGTCAATTCAGATAAAAGTCGTTGTAAAAGGTCACATTAAGCGTTCCCTATGGGATAGGGGATGAATTAGTAAGCTATCCTAACTAATAAGCAATTTAACTCTAACTTAAAATGATATTGTTTGATGTTACGACTTCCAATTTGCACACTTTTACAAAGTTCCTTAACATTTTCTTAGACTCTGATATGATAGAACACAAATGTATGTTAAAGTTCAAAAACAAAAGCGGAAGGCCTTTCTCACCTTCTTCCAACAGCTCACCTACCCTACCTCACTCCACAAACACCATTAAAAAAATGACAACACGTTTCTCCTAACAGCCTTCTGACATGAACAGAAATACTTTTACAAAACATCCTATTATATTTACAGTTAGGCGGCGTTCCCACTTTGTCGTGACGACCGATAATCGTGTAGCTTTAAGTGTCGCGCTTATATATTAAATGGACGTGTTCACATACAGGGCTTAAAAGACCTCACCACAAAGCCGTCAACAAAGCATTCTGTACATCAAACTAAGTAACTTTACGCAAAAATTATTGCTGGGAAACGACTTTTTTTTTTGGGGGTGAAACATCATGTTTTGTGGTAGAACTCAATGTAAGGCACTCAAAACATTGTGCTGATGGATGGATTGAATAGTACGGGGGTCGTGGAGGTGTTTAAAGTAAAAATCTTACATTAAAAACTTGTATTTAAAAAAATACTTGTCAAAAAGTTGGAACTTTGACCCCAATATCTCCGTAACTAGAAGGTTCCCAGGTATGGTGTAGAACAAAAAATGATCGCTATGACGAGGAGAACAAGTGCCTTTCGGCTTCGTTAAGAGGTGTTTTACACCCTATGCAGGACGTGGACGACAGAATTACTATCGTCCACGACTTTTGCCAACTAAAAACCAACGATATCGTCACGACATAGTGAGAACGCAGCCTTACATGTAAAGCTTGTTTGTAGCATGTATGAGACGATGAGAGAATATCAATCGGGGAAGAGAGTGCAATGCCAAGCTTTGATTGTGGGTGGGAGGGTGTAAAATTAGAATTTGGGGGACATTAAATAAACATCCTGTGTTTGTAATGAAATTTTTGACGTGAAACGAAAGCATTTTAAAGACTTTTCGTAGATTTTAATAAGTATTTTGTTAAACTACAAATACCATGAACGTTACCATTTGATTTTTATGAAGTAAATATCAAATGAAGCACTGACGTTTATTTTAATGTGTTGTTATACGCTATTCTAACAGTTCAACTAATAAAAATCACCTTGTATGTAAAAGTAAAGCACTTCGCACGTTACCCAGCTTTGTTCCGAGGTGCCCTTAGCGTGTAATGATAATTTGATACAAAGCTCGCATTTCAATACAAAAAAATACAAATACAAAATAGTTGCTTCAGATTACAAAAGTTTAGTGTTTTGACGTTCCCTTTAAGCAAGTAATGCCTGTGTTGGGAAGCCCCGCTCTTTCCAAAGCAATACAAATTTAGCAAACTGCGGGTATTTACAAAAAACAATAGGCACAGAAGTATGACATTATACATTACAGAAAAACTTAAGAAAATCTTGCTTGCAGGTGTGTGTTCAGCAGTGGCGAAGGTTCCATATAACCCGATTCCTACCGGATTCCCTTTAAAAATGGCAGTCAGTATTCTTTAGACAAATAATATAATCACAATAAAGATTATGTACTCCGGCTTACCTCTAACAAAAATTGACCTTTCGCTACTGGTGTTCAGTGTTTTGTAAGGTAGTGTGTTGTGTATGAAGGATAGTAGTGTTATGTTGTAATGTAGTAAGTAGTAGAGTAATGAAAAATGTAGTAGATAGTAGTGATATGTCAATGCTTTAATGTGTGTCCGAGTAGAGTTGGCGTCGAAACTGTGTAATGTGCCTAGATCTTCCACTCTCTTAGCTTCCCTGCCAAGCCATTTCCTTAGTTTAATGAGGTTATCTTTCAAGGAGTAAATGATGCCGTGACGTCTGATAAGGGAGAATAGAAGCAGGCTGATTGAAGCCATATTTCACTCTAACCGGACGCAGCTTAATACTAGCACTTTACATTGAACGACTGCCTATCTGACCTCCACAATCCACGTACATACAGATAGATACTGGATTATAATGTGATACTCCTTGGTAAGACTGGTTGTCAGACTTTCGGGCCACTGACTACTTATAACGACTGTCAAAGATTTATAAATGACAGCCGGCACCAACGGCTTATAGTGCTTTCCGAGGAAATTTACATTGAGGAAACTCGGTATGAATAGATGGTCACCCATCCGCTGACCGACCTTGGCAAGTGCGACTTAACCTTGAAGATGGACGTGTCGCTGTTATTATTTAATCTGTTAGCTTCCGTTGCTGCTTATATCCAGTAATAAAGGTGCTATTCTTAGTCAAAAACATCTACAAATAAGCTGTAGCTATTTGAACTTTACTAGGAGCGTAGGATGCAAAGAAGCTTATATGTATTTTTATTGCGTTCAAAGAACACAATGCAAAACAATTTATTTTTAACTTCTTTGTTATAGTGCAAAGCTTTTGAAATGAATATGTCAAGAAGTGGAAAAAGTTTGGAGTTTGTTTTGAGTTGGCTACAAAATTTCTGTGAAGTAAAACATCGTGAGGAAACCGGCATGTCCTAGAACCAAAAAATACGAAGACATACATCTACCAATCCGCACTGGGCCCGCGTAGTTGGATTATAGCACATTCCCTCTCATAGAAAGGAGGCCTGTGTCCCAGCAGTCGGAACGTTAATAGGCTGATAATCATGATAGCTACAAAATGTAACTGTTCTACTGTTATCTACACAATTGGAAGGCTAAAATTGACGACAGTAGAAAAACAAAAAAGAAACTACAAGAAAAAACAATACTTAATAATTATGATGTATTCTACAGTATTTTTGTGGGTATTTTATTTCTGATTTTACATGACCTTCAAAGTGATATTTGACATTTTGATATTTTGACGACCCGAATAGCGCAGCGGTAGTGAGTTGCTTTTCGTTCTTAGGGTCCCGGGTTCGAATCCCGGTAGGAGCAAATGTTTGTGAGATGAGCATGGATATTTGGTTCTGAGTCATGGATGTTTATATGTATAACTAGCGGACGTCACTTGGTTTCACCCACGTAGTTCCCGTTCCCGTGGGAGTACAGGGATAATATATAGCCTATGTCACTCAAGGTGAATGTAGCTTTCTAATGGTGAAAGAATTTTTGAAATCGGTTCATTACTTCCAGAGATTACCCCTACATACAAACTTATAAACAAATGTTACCTCTTTATAATATTAGTATAGATTATATAATATATGTATTAAAAAAATAATAATAAGTATGTATTTAAAAACAAAAAGTATATATGTAGTATATCAACTACCTGGTGTCTACGACACAAGCCTCGTTGCTTAGTATGGCCCTAAGATGGCGCTGTGTGTAATGTCCAGCGATATTTATTTATTTATTTATCTTTAACTCTTCCAACTTTTCTCAGTAGCAGCCACGGATTTGTGCCCGGTTGATGGCAATAGGCTCACCCCTATTACATGGGACTTAAACATAACTGGCTAAATATGGGTGTACTATTAGGTACAGTGTCGACCAAAAGTCGATAGGCAATCTCACAAAGCAATAGCTTGACGTTTTGTTTGACTTACGACCTTCTACTTTCATGTCATCTTCAAGTAAATGTAGTCCAAAATTTCAACGTTGAAATATAAGTCAAGATGGCCTAGTGGTTAGGCGCGTCCACATCTAAGAGTGAATCAGTAAGCCGTGAGTTCAAATCTCACGTTGTTACTTTTAGACTTTTTGTAAGTTTTTACTCGATTTGAAGTAATGGGACAGAAAAATATTCTCGCTTTGTTCACACATTTCGTAAAGTTAGAAGAAGGTAGATCATAGAAAAATAAGTCAAGAATTTATATTTCTGTGAGGTAAACTTGAGTTTTATGAATATTTTACTTGATCGAAATGAACGTTGTCGTTTGGTTGTGTTAAATTTGGTTAGTGATGTGTGGTTTAATAGATAGCGGTATTGTTGTTGGTATTTCTCAAAATGCAGGCAAATATTGATATTGAGGCGAGGGCGACTAATATTATCGTGCTGCATAAAAGTGGCAAATATCTGAAGAAACCGGACTAATGTGAGTATTATATTAATGAATTATTGTAACAAAGTTTTTATTAAAAATTAAAACCTACTTTGTTATTGTTTATTTATTTGGTGACATGGATTAATAAATTGATTTTAAATCCATCATGAGGCATAAAAGATAAATAATTAGTGTTAATTATTGGATTTATAAATGCAGAGTGAATGATAACTTCAGTATTTTATTATAGCTGCCTAACATCATTTTTTTGTTTTTTGTTTTAGAGGAATACTGTGAGTCAGATCAAAAGGCCTTGCTAGTCGACAATGAAGTGGAAAGCCGTCGCTTATTAGCGATGCGCAGCGACGACATAATATATGGTTGGCGAATAAGAAACAAATGGTTTCACACCTACGAGACACTTTGTGGAATTATTTGACACCTCATCGCAAACTGTTCGCCGTGCCCTCCACGCTGAAGGCTTGTATCACGAAGACCAGCTAAGATGCCCTTCTTGACAGAAAGAGTTATAGAAGAACGATTACGTTTCGCACGGGGTTATTTAGATTTTTACTGGAATACTACCATGAGAACACTCAAAAAACTGACTTTTTAAATCAAGTCAAAAGGGTTGGCTTCATTTATGGCGCAAGAATAACACTCTACTGGTCTGACAAAAACATAATCCCTAATACAGACTATGTCATGCTACAAAACTAATCCCTAGACGCTTTAGTTTTAATTAAATTATAGTTTGAAGTTTACAGTTCTCTTACTTTGATAAATCGTTAAAATTAATTAAGTGTTCCAAAAATTACTTTGGTACTCTAAGTGCATTGAACTAACCCTTATCTGCAGTTTCTACAAATAAACAGCTCTAAAAAGTGTTAAATAAACAATCTAATAACATTGATTAAAGTGCAAATCATTGAGTGGTTCTTTGAACATCGCGGCTAGTGCACGGGAATAACGCGGTTACGTGAGCCGCGTAAGAGCCATAACAGCGCGCTACGCCGGCCGGTGACACTTCGTTATCGTGTTTGGAAGAAACCTGTTTTGACATCTATCGACTCGTTTATGAAGCACGTCTAAGCACCGGAATTTGCATTCGTCGCATATTTGGATCCAAATATTAAAAGCTAAGTAGTGACAAGTACATTATAATATATTTTAAATGAACATGTTGCGCTCACCTGATACTAAAATCAAATGTTCTTCGGACACTGATTTGAATAGAACGCCTGGAACGAGTGACGAGCAATACCGTAAACGCAAACAACCTGAGTCAGAATTTTCTGTGGCGATTAGTGCATTATCACTTGATTTGAAAAATACTTTGAGCGAGTGGAGACTCGACATGGATGCCAGATTATCTATAATATCTGATAGCGTAGCCAATATAACATCAGAATTAGCCGCTCTAACGCAAGTCACTACTGCAATAAAAAGCGATGTAAGTTTTCTTCGCTCAGAACAGCTGTCTATCAAACAAAGCATTAAAAAACAAGACGAGAAACATAACGCATTGTCACAAGAACTAGTCGAAATACGTAAGTCGGTTCAACATACCATGGACGAGCAAACTAACATCCAGGAGCAAGTCGCTGATTTGAAAAGACACAGTAAGAATATGGTGGACTTGCAAATGACTATGGCTGGGCTAGTTGCTAAAGTAGACTACATGGAACAAAGCGCTCGGAGTTGCAATATTGAGATTTGTAACATACCTGAAAGGCGAGGTGAAAATCTAGTCACCCTAATAGAAAATATCGGCTCAAAAATAAATTTTAAAATAACGCAAAAAGACATAGTAGCCGTACATCGCGTCCCCCATGCTCATGAACAAAACGATAGACCTAAAAACATTATTGTGAAGTTTACTTCCCGAATACTCAGAGACAACATGCTCAGCGCCTGCAGATTATTTAAGAACCTGAACGCGGATTTGCTAGGCTTCCCAAACTCAAAATTACCCATTTACGTTCATGAACATTTGACCCTGAAAAATAAGCAGTTGTTTCGGGAATGTCGTAATGCAGCCACCATGCACAACTTCAAATTCGTGTGGGTCAAGAACGGCACCATTCTTGCTAGAGAAAAGGAAGGAGCGCGAGCATTCGCCATCAAATCTACACAAGACGTTGTTAAAATTAAACCCGCTTCACCGGCAGCTGGGTCTTCTGTTCCTAGTCATTGACACTGTCAACATTCAGAACTTCAGACCGTATTTACCGATTCTCTTATATTTGTTTTGCCAATTCCAGATATTCATTATTTTATCATTGTATTGTGTCTGTCTCATTGATTGCTTTGCTTACGCTTACTTTTTTCACTCAATGCTTATCAAACTGCAAGTCTTCTTTAAGTTATTATTGGTTTATGTCTTTAAGCTCAAGCTTTTGTTTCATGTGCCACTATATTGCCTATATTACATCGCTATCGTGTTGCACAATTCACTCGTAGTCATGAAAGCTTTATTAATGTATTATAATATTGTCATACTTATTTGTAGTACTTTCTTCAGTAATGGATGATCAGTCTCTTACTGTTTACTATCAGAACTGTAGGGGAGTTCGCACCAAACTGCATACGTTATACGTAAATATTTTGGCTAATTGCTACGACGTTATCGTCCTAACGGAAACCTGGCTTACGCCGGAGATATCTGACGCTGAATTCATTGATGATCGCTACACTGTACATAGGTGCGACCGCGACCGTAAAGCCACTGGTAAGAAGGAAGGAGGTGGAACCCTGGTAGCGATTCTCAAATCACTACGTGCGGTTAGAATCAACCCTGTTGCAGCTTTAAATGCCGACATTGAATATGTTATTATTCAGATACCCAGCATAAATAGGGGTAAATTGCATATGATTAGTGCAGCTTATGTGCCACCAAAAACTCCGGAATCTGTCTATGATGCCTACTTTCAAATGTTGGATGCCCACCTTGACAATACTGACGTTGAGCGCTTCTACCTGATCGGTGATTTCAATTTACCTGCTCTTAATTGGGATACCAACATCAGTAACCGCTCCACCTTTGGTCAGGTCTGCGGAAGTAACACCCCTGTGGGTGGAATTGTGAGTAATTTTCTGCACACACATAATGCTATCCAGTACAACACTCATAAAAACATACGTAATAATATACTCGATCTCTTTATCAGTAATGGTGACTGCATAGTGTGCGAAACTAATGACCTTTTACTGCCTCCTGATCAATATCATCCCTCGTTTTATGTATTGATTCCCTTCCAGACACGAAACAGTAATATGAGACGTAATACAATTAAAAGATTTAACTATTATAAAGCTAATTATGACAATATTAACCAAGATTTATCGGAAATAAACTGGGAGTCTTCTCTACGTAACTGCTCTGTAGAGGAATCACTGGAAGTCTTCTACAATATAATTTGTAATGTTATCAAAACACATATTCCTCTAACATCAGTAAAGTCATCGAGGTTTCCAGTTTGGTTTTCACCGGCTCTCATACATATTTTTAGAAACAAGTGTAGAGCTTGGATAAAGTGGAAAAAATATAACAATTTGTCAGATTATGAACAGTTTTCGCTTTTCAGATCCCGATTTCAAGTTGAGTGCAAACATTGTTATGACCGGTACATCAATACTGTGGAGGACAGTATTAAACAAAATGTTAATTATTTTTGGAAATTCATCTCAAACCGTAAGTCATCTAAAGGAATTCCTTCTAGTGTGCGTTTCAAAAATCAATCCTCAAACAACCCTAATGAAATCTGCAATCTCTTCTCTGTGTATTTTAAATCTGTGTATGAACCTTCCACTTTGTCAAATGATTTTTGCTCAAGCGCAGATTGTTCTGAGGACTGTACTGCAGTGGACAATATTCAATTCTCAGTTCAGCAGGTATTGAGGCATCTGGAAACCTTAGATACCTCAAAAGGGCCTGGTCCCGATGCACTTCCTGCAATATTTCTCAGAAATACTGCTAAGAACATATGTGTTCCTATACAAATTATTTTTAATCGATCCCTGGCACAAGGAATTTTTCCTGATGCTTGGAAGCGAGCTAACGTAACACCGGTGCACAAGTCGGGCCCTAAAGATGACGTCGAGAACTATCGCCCAATATCAATATTGTCGACCTTATCGAAACTCTTTGAAAAGCTTGTACATAGTGTACTTTATCCGTTGCTTCATAATGTTATTGTTCCACAACAACACGGATTTGTTAAAAGGAGATCTACTGTAACAAATCTTTTAGCGTATTCAGAATACCTTTTTAATGATATGGATGCTGGTATTCAAGTAGATTCAGTCTATACTGATTTCCAGAAAGCGTTCGATAAGGTCGACCACGAGCTGCTATTGCGCAAAATTGCGTTTAATGGCATACGTGGGAACCTGTTGAGGTGGTTTTCGTCGTATGTTTCCAACAGGACGCAGCGCGTTGTGATTAATGGTTATCAATCATTTTCTATACCAGTGACATCAGGTGTTCCTCAAGGATCGATTTTAGGACCCCTTTTATTTATTTTGTTCATTAACGACATAGGCAAATGTTTCCAAAATTCAAAATTTCTTTTATATGCAGATGACTTAAAAATATTTAGGCCAATTAAAAACACTAGCGATTGTCTTGCTTTGCAAAGTGACTTAAATAGACTGTCTGAATATTGTGCGTGTAATAAACTAAAACTTAGCGTGCCTAAATGTTGTTATTTGAGCATCACCAAAAACAAAAACATCTACAGATACCAGTACTCTATAAATGATGTCGCTTTAAATAGAGTTACCATGGTTCGCGATCTGGGTGTCATTTTTGATGACAAGCTTCATCTTGATGTACACATTAATACAATTGTTAACAAGGCTTGGCGCATGTACGGATTTGTTATGCGATCATCCACTGAATTCGTGCGCCCTCAGACCTACCTTTATCTATACAAGACCTTAATTAGATCTCAAATAGAGTATGCAGTTGCGGTGTGGAATCCCCTATACGTTAAATATTCTAACTGCCTAGAGATGGTACAAAAGAAATTTTTAAGAACTATGACTTACAGATGCTTTCACTCTTCTGCGTCTTATGTGAATTTACTGGGAAAATATAATCTTCTAAGCCTAACTGGCCGGCGGTTATTTTTGGAGACCGTGCTCCTGTACGACCTCTGCAGAAACACGTACAACTGTTCTGATATTTGCAACAGAATTTGTTATTTAGTTCCCAGAAGAATACATTTGCGTGCAGTGCGTAGGCAACCGTTGTTTGCAGTGAGAGCATGTCGAACAAATGCTGGTGTTCGAGCACCGTTGCGACGTCTTGTTGACAATTATAATAAACACTTTCTTGACATCGATTTATTCTGTGCAACACGTGTAAAATTCCGAAACTCGACTCACGAGGCAATCAAAGAATTAGACATCTTGTCCTTTAACTCTTAGATTATTGTAGGTCAATGTGGGCCATAATCAGTGCACTTACTTTTAATTATTCAAAAGTTTAAAACAACTGTTTTATTTTTATTTTATATCTTTGGTACTTTTAACTTCTCTTTGAAGCGTGTTATCAATATTTTACTTGTATTCTGTGAATAACGCTGCTGATTACATAATTGTTAATTTTAAGTTTTATATCTTTATGCTTTATTATGTAATTGTTTGTTGTTCCAAATAAAAAAAAAATAAAAAAAAAATAAAAAATGTGTAACAAAATATTTAGTGAATATTAACTTATCCGTAATTATATTAATGATCTTAAATTGAGGTTAAGTTTCAATCTTCTTTTCTTCGGGAAAATGAACACTTAAACTATGACCTCAATACGAGTTACATTTATTGTGACGTCACAAAAAAATATATTCATAAAGTCTAAATTATTTATATTAGTTTTCAATAAACTCTGCTGATTACCGATACTTATAATAAGTGGGTATCAACTATATGATATATATGTGTGATTAGAATATCCTTTCCTTGTTACTTAAGTATGTTATTATGAATTGAAAGTAAGTGGGTATCACAAGTGGTAAGTGGTGTAAATGATTGCGTGACGGTTGACAGAGGAGAATGGAAGAAGAAAACGTGTTGCGCCGACCCCAAGTAACATGGGATAAGGGCAGGAAGATGATGATGAAAGTAAGTGGGTATACCGATACAATAAAAAATCTTATGATCGGTTACAAGAGAACTTTTTTACATCTAGGTAGGAATGTGACGTTACAATTATCATGAAAGTTTGTTAATTTTATAAATAAATAAAACGAATAAACATTTCTGTTATCATCCACCACTTTTTTATTTCCACCTTCCAACACCGAACAGCTAAAATAATAAATAAATAGTTGCATAATAATACTATGTTTTTTTTACTAATATTTAACTTATTCTTATAAAAAATAAATAATGAACCAATAACTAATGTTACCAAGAAACAAAAACCCCACGTTGTTAACAGGATTCGAACTCGGATCTCTTTGATCGTGAATCCTACCGATTACCCCAACAGCTATCAACACATGGTCAATAGATGTGAATTTTAGCTATCCAATGGTAAGAACAGGTCGCTACACAAATAATAAGGTTTGCTGCGTATTCTTATGTTTCGTGGAGTGTGACGCGCGACATGCGATTGGGTGAACTACTCTCGCTGTGGTGTGCGTACTGTATTGAGACCACTTACACATACAGACGCACGGGCGCTCGACCGTGCGTTCACAGCAATACAATCCTTAGCGTGCCTCTGAACTTATTGACGCTTACTGTACACCTCTGCCTAACTGATTCGGGGATTACAGGCATGATGTTATATTTTGTTAAGATAAGGTTGCTATTAGTTTGGTTCAATCGGAGATATTCAATGTAAAACAACACGTTCAGCTCAAGTGCGTTCGCGCATGTGTCCTTCGTGCAAATGTCTTTCGCGCACGTGTCCTGATACCGAGCTCAAGGTGGAATGCAATAAAATAATACCTTCTTGAATTCATGCCCGCCCAGTACTTTTCGTAAGGTTACTAACTAGGCCAATAACTAGCATCTAGACAATGTTGTGATGATTAAATATTTTTCAATACACTTCCTCGAAAACTGGTCCATAACGCACTACGATTAGGTACAACATGCAATGTATTTCACACGCGTACGATTTTTTCCACTTTCCTGCACGTGTGCGGGAATGAAAATTGCCACAGATAACTATACCTATACTAAGTCCAAATTGGTTCAATGCCTATATTATAGTCTGAGGTGAATGTTTTTTTTTTAAATTTCGGCAAAGCACTAAGCGTCTTTACGGCATAAATATTTTTTTAATATTCAAATTGTGTTTATAAATAGAATATCATAGATAAACATGATTATTAAAAACTAATAGTTACTTTTATACATAAACAAACATTTATTTGTGTTTTAATTCAAAAATATAAAATAAATCTATTTTTATATTAGGCTGTTTAACGGCTTCATACCTTTGCCTCTCCTTCAACCTGGCGAACCCAAAGCGCGAAAAAAAAAAAGAAAATGAAAATCATAGTTTCATAGTTCGTGACAAAAATATTTTTCGTTATTTTATTTTATTTCTTCAAAAGTGTATTGAAAAACGTCGTTTGATACACGTGGACATTTGTTATTGCAATTCTCGGCTCAAAAACACCCTCGCCTACGGCTCGTGTGTTATAATTTCGCCTCGAATGCAATAACAAACTTTCTCCACTTGTATCAAAATGTACTATTATAAGCAATATTTTTTCCACAGTGACACTTTTACTACTAATAATACCTTTTCCATACTTCCCAAATGGGCCGTAGGCATGTGGGACCAGTAATTGATGAACGACTTACTCTCATATTAAGCGGTTCCTACATACGGCCATGCACATTCACACCCACATTGGTCAACCTCTCTATCAATTTTGCTGTCCAGCCAATCTTTTTACCACAGCATCAAAGCTGGTGCCAACATAACAAAATGTGCCGCCAAAATTCGGTTACCACATACGGTCATACCACAAAATTAAAATGGCAGTGGCTCTGCTCGAAATTAAAAAATTGTCAAATACATAATGAAATTAAACTTTGAAACAAACACGTAAAAATATATGAGTTAAATACAAAACCAATTTCTTTTATTTAATCTTGTTTTTGTGGTTACAGGCGTTATTGCTGAGGTCCTATGGGTTTGATTTCTAAGTCAGGCAAAGCGTTGTTCCGGGGCTGCGGGACTGTTCGAAAGAGATACCGTGGCCCCGGAACACAAAGGGCGATGAAGGAAAATGGATGGGTTTTAGTCAGTAAAAGTCTGACACTCCCTCCTGCTCCGCCCAGAGCGGGAGGAGTCATTTGATGATTTCCCATCCGAAAAAAAAAGGCAGAGCGTTGTTGGGGATCTCCAACAACGCTGTGCCTTTTTTTTGAAGTATATACAGCTATGGCACATTGGGGATCCCCGATGTACCATTGCTGCGGGAATCGTATTGATATGAAAAGCAAATGCTATGGTCACTAAACCTGTTACTCGTGCAGCGTACGCGCTGTTTATAAGTTCTACTGGGCACGGTCATGGCACTGTAATCGTATGGTAAGTTGGTAAACACGTTAACTGGCAAAATGATGATAACAGGTAAAGGTTGAACTCCCCCAAACATTTCGAGGAAAACCAGGTGTAATGTTCTGTTAAGTTAAAATAATGGTGTTATAATGAGTTTCTTTGACAAAGTAGCTTTGAGCGCTAATTAGAGCGGCCACACGCGCTTGAACGATGAGAAGATAAAACACGATCAGTGATTGCAATCGGTATCCAACCTCGTAACCGTCAGCGACAGAAATTGCTGATTCTGAAAAATACCTTTCTTTTGTTTAAAATTATAAATTATTTAAGAAAAAATAGATCAGATAGGTTAGATATTATCTATTAGGTTATTTTATGTGTATATGTGTATTAGTATCAATATAAGTATATATACATTCTCCTTAACAAGAAGTTAGTTTTTTAGACATTATTTTGTACCCTATCACTATGTTTTCCTATTTAACCCAAAGGTTGACTGGTAGAGAACGCCTTGTGGCATTAAGTCCACCTATGTACCACTCTTGTACATGAAGTTTAAATAAATAAATAAATAAAAAATATTTTACAGGTATAAAAATATTGTTGATATAATTGTATAATGGTAATAATAATTGTATTTTTAATGTTTTTCTAAAGATAAATAAACGGAATCACAACTCTCTATGTGCACTGCTAACCACAACGTGCCAGAATGACCGATCATTGACAAAGTAATCAGTAGTTGACCATATGTAGACAATTATATCAACCACTGACGCTTATCTTATCCTATTGAATTTAATACTTTAGATTTCATGGTTTTTCTTTCATTTAATTTATCATGTTTGTTAGAGAGATTTGATCCATATGATTGACCCTATCGTTTGATGTCGAAAAAGTACAGCATTTTTTTTTCGAATTTTAGTCGGTTCGATTCCCGAGTGAGCTAACGAATTTTCGAAAATCTGTGAATGCAGAATTGTTTCTTTTTAAAAATAAACGAATGTTTCCTTTGAGTAAAATTTGCTATCTACAGTATTTATAGACTTTCCCTCCAGGTGGCATTGAAAAATTCCATCACATGTATATAACAGACATGGCACCAATACTGAAAATATTCTTATGCGCATGACGTTCTTTAAACAACATTTTTTATGGTACACAATCTTACTCTTCACTCTAAGAAATCACCCCAAACTTTCTCAATTTATAAAAAACGTACAGCAACATAAGAAAATTAATTCAACCATAAACCACTACGCAATCTTCTATACTTTCTCTGAAACCTTTTCATCAACATTCATCCCTTTTGCCAAGCGGAACGTTTGGCCCAAGATAAGACCGTACTTGGAATAAGTAGTTTTAAAAGTAAATACATCGGTCACTCTTTGAGGAGTACTTTATTACTTTGACTTGAAATAAAGTACCAGTAAGGAGGTTTTAATTTAAGCAAGGTGGAACTAACTGCTAAGAAGTCTGATTCTAATCGGCAGTAAAATCTTGATCTGTAGTTAGTGCTGTTCTGTGAAGATATGTTCGTGGTTCCATCAACTCTTAATCTATCATTTCGTTTCACATGTCCTGGATTTGTAACCGGTTGATAGCTGCTTGATATCGTCAGAGTCGCGGGAAATACCTGGATCAGGAAAGCACAGGGCCGGGAAGTGTGGCGGAAGAAAGGGGAGACCTATACCCAGCAGTGGGTGATTCCGGGCTGATTTGATGATGATGATGATGATGAAAGCTGCTGGCTCACACATTGGACTATGTTGTTCTGTTAAGGGTTTTCGTTTCAACACAATAGGGAAGATGCATACATTTTCTTTTGTTTATTTCGATACGGAATGTAAAAGAACTAAATAATGACAAAAAGCGGAAACAAGACATAAATCGGCCAAATAACACAAAAGTTACAACCATTTAAACTTTTGTTTCTATCTCTTTCTAGATAAACGGAATTTAGTATGGATTTTGTACGTCGATGCAGAGAATGACGTCATTCGTTGTATCGGATCTCTCTGTCTAATCAGCAGTTTCAAATGCTTATAACTTAGTATTTTTAATAGATATTTAAAAAATAATTTCACTTGGCTATTTCTGATGTTAATACGCTTTGTTTAGAGTGATAAAAAATAATCATGCATTTACCCTATTGCTCCTTAAGCTGGATCATTGTACGTGGGTCATGGTAGCCCACACTTAGACATAACTGGCAAAATATGAGTGTACTGTAGGTACACCTCACTTTGGACATGACAGACAAAATGTTTATTTATGTGTTTGTATAAAATTTGCCAACGCCTGGTTGACAGAGTTTTCAACCAGGGTTTTGTATATTAATATTGACAACTTTGACATTTTAATTATTCTGACATAGTTTTTACCATACCATAATGCATGATTTGCAAATATTTAGTAATAATTTTAATCCTCAGCTAGATTTTCACACCATATTTGTACGCCTCCTGGCATAACATAGCGCTCTGTTCATCAAACATAACATCTGTACTTTTTTTACCTATGTTAACAAATAAATTATGATTTGATTTGATTTTTTCTCAGCAAAGCCGTGGGCGAAAGCTAGTTCTTCATTATTTGTACAGATTTTCGCTCTCAATTTTTTTTGTGATTAATAGATCTTTTCCAGGAGAAAATATCTAAACAATTAATCTTATTTTTTTCTTGAAAAGTTATTTTAAATCTAAATATATAAAAGAAGAAACTGACTGACTGACTGACTGACTGACTGATTGACTGACTGACTGACTGACTGACTCATCTATCAACGCCCAGCCCAAACCGCTGGGTCTACAGATTCCAAATTTGGCAAGTAGGTTCCTTAGGTGGTCTAGGGGTGCACTAAGAAAGGATTTTTCAAAATTCACCCCCTAAAGGGGTTAAACGGGGCTCCTAAGTTTGTATGGGGAAACAAGATTAGTTAGACTATTTTATTCGAAACTTAACAGAAGTGCTCCTATTGATAAATGAGTAGAAACGGGTTTCAGGGTTTTTCAGAATTCAACCCCTAAGAGGGGAAATGGGGTGGCAAAGTATAAAAATCAATGCACAGCCCAAACTGCTGAGTCTAGAGATTCCAAATTTAGCAAGTAGGTTCCTTATGTGGTCTAGGGTTGCATTAAGAAAGGATTTTTCAAAATTCAACCCCTAAGGGGGTTAAACGGGGCTCCAAAGTTTGTATGGGTAAAACAAGATTAGTTAGACTATTTTATTCGAAACTTCACAGGAGTGCTCCTATTGATAAATGAGTAGAAACGGGTTTCAGGTTTTTTCAGAATTCAACCCCTAAGAGGGGGAAATGGGGTGGCAAAGTATAAAAATCAATGCACAGCCCAAACCGCTGAGTCTAGAGATTCCCAATTTGGCAAGTAGGTTCCTTATGTGGTCTAGGGGAGCACTAAGAAAGGATTTTTCAAAATTCACCCCCTATGGGGGTTAAACGGGGCTCCAAAGTTTGTATGGGGAAACAAGATTAGTTAGACTATTTTATTCGAAACTTCACAGGAGTGCTCCTATTGATAAATAAGTAGAAACGGGTTTCAGGTTTTTTCAGAATTCAACCCCTAACAGGGGGAAATGGGGTGGCAAAGTATAAAAATCAATGCACAGCCAAAACCGCTGAGTCTAGAGATTCCAAATTTGGCACAAAGGTTCTTTATGAGGTTTAGGGGTGCCTTAAGAAAGGATTTTTCAAAATTAACCCCTTAGGGGTTAGAACGGGAGTCCAAAGATTACATGGGGAAATAAGATTAGTTAGACTACTTTATTCGAAACTTAACAGGAGTACTCCAATCAATAAATGAGTTAACATTTGTGTTTCAGGTTTTTTCAGAATTCAACCCCTAAAGGGGGAAATGGGGTAACAAAGCCTGAAATTCAACATAGGTATTGTTTTTGTGGTAAACTGGGTCGGGTGTAATACAAAAACAACGATTTTAAGATTTAGTGTGGCGGACCTGAAATACAATCATTCCCTGTTGGGGTGCGATGGGGTTGAAATGTCTAAAAATCAATATGGGTGTCGATACCGAGATTATCAGGGGCGCTGATTACGAAAATGGCATTTATTTTGAGATCCAGAAGATTGCGGATTCGACTTCTATACAGAGTTATTGTTGATTTATTGTGATGATTGTGATAACAATGACGATGATTGTGATAATGATGCTGATGATTATGATGATGATGATTGTGATTACGATGAAGATTGTGATAATGATGATTGTGAATAAGATGATAATGATTGTGATTACGATGATTATGATTGTGGTAACGATGATGGTGATTGTGATAGTGATTTTGATGGTGATTGTGATGGTGATTGTGATGGAGATAGCGATGGTGATGGTGATTGTGATTATGACAGTGACGGTGATAATGATGAAGATGATTGTGATTACGATGATAATGATTGTGATAACGAGGATAGTGATTGTGAGAGTGATTGTGATGGTGATGGTGATTGTGATTGTGTTAGTGATGGTCATTGTGATAGTGACGGTGATTGTGATAGTGATAGCGATGGTGATGGTGATTGTGATTGTGACAGCAACGGTGATAATGATGAAGATGATTGTGATTACGATGATAATGATTGTGATAACGAGGATAGTAATTGCGAGAATGATTGTGATTGTTTTAACTTGATTTTGTGATAGTGACGGTGATTGTTATCATGATGATTGTGATTGAGATGATAATGATTGTTATTACGATGGTAATGATTGTAATTACGACGATAATTATTGTGAAAACGATGATGGTGATTGTGATAGTGATTTTGATGGTGATTGTGATGGCCATTGTGATAGTGACGGTGATTGTGATCATGATGATTGTGATTGAGATGATAATGATTGTTATTACGATGATAATGATTGTAATTACGACGATAATTATTGTGAAAACGATGATGGTGATTGTGATAGTGATTTTGATGGTGATTGTGATGGTGATTGTGATTGTGACAGAGATGGTGATTGTGATAATGACGAAGATGATTGTGATTACGATGATAATGATTGTGATAACGAGGATAGCTATTGTAAATGTGATGGTGGGTGTGATTGTGTTAATGATGGTGATTGTGATAGTGATGGTGATTGTGTTAATGATTGTGGTTGTGATAGTGATGGCGATTGTAATCATGATGATTGTGATTACAATGATAATGATTGCGATTACGATGATAGTGATTGTGATTGTGATCGTGATTGTGATCGTGATTGTGATTGTGATTGTGATAGTGATTGTGATTGTGATTGTGATTGTGATAGTGATTGTGATTGTGATTGTGATAGTGATTGTGATAGTGGTTGTGATAGTGATTGTGATAGTGATCGTGATAATGGTTGTGATAGTGATTTTGATTGTGATCGTGATAGTGATTGTGATAGTGATTGTGATAGTGATTGTGATAGTGTGTGATAGTGATTGTGATAGTGTGTGATAGTGATTGTGATAGTGTGTGATAGTGATTGTGATAGTGATAACGATAGTGATAGTGATAGTGATTGTGATTGTGATTGTGATTGTGATAGTGATGGTGGTTGTGATAGTGATTGTGATAGTGATTGTGATTGTGATAGTGATTGTGATTGTGGTAGTGATTGTGATTGTGATTGTGATAGTGAAAGTGATTGAGATAGTGATTGTGATTGTGATAGTGATAGTGATAGTGATTGTGATAGTGATAGTGATTGTGATAGTGATAGTGATTGTGATAGTGAATAATAGTGATTGTGATTGTGATTGTGATTGTGATAGTGATAGTGATTGTGATTGTGATTGTGATTGTGATTGTGATTGTGATTGTGATTGTGATTGTAATAGTGATAGTGATAGTGATAGTGATAGTGATAGTGATAGTGATAGTGATAGTGATAGTGATAGTGATAGTGATAGTGATAGTGATAGTGATAGTGATAGTGATAGTGATAGTGATAGTGATAGTGATAGTGATAGTGATGGTGATTGTGATAGTGATGGTGATTTTGATGATAATAATAAATTGTGATTATTATGAAATTTGGCACATACATAGTTTATAACCTGGATTAACATGTAGGATATTATTTATCCCTTTATTATGATTCAGTGGGACAATTACCGAACTTTACGCGGGCGAAGCCGCGGGCAACAGCTAGTAAGTTATAAAAAAGAAACTAGTATTATTACATGTCTAGACTGGAACTAAATTGCTAACAATTTACTTTAACATAAACTTTGTAGTAAGTTGTATTGTTATATCTACGGTTACAGATAAGTTGGAAAATGTAAATTGCCTAGAAAAATATTGCCGATTTTCTAATACTTGGGTGAAGTATTTCGTTTTTATTGAAAGTTCAAATCAATTACAAATTACTACCTACAGCTAAAAATTAATGAACTTGCTTTTTCTCGCGGATTCACCCACCAATTATTCCATGGGAGCGATCTACGCCAATAGTGATTGTATAGGCTAACTCGAATCATAGTCTATATGCGTACAAGACTTCCAAATCCATTCACTTTTAGGGAACTAGCGGATGACACGCAGTTTCACCCGCGCAGTTCCTGTTCCCGTGGAAGTACGGGGATAAAATATAGCCTATGTTACTCGTTGATAATGTGGTTATCCATTGCTGAAATAATTTTTCAAATCGGTCCAGTAGTTTTTAAGTTTATTCGTTACATACAAAAATACAAATCTTTCCTCTTTATAATATTAGTATGGATGAAAGAAAAGGAGTGACATACGTGGATAACTTCACTACAAAAATACCTTTGTTTCCTCAAAAAAAACACTCCTCCAAAGCAAACTAATAACCAATACCAGCAATTTTCTAAGCAATCTATCGAGTATCGGAAGGCGTGCAATAAATAATATTATTTGCGACAAACACCCGAGGCGAACGCGCCCGGAATACGATACATTTCGAACTAGAGCTAAACGTTAATACAAGTTTGTTAGATGAATTAAGAATACCTAATTCATCTAATAACGTTGTCCAGGATTTACTTTTTCAATATCTACCAATAGGTAAATTAAATAAAAGTAAATTCCTGGACAGTATATACAACAAAAATATTAGTTTGTTAGTTTTGGTGTTATGGTAGCTGAAAATGTCATGAGATACGATGGATGTAGATGTCCTTTGTGAAAAATTATATATGACTATAATGGGGGGCCGACCATACGGGCTGCTGATAACCTCGGCCGGCAGAGTAGAATAGGACCAACCCATTACACTCACGGGTGTCGTATAAGGCGACTAATGTCTGAGGCAGAACACCTTGCGCCTCCGTGGACCAGAGAATGGGCAGCAGCGTTTTCTGTTAGCCTTTCATCACTGCGATCTCCAATCCGCCTGCCAAGCGTGGAGATTATGGCAAATTCCTCACATCATGGGAGAGGCTTATGTCCAGCAGTGGACGTTATGGGCTGTTGTTGTTGTTGTATAATGGGGGGACTTCTGGGATGACAAGTAATAAAGAAGTGCGGAAGAAGAAAGTATGCTGCACCGACCCCAAATAAATTATATCCCCTCAACTGTGGCGCTGTCAAACCTTAAAATTGCGCGCGACCGTGGAGCCTTGTCTGTGGGGCTCGGCCGATTCGGCGGACCTGAAAACGACGATATCTCCGAAATTACGTTAGTGAGCTCACTACCAGTTATATCATTGGAATCATTATGAAATTAACTAACAGGTTATGTACGGTTTAGTATAGTTTTGCCATGAAATGTATTAGTAATTGCAACGTGTGTTCAGTGTGAGGGGAAAATACCAGTTTCTTGTGTAAAGATAATTATAATTTAAAAAAAAACGGTTTTTTTAACAAGTTATTGTTTAACTTCCACAAAGACACATTAGTTCATATAAATCAAACAAAAAAACAGACGTCGTAATACATTTTTTTCATCTCACAAGCCTAACAAAACATGACGTAATTTATAAGTGCCGCATTCCAAACAAAAGAATGGGTTTGTTTACACTTCCATTGTCAGAAGTCACAATGCCTTGTACTTTGAGCTATATTTTAATAATAATGTATGGTTTACATATTTGACACTGACACGGTTTTAGCAGTTACAAGTCATTAGTTAATTAGTATAAAATAAACAAAGCAGACACTTAAAAACATTAGTAAAAACACCCACTCAAACATTGCATCACAGTTTATATTTTGTTGCCTCAATTTGAAATCTTTTTTAACATTCTACATTTTGAAGATATTTACAAAACATTAGGCATAAAAAAATGCATGCTGTCTAACAAAAACATTAATTAAAACCAATAATCAAAACGAACAATTTCACTAAAAAATCTAGTAAACAACGGCGCTGATTGGTCAAGCGCGTTGACGGCATTGAAATCCGGCTCTATGATTGGGCCAGCGGCAAGCCGCGGCAATTCTCATTGGTCGGGGCTCACGAAAGTTTTACGTTTTTGGTTGTGTTCAATTTTGAATTGAACACAACCAAAATACGATAATATTAAAAAACGCCTAACATATATAATACGATACATAAAGAACACACGTAATAGCCAGTTTGCATTTCTATCAATAATTAGTGCCAAAATACCGCGAAATGTATCAGCGTCTGTTCAACGGTTTTTCATGTTTGTTGAAATGACTATTTCTGGCCGAAATCTCTAACAATTAGACTGTTTCTACATTCAAACATGTTTATTACTTACCCGGGCATGACGAAAATACAACACAACACCACACAACGCACTATATCACACACTATAGCACACAGTGTGTTCACCAGATAACTTCTACATCTACTTACCGGCTTCAAAAATAGTTATTATAGCATAAGGTACTCTAGATTAGTCTACATGATGCTGGTTTGAAAATTTACTTAGCATTACCGTGCATTATATTTTAGCAGTTTAACAACTTGGTCGATAGATGGCGTTGTTCATTTCATTCATTTTCTGAATCGCGGTGAGATTTTCCGTGAAAGAATGACCCCTCACACGTGACAGTTGCCACAACTTCGATCCTCGAATTCTTAACTTTGGTTTTTTAAACGACGAAACAACAGGAGGAAGTTCTCGCAACAGTTTACAGCAGCTTTATCGTGTCCCTCCCTATTTCATGCACCTTTATGAGAACTTTAGACCAAGCTAGAGTATGACTGCCATCGGCGATCTAATGATGGAGACAGAAGGCAGTTGAAAGAGTTCCGCAACAGTTTATAGCAGGTTTATCGTGTTCCGGCTTATTTCATGCACCTTGATGAGAAATTTCGACCTAGCTGGAGTATGACTGTCATCGAGTGTCTAAGGATGAAGACGTAAGGCTGTCGAGGCAAGCTCTTATTTGGAAAAACATAAGTAAATTATTTAAGCGATTATTGCAATTAAATCGAAGAAATTAAATTGTTACACACTTGAATCTATACTAATATAATAAAGCTCAAGAATTTGTTTGGTTGGTTGAACGCGCTAATTTCAGGAACTCCTCCTCCTCAAGTAGTGCTCCTCATTACTGAGGGAATTTCAGGAACTACTGGTTCGAATAAAAAAAAAAAATTTAGTGTTAGATAGTCCATTTATCGAGGAAAGCTATAGGTAAGGAAAGCGTTAGGCTTTTTCTTCGACACGCTAAGAAGAAGATCAAACATCACGCTACAACTAATAGGAGCGAAGCATCAATGATAAATGTTGCAAAAACGGGAAAAATTTATTGCTTTTGAGAGCTTCCGTTGCGAGCGCTGCATAAACAGTTAAAGTTACGCAACAATCATGTATGATCGAATTGTACCTTTTATTAAGTTAAAAAAAAATATCCGCGAAAGCATATGTCTATCTTTTAAGGTTGATTCATACTCTCTCTAACCCTCTCTCTCTCTCTCATGTGACGCAGACGAAGTTGCGCGGGTCAGCTAGTACATATAATAAATCTGTAGAAAAAATATTTTTGTACATCGAAAATATTTCGAAAAAAAATTGCCAGGGTGTCAAAGGATTACCAACAGAACTCATTTCCAGCATTTTTGGAATTTTTGTCTGTTTGTCTGTTTCGATGATGATGATGAGCATCACGCAAAATTTACGAAACCAATGTAGATAACTTTTATACACAAATATTGTGCATATATTGAGGTATTATTTAGTTTTTGTTTCATCGTAATTGGTTAATTCTATCAAAAGATATATGAATTTAAAGTGTTCAAGACGAACTAATCATCAAATGAAAGATGCAGCGACATCTATTGTACTAAAATGGTACTAATGACTAAAAATGTGCTTTTTTTAAGGATGACTCACACTGTCTTTAACCCTTTCTCTCTCTCATGTGACGCAGCCGAAGTTGCGCAGGTCAGCTAGTTAGATAATAATTATAACGTACATAACGAGTAACTGCGGGTACCTGATTGTGACTTTGCTATACTTGTGATTTTGATACTCATATAGCTGTACAAAAGACGTACTAGACATATAAACAAAAACAAACGGCTTTTTTCCATGGGGTAGGAAACAAAAAAACCTCGCGATTGATCCAATTCACCTATGCTAAGATCTTTGCATACTCTAACAAAATACAAATTGAACATAAATAAGATACGGGCAACAATAATTGAACAATATTATACGGGCTGCTTGAAATGTTTTGCAAATGCAATTAAGTTTAGTAACCTAAGCCACGACAGGTTTAACTTGTTTAATGTTAAAACGATACACTTGTCAATGCAGACATGGAAAGAATAATTATTACACCTTATAATAATTTACTAAAGTAATGTAACAATACAAGATAATTATACTTAGTTTATATTGTGTTACAAGAAATAAGGTCAATCGCCAGCCAAGCTCGCGTCTAATGTAATTCGGGAACCTTACCACGGCCGCTTCACTTCCGAGAAAACTCGACAATATTGTGAAAGTACTAAGTAACAACTGAAGCGTAAGTTCTAAAGCTTTGTTGAAAAGAAAAACTCTCGACTTTCGAGACCAAAGGTTGAAAGAATTGTTTCGTCGAGAAATAAAAATAAAAAGAAAACTTGTAGGTACTTATTGCTTATCAGTGCGCGATGATTAGGAAATTGGATTGGTTTTGTGTTTTTTCTGGCGATTTAGGGTCAATTCATACCGAGACGCGACGCAACGCGACGCTGCGTACACATTTTAATAGAGCGACTCAAAATATAACTTTATTTACTACACGAAAAGATTCACATTACATTGCGATGCGTCTCAGCGGTACAGCGCGAAATCACTGGCCTGTTCCAGTAGGTACCGTCGCGCCGTGTCGAGTCGCGTCGCGTCTCGGTGTGAACTGACGCTTAGTTGATAGCAAATCATTAACCTATTAATAAGCAGGGAGTTAAGTTGTACTGCCTCGTTGGTACCAGACCAACCACCAGGGTCACCACCAGGATCGCAAAGGTTGCACGACTGCTAAGCATGAGCACTTGGGTTCGATTCCAGGTCGAGCAAAGTGCTATTGAGTCTTTTGAATTTTTGGTTCTAAGACATGGGAATTTACGTTGCTAGGTCGGCTGCCCATCTCCATTTGAGTTCCATAACGCCATTTCCAATATCGAAAACCTTTGTACGTCTTTGGATTTCAACGTTAAGTACTCAATCCACCAGCTTTGTGCCGAGCATGGAACCCTCCATGGCTCTCTGTGCAACTCTCGGTCTATACCCAGCCTCGGCGGGACTTAAGACATAGCAGATTTTTTTTATTTCAAAATGTTTTCCAATTAGCGCTAAACGCGCACCCGAGCTGTATTCTTCAGATATCTAATTGTGTTGATGTTGTTTGCCACATGAAAGCATATGGCCAAGATAGGCATACTGGAAAACCATCTCCAACTCTGACAGAAGGATTTAAATAGCTGTTGATGTTTGTTAGCCGTGTGGTATCCGACAGAGTAGAATAGAACCAACCCATTACACTCACGGGTGTCGTATAAGGCGACTATTGTCTGAGGCAGAACACCTTGCGCCTCCGTAGTTTGAGAATGGGCAGCAGCGTTTTCTGTTAGTATTTCATCACTGCGGTCTCCAATCCGCCTGCCAAGCGTGGAGATTACGGCAAATTCCTCCCATCATGGGAGAGGCTTATGTCCAGCAGTGGACGTTATGGGCTGTTGTTGTTGTTGTTTGCCATAATCTTTGTCTTGGCCATATTCATCCTAAATCCTACTTTGAAATACGCATCTTATAGGTCTTGAAGCATATTCTGAAGATCCTCGAAGTTTGACTAGGTCGCCTGCAAATCTTAAATGCGACAGGGAAGCACCATTTTCACGATGCTTCCTTTACTATTTTTAGAGTAGTTTTCATCAAGTAAATTACATCATCTACTTGATGAAAACTACTTCCAGTCTAACCGAATTCTGATTTTGCGTTCTGTAGCATATTGCATCAAATTCATAATGTCAACGTTATCCTCTAAACAATTTCCTTTTCGCCTTGAGATTTGTTATGACACATATGTCATCATGCCCGTTACCCTTGAAGGGTATGGTGGAGGAAGTGACCTATAGTCACCCACATTTCACTACTTATAGTTTACGTTCCATGTAATAAGGCGAACTTATTACTAGACTTGTTGGCTGCTATGTGGGTGTTTAGTCTGAACAGACCAAAATTAACAGACCGCGGTTCGTTCAGACGTAGATAAAAAATGTCTACGTCCGAACGGAAAGGTATAAAAAAAAACAAATGAATAAACAATAATTACTGAAAAAATCGCAATGGAAAAATAAAATAATACTTCCCAAACCAACTTATTAGATTCTGATCAATTGAATCTAGTGGGCGTTATCGAACTGAATCAATACGAAAGCGATTGTTATTAAGATTGTGAATCATAATTTCGTTCTTACAGCCTGGTCAGGAGAAGTGACACGTGTAGCGGCGTACGGCGGAACGTGGCATGATTAGTACATTTCTATACTTTGGTTTTAGTAGCTAGACGCTTCGCGAATTTTCACTTCACTATTATATTATTATCTTTATTCATTTTAACTACTTACTTTATACATTTTTAAATATATCTTAAAAATACATTTAAAAATGTAAAAAAATAGTGGTCCGCCGGTGTCGGGAGCAGGGTCCAAGCCACCGGTAGTTAGGGCTGCAGAGCCAGGAACCTCCTCACAATGAGAGCCGTATCGAGGAGTACTGCCTTCTGAATCAGGCCCTTGATCCAACCGCCTAAAGAGAGTATTATTAGTATTATTAATGTTACAGCACCATGCTAAGGTAGTATTTTGCCTTCTAACAAGAACAATTTAGTTTGATGTAAGTCTTAATTTTTAATCTAAAAATAATTTTTGTTTTCGTTTTATTTGAATTACTTTATTTTTTAATTTTTGATTTAATCTTTTACTCTGGACGCTCTTAATGTGCACGTCCTTCTACATCGTTCTCACATGTATGTATAATCTCAACGTGAATGATGTAACCAAGATTGTGTAACAATATTTTGATTGAAAAGTGTCCATGGAGTTTATTGCCCATTCTTCTCCATAGAGATCTTGCTTAGAGGTTTGGAATGTGTAACTACCGTACTTTCTCAAGTTATTATGCCTTGTGACTGTGACTGTAGCTTCGCTATTTTTCTTGTTTTCTTGACATTCAAAAGTGCCGTAATATGGTCTAATTGAAATAAATGATTTGATTACACTTAAAGTACTTATGGTTATCCGTAATTTTCTTTTGTTTTTATGAGCTTCCGATATTTCAACGCTGTTTCCAAGCATCATGATCGTGGGAATGATTTGAGTTTGATTTCATTTTGTTTTGTCCTGTGTGAGTCGAATATAAATACTTTTTCTTATTCATTCTTTGACTGTTGTATGAAATGGGTATGACACCGCAGCAATTATGTAATTCTTTAGGTAATTTCCTTGATTACATCCTCAGACGACTTGTTTCCAGCGGCAGCAGTAAACGTAACGCTCTATGGTGTCTGTTAGTCACAGATCCGCAAATAATTTGCGAATTAAACATGAATCGTTTAAACAACTCAAGTTATTGCTTGTTACACATGAATGACGACGAATGACGACGACGTACTGACTGACGGAGACGACGGACGGACGGACGACGGACGAACGACGGAAGGACGGACGGACTGACGTTTGAACTCCCCTTGGGGAAGTCATCACCTTTGCTAGATTAATGTATTTATTGTAATGATTAAATAATGGGTTTAGTGATACACTACTATTATAAATGCGAAAGTTTGGATGAATGAAAGTTTGTTACTCACTCACACCAGAACGGCTGAACGGATCTGGATGAAATTTGGCATTTAAATAGATTATAGTCTGGAATAACATACGTTTTTTTTTTCACACAAGCACATTGCAATTTCCGATGTGCATGTGTCCATCACTATCCACAGCTAGATTATATTTAGTTGTCAACGACGATAACCATAAGCAAATTATTACACTAGACTCTTTATGCCCATTTTCACTATAACTACGTATAGTACGTCGTATATTGATGAACATTTGTTTATTTATTAAAACTTTATGCACAAGTAAAAAACTGTACAAAGGCGGACTTAATGCCTTGGGCATTTTCTACCAGTCTACCTTAGGGTGATGCAGAGACGTTATACAGTGGGTGCAATATCAGAAAAAAAGACTAGAAAATATAAAAAATAATAATAACAAGAATAAATACATATAACAAATATATAAAGTTAAGAGAGATAATCAACATAACACTACTATCCTTCATACACAACCTTATACACACACACCTTACATAACACTACCTTACATAACACTGAACACACACCTGCAAGCAAGATTTTCTTTAGTTTAAAATTAAATCGTAATTTCTTGTATAATAATATTATACTTCTGTACCTATTGTTTTTTTTTAAATTGTAAATACCCAGTTTTACCAAACTTTTGTATGCATTTATATTGCTTTGCTATGAAAGAGCGGGGCTTCCCAACACAGGCATTACTTACTTAAAGGGAAGCTCCAAACACTATATTTTTTTTTTTTTTTTTTTTTTTTTATAATCAAGAAGAACTATAACAACTTAGTTCTAAGATGAATCTGCCAACTTCTAGTGAATATGCTCATTTATTAACACGTTTAGTTAAGCGGAGCCTTGAAATTGAAGGTTAGTGTTTTTGTAAAACAATTAAAAATTCGAAACCAATAGGATTCGTAACGAATCGCTCATAGTACCTATTTTATTTAGATTTTTTACGGCGACCTTTAGATGAAGAAGAAGTATCCATAAAAAAAACCTCAATTGTTTTTCAGTATCTCCATAAAAAAAACAATCAACAGAGAACAAGAAACAACTCTTTCACATAAAAGAAACCGCTGTTAATTGAATTCCTGTTACTTAATAGAAATAAAAGCTTTATCAAAACAACCTCTGATGGTTCCGAGGTATTTGTGAAAGCTCAATTTAAACAACTTTGTCATTATTAAGTGTCCAAATTGTTTTCTTTGAAATAAATACTTTGAGGAAACTGTTTATCGGGCTCTCATTATTCATTAAATTGAAGACAAATAACTTCTCTGAGACGTTTGACAGTAGCGTTCTTCCTTAGCCGTGTGGTATCCGAGTAGAATAGAACCAACCCATTACACTCACGGTTGTCGTATAAGGCGACTAATGTCTGAGGCAGAACACCTTGCGCCTCCGTAGACCTGAGAATGGGTAGCAGCGTTTTCTGTTAGTCTTTCATCACTGCGATCTCCAATCCGCCTGCCAAGCGTGGAGATTACGGAAAATTCCTCTCATCATGGGAGAGGCTTATGTCCAGCAGTGGACGTTATGGGCTGATGTAGTAGTTCTTCCTAAGCATAACCAGCCTGTAATGTTCCCAGTACTGGGACACAGGCTTCCTCTCCATGAGAGGGTATCTACACTTAATATTATAAAGAGTAAAGATTTGTGTTTGTGTGTGTGTATGTTTGTAATGAATAAACTCAAAAACTTCTGCGCCGATTTAAAAAATTATTTCACCATTAGAAAGCTACATTTACCTTGAGTAATATAGGCTATATTTTATCCCCGTACTCCCAAGGGAACGGAAACTACGCGGGTAAAACCCACCACGCGGGCCCAGTGCAGGTTGGTAAATGTCACATGTCTTCGAATTGTTGTTTGGTTTCGCGTTGCCGGTAATGCGCAGGTGATCGAACCAACGTCATCCCAATCATAAATCGGGACCGTGAACCACTGGGCCACCACTGCTCGGTTGCTTTAGCTAGAGGTATAATTGCAATTTGGTTTTTGTCGTTAATATTTATTATACTTACCTTTTTTGCTAAATTCTTATAGCAATGAAAGCTTAAATAATTACTTAAAAATGATTAATTAGCGAGTAACGGACATGGTGTTTTATGCAACGTTCAGTTGTCAGAATCACGTTTCCCTTGTGAGTTATGGCACTCTACGGTAAAACTCTGCAAATAAAAGAGGATTTTATTCAGCGGACGTTTTGCCTTACATTTAAAATGGGTTTAAATTTAATATTTACCTTAAAAGCTAGCGAAAAGACCGGGTTTTGTGACGTTAATGAGTTTATGGTCAGTTTAGAGCTACAATCTGTTAAATTTATTGATTCCATTTATGTAGGTATCTCGCTATTTCGCTGTTAATATTTGTCATCCATCAAATCACTAAATATAATTAACTAATTGCGATAATAACCATTCAACATCAAATGACACACGTTTGCAACGAACATAATATCCTGTAACCGCAACATGAAACATTGCCACTATTAGCATTCAATTTCCAAATGAAAATGACATCGTACCGTCGAATGAACATAACAAAAACATTTACCATCACATTCACACTTCTATCAAAGCTCTAAAAGCTTTATAACTTTGTTAATAAGGCGCTAATTCCAATGAGAAAAATCTAGTAATCAGTTTCGGAACGCAAAGTTAAGTTTGCGCGATGTAGATGGTAATTCGTTTTGCCACGTTTTAAGTATACTTGAATTTAGTGGTTGACGCAGAAATCTATTCCTGTTTGCGGTAAATACGTTTAAAACAAGTAAAGGTAAGTAATGGCATGTTTTAGTGGTGACATGAAAACAATATGTCTATTAGTGCGTAGATAATGTGTTAATAATCGAATACTGTGCCAGTAATCTGTAACGGTAAGTTCAGATATTACGTGGAAACTAGGTACCTTTCAACCTACAACTGCCTGAGAGACTAGACGAAATAACTTTCTATTAGCTATAGTGATGATGGAAAAGTCAAAAATGTATGTCAATCCATGACATAAGTTAACGAAAAGCTTAAAGCAATCTTGGTTGAAAACCATTGTTGAATTAAGTAGTGCTTGGGCAGCGTTTTCCATTTTTATAGGCTCTCAGGTTTGTTGTAGTGTTGTTCTTCTAACTACAAAAAAACACGCGCTTTTAATTCAATTCAATCAAAACAGTAGTTTTTGTAGCCTACCTCCCTCAAAAGAGGAACAACAATGTCGTTCGCTGTAATAGTTACTCAATTATTTAAAACTTTAACTAAATCAAGTTGTATCTCAATATTTTCAGCTACAAAAAGGCTCAATACTCAATCATTTTTATATTCAATACCTTGGAGAAATCATACCAAAACAAACGTTAAAAATGCATCGATATGCAACGAGTTTTATCGATACAAATAAACGATCCGAGACGAGTTGGCTCGCGCAGTCGCGCCTTCCACTCAACACCGACTGTATTTTAACGAGATTAAAGCACAATGAAGTGGCTTTTTAACCTGCATTTGGATAAAATCGAGAATGGTCCATCCATATAAATATATCGAATGAGGTTCGTTTCATCTTTTTTAATGGGATGGGACGCATATTAAGTAGTTAATTATTTTGGTGTTTCAGATTATAGATGGTGTATAACTGATTTATGAATATCTGTGTGATGTAATGTCAGTTAAATATTGAGAATGACTCGAATAACGCTAACAACATCGTACTGATTCGTAATAACGGACATAGTTTTACCAAGGCGTATTGTGTTACCTAGTAGAAGAGTCCTGATTTGGTACTGCCTATCTGATCTCAACAGATTAGATAGAGTCGCTCCATGTAAAATACTGGTATTCCGGCGGATCTGTTAGACTGGAAGCCGACCCCAACGTAATTGTGAAAGGCCACGCTGGACAATGGACATAGAAGGCCAAAGGGTGAAGGTTGATGAGTGATCTTTTGCATCCATAACTCGTCTTATCAATTAAACCTTGTCACATGGTCCGTTAAGATGAATATAAAATACTTCAGGTTTTGGATACAGCTTATATATTGCGACTAAAAGTGGTCTAAATCAGTATTTACATAGGCACCAAACGCAAAAATAATTACGATAGTACCAGGATCTAATAAATGCGTAAGAGCCATGGTCATAGGTTTCGATTCCAGAGATAAATAGCGAGGTCAATTGGTAAAAACTCAGCATCCGTCTACCCATTTCATTTCTGGGTGGATTCATTGGAATTGGGTCAGGGACGCACCTGTCATCAATCGCGGGACACCTATACATGCATAGCTTATCGAGTCGTTAAAAGGTTGGGCTATGGAGTTAGAGATAATAGGGTATATTATGCATGTTTTTTTTTATCATTCTAAACAAAAGTGAAATTATTTCTTTAATATCTATAAAAAATACTAAGTTATAAGCATTTGAAAATGCTGATTAGACAGAGGGATTCGATACAGCGAATGACGTCATTCGCTGCATCGACGTACAAAATCCATACTAAATTCCGTTTATCTAGAAAGACATAGAAAAGTTTAAATGGTTATAATATTCGTGGTGTTTGGCCAATTTATGTCTTGTTTTCGCTTTTTGACATTATTTTTATAGTATTACGTATCGAAAATATTTTTTTATTAATATTATATTATTTTTTATTTCATATAAAGCCCATAGAGCCTAAAAAAATCAAACCATGTGCTATCGACACGCTTAGAGAACAGAAAATCATGGCTTTTCACCAAAGAAATGTTACTGAAAAAGCGTTCTTCAGTCTTTTTTAGGCTAGAAAATGCTTGATTTCGGATTGATCTTGTAGGCATCCATTATGAAAAGTAGCTTAATTCTTCTTCTAAGCGACGGAAATTCAGAATCAGAATGGTTTATTTGTAAACATAAGTCAAATTACAATTAATGGTGGTGTTACAGATAGGTAGATCCTCTATATTTTGCCCAGATGCGTACAAATATATTTAATTAACATTGTTTTTACTTTAAACAACAATTTAACTTTTAAAATATTTATCATAAAGTGGTAGAATTATATAAAATGATGTAGACTTTCACATTGAGACAGCCCAGAATATAAGAGCTTGGCACCACCAGTAGCGTCCATTAACCCCTGTTTCTAGCAGACCACAGGATACACAGAACATTATAATTTAGTGAAGGTCACTAAGTATCATGTTCTGTACCATAAAGGGTGTAAAACACCTCTTAACGAAGCCGAAAGGCACTTGTTCTCCTCGTCATAGCAATCATTTTTTTTGTTCTACACTATACCTTTTAGTTACGGAGATATTGGGGGTCAAAGTTCCAACTTTTTGACAAGTTTTTTTTTTAATACAAGTTTTTAATGTAAGATTTTTAATTAAAACACCTCCACGACCCCCGACTATTTAATCCATCCATCAGCACAATGTTATGAGTGCGTTACATTGAGTTCTACCACAAAACATGATTTTCCACCCCAAAAAAAAAGTCGTTTCCCAACAATAATTTTTGCGTAAAGTTACTTAGTTTGATGTACAGGATGCTTGGTTGACGGCTTCGTGATGAGGTCTTTTACATCCTGTATTTACGCTCTCATTCAGAGTCATCTACGAATGACCTTTTCTTTTCTACCGCCAAGCTGGGTCTAAAATCCTACTTATATTAAAAATGCGAAAGTTTGTTAGTATGTACCTATGTATGGATGTCTGTATGTTTTTTACTCTTTAACGCAAAAACTACTGAACGGATTTAGATGAAATTTTGCACACAGATAGTTTATAACCTGGATTAACACATAGAATACTTTTATTTCAGTAATAAGATTCCATGGGGCAATTATCAAACTTCACGCGGACGAAGCCGCTGGCAGAAGCTAGTCCTTTATAACTAGACACATTTTATTTATTCCATTCTATTTTTTCCATCACAGGATTAAGTATAAAAGAAAGCTTCAGCCCTAGAGTCAAATAGCTATTCGGTCTCAAATCGCGAGCTTCGGGGTCGTTCGACTAATCCGCTTACTATCTCAGAGACCCGACCTTAAGCTCAATATTATGCTTGGACTGAAGCTTGCAGACAACGGATTGTTATATTTTTCAATTACAATATAATCTCAAGTTGAATTGATTTTAAGTAAATTTGATGGACATAGAATTCACTTTTATGAGTGTTAAAGTGTCACAAAGAGTGAATAATCACGTTAAATAAGTATTAACAACTTTATATTTTTTAAACTGACATGGTCACTAACACTATCATTAACACTAAAAACGGGATATTTACCATGTTTATTATTTAGTTAGTTTATCCGTATAAAATTTGCCGTTTTTGGGAAAAACATCGTGAGGAAACCGGCATGTCCTAGAACAAAAAAATCGAAGACATGTGACATCTACCAATCCGCACTGGACCCGCGTGGTGGATTATAGCCCATTCCCTCTCATAGAGAGCAGGCCTGTGTCCCAGCAGTGGGAACATTAATAGGCTGATGATGATGATGATGCCGTTTTTAGTGTTAATGACTCTTACCCAGGGCCAGTATCCCTAGTGCGTGTGCGCCAAATACTATCGAGATGAAAACTATCCTACGGCGTACAATTCCGTTAGCTTGTTTCCGCGGCGTAATTTCCGGCCTACTCGTACGCGGTTGAAGGTTAAGTTTCTTTTTAAGGGGCTCCCCGAATTTTCAGCGTGCGCACTAGCGCCACTTTAGTAAAAAAAACAGAACTCGATAAATACACAATTAATTTAAAATCTGATCGCCAAAATCAATCTTTTGGTCTTCCAAATTATTTACGTCTGCTTAACTCATTGAAACATAGCTCGTTGTCGTTACAGATACAAAATGGACAAAATAGCAATTTTTCTAACTGTAACTACAGTGAAGTATATTTTAATGAATTAAATAGACGTCAATAATCTAGAACTCTAAAGCATTGATTTTGTCGATCAGATTTTATATTAATTGTGTATTTAACGAGTTCTGATTTTTTTACTAAAGTGGCACTAGTGTGCACGCCGAAAATTCAGGGAGCCCCTTAAGAGGTAGTTTACTTTTGCTTAATATGACGATTGGCCATAGTGTCACAGTTACACCTTTATCTTATTGACAAACGCTACACAAACCCTTTTAAATAGTAATTCAAACCCAATAAACCGTAATTAACTAACCTATTCTCAAGAGAAAATTAATTACTAACCCTTTAACGGAATATAAATTCAGGCATCAATTACAATAATTTTGGTAAGTCAAACGTTCGGGGGATTTTGGAAATATTCGTGCATATTCGGAATCAGTGATGCTGAACTCATAGTTCTCATTAATCATTGCTCATAAAGATATCCCTATTGGATGTCGTTTGGTGTAAGAGAGAGCGAAAGATATTTAGCAGGATCTGAGAGGAAGCGAGATAGCGATAGTATGTTAGTACAGAAGTTATGGTAGTGACATGGCATTTTTGTGGTAAGATATTTTTTTGAATGGTGAAGCTTTTTATTGATGGATGTTCATGCAGGACATAAAAAACTTGGGCGAAAGATGTTTTAGTGGTTTCTTATGAATCTTATCTGGAAGTATGAATTTCTAATAAGAACACTGCTATTACTATTTTGATTTTGATATTATCATTTCTTATTGTTTTTGGGATCTGGTTTATGCTTTAATTATTCTGAAATGTTACGTTTAGTTATCTGACCGAGTTATGTATCTATCACACTACTGAACGGTCTGTCGTTGTCGAAAAATAAATTCACGAGATAGATGTAGCAGCAAGTTTTAAATATTTGATTTTAAGTTAAGTTTATAATTGTATGATAAGTATGATAAACGAGAGCTTTTCGCCATCAAACTGTAAAGTAGGCAAGTAAAAAAACTGTTTAAAAAATAACTTTTTTTTTGTGAAAGACATATTTAATAAAAAAAGAACTTTTACACCTTTCACGAATACCATCTTGGCGGAACACCATTTTTTGGTGCATGGTGCATAATTGTACAAACATCTCTATTAGCAGCATATTCTATTAAATGCGAGACAGGAGCCATCGCACCGAAAAAGTAACTAACACAATGTAGCGAATGAAAAACTATGTTGTTGATTTTTGCCGCTGCTTTTTCTACTTCAGTTTCAGGTACTGTGGCTTGTAATTTAAATAATTTCAGACTGAAGTTCGTTATTCTCCAGTAGTACATTGGGTTATAGCTCTAATTGTGTTCCAGGAACTGATGTATTAAAAATAATAAACCTAGATGCACAGTTCCCTGCAAATTTTACATCAGAAAGTGTCGATGAAAAATAAAACTAAAAAATAAAACCAAAAAAGATATGATTGACTAATTCCAAAGAACTTCAAACTTACACCGACCACTTAAATTTGTTTCTTAAACGCGAGCACGTTTCTAAATAAATTTCCAAAAAAGAATTGCTGCCACAAGCAGTGAAAAGTGCGCACGGTTTCGAATTGTGAGCACTTTTCCTGCGGACGTTTTTGAGACACTGGGTGTGTACCTTAGTTTTTCTAATAAATCAGTGGTTTCAGGCGTATCAATCACAAATGTTCCGGGATAAGACACGAGTAAAAAAGTGAATAAATGTATATGTTGCTGTCAGCTGCTGTTTTCAAGATACACTTATTCATTTATTTACCATTCGTCTCGTTGCTTTCTGTGAACGCGTTTGTTTACTTTACTATCTAAAGGTGCAGCTTTAGTTCTCTCAGGGAAGTATTTGATCACCATCGTTATCCCAATTTTCGTTTAAAATCCAGTGAGATAGTGGTCAGTTAAAAATCAAATCAGAAGCACCAAAAATGACATTAGAACAAGATTGAAAAACTACACGACTGATGAACTCAAAAAAAAAACCGGCCAAGTGCGAGTCAGACTCGCGCACGAAGGATTGGGAAATCATCAAATGACTCCTCCCGCTCTGGGCGGAGCAGGAGGGAGTGTCAGACTTTTACTGACTAAAACCATCCATGTTCCTTCATCGCCCTTTGTGTTCCGGGGTCACGGTATCTCTTTCAAACAGTCCCGCAACCCCGGCAGGCATATTCGGTCCTTGCGGACCCTTTCCTTTTGCTGACTCTCTTTGAGGCGCGCGTGGAACACGAACGCGCCGGCGACACGGCCTGTCGTCATGAGACGGACGGATGGCGAGCTAGCCCATATCCCACCGTCCACAGGCTCGCGCCTACGGTGGCCGGGAGCCACGTGATGGCCCCCGACGCCCGGTGCGTCTCCCGCGGTTGCTGGGACGTGAGGTTCTCTCCCTCCCACGTTCCGCCACGTTCCGCCACGTCCTTCTCTAGCATTACTGCTTTGCAGAAGAAGGTGACGGCGTCACATTCCGTCTCGCTCCAGACCATGGCTTGCACCAGGGACGCGAGAGGTCGCCGCCGCCAATCGCCGCTTCGAGGACACGGCGGTGCTCCGCCCACGTGGGGCTCACCTCCACCGTGTGCTCCACCGTGTCCTCTGGTCGATCCTTGCAATGGAAACACCCAGGCGTTTCCTCCCGCCTACTAAACTATTTATTCTTAAAGTGAATATACAACTAAATATTCTGTAAATATTTCAAGCGTCTACCTGTTGCCGTTATTAATATCAAACAAAAAACGGCAAAAAAAAAAACACGTTTTTTGTATGGGAACCCCCCTTAAATATTTATTGTTTTCTGTTTTTAGTATTTGTTGTTATAGCGGCAACCCAAATACATCATTTGTGAAAATTTTAACTGTCTAGCTATCATGGTTCATGAGATACAGCTCGGTGACAGATGGACAGTGAAGTCAGTAATATGGTCCCGTTTTTACCCTTTGGGTACGGAATCCTAAAAACGAAAAACTCATTAATTTTCTCCATGTTTGCAGTAGCTACAGCGGCCAAAATTGTTCGTGAATATTCAAGATACACAATTTGTGGGGACTTGGGGCTGAATCAATAGCCTGTCTTAACGTAAAAAGCAATAGCGAAATGAATGTCTAAAAAATGTACAGTCGGGGTCTTTTCCGCCTGACCATTTTAATTTTTTTTCGCTTAAAACATGCGGAGGCTTATTAGAGTCGCATACCTCTAAACGAGTGAGTCATCATTTACATTGTTTTTTAGAATTTAATAGTCCTATTTTAATTGATAACTTGCGACAGTATATTGAAGTGTTTGCTAATGGCTCGCGTTTTAATTTACAAGCATGTAAATCAAGGAAGTCTTGTATTAAGTATTGCTCCAAGGAAGATTCTTATTGTTTATTTAATTGTAAAGAATCGGAGTTGCATTTCAATATGAGGGTCCGGCTTTGGGCTAGGCGAACTTCGAGGTTCCGATTTGATGACCCTTTTGTGATTGAGCATCGATTTTGTTATCGTTTTCTGCAAAAAGTATTTGCAGATATTAAAGAACCTGTTGTTGATGTGCGCTTGCGACCTATTTATGAATGTTATGGTAATTGGACCATGGAGGTATGTATGTGGTGGAACGATTTTTTGAAGTCAGTTGGTTTTAAGCGTAAGCAGTTGTATTTGTATGGACCTTCTAATGTTGGAAAATCTTCTTATATTGAGTCCGTGATAGGGCGTGTGAATATGAAGTATGTTTTTTATCCTGGGGTGGGTAAGTTTTTCATGCAAGGGTTTCGGGAAGGATACCATAAAGTAATATTATTTGAAGAATTTTCTTATAGATTTAGTGTTCCTAATATGTTGAAGAGATTATTAGAAGGTCGTAAGTATGCGTATCCCGTTAAGTGTGAAAGTGATATGATAATAGCTTTTCATGGTCCAATTATTTTCGTTTCTAATGAGTTAGATGATACGATGGATGATGCATTGAAAAACCGTCTTTTGTTTGTTAGTGGTTTGGAAGCGTACTGGGAAGCGATACGGACGTGTGTACCGAAAGTGGAAGAATGCTCGCCTGGTGGGTCGCAAGAAAGCATATACATTTCGTCTTAAAGTTTTAAAGCGCCTTAAAGTTTGGGCCTATTAGGAAAGCCTCAACTTTGGCGCGCAAAATAACAATAACTCTCGTTTGGCGTGCGTCGTCAGTGCGCTCGGCCGATTCGGTATCTTTTCATTCATTATTTCTATACAAAGTCAATGGGGCGGGGCTAGAGAGCGTTTCTATGTTGCGAGTGCTAGCAAAAATAAGCTTAGTGGTGGTCAGGCGGGAGTGTCCTCGATAGTACACTGGCGGAGCTTAAACTCATGGCTGTGTTCTAAAAATTTCAAAATTCCTTTTTTTCAGGCATTCGTTTAAGTACCGTATAGTTTTTGTGAAAAAACTTTTATGCATAAAATAAAATCGACTTCAAAAAAAAAAAAAAAAACAAACCAAAAAAACAAAAAGAAAAACACAAAAAAGTGAAAAATAACTTTAGCTTCAGAAGGCGGTGACAAAAACACCAAATCAATCAAACAAGGGTCAAGTTTCAGAAGTCGGTGACCATTGTTTGATTGATTTAATGTTTGAGTTCCACTGTATATCTCCGAAGATCAGCATCAGATCTTTACCAAATTTAAATGGGACCATTTTAGGAGTATACTCTTTCAAATAATTTTGAGAATCGGTCCACAAATGGGGGAGAAATCAGGTAAAATACATTTTAAAAAATACATACACACGAACATATAACCTCCTCCTTTTTTGTAGTCGGTTAGAAATAGGCAATACCATTCACCTATAATGAGAAGTCTTGAGGAAATATTTACTGTTCTTTTATTGGTTTATTTTTATGATTCTAGGGTTTTAGACTGGACGGACGGACGGAGATTATTTTTTTAAGCTATTCCAATTTTAAAGTAATGTGGCAAAGTTTAGAAGTTTTTAGGGTCTGGTCAACTTTCTTCTTACTTGAGTAGCTTAGCCATCGATATAGAAAAAGACCAGTCAAACTAACTCCGGACATGTACAGACATTTCCGTAATTATTTGTGAGTCCGGAGTATGAACAACACGTCCACAATTTGTCCGTACCGTTTGAACTGAACATTTCAGGAGATCAATAGTTAAAAGGATGGATTGGGTTAATGCTGCCGCCTGTCTGCTGTGTTATTGACATACTTTGATCATAATTTAACATTTACAAACGTTTTAAATTTTATGTTAATGAATTTTAAATATCATCCAGTTTTGCATCAATTTTACGGCAAGAGAAATTATTGGTATAGCATGTTGATACTCTACGTTAATTTGCCGTGTTGCAGTTATTTAATACTGTTTGAATATATACGTACAATTCAATTCAGTAATCAATTGTCATAGTAATTATTTTTTCTGTATTACGTTCAGGCAGTTTGTAAAACCATAAAAAACTTTTTTGCAAAAAATAAAACCGACTTCAAAAAACACAAAAAAGTGAAAAATAACTTTAGCTTCTGAAGTCGGTGACTTTGTTTGATTGTTTTTTTTGTCACCGACTTCTGAAGCTAAAGTTATTTTCACTCTTTTGTGTTTTTTGAAGTCGGTTTTATTTTTTGCAAAAAATTCTTTTTTTTGTTTTTCCATTTTTAGTTGTTGCCGAACAAATATTTGCCTTGAATTTATTTGACATTATTACCAATACATGTCATGGTAATAGGCGTAAGCAGCGGTGGCCCAGTGGTGGTGGCCCCGACTTACTTACGAACAGTAAGTTGTGGGTTCGACCCCAGGCAGGCGTATTACTTTGTGTAATTTATTTCATCACCACTGCTTTCAAAACGCTGAAGGAAAACATCGTGAGGAAACTGGCATGTCCTAGAACCAAAAATTTCGAAGACATGTGACATCTACCAACCCGCACTGGGCCCGCGTGGTGGATTATAGCCCATTCCCTCATAGAGAGGAGGCCTATGTCCCAGCAGTGAGAACATTTATAGGCTGATGATGAATATGCATATCCCCAATATATGGAATTTAACATAAGTACCTTTTTTCGGATGGGATATCATCAAATTACCCCCCGCTCTGGGCGGAGCAGCAGGGAGTGTCAGACTTTAACTGACTAAAACCCATCCATGTTCCCTTAGCCCTTTGTATTCCATGGCCGCAGTATCTCTTTAGAACAGTCCCTTTTGCTAACATCTCTTTGACGCGCGCGCGGAACACGAACGAACTGTCGAAATCTGGGTGTATTGTACATATCTGCGTACCCCCTCAGAGCATACAAGCGTGATGTTACGTCATAATGTTGTATAAACAATAAACATCCAAGCGATTGCAACATTCATGGCACATTTGCCGTCTATTTTTGAAGAGTTCCATTGTATATCTCCGAAGATCAGCATCAAATGTACACAAAATTGAAATGGGACCACACGGGAAGCACTAGCTTTCAGATAAAAAAAGAATCATCAAAATCGGTTCACCCAGTCGAAAGTTAGGTAACAAGGTTAGGTTAGGTAACAAACACAAAAAAATACAGTCGAATTGAGAACCTCCTCTTTTTGGAAGTCGGTTGAAAATACATTTTTGTGCTCTGTATGAAAATTAAGTTTGAAGGAATAATCAACATTGGCGAAATGTGTGTGTACTATTAGGTCCATCTCTGCCTAATCCTTCGGGGACTACAGGGGTGATGTTGTGTTTTAATCTTAATCCTCGGTGAGACCTCAGACCAAATAAAAAGTTAAGACGGAACTCTGCGAACAGCTAAGTGAGCCCTGTCAAATTACGTCTCGCCGTGTACATTCAGACCAAAACAAAAATTTAAGACGGAACTCTGCGAACAGGTGAGCCCCGTCAAATTACGCCTCGCCGTGTACACTCAGACCAAAACAAAAAGTTAAGACGGAACTCTGCGAACAGCTGAGTGAGCCCCGTCAAATTACGCCTCGCCGTATACACTCAGACCAAAACAAAAAGTTAAGGAGGAACTCTGCGAACAGCTAAGTGAGCCCCGTCAAATTACGTCTCGCCGTGTACACTCAGACCAAAAAAAAAGTTAAGACGGAACTCTGCGAACAGAGAAGTGAGGCCGATTTCGTAAACATATTTTGCATTTATTGAGGCATAGTTTAATTGTGATTTGATGTAAATGTGTGCGTGTGAGCGTACATGAACAGAGCGAGACGTAATTTGACGGGCCTCACTTTGCTGTTCGCAGAGTTCTGTCTTTACCTTTTCATTTGGTCTGAGGGTAGACCAAGATTATCGCCAGACAATTTGCACTTTCAAAAGAACATGACATTTTTGCAATAAAAACTTTATGTACCTGCTAAGGAAGTCATGGAAATTGCCCGACGTAAAATAACTATAGGGGAAGGTCACACCTTTGTAAGATTGTAATCTAATCCACGTCGTAAATAAAGTATAAGGTCCTTTTAGACTTTAGAGGACCTTAAAAAGGGAACGCGAAAAATCATTATACACAAAAAAAGTAAGTACCTAGTTCTTATTTTTATTTTGGTAAAACATTTAGGCACAGCATAACGCTTTGAGAAAACAGTTTATCGTTTGTTTATGGCCTTATTTTTTATGTTTATTATAGTGTTTATTCTGAAACAGGATGAATGGCCCGTACTTAAGTCAAGGGCAAAGATTGTTGATAGCAGAGTTTTATTTTACGAAGGATTACTTTCTGAGCTTTGTTGATTTAAGAAATAAAGCTCATTTTTGCAATCTCATAGGATTTATGTGAATTCACACATTTTCACAGTACCTATACAAGTAGGTTCTAGTTAGGTAAGTCTTATAACATCTTCATCATCGTCTTTCTACATCGTTCTCACATATATGTATAATCTCAAAATTAATGATGTAACCAAGATTTTGTAACAATATTTTGATTTTAAAAGAGTGTCCATGGAGTTTCTTGCCCGTTCTTCTCCATAGAGATCTACGCTAGGGAATGGGCAACTACAGTACTTTCTCAAGTTATTATGCCTTGTGACTGGGACTGTAGCTTTGATTTTCTTTTTGTATTTTTGACTTTCGAAAGTGCCGTAATGGACTAATTGAAATAAATGCTTTGAGTTTGAGTTTTGAGTTTGAGTTTAAGTTTTAGTAAAGACAATTTAAAGCATTTACCGTAGATTTGTCTACATAATATTTTAAACACTGGCCACAACTCTTTCGTTTATTTTATAAAAACAACCATGTAATTAAGGGCGAATTTTACTACAGTCTGCGCCAGATAAGTAGGAAATAAAGGTCATTAACCTGCATACATTTATTCAAATACATAATTCCGAAAACAGAAATAATGACATAATCTTGTCCCGAAACTACCTTTATCGTGATCCTTGACTTTTTCTAGTAATAAAAAACGATTCTTACTGTATTGTGGGGGTACCTACGCAGATAAATTAAGGAAAGAGCAATGACCTTTAATTATCTGGCGCAGACTATAACTAACTCTACGCGTTCATTAAATCTAAATCGCGTTCGTGAGTTATCATTCAATATGCAAACAGACTCTTCATGAAGCCGTCAACCAAGCATTATGTACAGCAAACTGAGTAACTTTACGCAAAAATTATTACTGATTGACTCAATGTAACACAATGGCCGCCGTGTGGTATCCGGCAGAGTAGAATAGAACCAACCCATTACACTCACGGGTGTCGTATAAGGCGACTAATGTCTGAGGCAGAACACCTTGCGCCTCCGTAGACCAGAGAATGGGCAGCAGCGTTTTCTGTTAGTCTTTCATCACTGCGATCTCCAATCCGCCTGCCAAGCGTGGAGATTACGGCAAATTCTTCCCATCATGGGAGAGGCTTATGTCCAGCAGTGGACGTTATGGGCTGTTTTAGTAACACAATCAAACCATTGTGCGTATATATGGGCCATGGAGACAATTAAAGTTATAACATTGAAAACTTGTATTAAAAAAAACCAACGTTGGAACTTTGACCTTTAATATCTAAGTAACTAGAAGGTTCCCAGATATGGTCCACAACAAAAAAAATCGCAATGGGGTAGATGACACCATAAAACAATAATTCCAAGACACCAATCTCTAAAAAAAAAACACTTTAGTTGCCTTAGAAGCCGAATTATTTTCAATTAATTGTCAAATTAGATTTTTAGTTGCTTTGAAATCAATAAATAGTTGAGTCATTAAGTTGAAAAAATAGTCACGTTACAGTTGGCTATTGCCATACAAAGTCTTTGAGAGAACCGCGTTTTGACAGCTCTTAAAAAGTATCTCAATTGATTGGTGTGTCATCTACCCCATTATGGGGAAAACAAATTACCGGTGCCTTTCGAGTTCATTATGGGTCTTTTTAAACCCATCATTTTAGGGAAATATTTTCACCGAAAACTGACAGACTTAGTGACTTCATTGTAATTCGTTGGGCAGACAAGAGGACACTGTGTCAAGACATCTTTAAAAAAAAAAGATACGCCTTATAACTTTTCCACCTTTTTTACCTCCTGTTATCTAACTTTGCCACCATTCCGCTTACGTGTGCAACCTCGCTTGACTCCACATAAGATGGTCGGTTTCTTCGTCAGACTCCTGTCACACTACTAGCGGTTAGCGAGAAGCGAATAGCAGCTTCTTCTAGTGTTTGTATGAACTTCACTTCCGTATTATTCAGGGTTTAGTAAATGGCCCCGTTTATTGCAGCATTTGACATTTGGGATACTCTATTAGGTGGGACATAGTCTGATCAGAGGCGCCACACTCGCATTCGGTGTTTGCACTCGCAACTAAAAATGAGTTGACAAAGAACGAGCAGCGAGTTAAATGATAAAATGATGTTTATTATGCAAGTAGGTTTTCACAAACACTTTTACACGTCATTTTTTACAAACACTTTTACACGTCATTTTTTAAAACTAGATGAGGCTGGTGTTTCGTAACTGACTACTGTAAGAAGAAACAGCCGAAACAAACTCAGAGGTCATAGTCTCTTTTGAAGTCCAGACATAATCTTGCTCAATTCACATGAGGACTAAACAGATTAGTATCTGAGATGGTCTTTTGAAGAAAGACCCACACAGATTTGAGTGGACTTGTCCAGTCAGTGCAAGCATTTTGTCAGTTATCGTGTAGCTCGACTTATAACTCAAGGAGCTCAACGAAACGAACAATACCAAAGACGACGAAGTGACATTTGGGTGGGTCGCTTATAGAACTCAAACTGCCAAAAAAACAAACAAAAAATAAATATGTGACCACCCCACATTCACAATAATCAAATAAAATTAATAACAAGTACTTTTCAAATTGAATGTAAATAAAAATCACAAAAATCATTAAATGTCACAATGATAAAAGAAAGTAAAATACTTATTAAAATAAGTATTCATGTCAAATCAGTAAAATAATGGTACATAAAAAAAAACGGGTGGTCTTCTTCTTAATCGTTAGTTAGTGCCTAACCTGGTGTCATAGTTTATCGTGCCGCCCATGTGTCTCTGACTTGGCTTTACGAGAAATATCTCCCCAGCATAATAGTTTGGTTTCTTCACGATGTTTTCCTTCACGAAAACAAGTGACAATACCTATAACTATACAATACGACCCGAATGGTGCAGCGGTAGTGAGGCTGCCTTACGTTCTTAGGGTCCCGGGTTTGAATCCCGGTAGGAGCAAATGTTTGTGTGATGAGCATGGACATTTGTTTCCAAGTCGTGGATGTTTGTATGTATAATAAGTATGTATTTACAAACAAAAAGTATCTATGTAGTATATCAACTATCTGGTGTCCACGACACAAGCCTCGTTGCTTAGTGTGGCATTAGATGGCGCTGTGCGTAATGTCCAGCGATATATACTTATTTATTTATTTTATTTTTATTTTAATATAACAGTTCTGTAAAAAAATATTTTTTTATTATTATTATTATTTACTATTATTATCTTTGATATTATTATTATTATTATCTTTGATAGCTCTTGCCCCTGCGACAAAAACAACAACGATTATACACGTATCTATTTTACTTAGAAGGGACCTACCAATCGCTTCCTCGTCCGCGACGGTGGGACCTAAGATGGTCGGTCACATCGTTAGGGGCTCTCGCTGCGATAACGTTAATTTACGCCATGGGACCCGCGTAATGAAGTGCTGTTTATAAGTTGATGAGTGCTGCAATTTTTATGAAGGATGTTAGGAGCCTGGTAAGTGATGTTGCTCTCGTGGTTTAGATGTTTTGATGTTTACGGATTTTTGCAAAGCTGGATTGTAAAGGTTTTTCTTGTTTTGTTTCATAAGTAAATGCGTAAAAGTGCATGTTTTTTTAATGAAAATGATAACCTAACCCAACACGATGGGTGCCTGAGGATGGACGGCGCCGCCGAGGCCGGCCCAGAAAGAGCTGGCGAGATTTAGGCGTGCATCACGAAGGCTGGTCCGAGGTGACGTTGGAGAAGAGTAGCTTGAATGTCCCAGCAGTGGGACATTCAAGGAAAAAAAACCACTTTTAACTTAAGTAAAAGTAAGGAGTTTTGTCAGCACACAAAGAAATGATTTCGTAAGGTTTCCGTCGTTTCCCTGGGTTATAACCCCTGAAAATTGATGCACGTAAAAGGTATACCAATAAATTTACAATAAAGAATTGACAATGTAAAAGGTCGAAAAAAGAGTCAATTTTGAAGAAAATCTTTTCTTTAATATTTGAACAAAGAAACTAAGAAAAACATTGCTTCTATTTTAAGCGCCCATGTCTAAAGTCAGCCACAAATTCGCAAAAACAGAGTCTTGTAAAACAATTTAAACGTAATCCTGGGACCTGTTGTAACAGCTAGTTGTTATGTACGGATTTAGGTAACAGCCATTTTACCAACACGTATTTACACAGGTACTATAAAACCCTTGTAGAATGGAAATTTTCGACAATTTGCCCCAATTTCGAGAGCATTTGAGAATTTTTGAAGTGGTTTTTGGATCTCGGATTAAATTTGATACTAAACTGAACCTTTTCATGAAAAAAAATCTAAATTTGTAATAGAAACCTTTCATAATAGAAACTGGCGCCTTTTAGATACTTGCACAAACCCAAAAGGGATTTGCGATTATGTCAGAGCTAAAAGTTATTTATGTATGTACAGTTTGGCCGCTGAGAGAATGCGTTCCTGACATCTGTCAGTTGGTACAAAAATTTAGCGCGAAATCATAACATTTATTGATAATTGATTTAATGATATCGTTTCTAATAATATTATTTGTGGAAAGGGCAAAAAGGGTAATAATAGGTAAGTTATATAAGCAAAAAGTTATTTATCATCACCAATAATACTAAAACTCGCGACCTGTCAGGAACGCATTCTCTCAGCGGCCGAACTGTAGATGGTCTTATCGTTGCCAATCTATCTATATCTATCTAAACATATAATAAATCTGTAGAAAAATCGTTTTTGTACATCGAAAATATTTCGAAAAAAAATTGCCAGGGTGATAAAGGATAACAAACAGAACTCATTTCCATCATTTTTTGAATTTTTGTCTGTTTGTCTGTTTATCTGTTTATCTGTTTGTCTTTTTGTCTGTTTCGATGATCAAGCATCACGTAAAATATACGAAACCAATATAGATAACTTTTTTTACATAAAAATTTAACGTATCTTGAGGTATTATTTAGTTTTTGTTTCATCGTAATCGGTTAATTCTATCAGAAGATATATATGGATTTAAAGTGTTCAAGAAGAACTAATCATCAAATGTATGATGCAGTGACATCTATTGTACTAGAATGGTAATAAGGACTAAAATGTGCTCACCAGATAACTTTGAAATCGACTGACCAGCTTTATAAAAGTTATTATAGCAATAAGGTACTCTAGATTAGTCTACATGACGCTGCTTTGAAAATTTACATCATGATTTCCGTGCATTATACATATTTTAGCAGTTTTGGTCAATAGATGGCGTTGTTCATTTCACTCCATTTTCTGAATCAAATGACCCTCGCCCGCCTGAAGATTGTTTTTTTAACCGACGTTACTGAGATGGTCTTTTGAAGAAAGACCCACACAGATTTGAGTGGACTTGTCCAGTCAGTGCAAGCATTTTGTCAGTTATCGTGTAGCTCGACTTATAACTCAAGGAGCTCAACGAAACGAACAATACCAAAGACGACGAAGTGACATTTGGGTGGGTCGCTTATAGAACTCAAACTGCCAAAAAAACAAACAAAAAATAAATATGTGACCACCCCACATTCACAATAATCAAATAAAATTAATAACAAGTACTTTTCAAATTGAATGTAAATAAAAATCACAAAAATCATTAAATGTCACAATGATAAAAGAAAGTAAAATACTTATTAAAATAAGTATTCATGTCAAATCAGTAAAATAATGGTACATAAAAAAAAACGGGTGGTCTTCTTCTTAATCGTTAGTTAGTGCCTAACCTGGTGTCATAGTTTATCGTGCCGCCCATGATCAAGCATCACGTAAAATATACGAAACCAATATAGATAACTTTTTTTACATAAAAATTTAACGTATCTTGAGGTATTATTTAGTTTTTGTTTCATCGTAATCGGTTAATTCTATCAGAAGATATATATGGATTTAAAGTGTTCAAGAAGAACTAATCATCAAATGTATGATGCAGTGACATCTATTGTACTAGAATGGTAATAAGGACTAAAATGTGCTCACCAGATAACTTTGAAATCGACTGACCAGCTTTATAAAAGTTATTATAGCAATAAGGTACTCTAGATTAGTCTACATGACGCTGCTTTGAAAATTTACATCATGATTTCCGTGCATTATACATATTTTAGCAGTTTTGGTCAATAGATGGCGTTGTTCATTTCACTCCATTTTCTGAATCAAATGACCCTCGCCCGCCTGAAGATTGTTTTTTTAACCGACGTTACAAAAAGAAGGAAGTTCTCAATTCGACGCGTATATTTTTCACACATAACTTTTCACAGAGAAGTCCGATTTACATGGTCCTTTTTTTGTGAAAAGCGTACATCTCAAAGTTGGTCCCATTTATAATTGAAAAATCGTGTTTGGGCTAATTTCCTGCACCTTTGATGAGAACTTTCGACCTAGTTGGAGTATGACTGTCATCGAGTATAAGGATGAAAACGTAAGGCTGTAGAGGCAAGCCCTTATTTGGAAAAACATAAGTAGATTATATCGAAGAAATTAAATTGTTACCAACTTGAATCTATACATTATAAAGCTCAAGAGTTTGTTTGTTTGGCTGGTTAAACGCGCTAATTTCAGGAACTACTGATTCGAATTAAAAAAAAACTTTTAGTGTTGAATAGTCCATTTATCGAGGAAGCCTATAGAAATCTAAAAAAATATCAAAATCAAAATATTATAATAAATATCTAACATCACGCTACTACTAATAGGAGCGAAGCATCAATGATAAATGTAGCAAAAACGGGGTTTTTTTTTGAGAGCTTCTGTTGCGAGCGCTGCATAAACAGTTAAAGTTACGCAACAATCATGTACGAGGGAATTGTTCCTCATAAAAATTAAAAAAGAAAAACAAAAAACCCGACTGCGTATAAACTAATTTTAAAAAATACGTGAAAGAATTGTCTTAAATAAAAACTAAAAAGAAAGAAACAAGCCCAGTAGTTTAGAATTATGTTAAGTAATACTAAATAACTACACAACTGAAATAGTTTTATGATCGATACACACATAAAACAAATCATAAATTCTAATGCAGAACAGAACGACTCACAGTCGGGGCCCCTTGGGAAGATTCGATTGGTAAAATTTAAATGGGCCCCGACTGTGAGTCGTTCTGTTCTGCATTAGAATTTATGATTTGTTTTATGTGTGTATCGATCATAAAACTATTTCAGTTGTGTAGTTATTTAGTATTACTTAACATAATTCTAAACTACTGGGCTTGTTTCTTTCTTTTTAGTTTTTATTTAAGACAATTCTTTCACGTATTCTTTAAAATTAGTTTATACGCAGTCGGGTTTTTTGTTTTTCTTTAAATTATTATTTTTTATTTTATACTTTTTAGTTACGATTCATTGACTTCGTTATAAGATGGTAAATTTCGTAATCTAGTCATTTCATTGAGGGAGTTAATATCGTGGGGATTATTAAGTAACTTGCGGTGGTCTAAACTACTGATAATTAGTCCCTCTAGAGACCTAACTCGGCTCAAAGCTACATATGCTTGACCTTTAGCAAAAATGCGTGAACTTAAGTCAACCACAGCTCGGTCCAAAGTAGTTCCTTGGAGCTTGTGTACAGTTACACCCCAGCACAATATCAATGGCAACATTCTTCGCTCTATTTTACCCTGTCCGCGAAGTGCATCGAATTCTGTCGTCGATGGTTCGATTCTGACTCCTACTCCAGGAACATTGTTTTTAATTGCTTTGTCGTCAAATTCTATATAAACAGCCTGTGGCAATTCTCCGGGTTCCAATTGGTCCCTCCGAAGAGCTGGCCACTCAATTGTCCTTATAACACCCATTGCTCCGTTAACAAGACCATGGGTAACATTCAAGTTTCTTCGTAACATAACTCGTGATCCTAAACCGATTGTTAAATATTTAACGATTCCTCCAGTTTTGTTAGGATCATCAGAAACATATACATCTTTCGGTTTTTGACCATATGTTTACGATTCTACTGATATATCAACTGCATGTAATTTATACAACCTAGTAGTTTTTGCCAATATAGTTGTCATCTTTTGATTATGTTCATCGACCTGTTTAGTAGTTGACCCGTCGACTATCTAATTTTTCTCGGCGACTTGGCGATGAATAAAAGTTATTTTTTTACCAAAAATATTTGTTTTTCATGCTTTTTCACTGCTTTTTTTGTTTGTATATCGTTAATACTTGAAATAAAAACTTAAATCAATAAGTAAGAATTAGCGAGAATGATTGCTTTGTTAAACAACTTTAAATCGTTATATATCCTAAACTATTATTTATAATGAAAAATGATGAAAGGAACCTAAAGATGATTTTAAAATACCTATTCAACGACACCCCACTTGACATAGTTCATCAACTTTTTTTTTTTCATTTTGACAATATGGCGTCTGGTTGTCGCTGTGGTGAATTTTGATTACTGTTATGTCTTTAGTGACACTCGCAAGGTTAAGACGAATCGATTGACGTAAGAATTATCAAAATCGGCCTACGCATTTGGTCTCTAGAACGCCACATAGAAACAAACATACCTACATACATACATACATAGACTGATAAACACATTACCCTCCTTTGCGTCGCGCAGTCGGGTAAAAAGAAAAACCGCGACAGCATAATAATTATGTCTATCTTTTAAGGTTGAGTCACACTCTCTCTAACCCTCTCTTTCTCTCTCATGTGACGCAGACGAAGTTGCGCGGGTCAGCTAGTTGTAAATAAGTCAATACAACTGTAAAAACGTCTGTCAGTGATTTTATCAAAAGAAAGTTTCCCTTGTTTCGAAAACGTTTTAAATAGCTTATTCAAAATTCAAACTAAATTATACATCATTCCATCCTTCTAGTACAGTCAGTGTCCTAAATTAATTTAGCCTTAATAAAAAAATACGAATGGTAGAGTAGTGAATTCAGGGCACAGACTGTACCTTCATTAGTTCATCGAACGTAAGTGCAAACACGAAACAACACAATATGAATAGAACTCCTATGAAGGCCAACGACCGCACTACGCTCATTCATCATTCATTCATTCACCGCTCACTATCAGTTCGTTTCAGTCCACTGCTCTTGGTAAAGATGTCACGTCTTCTTAAACTAATAGTGAAGTATGGACCTCGTGCGGGTTATTGCAAAAGATGTAAGATTATGGCTTAATGAGATCCATAAGCTTAGTAGGCTACATACTTATCATCACGCCTGGAATCCCCGATAGGGTAGGCAGAGGTGTAGCGCCAGTTATGTTTTTTAATTCACATGTAATAGGGGGCGGCATGCTATAATATTCTAATAAACAGATATGTTATACACCTACAAAACCACCGAAAAAAGTGTGCCGCAGGGCAGAGGCCAGCTCACATACACGCAGTGACGCAGAATAAAGGCAAAACAGGCCAATTGGCCCGTTTTCGAGTCTTCACGATTGCGCGCTCACAACATATCTGTTTAATAGAATATCATTGGCGGCATGTAATTATGTTAAATAAAGATAATTGAAACAAATCAAAATCAAATCAATCATGATAATAAGTAAAGTGATATTATAGCACGCACAACAAAATTATAAAACGATGTATTATAAAATAGTTAAATGTTTGTAAATTATCAGAAATAAAGGTAATTTGAATTTGAATATGTGGCGAGCCTGTTGAGAACCGGGCACACAACCATTCTCCGTGGCTGTTACTGAGAAATTTCTGATGAAAAAACCCAAAGACAATTTGTAGACCCAGAAATCGAACTCAGGACCTCAGCAGTAGCGGTTGCCACCACTAGACCAACGAGGCAGTATGTTATCTACACTAATATTACAAATAGGAAAGATTTGTGTTTTTGTATTTTTGTGTGTGTGTATGTTTGTAATGCATATGAATAAACACAAAAACTACTGCGCCGATTTCAAAAAATCTTTCACCATTTGAAAGCTACATTCACCTTGAGTAACATAGGCTATATTTTATCCCCGTAATCCTACGGGAACGGGAACTACGTGGGTGAAACCGCGTGACGTCCGCTAGTCTCTTATAAATAAGTAAGCATGCCTATAAATTTGAAACAAAATCCACATAAGCATTCTTATAGACAGTTGGAATCAACATGGACTCTTCTGATCTTGAGTTTTACACACGTTTTCGGGTAGACTATTAAGAAAAACCAATAAAATGGCAGACACTGATGATAAAGTATTAAAAATTCCACTCCTAAGGCAAAATTCCAATAAAAAATATTTTCCCTCCAGTCACCCAAAAATATCTTAGACAGAAAAGATATTACCTTTCAAATCGGTACATCTGTTATCCCACATCGAAATAAAACTGATAAACAAAAAAACTACGACACATTCCCTCGAGCTCTGAATACTCATACACCACTAAAGACGAGTAGCAAATCGTTTTCTATCTATCTCAAAACAAAACAAAACACAATCGGAGAAAAAAGTAAAAAAAAAACACGTTTGAACTGTATCGCCCCATTTGGTCTTCAATCCTTTCTGACGTTCGATATCAACTAGTGTTGTCAAGTGTCTGCGGGACGTCCCAATTTCCCGGGATTTATGTCCCGTCGTCCGGCCACCTGGGACGTTAAAATGTGGCTTCTACGTGTGAGCCATTATCGTAGCGTGCATGGTAGCCGATTTGTAAAGTGTCAGCTCACTTAATCGAGAATGGGTCCTTTTATGTTATGATCAAAAATATTGGTTTAAGCCTGAATATTACAATGGATTTTCTCACATCTCAGCTTTTATAACATTCTTGTCTGACAGCAGAATGAGTTTAGTTGTAACATGGCCGCGATATTACGTTTATAGAGGTTACACGTTCCGTTACGATTATAGAAAAAGACAGAACTAAAAGCATTTTTTTATTCCTGGATGTTACAAAACCCAGCACATACTTATACGCTGAATACTAATATTTTGATATTTTGGTATGTTTAAGTCTCAAGTAAAAGAAAAACTTTCTTTTACTTGAGAGTTAGTTTTAGTCAAGTTTGTTTATCAGTTTTCTGTATGGTGTTGGACGTAAAGAATAGCACCATCCCATATCTTCCCGTGGGTGTCGTGAGAGGCGACTAAGGGACTTACCAGAGAATGGGGAGCAGCGTTCTCTGTGCTTTTCTAACAACCGCACTGCGATCGCCAATCCACCTGCCAAGCGTGGCGATTATGGCAAAACCCCCTTTGGGGGAGGCCCATGTCCAGCAGTGGACGTTTTTCGGCTGAAATGATGAAGTCTCAAGTAAAAGGGCCTCATTGTTATCTTCTACTCTATCTTTCTTTATTGTTTGGTTAGTGCCTAACCTGGTGTCAGACTTCTGACTTGGCTTTACATGAAATCAAAATCAAAGCATTTATTTCAAGTAAGCCAGTTACAGGCACTTTTGAATTGTCGAAACAAAGATGAAAATTAAATGTAGCTACAGTCCCAGTCACAAGACATAAAAACTGTGAAAGTACTGTAGTTGCCCATTCCCTAGCGTAGATCTCTATGAAGAAGAACGGGCAAGAAACTCCATGGACACTCTTTTAAATCAGAATATTGTAACAAAATCTTGGTTACATCATTCACGTTGAGATGGTATATTATGTGAGAACAATGTAGCAAGATGTGCACGGTAAAAGTGTCCACAGCAAAAAAACACAAACAAAAAAAAAATACAATTCAAAATAATTCATTCAAATAAGCCATGGCAACCAAGAGATGACCAGTCACAACTGACAGCGCCCGTTCACGGACATGACGCATGGATCAGCACCATTCAACTCAACCATTTTGAAGGGAACTAAATGATCCGACACATGCGCCACCATCAGCGAGACAATAGAGTGAGCATGACATACTCCAAACCGCCAGGGCACATTCAAGTCAAAAAAAGACGTAGGTTTCCAGTGAATGATAGCTTTCTAGTACATAGTACTACAATATGGGCTATGCATTTATATAATACTAAAGAGATTGATTCTATACAATGCAAAGATAGTTGTACAATCTTCAGCAGCTCCGACAATACAATTTAATGCTATCAATTTATGCGCCCCTGTCCATGTGGAGCAGGACCAGCATTAAGCCAAGCATTTTTATCAGCGATATAATCGCTCAACTTGTAATATGCTTGCTTACATAGTGTGCGTTTAATGCATGTTTTAAATTTCGTCTCATTCAGTTCAAGAATACTTTGTGGAATTTTATTATAGCATCTCAAACAGTACCCCATGAAAGATGAGTCTACTTTAGCGAGTCTGAAACCTGGCTGAACTAGTTGGTCCCTATTTCTAGTACTGTAATTATGTCTGTCACCCCTTTTACCAAAAAGGCAGATTTTTTCTGAAGTACATTATGTTTTCGTAGATGTATTGACAATGTACCGTCATGATGCCAATATCCTTAAACAGTTCCCTTAGAGAATCGCGCCTACGAAGATTATATACGGCTCTGATGGCTCTTTTCTGCAGAATAAATATAGACTCAATATCTGCAGCCCGTCCCCACAGCAAAATGCCATAAGACATTATACTATGAAAGTAAATAAAATAAACCAGTCTAGCGGTATCTACATCAGTATACTGACGGAATTTTCTAATGGCATAGGCTGCTGAACTTAGACGCCCCGCAAGAGCTGTCAAATGAGAACCCCATTGTAGCCTTGAATCAAGCGTAATCCCCAGGAAAACCGTTTTATCTACGAATTCAAGTTTCTCTTTATTCAACATTATATCACAATCACTACTTTTAACATTCGGTAAAGCAAATCTTATGCATTTGGTTTTTTTTTCATTTAATACCAAATTGTTTGCTGTGAACCAATTTTGGACTTGAAGTAGGGCATTATTCACGTCATCTAGATTTTGGGCCCGCCTATTTATCTTAAAAATTAGGGAAGTGTCATCAGCAAATAACACCATATTTTGAGGTTGGTTTTTCAGTAAATAGGGTAGATCATTTATATATACTAGAAAGAGGAAAGGACCCAATATTGAGCCTTGTGGAACCCCCATTTTTACTTTTAACCCCTGTGAATTAACACCATTTATTTGAACATGTTGTTGTCTATCATTCAAATAAGATTTTACCAAACTAAGTGCAAGTTTACCCAGTCCGTAATGCTCAAGTTTCAAAAGTAATGTGTCGTGATTTACGCAATCAAACGCTTTGGAGAGGTCACAAAAAATTCCAATGGCGTCTTGAGACTCTTCCCACGCAGTAAATATGTGCTTTAATAAGGTTACACCGGCGTCAGTTGTACAACGTCCCTTGGTGAAGCCATACTGTTGATCATGTAAGATTCAATTGGTGTTAAAATGATAGAGCATTACTTTTTCAAAAACCTTGCTAAAAACTGGTAACACGGATACAGGTCTATAATTATTAGTATCTTTACTGTCCCCGGATTTGAAAAGAGGTATGACTTTACTGTATTTCATTAAATCAGGGAAAACTCCTTGGTCTACACATAAATTAAAAATTAAAGCTAAGTAAGGGGCTATAGTCTCAAGTATGGATGTACAAACTTTGACAGACATTTCCCATAGATCTTCGGTTAGTTTGATTTTTATTTGCCGGAAAGTTTTAATAACAACCATAGGGTTAATGTGTTTAAATTTAAATTCAACCAGGCAGCCAGACACATTCGCCTTTAATAAACCAATTGAGAGTTCAGGTGAGGAAATAAGAGCCTCCGTTGTTTTTTGTGGTATATCGGTAAAGAAATTTACAAATTCTTGAGCTACTTCCTGATTAGAGCTTTTAGGACCACATGCTGTATCTAATGTGTAGCTAGTGTTACGTATTTTCTTCCTGTTAGTCTCGTTATTTATAACTTTCCAAACTGTCTTTATTTTATTTTCTGCTGTTTTGATCTTGTTGCAGTGCTTTAGCAACCTTGCATGTATTTCTAAAAATGTTTGAATACTTAGCAACATACTTGTTAAAAGTTTCAGTGTTTATAAAAGGCTTAAGGCCATAAAGCTCAAATAGTCTTTCCCTACTTTTTCTGATACCTCTAGTTGCCCAATCACTAAATATGAATTTAGGGCAAATACTTTTTGTCTTCTTTTCAAAAGTTTTATTGAATTCCGTGTGAACTGTTGAAAAGAACGATCATACAATTGATCTATATTAATATCATCAAGGCCCATAACGCTTAACTTGTTCTGTAGCAAAATATTATACCTATTTAATCTGCTAGAAGTTATAGGTCTAAATTACTATTGCTTTATCTAAGTAATCACAATCGCAGAAAATATTATCTATACAAGTAGCAGAAGATGGAGTGACTCTAGTAGGTTCTGTAAAAGTGTTGGTCAAGTCAAATGACTGAAAAAGATTTAATAAGCGACTGCTATTTGAACATTCTTCTAAAATATTGATATTAAAATCACCACAAATAATTGTAGATTTATTACTGAATGCAAGTTTTGCCATCACATCTTCCATTATTGATTCAAATAAAGAAAAGTTTTGATAGTTTGGGGGTCGGTACACACACACAATTACAAGCTTATCTAGCTCAACACAGGACAGTTCAACGCAATGTTCAACCGAGAGACCTACTATGTCATTACGTTGCTTATATTTAAAACAATTTCTTATTAATATTAGGGAACCTCCACGAAGCATAGTTTTACGGTTAAAGCAGCTACCCACCATATAGTTCTCATAATTGATAAGCATTTGGTAATCCTTAAGCCAATGTTCAGTAAAACAAATAATGTCGAACTTACTATTTTCTAAAAACAATTCAATTTCTAATAATTTGGAAGAAATGCCTTGGATATTTTGGTGGAATAATTTCAAAGTGTTCTGCTGAGGCCCTTTTTTACTAACTAATTGAGTGCAAGAAGATACGTTGGTAGGATTAACAATATTGTTAATCGTACCTCCTGTTGTCTCATTTCCTAGTTTAAATTAATTTTTGGAGTGAGGCTGGAGACACCCGTACCATCCTCAGACAACAAGACCCTATCACTAATACTAATATACCCTAATTGAGAATTCTCCACGGTGACACATGGATCCTCCTCAGTACAATGTTTGTAAACATTTATAGCACTAGTGCTATATTCATTTAAAGTCACCTGTATATTAGTATTACTACTAATAGTCGCAGTGTTAATAATAGAACTAAACTTAGACATACTATTTATGTCTGTGTGAATATTATAAGCTAATAGCCGAGCTATTTTGTGTCTACATCTAATAGGTAGATACACCTTACCCCGTGTTGACTTCAGTTTACCAACAATAGTGTTGATATCCAGATATATAATTCTGTCACTATAGTGACCTACTAAAAAATGTACATGGTTATTTAACTTGTATATAATTGTTTTTTCTATTACCCAAATTTTCAAAAAATGGAAAACCACACAATATTATTTTGTTACAATTTAACTTCAACAACTCTGAAACACAGTCAGTGATGTCTTCCTTTTTAGGGTTCCGTACCCAAAGGGTAAAAACAGAACCCTATTACTAAGACTTCGCTGTCTGTCCGTCTGTCTGTCCGTCTGTCCGTCTGTCTGTCACCAGGCTGTATCTCATGAACCGTGACAGCTAGACAGTTGAAATTTTCACAGATGATGTATTTCTGTTGCCGCTATAACAACAAATACTAAAAACAGAATTAAATCAATATTTAAGGGGGGCTCCCATGCCGCCACAGAGGGGCCCTCGCAGGGGGCTAGGGAGGAAGCGGTAATGGAGTGCCAATAACGGCCCCATTACGCTTCCTCCAAGCGAACATCAACCACTGCGCCTGCGCTCAGGATCTGTTGCTCCAGAGCATGGCGCAGTGGTTGATTAACATTGCTGTGGTCGCTGAGCCGTACTTTGTCCTCCCCAGGGAAGACTGGGTGGCGGACCTTAGCGGCTCAGTGACCATAGTGTCGTCGGCCGCCGCCGGTACCCCGACCCTTGAAGGTGTCAGGAGGGGTCGGGGGTGCGTAGCAGCCCGGTTCGGGGAGATCGTAGTGGTGGGAGTATACTTCTCCCCGAGCCGAACTCTCGCCGAGTTCCACAACTCTCTCGCAGAGTTGAGTGTTGTCGTCGGAAACCATTCCCTCCCCGTGCTTGTCCTCGGGGACTTCAATGCCAAGAACTTGGCTTGGGGTTCTCGTTGCACAGACGTGCGGGGAAGGATGGTGGAAGACTGGGCCCTGGAGAAGGGCCTGGTCGTCCTAAATCGGGGTTCTGTCCCCACGTGTGTGCGGATGCGGGGCGAGTCGGTGGTGGACATTTCGTTCGCTAGCCCCGCTCTGTCGCCGCGTGTCGTTGACTGGCGTGTCATGGAGGGGGTGGAGACCTATTCCGACCACCGGTACATCCGGTTCGACGTCTCCACCCAGACCTCAAGCGCGCCGGTCCAACAGGCCCCGAGTGGTCCGCGTTGGGCGCTGAAGCAGCTGGACCGGGAGATCCTCCTGGAAGCCTCGATCGTGCAGGCCTGGGTGGCATCACCGGACAGGCCTGCCGACGTAAACAATGAGGCAGGGTGGTTCCAGGAGGCCATGTCCGACATCTGCGACGTGGCAATGCCCCGCGTTCGGCCAAGAAGCGCCCGGCGTCAGGTGTACTGGTGGTCGCGAGAGCTAACGTCTCTGCGCAAAGCGTGCGTCGCTGCACGGCACCTGTACGCCAGGCATCGCAGGCTCCGCATCCGCCCACCGGATGCGGCAGCCATTGAGGCGGAGCTATATGAGGGGTACAGAGCGGCGAAGACTGCTCTCCGCGAAGCTGTCCTGCGGGCCAGGGATCTGGCCCGCGAGGAGATGCTGGGGACTCTCGACAGAGATCCGTGGGGGCGCCCTTACAAGTTGGTGCGGGACAAACTCCGCCCCTGGGCCCCCCCACTGACGCAGAGTCTCCGGCCTGAGCTCGTGGAGGACGTGGTGAGCACTCTGTTCCCTTCGCGAGGGGAACACCCACCCCCGCCTATGGCTCCGCCGCCTGCGGTGCTGGAAGCGGATCATCAGGACGACGACGACGACACTCCGGAGGTGACTGGGGTAGACCTGAGAGTGGCGGTACGCAGGCTCAGTGCCAAAAATACCGCCCCGGGACCCGATGGCTTGCCTGGCAAAGCCTGGGTCCTGGCCTCGGAGGCTCTCGGGCCCCGACTGGAGGGGCTCCTAAGCGCATGCTTGGAGAGAGGCCAGTTCCCGCTTCGTTGGAAGACGGGGAAGCTGGTCCTCATCCGGAAGCCGGGGCGCCCTGCGGACTCTCCGTCCGCATACCGGCCCGTGGTGCTGCTCGACGAGGTGGGCAAGCTCTTTGAAAGAGTCATTGCGAACCGCCTCGCCGAGCACCTTGCGGGGACTGGGCCGGACCTTGCGGAACACCAGTTTGGTTTCCACAAGGGGCGCTCTACGGTGGACGCCATCATGCGCGTGAGAGCCCTCACGACGGGGGATGCGGTTTCCAGGGGTGGGGTTGTCTTGGCGGTGTATCTTGACATCGCCAACGCCTTCAACTCCATGCCCTGGAGCTGCATGAGGGAGGCACTCCGGTATCACCGGGTGCCAACCTACCTCCGTCGAGTGGTCGGGGACTATCTGACGGACAGAGCCGTCATCTACCCTGGTCGCAGCGGAGAATGGAACTGGCGAGAGATGTCGTGCGGTGTTCCGCAGGGATCGGTCCTAGGGCCGCCCTTGTGGAACATCGGGTACGACTGGGTGCTGTGCGCCGACCTCCCTAGCGGTGTCAGCGTAGTGTGCTACGCTGACGACACGCTGGTGCTGGCACAGGGGAGGTCGCACGAGGCAGCGGCCGAAGCGATGACACGCGGGGTTGCGATAGTCGTTGAGAGGATCCGGCAACTGGGTCTCGAGGTGGCACTGCACAAGTCCGAGGCCATGTGCTTTCATGGGCCTCGGAATGCGCCACCTCCGGGATCCTCACTGACGGTAGGAGGGGTATCCATCGGCGTTGAGTCGACGTTAAAGTACTTGGGACTTGTCCTTGACAGCCGGTGGAACTTCGTAGAACATTTCCGACGTTTGGCCCCCAAACTGGAACGGACTGGGTCTGCCTTCAGGCGGCTCCTGCCCAATCTGGGGGGGCCGAACGCCTCCTGCCGGAGGCTCTACGCGGGAGTCGTGCGGTCAATGGCCCTTTACGGGGCCCCGGTGTGGGCGCGTTCATTGAGGCTGCGAGCCGCTCACTATTTGAACGCGCCCCAAAAGGAAGTAGCCGTAAGGCTGGCCCGGGGGTACCGTACGATCTCCCGCGAGGCGGCGAGCCTCCTTGCCGGATTGCCGCCATGGGATCTAGAGGCGATAGTCCTCGCGCGCCTACATGAATGGCGCGCGGAGGCGCTACGCCGGGGGGAAACTCCGCTGCAGCGACAAATTGTCGCTCAGCGGACAGACTTCCGGCGGGATCTCATGGCGACATGGAGAGAGCGACTGTCGCAACCCCGTGCAGGGCACGCCACGATAGTGGCGATAAGTCCCCTCTTTGAGGAGTGGCTTGAGAGACGCCACGGCGTCCTCACCTTCCGCCTGACGCAGGTCCTCACCGGACACGGAGTGTTCGGGAGGTTCCTGCACCGAATCGGGCGGGAGGAAACGCCCGGGTGCTTCCATTGTGAGGATCGACCGGAGGACACAGTGGAACACACGGTGGAGGTGTGCCCCGCGTGGGCGGAGCACCGCCGTGTCCTCGAAGCGGCGATTGGCGGCGGCGACCTCTCGCGTCCGGCCCTGGTGCAAGCCATGGTCCGAAGCGAGACGGAATGGGACGCCGTCACCTCCTTCTGCGAAGCAGTAATGCTAGAGAAGGAGGTGGCGGAACGTGAGAGGGAGAGAACCTCTCAACGTCCCGGCCGCCGCGGGAGACGCCCCGGGCGTCGGGGGCCACCACCACGTGGCCCCCGGCCACCGTAGGCGCGGGCCTGTGGACGGTGAGCTATGGGCTAGCTCGCCGTCCGTCCGTCTCATGACGACAGGCCGTGTCGACGGCGCGTTCGTGTTCCACGCGCGCCTCAAAGAGAGTCAGCAAAAAGGAAGGGGTCCGCAAGGACCGATGCCTGCCGGGGTTGCGGGACTATTCGAAAGAGATACCGTGGCCCCGGAACACAAAGGGCGATGAAGGAGCATGGATGGGTTTTAGTCAGTAAAAGTCTGACACTCCCTCCTGCTCCGCCCTGAGCGGGAGGGGTTATTTGATGATTTCCCATCCGAAAAAAAAAAAAAAAAAAAAAAAAAAGGGGGGCTCCCATACAACAAACGTGATTTTTTTGCAGTTTTGTCTAATGTTTTTAAATAATGGTACGGAACCCTTCGTGCGCGAGTCCGACTTGCACTTGGCCGGTTTTATTAATCTTAGAACTATTACCAACACATATAGTAATGGTGGTACTAGTATCACAAACAGTCTTTGTTACTGATGCCATAATCTGTTTGTAGGTTGATCCTGGCATGCAATAATTTTGGGTATAATAACTCAGGTTATTACTGATTAATTTCCCTAACCCTCTACCTATACTATCAGAGAACATAACTGAAAGATTAGAACCAAGACTATTAGGTGAGACCAAATTACCTAAGTCAGGTATTGTATCTTGGGTGGAAATACAGTCCTGAGTACTCACAGCTAGGGACGGGTCCTCCGTTGCCTCAAGCTGGAGAGCATCATTGCTGGATTCCCTCTGACAAGTACACTGAGTGTTGCTGAGAGTCAGCGAGTCCACTTTGTCTACCAATGCATTTGTAGCAAGAATATGCTCTTTAATTTGATTTTCCGAGCATTCATATGATGACTTTTGACTACTGTATACAGACCAAGTTTCAGATTTTGTACAGAACTGTTATATTACAGCGAATCTCCCGGTGACAAAGCGCCTTTATATTATAAAAAAGTACATGACGTGGAATTTCATGAGATTTGTGTGTACAAAACTCAATTTTCGCTCAGAATCCCGGTACCTTTTACTAGAGGCAGCACATCCCTACACAGCAATCTTCTTGGCATGCATGACCCGTTTTTATTCGTGTTACTTGGCACAACGCCTTCGCGGCACTCAACGAACAAATTAGTGATTCTAAACATTTCTCCCGATGCGTTTCGGAAATAATCTTACGAGGCAATGACACGGAAAGTTTGGCACACGCTGTCAAGAAAGCACGTTTGGTAAAATGAAAATGGTGTTATAAGTGGATGTTTGAGTGGTATTTTTTTTCCACATGCTGAAGTAGGTACGAAATATTTGTGTTATTTTAGCCAAGTGAAGGTACGGTCAAACTAAAGGTCTACTCTCTTTCTTAGAAACGAAACTTCGTAAAGGAACGTAAATTTCTTCAAAACTTTTCCTCAGTAAAAACGTATTCAGGAAGCAAATCCGTACAATTCTTAAGGATCGGCAGTCGACCATTGTGATGTAATGTGTGTTTATATATGTGTATAATTATTATGTATTGTGTGCCAACTAATGTAACTTTTTGTATATTCTGCATCGCGTATTGCTTATTGTAAAACTTATTATAATAACTGTGATTTTAGTTTACTTCATAAACAGTTTACAGTTTCTCTAGTTGTATAATTATTTATAGTAATCTGTGGAAAACGTACTGGGTAACATATTTATAATAGTTTAGTACGTAATCCATATTAGAAACCTGTAATATATTACTGTTTGTTTTTCCTAAATAAATAAATTAACTAAAATTTCGCATAAGAGCCTGCCTTCTTTCGAAAGGCATCGATATCTACTATTTAGCAGTGACAAAGGTTCCATACAACTCGATTCCTACCAGAAGCCCTTTGAAAAATGGCACAGTTGTCAATGTCAGTACTCTTAAGACAAATAATATAATCCCATTAAATATATGTACTCCGGCTTACCTCTAACCAAAATTGACCCTTCGCTACTGGTATCTAGTGAGGTTTTTTGTTACTTTTATGGTGGCAGCGCCGTTTTTTTTGCAATTTGACGGTCAGTGTTAGGCTACATGTTGAACAAAATACGATTCGCGACACCGTAACACGTATTTTAAAAGTAAAGTAACTTGTTTTTAAAAAAAGATATGAAAATTTTGGAACTTTGACCCCCAATATCTCCGTAACTAGAAGGTTCTCAGGTGCGGTCTAGAACAAAAAAAAATATCGCAATGATGGGGAGAACAAGCTACCTTTCGGCTTTGTTAAGGTCTAGTTACACCCTTTATGTAATAAAGTATCTGTCAACGTGAGCTGTGTCGATGTCAAGTCGGTTAAAAAAGTTGACCACACCATAGACTTATTCACCTGTACACTGAGTGAGTTCACAAGGGCCACGTACTGTGTAGCATGTAAGGTATAGTTAAGCATATATTTTGTAAGCATATTTTTAAGTTACTTTGTCGCATTAGATTTTATCTGTGATGGCAAAGGAAACGTGTGATAAATAAATAAATAAATTTCATATTATGATTTACTTCTCTGTCCCTAATGACTAAAAAATCTAAAATAAACTCATTAAAAACCCAAACCAATATCATAACCTGCTTCCAATTCTATGAAAATTTAATCCGTTATTATAAATTAAAATATTGGAAAATATCGTTATCCATTAATTCTCCGGCTTCACAGAAAAAGGTGCTATTTTGTTACCGTATTTAAGGAAAATAGTGTCATATTCGTGGCTCGTATCGTAAAGACATTTTACGGTGATGTGGCCATGGGTTAGGTAGCTGTAAATAATCCATTTACCTTCATAAATATTACGAGTAACATCGAACGCGGAAAGATAAACTTTTACTTAGCTTTCCTTTTTATTTTACAAGGGATGTTTTATAACATCCGTAATGTCAGAAGCATAAAATTATGTTGTGTTAGATGTGATTCAATTGATAATTATGAAATCTAATTACTCATTATCTTATCTAGGTACCTACTCTAACTTAATTATGGAGCAAGTCTCAAATTTTTCTGTGAACCTGTTTTGTAGCAATGAAGAAAAATAATTATTAAAAAAAATCGATTAATTGTTTGATTTAAAAGTTCTGCAGACCTAGCCAAGTTACATACGTTTCATATCGATTCTCTTTCTACAATCGTAAACGCCTCGGCGTAAGCGATTGTAGGAAGCGCTAAATTGGTAGCCAAGTTGACACGACTGTGTCGATCGCTCGTTCTCTAATGTCTGTAGAAAAAACCTACACTTTAGTCTATGGTGAGCTTTCCTATCAAAGAGTATAGCGATCAACATTGTAGAAACGATAACATTATATTCTATCATTTTAAACGACGTAAACTTGTCTACGAATTTTCTATTAGCTTGTGTTGATCACGTGATTTAACGTTGAGATGATGTCATTCCATACATTTGATAAGTTTTCTACTAGCGTTAACGATTGTAGATTGTCAACTTGGCCAAGCCTGCTGATGTTGCTCCTGTAATCTAGGTTACACACACACCCATTACATACCTAACTCTTATGATAATGTAACTATAAGCTGATAGATGCCTAGCGTTAGTGAAAAACGGACGGATGTTCCAAAAAGTCAGGCGACAAGTATTTTGCAACCGACGCGCGATACAAACGTGACAAAAAAAAGAAGCATGTGAAAAGCATACCACTACAAAACGTTAGGCAGTTTCGAATCTGCCGACTGGGATTGTTTACTTTTGCCTATAAAATATATCGCTTTTGGATAAAAGAATCATGACATGTGAAACAGAAGAGCAATAATCAGAAAGGCAGATTTGTATAATAACACTTAATTTAATTACTTCAACACACTTTGAACAGAGTTTCAGCTTAATCGTATAATCGCAACGACAGGAGAGCGAAATAGATTGCAGGGCATTATATAGCTTTCCCCCCACCGGAGGCGTCCGGCAGTTACGGCGGTCAAGCACAATTTGAGTTTTATCGACACGTAAAGAAGAAGAATAGTCTAATCAAAACTAATATAAGTAACGAACTTAAACAAAATAAAGCTTGTGTAGCGCAGTTTGTGTACACAGAGTACTACAGCAACATAGAACAAAAAGTACTACAGCGCCATCTATGACATAGATGATGAACTAAATAGCAAATACATCAAAATCCTACATCGCGCAGGCAGAGTTATTCCTGACATAAGACTTAATACAAGAACCCAACAACAACTGTCGGGTCACGGCCCCTTAGCCCGGAGCGCATCGGCTCGCTTCGATAACGCTGTGGGCGGGGGCCACTCTCTTCACGGTAGTGAGCGCCAGAGCCAACTCTGGCTGGTCATCATCCACCGGGCCTCACCCGTGTAACTGGGGTCTCACCGGGCGGTGACAGACCGCCGAGGTGGCGAGAAGCAAGCGACGCTCATAACAGCGTCGCGGCGCTCCTACCGAACATTACGACAACCCCACATAGGCAAGTCGCTTGCGCGCGCTTGCCCTCGGCCACGCCTACATGGCCCTCCAATGAGGTTGTAGCTACGGGTACCAACTAGAAACCGCGGGACAAGGACAAGGTCCAAAACCCGCCGGCCGCGCCCTCTTGCGGGGGCGCAGCGACTTCCATCGTCCAACTGTCGGGCAGTGGCCCACCAGACAACAACTCGTCTGGTCGGAGGATCTTCCCTCTTCTACAGGGGATGAAAAGCTTTACGCCCTGTTCTACATACCCCACTAAACTTGTACCGACCACATAATATTATTATCAATAAATGCTTTCATATTTTTCATAAGTATATCCTATTCCGTTTATGGGTACGTAATACACTTAAGTTTTCTCGAGAAAGTCGCGTAATGGTAAAATCTATCCCTTTTTGCAACGTTAAGTTTATAAGAGGTTACGTTCTTTTATGAATTTTCTAGCAGGTTAGATAAAAGGCAGCCAACTAGGGTAAACTACGTTTTTGGGCACTTTGTGTGGGATTAAATTGTACAAGATAATTTTATCAAATTTTCTCATTCGATTTTGAACTTAACTGTCAACATTTCATGGTTTGAAATAATTTGTTGTAATTTGACTGTTTGTGGTAACTTGCCGTGCTGGTGACTGTACATGTAAAACTGTTCCAGTTTGACTGTCAGATTATATGTAGAGTATAGCTTCGAAGCAAGAAATCGGTTTGGATGAGACGGATTCTCTACAGAATATAGGAGTGTACCTTTCTATGAAGTATTTTTTTTTCTATTGCAACTGGTTGAGTTGCTGAATTGATCGGTCACTAGTGATATCCATCCTTTTTTTTCGGATGGGAAATCATCAAATGACTCCTCCCGCTCTGGGTGGAGCAGGAGGGAGTGTCAGACTTTTACTGACTAAAACCCATCCATTTTCCTTCATTGCCCTTTGTGTTCCGGAGCCACGGTATCTCTTTCGAACAGTCCCGCAACCCCGGCAGGATACCATCCCTCCTCAGTCGTGCATTCTTGACAGAATGGTCGTAGTTGAAGATAATGCATTTTCTTTGGATGACGTAGCCCTTGCGATGCGCCTCCACTTGTTGCGGTCTTCAGCGTCTCGGGAGCTTTGGACTATGGACGTTTGTGTTGCAGTGATATCATAGAGCTTTACTTATTCAATTGTTTCCTGTTTTACCAGGATTAAGGTTTAGTTTACAAGCTCCTCCATATTGAGAAAACAGTTGCTAGGTACACAATAAGACATTATTTTATTCGTACTTCAATCTCTCATATGTAGTGCGCTTCACATTGCGCAATCGTAAGAACATTTTACAAATACGGCCTTGTACTGATACCTCCTTTTGACGACAGACATAACATTTTTCTTGAAAATAATTCGCACTATAATATAACAAAGATTTCCCTTCTAAATTCGTCTGTCAACAAAATTCAACAAAATTTTCGTCCAAGATGTCACATGTCTCCGAAGATTAATAGCTTCTACTCATTTTCGGGCGGCCGGCATACATAAGGTCCGGTAAAAAGATGTCTAGTTGGGACCTCTACAAGGATTCTACTCCTTATAACGGATAACAAGAAGTTTTGGTGACGTAATATATTACTATTGTTTTTCAGTCCTAATAACTTATTTTTGTTTTTAATGTTCTGTTTGATTTTTGTTATTTTAAATTTATTGCATTATTATTATTATTGAATTACCTAATTTATTGTTATTCTATGAGGATTTTTTAAAATAATAACACTTCTGGACATTTGCACGTCACATCATGTGGCAAACATGCTGTACTTAATAATGTTGTTCGTGTTACCATCATGCATGCATGTATTTTCTTGTATGTATGACACATGTTTAGCAAATAAATATTATCTTATCTTATCTTATCTTATCTTACCTTTTTGTAAGTGGGCATAGCAACCGTAAGGTGACAGGAACAGTTTGCACAGAGAAGCAAATCTAAATCAAATTATTGTATTTAAAAAAAAAAAATATACAGATACAAACAGACTCATCACAAAGCCGTCAACCAAGCATTCTGTACATCAAACTAAGTAACTTTACGCAAAATTATTGCTGGGAAACGACATTTTTTTTGGGGTGAAAAATCACGTTTTACGGTTAAACTCAATGTAACGCACTTCTATTATTTAAATATTTAATGTTCGTGACTTATTAGGTATAAAATATAAACAATAAAAATCAAAATCAAAGCATTTATTTCAAGTAAGCCAGTTACAGGCACTTTTGAATTGTCGAAACAAAGATGAAAATTAAATGTAGCTACAGTCCCAGTCACAAGACATAAAAAGTGTGAAAGTACTGTAGTTGCCCATTCCCTAGCGTAGATCTCTATGGAGAAGAACGGGCAAGAAACTCCATGGACACTCTTTTAAATCAGAATATGGTTACAAAACACAATGGAATACAATGGTTATCATTTTATCACAATCATTATCATTTTATCACAATCATTATCATTTTATCACAATCATTATCATTTTATCACAATCATTATCATTTTATCACAATCATCATCATTCTATCAGAATCATCATTATTTTATCACAATCATTATTTTATCACAATCAGCATCATTTTATCACAAATCATCATTTTAACACAATCACCATCGTCGTTATTCACAATCACTAACACAATCACCATCGTCGCACTATCACAATCACCATCGTCGTTATCACAATCACCATCGTCGTTATCACAATCACCATCGTCGTTATCACAATCACCATCATCGTTATCACAATCACCATCATCGTTGTCACAATCACCATCATCGTTGTCACAATCACCATCATCGTTGTCACAATCACTATCATCGTTATCACGACAAATCAACAACAATATAATCAGAATAGTATTATCAACCATAATCAAAATAAAGTCATACCTTAGATGTTAACGCCTTAGAAGTCGTAGAGCGACTGAACCCGCTCCAATGAGGCTCCGCTCTTTTATACCCGTTAACAAATAAGTATGATTCACAAGTGACCGTTGAGTCAAATCAGTGTTTGACTTGTACACAAATAAGTTTGTTATTTAATTAATTCATTTTAACAATTGATTAGACAAAATAAAACAGATATTTGCATTTATAGGTATTTCAAGTATTTATGTATTTAATACTAGACACATAATAATTTAATTTATATAGCACACTCAAAACATTGTGCTGGTGGATGGGCTCAATAGTACGGGGGTCGTGGAGGTGTTTAAAGCAAAACTCTTACATTAAAAACATTAAAAAAAAAACTTGTGGAAAAGTTGGAACTAATTATAAGGTTCCCGGTCTCGAACAAAAAAAAAAAAAAAAAAACGGGAAGAACAAGTGCCTTTCAACTTCGGTAAGAGTCTTTTACACCCTTTGTACTAAAGTAGGGTTGCCATAGCAACTTAAGTACTGACCGGGACATTAGCAGTAAGTGACTGAAACTATCCATGAAATGTAAAAAAAAAACATACATAGGTACCTACCTACCTACTTGTTACCATTTTAACTTTATTAATCAGGTTAAAATAATTAAAGAAGAAATTAGATATCTTCGATGTAGATTCTTCACATGAAACACTAATTGCAGTGATAGTTTTCAGATTTCGTCACTTTATTTATCAGGTCCAGTTTGCCTATAACATACCTACTTATGAAATTCTGAACATTTCATTTTGTAACTGAACTTTCATTGAATTATGCTTTCGACCGTATCTACGTGAAGGTGATTACGTTCTTTAGTCCACTGCGCAGCTACTAAAGACGGCTGCAGGGCCCGCCGCACCGCGCCGCTGCTGCCTCACCGGTCTGCGCTGTACGCGTACCTATTACACATTGCAATTGAAATACCGGGATATTTTGTAGGTAAATCAACCGGGCCGACCGGGACAGAAGTTCCAAACTGGTGACATGACCCGGTGTACCGGGACGGATGGCAACCCTATACTAAAGGGAACTGAAACATAACAAAATGTGGGTGCACTATAAATAGGTACCTGGTATACCTCTACTTAAACAGAGGTGCACCTATAGTACACCCACATTTCGTTAGCTATGTAATCATTAATTGGTAGGAGATTCTATTGTCATCAACAAAGCAGAAATCTAGACTTCAGGCTCCTAATGAGAAATGTTTGAAAAAAATTATATCCATTAACTTTTTGGTCAAGCAGCTTCTTTCTAGCTTGCTTACATAACAAGTTAAAACTCATGAATCAAATTATTTTATCATGACCAAAGATTTGGCCGCAAGCCAGGCAACGTACGCGAATTAATATACCGGCTGCTATTGTGACCAGGATAACATAATGTAATAAGATTGAAAAATTAATGTTGACGCGTAAGCTGTTTTTTTTTTTTGGTTAGAAATGTAGGTAGATTTGTTTTGTCTTGTTTAGTGTTGTTTGTGGTTTTTTATGGAGAGAATTTTGGTGATGTTATTTTGTCAAGGATTTGTTTAGTACTTATAATTGAATGTTTTCCCACCAAGTTTCTGGATGGCGGCGGTCAATCTCAACAAGGAGTAGCCATGTATGTAGAAGATGTTATAGCGCACAATTAGTGTGCCAAACACATATTACGCGCAGGACCAAAATCTTTACGTATTTTGAGTCAACAACGATCAACCGCGGTTTAGTTGAACCCAAACATTTTATTTAATCGTAATATTGGGATTGATTTTATGAGTCTCGCAGAAAAAAACGAATTTGTCTAAAAGACTAAGAAATTTTGAAAAACTGCTAAAATTTTCTCAGCTTGAATCGAAAATAATCTGTAGTAAGTACCAACGGTCGCTATTTACCGAGTAAACCTT